>CM062813.1:807589094-809989094 GCA_031772625.1 Pinus tabuliformis
AAATTTTAGGACAGTTAAACTCATGTCATGTTGTACTAAGAGTTAGTGACACAAGTCAAACTCATGTCGGACAAGTGTCACGAATGTGCCATGTTCAATAAGTGAACATGTGTGGGGAGCATGTGTCATGCTACTTAAATGATAATTAAATATTTTCATTGTTTAATTGGAAACCCTCTTCCAATTTCAAAATGGAAAAAATATAATTTATATTTATGCAATCATATATATAGATATATGTATAAATCCATCTTAACCTTAGATTTATCAAGTGATGTGAAATATCAAATTTCTTTGGATGCAAACTTCTAATTTATCAAATGCCTTAGAAAATCAAATCTCTTAAAATACAAAATTTTTTCTTAAAATTTTATACTCTACCCTTTAAAATATATATATTTTTAAATTTTATACTCTGAATTTTTTTTACAGCTCAAGCAATATAATCTTATCCACATTAAATAAATCTTCAATTAAAATAAATCAACATTAAATAAAACTTCAATTAAAATGAATCTACATTTATACTATATTAATGCATTTTTATAAAACATTTACAGTAAAACTAAAAACATTTTTAAAACATCTTGAGAAGGCATAGCACCATATTATTCTAAAGAATTTTATATACATTTGAAAACTCATATTATAGTTATGCATTTGAAAACTCATATCATAAACATGTGAAAACTCCTAATCTAAAGGAATGATGTTTGCTCTCATGCATAGATATGTTGCAACCTAACTATAATTAAATCAACATTTACTTATTTAATTTCTTCTTACAAAACTTTCTCTTAAGCCGAGTCACAGCCAAAGTTATTCTAAGTTCGTTCGAATGTTGCACGTCCAAGTTAACCATTGTGTATCCTCAAGAATTTTGTCGAGAATACTTGAGTGATGAGTTTTTTTAACTTTAAAAAAAGATTTAAATAATCAATTTTCTCACCAAATTCCAAAAGAAACTTTCACTTTGCAAATTCCAGACTTTCACTTCAATGTATTGAGAATGTTTAATGATTATTATATTTAGCTAAATTAGCTTGTATTTTTTAAGGAGAAAGTAAGATATGTATATTTTCCCCCACATTTTACATATAATAAAAATATATAACATATCAGGAAATCTAATCTCTTACCTTTAACGCCTTAACTTCCACGCTAAGAAATCTAATCTCTTACCTTTAACGCCTTAACTTCCACGCTAAGAAAAAGTGACCCCTTCCCTAATGAATAAGGCCACTTTTCACATGTAGTAGCATCGAATGTATAGATTTGTTTAGAGTTCTGTGCATAGGCCGATCTGCTCTCATGGCGCCAGCTGTGGTAAATAACTCCGTCTCGAATTCGAAGAAGCGTGGCCCATGGTCACAGCTCTTGGGCACTGGCTCCTTTTCGTGGCCCCGATCCCTCGCCCTGGTGATGGCCAGTGTTTACAGGCTCCTCATCTGTTTCTGCATGGACTACGCCATCGTTCTGCTGTCCCTCGTGTTCTGCACCCTTCTACGGGAGATGTTGTTGCCGTTGCTCATGGCGCCTGTCGTGGGCAGTGGGAAGAGGCAAGGGTTGACCGTGGCTCTCACCCTCTTCCAGGAGCTCTTCTCGTTGCTCTTGCTCCTGGCGGCGGTCGTCGCTTGGTGCGTCCTGTACAGGGCACAGAGGATGCTGCCCGTGGTCTTCAACGAGGCAGTGCTGACATTCTTGGCTTTGGCTCTGCTCACAACCCCGGTAGTCCTGCTCAGCGGGTACACACAGATAATCAACGTCGCTCTTGCTGTTGCGTCTGTGATCGTTGTTGTCCACGAAGCATTGCATGGCCTTAACGTCGTGGTTTAGAATAGGCGTCAACACCTCTTTGCGTAGTCGGTAGCTTGTGGTTATCTTTGTATATTGGTGTTAAATATGAGTATTTTACGGTGTAAAATTGCATAGTGGTTATCGTCTTTTCATACCGGTAATCCATTTTACACTAATACCAATATTCATTATGATTCTCAAAGCCAGTCCTACCAGGGTAATGATTTTGGGCGACCTTTATCCCGATTGCAGATTTGCAAAACCTACTGTTTGGTCCCACCTTTGAATATGGGTATCTTGAAATTTATATATATACCATTTTGGAGAGAGGCTAGGACCAATATGGAAATATGAGTATCAAATTAACACATGTCGTTTTTGATAAAATAAATTATTATTATTATTATTTATTTATTTTAGCTTATAATTAAAAACAAAAAATTATATATATGGTTTGTTTTATTTAAAAGCATTATAAAATATCAATACTCCTCCTACTTTCATTGTTTTCATTTGGTTTGTTTTTGACATTACAACTAGAAAATGATGTAAAAAGATTTTTCTCAAACATAAATAAAATATTTAGATGTTAATATAAAATAACATAATTTTATATTAGTTTTAAAAAATAGAGAAATTAAAAGTATTAAATATATATATATATATATTAAGTTTTTAGTGTGGAGAAGATGTATAATCTTATACTTTTTAAAAATATTTCAAGATAGGTAAGTTATTTAAATATCCATACTCATTAATTTATTTGAGTATAAATTCTATATATTGCAAAAAAAAGAGGAGGAAAGAAAGAAAGTGTTGAAATATTAATTTCAACCGCACATTTATTGCAGCGTTGGTTTGGCAAAACCACCCAGACTTCCCCGCACCACCTATTGGCAAAAGTGGTATCCGTAAGAAGGGCTCCGAACACCCCGATCAATTGACACGCGTCCAGTGTACAACTCCGAAACCACCAATTCCCCGGACATTAAACATCGTTTGGCTTGTGTGAGTTTGGTGTGCGAAATGCGTCCGATCAGGTCAACGGACATAGATCTTATTCAAACTGCCAGAACATTAGTTTTTGTTTTTACCGCCGTTTTTATTTAATGTATTTAATGCACTGTCATAGTCATACGTAAAAGTTGGTAAACGGTTTTAATTTTATTGTTTTTTAAATTTACGGAAGTATGAGTAAGGTATCGTATGTGATATGTTTTTTGTTTTGAGGCATTGACCTTTTAATGGTATTACACACGGGGATGAAAAAAATATAGAGCACAGCAGTGCGAAAGTGTGTGTATTGTAACAGGGGATGAAAAGAGGGCTCGCGGCAGCAAAGAAAACAACAAGAAATCCAACGCACAGCAGTGTGAATAAAAGTGTTGAGCATATGCATTGAAATGAAATGTATGGTGTGGCGCAGTAGCGCAAATGTAATTGTTTTTTTTAATTGAATATGTAATGTGAATGATCAGCAGTTTGAATGTAATGAAATTTCACACAGGGGTGAATGTGAAGGATTTCTTTTACAACAGTAAATCAATGTAAGAATTTTTATTCTACAGCAGTGAATGTAAAAGCCTTTTTACAGCAGTAAAATGTGAATGAAAATTTTACACAGCAGTGTAAAAATCATTTGTAAAAGAGAGAGACAAAGAATTTTGTTTTTGGTGAAAATTATTGGTGAATCCCTCTAAGAGAGAGGAAGAAATTTGTATCAGGCAGTTTATGAATTAATACAAGTTTATTTTGGTTGAAAAACTCTGCTTTGCTCAGAAATTATTTTAAGCTTCCTTGTGCAAAAGATCCTGTGGCAAAAACAGAGTATTTCCTCTGTGTTCAATATTTGTTTTGAAATTACCAGAAATTTCCAACATGGTACTAGAGCTGATCCAGGCTCTTTGAAGGTCAATATTTGTTTGAAATTACCAGAAATTTCCAACATGGTACTAGAGCTGATCCAGGCTCTTTGAAGGTGTAAAGAAGCTGAAGGAAGGTTCCTTTTGTTGCAGCAGTAAATCCTCTCCAGCAAAGTGAAGTCTCAGGCAAAAGGATCCAGGTATTTCTCAGACCAGTTTTTGTGTTACTGCTGAAGAAACAGTCAGTTTTTTTTTAATATACAGTCAAGGATTTAGAGGCATAGCTGAGAATGCAAGGAATGGCTAGCACAAGCATTAGCATGGGCATGTTTAATACTCAGCTCCCACAGTTTAATGGGAAAAACTATGATTACTGGGCAATAACCATGAGAGCCCTGTTTGTCTCACAAGATCTATGGGAACTTGTTGAGGATTGTTTTGAAGAACCAGCAGATGAAAATCAGTTTAATAGATTAACTCAGGCAGAGAAGGATCTATTGAAGAGTAATAGGAAGAAGGATTCAAAAGCCTGTGTGTTTTTGTATCAAGCAGTGGACCAGAGTGTGTTTCCAAGGATAGCAGCAGCTAAGACATCCAAAGAAGCATGGCAAACCCTCAAGACAACCTATCAAGGCATGGAGAAAGTGAAGACAACAAAACTACAGTTGCTGAGGAAAGATTTTGAGAATCTGAACATGAAGGAGTCAGACAATATTGACTCATTTTTCACACATGTGATTGGTCTGGTCACACAGATAAGGACTCATGGAGAAACTCTTGAAGAAAGGAGGATTGTAGAGAAAATATTGAGGGTCCTACCCTCAAAGTTTGATGTGATTGTCACCACCATAGAAGAAACAAAGGATCTCTCAAACTTTTCAGTTGATGAACTCCATGCATCACTGATAACACATGAGCAGAGGTTGAGTAGAAATGAAAACTCATCTCTAGAGCAAGCTTTCAAGACCCAGATGTCCTTTGGAAGAGGAAGAGGTCAAGGCAGAGGAAACAAGAGAGGAAGAGGCAGAAGCCAAAACAGAGGTGGAAGGAACAGTCCAGCAAATGCTCAAGGAAGAGGCAGCCATCCAAATCAGAACCAAGGCCAAGGCAGCAACCAACAAAGAGGACAACATCATGCTCAAGGACAAAGGTATGAAAAATCCAATGTCCAATGTTATTATTGTAAAAAATATGGGCATTATGCAAATGAATGTAGGAAGAAGCAGCATGATATGAGTAATAAACCAAATGCAAATGTCACTAGAGAAAACATCAGTCAAGATAATGTGTTGTTAGCTTGTAACATGGTTGAAACAAACAGTGAAGACATATGGTTTTTAGACTCAGGTTGCAGCAACCATATGAAAGGAAACTTAGCCCTGTTTTCTGCCCTAGATAAAAATGTGAAATCAGAAGTCACACTAGGAACTAATAGCAAAATTTATGTTATGGGAAAAGGAGAGGTAAAAATATTTACAAAGAAAGGTGAGAAGAAAACCATAGCAGATGTCTACTATGTTCCTGGAATGAGATGTAACCTTTTGAGTATTGGACAGCTTGTCCATAAGGGGTACAATGTTTTCTTTGAGAATGATGTATGCACCATCATGGATAGAGCACCTAGCAAAAGATGTATTGCTGAAGTAAAGATGACAAGGAACAGGATGTTCCCTCTCAGAATAAGGGCAGATTTGAAAAACAAAGAAGTAATTGCAGCAGTTACCCAAGAGGCTTTCCAAAGCGTACCAAAGGATGAAAATTGGTTGTGGCACTTGAGATTTGGACATCTCAACTTTGGAGGTCTTAACTTGTTGAGCAGAAAAGGGATGGTAAGAGGATTACCATTGATAGAGAAACCAGACAGCCTTTGTGAAGGTTGCATATTGGGTAAACAACACAGAGAATGTTTTCCATCAGGGAAAAGCATAAGAGCAAAGGCACCCTTAGAGATTATCCACTCAGATTTATGTGGACCAATGCAAACCCCATCACTAGCAGGCAGCCAATATTTTCTAACATTCATTGATGATTTTACAAGAAAAACTTGGGTTTATTTTCTAAAGAACAGTGAAGTGTTTGAAAAATTTCAGAATTTCAAAGCACTTGTGGAAAATCAAAGTGGGCTGCGCATCAAAGTTTTGAGAACTGACAGAGGAGGTGAGTATATCTCCAAGGAATTCCTACGGTTATGTAGAGAAAATGGAATACACAAACAGTTTACAGCTAGGTACACCCCGCAGCAAAATGGAGTTGCTGAAAGGAAGAATAGGACCATCATGGATATGGCGAGGAGCATGTTGAAGGCAGAGCATTTGCCAAATGATTATTGGGCTGAAGATGTACACTGTGCAGTATATATTTTGAAAAGGTGTCCTAAAAAAGAAATGATGAACAAAGTGCCGGAAGAAGCATGGAGTGGGAGAAGGCAAGGAGTCACCCACATGAAAATTTTTGGATGTGTGGCCTATGCACACATTCCGGATCAGCTAAGGAGGAAGTTGGACAGCAAAGGGGAGAAATGTATTTTCATTGGATACATTGAGGAATCCAAAGCTTACAGGTTGTATATCCCATCCACCAAGAAGTTTTTTATCAGCAGAGATGTTCAGTTCATTGAGGAGGAAGCTTGGGATGGAAGCATAGAGAAAACAGTGAATGTTAAAAACTGTTTGTCTCGTGATGAAGATGATGAGGAGGTGGCTGAAATACATCCCCAAACAGCAGCGCCAACACAAGGACAGCAAGGAACACCCTTGAGGATAAATGAAAGTGCTTCTCCAAGCACACCACAAGGAGGAAACTCAAGTGCATCTTCAAGCACTTGCACACCAAATGAAAGAGATAAGAAATTCAGAAACTTAAGTGATATTTATGATGAAGGAATGAATTCATTGTTTGCCTTGTATTGTCATGTTGATGACCCTATTCATTTCGAAGATGCAATTAAGGATAGGAAATGGATAGAAGCTATGGATGAGGAGATGAATGCCATAGAGAGAAACAAGACATGGGATTTGGTTGAGCTACCAAAAGGTAAAGAAGTCATTGGAGTCAAATGGGTCTACAAGACCAAGTGCAATGCTGAAGGCAAGATAGAAAGACACAAGGCAAGGCTGGTTGTCAAGGGATACAAGCAGCAGTATGGGAGAGATTATGAGGAGACTTTCGCACCAGTTGCTAGAATGGAAACCGTGAGAGCAGTGCTATCCATAGCAGCTCAAAACAAGTGGAAAGTTTACCAAATGGACGTGAAGTCAGCATTCCTGAATGGAGTGTTAAAGGAAGAGGTTTACATTGAACAACCTCTAGGCTATGAAAGGAAAGGCGAAGAGCACAAAGTGTGCAGATTGAAGAAAGCTCTTTATGGGCTGAAGCAAGCGCCAAGAGCATGGTACAGTAGGATAGATTCCTATCTACTGGAGAATGGATTTGACAAATGTGAGGGAGAACCCACTGTCTATGTCAAAGAAAAGGATGGTAAATTGCTAATTGTTGTGTTATATGTTGATGATGTGATTTTTACAGGTAATGATGACTACCTCATTGAACAGTTCAAAACAGTCATGAAAGAGGAATTTGAAATGACTGACATGGGTTTGCTGAGATACTTCTTAGGAATAGAAGTAGATCAAAATGAAAATGGAATTTTTATCTCACAGGAAAAATATGTAAATGAAGTGTTGGAAAGATTCCATATGCAAGAGTGCAAGGCAGCAATCACTCCCACAATAATGGGATTAAAACTCAGCAAAGAGGACAGCAGCAAGGACTTTGATCCTAGTTTGTACAAGAGCATAGTTGGTAGCCTAATGTATTTGACTGCAACTAGGCCTGACATAATGTATGCTGTTAGTTTAATTTACAGATTCATGGAGAGGCCAAAGGAAGCACATTGGCAGGCAGCAAAAAGAATTCTGAGGTATGTTAAAGGTACTAAAAGATTTGGGATTTTATATACTACTTCAGAATGTTCAAATTTGGTTGGATACACTGATAGTGATTGGGCTGGAAGTGTAGATGATCGGAAAAGCACTTCCGGTTATGTTTTTCACATGGGTTCAGGAGCCATTTCATGGGCTTCTAAGAAGCAGTCCATTGTAGCATTGTCTACAGTAGAGGCTGAATATGTGGCAGCTACAGCAGCAGCATGTCAAGCAGTGTGGATGAGAAGGATGTTGAGGAGCTTAGGCCAAGAGCAGGCAAAAGCAACGGTGATTTTTTGTGACAATAGCTCAGTTATTGCATTATCCAAGAATTCGGTGTTTCATAAGAGAACGAAACACATTGACACAAGGTTTCACTACATCAGAGAATTGGTGAGCAATGGAGAAATTGTTCTACAACATTGCAGGACTCAGGAACAGGTTGCAGACATTTTGACAAAGCCATTGGACCAGAAAAGCTTTGAATTTTTGAGGAAATGTCTGGGTATGACTGATAACCCAACAGTTGAAATTAAAGGGGAGTGTTGAAATATTAATTTCAACCGCACATTTATTGCAGCGTTGGTTTGGCAAAACCACCCAGACTTCCCCGCACCACCTATTGGCAAAAGTGGTATCCGTAAGAAGGGCTCCGAACACCCCGATCAATTGACACGCGTCCAGTGTACAACTCCGAAACCACCAATTCCCCGAACATTAAACATCGTTTGGCTTGTGTGAGTTTGGTGTGCGAAATGCGTCCGATGAGGTCAACGGACATAGATCTTATTCAACCTGCCAGAACATTAGTTTTTGTTTTTACCACCGTTTTTATTTAATGTATTTAATGCACTGTCATAGTCATACGTAAAAGTTGGTAAACGGTTTTAATTTTATTATTTTTTAAATTGACGGAAGTATGGGTAAGGTATCGTATGTGATATGTTTTTTGTTTTGAGGCGTTGACCTTTTAATGGTATTACACACGGGGATGAAAAAAATATAGAGCACAGTAGTGCGAAAGTGTGTGTATTGTAACAGGGGATGAAAAGAGGGCTCGCAGCAGCAAAGAAAACAACAAGAAATCCAACGCACAACAGTGCGAATAAAATTGTGGAGCATATGCATTGAAATGCATTGAAATGAAATGTATGGTGTGGCGCAGTAGCGCAAATGTAATTGTTTTTTTTAATTGAATATGTAATGTGAATGATCAGCCGCTTGAATGTAATGAAAATTTCACACAGGGGTGAATGTGAAGGATTTCTTTTACAGCAGTAAATCAATGTAAGAATTTTTATTCTACAGCAGTGAATGTAAAAGCCTTTTTACAGCAGTAGAATGTGAATGAAGATTTTACATAGCAGTGTAAAAATCATTTGTAAAAGAGAGAGACAGAGAATTTTGTTTTTGGTGAAAATTATTGGTGAATCCCTCTGAGAGAGAGGAAGAAATTTGTATCAGGCAGTTTATGAATTAATACAAGTTTATTTTGGTTGAAAAACTCTGCTTTGCTCAGAAATTTTTTTAAGCTTCCTTGTGCAAAAGATCCTGTGGCAAAAACAGAGTATTTCCTCTGTGTTCAATATTTGTTTGAAATTACCAGAAATTTCCAACAGAAAGTATATATATATATATATATATCATAATTTATTTGAGTATAAATTCTATATATAGCAAAGAAAAAAGGGAAAGAAAGAAAGTATATATCTATATCTATATAATATATTATATTATATATATATATATATATATATATATATATATATATATATCTTTCTTCAATGAAGAGAGAAGAAATAATTGAAAGTTAAAAAAATCAATTATTTTCTAATAAGAATAATAAAAAGGAGATATATAATTTGTTAAATTCTTAATATAAAATTAATATGTGGAATATAAAATCATTAGTAATAAATACAAAATTATAAATACAATATTAAAAAATAATAAGATTAAAATATTTCAAGTAGTCTTACTATTTTACATTTTGGCTCTTTAAAGTCTGTTTTTCAATCATTTGAATTCTAATAAATTTTTTTTCAAATTGTAAGTTTAATTTGTGTAGTCTACACAATCCAAGTGTTCAAGGATATTTTCAAGGGGTTGAATCCATTTATGTGTTAAGAAACATAGTTTAAACAATGAAAAATCTTATATTTCACTCTAAAAGAAATCCACACCTCGAGATTTAATCCTTCAAGTCTCTTGATATATCCATGATTAAAATGAATTTACACGTGTGAATATTGAAACTATTTTATTTTACTATGGGGAATACATTAACTATTTTCTATATTTCTTATCAAATTCATGAAAACCATTAATATTTAAATATATGTATATATTATTCATTATTTTAAACAAATAAACACCATACACTACTTTATAAAATATAATTCTAATCATTATATATATATATATATATATAATAACTTTTATGATAAAAGAGGTAATAAATAATAATTATTATTATTTAGTTTTAAGGTCATAACCAAGCTACTAATGTGATTCCTCATTGGGATGCTTAAAATTGAGGATATCATTACCTCTAAGTGGAATATGGTTGCTCTAATGCTTTGTATTGTAGGGATGGGTCTTAAGGCCTTGGTAGTGCGTATAGCATGAAAAAAAGGCCCTTAGCTCCTAGGTGAAACTTCTAGGAACCAAGAGACATGAGTAAGATCTCAAACCACACATGTATTGTTTAGGATATCATCATTCTTAAAGTGAGATATGGAAGAAGTTGAGTATGAGACAATGGTCAAGGAAGAAGTTGAGGTGTTTTCACCATAACTTAAGTCGCTTGAGCTAATGGGCCATGACCATAACATAAACAGTTAAAGTGGATCTTTGTCATACAAGATGGATATGGACATGAATAAAAGACTTTTCCACAGTGGGGATGTGGTTATTGGGGTCTTAACCAAAATTAAGGGAAGAAAATAAGGGATTTATATGATAAATGAATCTTTAAGGCTCATTGGCAATGAACATGACTTAAAATCATAATATAGAACTTGTATAAGTGATATTGGCCTCATAACGGAATGTGGGTAACATTATGAAGTCTTCTATCCTAAGATAGATGTCCCAATGCATTGGTCAAGGTGTGAAGAAAATAGGGCACTTGGGTCCTTGATGATGGCTTAAAGGATTAAGGGTCATTGACAATCATATAAACCAAATAGCATTTACTCCAGTTTTTCTTTTTGTGGGGAGGGGGGGGAGGGGGGGAGTGCGCATAAGGATTGTACCAAAGGATTAAACATTAGTAAATGGAGGGTTGTGCCCAATATATGGTAAGGGATTTGATAAGTAAAGCATGTATTGAACAAGTTGATATATTAGATGGATTAACGTTAAGCCTAGAGTGATCATTAATGAAAACTAGGGGATGCATTATGGGGGGAAAGGCTCAACAGTTAGAACCCTAGTTTCTGATCCCCTCCTCTTCATGTTGCCATCTCCAACTGCCACAAATGGGTTGCCAGATCTCATACCTCATCATTTGGGTGTGGCTCCATTCTGTTTATTTTTGTGCCCTTTTTAGGGATTTTGGGGGTGTTTATTGCTTGTCAATGCCATCGCTTGGTTCCTTCCATCATTGTCAGTTGGATCACCACTCTCTGTAATAGAGCCATGGTTTGTTGTTGTTTCCTTTCATGTCCTTCTGTTCTTTGAGGGTCACCATTCTTTTGGGGTATTGGTGGGTTTCTATCCCCCGTTCTTTATCATGGTGTATCTGCAGGTCATTTCATTGTCGATAAACTAAAAAAAGAAAATAACATGGTAAATGCACCCATGTCCAAATGTCTAGAGGGATTTTCATTGACCATAAATAGTGCACTATTAAAGTATTACTTATCACAAGTGACATAACAAAATTCCTAGTAGATGAAATCATAGTAGATAGAGAAAACAATTAAAAAACACACACCTAAAAATATTTAAAATAAGTTTCCTAATTATTTTTTTTATATATTTAAACAAAAAATTACAAATCTCAAATATATATAACCACTAAAAGAATAATTAAAAAATAAGAAGGTAAATGTTAAAACATATATATATTCGAAAAAGCTTAAAATATATAAATAATTAAAATAAAATCATAAAACCATTAAATTATAATTTCACACACACACACACACATATATATAACTAACCTCCCTTTTAAAATATGAAAGTGGATTAGATTGACTAAATTGACTAGATTTCACATATATGGTAGGCTTTAAAGAATGCTATTGTACACCACAAGTTTATAAAATAAAACACAATAAACTAAAAATTCTAAAAATGTTTGGAATTTAAATACAATAAATTTAAAAATTCAAAATTTTGTAACAGAAATATGTTAAAAGAGAACAAACACATTAGAATCATTTATGTTAGTTGTAATTTCATGATGTTAATTGTAGTTTCATGTAATTGCAAAGTTCAATAACAAAGCTAACAATAACTAGGACATTTTAATTATGATAAGAATTTATAAAAATAATTCAAATATACAATAGTTAATATGTAAATTGAGAATTGCACTTTTTGTTTTTGTTTTTGTTTTTGACGTGTATATATATATATATTTTTTTCACTTCTGGTTCACGGATACCCATGGTCAGTGGGTCCGCTACGTCCAGGATCTGTCAACGCTAGGGTGGACCCCACCCGAAGGGGGTCACACCTCTCGGCCTATTTACTGACCTGACCCCAAGAGCTTTCGGGTTTTGACCCTGTGACCTCCCATTGGCGAGGCCCCGACTTGACCGATTGAGCTAACCCTTGGGCTTTTTGACGTGTATATTGATAAGTCAAGTTAATAATTAAATTATTTGCAATTGAGTGATTGCCTCAAGACATAATAGAAAGATTTGATTAATTGTCAAGTGTTGTCTATGGAAACAAAAAAAATATATAAAAAATGTTCAAAATCTTTGAAAAAAAACACAATATCAAATAGTAATCAGTTGTACAATTTATATTGATCATAATTAATAATGTGCAAATTTAATATTATGGGAAGAGTATTTTCAAGAAGTTGAATTTTAAGAAATAATTAAATAGTATAATTATTGCAAATGAAATATTTAGTTTAAACCAATTCTTTTTTATAAATAAATTTTCTCACTTCATTTTTCCTTCATCAAATTATACCATATCTAAATATTTTTTTTTTTTTTTTATATTATAATAAAAACAATGTATCCTCATTTTGAAATAAATTAAGAAAATAAAAATTTTGCATTGAAATTTACAAATATGATCAAATTCTCTACTTTAAATAATTAACCTAGAAAATATAAACAAACACTTTATAAATTATGAAAATTTATGATAATGTATTTCTTATCGTACTCAAAATAAGCTTAAAATTTACCATCATAAAACCACTTGCCCAATATAAATAGTTTGCCAACAATAATTCCTAATGGGGGTGACCAAGCGCACATACACATGTCATAAGAGAGGCCATTGGGCCCTGCTCCTCCTCCACGCGGTCATTAAAAACTTGATCATGCGTCATCCCTGCTTTCAATTCCCTCGCGCAATGATCTATCTCACACATTCATCTGTTAAATTCAAGAGTTGGCGAGTGCTTTTCTCTAGTCTGGAAGTTTGGGTGACGAATTTGGGTCAGGAGGAGAATAGAGGTGTGTGTGATAGGTTCCATGGTGTCTTACTGGAGTCTCAACCTTGGTTGAGTGGCGAAATGAAAGCCAATTTTATTTCAACTTGGGTTGGGTTAGGCCTTCTGGCTTGTCCGTAGGATTTGGGCTCCCAAGCAAATGGAGCATCGAGTCGACTCCACGGCATTTTCAGAATAACCTGCAACAGACCCTCACCAAGAAAATGGAAGCTCGTATAACTCCCTTCTATTGCGTGGGGTAAGATCTCTGTGTTTATAATTTATTCTGCATATCATTGTAGTTGGAGGGCTCTATCACTGTTTTTTTGTGGTCTCTCCATTGTTAGCTCCTTATCGGATATTCCATCTGGTTTTTTCTTGTGTGGGGGTTGCTATCCCAGTCTCTGGTCAATTCTGTTGGTGGTATGGGCACCCATTCTGGCTTGGTGTTACTGAATTTGTCTCTCAACTCAATTGGGGCCATGCAGACTGTTTTAATGGGTCAATTGGGTGGTGAATGGTCTCCACCTTTCACAACTGTCTGGTCTGGGCGGACCCTTGCCCTTCCTGTTTCAAAGGTCATGGATTTGGGATTCTGGTGTGAACCCATTCGGGGCATTAAATTCTTGGTCTTTGTTACTGTAATTTTTCTTGCAGGTACTATGAAGGTTTTCCCTCAGCCTTCCCTCTTAGATGAGAGTAAACTCCTGCAAAATTCGATATGCCCCACCAACGGGGTCGACCTTGCCGAGGGGCCATTAGTAGTTCCATGCAGTGCATTCCGATCCAGGCCATAGTTCATCCTCCGCCAACTCAAACAGTTGGGAAACCGAGGATGATGCATATATCTATAAAGCTTACTCTCCAGGTCAAATAGTGGCTCCTGCTACTATGGAGTTCATTGCAGAGAAACTTGAGAATATCCAAATCAATATGGACATTCAGAGGGACCACAGGTATGAAGATCGAAACAAAATTGTGGCATATCTCAATGATATCCAATATAGTCAAAATGAAATCCTGGAACAAATAGACAACCTTCGTTGCAACCACCGTCATACAAATGACCACCTTTGCAGCTTGGAAGCGCGGATGGAACACATTGATTTCCATATGCATGATCATGTTAGTTATTTTGCATCTCCCCTTGTACTACCCCCCCATCCCTCTTGTTGATATGTTGCTGTCAATTCTAGTCTCCTTTTTGTTTACTCTTCGTATGCTATGGCTACAATGCCTCCCAAAAATAATGAATGTAAAGTGTCTTCTATAGTATTCTCCAGTTCCCAATCTCAAAAAGTTTGGTTGGAATGAGAGAGAGGAGACTGTTGAGAATGATTTTGTAAGCTAAGTTTTCCTGAAAATCTAATGAAAGTTTTTTGAATGACAATTTTTTTTTCCAACAATAATGACATATCTTTAAATAATCATAACAAACCAACATTTAATAATTTACCATAGCTCTGATTACTCACAACAAACCCGCCTTTGAGAATTTAATTTAAATTTACATTCTAGAAAAACGTCTGGCTGTGAGCAAGATGTTGGAAAACATGGCATCGAAAGTTGACATGCAAGAATAAAAATGTATGAGGAGTCTCTACATCTGGGTTATGATTTTCAATCTCCTCGAGAATCCTTTAAATAAAACTCCAAGAAAACCTTAATCTCCATTTTTTGTTTGTTGTGTTTCAAAATTGGATTGGAGTAATTGTGGTCGATAAATTTTTAATGTAATTGAAGGTTTTTCAAATAATCTGTACTAGTCGAGCTGGATCAAGATCAGAAACATAAAATAATTCACTGAAATTTACTATGAAGATCTTTTCTACATACAATATAAAGCTTTAAAAGATAGTGTCAGTTGTGGAAATTATCCGAGGTTATTACCTTCGTAGGAGTAGTGGTAATGGAGATTCCTGTTGTATACGCAAAGATGAGATTCCTATTGTATACACAAAGATTTCTTTACTTCGTGCCCAATTGTTATGGAAACATTTCACTTTATTTGCTGGCAAATTTCATCATTGTAAGTTTGCAATTTGGATAAATTTACATCAAATGGATATGCCTTGGTAGTAACTCAACAATCCATGTGATTCAATGTGAAACCTTTGAATACCTTGTTTTGCTAGAAGGAAAAGAATGCGAAAATAGGCAATCCATTGTTATAACTAGTTATCCAAGGTTGATGTCACTTTATAACAAGAGATTGATAACTAGAGAGTACTTAAAGATTGGTCCAAACTGCCAATAAACTCTCATTGTAATTCATATAGAATCACTGGAAGAGAAAATTATTTCAAGACCATTATTTCAGGATAAATATGTTAAGCTCCCTTTATGTTTTCCCAACTGCCGCCTACAATTACGGAAGTAAACTGAAGTCATTTCCTTCAATCATGGAAACCAACTGTAGTCATTTCCTTAAATTACGGAAACTATCTTCAGTTAATTAATTTCTTGTTGGGAGCTTCTGGAGTGGTCCATTACTCCCTCTACAATTCTCTACCATGATCTGTGGAACACTTGACACATAGCCAACATAAGCTTGATGGAAGATTGCCTATAAATACTTTTGTTTGGTCCCCAAGCTCACTAACTCAATCCCCTTCAGTTTTACACCATCAAGTTGGAGTGAGCAGAGCTTGGAAGTGCCATACGGATGTGAGATTTTGGGTGAATTTTTGTAATTGTGAAGACACTATTCCTGCAATCTTTTGGATGTTGTATGTGGACTGAGTGTGTTGTAGTTTAACGAATGCGCTTATACTTGCATTAGTGCAAAGCAATCCTGCGTGTTTTCTCTGCGTTCATAGCTCCCAAAGCGGAGTGTTTTCGACCTTAAACATCAATGGAGTGTTTTCGACCTCAAACATCAACGGAGTGTGGGTGCTGTTAGCAAATAACAGAGATTGTCTGTGGTACAACAAAACAGTGACAGAGTGTGAGCAAGCGTTGGAGGTATTTTTCTTGGGCATTAAAGTTTTCGATTCTTTTAAGTGTTTTATTCTGCATTATAGAATTGTTATTAAACTATCATTTGGTTGATGATTCTTTTAAGTGTTTTATTCCGCATTATAGAATCATCATTAAGCTAACATTTGGTATTAGAGCAATTTTTTATCTCTGCCTTGGTGTTTATAGACATGCTCTATTATGCTAATGTTATATTTTGAGAATTTTTTGAATTAAGGCATTTATTTGAAAATATGTCTAATTTTTGCTCAATTTTTATGCTTATAATATTTATTTAATTATATGCATTTTGGATAATTGTTGTGCAAAATTTATTAACTATGCTCATATTTAATTTGCATGAATTGATTATTTCTGTTTTAAAATAAAACATGCTATTTTTGATGAGTATACAAGACCCATTGTTGAATGTTATGCATAAATATTATAGTTTATTTCAAGCTAATCTTTTATGCATAAAAGAAATAATGTCTAGTGATCCATATAATTTTAATTGATTGGAGAATAGCCACAACATCTCTAATTAAATAGTATTATATATTATGATTGATTAGAATCACATAAAGAATATTTAGACATTAATTGTAATTAATTATACTAAATATAATAAATTTTATCCCACATGAATTTTTATTATATTTATATAATTAATTAGGATAAAATATTCATAACTTACCCACAGGAATTATGAATTAATAGTTTTATCATAAAGTTCAAATCTAAGATAAAATTTATATCGAATTATAATCATAATATACCCTTTAGAATTATGAATTAAGTGAATAATTTGATAAATTCTATCATAAAGAATAATTGAATCTGCTTGAATTGAAAATTTAGTCCACAAACAATTTTTATGTCATTAGATTCAATTTTTAAGCATGATTTACATTGGTAAAGCATGAAATTTTATTTAGGCCTCAAATTTAACATAAGCATGTGATCTTTAATTTTATGCAGTTGTACAACCTGCAAATTTCTCTGAAATTCGTTGTGATATCCCTAAACTTAAGGGAGATAACTATAGGGTCTGGAAGGAGAGAATTCTCCTTCATTTAGGGTGGATGGACATAGACTATGCTATTAGAAAAGATGAACCACCAGCACTCACTAATACCAGCACTACAGTAGACATCACGCTTTATGAACGATTGGAACGATCTAATCGCTTAAGCATGATGTTCATTAAGACTAAAATTTCAGCTAGTATTCGTGGTTTCGTTGATCAGCATGAAAAGGTTTGAAACTTGCTGAAAGCCATTGATGATCAATTCGTCAGTTCAGACAAGGCACTAGCAAGCACCCTAATCATGAAGTTCTCATCCCTAAGGCTCACCAGTGTGAAAGATGTGCGCGAGCAGATCATGCAAATGAGGGACACTGTGGCTCAATTGAAGAAACTTGAGGTTGAAATATCAGAGTCCTTCCTAGTGCACTACATCCTGAACACCCTTCTGCACCAATACGGACCCTTCAAAATCTCATACAACACACATAAAGATAAATGGTCAATTAATGAACTCATGACCATGTGTGTTCAAGAGGAAGAGAGACTGGTGATAGAACTGGGAGAAAGTGCAATGTTGGCAACACGAGGAAAGGGAAAATCTCAAGCCAATCGGAAAGGGAAAGGTAAAGTACCTACCCAAGCTGATATCAAGAAGGATTCCAAGTGTTTCTTTTGTAAAAAGAAGGGACACATGAAGAAGGAATGCGCCAAATTTCAGAAATAGCTTGTGGACAAAGGTATTCTGATCTCGTTTGTTTGTTATGAATCTAATATGGTTAATGTCAATATTAACACCTGGTGGATTGATTTTGGATCAACAATTCACATTTCGAATTCCTTGCAGGGTTTGCAAAACCTAAGGAAGCCAGTGGGAAGTGAGCAAAGCATCTTATCAGGAAACACGATGGGCTCGCATGTGGCAGCTATAGGAACATGTTATTTAACTTTAAGTAGTGGCTTTGTTTTAAAATTAGAAAAGACCTTTTATGTTCCAAGTTTTTCTAGAAACTTGATTTCAGTTTCAAGGCTTGTACCTTTTGGATATTCCTTTAACTTTTCAGAAACATATTTCAGTTTATTTAATAAATCTGATTGTTTTGGGAATGGTATTTTGTCTAATGGTCTTTCCTGCATTAATTTACAAAATAATGTCACTTATGATTCAATGCATGTTCACACTAGCACTAAAAGATGTGTTATTAATGAAGATTCCTCTAAATTATGGCACTGGTGACTAGGTCATATCTCCATAGAAAGAATTAAAAGATTGGTAAATGAAGGGGTACTTAATACTCTGGATTTTACTGATTTTGAGACTTGTGTGGACTGCATAAAAGGAAAGCAGACCAACAATTCAAAGAAAGGTGCCAATAGGAGTTTGGACATATTAGAGATCATACATATTGATATATGTAGTCCAGGCATGGACTCACATGGTGAGAGATACTTCGTCTCTTTTATAGATGATTACTCATGATATATGTATCTCTACATGCTTCATAAAAAGAACGAAGCATTAGATGCCTTTAAGATCTTTAAGGCTGAAGTAGAGAAACAATGCGGCAAGCAAATTAAGATCGTGAGATCAAATAGAGGTGGAGAATATTATGGTAGATACATAGAAAATGGACAAGCACCTCGGCCATTCACAAAATTTCTTCAAGAGCATGGGATTGTTGCCCAATACACCATGCCTGGTTCACCCGACCAAAATGGTGTAGCAGAAAGAAGAAACCAAACATAATTGGACATGGTGCAGAGTATGCTTAACAGCTCCAATCTTCCTAAATCTATGTGTACTGAAGCACTTAAGATGATAGTGTATATATTAAACCAAGTTCCAACCAAGGTTGTTCCTAAAACGCCATTTCAATTATGGAAAGGTTGGAAACCAGGTTTGCGACATATGCGCGTTTGGGGATGCCCGTCTGAAGTAAGAATATATAATCCACAAGAGAAGAAGCTAGACCCAAGGACCATTAGTGGGTATTTCATTGGATATGCTGAAAGGTCTAAAGGTTACAGATTTTATTGTCCATCTCACAACACTAGGATTGTGGAATCAAGAAATGCAAAGTTTCTCGAAAATGACTTGATTAGTGGGAGCGATCAAACCAGGAACATAGTTTCTGAGAAGGATCATTCAGAATCTCAACCTTCCACCTCAAGTGATAGATTGGTTATTGTTCACAGCACCCCTCAAGTACAAAATGGTGTTGAACAACCAATTGTTGAAGTTCCACAAGCTGCTGACGACATTCTAGTAGATGAGAGAGTTCAAGAGTTGCCAAGAACTTTTGAACAACGAGTTGAACTACATACTTCTCAGGAAGATGATGGTACAAAATTAAGAAGATCTACTAGACCAAAGAGATCAATAATTCCTGATGATTATGTTGTGTATCTACAAGAATCTGACTATAACATTAGAGCCGAAAATGATCTCGAGTCGTTTTCACAAGCCATGAGTTGCAAAGAATCAGAATTATGGTACGATCCCATGAAGGAAGAGCTGAATTCTATAAAGAGTAATGAAGTCTGGGATCTTGTTGAGTTGCCTAATGGTGCGGAAGCCATTGGATGTAAATGGGTCTTTAAGACAAAGAAAGAATCATTGAGCAACATTGAGAGATACAAGGCAAGACTTGTTGCTAAGGGATTCACTTAGAAAGAAGGAATTGATTACACGGAGACTTTTTCTCCTGTATCTAAGAAAGATTCCTTGCATGTTATTATGGCATTAGTAGCCCATTTTGACTTGGAGTTGTAACAAATGGATGTGAAAATGACATTTCTCAATGGAGATCTAGAGGAAGAGGTTCACATGAAACAACTTGAAGGATTCCCCTCTAGTGATGGTGGGCAATTGGTTTGCAAGCTCAAGAAATCCTTATATGGTTTAAAACAAGCATCCCCCCAATGGCATTTGAAATTAAATAATGTAATTTCTTCTTTCGGTTTTGTAGAAAACATTATGGATCAATGCATATACCTGAAAGTCAGTGGGAGTAAAATCTGTTTTCTTGTTTTATATGTGGATGACATTTTGCTAGCAACCAATGATAACAGTTTGCTGCATGAGGTGAAACAATTCCTCTCTAAAAATTTCGATATGAAGGATATGGGTGAGGCATCTTATGTCATTGGGATTAAGATCCATAGAGATAGATTTCGAGGCATCTTGGGTCTGTCTCAGGAAACCTATATTAATAAAATTTAAGAGAGATTTCGGATGAAGGATTGTTCACCAAGTGTAGCTCCCATTGTGAAAGGTGATAGGTTCAATTTGAACCAATGCCCGAAGAACGGATTTGAAAGGGAACAAATGAAGAACATTCCATATGCTTCGGCTGTTGGAAGCCTAATGTATGCTCAGGTCTGCGCAAGACCTGACATTGCATTTGTTGTGGGAATGTTGGGACGATATCACAGTAATCCAGGTTTAGACCACTGGAGAGATGTAAATAAAGTAATGAGGTACCTTCAAGGAACCAAAAACTACATGCTTATGTATAGACGGACGGACAATTTGGAAGTAGTTGGCTACTCAGATTCTGACTTTGCTGGATGTGTTGATTCACGCAAATCAACATCAGGATACATTTTTATGATGGTCGGTGGAGTTGTATCATGGAGGAGTGCCAAGCAGACCTTGATTGCCACTTCCACTATGGAAGTCGAGTTCGTCTCCTGTTTTGAGGCTACTTTACATGGTGTATGGCTTAAGAGTTTCATTTCTGGGCTTAGAATTATGGATTCTATCTCTAAGCCATTGAGAATATATTGCGACAATTCAGCCGCTATTTTTATGGCTAAAAACAACAAAAGTGGGAGTCGAAATAAACACATCAACATTAAGTATTTAGCTATAAGGGAACATGTTAAAGAAAAGAAAGTGGTCATTGAGCACGTTAGCATTGAGTTGATGATCACTGATCCTTTGACTAAGGGCATGCCACCATTTAAATTCAAGGATCATGTAATGAATATGGGACTTGGTTCCATTATGTAGTTTCTCATTGTATGGAAAATGTTATTTTAATGAAATTCTTAATTATTGTGATGTTTTTCTCATATTTATGTGCACCTTAATTTGATTTGAGAGAATTCATCTGTGTAGGACCAAGAATAAACATAGGGTTTATTCATTAAGAAATTGTTGCCACATAAATTATAATAAGAATAGATACATAGTAATACATGGAAGATAATACTTGACATTAGAGTCCACTTATCGCCATGATTCATTTATCTATTACTTAGATAGATTATCAATGGGTTTTAAGATGAGACATTAAGATTGGAAGTATGGACCAGGTGGGAGAATGTTAAGCTCCCTTTACGTTTTCCCAACTGCTGCCTACAATTACGGAAGTAAACTGCAGTCATTTCCTTCAATCATGGAAACCAACTGCAGTCATTTCCTTAAATTACAGAAACTATCTTCAGTTAATTAATTTCTTGTTGGGAGCTTCTGGAGTGGTCCATTACTCCCTCTGCAATTCTCTACCATGATTTATGGAACACTTGACACATAGCCAACAGAAGCTTGATGGAAGCTTGGCTATAAATACTTTTGTTTGGTCCCCAAGCTCACTAGCTCAATCCCCTTCAGTTTTACACCATCAAGTTGGAGTGAGCAGAGCTTGGAAGTGCCACACGGATGTGAGATTTTGGGTGAATTTTTGTAATTATTGTGAAGACGCTATTCCTGCAATCTTTTGGATGTTGTATGTGGACTGAGTGTGTTGTAGTTTAACGAATGCGCTTATACTTGCATTAGTGCAAAGCAATCCTGCGCTTTTTCTCTGCGTTCATAGCTCCCAAAGCGGAGTGTTTTCGACCTTAAAAATCAATGGAGTGTTTTCGACCTCAAACATCAACGGAGTGTGGTTGTTGTTAGCAAATAATGGAGTTTATCTGTGGTACACCAAAACAGTGACAGAGTGTGAGCAAGCATTGGACGTATTTTTCTTGGGAATTAAAGTTTTCGATTCTTTTAAGTGTTTTATTCCGCATTATAGAATCATTATTAAACTATCATTTGGTTGATGATTCTTTTAAGTGTTTTATTTCGCATTATAGAATCGTCATTAAGCTAACAAAATATTTCTAGACCATTTCCAATAGTGAGAAAAAGCACACAGCATACACTGCATTGTGATGTCCATTATGAATCCTCTTGTCATTTTCTTGGGCTCTCACTAGACTTTATGCAATTACCCTACATCCATTCAAACTAAAGAGAGTGTTTTTGGAATAAGCTCATGGGCAAAGAAGAGGCACTGTACTCCAAGGTTTAGATTTTGAATTTGAATTTGAAATTGAAACTAAAACCGTTGAAAAGACAACTGTGAGAGATGTTTAGGGGTTCTCAAGTACAATGGAAAGTAGGAGGAGTTTTCAATTGCAAATATTCTGACTTCCGTAGGAGATGGATCTCTCTATTTATGTAAACGGATGGTAAATGAAGATGGTGAGCGGCCTGCTTTGGCAGGTCGACAAATCTAACGAACCCACAATAGAGATAAGTTAGACGGATTATGTTAGCGTATTTAAAATGAAAATTGTGGACTAAATGACTGTAGTTAGTTTATGTTGAGTAATAATGATAGATTTAAAGTTGAGATTTATACTAAAATTAGGCAGTTTACGTTGAGAAATAGCTATAGATTTATCATTGAGGTTTATATTAAATTTGGTTGTGGTTTTTTTTTAATGAGATTGATTAATAAAAAATATATATATTTAACTATTTAAATATCTAGTATTAATAAATTATAATTTATTTATGATATTGTAGCAAATTTTATTCATTAATTAATAAGTTTTATAGTAAAATGATTAAAATTTTGGCATTATATATGTGTTTAATTATATATTAATTCATTTCACTATAGTAATTTTTTTTTAAAGTTGTTTGTGATCCTCTAGGCTTAAACTTTAGCATGTCTCTTCCCCCTAGTACAGTGCACATCCACCCCCATGAGGTTTGATCTTGGGCCGCCTTGCTGACAATCCCCATCCTCAACTAGTTGTGCTAGTAATGCAAAAAGAGTTTGAAATGTCCATGCTTGGTGAGCTCACATATTTTCTTAGTTTACAAGTCCAACAAAACAAAGACGACATTTTTCTATCACAAACCAAGTATCTCAAGCAGATCTTGAAGAAATATGGGATGGAGGATTCGAAACCAGTATGTACCCCTATGGTAACAGGATGCAGCCTCAGCGCAAATGATGAATCAACAGCAGTGCATCAACCAACCTATAGATCCATGATTGGTAGTCTGCTCTATCTAACAGGTACCCGACCAGATATTATGCATGCAGTGGGAATAGTTGGAAGATTTCAGGCAAATCCAAAGGAAACTCATCTTTAGGCAGTTAAGAGAATTTTTAAGTATCTTCAAGGAACTCAAAACTATGGCTTATGGTATCCTAGAAGTACAGATCTCACACTTCATGCATATACAGATGCAGATTGGGCAGGAAGTGTGGATGACAAAAAAAGCACTAGTGGTGGTGCATTCTTCATGGGTCCTAGGTTAGTATCTTGGTTCAGAAAGAAAGAGAGTTCAATTGCATTATCTACAGCTGAAGCAGAATATGTAGTTGTTGCATCTTGCTGCACACAACTCCTCTGGATGATGCAAACATTACAAGACATGCAAATCACTTGTACTCCACCTATCCCCATTCTATGTGATAATACAAGTGCAATCAACATTTCAAAAAATCCAGTCATGCATTCAAAGACCAAGCACATACCTATCAAATATCATTTTCTCCGAGAACAAGTGCTTGAACAAAAGGTCAAGTTGGATTATGTTCCCTCTAAGGAACAGGTTGCTGATATACTCACCAAACCACTGCCCAGGGAGACATTTGAATACCTCAGACAGAAGCTGGGAGTAGTTGATGCATCATCTTACTGTTGAAACTTGTCTGTTCCAGAGAAAAGTGGTTGTACACGAGTTTAATGAGGAGGATCTGCGTACATACGTCAGTTTATGTGAATACAGTCGCGTATATGATTGTTTGAAGGAAAGCAGTGTGGTCAAACTCAGGTTGGAAAGAGTCTGATATAGGTCTGGCAGAGACTATCTGGCATAGGTTCAGGGGGAGCATATATTCTTCTAATAATGCATTGTTGGCATTATCTTAGAAGATCTTGGTTTATATTCACAGCTGTTTTGGTTTTAGGTGGAGAAAGAGATTATGGTTGCTGATCTGATCGATGATTGACAGATGCTGCTGATGACTTTCATAGAATTGTTACAGATATTTCGTCTCTATGTCATGTATATCTTTTCTTATCAAGGTCATGTAACGGCCTATTTTGGTTTCCCCACTATGCCTGGGATGAATGATGTAATGTACTTATCTGTCATGTGTAAACTTCTGGTGTATCCCCACTTGGTTGGGTGGATGAGTCAATTCTGGTATATCCCCACTTGGTTGGGAGATGGATGTATGTATGAGTCTGTGATGATAGGAAGGTCTTTTATAATGTATAAAGTCATGTTTCTTGTGTAGATCATCTTCTTGCAGACCTTGCCTACAGTCAGGGGGAGATTGGATAGTACAGTAGAGTAGAGGATTCAACATGTATTCAGGGGGAGCATAACCCTTTGCCCTTGATGTCAAAGGGGGAGAATGTTTTTGAGTGACTTAGGGTTGCCATCAAGTCCAAAGGGGGAGATTGTTGGCATTATGGCACAGGTTTGGCACTATGGCACAGGTGTTGTCCTTGATGGAAACTCACTCAAATGGCAGATCACAGTTCAGGCTCTCAGAATGAAAGAAAATGAGGTATACGTAGGTTCATCTTAACAAAATCACATATACACACGGGCGTACCAATCAAAAGGCGCGTATATGTATGCACGCATTATATGCAAAGAAAAGCGCGTACATGTGGGAAAACTTATGGTTGGTCCATGGTATTTAGTCCATCATATTTGAACCTATGGTTTTGGTCCTTGGTATTGCATCCAAAGTGTTGAACCTAGGTATTGAGTCCCTAGTATTGGATCTCCATGGTTTTTGACCATGGTGTGAGTAAGGCCTAAGTCTATAAAAAGGGAAGGAGATCATTTGGCAAGGGACGAATTGAAGAATTGAATATCTTATGAAGAGAAAGATTGAGAATACTGTCATTGGGTTATGGTGCATAACTAGATCTGAATCAAGGAGGAGCCTGAGCACAAGGAGAAGGATAAGTTCTATTGGTGAGTCAAGATCTTAAGGCAGTTTGAAGAGAAGTATCTTTGTGAAATCTTTTATATTTGATGCATGACGTGATTTATAAATATGATAATCTGGGTATAACTAATGTCTGAATAAGTAAAAAGATAAATTATCTTTTATAGATTTGTACGCAGGTTCAGCGCAGCAGAGGCGCATATACACGCCGGTTCGCTAATGTAAAACATCATATACATTGGATGTCCTTGATACAGAAGTGTATGCATGCAGGTTCCATATATTGAAGTAGAGTATATCTCATGAAATATATTTTAGCTACTTCTGTTTATTGCTGCAGTATTCTGGGTTTAGGATTGGTGTTTGGTTACTGGTATTGTTTTCTGGTTACAACATTCTGAGAAGTTATTGGTTGATTCAGTATTTTTTTGTACAAAGGAGGTTGGTTAATGCAGATATACTTGATGTTTGATTGATATACATGGATCCAGTCTGAAAATTTATGAAACAAGGTCCCTGGAAGAAAAGAGAAGGTTGTAGCCTTCTGTAGGTCAGCACCTATGTACTAGTACCTCAGCTAGTACAAGAGCTAAGTGGGTTGTAGCTCCCTTCCAGGAGAAGCTGGAGAACGAGAGAAGGTTGTAGCCTTTTGCAGGAAGCAGCCTGCGTACTGGTATAAGACTGCACCAGTACAAAAACATTGTAAAAATAAGTTTCTAATTGAAAGAAGATATAGACGAATTGCAGCAGGTGGTTTTCACCCACATTGGGTTTCCACCTTATATCTTGTGTTCTTATGTGTGATTGCCTGTTCTATTTTACTATTCCTGGTTATTGTTCATATGGTTTGATGCACAGATTAATGATCAACATCTGAAGAATAATTTAAATTACAAGTCTGCTCATATATGCTTGTTTCCTTAACTGAAGTTGCGTACATACGCGGTATCTACTAACTGAAGTAGCGTATACAAATCTGATTGTCAAATGAAAAATTGACCTGATAATACTGAGTCACCCCCCCTCTCAGTATTATTTCCAACAACCATGAATCCAAGCAATTGACCAGAGCTGACACAAAACACACACTTGTGTGGATTGAGTCGTATATTGTAGTGTCGCCACTGTAAAAATATTGCTCTCAAATGTTGTGGGTGATCAGTCTGCTTTCGTGAATGAGCAGGAAAATCATCAAGATAAGGTTGAACAATGTGCTTGATGTCATGGAAGGCATAATTCATTGCCCTATGAAATGTAGCCCCTGCATTCTTCAAACCAAAAGGTAACTTTCGATAGGCAAATGTGCCCCACGGAAAAATAAAAGCTATTTTAGATTAGCCCTGTGGGCAAATATTGATTTGATTGTAGCTAGAAAATTCATCCACGAATGAGAAGATTTCACATCCGGCACATTCGTCAATAATCTGGTTGATGAAGGGTGTAGGATAATTGCCTTTTGGACATGTTTGATTTACATCCCTATAATTGACGCACACTCGAATTGTCCCTTGTTTTTTCATAACCGAAACAATGTTAGATACCCAGTCGGTAATAGGTGCAGGGAAAATGAAGCCAGCACACAAAAGTTTTTCAACCTCTACTTTAATGGTAACGACTTTCTTAGGATTAATAGGTCAAAGCCACTGTCGCACTGGTTTGACATCAGGGTACATTTTGATTTCATGTTCAACAATGCTTGAGTCAATTCCTGGCATCTCCTTGTAAGACCACGCAAATATATCTCTAAATTCACAAAAAAGAGCCTGGTAATTATCAAGCTCCAATGGAGAACAAGATTTGCCGACAGGAATTTTTTCTACAATGTTAGGCTTGGTCAAAATGTTTATAGAAATTGCTTCTTCTATGTTTGACAAATTACGCTCAGAATCTATAGTATCTATTATAACAAAATTTGACAAGAAATCAATGATTGATGGATGGTTTAGCTCATTTGAATAATCTTTGATGTCATCTGGAAGATGGGAATGATGATGATAATATTCCCATGGTTCCTCTGCTATCATCATTGATTAGATGATTCCTTCATCCGTAGAATGTATACGTGAAAATGGATCTGAAGAGGTACCATATTCTAACGACCTATCTCCCCATACAATTGTTGAGTGCGGATTTGGGTTTGCTGCACAAGCCTGAAAGATTGATTGCTATGATGATTCAATGGGGCTTAACGACAACACCTCAATATTACTATAAACTTCAACTTGGTTGGTAATCCTCCTTAAATTAGATGAGGTGGAGGAAATCATGTTGCAAGTCTCTACTCTTGCCACTTCCACCAAATCAGATGGTGACGGGAGGATAAAAGTACCCATTAGGGAAGGATCTTTAAAGAGACCTACTCCAACACTTTGAGGTGATAACGAGGGTCCATATACCAACAGAATTCTTCCCGTAGCTTGTGAACTATTGGAAAAAGGGCTAGCTGATCAATGATTGTGATTCCACCATTAAAAAGGAATGCAATAGTATGAAAGGACGTGGAAACCACAACAACCATAGAATATACCCAAGGCCTTCCTAGTAAAATGTTGTAATCGAGGGGTCTGTCAACTACCTCAACTTCAACAGTAACCATTTTTCCCCCAAGTTCGATTTGTAGGTTACTCAAAATCCCACATGGAGTATATGTTCTTCATCAAAGGCTTTCAACATGGTTGGTGATCGTGACAACAACAATGAACCAAGTGTTTTCCAACAGCTCATGGACATAATGCAAGTAGATGTCACCTCATCAATAATAGTTCGGTGAACATTCTTATTGAGAGCTTTTACTTGGATTAGGAAAGCTAATTGCGTCAGTAACTGTGGTGAATATCTCGCATGGTTAAAAACCACAAGATTTGAATCTGTAGGATCTATTCCACCTATTGCTGACAGTAAGGCCTGTTTCTGGGAGGGACTGTTTTGCAAGACCTCGAGTGTTGACATAGCAGAAGGTGATTGAGCAAGATCTTCCACTATGTTTTAATTCTGAGCTACTCGAGCCCGAGGGTTGAATGTCGATTTGTGCACAACTCCCTTTTGGTGGTTTTATTGTCAATTCTGGTGCAATGGGTGGAACAACTATCGATGAAGTCGAAGTCGAAGGATTAGGTTGATCAGTGGCCTGATTATTTGACGACAATGGATTTCCATAATATTTGTTTCTTTTTGACACCAAAACTTTGTTTTGTGACTTTGTGATGGATAACATGAGTACTGGGGATGTCGAAGCATGGTATGTTGCAACCAAATGTGTCTCCGAGGTTGGAAACGGATCAGTTAACACTGTCGATGTATTTGAAGTCTTTAAAAGTTTAGAGAGCTCAGAGCGATGTGGACAATCTCTTGTAAAATGCTCGTCATTACATATCAGACATGGATAATAAGGTTTCCTTGCCGAAGTAGAGGAATCAGATGATTTCTCTGGAGGGGAATTTTCTTGCTTCTTTTCGTTTTTCCCCTTTTTCTTTCTCCCTGGTTGCTTTCAATTTTTGCCTTTGTCAAATGACATGGCATTAATCTCGGAGGCATGAGTATTTTCTATTGTATTGGTAGTTTGATTGGAAATAGAAAGAATTTGACCAGATGTTCTTCCTGCTGTTTGTGTGCTTGAAGAACTAATCACATTGTCACCGACATGAGAGTCCTTACTCGATTGTGGAGGAGGGGGAACAGTGAAAGTTGGTCAAGGTGAATTGAGAATTTTATCATAAAGCGTGCCGAATTATGTGTAAATCAAATCCAAGTATTGGGCACGAGCAATGCCTTGCTCTTCTGTGACAACTCCACCTTTTGCCACATCCTTGGTAATTGATGGCAACAAGGATTTTATGAACCACTCAACTAAAAGCTGATCGGGAACATATGTCTTAACCATTTGACGACTATGCCACTACTCATGAATATGATCTGATATATTAGTAGCAGTAGTCTTCTTAAAGTTGGTTAGGAGTTCCGTTCCAGTCTCATATCTGATAGGTAACTGGAGGTGGGTCAAAAAGGTAGTCACTAAAGTGGTGAAATTATCGAAAGAAGCTCTTTGTAATTCAATGTACCATTTCGCAGCTAGACCAGTAAGTGTTCTTTGGAAAAGATGAAGTCTAACCGAATCATCATTTAAGGAGTTTGATGAACACCACAAATGAAAGTTCATAACATGATTTGATGGGTCTTCTCTAGGATTTCCATTTAACTTCAAAATGTCAAATGTTAACTTATGCAGAATTACCGACCACCAAGGTGCATATAAGATTGGATCGTTAGTGAGCCGAATCAAATCTGGTAATTCTAAAGTTGCTACAAATGGTAGCTATCGATTCAAGTTAGGTTGAGCATACCCAGGATATGATGGAATTGCTTGAGTAATAGGTCTTTGCATACCGACATAGGGAATCTGCGTTTGGTAACCTTGGTATGGTTGTTGAACAAAACTAGTATAAGGTGGTTGTTGATAACTAGGTTGAATGTGTGGTTGTCCATAACCTGCAAAGCCTTGTTGACCAGGACCTTGGTAAGCTTCAGATTGACCAAAACCAGGTTGAGCTTGTGGAACAAGACCAAACTAGGGATGGAACTTCTGGAATTGGGGTTGTTGAAATTGAGGCTGCCACGGTTGTTGAATCAACTATTGTTGTTTTTGGCACAACTCTTGTGGATTTAACAGCTATTGCTTTCCAGCAATGAAAGGTTGGCTAGGTTGTGAATAAACTATACCAGTGTAAGCCTGGGTCAGTCTAGATAAGGTTATACTAACCTGAGGTTGTCGCTGAACTCCAGAAACAAGTGGTTGTTGTACAACAAATTGAGAGACTTAAACTTCTTGACTTGAAAGTTGTGATTGCAAGGTAGAAGGATCAGTTTGTACCGATTGAGATACAATAGTTTGAACTTGTGACTATGGTACAATAGTAACAACAGGTGTAGTAGGAATAGCTGACACAGTTTGTATTGGTTGTGTTGGATACACAAGCCTTGGTTGAACTGGCATTGTTGGTTGCCATTGACAAATTCTAATTCTAGATTGACATGAATACTATGGGATATTACCATATGGTAGTCCCCTAGAATAAGGAGGATACGGTGAATAAATATATTTCTCTCCATATGGTGGCAATCTAGTATTTAATGGATACATAGGTCTTTGTTGACCAGATTTCCCAACTTGATACTGATATGTAGGATCAAACTATTGAGTTCCCATTAGAGAAGAACCAGGTAAAATTTCGGTTAAGGACATGGGTGATGACCATGGTGTAGAAGAAAACCTTGAGTGGGTTCCAGACAATGATTGGTAACAAACTGGGACGGACGATTCATCATATAGGTGCGACTCAGGTGTAGTAGAAAACATCAAAGAGGTTACAACAGAAGATTTTGCTGCAGCTGCATTAGATGATACAGTATGAGACGTTGACGGTTGTTCAGCCATAGTTAAGTGACCCAAAAGTTGTCCTAAAGATTCGACAGGTACTTGAAAAGAAGTAGGATCAAATGAAGCAAATAAATAAGGAGTATTAGGGTAAAGATAAAGCCCAGCTCCAAAGTGAAACGGGGTTCCAGGTGTGGAATCTTCTTCCAATTCCTCCTAGCAATTAAACCTAGTGGAAGAACATCACCATCAGGTCCGTAAAATATTTCTGGTGTTGATGAAGTTGAAGTTTCAATAGTTATCGATGTCTGAGGGGTAACAAGTTGATCGTCTTCTAGTAAAGTAACAACTTCTGAATGTTCAAATTCGAAGTCCAGATGTTCAGGTAAATGAACAATAGTTTCCGAAAGAGGTTCCTGAACAACTTCAGGTTCAGAGGTAACTTCTGTTTGAACTGGGATAGATTCTGGATTAACTTCTAGTTGAACTGATTCAAGTTCAGAAGTACTTTCTTGTTGAGCAATCTCAAGTTGAGCATCAACTTGTTATTGAACAACTTCGGTTACTGTTTCACTAGGATCAGTGCTAATGTCCTCAGGTAACTGTGAAACTTCTTCTTCAGGAATGGATGTACTAGAAATAGTTGGAGTAAATGGAGTCTCTATACTTACCGAAATAGATGATTCAGGTAACTTAGATGAAGAACTAAGAGTTCTTGATGTACTAGACTTAGTTAAGCGAGACCGCTTTGCCCAAATTGGTGTCGCCTCAGGAGGCAAAGCCAGTTTTCTCATTGTTCTCCATGAATGATGGGGTATGGGTTGATATTCCTCCATGATTGTTGATTATTTTTATTATCAAAAAATAAATAAACAAAAAGGGGTATACCAAGCAAAAGGTTTACCAAGCAACTGTGAACTGTAGAATACCTCCTGGCGAACCAAGAAGTACGGGCAAGCAATCTCCCCGAATGTTGTGTTCAGTGTATCATAGTTTACAAGGCAACTGACTCGATTACTTAAGGATGGATAGAAACCTAGAGTTTTCCTCCCTTATATACGCACAGGTACGTGGAGGCCTAGTCCGTATAAGCACTGTCTAATGGAAAACCGCACAATGAGAGCATTCCCATATACTTTACGTACTGTAACACTGCCCTATATACCCGAAGCTACGCGAACGAGCTACAATATACTCACATACATGGAATGAGGTATCACACTTGGGATGTATTGCATACAAGTTAGCGACGACTGCTTTGTTTTACGACGCCAAAACACGTCTCTAGCCTAGAACCACTAAATGTTTTCGTTAATGACAATGCTCCATTAGGTAAATTGATGTTTATTTTAAGTTGATCTTTCTTAGGAATTTTCCTTTCAAGTTCACCATGTGATGTATTCTGAAATTCCTAGGAATGCAACTATCATGATAAGCATTCTTTCCATTCAATTTAACAATGAAAATCCTAGCTACATAGGGATATAACAATCAGATTTCTTTTGATCAAAGAGCAAAGAGCACAATCTAAATGCAAATTCCCTACACTATTCCTATCAGCACACAAAAATTTTTCAATGCAACATGCATGTATTTCTGTTCGATTTCCCTTAATGTGAATGAACATAAATGAAAACTAATGGACAATTGATCAATAAACTCTTTTCATAAAAATGACGATTTTGTGAAAATTTATTTTCAAGGAAAGAAAGACTCTATGACACTTTCGTTTTCAAAGAAATGAGGAATTATGACACTTTCAATGAAAATACTAATCATATGCACACATCAACCAATTGATCTTTCATGAATGAAGATTTTACGACAATTCAATTTTTGAAGGAAAAGACGATTTTACGACACTTTCTTTTGATAAAGACTAATCGACCAAAAACTAACTTTCGACTATAGATTGAAAATGAAAAAGTAAATACATAAGAAACATTTATCAATCCTAGTCTAAGTAGGGCCAGGTAAGGAGATGAAAAACTATTTTCAAAGATAAGACATCATTGACATTCAGCAAATCATTCAAATAGGAGAAAATTGGCAAAAAACTTCAGCTGCTAGATGGGAAACTGACCCTCAAGGTATCAGCAGAGGCAGCAGTGAGAGATAGTGTGCTTCAGTGCACTGGCTCTATGCAGGAAGTACATTGCAGCACATTGTATCCTTCATTGGGCTGTACTGGTGATAGTAAGCCATTTTGAAGGCAATTTTGACACAGTTTTGACTCAATTTTCACTGAAAGAAGATTTAAATTCAATCAACGACCACAAGTACAGTATGTAGAAATGTCTTAAGAGGCTGATAAGTTACTGATATGGATGATCGCTCCCAGTGGAGTCACCAATTTGTTTTGGGAATTTTTAGTGTCTACGGATAAACGCTTAAACTCCTAGACTACTAGCTAAGTCTAGAACAATAGTGCAAAGCATTCTCTACTTTTTCTATGACCAATAGATTAAATAAGATAGTGAAGAAGCCTACTTGAAGCTTTCTCTTACTACTTATCTCCCTTGACCAATTCTGTCACTCCTTTTCGTACTTAATCCGCTTGAAAAGTACTTGCACACAGACAGAAGATGAAAATTGATCAAAGCATATGATAATGATCTATTGATTAAACATAGCATGGAATCAAGTACATAATACACATATGAAAGAATCAATGAAAAATACAAGTATATGGAAAAATCTTAGAACACTTTATTAGTAAAATGAAGAGTTACAACCCAATTTGCTTGATTCAGTATCACTCCTCTAGTTTAATCCCATCCTCTCCTCATAACAAGCAAGACATTTTGACATCATTACAATACATGAAACCAACTCAAGTCTCATACTAACAACATCTCCCTATAAATCAATGATTTCCAGTCCCTTATCACTTAGATGAGTGGTCTTTTTATAAGTGAATGAAGGATGTTATGCCATAAATGGTGATAATGAATGCCCTCCCAAACTTAGGATTTAGTTCCACGGAGGAAGGGATAAAGGGATTGATGTTCCTTAACTCCCTGCCTCATCCAAATTCGAGCCCAAAGGAGTAGATAAACTTGGGAAACTTCTAGATGCATCCAATCGATAAGAATATTACCAAACCCCAATGAAATTTCTCTCAAATTTGCCCAACGTAGGCCAAAGAAGGCTCAAGTGCACTGCATAGAAGCCTAGCAGTGTACTGGACTGCATTGTAGTGCACCCTTATGAAGGCCTACCTACGCTGATCTTCTCAGAGGCAGTTTTTGGATGATTTCAGTCATGAAATCTCTTGGGAATGAGGCATTCTGATGGTTGACTTCAGTTATGGCATGTAACAACTGAATTAGGGTTTGATGGGCCATAATAGTACTGATCTATAAGTCGGGGTTGATGTGGCAAAATGGATCTGTAACATTTATCACTTTGAAATCATCTACAAAAGAGGGAAGAAAAATGTTGTTGCAGATGCACTCTCAATAAAGGATGAGGATGTGGAAGCATTGCTTTGTGTCATTTCTATTATCCAACCAGATTGGATAACCAAAGCAAGGGATGGATGGAAGAATGACAAAGAAGTGTGGACATTCATTCAAAAGTTACAACAAGATCCTAGTACATCTGATACATTTAGTTGGAAAAACGATTCATTATGCTACAAAGATCACTTATATATTTGTAAGAATTCCCAATTCAAAAAAAAATATTCTTTTGGAATTACACACCTGTCTCTTAGGAGGGCACTCAAGATTTTTAACAACTTACCACAAGGTCAAGAAGGAATCTTTTTGGGGTGGCCTTAAATTTGATATTCAAAAATTTGTGGCAGAATGTTTGGTTTTCCAACAAAATAAAGTTGAGACAATTAAGACCTGGGTCTATTAAAAATTTTATCCATTCCAAGTCAATGTTGGGAGAAGGCTTCAATGGATTTTATCACAGGTTTATCCAAGTCCGAAGGAAAGACTGTCATCATGGTGGTATTTGATAGACTTACCAAGTATGTGCACTTTTGTCCATTATCTCATCCATTTAAAGCTAGTACAGTTTCTACTGCATTTATGGAAACAATTCAAAAGCTACATGGAAACCCAAAGATTATTATAAGAGACAAAGATCCCATTTTCACTAGAAATTTTTGGATTGAATTATTTTCTTTCCTTGATATTATGTTAGCTCATATCTCATCTTATCTACCTCAATCTGATGGGAAAATTGAGATAGCGAATTTTCTTTTTGGAAGGATGTATTCATTTCTTGGTATTTGATAAGCAAACACAATGGGTCAAGTGGTTACCTCTGGTTGAATGGTGGTATAACACTTCCTTCCATACTGCAACGAAAATGACCCCATTTATGGCACTTTATGGATATCATCCACCATCCATCACATCATCTTTAAGAGAAAATTCTAAGGTTCAAGAAGTGGAAGATCACATTAAGCATAAACAATAATTTCTCCAACTCTTAAAGTATAACCTCACTTTTGTGCAGAATCGAATGAAACAACAAGCATATTAGCATCGTAGTGAAAGAAGTTTTGATGTAGGAAACTAGGTATTTTTACGGCTACAACCATACAAACAAATGTCCCTCAAGCAAGATAAGAAGGATAATAAATTATCACTAAAGTACTATGGTCCTTAGAAGGTGTTGCAAAATATTGGTACTATGGCATACAAATTGGAGCTTCCTGCATCTTCTCGAGTGCACCCAGTTTTCCATGTTTCATGCTTAAAGAAGATTATATGTCACAAGATCTCAATTCAAACAATATTTCTAGAGCTTGACGAGGAAGGAAAAATCATATTGGAACTTGAAGAATTCACGGAGACAAAAACTCGACAACTATGAAATCAATCAATTTCAGAGTATCTCATCATGTGGAAGAACTCACCCATTGAAGATTCCACATGGGAGGATGATAATTTTATACAGAAGCACCAAGAACTACTCAAGCATTTAGGACAACACTTTTTTGAAGGAGAAGGGCATGCTAGGTCCCTATAATACTAGTGTAGCCCCTTATTGTTATTGTCAGTGTAGTCCCCTTATTGTTATTGTTGTGCCCATGTAGTCCCCATATTGTTATTATTATGCCCCATATAAGCCCACTATTGTTATTGTTATGCCCTTACATTATTATTGTTACATAGGCTCTGATTATATTGTGACCCCTTAGACTCCTATATATAGAAAGGAGGTTTTTTCATTTGAATCATCCAAGAGTTATTCATTTATGTAATGTAAATGAGGTTTCCCCCTCGAAGAAGATAATTTTAAGTCGTTGATCTATCTATTTGTGAGCTGGTTGCATAAAAAGTATGCTTCATAAATGGATCTACAACTCTGAGTAGCTGTCACTGGCTCCACTTTTCATTCTAGCTATACTAACCAAATTTCAAAGTTGTATCAATTACATTTCAATTAATCAACAATTGTGTCAGTTTCTAGGATACCCATTCCTAAATAATATTGATTACTTAATCCATATAAGTGTTGCATTACAGATGTTAGGGCTAGACATATTATTTAAATTGCAATTAATATTTTCTTTCAAATCTAGTTTACGGATGAAATGATAGTTATCGTAAAGCAAGAAGCAAAAATCAAACAAAATTTTACCACCAAAGGCCTCTCAACATATTTCATTTTTGTTTTTGAGTGTGAAGAAGTTGAGTGTGTGGGAATGCAGAGAAATGTGTTTTCTTCGCACTCCCGCACGCTCAACTTCTCTATACTCAAACAAAGCTTTGCACAAATTTACAATAATAAATTGTAGTAGATATAGGAGTGGTCAATGACAACTTGCGTTAACATCTATGTTTCATGTAAGGGTGAGACACTTTTATAATTGGCAAGTTGATGACAAGGAGGCATTTACCAATCAATATTCAAAAGCCTCTTCGAATACTAAAGTATTGTGGTTCCATAATAACATTCTTTAATATCATTGTGGTTCCATCTTTATGATATGTTGTGCAATATAAATCTCTGGTGCACTGGACTAGAAACATAAATATTTGGGAAGAATGAGTTATTGGTAGTTTCTAAATGTTAAGTGATTGCAGATTCCAATATCTCAGAATTATTAGACTCCAAAATACCCATTCCTAAAACATATTGATTACTTGATCCATATATTGTTTCGACTAATAGTTTATTGAGTATGTCCTTAAGAGTTGCGTTAAAGACATTAGGACCAGACACATTATTCAAATTGTAATTAATATTTCCTTCAAAATCTAGTTTCCAAATGAAAGGATAGTTTTCATAAAGCAAGAAATAGAAATCAAACCAAATTTTATCACAAGGGCATCTCCACATCTTTGACTTTTGTTTCTAAGTGCGAAAAAGTTGAGTGTGTGGGAGGGCAAAGAAAACACATTCCTTTGCACTCCCGCACACTGAACTTCTCCGCACTCAAGTGAAGCTCCTCACAAATTTACAATAATAAATTCTAGTAGATATAAAAGTAGCCGATGAAAAATTGGGTTAACATCTATGTTTCATGTAAGTTCTCTCACCTACTAGATTTTTCTCGAAACATGTGCGGGACTATAGAGAATATTGTAGAGGTACACCCCTCATTTTTGGCTCTACACTCGGCACACAACATTTTGTGACCCATACAAGTTATGGAATATTTATATATTAAAATGAATTGGTTGACTATTCATATTATTTAAAGCTAATAAAAATGTAGATATGTAATTATATTAATTAAATAGCCAATATTAGTAAACTTAATTTACTATTGTAAAACATGTTAATATCTGATATCCACAATTAATGCAAGCATATTATATTAATTATATTTATTTTCTTTTGGTGGATTAGCATTATTAAAATTAGATTTATGCTACTAGTAAAAAAATGGTAATTGAATAAATATGTTATTCCAATTTCAACTTGCACTTCGTTGCTACATATTCATATTCATTTGTCTTAAAACTATAGTTGAAGCTTGTGTGGAGAGGGAATATTTATATATTAAAATGAATTGGTTGACTATTCATATTATTTAAAGCTAATAAAAATGTAGATATGTAATTATATTAATTAAATAGCCAATATTAGTAAACCTAATTTACTATTGTAAAACACATTAATATCTGATATCCACAATTAATGCAAGCATATTATATTAATTATATTTATTTTCTTTTGGTGGATTAGCATTATTAAAATTAGATTTATGCTACTACTGAAAAAAATGGTAATTGAATAAATATGTTATTCCAATTTCAACTTGCACTTCATTGCTACATATTCATATTCATTTGTCTTAAAACTATAGTTGAAGCTTGTGTGGAGAGTTTTCATTGTGCGGAGTTTTCTTTCCACTTTGCACAACTTTTAATTAATTAATTAGTTATAGAGGCAAGAATTATGCTATATTGCAGCTATTACCCTTGTTTAATGGAAAACCACTATAAATAACTCAAAATAAATTTGCATACATAATAACTAAAATTATAACATGTGTATTATTATTATTATTATAACAACTTATAGTTTATTCTAAAAAGTATCCTTAAAAAGTAAAAGAAAAATATTTAATTTAAAAAAAGAAAAAAAAATAAATTTACTTCACTGATAGATATATGGTGCAGTTTAAATAATAAATAAAATAGAATTTTTATTACACTGAAAAATATAATTTTATTTTTTAAATAAAATTATGATTTATTATTTTTTTTAAATACGTAAATAAATTTAACGCTCTCCAAAACCACAATTAAACTAGTTAAACTTATAATCTACTAAATTTTAGGCAAAATTTACGAAAAAAATACCCATAAAGAGACCCTTTGGTGTTTTAGTTAGAGTATGCACCCACGTGAAATGGACTCATCCAATTTACAATCAAGCTTGCTGGGAGTGATTTCTTTACTTTTTCTAGATTGGCAGGCAAGTAGTGTTAGGTTTAGTGCATTTATGACCCTCAGCTCACACCTCGTGAGGTTAACTTTGTAGCAAATCTTGGGATGGCGCTGGAGTTACACGAGACGACAAGAAGCCAACAAATCCACCTATTGGTTTAACGAATTAGGGATGGAGTTAGCGGTGCTCAAGTGCAAAACCCGCGTTAAGGTAGAGTAGAATAGTTTTTATGTGCAAGAGCTGAAGTTTCTGTCTCTTTTGGGAGGGTGAGGGAGTGCTACTAAGGCGAGGGAGTCACAATCAACCGCGTAAAGACATGTAGGTCACGCGCCCTGGAGGCCGCGAAGGAGGCAGGGTTAGGTCATAATTATTTTTTTATTTGAATTTTTATATTATCCTTGGTGACTATTTGCAAGAATCAAGGAAGAGTGAACATAGTCAAGATAATGGGTACAAAGACTTTCAATGAGAAATGTCATAATGGGAATTGAATCACAGTGTGTGATTATAGTGTGCGACTATATTGACAATGTGAATTTACCCTCAGCTGCTTATGACATGACGAATTTTATTTTTATATTATTTTGTGGGGTTTAATTTTTTTGGTATGAAGTCAATGAATGATGGTAAAAGGTTAATGAATTAATTGACACCACATGAGGATATAGGACATGAAGAAAATATGAGTATTCTATACGGTGGCTCTTTCAAATAAGATAAGAAAGATATTTTATATATTACAAAATATAATAAATTAGTGATTACACATAAAATATATAAAATATTTATATAATGATCATACAAAATAAATAATATATGTAACCAAAAAAAGTTTTAAATGGTTTGTAGAATTTTAAAAAATTATTTTATAATAAATAACTAGTACCATATATCATCAAAATTATTGTCTTATTGAGATCTTCAACATCAATATCATCTTTTAATCTTTAAAGTAAGATAGAAAAAGTTTAACATGTCAAATTACTATTATGTTGAGGAGTACAACAATCAATGCCACCAACAATGAGGAACATAGACGGTTTGGTCCTCTTAATTAAATTCTAGTTCCATACCCTCATACATGACAAAGTCCAATTAAAACATTCTCCAATCCTAAAATTTTGAAAACTCTTAAGTATCTTGCATTTTCAGTGGGATAAAAAATTATACTTTCTCTTGATAAAATTCAATGAGCTCGAAACCACTCTTAAACATCTTGAGCCAGTTAACAGTGATGTTAAAAATTTAAGTAAAATGATGAAGATGAAAGAAAAATGAAAAAGATCTGGATAAATCCTCTTCCCAACACTTGGAATACTTTCTAACATTGCTTAATCACCTTTAGTTGCACTCCAAAATATTTGAGAGCATGATTGAATTGCATGAGAAAGACAAAATAAATAGATTTTAAGATGCTTCTTTCACTGTCCAAATTTTAGGACACTAGTAGGGGTTAGCCAAACTCAATTTTAGGACACCCATAGGGGTCTAGTCAACCTCACTTCGTACTAGCCGTCAGTGACACAAGTCAAACTCATGTCATGTCGTACTAACCGTTAGTGACACAAGTCAAACTCATGTCAGACAAGTGTCACCAATGTGCCATGTTCAATAAGTGAACATGTGTGGGGAGCATGTGTCATGCTACTTAAATGATAATTCAATATTTTCATTGTTTAATTGGAAACCCTCTTCCAATTTCAAAATGGAAAAAATATAATTTATATTTATACAATCATATATATAGATATATATATAAATCCATCTTAACCCTAGATTTATCAAGTGATGTGAAGTATCAAATTTCTTTAGATGCAAACTTCTAATTTATCAAATGCCTTAAAAAATCAAATCTCTTAAAATACAAAATTTTTTCTTAAAATTTTATACTCTATCCTTTAATATATATATATTTAAATTTTATTTTTTTACAACTCACGCAATATAATCTTTTCCACATTAAATAAATATTCAATTAAAATAAATCGACATTAAATAAAACTTTAATTAAAATGAATCTACATTTATGCTATATTAATGCATTTTTGTATAAAACTAAAAACATCTTAAGAAGGCATAGCACCATATTATTCTAAACAATTTTATATAGATGTGAAAACTCATATTATAGTTATGCATTTGAAAACTCATATCATAAACATGTGAAAACTCCTGATCTAAAGGAATGATGTTTGCTCTCATGCATAGATATGTTGCAACCTAACTATAATTAAATCAACATTTACTTATTTAATTTCTTCTTACAAAACTCTCTTAAGCCGAGTCACAGCCAAAGTTATTCTAAGTTCGTTCGAATGTTGCACGTCCAAGTTAACCATTGTGTATCCTCAAGAATTTTGTCGAGAATACTTAAGTGATGAGTTTTTTTAACTTTAAAAAGATATTTAAATAATCAATTTTCTCACCAAATTCCAAAAGAAACTTTCACTTTGCAAATTCCAGACTTTCACTTCAATGTATTGAGAATGTTTAATGATTATTATGTTTAGCTAAATTAGCATGTATTTCTCAAGGAGAAAGTAAGATATGTATATTTGCCCCCACATTTTACCTATAATAAAAATATATCACATATCAGGAAATCTAATCTCTCACCTTTAACGCCTTAACTTCCACGCTAAGAAAAAGTGACCCCTTCCCTAATGAATAAGACCACGTTTCACACATGTATTAGCATCGAATGTATAGATTTGTTTAGAGTTCTGTGCATAGGCCGATCTGCTCTCATGGCGCCAGCTGTGGTAAATAACTCCGTCTCGAATTCGAAGGAGGGCACTGGCTCCTTTTCGTGGCCCCGATCCCTCGCCCTGGTGATGGCCAGTGTTTACAGGCTCCTCATCTGTTTCTGCATAAACTACGCCATCGTTCTGCTGTCCCTCGTGTTCTGCACCCTTCTACGGGAGATGTTGTTGTTGCCGTTGCTCATGGTGCCTGTCGTGGCCATTGGGAAGGGGCAAGGGTTGACCGTGGCTCTGCTGTTGCTGGTGCTCTGCACCCTCTTCCAGGAGCTCTTCTCGTTGCTCTTTCTCCTGGAGGCGGTCTTCGCTTGGTGCGTCCTGTACAAGGCACAGAGGATGCTGCCCGTGGTCTTCAACAAGGCAGTGCTGACATTCTTGGCTTTGGCTCTGCTCACAACCCCGGTAGTCCTGCTCAGCGGGTACACACAGATAATCAACGTTGCTCTTGCTGTTGCGTCTGTGATCGTTGTTGTCCACGCAGCATTGCATGGCCTTAACGGCGTGGTTTAGAATAGGCGTCAGCACCTCTTTGCGTAGTCGGTAGCTTGTGGTTATCTTTGTATATTGTGTGTTAAATATGAGTATTTTACGGTGTAAAATTGCATAGTGGTTATCGTCTTTTCATACCGTTAATCCATTTTACACTAATACCAATATTCATTATGATTCTCCAAGCCAGTCCTACCAGGATAATGATTTTGGGCGACCTTTATCCCGATTGCAGATTTCGCAAAACCTATTTACCTGGCTGTTTGGTCTCACCTTTGAATATATATATATATAATATTTTGGAGAGAGGCTAGGACCAATATGGAAATATGAGTATCAAATTAACACATGTGGTTTTTAAATAAAGATAAAATATTTTCAAATTCAGTTATAAATACAATATTAAAAAATAATAAGATTAAAATATTTCAAGTAGTCTTACTATTTTATATTTTGGCTCCTTTAAGGTCTGTTTTTCAATCATTTGAATTCTATCAGTTTTTTTCAAATTGTAAGTTTAAGTTGTGTAGCCTACACAATCCAAGTGTTCAAGGATATTTTCAAGGGGTTGAATCCATTTATCTGTTAAGAAACATAGTTTAAACAATGAAAAATCTTATATTTCACTCTAAAAGAAATCCACACCTCAAGAGATTTAATCCTGAAGTCTCTTGATATATCCATGATTAAAATGAATTTACACGTGTGAATATTGAAACTATTTTATTTTACTATGGGGAATACATTAACTATTTTCTATATTTCTTATCAAATTCATGAAAACCAATAATATTTAAATATATGTATATATTATTCATTATTTTAAATAAATAAACACCATACACTACTTTATAAAATATAATTCGAATCATTCATATATATATATATATATATATAATAACTTTTATGATTAAAAAGATAATAAAAAATAATTATTATTATTTAGTTTTAAGGTCATAACCAAGCTACTAATGTGATTCCTCATTGGGATGCTTAAAATTGAGCATATCATTACCTCTAAGTGGAATATGGTTGCTCTAATGCTTTGTATTGTAGGGATGGGTCTTAAGGCCTTAGTAGTGCGTATAGCATGAAAAAGGGCCCTTAGCTCCTAGGTGAAACTTCTAGGAACCAAGATACATGAGCAAGATCTCCAACCACACGTGTATTGTTTAGGATATCATCATTCTTAAAGTGAGATATGGAAGAAGGTGAGTATGAGACAATGGTCAAGGAAGAAGTTGAGGTGTTTTCACCATAACTTAAGTCGCTTGAGCTAATGGGCCATGACCATAACATAAACAGTTAAAGTGGATCTTTGTCATACAAGATGGATATGGACATGAATAAAAGACTTTTCGAAAGTGGGGATGTGGTTATTGGGGTCTTAACCAAAATTAAGGGAAGAAAATAAGGGATTTATATGATAAATGAATATTTAAGGCTCATTGGCAATGAACATGACTTAAAATCATAACATAGAACTTGTATAAGTGATATTGGCCTCATAACAGAATGTGGGTAACATTATGAAGTCTTCTATCCTAAGATAGATGTCCCAATGCATTGGTCAAGGTGTGAAGAAAATAGGGCACTTGGGTCCTTAATGAAGGCTTAAAGGATTAAGGGTCATTGACAATGATATAAACCACATAGCATTTACTCTAGTTTTTGGGGGGGGGGCATAAGGATTGTACCAAAGGATTAAACATTAGTAAATGGAGGGTTGTGCCCAATATATGGTAAGGGATTTGATAATTAAAGCATGTATTGAACAAGTTGATATAGTAGATGGATTAATGTTAAGCCTAGAGTGATCATTAATGAAAACTAGGGGAGGCATTATGGGGGGAAAGGCTCAACAGTTAGAACCCTAGTTTCTAATCCCCTCCTCTTCATGTTGCCATCTCCCACTGCCACGAATGGGTCGCCAGATCTCATACCTCATCATATGGGTGTGGCTCCATTCTGTTTGTTTTTGTGCCCTTTTCAGGGTTTTTGGTGGTGTTTCTTGCTTGTCAATGCCATCGCTTGTTTCCTTCCATCATTGTCAGTTGGATCACCACTCTCTGTAATAGAGCCATGGTTTGTTGTTGTTTCCTTTCATGTCCTTCTCTTCTTTGAGGGTCACCATTCTTTTGGGGTATTGGTGGGTTTCTATCCCCCGTTCTTTGTCATGGTGTATCTGCAGGTCATTTCATTGTCAATAAACTTAAAAAAGAAAATAACATGGTAAATGCACCCATGTCCAAATGTCTAGAGGGATTTGGATTGACCATAAATAGTGCACTATTAAAGTATTACTTATCACAAGTGACATAACAAAATTCCTAGTAGATGAACTCTTAGTAGATAGAGAAATCAATTAAAAAAACACACCTAAAAATATTTAAAATAAGTTTCCTATTTTTTTTTTTTATATATTTAAACAAAAAATTACAAATCTCAAAAATATATAACCACTAAAAGAATAATTAAAAAATAAGAAAGTAAATGTTAAAACATATATATATTCCAAAAAGCTTAAAATATATAAATAATTAAAAAAAAATCATAAAACCATTAAATTATAATTTCTCACACACATACATATATAACTAACCTCCCTTTTAAAATATGAAAGTGGATTAGATTGACTAAATTGACTAGATTTCGCATATATGGCAGGCTTTAAAGAATGCTATTGTACACTACAAGTTTATAAAGTAAAACACAATAAATTAAAATTTCTAAAAATGTTTGGAATTTAAATACAATAAATTAAAAAATCCAAAATTTTGTAACACAAAGATGTTAAAAGAGAACAAACACATTAGAATCATTTATGTTAGTTGTAATTTCATGATATTAATTGTAGTTTCATGCAATTGCAAAGTTCAATAACAAAGCTAACAACAATTAGGACAATTTAATCATGATAAGAATTTATAAAAATAATTCAAATATACAATAGTTAATATGTAAATTGAGAATTGCACTTTTTGTTTTTGTTTTTGACATGTATATTGATAAGTCAAGTTAATAATTAAATTATTTGCAATTGAGTTATTGCCTCAAGACATAATAGAAAGATTCGATTAATTGTCAAGTGTTGTCTATGGAAACAAAAAAACATATAAAAAATGTTCAAAATCTTTGGAAAAAAACACAATATCAAATAGTAATTACATGTACAATTTATAGAGATCATAATTAATAATGTGCAAATTTAATATTATGGGAAGAGTATTTTCAAGAAGTTGAATTTTAAGAAATAATTAAATAGTATAATTATTGCGAATGAAATATTTAGCTTAAACCAATTCTTTTTTATAAATAAATTTTCTCACTTCATTTTTCCTTCATCAAATTATACCATATCTAATTTTTTTTTCTTTTTATTTTTTATTATATTATAATAAAAACAATGTATCCTCATTTTGAAATAAATTAAGAAAATAAAAATTTTGCATTGAAATTTACAAATATGATCAAATTCTCTACTTTAAATAATTAACCTAGAAAATATAAACAAACACTTTATAAATCATGAAAATTTATGATAATGTATTTCTTATCATACTCAAAATAAGCTTAAAATTTACCATCATAAAAACCACATGCCAAATATAAATAGTTTTCCAACAATAATTCCTAATGGGGGTGACCAAGTGCACATACACATGTCATAAGAGAGGCCATTGGGCCCTGCTCCTCCTCCACGCGGTCATTAAAAACTTGATCATGCATCGTCCCTGCGTTCAATTCCCTCACGCGATGATCTATCTTGCACATTCATTTGTTAAATTCAAGAGTTGGCGAGTGCTTTTCTCCAGTCTAGAAGTTTGGGTGACGAATTTGGGTCGGGAGGAGAATAGAGGTGTGTGTGATAGGTTCCATGGTGTCTCACTGGAGTCTCAACCTTGGTGGTGAAATGAAAGCCAATTTTATTTCAAGTTGGGTTGGGTTAGGCCTTCTGGCTTGTCCCTAGGATTTGGGCTCCCGAGCGGATGGAGCATTGAGTCGACTCCACACCATTTTCAGATAACCTACAACAGACCCTCACCAAGAAAATGGAAGCTCATAGAACTCTCTTCTATTGCGTGGGGTAAGGTATCTATGTTTATAATTTATTCTGCATATCATTGTAGTTGGAGGGCTCTGTCACTGTTTTTTTGTGGTCACTCCATTGTTAGCTCCTTATCGGATATTCCATCTAGATTTTTCTTGTGTGGGGGTGCTATCCCAGTCTCTGGTCAGTTCTGTTGGTGGTATGGGCACCCATTCTAGCTTGGTGTTACTGAATTTGTCTCTCAACTCAATTGGGGCCATGCAGACTGTTTTAATGGGTCAATTAGGTGGTGGATGGTCTCCACCTTTCACAACTCTCTGGTCTGGGCGGACCCTTGCCCTTCCTGTTTCAAAGGTCATGGGTTTGAGATTCTGGTGTGAACCCATTCGGGGCATTAAATTCTTGGTCTTGGTTACTGTAATCTTTCTTGCAGGTACTGTGAAGGTTTTCCCTCAGCCTTCCCTCTCAGATGACAGTAAACTCCTACAAAATTCAATATGCCCCACCAACGAGGTCGACCTTGCCGAGGGGGCATTAGTAGTTCCATGCAGCACATTCCGATCCAGGCCATAGTTCATCCTCCGCCAACTCAAACAGTTGGGAAACCGAGGATGATGCATATATCTATAAAGCTTACTCTCCAGGTCAAATAGTGGCTCCTGCTACTGTGGATTTCATTGCAGAGAAACTTGAGAATATCCAAATCAATATAGACATTCTAAGGGACCATAGGTATGAATACCGAAACAAAATTGTGGCATATCTCAATGATATCCAATATAGTCAAAATGAAATCTTGGAACAAATAGACAACCTTCGTTGCAACCACCGTCATACAAATGACCACCTTTGCAGCTTGGAAGCGCAGATGGAACACATTGATTTCCATATGCATGATCATGTTAGTTATTTTGCATCTCCCCTTGTACTACCCCCCCATCCCTCTCGTTGATATGTTGTTGTTAATTCTGGTCTCCTTTTTGTTTACTCTTCGTATGACATGGCTACAATGCCTCCCGGAAATAATGAATGTAAAGTATCTTCTATGGTATTCTCCAGTTCCCAATCTCAACAAGTTTGGTTGGAATGAGAGAGAGGAGACTGTTGAGAATGGTTTTGTAAGCTAAGCTTTCCTGAAAATCTAAAAAAAAAAAATTGAATGACAATTTTTTATTTTCCAACAATAATGACATATCTCTAAATAATCATAACAAACCAGCATTTAATAATTTACCATAGCTCTGATTACTCACAACAAACCTACCTTTCATAATTTAATTTAAATTTACATTCTAAAAAACGTCTCGCTGTGAGCAAGATGTTGGAAAACATGGCATCGAAAGTTGACATGAAAGAATAAAAATGTGTGAGGAGTCTCTACATCTGGGTTATGATTTTCAATCTCCTCGAGAATCCTTTAAATAAAACTCCAAGAAAACCTTAATCTCCATCTTTTTGTTTGTTGTGTTTCCAAATTGGATTGGAGTAATTATGGTCGATAAATTTTTAATGTAATTGAAGGTTTTTCAAATAATCTGTACTAGTCGAGCTGGATCAAGATCAGAAACATAAAATAATTCACTGAAATTTACTATGAAGATCTTTTCTACATACAATATAAAGCTTTAAAAGATAGTTTCAGTTGTGGAAATTATCTGAGGTTATTACCTTCGTAGGAGTAGTGGTAATGGAGATTCCTGTTGTATACGCAAAGATGAGAATCCTATTGTATACACAAAGATTTCTTTATTTTGTGCCCAATTGTTATGGAAACATTTCACTTTATTTGCTGGAAAATTTCATCATTGTAAGTTTGCAAATTGGATAAATTTACATCAAATGGATATGCCTTGGTAGTAACTCAACAATCCATGCGAAAATAGGCAGTCCATTGTTATAACTAGGTATCCAAGGTTGATGTCACTTTATAACAAGAGATTGATAACTAGAGAGTACTTAAAGATTGGTCCAAATTGCCAATAAACTCCATTGTAATTCATATAGAATCACTGGCAGAGAAAATTATTTCAAGACCATTATTTCAGGATAAATATGTTAAGTTCCCTTTACGTTTTCCTAACTGCCGCCTACAATTACAGAAGTAAACTACAGTCATTTCCTTCATTCATGGAAACCAACTACATTCATTTCCTTAAATTACGGAAACTATCTTCAGTTAATTAATTTCTTGTTGGGAGCTTCTAGAGTGGTCCATTACTCCCTCTGCAGTTCTCTACCATGATCTGTGGAACACTTGACACATAGTCAACAGAAGCTTGAAGGAAGCTTCGCTATAAATAATTTTGTTTGGTCCCCAAGCTCACTAACTCAATCCCCTTCAGTTTTACACCATCAAGTTGGAGTGAGCAGAGCTTGGAAGTGCCACACGGATGTGAGATTTTGGGTGAATTTTTGTAATTGTGAAGACGCTATTCCTGCAATCTTTTGGATGTTGTATGTGGACTGAATGTGTTGTAGTTTAACAAATGCGCTAATACTTGCATTAGTGCAAAGCAATCCTGCGAGTTTTCTCTGCGTTCATAGCTCTCAAAGCGGAGTGTTTTCAACCTTAAAAATCAATGGAGTGTTTTCGACCTCAAACATCAACGGAGTGTGGTTGCTGTTAGCAAATAACGGAGGTTGTCTATGGTACAACAAAACAGTGACAGAGTGTGAGCAAGCGCCAGAGGTATTTTTCTTGGGCATTAAAGTTTTCGATTCTTTTAAGTGTTTTATTCTGCATTATAGAATCATTATTAAACTATCATTTGGTTGATGATTCTTTTAAGTGTTTTATTCCACATTATAGAATTGTCATTAAGCTAACATTTGGTATCAGAGCAATTTTTTATCTCTGCCTTGGTGTTTATAGACATGCTATATTATGCTAATGTTATATTTTGAGAATTTTTTGAATAAAGGCATTTATTTGGAAATATGTCTAATTTTTGCTCAATTTTTATGCTTATAATATTTATTCAATTATATGCATTTTCGATAATTGTTGTGAAAAATTTATTAACTATGCTTGTATTTAATTTGCATGAATTGATTATTTCTGTTTAAAAATAAACCATGCTATTTTGGATGAGTATACGAGACCCATCGTTGAATGTTATGCATAAATATTATAGTTTATTTCAAGCTAATTTTTTATCCATAAAAGAAATAATGTCTAGTAATCCATATAATTTTAATTGATTGGAGAATAGCCACAGCATCTCTAATTAAATAATATTATATATTATGATTGATTAGGATCACATAAATAATATTTAGACATTAATTGTAATTAATTATACTAAATATAATAAATTTTATCCCACATGAATTTTTATTATATTTATATAATTAATTAGAATAAAATATTCATAACTTACCCACAGGAATTATGAATTAATAGTTTTATCATAAAGTTCAAATCTAAGATAAAATTTATATCGAATTATAATCATAATATACCCTTTAGAATTATGAATTAAGTGAATAATTTGATAAATTCTATCATAAAGAATAACTGAATTTGCTTGAATTGAAAATTTAGTCCACGGACAATTTTTATGTCATTAGATTCAATTTTTAAGCATGATTTACACCGGTAAATCATGAAATTTTATTTAGGCCTCAAATTTAACATAAGCATGTGATCTTTAATTTTATGCAGTTGTACAACCTGCAAATTTCTCTTAAATTCGTTGTGATATCCCTGAACTTAAGGGAGATAATTATAAGGTCTGGAAGGAGAGAATTCTCCTTCATTTAGGGTGGATGGACATAGACTATGATATTAGGAAAGATGAACAACCGACACTCACTAATACCAGCACTGTAGCAGACATCACGCTTTATGAATGATGGGAATGATCTAATCACTTAAGCATGATGTTCATTAAGACTAAAATTTCAGTTGGTATTCGTGGTTCCGTTGATCAGCATGAAAAGGTCTGAGACTTGCTGAATGCCATTGATAATCAATTTGTCACTTTAGAAAAGGCACTAGCAAGCACCCTAATCATGAAGTTCTCATCCCTAAGGCTCACCAGTGTGAAATATGTGCGCGAGCAGATCATGCAAGTGAGGTACATTGTGGCTCAATTGAAGAAACTCGAGGTTGAAATATCAAAGTCCTTCGTGGTGCACTACATCCTAAACACCCTTCTGCACCAATACGGACCCTTCAAAATCTCATACAACACACATAAGGATAAATGGTCAATTAATGAACTCATGACCGTGTGTGTTCAAGAGGAAGAGAGACTGGTGATAGAACTGGGAGAAAGTGCAATGTTGGAAACGCGAGGAAAGGGAAAATCTCAAGACAATCAGAAAGGGAAAGGTAAAGTACCTCCCCAAGCCGATATCAAGAAGGATTCCAAGTGTTTCTTCTGTAAAAAGAAGGGACACATGAAGAAGGGATGCGCCAAATTTCAGAAATGGCTTGCAGACAAAGGTAATCCAATCTTGTTTGTTTGTTATGAATCTAATATGGTTAATTTTAATATTAACACCTGGTGGATTGATTCTGGATCAACAATTCACATTTTGAATTCCTTGCAAGGTTTTCAAAACCTAAGGAAGCCAGTGGGAAGTGAGCAAAGCATTTTATCAGGAAACAAGATGGGTTCGCATGTGGAAGCTATAGGAACATGTTATTTAACTTTAAGTAGTGGCTTTGTTTTAGAATTAGAAAAGACCTTTTATGTTCCAAGTTTTTCTAGAAACTTGATTTCCGTTTCAAGGCTTACCTTTTGGATATTCTTTTAACTTTTCAGAAACATCTTTCAGTTTATTTAATAAATATGATTGTGCTGGGAATGGTATTTTGTCTAATGGTCTTTACTGCATTAATTTACGAAACAATGTCACTTATGATTCAATGCTTGTTCACACTAGCACTAAAAGATGTGTTATTAATGAAGATTCCTCTAAATTATGGCACCGGCGATTAGGTCATATCTCCATAGAAAGAATTAAAAGATTGGTAAATGAAGGGGTACTTAATACTCTGGATTTTACTAATTTTGAGACTTGTGTGGACTGCATAAAAGGAAAGCAGACCAACAATTCAAAGAAAGGTGCCAATAGGAGTTCGGACATATTAAAGATCATACATATTGATATATGTAGTCTAGGCATGGACTCACATGGTTAGAGATACTTCATCTCTTTTATAGATGATTACTCACGATATATGTATCTCTACATGCTTCATAAAAAGAACGAAGCATTAGATGCCTTTAAGATCTTTAAGGCTGAAGTAGAGAAACAATGCGGCAAGCAAATTAAGATCGTGAGATCAGATAGAGGTGGAGAATATTATGGTAGATACATAGAAAATGGACAAGCACCTGGGCCATTCACAAAATTTCTTCAAGAGCATGGGATTGTTGCCCAATACACCATGCCTGTTTCACCCAACCAGAATGGTGTAGCAGAAAGAAGAAACCAAACATAATTGGACATGGTGCAGAGTATGCTTAGCAGATCCAATCTTCCTAAATCCTTGTGTACTGAAGCACTTAAGACGACAGTGTATATATTAAACCGAGTTCCAACCAAGGTTGTTCCTAAAACACCATTTGAATTATGGAAAGGTTGGAAACCGAGTTTGCGACATATGCGCGTTTGGGGATGCTCGTCTGAAGTAAGAATATATAATCCACAAGAGAAGAAGTTAGACCCAAGGACCATTAGTGGGTATTTCATTGGATATGCTGAAAGGTATAAAGGTTACAGATTTTATTGTCCATCTCACAGCACTAGGATTGTGGAATCAAGAAATGCAAAGTTTCTTGAAAATGACTTGATTAGTGGGAGCGATCAAACCAGGAACATAGTTTCTGAGAAGGATCATTCAGAATCTCAACCTTCCACCTCAAGTGATAGATTGGTTATTGTTCACAGCACCCCTCAAGTACAAACTGGTGTTGAACAACCAATTGTTGAAGTTCCACAAGCTGCTGACGACATTCCAGTAGATCAGATAGTTCAAGAGTTGCCAAGAACTTTTGAACAACGAGTTGAACCACATACTTCTCAGGAAGATGATGGTACAAAATTAAGAAGATCTACTAGACCAAAGAGATCAGCAATTCCTGATGATTATGTTGTGTATCTACAAGAATTTGACTATAACATTGGAGCCGAAAATGATCCCGAGTCTTTTTCACAAGCCATGAGTTGCAAAGAATCAGAATTATGGTACGATTCCATGAAGGAAGAGATGAATTCTATAAAGAGTAACGAAGTTTGGGATCTTTTTGAGTTGCCTAATGGTGCAAAAGCCATTGGATGTAAATGGATCTTTAAGACAAAGAAAGACTCATTGGGCAACAATGAGAGATACAAGGCAAGACTTGTTGCTAAGGGATTCACTCAGAAAGAAGGAATCGATTACACTGAGACTTTTTCTCCTGTATCTAAGAAAGATTCCTTGCAGATTATTATGGCATTAGTAGCCCATTTTGACTTGGAGTTGCAAAAAATGGATGTGAAAACGACATTTCTCAATGGAAATCTAGAGGAGGAGCTTTACATGAAATAACTTGAAGGATTCCCCTCTAGTGATGGTGGGCAATTGGTTTGCAAGCTCAAGAAATCCTTATACGGTTTAAAACAAGCATCCTACCAATGGTATTTGAAATTCCATAATGTAATTTCTTCTTTCGGTTTTGTAGAAAACATTATGGATCAATGTATATACCTGAAAGTCAGTGGGAGTAAAATCTGTTTTCTTGTTTTATATGTGGATGACATTTTGCTAGCAACCAATGATAACGGTTTGTTGCATGAGGTGAAACAATTCCTCTCTAAAAATTTCGATATGAAGGATATGGGTGAGGCATCTTATGTCATTGGGATTAAGATCCTTGGAGACAAATTTTGAGGCATCTTGGGTCTGTCTCAGGAAACCTATATTAATAAAATTTTAGAAAGATTTCAGATGAAGGATTGTTCACCAAGTGTAGCTCCCATTGTGAAGGGTGATAGGTTCAATTTGAACCAATGCCCGAAAAACAATTTTGAAAGGGAAAAAATGAAGAACATTCCATATGCTTCGGCTGTTGGAAACCTAATGTATGCTCAGGTCTGCACAAGACTTGACATTGCATTTGTTGTGGGAATGTTGGGATGATATCACAGTAATCCAGGTTTAGACCACCGGAGAGCTGTAAAGAAAGTAATGAGGTATCTTCAAGGAACCAAAAAATACATGCTTATGTATAGACAGACGGACAATTTGGAAGTAGTTGGCTACTCAAATTCTGACTTTGCTGGATGTGTTGATTCACGCAAATCAACATTGGGATACATTTTTATGATGGTCAGTGGAGCTGTATCATGGAGGAGTGCCAAGCAGACCTTGATTGCCACTTCCACTATGGAAGCCGAGTTCGTCTCTTGTTTTGAGGCTACTTTACATGGTGTATGGCTTAAGAGTTTCATTTCTGGGCTTAGAATTATGGATTCTATCTCTAAGCCATTGAGAATATATTGCGACAATTCAGCTGCTATTTTTATGGCTAAAAACAACAAAAGCGGGAGTCGAAATAAACACATCGACGTTAAGTATTTAGCTATAAGGGAACGTGTTAAAGAAAAGAAAGTGGTCATTGAGCACATTAGCATTGAGTTGATGATCGCTGATCCTTTAACTAAGGGCATGCCATCATTTAAATTCAAGGATCATGTAATGAATATGGGACTTGGTTCCATTATGTAGTTTCTCATTGTATGAAAAATGTTATTTTAATGAAATTCTTAATTATTGTGATGTTTTTCTCATATTTATGTGCACCTTAATTTGATTTGAGAGAATTCATCTATTTAGGACCAAGAATAAACATAGGGTTTATTCATTAAGAAATTGTTGCCACATAAATTATAGTAAGAATAAATACATAGTAATACATGGAAGATAATACTCGACATTAGAGGACTTATCGCCATGATTCATTTATCTATTACTTAATACAGATTATCAATGGGTTTTAAGATGAGACATTAAGCTTGGAAGTATGGACCAAGTGGGAGAATTTTAAGCTCCCTTTACGTTTTCCCAATTGTCGCCTACAATTACGAAAGTAAACTGCAGTCATTTCCTTCAATCATGGAAACCAATTGCAGTCATTTCCTTAAATTATGGAAACTATCTTCAGTTAATTAATTTCTTGTTGAGAGCTTCTGGAGTGGTCCTTTACTCCCTATGCAGTTCTCTACCATGATCTATGGAACACTTGACACATAGCCAACATAAGCTTGATGGAAGCTTGGCTATAAATACTTTTGTTTGGTCCCCAAGCTCACTAACTCAATCCCCTTCAGTTTTACACCATCAAGTTGGAGTGAGAAAAGCTTGGAAGTGCCACATGGATGTGAGATTTTGGGTGAATTTTTGTAATTGTGAAGACATTATTCCTGCGATATTTTGGATGTTGTATGTGGACTAAGTGTGTTGTAGTTTAACGAATGCACTTATACTTGCATTAGTGCAAAGAAATCCTACGTGTTTTCTCTGCGTTCATAGCTCCCAAAGCAGAGTGTTTTCAACCTTAAACATCAATGGAGTGTTTTCGACCTCAAACATCAACGGAGTGTGGCTGCTGTTAGAAAATAACGGAGTTTGTCTGTGGTACAACAAAACAGTGACAGAGTGTGAGCAAGCATCAATGACCATAGCTATTTTTCTTGGGCATTAAATTTTTTGATTCTTTTAAGTGTTTTATTCCGCATTATAGAATCGTTATTAAACTATCATTTGGTTGATGATTCTTGTAAGTGTTTTATTCCTCATTATAGAGTCGTCATTAAACTAACAAAATATTTCTAGACCATTTCCAATAGTGAGAAAAAACACACAGCATACACTGCATTGTGATGTCCATTATGAATCCTCTTGTCATTTTCTTGGGCTCCTGCTCGACTTTATGCAATTACCCTGCATCCATTCAAACTAAAGAGAGTGTTTTTGGAATAAGCTCATGGGCAAAGAAGAGGCACTATACTCCAAGGTTTAGATTTTGAATTTGAATTTGAAATTGAAACTAAAACCGTTGAAAAGACAATTGTGAGAGAGGTTTAGGGGTTCTCAAGTACAATGGAAAGCAGGAGGAGTTTTCAATTGCAAATATTCTGACTTCTGTAGGAGATGGATCTCTCTATTTATGTAAACGGATGGTAAACGAAGATGGTGAGGGGCCTCCTTTGGCAGGTCAACAAATCTAATGAACCCACAATAGAGATAAGTTAGACAGATTATGTTAGCGTGTTTAAAATGAAAATTGTGGACTAAATGACTGTAGGTAGTTTATGTTGAGTAATAATGATAGATTTAAAGTTGAGATTTAAACTAAAATTAAGCAGTTTACGTTGAGAAATAGCTATAGATTTATCATTGAGGTTTATATTAAATTTGGTTGTGGTTTTTTTTAATGAGATTGATTAATAAAAATATATATATATTTAATTATTTAAATATCTAGTATTAATAAATTATAATATTGATTTATGATATCGTAGCAAATTTTATTCATTAATTAATAAGTTTTATAGTAAAATGATTAAAAATTTTGGCATTATATATGTGTTTAATTATATATTAATTCATTTCACTATAGTAATTTTTTTTTAAAGTTGTTTGTGATCCTCTAGGCTTAAACTTTAGCATGTCTCTTCCCCCTAGTATAGGGCACATCCACCCCCATGAGGTTTGATCTTGAGCCGCCTTGCTGACGATCCCCATCCTCAACGAGTTGTGCTAGTGAAACTTGATTATTGTAATAATATCAATTATCATAATAAAATTATAATTTAGTAATTTATCATGTTTACTAATGATTTAATTTATATAATTAGGATAATTTTTTTATTAGTTTCAAGTTTGAGTGAATTTCAATATTTTAGTATTGGATGGAATTACTTTTTATTTTAATATTAAAATATTATAATTGGTTTTTTTTTCTTTTTCTTTTTATTTCACTTAGTGGGTAATAACCATGCTATAAAGTATTATGTAACTCATGAAATTCAATGCTAAAATCTCCATACGTCAATTCAACAAAAAAAATTATTTTATTTGATTATAAAATATATTTATTATTTATATTATAAATATTTTGCAAAAAACTATTTTTTTAAAATAAAAATATAAAACATATATATAAATGAATAAGTAATGGTTTTTGAGAATTTATTTTTTCAAAATAAAATGAATTTCTTTTATTTGGTTGGGAATTGAATTAGTGACTTCATATCAAGTAATATCTTAACAAAACACTCAATCATAATCTATCCAAGCCCCTAAACAATTTTCATTACATTAAACATATTAATATTATCATTTACATGTTTTTGAAATATTGAATAAGTATTTATTGTTAAGCAAAGTATAAAGTATTAAAAGTGATTTTATTTAAAAAATAAAATCAATTAGATTATGAAAATTTAAAATAATTTTTAAATATAATATTAAATTTTAATATTATTAAAAAATGGAAAAAAATAATTTATATATATATATAATACCAATGGTAATTTTGTTATTGTATTTCGATGTTTAAAAGTATTAAACGTATAGTAGAAAGTTTTGATATTACAGGTAGATATTGAAATTAATGATCAGGATTGAAATAATAACTAAATCCATGATTTTGGACATTAGTTATGATAAAATACAATTTCTTATAACATTTTTATGAGTATTTGGAATTCAAGAATTTAATGGAAAGTTGTGCTTGTGCAAGTGAGATAAGGATTCAATTATATCTAAAAGATATGCAAAATAATAAAAGGAAAAAAGGATTCAATTATATCTAAAAGATATGCAAAATAATAAAAGGAAAAAAATTGAAAAACTCTAGTAAGCTATCAATTAAAAGAATAAGAGGCGAAAAAATTGAAAAAATTTAGTGAGCTATTAACAGAAAAAATTTAAGGAGAAAAAATTGTTCGTCAAAAATTCAAGAAAATAAGTTATGTGAATTTTGATAATAATTCTGTTATTTACAGTAGAGTTGTTCGTTTAAAAATTCAAGAAAATATGTTATTACGTGAATTTTAATAATAATTGTTATTTATAGTAGAGAGTATAGTTGAATGAAAAGTTTAGAAAATGTAATATTGATTTATTAAATTTAATTAAAGAATAATTAATTTATTTATTTATTTAAAAAATTAAAAGAATTTTAAAGTATTATTAGTTAAAGTTTTTTTTTATTCTAATTTAAGTGGATGAAGATGTGTTGATTTTTTTATTTTATTTTTTTAATTGTGGCGGGAATATGTTCAGCATATGTTTCAATTTTTTAGAGATTTTGAAAGCATATCTAATTTTAGAAAAATTACCTTATATCTTGGGTGTAAAGGATAGAACACCACGGCTTTTTATCAAAGTTAATAATAATATTTTTTCTTCAACATTTCTGCTTTTATCAAAGTTAATAATAATATTTTTTACAATAATTTTTTTTTTATCTATTTAACCAGTAGATACAAATGAAATCTTCAACTATATCTATCACATTAACATTTTTAATATAATTGTACTAGTTATATAATATTTTAAAAGTTACTATATACTAATTTTATCATAATAATAATTATTACGATATATTATATTTAATTGAATTTTTAATACGATAAAATTATTAGTAAAAAGGAAATGTAAAAACAACTCACATGAACAAAATGATATTTTAAATCTTTCAAATAAAATCTTCACCTAAAACAAATATAAATAAAATTTAATTTTAAATTAAATTAAATATTTCAATAAAACTAATATATTAATTTAGTTCCCCGTATGTGGGTGATTAATGGTGTCGGTACAACGCTGATCATCCGGGCGGGCAAGTGGTATAGCCACATGGCCATCCACACTGCTACAGAGATGCCCACCGCCATAATTTATGGCGTTTCAATGAAGCCTAAAAGCCAAAAAAAATTAATTGAGGGAGAGAGCCGAGGCCACCTACTTCTGGTTCTAGTCCTTAAGATGGAGAATGCTCTGCGTCCCCCCCCTACTCTGCCTCCTCTTGCCTGCAATTGCCTTCCCGTAGCGGCACAGCTGAGCTCTAGAATAGCCACGGGGAGAAGATGTCAACTTCTCTGCTGCATTGAGGTAATCGACGGTGCTCATTTCTCTCACAACCCACTTTGCTATTATAGAATTGTTGTTCCGACCCTCAATTACACCTCAGGAAATCGTATTCCTCACTCCCCTGCCTCCACAAGCCACTCCATCCCTTCTCCAGCTCCTCCAAGCACCCAACGAATTGATATTCACCAAGAAAATATGCCCCACCTGAGGCACAGAATGAGAAGCCGCAAGGGAAGCAGTCGAGGGAGAGCAATTCGCCCTCCCTCGTTGTCCTTGTCTGATTTGACTCAGGGGGACTCCTCCTTGCCTTCGACTGCAGCTCACAACAGAGGTCGCTATCCCATCACCCGCAGTGGAAGAGGGCAGGCCCAGAGGGCTGGCCATCGGCATAATGTGGAGACCCAGCACCCACAAGCTGACTATGAGCCTACGATGAATCCCTCTCACTCCACCCAATTCCAATTCAGATGCACCCTGGACCGCCCCCGTATAATCGCCACTATCTCTGTCACCTTCAGGGAAGAGCCACAACGCAATACAGTCCCGGATAGCATCATTCCAGATAGGACGGGCAATAGCAAGCGGAACAACTCGCAGGGTGATGCTCGGAACAGGATGGACGCTGCTTGCTCTAACCCAGAAGCCCTGAACAGAACGAGTAACACCCCAGGTGGTATTGGGAAGGTGGCAGACGGGATGAACATTCTAGGTGGCAAAGAGCAGCGGGATGCCATGACCAGTGGACAGTAGCAAGCCGACGATGACCCTTATGCCTACGGGTGTCTCATCGTGGAGGAGCCCCTGCCACCTGCTGACACCTAGTGGACTTTGGTTCTTTTTTCCAGGTTCTTAGATACCAGGTCACCATATCTGGGGTCTTTTTTGTTGTTTTAAGTTGTAATGGCTGTTACATGGGGTATTTTTGGTTTTTTTTGTCTTGCTGAAAAAACTCTCAAACATGGAAATCATAAGCTGGTTCCCCTGCATGGGCAGCTCACTTTTTTGGACTTTTTTGGACTAGTTTCCCCTTGCGGGCAGTTGCATTTTCAGTCACTGTTTGCTAATATGTGGTAATTACTCTGAGACAGGTTCTGCAAAGGTTGGTGCCTCCATGTAACATATTTTTGTATCTTTAATAGAATTAGTCTTATTCAGAAGAAAAAAATAAATAAACAAATAAATAAAATAAAAATAAAATAAAATAAAATAAAATAAATATATAATAATAATAATAATAAATAAATAAAATAAAATAAAAAATAAATAAATAAAAAATATATATATATATATATATAAAATTTAAAAATAAAATAAAATAAAATATTTTTTAAATTTATTAAAAAACCTATTATAATTCCATCAATTTTTATACTTATGGAGGGGAGTTGAGGGAATGGGGAGGAGGGAAGCTGGAACCCTAGATGCCCTACCTCTCTAGTTCCTGGGTCCCCTTTTTATTTTGCAGAGGTTAAACTCCTTTCCTTTATGGTCACTAGTTCTCTCAGAGCAAGGTTTGGGTTCGTGCCTCCCCTTTCTTTTTTCTAGTGGTCTAGCTCCTTCTCCATGGTGGGCTTCATGTTTCTCTGCAAGGTTTCTTGGCGCTGGGTTTTGGCGCAGTTCATTTTGGTTGAAGCGTTGTAATGTCCCCAAGAAACTGTAAATATTTTTATTTTACCATAGTAAGAAACAAACTGGATGAAACTGGATAATTATTGTTATTATTTGTTTGAATTGAATAATATTGTTAATTATTGAAGATAGGAAATGATTTGAGTATTAGTAGATCTTGTAACTTCTCATAGAAAGAAGTTGGAAAAGGTAGTTGCCTGAAAACCCTAACTACCTCCCCTAGCTGTGAATGCTCCAAAGAAAAGGGAGTGAGGGGAGGAAAAAACCATGCTGAAATGTCAGACGGTAAGGGAATGCTAAGTCTGGTGATGACTAGATAGCATTAGCACTGAGTGCGAAAACTTGCAGAAGACAGAGGTCTTGCGAGCAAGCTTGGGGGAGATTTGGTCCTGAAGGCAAATCTCACGGTCGGGTGGATGAAAAACAACAGATAACAAAGGTGACTCCTACCATTGAGGTTCTTTCCTTCTTAAGACAACTCAGGTAGGTGGTACCTTCCTGAAACTATTATGTTGAACAAACTATATTATGTGTCTTTAATTGTATTTGGAAAAGCTCTATATTATGTGTCTTTAATTGTATTTGGAAAAGACAGAGCTGGAGCTCCTAACTCCGAAATGATTACTGAGAATCATTAACAGTAGGGTTATTATCTGTACAGAACTAGTTATTTTATTTACTGGAAATCTTTAATAGTAGGATTATTATCTGTACAAAACTGGTTATTTTATTTACTAGAAATCTTTAATAGCAGGATTATTATTTGTACAAAACTGGTTATTTTATTCACTGGAAAATCATTAATAGTAGGGTTATTGTCTGTACTGAACTGGTAATTTATTCACTTAGTTGAACTGTATAAACTTAAAAGTTGAGAATAATAATAGACTTAGAAAAGGCATGCTCAAGTTCTTTAGTTAAGAAGAAAAGGAATACTGTAAGATGCCATAAATTCATAGGTTAAGTAGCACAATGCTAAACCCCAGAGAGCAGTTGTAGGAACGAATAAAAACGAGGCCTTGTAGCAGAGAAATATAAGTGTATTTACATAAAAGTAGAACTGAGCTAGCACATTAAAGGAGAAGATTGTTTAAATAAAGTCAAAGAACTCTGTAAGATCCTTCCTGTAACCCTTTATAGAGATGTAACCCCATAGGGGTAAAACACCGACAATGTTAGGAAAATCTGAGCATAGCCAGACGTAGAACTGGTTTAAGATAAGCATTCAAATCTCTAGAAGACGCCCACAAGGATTCTTTCAGAAGTCTCGAATAGCTAAATAAAGAATCAAGATATATAATCGAAAGCGAAAAGACACAGATACCCTGTTCTCCAAAAGTAAATTCCATCTTTATTCTAACTCAGAGTCGCATAATTGGAAGAAGCAATAAACATTTGAAATAAATGGAACCCCATCCTATTGTTCACACAACATTCTAGCCCGCATAAAATAGTGCAAAACTATTTGAGCAAAAGGTAGCATTGATAATATAAAAAGTCAAGCATAATCATTCACATAGCATTTAGAGAGTCTGTAAATACATTCAAAGAGAAACCAGCATCGATTTAGCATATAGAGAAACTTATATAGCTTCAGACCCGAGAAGTCCGTTAATACAAGATTATCAGGTCAAGACCAGAGAGTTGAGAACCTCTCGCAGAACCTAAACATAAAGAAAACCTCGCCGGTGTAGCCTTAGTCACAGACCCCGCAGCCGGATAGAAACCCTCGACTAGACGAGGGAAAAACATGCATTCTCAACCCTTGAGCAACAGGAGGCAACTGCCTAAAAAAAAAGACTGACATGTAACTTAACAATAGAATCCCGTCTAGCTTTAGATCTGGACAAAAGAACTAGCAAAACTCTTGCGAACTGATGCATTTAGCCACAAGACAAACACGAGTGTTCCTTTACTATCGAACAAGCACCAGGGCCGCTGATAAAGCTTACCCGGAAACCCTCGAGCGTCGGAGGCAGAAAGGGGAACCATGAGTTCCACTTGAAAACAACTTGAAGCCCTTGGACCCGCATCCATTACACCTGCAGATAGAGTGCATAGCAAACTGCATTAGCAATAGGGCTTTAGATATCAGGAAGCAGCTAAACAACTGCGGAATCATAACAGAAAAATATTTATATGAACAACTTACTGGGAGATAAACACTCAACGGAGGGAAAACCCATAACTCTGCTCCTGAAATCATTCAACAGAATCGAAACCCTAGATCTGCAGGCCGAACATGCCAGCGAGAGGAGAAGGAGAGCAGGAATAGGTGCCAAGGAGCAAAGGAGCGAAATGAGGCATAACTCCAACAAACGAGGTGGAATAACCTTCCGAGTAAAGCCCAGCCATTGGATCAAGAATCCAAATCTTCCACCGTCGATGCAACGAGAGACCCAAGGTGAACAGCAGCCGAAGGACAAGCCTGCCCGTGCCATGTTACCATGACAGAGCAGAAATTAAATGCTAAAACCAAGTGTAAAATTAACTGGAGTGTGAGCTTGAGTGTGAACTTGTTAGACTTAACACAAAGTAAATGAGACTGTCAGCGACGAGTGGGATAAGGCCCCTATCGCAAGGATTAATAATGAAGCCCAATTACCGACGACTTTTAACATGAAAAAAGATTAATTCTGGAATTTAATCAAGGTTTTAATAATTCATATGTTGTACACATGCCTTATGAATTATTATTTTTCTCAGCAAAGACTAAATTCTATTAACTGAAAAGTAAAATAATATTACAAGGAGTTGAGGCTTCAGATACCAGTACCCGAGAGCACTCAACGTAGCAAAACTGCCCCAATATAGAAGGAACTTGGGAAAACCAGTTACAAAAAACTAGAAAACATATATAGAACCCAGAGATAGACTAGTAGAAGATAAGAAGATACATGAAAGAAAGATAGCCAAATTCCTTGGCAAACCAGACGGTAATTATACTGCCACTACCCTGGAGGGAAACAAAATCATCAGGTTGAAGATGTTGAACCATGACTGTAAACAGAGTGGCCTGAAAGTAGTCATCTAAACGTTAACAAAACCAAAAAGAGAGAAATAACAGACCCAGGTGGCCTTAAACTTCCACGTCCTCACCAGGAGGCTTCTCCGCGACTGAACACACGCTACCAATCAACAAATCATCACTGCCAGCCTTCTCGCCCACTGGGTTCGTCGTGGGATGATCAGTGGCTCCAATAATCCCTTCCCCGACCACATGCCTTATGAATTATTACTATGGTGAATTTTTTTTATTTTTATTTTTTACAATATGTATGATGAGGAGGTATGACAGGCGTGTAGTTTTCTTTTCTTCTTTTCTCCTTCGCCGTCAAATCCTGGCTGACCTAATTTTCTCAGGTCTATGGAGTTGCTGTTGACACTGTTAGGCTTCCTGCCCTTTTTTTTGTTGCCCTTTACCTTGGGGCTACTGTCGTCGTGGTTGTGTTTTGCCGGCTATGCTTGTGGCTCTGTTCATGGTGGGCTTGCTTCAATGGCTTGTCGTGGGGTGTTCTGCTGTGAAGATGGAAGTTGACGGGGTGGGGTCTGGCAGCTTACATGTTTGCTTTCAGCATGGTTTTATGCCTTCCATTTTTGCACTTTCCCATCGTTTTATGGTGTTTTTACCGTGCTTTCAGTGAGGTTTTCTTAGGCTATCATGACAACTTGTGCCAAGTGTTTTTGTTTATGATTCGAATAACATTTTTTTGCTGGTTTTTTTTGGGCTATCAAGCCAACTTGTGCCGAGTTTTTTTTGTTTATGATTTGAATAACAATATTTTGCTCGTTTTTTTAGTTTTAGGTTGCGCCCTTTGGACCTTCTTGGATGAGGAATTCCCTCCAATTTAGGTGGATATATGAAATTTAAAATTACAATTTTTTTTTAAGATTATCTCATATATATAAACTAGTTATATAAAAAACTATATTAATTGGTCTTAAAAAAAATAGAATATCATCCTTGTGATTTTAAGTGATATTATTGAACATATATATATATATATATATATATATATATATATATAGATATAGATATAATTAATTAATTTTGGTATTAGTGCAACTATATCATGGTCATCTCTAAGAATAATATTGAGTAAGATACGGAATTAAACAAATGACTAGATATCTAAGAGTACCTTAACAATACACCAATCACTATTTATCCAAAATCTTAAGAAAATAAAATAAATATAATGTCATTAATAAAAACAAATAACAATAAAATTCATAAAAAATTATTATATGTAGTCAAATATAAAATAAAATATTATTAATAAGAATATATCAAAAATAAAAATAAAAAGCAAAATTTTAAAAATACGTGTGAATAAATAAGATAAGAATATAAATGCATACTTTATTATAAAATTAAAACTTTAAAAATAAAATAAATCAAGCAAATGTGCATAATCATTTAAATTAATAATAACAATATGTTAACAATTTATTAATAAATAAGGGTTTTATTTAGTTAATACTATTATTATTATTTATTTAAAATTATTATTATTAGAATTATAAGTATATTAATAACCACTGATAACTATATTAAATTTAAATGAATACAACATAATCACTATGAAACCTTATTGTCTTTTCTCTCGTGACATGTAGCGCTAAGGTTTTTTTGCTAGTTGGTTTGATTTCTTTTCTCTCTATCTTATCGGCTCTACTTGATTTTCTTCTTCTGCTTCAATCCTCCCCTGGCTCGACATATTTCCTTTTTGGACCTCTAACTCATCGTTGACATGGAATATTGGAGTTGAGGTGGATTACACATCCAACCCGGTCTCCCTCAACGGACTTGTGGACTCGATCAAAGTTCGGACCATCCTACTAGGTGTAACGTCAACCATAAAAAACACCATAAAAATAAAATAAAATTTACCACTACTAACCACACCCCTTTTTTCTACAAGTTTCCATATGCTAAGATCAAAATACATGGAACTAAGGCTTACTGGTAAGGGTTTTCACCACTTACTATTCGTGAATCCACTTTGTACATAATTAATTTGTTGGTTAGTAAAAGGCTTGCATTAAACGTTTGATTCTTTTAAAAAGGTTCAAGGCTCTTTACCTAAGGTTATTAATTTTGGCAGCACATAATATGGCTGCAGTGCATAACATTACTCCTCACGCCTCCTGAACTATCTCGAAGTTATCCACCCATACCAGAGGACAGGTGTTCCCTTCTAGGAATGATTTGTGGAATGTCTAAACACGGTTGATTATTAGGGTTTTAGATCATACAATTGAGAAACGAGGGAATCAGTTAAGGGTGTAACTACACCAGGTCTCTCCGCTGGCGAGGCTCATTTACACTTTGTTTTGGTGAAGGGTTACGACTCTGCAATAAGAAACTTACCATGGCTCTTAGGCTACGCATGTAACTTCTAGCCTTATCAATAACTATTTCTAGTGTTAAATTAGCTACAAGTTCGACTCCATCTTGATAATTTGTTTTTTTTTTTTTTTTTTTAATTTCCTCCTCTTACAATTTCCCCTGTTGACTATGGCTCGCTTGCATATTCAATGTTAGGGTTTCACTTCAGAAGGCTCACAGTTATGGTTCTTCCTACATTATTTATTTGTTTACCCTTATATACAAGCCGTGCGTTTTCTGGATTCCTTAGGAATGTCATTAATACGAGGTAATATTGCTCTTACGACAACTTTGGTTCCATACATTTTCTTCTTCCGGTCTTGGCTATTTTTTCGAACACTTGTTGAGTCATGTTAAGGTGAGCTCACATCAAATCTTTGGTTTTCCTAGAGCTAGCATGGAAAGTTGGTCTCTTAAATTTCTGATTCCGGTTGCGAGTTAGTCTATTACCTTGCATCTGGATTCCTATGAGTTTATCAGGATTTCTACAGTCATGGCTCAACCCTTACTACTGGAGTAAGGGTCTTTTAGCCGCTTGAAAAAGACTCCAGGGTTTACATTCAATATTCTAATTTTAGTTGTATATATAAGCCCTGTAATGGACTAAATCACTAAATGTGATATTTAATTAGTGATACCCAAGTTATTTTTGTTTGAAGTTTCATTTGGATAGTAACCATTAACATTAATTACTGCACAAAACCGGTAAATAATTTACTTTTGTCTCTTCCAACTCTAGTGGTTTCCGACCCGTTAAATTATGTGTTGTTTGGCTATTATGATCCTTTGTGATTTTGTTGTTGTAACTTGACCATTGTTCTCACAACACATTTTGGGAATTCATATTTGCGGAAATATAAGGTCTTTTGTAAATCTTGCATTTGTCGAAAGTTAGTCTAAATGTTGCGTCTACTTTCTTGCTGTGAATGATTTCTTAGTTTCAATATAACATTGCTTTCGTGCACCGGGAGGTTACTATTATTTTTAATTCTTTTTCTTTCAACAAGAATACCGAATGGAGGCATAATTCCTCAGTAATTTCCTAACAAAGTTGGTTACCCTATCGAACGGTTACGGTACAGGCTTAGACCAGACCTGACTATTGAATCCTTCAATTGGTTGAGCACTAAACTGGCCAGACCTACCTGAGATGCTTCGGAATATAAGGGTTCAACTTGTGATAATTTGATTTTCATGTCCTTCTAACGTTAATGGGTAAGGCACAATCCTCCACCACTACCTACAAACCCTAGCAAGCTTTCCTTTCCATCCTAATTCCTTCCAGAATTATTGTTCATTGCTAAGACATAACTTTAGAAACAAAACAGAAAGATAAATACTCCATAGCCATTATAGTCTATAATACAATAAACTAACATTTAATTATTGTTCATTGCTAAGACATAACTTTAGAAACGAAACAGAAAGATAAATACTCCATAGCCATTATTGTCTGTAATACAATAAACTAACATTTAACTGCAAGAAATATTCTAACAAGAACATCACAAATTTAACCACAACTTTCCCTTTTTAGTGTTCAGTTCATGGACATTCTCATTATGAAAACTAAAGTTACTTTCTGTAACAAGAAAGCACCTCAGTTTATGTGACAAGGAAAATACCGCAATTTCAGTGATAAAAACATACCATAATTTTTATAATTAGTAAAACACCACGATTTTGATAATAAGAAAATAGCAGAATTTCCTATACAAGCAATAGCTAAAGTTAAAGACTTATCTAGTTCTATTTTTTCTTAAGGGTCACCAAGGAAATCAAGAGAGAGAATGCACTCCTCCCAACCAATGCGATTAGTAACCACTACTAAATATCCCCCTGTGCCAATTCCACTACCATGCAGTAGAAACCAAATTATCTTAGACCTCAACAATCCACTGAGATCATTACAAAGATTTCTCTGTTTAGGGGTTCCACTTTTTCGCTAGCTCAAGAATCCCCTACTGGTAGCATCCTGCCTTGTCTCCCATAGCGTCCTGTGGAGATACCCATTTTCTCTTGTTCCTCCTCTTGTTCCTTTTTTTTCCTTGTTGTATTCTCAACCCTTTGTTTTCCACTAAAGGGTTCTTTTTTTCTGTGGGAAAGAAAGGAAACCATTTCTAACTGCTTAGTAATAAAATTTCCACTTAATGATTCCTCAAGTAATTTCCTTAGGGCATTAGTTGCCCTAACTAACTTATCAACCAATTCAAAGTTATTTCCTTTCATATTAAATTAAAAAATGTACTACTTCCCCGCCTTAAGGTACTTTTCTTAGGTTTGACCTTTACATATAAATGGTCCCCTACAAATTTTTTTTGAAAGGTCCTCTTCTTATTAGCATAAGTCTTCAAATGTCGATCCTGAGAAACATTTAAATTTTTCTGAACTTTCCTTACTCTTTCTTCCATTTCAACCAACATATCAGGTCCTAATAGGAATTTATCCTCAAGATTACTTTAATTGATAGGAGTTCAGCATTTTCTTCTGTGAAGCACCTCAAATGGACTCACTTTCAACAAAGCATGATAGTTCTTATTGTATGCAAACTCTACTAGGTGAAGGTAATCCCCCCATTTAGTTGGTTGTTTCATAACATACATTTGTAGAATGTCTTCTAGTACCTCGTTCACTCATTCAATATTCCCATTAGTGTGCGAGTGATACGTAGTACTAAATTGAACTTGTCTACACAACCTAGTAAAAAGAGTCCTCCAAAATATAGAGGTGAACTTCACATCCCTATCTAATATCACCATCTTTCGAATACCATGTAGATTAAGAATATCATTCATGGATATATCTGCAATTTGCACAATTTTATAAGTGGACTATACAGGAATAAAGTATGTAGACTTGCTCAACTTATCTACTACAACCATGATCGAGTCATTTCTCTGTTTTTACCTTGGTGAGCCTGTGATAAAATCTAAGGTATTGACTTCCCATTTCCACTAAGGGATGGGTAGGGGATGGAGTAATCCAATAGGGTGTTGGTGCTGAACTTTAACTTATTGACACTCAAGGCATCTAGATAAATATTCTGCAATGTCTTTCCTCATGCCTGGCCAGAAATATTTTTTCCTTACTGCAGTGAATAGTTTTTGGTATCCAAGATGGCTTGCATAGGGGCTCCTATGGAATTCATCCAGAATTAGGTGCGTAATTGTTTTCTGGTTGGGAATGTATATTCTTACTTTATAAATCAACAATTCATTATGATTAATGTTGTAATCAGTTTATTTTTCTACACCATCTGCTTGCTTGACGTGATTTCATAGGTATTCATGGACATGTTGTCATAGGTATTCATATTCAGTGTCTTTCATCACCGCTTCTTTAATATGGCATGTTAAGAAAAATTCATCTTGGTTGTATGAAATTTCATAAACATAATGTGGTTTCCTACTCAACGCATCAAATTTTGGTTTCCTTTCCCATTTAGATGTCTAATATCAAAACTAAATTGAATTAAAAATGCAGTCTATTGAGCCTAGCGTTCATTTAGGTTGGGTTGCTTAAATAATTTTGTTAAGATGTTATGATCGGTCATTAGGATGAACTTCCTTCCTAATAAATAATGCCTCCACATTTTTAGAGCGTTAATTACCAAAGTCAACTCTAGGTCATAAGAAGAATATATTTGCTCATGCTCCTTCAATTTTTGTGTATAGTATGCTACTACCCTACCTTCCTGCATTAATACCCTTCCAACTCCCTCCTTGCACACGTCTGTGCAAAACACAAATTACTTTTCACGATCGACAAATCTTAAGATTGGGGTCATGGTTAATAATTGTTTTAATTGTTCAAAGCTCTGCTAACACTCTATTGTCCACTGGACACTTTTCCATTTATTTTTTAGGGAAGTGATAGGATAAGATATTTTTGAAAATCTGCTCTAAAATGACGGTAATACCCTGCTAGACCCATAATAGATCAACTATCTACAACATTTTTAGGAACATGCCATTCGATAAATGGCCTTAATTTTCTCTGGTTCTACAGCTATTCCTTCGGAAGAAATAATGCGCCCCAAATACTGTATCTAGTCTTGATATTTTCCATTTCTTTTTTAGGGAAGTGATAGGATAAGATATTTTTGAAAATATGCTCTAAAATGACGGTAATATCCCGCTAGACCCATAAAAGATCAACTATCTACAACATTTTTAAGAACATGCCATTCGATAAATGGCCTTAATTTTCTCTGGTTCTACAGCCATTCCTTCGGAAGAAATAATGTGCCCCAAACATTATATCTGGTCTTGATAAAAATCGTACTTGTTGTATTTTACATACAACTAATTCTCATGCAGTGTTTGCAGCACAATTCATAGGTTCTCCTTGTGTTCCTCTAATTTTATTGAATATATAAGGATATCATCAATGAATATTAGAACAAATTTGTCCAAATATGGGTGAAAAAGACCATTCATGAGACTCATAAGCGTTTTTGGGGCATTAGTGAGCCGAAATGGCTGCACAACAAATTCATAGTGCCCATAATGGGTTTTAAACATTGTTTTATATATATCTTCATCTTTAATTCAAATTTGGTGATATCCTGAGCATAAGTCAATTTTTGAAAATACTATTGCACCCCTTACTTGATCAAACAGTTCATCGATTCTGGGAAATGGGTATTTGTTCTTAACAATTAATTTAATTAGTTGGCGGTAATCAATGCACAATCTTAACATGTCATCCTTTTTCCTAACAAACAACACAAGGGATCCCCAAGGGAATACACTCAAGAAAATGTACCCCTTGTCCAGTAGCACCTGCAATTGTGTATTTAGTTATGTCAACTCAAGGGCACTCATGTGGTATGGTTCTTTTGATACTGGGATGGTTGTTGAAACTAATTTGATGGTAAAGTCAAGGTACCTTCTCGGTGGTAGCATGGGTATATCCTTAGGGAATACATATGCAAAATCTTGTACAATAAGAAGATTTTCTATATTTATACATTTATCCTTGGAATTTGCATATCCAACTTACACTGCATATATCTAACATCCTTTTCTAATACATTTCCCCAATTGTGAAGCAGTAATAGGTATTAGTTTTACAAGCCTTGTGATTCCCTAAATTTCTTGTCTAATTCCATCTTTGTTCATGAAGCTAATACTCTTCAGGCAACACATTTAATTTAATACTTATTGGTTGACCAGTTATTTCAATAGGGAAGTGCTCTACCTTAGCCCACACCCTTCACTTTGGTCCCATAGCTAGCTACACTAACCATGGGTTCTTAAATCTGTTGGTTTGTAAATGACATGTGTCCACTATTTTAGGGTTAATATAGCTCAAGCTTTCTCCAAGATCTATTGAAATGGACACATACTGGTAAGAAAATTTACCTTCAAATTCTATCATCACCAGCGGATATTTCTCTTAGTGGTCCTCCAATGCAACATGAATTTTTGGTATACTACGTGCCACCTCGCCCACTATTGAAGCTTCCTGAATATTTGCAGTTGGTTCTGCTCGGAAACGGTGAGGGAAATTATTATAGTAGTGGGGTTCCCCACAACCCCAACATTGTAATGGGGTAATTTGCTGCTGACTTCTCTCTAGTTTACTCAAGTTTTCATTTTGTTTTTGGTCATTTGGCAATTGCATTTTCTGCAAATTTTTCCGAGGAGGCTTATTTTGTTGATTTTTATGTGTATTTTTAAGACTAGCAACCTTTGCACCCTTAAAATTCTCAAAATTATTCTAGCCTTTCCAACTTAGCCAATTCTTACTCCCCTCTCCCTTTGGTATTATCTGTTGATAACATATTCATGTCGTTTGAATGACTTCATCCATTGTTTTGGGATTATCAAATTCCATACGCTTTTTCATAAAGGCAAGTAGACAACTCACACAACAATATACCTTAGCTTTCTCTTAGCAAGGACGTAAATTTAATTACAAACTCATCCACAGTAAGTTGTCCTAGTCGGAAGTCATGAAACTCCTTCGCTTTATCATCGTAAAAGAATTCAATTAGATATTTCTCCTTGAAATACTTCCGGAAGTTTTCCCAAGTTACTTCTTGCTCCTCCACTCCATGAATAGCCTTGAATTCCTCCTGCCACAAGGTGGCATTCCCTTGCAGCTCATAAATTACCAATCATGCTTTCATATTATCATTTTATTCATAAATTTGAAAGCATTTATTCATATTTTTTAACCAAGGTTCTGCTGCTTCTTTTGACTTACCTTTAAATAATGGGGGTTTGATTTTCTTAAATTCACCATGTAACTCTGTCATATTCCTTCTCTTAGCTATCTTCTGGTATAATACACTTTCATATTCCTCTTCATTCTCATCTTTAGCTCCCTCTAGCCTCTAGGTATGACTCCTTTTCGAAACTATTGGTTCTCCTTGTCTGAAGGCTTCTAATCTATTTGCATTATCAAGACTACGATTGAAATTTCTATGATTCTTCTTCTCAGTAAGACATTTTGTAATTCGCTCTTGATTACACATCAACCTCTCATCATCCTGCTTGAACCTTGCCATTTCTTCCTTCATCTGTTGCAATGTTTCTATCAACATAGCATTTTTATTTTGGGAATCCTCCCCCAACTAGATCCATACTTCAGGATTGGAGTCTATATATGGTGTATGACCTGGTCCTATTGTTGGTCTCCTGAAGGGTACAATTTTCGAGCCACTTCTTCTCCTCATGTTGCTTTCCCTTCCTCTCTGTGAAACTATGAACAATTTGATATTTATTGTCCATATCAAAGCTCGGTGCAATAACCTGATTTTGATACCATTTGTAACATCCACCATAAAAACACCAATTTTTTTATTTTTTTTTTACCACTACTAACCACACTCCTTTTCCCTACGATAAGATTCCATATGTTAAGATCAAAATACATTAACCAACCAAATTGCCACACTGCCATAGTAGTGAATTAATTAATAAGGCTCACCGCTGAGGGTTTCACCGCTTATTATTCGTGAATCCACTTTGTAGTATTTAATGTTATTAATGCACATTACATAATTAATTTGTTGGGTAGTCGAAGGCTTGCATTAAATGTTTGATTCTTTTAAAAAGGTTCAAGGCTCTTTATTTAAGGTTATTAATTTCTGGAAACACCTAATATGGTTGCAGTGCATAACATGACTCCCGACGCCTACCAAATTATATTGAAGTTATCCACTCGTACCAAAGGGCAGGTGTCCCCTTCGAGGAATGATTTCTGCAATGTCTAAACACCGTTGATTATTAGGGTTTGAGACCACACCGTTAATTATTAGGGTTTGAGATCGGATGGTGGAGAAATCAGGGAATCGGTTAAGGGGGTAACTACCCTAGGTCTCTTCGCGGCCAGGCTCATTTGCACTCTTTTTTTGGGAAGGGTTACGACTCTGCAACAAGAACCTTACCACGGCTATTAGGTTGTGCAAGTAACTTGTAGCCTTATCAATAACTACTTCTAGCTACAGGTTCGATTCCATCATGCTAATTTGTGTTTTTCTTTCTTCCTTTTTCAATTTCCCCTCTTGACAATGCCTCACTCGCACCTTCAATGTCAGCGTTTCGCTTTGGAAGGCTCACGGTTATGGTTCTTCCTACAACAATTCTTCGTTTTCTCCTATATACAAGTCACAAGGCTTCTGGATTGCCTCACTCGCACCTTCAATGTCAGCGTTTCGCTTTGGAAGGCTCACGATTATGGTTCTTCCTACAACAATTCTCCGTTTTCTCCTATATACAAGTCACGAGGCTTCTGGATTCCTTAGAAACGTCATTAATACGAGGTAGTTATGGATTCCTTAGAAACGTCATTAATACGAGGTAATATTGCGCTTACCACAACTTCGGTTCCATACATTTTCTTCTTCCACTCTTGGTTATTTTGTCTAATACTTCATTTAAATGCAGGTGGAGTCGTGTCAAGGTGAGCTCACATCAAGTATTTGGTTTTCCTATAGGCACCACGGCAAGTTGGTCTCTTAACTCTCTGATTCCGGTCTTAGGTTAGTCTATTACCTTGGGGTTGTCTTCCTCATTAGTATTTCTACAGTCGTGGCTCAGCACTTACTGCTGGAGTAAGGGTTTTTCAGCCGCTTGAAAATGACTCCAGGGTTTACGTGTAGTATTCTAATTTTATTCGTATGTATAAGACCTGTAAAGGACTTAATCACTAATGTGATATTTAATTAACGATACCCAAGTTATTTTGGTTTCAATTTTCTGTTGGGTAGTAACCATTAACATTAATTACCGCATAGAACCTGTAAATATTTTAATTTTGTTTCTCTGTCAACTGTAGGGCCTTCCGACCCGTTAAATTATGTGCTGTCTTGCTATTTTGATCCTTCGTGATTTTGTTGCTGTAACTTGAGCATTATTCTCATGGTCCATTTTGGGAATTCATATTTGCGGAACTAACATGTTGCGTCCACTTTCTTGCTCTGAATGAGTTCTTGGTTTCAATATAACATTGTTCTCCTGCACCATGAGTTTAGTATCCTTTTAATTCTTTTGCTTTCAGCAAGAATACCTAATGGAGGCATAATTCCTCAGTAATTTCCTAATAAATTTGGTTACCCTATCGAGCGGTTATGGTACAGGCTTAGACCGGACCTGGCTACTAAATCCTTCGGCTGGCCGAGGACTAAACTGGCCGGACCTACCCACCATGGTTTAGAATATAAGGGTTCATCTTGCGATTATTTACTTGTCACATCCTTCTAACCCTACTAGGTAAGGAATAGTCCACCATTGCCTACAAACCCTAGCAGGCGTGCCTTTCCATCCTAATTCCTTCTAGAATTATTGTTCATTTCTAATACAAAATTTTAGAAAAGAAACAAAAAAGATAAATACTTCGTAGCCATTTCAGTCTGCAATAAATCAACAAGAAATATTCTAACAGGAACATCACAAATTTAACCACAACATTCCTTTTTCAGTGTTTAATTCATGGCCATTCCCATTATGAAAGCTAAAGTTATTCTCTGTTTTTATGATAGGAAGACACCACAATTTTAGTAATAAAAACATACCACAATTTTATGGAACAAGTAAAACACCACTATTTCAATAATAATAACATACCACGGTTTCTTGTATAAGCAATAGCTAAAGTTAAAGACTTATCTGATTCTATTTCTTTTTTTTAAGAGCCGCCAAGGAAATCAATCATGCACTCGTCCTGACCAATGAGATTAGTAACCACGTGCCAATTCCACTACCAGGAAGTAGAAACGAAAATATCTAAAACCTCAACAATCCAATGAGATAATTGCAGAGATTGCTCTGTTTAGGGTTTCCACTGGTTTCGCCAGCTCAAGTATCCCCTAGTGGCATTGTCCGACCTTGTCTTCCACAAGGTCCCAATGGAGATACCCATTTTCTCTTCTTCCTCCTTTTTTTTTTCTTGTTGTATGCTCTCCCCTTTGTTTTCCACTGAACAGTTCCTTTTTTTTCCTTTGGAAAGAAAGACAACCATTTCTAACACTTCCACTCAGTAATTCCTCCCCTAATTTCCTTGGTTGCCCTAACCAACTTGTCAACCCATTCAAAGTTATTCCCTTTAGTATTAAATTCAAATTCCTCCCGTAATTTCCTTGGTTGCCCTAACTAACTTGTCAACCAATTCAAAGTTATTTCCTTTAGTATTAAATTCAAAAACATAGTCAGTTAAGTTCTAGGAGTAAAAGAATAAAAATAACTTGTGAATATTTACAATAACCTAGGGGCGTTACACTAGGTTTGCCACTTCCCTTTTGGAAAGTCGATATTCTCATCTCTATACGAAGTAAGATTGGCTCCTTTGTATGCTTGGAAATTTCTTTGGTATATTCTCATCGCTATACGAAGTAAGATTGGCTCCTTTGGCTGCTTGGAAATTTCTTTTGTATGATTATTTAAATGTATTTTTATTATAAATATATTATTTATATATATAATTTTTTAATCAAATAAAAAAATTGAGAAATAAATTATGAAAATTGAATAGAAAAAAAAATTAATTTTTCAAAATTTTAAATAAATTTATATGTATATGATTTACCACATTAAACTTAAAACAACAACCAAAAACCAAATTGTAATTAGATTTAATAGAAGAAACTTCTTTCGAAGAGCAACTTACAAAAAATCAAAATGCGATTACATTTATTACAGAAAACTTCTTTGGAAAAAGATAATATTTATTACAGGAAAATTCCAGGAAAAGAGGAGATTAAATAAAGATACCTAACATTATTGGTAACTTTATACAATTTATCAAGAAACTTCAAGGAAAAAAAAAAAAGACTAAATAAAGATACCGAACAGAACATTATTGGTAACCTTATAAATGCATGAAGTTCTAAATCAACGTCCTGTCATTTCAATATTCTATATTCTAAACTATTTTGATAAACTTTTCAAGATACCTCTCATGATTGCCTGGAGCTAGCCATCATAAATAATAAAAACACAACCTACAGAGATAAGTAGACTTGTTGGTTATCATGCAGAAATATATATATATATATATATATATATATATATTCCATCAAACACGGTTTTCTTTGTACCAAATTTTCTGTTGGGGTAAATCAAGTCAAGAACAGAACGGGGCCGTCCTATGCAAACGCAATGTGCAGGAAAAAAAGAAAAACTAAGTCTAGACCATTGCATTTTAATTATTAGATAAAGTGGGTTTTTAAACTAATTTTATAAAAAAATTATATTATTTAATTTGTAAAATTTAAATATCTTAAAATTTTCAGGATGATAAATTTATTTGTCATTAAAAAAATATTTTAAATAACAATTATTCAAAACTCAGAAAATTATATAGTTCAATTAAAAAAACAAAAACATTTTCTCTATTAATTTAATTACATTTTTAAAAAAATTGAAGAAACCATCTCAAAAATCCTCAAAAGTAGTTGGTACAGGCAACTTATAATATTATGATTTATTTAATATTTTTCTAACCATTAATATTATATTTTATTTAATATTTTTTCTTAATCAATTAATAATTACTAAATTTAAAATTTGAAATTAAAATTTCGTGCCAACTTAATTACCACTTCATCCAACACAAATATATGTTTGATTAATTATTAATATTATGTAATCAAGAGGCATGAATGGTGCTCCAATGTGCAAGGAAAATTGGTTTAAAGTAATCATTAAAGCTTTTGGTCAAAATTCTTTAGAATACAAAAACAACTTAACTTATTAAAATAATTATTTATTAAAATTGTGTAACCAAGAAGATAGGGTTAGGGATAAATATATAATTGGTAGAGATAGAGATAAAGATAAAGATAAAGATAAATATATTTTTGATTATTTATTAAAATTGTATAACCAATATGCATGAGTGGTTGTCAAATGTGTATCTTTGAAAATTTTGTTTAAAGCATTCATCAAGTTTCTTGTTAGGAACTTTCCAGAAATATTGAAATGATTCACAAAAAAATTCCAAATTTGAAAGAAAAATTTAATATTCGTGGGAGAATATGTTTCATAGGTGGATACCTTCGGTCCATTTAAAATAAGTTGATAAAATTGATGAGCAAGATCACATTCTTGAAAATTCTGTGTAAAACATTCATCAAGTTTCTTGTTAGGAACTTTGTAAAAATATTGAAATGACTCAAAAAAAAATTCTAAATTAATATATATATATATATATATATATATATATATATATATATATATTCCTGAGAGGATATATTCTATAGGTAGATACCTTCGATCTATTTAAAGTAAATTGGTAAAATTGTATAATCAAAATACATAAGTGGATGTCCAATGTGTTTCCTCAAGCATTCTGTGTAAAGTACTCATCAAGTTTCTCGTTAGAAACTTTGCAGAAATATTCCTCACCAAAATTTTCCAAATTTCAAAGAAAAAATTAACATTCTTGAAAGGATATCTTCCATTGATCGATAACCTGTGTATTGAAAGTAAGGCGGTAATGGTGATTGCCACGTGTATATATATTTAATTTAAATTTAACAACATAGTTATATATGACATTAAATTCATCATTTTTAAGTTATAATTTAAAATTAAATTTTTATTGAAATTATTTAAAACCAGTAAAGTTTATTAAAATTATATATATCAAAGGAGTTTAGTTTAAGCTGTATGGATAGGTTGGTTTTTATGAAATTTATGAAATATTGATTTTATAAAGTGGAATAGGGATAGGTTGGTTTTTATGATATTTATGAAATATTGATTTTATAAGGTGGAATAGTGGTAGCATTTTATTAAGGAATTTAGCTCAAGTGGTATGGATATATTGATTTTTAGGACATTTATGAAATATTGGTATGGATATGTTGGTTTTTCTAACTTTTATGAAATATTGGTTTTACAAGGTGGAATAGTGGTAAATTTTTTTATGAAGAAATTTAGGTCAAGTGCTATGGACATATTGACTTTTATGACATTTATGAAACACTGGTTTTAATAGTGGTAGCTATTTTTATAAAGAAATTTAGCTAAGATGGTATAGACATATTGATCTTTATAACATTTATGAAATCTTGGTTCCACAGGTAAAATAGTAGCAAAAGTTTTTATAAAATTACTAAAGTTTTTATAAAGTTACTAATTGTATTTAGTAAAATGTATTTATGATTGTTTAAAAAATATATATGAAAATTGAATTATAATTATTTTTAAAAAATTATATATATATATATATATTGATTGAATAATATATATTTATTAGAAATATATGAAAATTGAATTATAATCGTTTAAAAAGAATATTATATATATATATATTAAGTATTCAAGTTTGTATTGAATATAATCCCAAGAACGATTTACTCATTCCTAATGTCATAAGTTTGGATTAATATTTTTTACTTTAACTTTTTCCAAAGGAAAAGCATCTTCGAACTTGTGAGAATACATTTACAGGAAAAGATATATACCATCTCAAGAAACTTAATCTCAGCTTTAATGGCTTAACCTCCACGCTAAGAAAAGTGACCCCTTTCCTAATTAATGCAAACACTTTAGTGGCATGAAATATCTAGATTTGTTTCGGGTTCTGTGTGTGGGTTCATCTGCTCTCATGGCACAACCTGTGGAAAATACCTCCATCTCACATTCGAAGAAGCGTGGCTCAAAGTTGTTGGACACCAACTCCTTCTCGTGGCCACGGTCCGTCGCCCAGGTGTCGGCCCGTGTGTACCAGCACTTCGTCTACTTCTTCATGGACTACGCCATCGTTCTGCTGTCCCTCGTGCTCTGCAAACTCCTCCGGGAGATCTTGTCGTTGCTCTTGTTTCTAGCGGCGATCGTCGCCTGGTACTTCTTGTACTTGTCACAAAGAAAGACGGCCGAGATCGTGAACGGGTCGTGGCTTACCTGGTTGGCCGTGCTCACGACCCCGGTGCTCATGCTGGCCGGGTATACGCAGATGATCAATATCGCAGTTGCGGTCGGGTGTGCAATCGTTGTCGTGCGCGCAGCGTTGCATGGCTCAGACGACTTCGTTTAAATTGGGCGCCTGCACCTCTTTGCCTTCTAATAATGGCAGCCGTAGCTTGTGGTAATTATTGGATGGTGTGTACTGTTTAATGTGGGTTTACTGCTGAATATTGTTTTATCGTAATGTTATATCCATTTTATATTAATAGAGATATTCACTTTTATTCTGACAGCGTGAAAACCAGAGATGTAGAGGATATATTTTTCTGTCCTTTCAGTTTCCTGTTTTCGATTTTAGATCGTAGCTCTTCAAAAAGCTGCCAAAGATGTACGGGATATAGTTTTTCTTTCTTTCCAGTCTCCTGTTTTCAGTTCTCAGTTTTAGATCGTATATTTTTGGGTGTTTTAAATTTAAATTATCAACTAGTTGATGGGACTCTGGAATTTATAGGTATGAGAGATCTTGTGGGTATATTTATGAATAAGCTTTTCGTGCTACATGCATACATGGAATTTCTAGGGATGGGAGATCTTGCGGGATTGTATGTAGGAATGGGAGATTTTGTGGGATTGTATGCGAAAAGCATAGATGTTTTATGTTTGGTAGATTATTTTATATCTGTGAATATATATATATATATTTCAGTTGCGGTTATTTATATATATTAGGTAATTAAATTTAAGTTGGGTAAGCTTAATATTCAATCAAAGAAGAGTATATATTTTATGTACATATTTTTCAGTTACTTTAAGTTTTATAGTTTGAGTGAGTTTAATAGTTAAGAACATGTCTTTCTTCCTAAGAAATCAGAGGTTCAAAACTAAAAGAAAAAGTGTCTATACCTTAACACCATAGAATATGTATTAAGGTATGTATACCTTAATAGACAATTTTAAACTAAGATTACTTTTAGTGCTAGCTAAATATAACATATGTTTTAAAATAATTTTTCTTATTTTTATAAATAATTTTCAATTTATTTATATCTTATAAATATTTTAATAATATATAATTTATAATAAAAAATAATACAATTTTCATATTAAATTATATCTATATATAACTAAATTACTAGTGATATATATCAATAATTTTCTTATAAAATATAATAATAATAATTCAAAAACTTTATAATGATTCAGAACTTCTTTATTCTAAAATTTATTTTAGTGGTTTGTTTAAAGTGTTCTTCTACTTTATTATGATTTTAATTTTAAATTAGTTGATTGTTATATTAGTTTATAATATAAAATATATTAATATGTAAATTTCTTAAATACAAATTTATTTATTTATATATATCAATAATTTTCTTATAAAATATAATAATAATAATAATTACAAAACTTTATAATGATTCAGAACGTCTTTATTCTAAAATTTATTTTAGTGGTTTGTTTAAAGTGTTCTTCTACTTTATTATAATTATAATTTTCAATTTTTAATTTTAAATTATAAATTAGTTGATTGTTATATTAGTAAATAATATAAAATATATTAATATTTAAATTTCTTGTTTATTTTTATTTTTTTTAATATAACGAAATTGGTTTTTTGGAATTAAAAATTTATTTTAAATTGTTAAATAAAAAAATAGTTTTAAATTTATTAAATTATTAAAAAATATATATTTGAAAGTATTTTATTTAAAATTAAATTTAAGATCAATTTAAACTAATTTATATGATTTAAAATATTTAATATAATGCTATAATTTCATGATTTTTCTAAAAGCATTTTATAGATTTGAATGATACTATAAGTTTGGTTATGGTTGAATATGTTGATGAAATTTGGCCATGGTAAATCATGGGTGTATATGACTAACCTAATTAACTAGGATTTACCATGGTTGACCAACACAAATATAGTTGATCAACATTGATATTGAATTTGTCATATGGTTGTGCATGTTCTCTGTGTTTTCCAATACATTGCAATGTTGAGTTTTGTCTGTCATATTGCAACATTGATTTTTGTTTGTTACATTGTGGCTTTCCATTACAATGCAATGTTGAGTTTTGTTTGTCACATTACAACATTGATTTTTGTTTGTTACATTGTGGCATTGGTAGTTGTTTGTAACATTGTCATGTTTATTTTTGTTTTCACATTGCAACATCAATTTTTGTTCAATATATTATTGTGTTGATCAAGGATAATTTTAGGGGCGAATGTTCGCCCTTTGGCGAAATTAAGGGGTTTTAAATTTTTAGTGGGCGAATATTTTGTATCATAGTACATTTTTACAAATCACACCTTATTTTAAGGGAGAGGGTAAAAAAGGTAAATTTAGCCCTTGAAATTAGGACTTACAAACTTCCATTCGCCCATTTTCAAGAATATGTTTTATTTAAGTGAATCCATTCGCCCAATACCATATTTATAAAAGAGGTATGGTAAATTAATAAAAATATAAATAAATGAGAGGTATGGTAAATAAATAAAACATTTTTTATATTTACTCCATAAGTCACGTTATATGCATGTAAGGGTGTAAAGAAATAAAAATATAAGTAAAGTGGAGGTATGGTAAATAAATAAAACGTTTTTTATATTTACTCCATAAGTCACCTTATATACATGTAAGGGTGTAAACAAATAAAAATATAAGTAAAGTGGAGGTATGGTAAATAAATAAAACGTCTTTTTATACTTACTCAAAAGCTATGGTAAATAAATAAAAATATAAATAAACTAGACGTATCATAAATAAATAAAACCTCTTTTTATATTTAGTCCATAACCCTCGTTCTATTTATGAAGGCTCAAGAAAGAGGTTTTATTTAAGTGAATCCTATGGGCCAAATACCATATTTGTAAAAGAGGTATGGTAAATTAATAAAAATATAAATAAACGAGAGGTATGGTAAACAAATAAAACATTTTTTCATATTTACTCCATAAGTCACCTTATATTTACCAACACTCAAAAAATGGGTTATATTTAGGTGAAACCTATGGCCAAAATACTATGGGACAAATACCATGGACTAGATTGTTATTAATACCATGCAAAAAACCATTATTAGCCCTAATATTAGAATTAATAAAAACAAAAATGGCACATGGTATTGACCCATGGTATTCACCAAAATGGCACATGGTATTGACCCATGGTATTCACCTGGAATGTAGCCTATTTAAATGGGGGAATTAAACCAACATGTAGCCTATGCTAAGATTCACTAGGACTTTACAAAGTTTTATTATTTAGTGAAAGACTCGCCAAGATCTTACAAGATTTTATAATTGAGTAAAATATTCGCCATGCCTGGTGAGAGATTCGCCAAAAAATTATATATACATATTATATTATTGATAAAATCGCCTTCCATTTTTCCTATATACCATGGAGATTCGCCCATTTATTATATTTATAAATTTAGGGGGTTCTTAAAATTTTCCCTGGTGTTGATTTTTGTTTGTCATTGAATTTAGTTCATCACATGCACAAGTGACACTTTTAACTTGATACATTTTAACACCTATTATTGTTCATTAAATTATGGCATTAATATTTGTTTATTACATTGTAATGTCAATTTTTCTTTATCACATTACATCATCAATATTTTTTAATCACAGTGTTAGTCATTTATTTGGAAAAATATCACAGAGTTACGAAAATTGTTTTATATCATTTTTGTTACCTTGAAAAGATATTTTGGCCAATAAATTATTCCCTAAGGTATTTTTTTTGTTTATTTTTAATTTTTACAAAATCATGAAATTATTGCATTGTAAAATAATTTTAACTATTTTTACTAAACAGTAACAAATCTTATATCTTATAAATGCTCATTTGTTTTAACAATTGTAGACCACCTAGGTGAACCCTAAAACATATGTTTTTCGTTTTTTGTTTATTTTTAATTTTTACAAAATCATGAAATTATTGCATTGTAAAATAATTTTACCTATTTTTACTAAACACTAACAAATCTTATACCTTATAAATGCTCATTTGTTTTAACATTTGTAGACCACCTAGGTGAACCCTAAGACATGTTTTTTGTTTGGTATATCAAGGTCATGAAATACCCTTGCGGTCAACACTTCCAGTTTCGCTAAAAAAACAAAAATCAACACAAAAATTCTTCCCATATTTACTTGCACACAATTTATCCCTTGATATGAACCAAACAAAAATCAACACAAAAATTCTTCCCATATTTACTTGCACACAATTTATCCCCTGATATGAGCCAAACAAAAATCAACACAAAAATTCTTCACATATTTACTTGCACACAATTTATCCCTTGATATGAGCCAAGAGGGACGTTGAATTGATCTCGATGCAACAGGACAATAGTTTATTGTTGGCAACAAAGAGGATTTTTAATTCTAAATTATGGAGAATTATTTTGTGAGCTTAATTACTATCGAGAAACTTCAATACTAAAGCTCTCATTTTAGTTTTTATTTCAGTAAACATGCATCCTTTTTTATTTTCCATGCTCGGTATACCTCAGTGTGCAACCTAAGGTGTGGGTAGTCCCAACAACCTTAACTTATGTACTTTTTTATTTGTTATCGTTGATAGTGTATGTTGGTAAAAATTTTCCATATTATTTCTTTCATACTCATGCAACAAAAAAATTATTTTCATGTTCCTTTTAGTTATCTTGTTCATATTTACAATTCTATTTATATGTTCATGCTTATTAATAAATTCGTTTTCTATACTTATTCATAATCTATTAATTTGTTGTCCATATTTATTTTATTAGCTATTTCTCATGAATAAATTATCATAGGTTATTCAAGCACTAGAAGAAAAAACTATTGTTAAGATAAGTAAAAGAATATGAGCATTCCCATCCCTTAATCCTCTAAAGTGGAAAACGCCTTAGGGGATTCATAGTTATCAAGCTAATGTTACAATAGGGATTGTGGTTCCTTCTTTCATAGATTAGTTCCTTGTTTCATAGATTAGTCAATGACTTGAGAAACAAGCTTATTGTTGGGTTGGGTAAAAGACTAGGAGTGTTCGTCCCCATATCTCTCTATTTTGGGAAAGGCCCAGTGCATGCAAAGTTCATAAAACTAGACTTACTTGAGCATTTTTTTCAATTACTTTCATTTCCATTTCCAAGAATTTTTTTTCTTTAGTTTGAATACTTGAAATCAACCATACATTAAAGTTTAATAGGTGTAAACCACCATAACTTTGGAACCAAAGGAGTTACAACATCTGGGATACTAGTGCATGCATGATCATAGAACAATTTTTTAAGTATGTGTGTGTTTTACTTTTAGGAAGCATGATTAGTTTGCTTTTAAAGTTTTGTTTCATGGTTACTTAATTTGTTTTCCCTTTTTTTTTTTCTTTTTTTCTTTTTTAACTTGGAATTTTAGACTCGAAGTAATTAATACTTCCACTAGTTAACTTTAACACTTAGTCCTAGTTTAGTTTGTATTTTCTAACATGACAAAAAATCTAGCCTAATCCCCTACATATTGCGATGTGCATCTAAGTTTACGAACAACTAAATTGATCTAATATTGTGTTTTAATTTATCCAAATAAATTAGGCTAACATACATTGAAAGTCAACCTTTTTTCATCACACGCTTATCTCTAAGAAGAGATGTGATGGCTACATGCCTCTGAAATGTGTTACAATGAGGCTCAAGGGCCTATTTATTATTAGAAAACATAAGAAAACCCTAAAAAACCAAAACCCTAACCCCAGGAGATGTAATACCAAGATTTTGTGGGCTCCATTGGGGTTAGTTGGGCAACCAACTTCCTGGGGTTGTAACTTGGTCCTATTATCTCTGTTTGGCACGTACGATACCTTGTTGAAAAGGTCTCACCAATTACTACAGGTTTCGTTATAGGTCCCTACCTACACCCTTGGGCCTACTACAGACCCCAGAAAAATGTCGTTAGGGGGGTCAAAACTGCTCTGGAAGTTCAGGACTCAAAAAACTGGTAAAAATAGTAAATGCTAAAATGAACAAGGAAACAGATGAGACTGACTGGGGGGTCTAGGTGGAATAGGTGGGTGGCTACCAATATCGACTTGGATCATTCCTCCCCCCTTAGGAAGCAATGGTCCCCATTGTGTGCATATCCTCCATGAGGTGAGGAAATTTTTGTTGAACCTGGTCCATGGTGAACCACTTGCCTCGGTGAAGGAGTTGGCCTACTTTGACAACTTGATATAGCTGTATCCTCTGTTGGTGAGTGTTCTTGATCTATGTGTCCATGATTTGATGAGTTGTAGCCTATTCCATGTAGTCTGGGTTGAGCTCTATTAGTGTGGGTTGTTCTGCAATGTCAAATGTGTCCAACAATGGTGGAAAGTATGGCCGAAGGTGATCTACATTGAACACTGGGTGCAAGCGAATGAACAGTGGGATTCTGAGCTTGAAGGCATTGTCACCGACGACCTTGGTGATAATGTATGGACCATATTTGAGTGGTCAAAGCTTGTGTCAGGGTCCAACAAGGCACTCCTTCTGCAAATGTAGCGAAACTTTGTGGCCAACCTGGAACTTGTGCAGAACTCAATGTTGATCATGGTGCTCATTGTAATTAGCATTGGCTCTGTCCAATATATCATGGACCTGTTGGAGGATGTGTTGAATGTGCTCAATGAAGTTGTTAGCCCTTTCATCTTTGGACTGAACATGAGTCGAATCTACCTGAGTGGTTGCAAATTGTATGGCTGCATCAATGGGGAATAATGGCTGAAATCCCAACCCTACCTGAAAGGATCTGTGTAATGTTGATTTGTGGAGAGCTCTATTGTAGGTGTGTTGGACATAGGGGAGACTATCATCCCACATGCATGGATTCTTCGAGTTTTACATGCAAAGAATGTGTACGATCATCCTGTTGGCAACCTCTGTTTGGCCGTCAATTTGGGGATGGAAAGCAGTGGACTTAGTAAGTTTTGTATCCAGCATCGACCAGAGACTTGACCAAAATGAACTTAGGAATCTACTAGCTCGATCTGAGACATTGAACTGTAGGATCCCAAAGTGTACCCACACTCACTCAAAGAAGCGCATAGTAGTGGCTTCTATTGTGGTACTCTTCTTGTAGTCCGGCATGGCAACCATCTTAGAGAATCTGTCGATGACCAAGAAAACACAATCGTTGTCATGCTTAGTAGAAGGAAGGCTCGACATGTAATCCATGGAGACAGATTCCCAAGGCCGACTAGGAGTAGGTATAGGTGTCTACATGCCTTGCTTCTTGATGGTTGGTTTGGAAATGGCATAGGCGGTGCAAGATCTAATGTACTTCCCATCATCCAGAGGAAGTTTCGGCCAATAAAATTACTTATGCAATACCACCACTGTTTTCTTTACTCCGAAATGTCAAATGACCTGACTGTAGTGTGTCTCCCAAATAATCTTGACACGCGCACTCGAAGGAACACAAATGTTTCTAAGGTGGCATAACAGTGCATCCTGAAGGTTAAAATTTAGAAATTTATTCCCTTCGAGGAGTGTCTGGTATATGCTGCCAAATTTTGGATCGCTCTTGTAAAGATGCGGCCACCCTGATGTCTCGTTCCCACAGTAGTCGAGCACAATGATCAGCGCGAGGACCGGTGGTCGATTGAGGCAATCAACGAAGATATTGGTGCTTCCCTTATTATACTTAATGTTCAAATGGAACAGTTGCAGATAGGTGGACCATTTATAATGGAGATCTTTCTGCAACTTACTTTGTGTTTGTATGAATTGTAGAGGTCGATGGTCTGTGTGAATGACCATTTCCTTCTCGAGAATGTAATGCTTCCATTAACGACAGGCTTGCATAATGGAATACATTTCTTTGTCATAAGTGGGGTACTTTAAGATTGTGTCTGAAAGTGTCTCACTGTGGTAAGCCACTGGATGCCCATGCTAAGTAAAAACCACACCAATAGCATAGTCAGAGGCATCTATATCAATCTCAAATGGTTGTTTTAGGTCTAGTAATGTGAGCACTGTTGCAGAATAGAGGCAATTATTCAACTTGGAGAAGGCTTTTTGTTGGGTTTTTGACACTTTTTTTTTTCTCTCTACCCTTGGTGACTTGACTTAAAGGCCAAGTGATATGAGAGAACCCTAACATGAACCTACGGTAGAAATTGGAAAGACCCAAAAGGTTGTAGAGATTTGTTAGAGTGGTTAGGGTTGGCCAGTCCTAAATGACTTGTATCATGGATGACTTGTTTCAATATAACATTGTTCTCCTGCACCATGAGTTTAGTATTCTTTTTAATTCTTTTGCTCTCAGCAAGAATACCTAATGGAGGCATAATTCCTCGGTAATTTCCTAACAAATTTGGTTACCCTATCGAGCGGTTATGGTACAGGCTACTAAATCCTTCGGCTAGGCGAGGACTAAACTAGCCGGACCTACCCACCATGGTTTAGAATATAAGGGTTCATCTTGCGATTATTTACTTGTCACATCCTTCTAACCCTACTAGGTAAGGAACAATCCTCCACCATTGCCTACAAACCCTAGCAGGCATGCCTTTCCATCCTAATTCCTTCGAGAATTATTGTTCATTTCTAATACAAATTTTTAGAAAAGAAACAAAAAGATAAATACTTCGTAGCCATTTCCGTCTACAATAAATCAACTAATATTTAACTACAAGAAATATTCTAACAGGAACATCACAAATTTAACCACAACATTCCCTTTTCAGTGTTCAATACATGGCCATTTCCATTATGAAAACTAAAGTTATTCTCTGTTTTTATGATAGGAAAACACCACAATTTTAGTAATAAAAACATACCACAATTTTATGTAACAAGTAAAACACCACTATTTCGATAATAATAAAATACCACGGTTTCTTGTACAAGCAATAGCTAAAGTTAAAGACTTATCTGATTCTATTTCTTTTTTTTAAGAGCCGCCAAGGAAATCAAGGGAGGGAATGCACTCCTCCTGACCAATGAGATTAGTAACCACGTGCCAATTCCACTACCAGGAAGTAGAAACGAAATTATCTAAAACCTCAACAATCCACTGAGATAATTACAGAGATTGCTCTGTTTAGGGTTTCCACTGGTTTCACCAGCTCAAGTATCCCTTACTGGCATTGTCCGACCTTGTCTTCCACAAGGTCCCGTGGAGATACCCATTTTCTCTTCTTCCTCATTTTTTTTTTCCTCCTTGTATGCTCTCCCCTTTGTTTTCCACTGAACAGTTCAAAGAAAGACAACCATTTCTAACACTTCCACTCTGTAATTCCTCCCCTAATTTCCTTGGTTGCCCTAACTAACTTGTCAACCCATTCAAAGTTATTCCCTTTAGTATTAAATTCAAATTCCTCGCGTAATTTCCTTGGTTGCCCTAACTAACTTGTCAACCAATTCAAAGTTATTTCCTTTAGTATTAGATTCAAAAGCATAGTCAGTTAAGTTCTAGGAGTAAAAGAATAAAAATAACTCGTGAATATTTACAATAACCTAGGGGCGTTACACTAGGTTTGCCACTTCCCTTCTGGAAAGTCGATATTCTCATCTCTATACGAAGTAAGATTGGCTCCTTTGTATGCTTGGAAATTTCTTTGGTATATTCTCATCGCTATACGAAGTAAGATTGGCTCCTTTGGCTGCTTGGAAATTTCATGATTATTTAAATGTATTTTTATTATAAATATATTATTTATATATATAAATTTTTAATCAAATAAAAAAATTGAAAAATAAATTATGAAAATTGAATAGAAAAAAAAAATTGATTTTTCACAATTTTAAATAAATTTATATGTATATGATTTACCGCAATAAACTTAAAACAACAACCAAAAACCAAATTGTAATTAGATATAATAGAAGAAACTTCTTTCGAAGAGCAACTTACAAAAAATCAAAATGCGATTACATTTATTACAGAAAACTTCTTTGGAAAAAGATAAATTTATTACAGGAAAATTCCAGGAAAAGAGGAGATTAAATAAAGATACCTAACATTATTGGTAACTTTATACAATTTATCAAGAAACTTCATAGAGGAGATTAAATAAAGATACCTAACATTATTGGTAACTTTATACAATTTATCAAGAAACTTCAAGGAAAAAAAAAGACTAAATAAAGATACCGAACAGAACATTATTGGTAACCTTATAAATGCAGGAAGTTCTAAATCAACGTCCTGTCATTTCAATATTCTATATTCTAAACTATTTTGATAAACTTTTCAAGATACTTCTCATGATTGCCTGGAGCTAGCCATCATAAATAATAAAAACACAACCTAGAGAGATAAGTAGACTTGTTGTGATATATATACCATTAAATTATAGCTAATTCAACAATGATTTATTCGTAACAGAACACGGTTTTCTTTGTACCAAATTTTCTGTTTGAGTTAAATCAAGTCAAGAACAGAACGGGGCCGTCCTATGCAAACGCTAAAGAAAACTAAGTCTAGACCATTGCATTTTAATTATTAGATAAAGTGGTTTTTTAAACTAATTTTATAAAAAAATTATATTATTTAATTTGTAAACTTTAAATATCTTAAATTTTTCAAGCTGCTAAATTTATTTTCAAAACTCATAGAAAAGTATATAGTTCAATTAAAAAAACACCCTTAATTTTTCTTTATTAATTTAATTAAAAAATTGAGGAAACCATCTCAAAAATCCTCAAAAAAATTTATTTATTAATTTAATTACATTTTTAAAAAAATTGAGGAAACCATCTCAAAAATCCTCAAAAGTAGTCGGTACAAGCAACTTATAATATTATGATTTATTTAATATTTTTCTAACAATTAATATTATATTATATTTAATATTTTTTGCTTAGTCAATTAATAACTACTAAATTTAAAATTTGAAATTAAAATTTCTCAAAAAGCCAAGTAACTTAATTACCACTTCATCAAGCACAAATATATGTTTGATTAATTATTAAAATTATGTAATCAAGATGTATGAATGGTGATCCAATGTGTATAGGAAAATTTGTTTAAAGTAATCAAATTTGTTTAAAGTAGTCATTAAAGTTTTTGCTCAAAATTCTTTAGAATACAAAACAACTCCATTTTTTAAATATAAATATAAATATAGATATAAATTTGATTATTTATTAAAACTGTATAACCAAGAAGATAGGGTTAGGGATAAATATATAATGGGTATGTGTATAGGAAAATTTGTTTAAAGTAATCATTAAAGCTTTTGTTCAAAATTCTTTAGAATACAAAACAACTTAACTTATTAAAATATAAATATAAATATAAATTTGATTACTTATTAAAATTGTATAACCAAGAAGATAGGGTTAGGGATAAATATATAATTGGTAGAGATAGGGATAAAGATAAAGATATTTTTTATTATTTATTAAAATTGTATAACCAAGATGCATGAGTGGTTGTCAAATGTGTATCTTCGAAAATTTTGTTTAAAACATTTATCAAGTTTCTTGTTAGAACTTTCCAGAAATATTGAAATGATTTACAGAAAATTTCCAAATGTGAAAGAAAAATTTAATATGTGTGGGAGAATTTAATATGTGTGGGAGAATATGTTTCATAAGTAAACACCTTCGGTCCATTTAAAATAAGTTTGATAAAATTGATGAGCAAGATCACATTCTTGAAAATTCTGTGTAAAACATTCATCAAGTTTCTTGTTAAGAACTTTGTAAAAATATTGAAATGACTCACAAAATTTTTCCACATTAAAAAAAAAATTAATATTCCTAAAAGGATATATTCTATATTCTATACGTAGATACCGTATCTTCGATCTATTTAAAGTAAATTGGTAAAATTGTATAATCAAAGTACAGAAGTGGATGTCCAATGTGTTTCCTAAGCACATTCTGTGTAAAGTGGATGTCCAATGTGTTTCCTAAGCGCATTCTGTGTAAAGTACTCATCGAGTTTCTCGTTAGAAACTTTGCAGAAATATTCCTCACCAAAATTTTCCAAATTTCAAAGAAAAAAATTCCAAATTTCAAAAAAAAAAAAAATAACATTCTTGAAAGGATATCTTCCATTGATCGATAACCTGTGTATTGAAAGTAAGCGGAAATGGTGATTGCCACGTGTATATATATTTAATTTAAATTTAACAACATAGTTATATATGACATTAAATTCATCATTTTTAAGTTACAATTTAAAATTAAATTTTTATTAAAATTATTTAAAACCAGTAAAGTTTATTAAAATTATACATATCAAAGAGTTTAGTTTAAGCTGTTTGGATAGGTTGGTTTTTATGATATTTATGAAATATTGATTTTATAAGGTGGAATAGTGGTAGTATTTTATTAGGAAATTTAGCTCTAGTGGTATGGATATATTGACTTTTATGACATTTATGAAATATTGCTATGGATATGTTGGTTTTTATGATTTTTATGAAATATTGGTTTTACAAGGTGGAATAGTGGTAAACTTTTTTATGAAGGAATTTAGGTCAAGTGGTATGGACATATTGACTTTTATGACATTTATGAAATACTGGTTTTACAAAGTGGAATAGTGGTAGCTATTTTTATAAAGGAATTTAGCTAAGGTGGTATGGACATATTGATGTTTATAACATTTATGAAATCTTGGTTCCACTAGGTAAAATAATAGCAAAGGTTTCTATAAAGTTACTCATTGTATTTAGTAAAATGTATTTATGATTGTTTAAAAAATATATGTTCATTATATATATGAAAATTGCATTATAATTATTTTTAAAAAATAATATATATATATATAGATTGAATAATATATATTTATTATAAATATATGAAAATTGAATTATAATCGTTTAAAAAGAATATTATATATATAGATTGAGTATTCAAGTTTGTATTGAATATAATCCCAAGAACGATTTACTCATTTCTAATGTCATAAGTTTGGATTAATATTTTTTACTTTAACTTTTTCCAAAGGAAAAGCATCTTTGAACTTGTGAGAATACATTTACAGGAAAAGATATATACCATCTCAAGAAACTTAATCTCAGCTTTAATGCCTTAACCTCCACGCTAAGAAAAGTGACCCCTTTCCTAATTAATGCAAACACTTTAGTGGCATGAAATATCTAGATTTGTTTCGGGTTCTGCGTATGGGTTCATCTGCTCTCATGGCGCAACCTGTGGAAAACACCTCCATCTCACATTCGAAGAAGCGTGGCTCAAAGTTGTTGGACACCAACTCCTTCTCGTGGCCACGGTCCGTCGCCCAGGTGTCGGCCCGTGTGTACCAGCACTTCGTCTACTTCTGCATGGACTACGCCATCGTTCTGCTGTCCCTCGTGCTCTGCAAACTCCTCCGGGAGATCTTGTCGTTGCTCTTGTTTCTAGCGGCGATCGTCGCCTGGTACTTCTTGTACTTGTCACAAAGAAAGACGGCCGAGATCGTGAACGGGTCGTGGCTTACCTGGTTGGCCGTGCTCACGACCCCGGTGCTCATGCTGGCCGGGTATACGCAGATGATCAATATCGCAGTTGCGGTCGGGTGTGCAATCGTTGTCGTGCGCGCAGCGTTGCATGGCTCAGACGACTTCGTTTAAATTGGGCGCCTGCACCTCTTTGCCTTCTAATAATGGCAGCCGTAGCTTGTGGTAATTATTGGATGGTGTGTACTGTTTAATGTGGGTTTATTGCTGAATATGTTTTATCATAATGTTATATCCATTTTATATTAATAGAGATATTCACTTTTATTCTGAGAGCGTGAAAACCAGAGATGTAGAGGATATAATTTTTCTTTCCTTTCAGTTTCCTGTTTTCGATTTTAGATCGTCGCTCTTTGAAAAGCAGCCAAAGATGTACAGGATATAGTTTTTCTTTCTTTTCGGTTTCCTGTTTTCAGTTCAGTTTTAGATCGTATATTTTTGGGTGTTTTAAATTTAAATTATGAACTGGTTGGTGGGACTCTGGAATTTATAGGTATGAGAGATCTTGTGGGCATATTTATGAATAAGCTTTTCGTGCTACATGCATGCATGGAATTTCTAGGGATGGGAGATCTTGTGGGATTGTATGTAGGAATGGGAGATCTTGTGAGATTGTATGCGAAAAGCATAGATGTTTTATTTTTGGTAGATTATTTTATATTTGTGAATAAGCGTGTATATATATATATATATATATATATATATATATATATATATATATATATATATATATATATATATATATATATATATATATATATATTCAGTTGGGGTTATCTATATATAAGGTAACTAAATTTAAGTTGGGTAGTTAAATATTCAAGGGAAGAAGAGTATATATATTGGAAGAAGAGTATATATATTTTATATGCATATTTTTCAGTTATTTTAAGTTTTATAGTTTGAGTGGGTTCAATGGTTAAGAACAAATTTTTTCCTTGAGAGATCTGAGGTTCAAAACTAGAAAAGAGAGTATCTATGCCTTAACACGATAAAATATGTATAACAATTTTAAACTAAAATTAATTTTAGTACTAAATAAATATAACATATATTTTAAGATAATTTTTCTTATTTTATAAATTATTTTCAACTTATTTATATCTTATAAATATTTTAATAATATATAATTTATAATAAAAAAATAATACAATTTTCATATTAAATTATATTTATATATAACTAAATTACTATTTATATATATATCAATAATTTTCTTATAAAATATAATAATAATAATTCCAAAACTTTATAATAATTCAGAACGTCTTTAGAATTATATATATATATATATATATATATATAATTTTCTTATAAAATATAATAATAATAATTCCAAAACTTTATAATGATAGAACATCTTTATTCTAAAATTTATTTTAGTGGTTTGTTTAAAGTGTTCTTCTACTTTATTATGACTCTAATTTTAAATTAGTTGATTGTTATATTAGTAGATAATATAAAATATATTAATATTTTTTTTTTGATATAAAAAAATTGTGTTTTTTTGGAGTTAAAAATTGTGTTCATTAAATTTTAGCATTAATATTTGTTCATTACATTGTAATGTCAATTTTTCTTTATCACATTACATCATCAATATTTGTTAATCACACTGTTAGTCATTTATTTGGAAAAATATTTCTATGATTAAAAGCCATGAAATCCATATCATAGAGTTAGGAAAATTGTTTTATATCATTTTTGTTACTTTGAAAAGATATTTTGGCAAATAAATTGTTCCCTAAAGTATTTTTTGTTTATTTTTAATTTTTACAAAATCATGGAATTGTTACACTGTAAAATAATTTTATCTATTTTTACTAAACAGTAACAAATCTTATAAATGCTAATTTGTTTTAACATTTGTAGAACACCTAAGTGAACCCGAAGACATATGTTTTTTGTTTGGTATATCAAGATCATGAAATACCCTTGCGATCAACACTTCCAGTTTCGCTGCAAAAACAAAAATCAACACAAAAATTCTTCCCATATTTGCAAACAATTTATCCCTTCATATGAGCCAAGAGGGACGTTGAATTGATCTCGATGCAACAGGACAATAGTTTATTGTTGGCAAAAAGGAGGATTTTTAATTCTAAATTGTTGAGAATTATTTTGTGAGCTTAATTACTATCGAGAAACTTCAATACTAAAGCTTTCATTTTAGTTCTTATTTCAGTAAACATGCATCCTTTTTTATTTTCCATGCTCGGTATACCTCAGTGTGCAAGCTAAGGTGTGGGTGGTCCCAAGAACCTTAACCTATGTACTTTTTTATTTGTTGTCGTTGATAGTGTATGTTGGTAAAAAATTTCCATATTATTTCTTTCATACTCATGCAATAAAAAAATTATTTTCATGTTCCTTTAGTTATCTTGTTCATATTTACAATTCTATTTATATGTTCATGCTTATTAATAAATTCGTTGTATATACTTATTCATAATCTATTAATTTGTTGTCCATATTTATTTTATTAGCTATTTCTCATGAATAAATTATGATAGGTTATTCAAAGCACTAGAAGAAAAAACTATTGTTAAGATAAGTAAAAGAATATGAGCATTCCCATCCCTTAATCCTTTGAAAAAGCCTTAGGGGATTCATAGTTATCAAGCTAATGTTACAATAGGGATTGTCGTTCCTTCTTTCATAGATTAGTCAATGACTTGAGAAACAAGCTTATTGTTGGGTTGGGTAAAAGACTAGGAGTGTTTGTCCCCATATCTCTCTATTTTGGGAAAGGCCCAGTGCATGCAAAGTTCATAAAACTAGACTTACTTGAGCATTGTTTTGAATTACTTTCATTTCCATTTCCAAGAATTTTTTTTCTTTAGTTTGAATACTTGAAATCAACCATACAATAAAGTTTAATAGGTGTAAACCACTATAACTTTGGAACCAAAGGAGTTACAACATCTGGGATACTAGTGCATGCATGATCATAGAACAATTTTTTAAGTATGTGTGTGTTTTAATTTTAGGAAGCATGATTAGTTTGCTTTTAAAGTTTTTTTTCATGGTTACTTTTTCTTTCTTTCTTTCTTTCTTTCTTTCTTTTTTTTTTTAACTTGGAATTTTAGACTCGAAATAATTAATACTTCCACTAGTTAACTTTAACACTTAGTCCTATTTTAGTTTCTATTTTCTGACATGACAAAAAATCTAACCTAATTCCCTACATATTGCGACGTGCTTCTAATTTTACGAACAACTAAATTGATCTAATATTGTGTTTTAATTTATCCAAATAAATTAGGCTAACATACATTGAAAGTCAACTTTTTTCATCACACTGTGACATTATTTATCATACATCACATTACGAAATCAATTTTTGTTCTTCACACTACAATGTCAGCTTTTGTTCATCACATTAAAATGTTGAATTCTTTGGCCATGCTTGACCATGGCTAACTATGGTCAACCATAGGTGACTATGGTGAACATGGTTAACTAATATAGGTGCTTATAGGTAAAAATGGTCAGCAATGATTGTTAATGTTTAACTATAGGTGAGTATGGCTGACCATTTTTGAGCTAGTTGACCATGGTTTAAAATTATTGAGTTATTTTGACCATGGTTGCAATGTGTAATAATATATGTATATGGTGATCATGTTGAATATGGTTGATTGTTTTAACCATGGTGATGATGATTGACCATGAATGATCATGGTCGACCATTACTAAGCTAGTTTGACCATGTTGTACCATGATTCTCTATGGTGAGAATGCTTGAAAATGGTTTAACTTATTTGACTATGATTAACTACGGAAAACCATGGTTGACTATAGGTGAACATGGTTGACCATGGTCATAAATGTTTAATTATAGATGAATTTAATTTGTTTTTCAAATTAGTAAACCTAGTATACCACTTTATTAATGTGGTTTTCAACCCAACAAACCTAGGTGAACCAAATAAATGCAATAAATCTAGTAAACTTAAGTCAAGATAGTAAATGTAGTGATCTGAAGTCAACCTTATAAAGTTAAGTCAATCTAGTAAATGTATGTCAACCTAGTCAACCTACTACACCTACGTGAACCTTGTAAATCTTGTAAACCTAGGTCAACCTAATAAACATAGGTAAACCTAGTAAACCTAGGTCAACCTAGTAAACCTGGGTCAACCTAGTAAACCTATGTCAACCTAGTAAATGTAGGTCAATGTTGTCACATTATGACATGTTTTTTGTTCAACACATTTCAATTTCATTTCTTTTTCATCAAATTATGACATTTTTTCGTGTTCATCACATTGCATCATCATTATTTGTTCTAATTTGTTTTTTGTTCATCACATTACAAAGTTGTTTATGAGTTGTTACATTGGGAATAATATTAGATTTAATGTCCATGATGAGTACGGTTCACCATGGCACCCATATTTCCTATGGTTGACCATGTGAACCATAAACAATGATAGTCAACTACAGGTGACATGTTAATGTATAGATCAATGCAAAGTTAATATGTTATCAATTTGTTAATGCATTAATAATGTGTAGATGAATTTGTTAATGTATTATTAATATTTTAATTGGTATATTGATGTGTAGGATAATGTGTAGATTAATGTTCTATTAGTCTCCATGATTATTGGTTTTTCCACATTTTAAAATATTGTTTTGTAAACAATGCATGGCTATTTATCTAACATTTTCCTTTTGCTCTCATTCTAGATTGAAAATTGTTTGCTTTCATTAATGTTGTATTTTGACAATATATATTTATATAAATATTAATTCATTATAATTGGCATTTTCCTAATGTTTGGATAACTTCAATGGTCCTAGAGTGATTTTATTTCACAAAGGATTAGAAAAACAAAAAAAAGTTAAAAGTCACCTTAATAAAAATTTGATTACTCATACAAATTTTCAAATAGATTAATGAATTTAACCATTATTAATTCATACTCGTCATAATCTGTTTTAAAATTAAAAAAAAAAAATGTTTACTTATTCACCTTATAAAAATGTAACTATTAAATTTTCATTGCTAACACTACAAGGAAAAAACCTTCTAGTAGATGTTTTTGCGAAAGCCCTTATAAAAATAGGGCAAAAACTTGTTTGTAGCGGAGGTGAGCGAGGGAATGTTTTAGCAGATGTTTCTTTGATGGTGCGTCTAAACTATTCAAGTGCACTGGTGCTTTATTATCCACACACGCAACGGAGCTGCATATAACATGGTGCACTATAGTTTTTTTTTTAAATAAAAACCATGGCATGCTAAATACCCAAACGCACAGGTGTTTGTGATCCAGGTGGATCTTCAGACATAATGGCATGGAAAAGCTCAAAATTCAAAGTGGCAGAAAAGCAAGTATCTTGACATCATATCGAAGTGCTCATGGCCCTAATTCCAATAGTGTGAACGACACTCCAGTCCGAGTCTAGATGATGAAGTTATCACCAAAAGACTCTACCTTTGTTCCTTTGGAAAATGAGGCATTTTCTCTTAAAAATGGACTTAAATCCTTTAAAAGGCAAATCGCAATCGGAGAAGTCAAAAGGTGGGCTTAAGGCAAGGGCAATGGAACCCCCGATTAGCGATCTCCGACTAATCACAATCGGGGGCAAGCGATGGCCGATATCGGGACTTAAGACATGTGATTAGCGATTACGATCGGTGATTGGAGGAGTGATCGGATCGGCGGATCGACATCGGCGATCGATGATGAACCTCAGGCCACAGTGATTGCGATATGCCGATAAGGCTGATAGTGATAGGCCGATATCATGATATCAGCGACTGGCGATCAGCGATCCCCGCGACAGGGCCATTGAACAACGCGGTAATGATTTACGATAAAGGGCTGGATCCGATGGGTTTATAAGCCCGATTTCATATATTTGAAGTCTGGTTAAAAGGATTTTGGTCAGATTTTCTTATGTTTCTATGTATTATCACTTGGAACGAAAAAGAGCTATTTTAAATGATCCAGGTGGATGTTGGTGGCCACCCACCTATCCCATTTGGACCCCCACAACTGTCTCTTTCAGTTTTTCTATTTCCTTAATTATAGCATAGTTTACTATTTTTAGCAGTTTTTCGGGTCCTAAACTTCCAGAGCCGTTTTGAGGCCCGAAACGACGTTTTTTGGGAAATCCACCACCAGCGATTTTTCTACTTAAAAATCGTCTTTTCCGTTGTAGTCCTTGGAGAGATCTTTCCAACGGGCTATCATGCGCGTCAAACGGAGATAGTACGACCAATTCGCGACCCCACGAAGTTGATGTACCAACTTACCCAAAAACGAGGCCCACAATTTGGCGTTTCATCTTATAGGGTTAGGTTTTGGAATGTGAAGGGTTTTCCATTGTTTCTCAACAATAAATAGGCCCTCGAGCCTCATTGTAACACAGTTTTTGGAGAACAGTTCAGAGGCATGTAGCCGACACATCTCTTCTCAAAGATAAGCTACCATCACCCTAGCTGGGTTGTTTCCATTTCTATTTGTAAGCATATTTCAGTAGTTTACAGTAATGAAATGAAGTATTATTTCCGCTGCATATTTGTCTTTATGGTTATCTCTGTATTTTATTGCGTTCCTGTTTAAATCCGGATCATTAAAGGTTTTGTTACACTCGTCGATCCTTCCATTCAACGACTTCTATTATAATCAATCCGACCTCTGATTTAAGCACGCCTATAACCAAAAGCAATGATATAAAGCCCAATGCACGTAGAAAGTGCAGGGGGAGAGGATTTTTGGCACGCAGTTCGATTCAGAAGCAGTGCAGGAGGGGCGAAAGTGCATTTTGTCTCAATTGGAAAAATCTTATATGTTTTCAGCCCCTCTCGATGCCATGGATGCAGTGGTGCTATCCATTTCTCTGTCTGAGTTCTCCATTTCTCAGCCATTTTCCAGAATGGAGGTATAAGACTCCTTTTATGTAACTGATGATTGTATTCTCTTCTTTTTCATGCCATTTAATGAATGAAGGCCTCTCCATTGATCGAGCAGGGCCCGGAGACATAGTCTAAGTTGGACAAACTCCATTATCAAGTCTTGTTGTTTTCTTTCATGCCTTATGTGTTTCTTCTTCTTCTCTCATGTGCACATTAAATTTCTATGTTAAGTTGCAATTTCTACATGTGATTATTTTAATGCATCTATAAGAAAAAGATCCCTGGATGAGTTTGAATATTCGCTAGCACCAGAATCCTTCATATAGTAAAACGTACTAGTGCTATTCAACAATGATGCTATGGTGTGCTAAATGTATAACAACACCCCAAGGAATCTTATAAAACATACTAATAAATGGTTTCTAATTTGTAAAAAATGACCGATGCTATTGTAAGACCACGAGACCAATGCATTACCAGTAATGTAAAGCCTCAGTGCAACTTGATAAAGCACCGTGATAATTTAAAATTTAAAAATAGACATAGTGCTTTTGGATAGGGCCTACCCTAATGTGCTTCACGAAACACATCGGAGGAGGGTTAAATAAATAAAAAACCCTCCCAAAAATAATTTTCATTTTTACCATCTATAGTGCGGGAGAGATCTGAAGTACTGTTTTCCACTCTTGCCACGTGCAAGCACCTTGATGTTGATTCTTCTCTTTCTCACCACCTTTCAGTACCGTGCTCCCTATTTCAGTTTCTTTTTTTTTCAAATGGTGTGAAAATTTGTTTTTCTCCATTACATGTCCACAATGCCTCCTTGACGACCAAATGTATAGGTAATCTCTATGTTTCTTTCTAATTTAAGTTTTTAGCGGATTAGAATTGCAAATTAGGTTGAATTTCTCATGGTTTTCGCAAAATAAAATCGATGCATGGTGTGCTTGATATGTTTGGTTTGCACCGGGAGTAGTGCACCCTATAAATTTATAAGGTAAGCATTTCAGTGCGTGAACATAACACACCATTGTTGTGCTAGTACATTTTGTAAATATAAATGCACCAAGAAAGATGCGACAGATCGTGTGTCAGTGTGTCACACCCGATGCGTTTATATCAACCAAATGAACCACAAATAAATATTTAAAAATATTCCTATAGTTCAGTGCGTTCGATAACCTGAACATACCATATCGGTGCCAACAGGTTATACGTGCACATCAGTGCACAAGTATGTCGTTGTTATGAAACCAGCTCACAAAAAGATAGAAAAGAAAGATCAATGCCTTAGAATTCAGCCTCTTCGAGGGGGCTACCTCCTTTAAATTACACAAATCAACAACTCTTGGATGATACAAATGACAATACCTCCTTTCTATATATAGGAGTCTAAGGGGTCATAATGTAATCAGAGCGGACATAACAATAATAATGTAAGGGCACAACAATAACAAAAGTGGGCTTCTATGGGGCACAATAATAACAATATGGGGACTACATAGGCACAACAATATAATAAGGGGGTTTCACTAATAACAATAAGGGGTTACACTAGTAGTATAGGTACCTAATATGCCCCTCTCCTTCAAAAATTGTTGTCCTCAATTCTTAAGTAGTTATGGATGCTTCTGTATAAAATTCTCTTCCTCCCATGTGGAATATTTAGCGAGTAAGTTCTTCCACTTGATGAGATACTCCGAAATTGATCGATTTCGTAGCTATCGGGTTCTTGTTTCTGTGACTGATTCAGGTTCTAATATGATTTTTCCTTCCTCTTCAAGTCTCAAAAATATTGTTTGAATTGGGAACTTGTCACTTATAAAAAAATTTAAACATGAAACATAGAGAACTGGGGGCACTCGGGAAGATGCAAGAAGCTCCAATTTGTATGTCGTAGTACCAATCTTTTACAGCACCTTGTAAGGACCATAGTACTTTGGTGATAATTTATTATCCTTCTTAGCTTGCTTGAATGACATTTGTTTGTATGATTGTATTTGTAAAAATACTCAATCGCCTATATCAAAAATTATTTCGCTGCGATGTCGATATACCTGTTGTTTCATTTGATTCTATGCCAAAGTGAGGTTATCCTTTAAGAGTTGGAGAACTTGTTGTTGTTGAGGGTCTACCTTAACACCTTCATGAGATACAATATGACCCAAGTATTCCACCTCTTGTACTCCAAAGAAACATTTGGAGGTTTTTCATCTAATTCTTTCTCATCCAATAATCTAAGGACTCTATCAACATCTTGAACATGATCCTTCCAAGACTTGTTGTAGAATAATATATCATCAAAAAATACTAACACAAATTTTCTAAGGAAGGGTTTTGAAATGGAATTCATCAAATCTTGGAATGTAGAAGGTGCATCGGTAAGGCCAAAAGGCATGACCAACAATTCATAATGACCCTCATGAGTTCTAAATGTTGTTTTTGGGATGTCTTTAGTCTTCATTCGGATTTGATGATATCCTGCATGAAGGTCCAACATGCTGAAGTAAATTTCTCCATGCAATTCATCCAATAATTCATCAATGACAGGTATGGGAAATTTATCTTTAATAGTGAGCTTGTTGAGCTCTCTATAATCTAGATACATGCGCCATGATCCATCTTTCTTGTGCACGAATACTACAGGAGCAAAGAAAGAACTTTGACTAGGTTGAATTATACCAGCCTCTAGCATTTTTGCAATCATACATTCACTTTCACTCTTTTGTGTAAAGGGATATCCGTAAGGCTTGATTTTTAGAGGAACACTTCCTGGAAAATGAATAGCATGATCATGATCACAAATAGGTGGGAGACCTTTGGGAGTCTCAAATACCTTAGAATGATTGTCCAAGACTTTTTAGAGATCTGGAGAAATAGATGATTTCGACATGGGAACCTCTAGCGACCATAATTGTGCAATTACGACCTGGTGATCTTCCTTTAGAATCTTTCTCATGTCGTTAGAGCTAATTATCTTTCCCGGTTTCCCCAAAGATTGTAGTCATTGAACTCCTAGTACAACATCAGCACCACCCATTGGAATGGAAAGAATTGCACTATTCAAAACATATTCTCCCATGGATAGCTTGATATTATGGCACTTTCCAGAGAAATTTATGGTTCTTCCATTTGCAACCATCACTTGACACTGTGGTGCTTCATATAGGAAGAAATTCAATTCCTTCGCTATCTTACAATGAATAAAATTATGGGTACTACCCGAATCAATTAGAATTATTACCTTTCTCTTCTTGATATGCCTTATATATTGATAGTTTGAGGAATGGCAATTCCTGCCAATGCATTACAATATATGGTCAGATTCATTTACTGATGCTCAATGTGATCTTTCACTTCTTGAACCTTTTTCTTCTTGATATGTCCTTCTATCTTGAGTGTTTGAGGAGTGGTAATTCTTGCCAATGTTTTACAAGATATGATCGAATTCATTTCTTCTTTCTCTGGGGTTGGTTCCTAGTGTATATCATCTTATTTTGATGTTTCTTGATCCTTTTCTTCCTCCTCTTCACAATCCATGTAAAATAATTTCTTCCTAGCACACATATGACCTTTAGTGTATTTGCTATCACAAATGTAATAATGCCCTTTTTCTCTTTTTTCTTCCAATTGTTGTGGTGTAAACCTTGTAGGTTCTAGAAGGTTAGGAGAAAAAACACTTCCATATTTATAGTTGTGAGTGGTAGTATTCCTTGTTTCCATAATTCCTCTTTCAGTTTTTCTTGCCAACCTGAATGCCTTCTCCAATGAACCAGGTTCCCAAAGACGAACCTCATGTTGAATGTTATCCTTTAAAGTACCTATGAAGACATCAATCCTTTTTCTCTGGAATATCATTTACCCTTATATTTAATTTTTGGAAGTCCTCAATGTGCTCTGCCATTGTACCTTTTGTTTGAGATTTATTAATTGGCTAAAGAAGGTGTTGCTCTTTGTATCCTCATAATGTTCTATCATTTCCTCCATGAAAATTGACCAAGTGACAAGTGGTTTCCAAGAACAAATCCCTTTATACCATAAAAATTGATTTGATTCTAAATATAAAGATGAAATACGTACCTTTTTTAACAATTTTACATCATGTAGATCAAAATATTGTTCCATCTGTATTCAATTTACCAGATCCTTGCCATCAAACATCCTCATATCGCCTTTTCTTGATTTTAGGAGCTCGATCTTGAAACGACTGTAACTCTGTAATTTCGGATCTCCAAGGTCTGAAATTGCGACCTATAGTAGCCCTCTGTGTCCTCTTTCCAATGCCACCAGTCTGATTTAAATTGTATTCTCCAAGAAATAGTTATGCCCAATCTCCCAAGATGACCTGCTTATATACCTTTTCCGTAGAGCGAACTTGTACGAAGTGCCACGTGTTATTGTTTCAACCTTCGGACCTGAAAACAATAAAAATAAAAGTACCATCCATCCTCTTTCTGTAGCCTCTGACGAAATTTCAATCTCATGCTCAGAGAAAAAGTTATGACGATTTTCCCTAGGTCGCCTGTTTGGGATGTAATTCTGGAGCCTGCAGAAACCCTAAATGTCTTGGACTGTATCTCTGAAAATATAACGAAACAAGATCTGAAATTTGGGCCCAATCTTCACCATGATTTCAACTCAAATGAGTTTTAATTTCAAAGTCTGAAACTTCGTAGAAAACAAATTATAGCGAAAATTCCATGATGAGCTATTTGAGATTGAATTTTGGAGCTTGCAAAAACCCTAATTTCCTCAAATCATATCTTCGAAAATATAGCGAGACAAGATCTGAAATTCAAACCCAAAGTTTAGAAAGATTTCGTTTTAAATGGGTTTTTTGTTTATCTTCTAAAACGTCGTAGAAACAAAGTTATAGCGAAAATTCCACGAAGACCTGTTTGGAGTAGCGAAACCCTAGAATTCAAAGCTCTGATACCAAATGTTATGAAACCAGCTCACAAAAAGATAGAAAAGAAAGATCAACGCCTTAGAATTCAGCCTCTTTGAGGGGGCTACCTCCTTTAAATTACAAAAATGAACAATTCTTGGATGATACAAATGACAAAACCTACTTTCTATATATAGGAGTCTAAGGGATCATAATGTAATCAGAGCCGACATAACAATAATAATGTAAGGGCACAACAATAACAATAGTGGGCTTCTATGGGGCACAATAATAAGAATATGGGGACTGCATGGGCACCAAAATATAATAAGGGGGTTGCACTAATAACAATAAGGGGTTACACTAGTAGTATAGGGACCTAATAGACACACCGCTATGAAAATTTAAATTTATGAAACGCCCACAGCGTGTCATAGTTATGTGTGCACCATTACCGGTGTGGTAATAGTTGAAAACACACCATCTTTGAAGCATGACTTTATTTTGAGCGCATCAGTATTTTTTTGTTTTAAGATTGAAATTTATGTTTCCATATTTATATATACATGTTTCATTTAATAAAAAAAAATTGTATTTTATGTATGAGGCTGATGTATTTTATATGTCAATCATGTAGTAGAGATGTCACCAAAGGGAGTAGCAGCAGGAGTAGGAGCACCAGGCGGACCCATACAATATGTTATGACCATGACAGGCTAGAGAGAGGGAGAAGGATTTATACCCTCACCCTATTACTGTAATGACCCAAGTGATGTTGAGGAATGTAGGCATCTTCAAGTACTATGAGGAGGGTACATCCTTGGAGGTGGAATCAGTCTTATTGGTGCATCTGATCCATCAATGGAATGTCGAGCAACAGGCTTTCTGTGTCGGTCTTGAGTTGTGGTATAGGCCCACTGAGGATGACATATCCTTTATCATTGGCTTATCTAGGAGACGGGAGGATTTTCTCCAGTTTATTGATGTCCCCCATGGTGTTGTAGCTAAGAGTGAGCTTGTATACACTTAGAAACATGTCGGGCCTCATGCAGTCTGTCCATTATATTTTCAGGTCCGTGGTGGTCAACTATGATTTTCTTCTTTTGCTACAGAGGAGGCCAGGTTCCTCTCATTATTAGTCAACACCATTGCACATTATTTTTTTGATGGGAAATGCATTAGTTTCCCTCTTTTGTATTATGTTGATTCTTTGATTCAAGTGCCACGTTGCATTAGATGGTCTGCCATTTTTTTGAGGCAGTTTTGCATGACGTTAGATAGATGTCATGCGTTTTTGTGACAAGGGAGGGAGACCTTCTCTTTTGCTTCTAACATTTTTTGTTTCTTTTTTTAGAGGTTTCCGAAGATGACGCCTACATTTGATCGTCGCCCCCCTAGGTGGTCTGAACTTAAATAGGAACACAACAACATTGTTGAATTGAGGCTTCTGTGATCCATATCAAATTTATGAGAGATTTTTTGGCATAAATCACATGATATTTCATTTGTTGACGTGTTTCGAACCAACCAGTGTAGTTCATCGTCAGGAAAAGTTGAAGAATCAGATCAAGCATTGCATGCCCAAATACACTTCATTTCATTAATATAAAAATATTGAACTATGGTTACAAACAAAATGGAAATAAGATAGCTCGGGCAGTGGTAGCTTATCTCTTAGAAGAGATGTGATGGCTACATGCCTCTAAAATGTGTTACAATGAGGCTCAAGAGCCCATTTATTATTAGAAAACATGAGAAAACCCTAAAAAACTGGTAAAAATAGTAAATGTTGAAATGAACACGGAAAAAGATGAAACTAACTAGGGGGTCTAGGTGGAATAGGCAGGTGGCTACCAATATCGACCTAGATCATTCCCCCCCCTTAGGAAGCAATGGTCCCCATTGTGTGCATATCCTCCATGAGGTGAGGAAATTTTTGTTGAACCTGGTCCATGGTGAGTTACCACTTGCCCCGGTGAAGGAGTTGGCTTACTTTGACAACTTGATATAACTGTATCCTCTATTGGTGAGTGTTCTTGATCTAAGTGTCCATGATTTGATGAGTTGTAGCATGTTCAATGTAGTTCAGGTTGAGCTCTATTAGTGTGGGTTGTTCTGCAATGTCAAATGTGTCCAACAATGGTGGAAAGTATGGCCGAAGGTGATCGTCATTGAACACTGGGTGCAAGCGAAGGAACGGTGGGATTCTGAGCTCGAAGGCATTTTCACCGACGACCTTGGTGATGATGTATGGACCATATTGGAGTGGTCGAAGCTTGCAGTGGGGTCCAACAAGGCACTCCTTCTGCAAATGTAGCGAAACTTTGTGTCCAACCTGGAACTTGTGCAGAACTCGATGTTGATCATGGTGCTCATTATACTTAGCATTGGCTCTGTCCAATATATCATGGACCTGTTGGAGGATGTGTTGAATGTGCTCAATGAAGTTGTTAACCCTTTCGTCTTTGGGCTAAAAGTGAGTCGAATCTACCTAAGTGGCTGCAAATTGTATGGCCACATCAATGGGGCATAATGGCTGAAATCCCAACCCTACCTGAAAGGATCTATGGCATGTTGATTTGTGGAGAGCTCTGTTGTAGGTGTGTTGGACATAGGGGAGACTATCATCCCACATGTGTGGATTCTTCAAGTTTTACATGCAAAGAATGTGTATGATCATCCTGTTGACAACCTCTATTTGGCCATCAATTTGGGGATGGAAAGTCGTGGACTTAGTAAGTTTTGTATCCAGCATCGACCAGAGACTTGACTAAAATGAACTCAGGAATCCACTAGCCCGATCTGAGACAATGGACTGTAGGATCCCAATGTGTACCCACACTTGCTCAAAGAAGCACTTAGTAGTGGCTTCTGTTGTGATACTCTTCTTGCAGGCTGCCATGACAACCATCTTAGAGAATCTGTCGATGACCAAGAAAACACAATCGTTGTCATGCTTAGTAGAAGGAAGGCCCGACATGTAATCCATGGAGACAGATTCCCAAGGCTGACTAGGAGTAGGTAGAGGTGTATACATGCCTTTCTTCTTGAAGGTTGGTTTGGAAATGGCACATGTGATGCAAGATCTAATGTACTTCGAATCATCTAGACGAATCTTCGGCTAATCAAAATACTTATGCAATACCGCCACTATTTTCTCTACTCCGAAATGTCCAACGACCCAATTGTAGTGTGTCTCCCAAATAATCTTGACACGCGCACTCGAAGGAACACAGATGTGTCCAAGGTGGCATAACAGTGCATCCTGAAGGTTAAAATTTAGAACTTTATTCCCTTCTAGGAGTGTCTGGTATATGCTGCCGAATTCTGGATTTCTCTTGTAAAGATGCAACCACCCCGATATCTCATTCCCATAGTAGTCGAGCACAGTGATCAGTGCGAGGACCGATGGTCGACTGAGGCAATCAACGAAGATATTGGTGCTTCCCTTATTATACTTAATGTTCAAATGGAACTGTTGCAGATAGGTGGACCATTTATAATGGAGATCTTTATGCAACTTACCTTATGTCTGTATGAATTGTAGAGGTCGGTGGTCTGTGTGGATGACCATTTCCTTCCCGAGAATGTAATGCTTCCATTGACGGCAGGCTTGCATAATGGAATACATTTCTTTGTCATAAGTGGGGTACTTTCGGACTATGTCTAAAAGTGTCTCACTGTGGTAAGCCACTGGATGCCCATGCTAAGTAAGAACCACACCAATAGCATAGTTAGAGGCATCTGTCTCAATCTCAAATGGTTGTTTTAGGTCTAGTAATGTGAGCACTGGTGCAGAATAGAGGCGATTCTTCAACTTGGAGAACACTTTTTGTTGGGTTTCTGACAATTTTTTTATTTTTTATTTCTCTCTGCCCTTGGTGACTTGACTTAAAGGCCAAGTGATATGAGAGAACCCTAACATGAACCTACAGTAGAAATTGGCAAGACCCAAAAATTTGCAAAGATTTGTTAGAGTGGTTAGGGTTGGCCAGTCCTGAATGACTTGTCTCTTGGATGGGTCCACATGTACACACTTCTTATCAATAATGTATCCCAAATATTGAATTTGGGTCAGGCCAAAGGTACATTTATCCAAGTTAGCACATAGCTTATGTTGTTGCACGGTTTGAAGGACCTGTCAAATATGGTGGAGGTTCTCTTCCCAACACTGGATGAAGATCAAGATGTCATCTAAATACACCACCATGAATGCATTGGTGAAGGGTCGCAATATGTCGTTCATCAGTCTCATGAAGGTTGCAAGGGCGTTCATCAATCTAAACAACATGACCAACAATTTGAAAAGGACCTCCTTGGATTTGAAGGCAGCCTTCCACACATTGGAGGGTTCGATAGGAACCTGCTGATAACCTGACTTCAAGTCCTTGCTGAAATATTTGGCTCCTTTGAGTTGCTCTAGAAGGGCATCAATCTGTGGATTGGGTACCTATTTCGATAGTGATCTTGTTCAATGCCCGATAGTCAAAACAAAGCCTCCAAGTCCCATCCTTCTTTTATACCAATATAATCGAGCTTCCACAAGGTGATGAGCTTAGATTGATGTGTCCTTTCTGCAAAGTTCCTAAATCTGCCTCTTGATCTCATTGTTCTCCAGAACAAAGAGTCGATAGATCGGTCCATTGGGCAGTGGTGCGCCTGGGGTCAGATCGATGGAGTTATGGACCTAATAGTGCAGAGGTACCCCTATGGGTGAGGCAAAAATATCCCTATACTCCTCTACGATCTTGTCAATTTGTTGTTGTTGTGCAAAGGAGCCCTGCCTGGAAGCCGTGGACACAACCTTCTTCTTGCCCTGGGGGCGAATCATAAGGAAAAAAAAAATCTTGTTAGGGGAAATGATTTTACTACATTTTTTGCAGTGATCAAAGAGATTTTGGTAGGCGAAGCTACCTATGGTATCCTAAGAAACTTATTAGCCAAAGTAATAATCACAAAGTGAGGTCTAGACTCATATACAACATGTCGCTTCCACATGTATGGTTTTCCTCACAATACATCACAAACTTCAAGAGGAGCAACGTCACACAATACCTCATCTGTGAAGGGCTTGATGCTATAAGGAAGGCGACACTTTTGGTTGACACAAAGATCTTGTCCTTAGTGAAGCCAACCGATGGTGTATGACTATGGATGTGTTGTAGTCTTTGGACCCAGCCGCTTCACGACCTCTGCTGAAATGAGGTTCTTTTGGCTCCCTCTGTCGACAATGAACTATAGTGGAGAAGCCTTCACCCACATCTGTGAGTGGAAGAGGCATTCCCCCTCCTCTGGATCTTCAGGATCAATCTTCTAGATCTTGGTGGTGGCCAAGGTGGCATTGGGCTTTGCATCAATGATTTGATTCCCTTTTTCAGTTCCATTATCGAGTTCTGATTCATATTCAGGACCTGCGTCTGATTCGGAAGCCTTCATCTCGACCACTAGTGATTGCTTGGCCCAGCACTCACTTATACTGTGAGTGGAGACCTTATGGAACTCACACCATTTTCCTGTGTCCTTCTTCATCTTCGTGGTGTTGTTCTTTGCTTGTGGCTTCGGCGAGCTATCCTGGGTAGCCCTACCTTGGATTGGTCCTTTGTTCTATGGTTTAGGGGCACCTTTTCCTTGCTTTGGATTTGTGGATCCAAAGTCCCGTTTCTTCTATTTAAACTTCTGTTCAATCTTGACAATGTACCGATACACCGTGTCAAGCAAGGAAATGTTCAGGAACTCCCTCTCGTCCTGGATGTACTTATGTAGACAGTCATGGTACTTAAGCACCAAATGTCGCTTAGTATCCTTGATACCCAGTTTCGTGTGAAGGGTATGGAAAATATTTGTGAACTCTGGCACATCTTGATCCCTTCCCTGTCATATCATGGTCCACTTTATGTGTTTGTTTTCATAGCTCCCGATAGGGTAATATTCTTCCTTGATGGCATCTCAGAAAGAATTCCAAGTGGGTGCGGCTAAAAATAGCGAGGGTTCACTCTCGTCCTTTGGTTCATTATTATGAAACTAGCTCACAAAAAGATAGAAAGAGAGATAAACGCCTTAGAATTCAGCCTCTTCGAGGGGGAAACCTCCTTTACATTACACAAATGAACAATTCTTGGATGATACAAATGAAAAGACCTCCTTTATATATATAGGAGTCTAAGGGGTCATAATATAATCAGAGCCAACATAACAATAATAATGTAAGGAAACAATAATAACAATAGTGGGCCTCTATGGGGCACAATAGTAACAATATGGGGACTACATGGGTACAACAAGATAATAAGGGGGTTGTACTACTAACAATAAGGGGTTACACTAGTAGTATAGGGGCCTAACATGCCCCTCTCCTTCAAAAAGTGTTGTCCTCAATGCTTGAGTACTTCTTGATGCTTCTGTATAAAATTTTTGTCCTCCCATGTGGAATATTGAGCGAGTAAGTTCTTCCACTTGATGAGATACACTGAAATTGATTGATTTCCTAGTTGTCATGTTCTTGTTTCTATGACTGCTCCAGGTTCCAATATGATTTTTCCTTCCTCTTCAAGTTCTGGCAATATTGTTTGAATTGGGATCTTTTGAAACTTTTGAATGAGTGGCCACACTTCTTCATCCTTCTTCCATTCATATCTTGTTTCGTTTATCCAATATAGTTGGATAATAGAAATGGTGCACAACAATGCTTCCACATCCTCATCCTTTCTTGAGAGTGCATCTGCCACAAAATTTTGCTTCCCTTTTTTGTAGATGATTTCAAAGTCATAACCCAACATCTTTGTGACCCATTTTTGTTGCTCTTAAGAGGATAATCTTTGTTCTAAAAATTATTTAATACTGTCATGATCCGTTTTTACCTTGAAGTGTCTTCCCATTAGGTAAGGTCGCCATTTCTTAAGTGCGTGTAGTATTGCCAACATTTCCTTCTCATAAATAGATTTCTTGAGGGAAATTTGTTTGTATGTATGTAACCATAAAAATACCCAATCGCCTACATCAAAACTTCTTTCATTGTGAAGTTGACCTGCCTATTGTTTCATTTGATTTTGCACCAAAGTGGCGTTATCCTTTAAAAGTTGGAGAACTTGTTTTTGATGCTCGATGTGATCTTTCACTGCTTGAATATTTTTCTTCTTGATATGTCCTTCTATATTTAGAGTTTGAGGAGTGGTAATTTCTTCCAGTGCATTACAAGATATGGTCGAATTCATTTCTTGATGCTCTATGTGATCTTTCACTTCTTGAACATTTTTTTCTTGATATGTCCTTCTATCTTGATAGTTTAAGGAGTGGTAATTTCGGCCATTGCATTACAAGATATAGTCAGATTCATTTCTTCTTTCTTGATGTGGTCTTTCACTTCTTGAACCTTTTTCTTCTTGATATGTCCTTCTATCTTAAGAGTTTGAGGAGTGGTAATTCTTGCCAATGCTTTAAAAGATATGGTCATATTCATTTCTTCTTTCTCTGGGGTTGGGTCCTGGCATATATCCTCTTCTTTTGATGTTTCTTGATCCTTTTCTTCCTCCTCTTCATACTCTATGTAAAATAATTTCTTCTCAGAACACTTATGACCTTTAGTGCATTTGCTATCATAATTGTAACAAAGCCCTTTTTCTCTTTTCTCTTCCAATTGTTGTGGTGTAACCCTTGTAGGTTGTGGAAGGCTAGGAGAAACAACACTTCCATCTTTATAGTTGTGAGGGGTAGAATACCTTGTTGCCATAATTTTGCTTTCCACTTTGTAACAAAGCCCTTTCTATCTTTTTTCTTCCAATTGTTGTGGTGTTGCTCTAAAGAAGGTGTTGCTCTTTGTATTCTCATAATGTGCTAATTTCGTCCGTGAAAATTGACCACGTAACAAGTTGTTTATGAGAACAAAGCCCTTTATACCATAAAAATTGATCTTGTTCTAAATATGAAGATGCAATACATACCTTTTGTAGTAGTGGTACAACATGTACATCAAAATATTTCTCCATCTGTAGTATCCAATTTAGCAGATCCTTGCCATCAAACTTCCTCATCTCGCTTTTTCTTGATTTTAGGAGCTTGATCTTGAAACGACTATAACTCTGTACTTTTGGATCTTTAAGTTCCGAAATTGCGACCTATGGTAGCTCTCTAATTTCTCTTTCCAACCTCGCAAGTCTTATCAGAATTTGATTATCAAGAAAGAGTTATGCCAAACCTCCCACGGTGACTTGATTATAGACTAGTTCAGTAGAGCGAACTTGTACAACGTGCCACGTCTCACTATTTTGACCTTAGTACCTGAAACTGATATACAGAAAACTACAGGTCGTCCTCTTTTTGAAACTTCTTACGCAATTTCAATGTAATTCTCAAAACAAAAGTTATGACAATTTTCCCAAGGTCACCTATTTGGAATGTAATTCAGGAGTCTACAAAAATACCAACTTCCTCATATCATATCTCCACAAATGTTGCACGAAAAGCTCTAAAATTCGGACCCGAGGTTTAGGCAATTTCGTCTCAAATGGGTTTTTTCTTTTCACTTTTAAAGCATCGCAGAAAAAAAGTTATAGCGAAAATTCCACGATGACCTATTTGGAGCAGCAAAACCCTAGAATCCAAAGCTTTGATACCAAATATTATGAAACCATCCCACAAAAAGATAGAAAAGAGAGATAAACACCTTTGAATTCAGCCTCATCGAGGGGGAAACCTCCTTTACATTACACAAATGAACAATTCTTGGATGATACAAATGAAAAGACCTCCTTTCTATATATAGGAGTCTAAGGGGTCATAATATAATAAGAGTCGACATAACAATAATAATGTAAGGGCACAATAATAACAATAGTGGGCCTCTATGGGGCACAATAGTAACAATATGGGGACTACATGGGTACAATAATATAATAAGGGGGTTGTACTAATAACAATAAAGGGTTACACTAGTAGTAGAGGGGCCTAACATTCATAGTAGGTTTCCCATGATTCCTTGACATGTGGGGCGGCTTTGAGAAGTGAAAAAGTAATCTTTTCCTGATTGAAAAAGTCATGAATTGAAAATATCCTTCCAATAGATTTAACCATTTATCTATGGCATCTTCATCTATCAGACCTTTGAATATGGGAATATAAAAGTTAACTTGTACCTTAAAATGAGTGGCACCTACAGAGTGGTTGTTGGATGAAGATGCATCCCCTATGGGTAGTCGTCGAAAGATCTCAGAAAAGTTATCCATCATCGCATCCCTCTGTCGCTCGAGGGCTTCCTCAAGAAACATTTTGAAAGGATCTCTTGCTCCCTCATCTTTCTTTTCTTCCACCATGGGAGGTCATTGGGATTTACGAGGTTGATCTTGCAATGGTTCAACAAGATCAAGCCCTAACTCCTTATACCCTGACCTCAATGGGGACATCCAAAGAAAAAATACAGAAAGAGCAAACCTCTTTGATACCACTAATCCAAACTTAAAGAGTAACGCACCAACTTACATATATAATCATAAACACAGAGATGCAACAGAAAAACACTTCATTTCATTAATAGAAAAATATTGAACTATGCTTACAAACAGAATGGAATAAGATAGCTCAGGCGATGGTAGCTCATATTTGAGAAGAGATGTGGTAGCTACATGTGTCTGAACTGTGTTACAATGAGGCTCAAGGGCCTATTTATTATTCAAAAACATGAGAAAACCCTAAACAACCAAAAACCTAACCCCAAGAGATGTAACACCAAGAGTTTGTGGGCCCATAACTACGTAGTAAGCAAAAACAATTCTCTATCCCTTAACCAAGCAACGGGGGCTTCACTTAATGAATCTCTGACATAGCGCATGTGTTTGTGGCATACCAAATAATACCTTTAATTTGACTACATATTGGAAAATACCTCTAAAAATCACATTATTTAACCCCCTACCAATATGAACCCAATACACCTACCAATTTAAAAAACCCCTACTTTCACTAGATATTGTAGGTATCCATTTTTTCATTAACATTTTTTATACCCCTTTATATTTTCTTATTAACTTTAAGCTTGATTTTTTATATCTGCCAATATAAAACCCCTTTACCCCCTATTATATGCTCAATATATTATGTCATTTTTTCCTGAATATATATCCCCCAATATGAATGCATGTGGTATGGTATTGCTCCCCCAGTGAATCCCCCGTGAACCCAACTCCTTTAACTCCAGAACTGCGCAATTGACTTACTCATTCCAACCTAAACTACACATTGCACAATATTAAGGCTAAAGCCTGACCCTTGACCTCTCAAGTTATGCAATTACGTAGTCACTGAGGCTCTTTCTCAACCTATCACCGAGTCATAACTCAATTAGTGGATCACCATGCAAGATCTTAGACTAAGGGTTTGTCAGATTGATGTCATCTTGTCATGAGTGGATTTCAGACATAGGTATTCTATCATGCTATGACAGGATGATGATGAAGGAGATGGAGAAGGAGACCATGTTAGAATATACCCTTGCAACTGCAAAGACAAATTGATCCATCAAGAGAAAACAAAGGGACATCGGTTTGCAACAACAGCTGAAGACCAAGACCACATTTGAGTCTCCTTATCTTCAAGTCATGAGGAGGAGGAAGAAGAAGAGCATGTTCCATCTTTTAAGAAGACAGAAAGGGAGAAACAACAAAGACTGACTTGACACTACCATGTCATCATGTAGTCCATGTCACTAGTGTCATGTCATCAGTCCTCATGAGCCACATTATTTTATGAAATATGTAATTCGACATTGGAAATTGTATTGTAAAAGTGGAACTCCAAGAGTCATCCATGTAATGTGAAAAGTCATGTAGGAAAAAGAGTCATGGAGAAGTCAAAGAATCATGAGGGTAGTCTAAGAGTCACAAGGGAGGTGCACAGTCATCTCATTTGTTATATATACACCCTCATTATACAAGCAAATGAATTTTCACCTTGGCTCCTCCTACCAGGCATTGGAGAGGAAGATAATTGCTTTGGAGGAGCAATCGACTTATCTAATGCTCAACTATTGGGGCTAGTGGTGTTCATTGTCTTTATGTATCTTGGAAATTTTACTTAATTCAAAAGCTCGTTGAGCCAACACGCTTTCATTCATATGTCATGAACATTGTAAGAATATTCTTTAAATGTTTACGATGTATGTTTTTTTCATCTGTACTAAGAAAATTGAACTATTTTGATGGCTTTGGTACTTATCTTGTTGAACGTGTGTTGTATTTTCTTTAACAATCGTTGCCTACTTGTGAACTATTTTTATAGTTGATCAACGATTCATTCGTATGTATATGAACGCGTGCCTTCTCTAGATTAGTACTATTACTTGTCTTTAAAGAGCCCACTTTTCTCTTCCCTTTCGGTAGAAGGACCTTGATTTTATCCACAATTAAAAATTTCACAAAGCATACTGACTTGTTGATCAGATATTACATATGCATTAATCTCTTGTGTTGAACTTTGTAGCCAAGGCAAACCTATGTGAATATATGGTAATCAGGCTGATATCCCGGATGGGGCTCTTATTCCAAACGGTGTGAGGTCTATTAAGACTTCACATTAGGGAGACCCCCTTAGTTGACAAATTTCTAACATCATCAACAGGTGGCAATATTGATGAGGTATCACTTACATCTGATCTCGATTAGTGCTCCATTATACTTCCTTGATGTATAGGCTATGATTCAGACGTAGAATTTTGTTAATATCATTACAATTAAAAAATGTAATTTTAAATTTAAATTATTATTTTAAATGTTTTAAGATAAATGAATTTATTATTTTAATTTTGTTGATTCTACATAAAATAAATCCAATTTTGACATTTTATAAAATTAATAAAATTTTTATTTTTATTTTTTTCTATTCTGTGAGTCTTATGTCCGACATGCTTAACTTAGTTTGAGTAGCTATGACATACATAGTGACATTTAAGTTGTCAAAATCACTAAGAGATCACACCCGACCTAAGCCATATGAACCTTTACCATGATTAAATTTCTTTCTACAAAAATTCAAACCAATAATTTACATTAGTGAATATATTAACATAACACTTTATAACTATATAATCTATGCTCCCTAAAATCCTAATTATATATATATAAGATAGTTAATATATTCAAATATATATATATATAGTAGAAAAAAATCCCTTAACGTCGTTATTCATTTATATAATAAGAGTCAATGCACTAAGAATGTAGCCATTGCATTGTGAAGTTCAGAGTGCCTATTAAAGTTGATGAAGCAAAAACAATATAGTTATTAATAATGTGTTAGAGATAAATATTTTCTATTATATATATTTTAAGGTTAAGAAAATGAGGTTCTCTTAATATGATAATGGTGTGCCTATTAAAGTTGATGAAGCAAAAACAATATAGCTATTAATAATGTGTTAGGGATAAAGATTTTCTATTATATATATTTTAAGGGTATATTTTAAGGGTAAGAAAATGAAGTTCTCTTAATATGATAATGGGGGAAGTTATTATAGATTTAAAATTATTAAGTATTGAATTATTTTATTTTTAATTAATATATATATATATATATATATATATATATATATTAAAAAATATAATTTAATTTTTTTAATTGATTTTTAAAATTTATCTAATAACTTTCCAAAAATCTAAAAAGCATAAATCAATTATATTTTTAAATATTTAAAAATACATAATATTAATATATAAAATTTTAAAAAAATTAATTTTAATATATAAAATTATAATTTTAAAATTTTGATACATAATATTATGTAAAAGAATAATCACATTGTAATTAAGAACTCTGTGCTTAAGACTTTGATCTATAACAGAATCAAATTGAGGATAAATTTAGGGCATAAAACTTCACTGAAAAATAATCAGATTGAATAATAGATCTCCGACATCATTTGAAACATTAGAAAGGTGTAAAATTCTAAACTGAAGCCTTATTATTTTATCTTAATTTCCTGAACGATTTTGATGAAGCTTTCAAGGATACCTCTCATGACCGCATAGCTGGCCATCACAAATAATCTTAAAATAAACACTACAGAGATCACGTGAAACACGTAGATTCGTGGGTTATCCTACAGAAATGTGTTTCATCAATGTTTGCTTATTTTAAAGTTTGTTAGAATGGGGAGAAATAATATTTGGTTCATTATAATTTTTCAATTTAAAGGTATAAATAGATTTAGTTTTGTAGAATTCTTTTCAAATATGAAAAAATTAAAAACTACAATTTATAATTTCTAACAAAAATTCAATAGAATTTCAAATAAATTTATAAAAGGAAAATTGAAAAAAACCTCCAAAACGTTAAGGAGGTACATAGTGGTTAAGTCAAGTTAATGCAAGGAATATACAACGTTGTCATGTATTATATACTTAAAATTGGATATTGAAGGTAATGGAGAATATATAAATCTGGAGAGATTCTGTTCACTAGAGGCTTAGATTAGGAATTAGTTCCTATTTCTTAACCAGATGTTCTAACTTCTCTAGATGTATGAACACTATATATATTATTTATTGTAAGATGATTGAGGGGGAGTGTTCTACCAGAGGCAGTCTCTAGGTAGATCTCCTCACCTGTGAGTTGTCCAATTTATCAATAAAGTTGATTCTTCCGTTTTTAACATGGTATCAGAGTTGCAGGTTTGAGAGGGCCTATGAATCGCTGAGTGGGGAGTTAGTGTGAAGAAAGCCGGTATGATAAAGAGGCAGAGTAGAAGCACATTTTTTTTTAAATTTTACTCACAGTTATCATTGCCCTACCTGAAAGAAAATGAGCGATGATCATCGCGGATTTTAGATTGACAAATGTGATGATTGCTCGTTTCCTTAGATCGATTTTGTCCATCATTCCCCATAATCACGGATCTAAGACGAAAGATCGCAATGGTCTGTTCCATCAGTGAGAATCATGAAGGTGAGAGCAACATGAAGGCGAGAGAATTCTTCTGTTGGAGGATCGATGATGTTGGCAGCTGCGTGAAGGCAAGAGTAGCGTCGAAGCAGCAAGCCAGAGCTTTTTTTTAATCGTGGAATGTTGCAGTGGATGGATTAATAGAAGATCGGAGGGGAGTCTTGGTGTGAGGTGCTAGAGCCTGCATCTATTGCATGTTGCTAATGTTGGTTTTACACGAATCCACAATCGCTTGAACTCATAATTGCAAAAGCGGAGGAACGGTGGGTAGCAGCGTTGTTTGAGGAGGAGATCCGCAGAGAGAGCAACGTCGTTCGAGTTACTGGACGAGATCTATCTAAGAAGATCTGTCCGAGAAGTGAAAGAGTTGTGGGTGGTTCTGCTATTGGAAGGAGTCTGTAGTGGAGGTGAAGGGCGAATGTTATCCGCTGCAGAGGAAGCGTGAAGGCAAACTGTTCTCAAAGTGTTGTGTGCTGCTCCACTAGTTTTTGCGTGCTTCTCTAGGTGGAAGGCGGGGGTGGGCTATAACATAATTGATATCCTCTTGCAGCAGGCCCAAGGCTGCCTCCTCCAACCCCTAATCTGCTCGAAAAATCTAATAGCGATTGTAATGGTACAGTGACCATGGTGTGGTGAGGCGATTGTAACATTTTTTTAAAAATGTTTTGGGATTATTAATGCTAGTCACATGAATTTAAAAAAGGGAAGAGGTTTTATAAAAGAATGATTCTTTTTTTTTTTAAGTAAAAACAAAGGGGCTCTCATTTTGAATCTCAAGCTTTCATTTTGAGATTTCTCTTCGGATCTGGGATAGATCTGGTTTTCTTTTGCTAGAGGTCATTTTTTTTGTTGTTGTCAAGATGAGCAATCAAATGGCAGAGGCTTATATGAACGAGAGAAATAAGCTCGACGGTTCCAATTACTCCAATTGGAAATTTAAGTTGCAGACCCTGTTGGAGGGGAAAATGCATGGGCGATTGCAACCGGTGATGAGTTGAAGCCAACCCTAGCCATAGGTGGAACAACAGCAACAATCTAGGACTGGGAAAAGAGGGAGAACAAGGAAAAGGTGTTGCTCAAATTGTCTATGAAAGATTGTATTATTCCTCATATTCGAGAATGTAAAGTTGCAGCAGACATCTAGACAACTCCCAAAGACTTGTACAAGATTAAGAACACAAATCACCTACTATTTCTAAAGAGCAAGATTCTCTCGATTAAAATGGAGGAGAATGAATTAGTTGTAGTGTTCATCTCTCGTATCAAGGAGATTAAGAATAAGCTAAATGACATTGGCAAAACAATATCAGACACTAATTTGGTCACGGTTACCAAAAATGTTATGACTAACGACTATCAAATGTTCATCATGGGGTTGAATGCAAGAGAAAAAGCCCCCAAGTTTGAAGAATTAATAGGGATCCTAATGCAGGAGGAGGAAAGGCGGATGAACTTGAAACCTAAGACCTCAAATCTTTCCCTAATGGCAAATAATAAGCCCTTTAGAGGAAAGACAAATGCAACATACGAAAGAAGAGGAACCCCACAAAGAAAGCCACCTCCATCTCAAGGTATGTCTCCAAACAGAAGTGATTCAGGACCAAAATGTTTTTATTGCGGTAAATTTGGTCATATGGCTAAACATTGTCGGAAGAACAAGTTTAATGAAAGTCAACAGAGACACAAGAAGCATGCATGTCATCTGGCTTATGTAAATCATAATTCGAATATCACATTATTCGTATTTGATTCTGCGTTGTCAATTAAGGAGGATGAAGTGGAAATATGGTTCGTGGACTTAGGAGCCTCCTCCCATATGAGAGGTAAGAGGCAATGGTTTAAAAATTTCAGAGAATCCAGCACTGGTACGAAGGTCTACCTTGGAGACGATATAGGGTATGAAATCAAGGGATATGGTGACGTCCCTGCCGTACTACCCAATGGAAACATTAGGCATATTCATGATGTTATGTATATATTTGGGATCTAATTTATGTATCTAGAATAACATATCAGGATATTAAGGTAGATTTCTTTAAATATTATTGTGTAATTAAAGACATGATGGATCAGATGAAGTCCATTGCAACAGGTGTACTTGTAGGAGGATTTTATAAACTGGATGTCAGAAGTGCATCACATCAAGCGTTGACATCATCATCCATGTCTGTAGAGAATCTCTAGCATCAGAGATTTGGGCATATAAACTTCAGTGACCTACTACTTCTTCAGAAAAAAGGTATGGTGAATGGTATTCCTTTTTTGAAGAGTATGCATGTTGACTGTGAAGCATGTGCCCTTGGTAAATTACATAGAGATGAATTTCTTGCTGTTGTTGATCGGAAGCAGACGGATATACTTGAACTTGTACACACTGATCTATGTGGGCCAATGAAGACAAGTTCGTTAGGAGGGGCCTACTATTTTGTTATTTTTGTTGATGAATGTATAAGGTTCACCTGGGTGTATTTCCTCAGGCAGAAATAATTCAAGCAATTCATAAGTATGATTGAGAAGCAAACAGGAAAGTTCATCAAAATTCTTTGCTCAGACCAAGGTGGGGAATTCAAGAAGGGCGACTTCATCAAATACTGCAAAGAACACAAAATACAATAGTAGTTCACAACACCTTACACTCCTAAGCAAAATGGGGTTGCAGAAAGGAAAAACAGAACCCTCGTGGAGTGTTCCCGCAGTATGTTGAAAGGTAAGAATTTGACCAATGGTTTTTGGGCAGAAGTTGTAAACATTGCAGTGTATCTTAAGAATAGGAGTCCTACTAAGTGTTTGGATTATAAAACTCCTTTCGAAGCATTGTTTGGCTTCAAGCCTACAATAAGTCATCTTAGAGTCTTTGGATGTAAGGCTTTTCCTCATGTCCCGAAAGAAGATAGGAAGAAGTTAGATTCAAAAGCCATTAAGTGTACTTTTGTTGGATACTGCAGTGAGTTTAAGGCTTATAAGTTGTTTAATCCTTCTACTCACAAGGTGTTTGCAAGCAGAGATGTGGTATTTCATGAACAGGTAGATGATGGGAACCCTGTTCGTAGTGATGAAGAATGACATGTGCCTTTATTATTAGAAGAAGGTGATGAAATAAGGGCCAATGAGCAACAACAGCAGCAACAACAACAACAACAACAACAGGAGAAGGAAGAAGTGGCTAATCAAATTAGGTTTGAAATTAGTGCGCAGAGGGGAGATCAAAACAGGTTTGATGCTACTCCACCACTCAAGAGATCAGGTAGGAAAACTCAATTGCCAGCAAGATATAGGGAGAATTATTTTATAACTAGTATGTTAAATGTTGTTGAACCCTCTAGTTATAAAGAAGCTAGTCAATATAGTGAAGGGAGGGTAGCCATGGAAGAGGAATATGAATCAATACGTAAAAACAAAACCTTGGATCTAGCTGAGTTACCTAAAGGCAAACAACTAATAGGTTGTTAATGGTTATACAAGCCTAAATTTTAAGCAGATGGGAGTATAGACAAATATAAAGCTAGGTTGTTTGCAAAGGGGTATTTGCAGAAATAAGATATTGACTATGAGGAAATATTTGCCCCTTTAGCTAAATTAAACACAATCAAAATGTTAATTGCTTTAGCAACCAAACATCATTGGGCGATACACCAGCTAGATGTAAAATCTACATTCTTAAATGATGAATTAAAATAAGAAGTGTATTTAGTGCAACTTGAGGGGTTTGTTAAACAAGGGGAAGAAAATGTAGTCTGTAGATTGAAGAAAGCATTGTATGGACTAAAACAAACACCCAGGTCATGGTATGACAAAATTGATTAATTTTTCCTACAACATAGTTATAAAAGAAACAAGAATGGCCCTAATCTGTACACCGTGTTTGACAAAGAGGGGTGAATTGTTTTGATTTCTTTATATGTAGATGATCTTATCATTACAGGAAATGCAAATGAAGTCATTAAAGAAATCAAAGAGCAGATGTCACTGGTTTTCGAGATGAAAAACCTTGGAGAGCTACATTATTGTTTGGGTATGGTAGTCTGGAGGGATTCTGGCTAGACTTTTCTGTCACAGGGTAAGTATGTCAGGAGCTTACTGGAAAAGTTCAGAATGGATTAGTGCAAGGCTGCAACAGTGCCTTTACAAAAGAATACCAAACTTCAGAATGATGATGGTTCTAAGGAGGCAGATGCAACATTGTATAGACAATTGGTTGGGAGTCTAATCTGCTAATTACAACTAGGCTAGATTTGGCTTATGCAGTCAGTATATTGAGCCAATTCATGTCAAAGCCTCTTGAGAGTCATTGGGTTGCAGCGAAAGGCGTCTTAAGGTATCTGCAAGGAACCTTAGACTTTGGTATTATTTATACTGATTCATTTGATGTTAGATTGACAGGTTTTTCAGACCCCGATTGAGCTAGAAATGTAGATGACAAATGATCCATAACAGGCTATGCATTCAGCATTGGGTCCGGGTCATTGCATGGAGCAACAAAAAGCATAACACAATATCCTTGTCTTCAGCAGAAGCTGAGTATCAAGTGATGTGTGTAGCAACTTGTGAAGCAGTTTGGTTGAGGAGACCTCTCCCTGATGCTTGAGAAGAACAGAAGGTTGCAACAATTATCAAATGCGATAACCAAAGCTCTATCAAACTAGCAAATAATCTAGTATTTCATAAAAACACAAAGCACATTGATACACAATTTCATTTTGTAAGGGAGAAAGTTTAGTCAAAATAAATTTATATTGAATATTGTAATACATGTGATAATGCTGTTGATATTTTCACTAAGTCTCTCAGTAGAATCAAGTTTGAATTGTTTAGGGAAATGTTAGGAATACTTGTGAATCCCTTTCTCCATTAAGGGGGAGTGTTGAAGATAATGAAGAATACATAAATCTGGAGAGATTCGGTTCACTAGAGCCTTAGATTAAGAATTAGTTCATATTTCTTAGGCAGTTGTTCTAACTTCCCTAGATGTGTGAAAAATATATATATTTTTTATTGTAAGATGATTGAAGGGGAGCGTTCTGCTAGAGGCAGTCTCAAGGTGGAGCTTCTCACCTGTGCGCTGTCCAATTTATCAATAAAGTTGTTTCTTCAATTTTTAACAATGGAGTTGTTTATAGAGGTGGTAAATTGGTTGGGACAACGAAAACTTGTCACAATAGATCATTTTTTTCTTAAAAAATCTAATGATATGAGTGCTTGAATCTTATTTTTTATGGTGAAAATGGATTCAGCATCATCAAAATCATTGAAACACCTAAAATACTATAACTAATATTTCATAAAAAACTACCAAATTTTATCAAAATCATACCAAAATTTCCTTTATTTTTTAAACAAATTTACACACTGATTAGACTACTCGCCCCGAAATTTTCTAAAGAAAATTGACCAGAACCAAAATTTCGCAAATTTCGAAGAAACTTCCATGAAGGTATTTTTCCTATAGGTGGGGGATACTTACCGCCCACGCCTCGAAATTTTCTCTAGAAAATTGACCAAAATTTCGCAAATTTCGAAGAAACTTCCGTGAAGGTATTTTTTCTATAGGTCGCGGATACTTTTGACCGTCCAAAGTAAATGTTATGACGGTGATAACGGTATCATCTGGTCATTGGTTGATATAAGCGCAAATTCCTATGATGACGTGCGAATCCAGCTCAGCATCCTTCTTTTCTTTTGCGTGTTGCGGGACATGACTTAGAATATGCTTCTTTTTTTTGTAACGTTGGAATTAGAGTTTGTACCAGCATAGATTTATCGGAAGGGTTAGGCTTTTTTACTAGTTTATTTAAAAGTGAATACTTTATTTATTTTCTATCCACAAGTCGCATTAATTCAATTTTATATTGTATGATGTTATTTTTAATATAAAATATAAATAAATCATATTTCATATCATATTTTTTTTAACAATTTGTACTTATTATTTGTCAATTTTTATCGAGGTGGTTGTTTTTTATTTTATTTGTTAATTTTAATTAAAAACTAATTAATTTTGTATTTTATTCTAGGAACAGTTTATTGGGAAATTGTGGATATCTTTTTATTGACTTGTGTTTATTGAGGGTGAGAAGTGATTAAATTTCTTAAATGAATTGTTTTTAGAGTGAAACTCTTTCTTTTAGAGTGTAAAACTTAAAGAAAAGTTTTCACTTGTGTTGTTTATATATGTGTTATATATGGCCTCCATGCTAAGCATAGAAGAAATAAGACATTTCTTAATTTTGAGCAACACAATAATAAAATGTTTCAATGGTATTTTTTTTTCAATTACTTCATATAATATATAAATAATTGACCTTAAATTAATTTTCTTGATCTCTAAAATATTTTATTTATTATCCACAATTTTTACATTAAAATGTTTTCTTACTATTAATATATTTTTAAATACATGTCTTTTTCTCTATGATATTGCTCTATGTAGTTATCTAGATAGTTGAAATTGAAATATTTTATATAAAATATTTTTACTTAATATTCATATTGAAGTATTTTATTTATGGTTTAGAATAAGATATTGTGTAGACATGTGTTTCCTAGTCCATATTAAAATTTACTGAATTAAACATCTTTTATAATTAATTTTTTTTACTTGCAATATATATCTCTATATATATATATATATATATATATATATATATATATATATATATATATATATATATATAATAACGAGTAGTGGAATATTTTATTTATGGTCAACATTAAATATAGAGATACATAAAGTATGCATATATATATATATATATATATATATATATATATATATATATATATATATAACCTAAGAAAAATCTTAATTTTATTGAACCTAGAATTAAGGAACAAAATTATATTTTGGAGATGCTGGAAAGCATTCAATATTATCAACCTAATAGATGATGCCCAAATAAGAAAGAAAAAAGGAAAAATATAAAAATTACATAGATTGTTGGGACTAAGTGTGATAACAATCACCTAGTTTCCCCTTATTGCCCTTATTTTTCTCCACCTTGCACCAAACTCTTTGAGTTACTATTTTCATTTGATTGTCATCTACCTGAAGGGGGTTTCCTTGTTAGATTCTGAGCTCTCATATATATGGGATTGCTTTATTCATCATGTTTTTGTATATGTGGATGTTTGCATTTTTTGCTACTGTGTTACTATGATTTTTGTTGATTTAGGTGACTAGGTATGATAATTCCTAACTGATCCCGCACACCACCATTTCATTAGCTACCAAGTTGAATTTGTGCTTCTATGTTTGGAGTATTTTCTTCGGATTCTTCTCTTTCATCTTCAGAGTTGTCAGGGAGCTTCCACCCCCTTAGCTTAGAGGTATGCATCATTTTCTTTTTGGGGGCCTTTTTAGCTTGTTGGCATATGTTCTACAAGTGTCTTTTTTGAAAATAAAATAAGCATATGAATGTGGTGTTCTCATAATCTAACACCCTTGTCCATTGAAAATTTTCATGTTTTATGAGAAGATGATCAAGAATTCCTTTGCTAAGATCGATCTCTGCACACATCTTGGCAAAGGTAAAATACATTTTTTTGTTCTCTCCAAATCTATCTTTTTGAATTTTCTCATAGTGTTTCCAATATCCTTCAAAACTTGATGGTGCCAAAAAGGAACAGGGAGGTTTGGAAACCTCACTCAAAATGGCATCGTTGTTACCACCATACTAATAGCATCAAACTCTAGAAACCATGGGGTAACAAAGATCTTAACTTTACCCCAAAACCATGACCCTTCGTTTAGAAAATTTTCTACATCTTGCTATGAAAAAATAAACTATAAAGAAGCCTTTACAACATAATTAGATATCACATCTTGTTGTCTAAGAGGATTATAACCATTGATATAAGTGTTTGGTTTTCCACCAAAAACCATTAAATCAACAAATAAATGTAGTAAATCAACAAAAATATGATTTTACCTCTGGGTTTTTTTTACGTATATAGTTGGTACCTTTTCCATGTGCTCAATGATGTAAGGTCTTGGTATATTTTGGACCTGATGAGCTGAAGCAAAAGAATTCAAACCATTAGTGTTTCTACGATACAAATTATTGGGGTTACTCATTCCTGGACTTCCTCCTTCCACCCTCATATTTATGAAGATAGAGGAATTATGTTTGATGTAGTAGTCTTCGCATAATCATATACTTTTTAATAGCACACATTTTGACATTTTTATTGTTTCTTAAGAGGTAGAGGGGATAATTAGAAAAATGAGCTTCTAAGTACCTATATATGTCCCCAAACATGAGTTAATTAAGGGGTTTTGAATCATATATCTCATATTTTACAAAACACTTCATGACAAGGCTTTGTCCATTAAGTTACTCTTAAAAACTAATAACATGCATCTTAATCCCATATAAAATAATAAAAACATAAATAAATTTAATTTAAAACATTATACAATTTTCATCGCTAAACTCAATATAATATTAAATTATATATCTCTCTTAAGTAAGAAAAAATATGTATAAATAATATAAATCTATATTTCTTTAGATATTCTGTTTACAATATTTATTGTTATTTTATTTTAAAAACTATTTAAAAAAAATATACATATTATAAAATATGACATGACAAGCATGGACAGGGAGTCATTTTAGTATATTCTCATTTGGAGAAGGATAAAAATTTGTGTTCAAAACAATTTTAAATGAGAGACTTAAACATAATCTATAATTTTGATTATTAATCATGATCAAATAAGGACCATATCTAAAGGAAATAAGGAAATCAAAGCTATTTCCGAGAATATATTTCCATCATTGAATTTTTCCTAATACATGTATATTTTCAAAAGTGATTAAAAAATCATTGAATTTTTCCTAATACATGTATATTCTCAAAAGTGATTCAAAAATCATTTTCATAAATTTATTTCAATTTTCTATTTGTTTTTTTATGGAACCCAAATCTTATCATTAAAAACAAATTTAATTCCTATTCTTAATCAGCCCATCTAAATGGCTTTAAATAAAAATAAAAAAATATGAAGTGACCAATTCCACCTAATTTGTTGTATTCTTCAACCATATTGCATACTTAATATAAAAGTAATGAATTCATGTAGATGTTTAACTTCATAATATTACAATTTATTTGGAGTTTTTTTGGACAAACTTTAAAAATATTTAAAAAGTATAATAATACCTTAAAATATTGCTTAAAATTTCATATATTTCAAAATAATTAAATATTATATTAATTTTACAATGAGTAATACGTTTTATATCTTATTTATAAACATTACAAACGTAAATACGAGTAAAGTATAATATGAAAACACATCCCAACATAATAATAATTTCAAATTTTGTATATTTTTAATAATTTAAAAATAGTATATAAAAACACATCCCTAACATGACAATAATTTCAGATTTTTTACACTTTTCTATTCTAATTAGACAAATCTTTTACACTTTTCTATTCTAATTACACAAGCATTCATTTCCAAAGTTTAAGATCTTGCACATATCTAGTGACTTAGAAATATTATAAGAAAACACAACCCTACACCAGTGTTCATTTCCAAGGTTTAAGATCTTGCACATATCTAGTGACTTTGAAATATAATAGGAAAACACATCCCTAACCTGATAATAATATCACATTTTGCACACTTTAAGTGATTTCTATTCTAATTACAATAACGTTCACTTCCAAAGAAAAACCTCATATGACAATTTGTTTCCAAACACTTACAAATAGTGAATAACCCTTCTCCATGTATAACTTTTTTTTATGTAAGCCAATACTTATATAAGAAAAAATATGGAGTTTTTAGGAATAGGAGTTTATCATTTTGTTGTTATGATTAAATTTAATAGATTTTTAATCTTAATTGAAGTCTCACTCAGTCAAATTATTAACCCTCTATTACGAAGAGCCAGATCAATTCTCCTTAGGTTCATGAGAGCCTGTCTCTTAGCTCTCTATAGTAAAGTCAACTAGACCAATGTTGGGCCATCTAGTACAGTCGACTAGACCAGTGTTGGGCCATCTAAGAGCGTTATGGAAAAACAGATGGACGATCTCATTATCATAAAATGATCTTTAAACAAAACACACCCAACAATAATAGTAATAATAATGTGGTGAGAGTAAATGTGTTAGAAATTCTGCAGAAAAGTAATACACTTATCAATAATGAATTCAGCATTTTCTTTGTAACAGATGTAAAGTCAAGTTGGTGCCCGGAAGACTGTAAAGTGGCTGTCCACCATCCTTAAAAGTTATTAGAATAATCCAATAATAAGTTTTTAGCGAGGAACTTTGTAGAAACAATAATTATTCCAAATTTCGGAGAACGTTTTTTGCTTTCACTATTCCTAACTTTATTTCTTAGAATTTCAGAATTTCGAGGGTATCTAGTTTGTGCATGCCAAATCACTGGTCCGTGTAAGCGCAAATTCTCACTGTGACGTGCGGAATTTAGGTCAGCAAGGAAAAAACTATGAAGTGGATATACATTTGATTTTGTCTCTACCAATATTAAACACGGATATAATCTGGAATCTAAATGGAGAACATTATTACCATTTTATTAATTTAAAATTTAATTTTTATATTTTAATAAAATTACTTCAACCTGTAAATAGTTGAAATGATATCTTGCTTCAAACTTTATTGCCCATTAAATAGAAATTGACAAACAACGTTATGCTTCTTAAAAAGGCATGTAATACAAAATAATAACAATGAAAACTTAAGTTTAGTTTCTTTTGAAATCGAATATTGTATTAGTTATTATTATTTTTAATGATAAAGATGTATAATTGAGAATTAATACTTAAAATAGTATATTGGTAGATTGGGTTTGCTGGTTAGTTTGAGTTGTTAAGATAATTTTTCAATACACAATTTCCTAGCTCAGATTATGTTGGATCTCATAAGCATTATATTGTGGGATGTATTTTGGCTTTGAAATAATATAGTTTATGTTTGTTTGCTCTGTGCATGAACTTTTCCAATTTGGTATCACAACAAATGTGTGTGAGAGTAAATAGTTTTTTGAGTTGTTCGTTTGATTGCAGTTCATGGGGACTTTCAAGACAACCAATTATGCGATGCGTTTGAAGATGAGGAAGAAAATGAAATATTGTTTGAAGTTGAGCAGGAGATAAGTGATTCCATAAATGGTGAAGAAGAAGAAAATAGCATAAAATAGTTATTGACATATGTGTGTAGATTCCGGGAAAAAATGAATGGACTAGCAATATTTCAATCAGACATTAGGGAAGAATTTAAAAATATGATTTGCAAATCCAAAATTGCTATCACAATTTTCTCAACTACAAAGAAGTATATATGTTATCCATTATGGACTTGACGAAAGTGAATGAGATGTCCAATTCGGGGATCATTAAAATTGATTTCAATCTAGTCACAGGAACTCCTTCGAAGTTGGCGGATGACATGTAGCAGTGATCTTAGCGAGGGAAAGCATAGGCTAGAATACCTACGTGCATGAAAGAGGATGAGGCGTGGCGCGATATCTGAGTGGTAGGATCCAAAAACTGAAAGATCATTGGTCCGGGAAGTGTGTTGTTAGTTGCTGGTTCATCGTCCGTCAAACCACTCCATTGCTGCTGGTTGGTCGCTCTAATAGGCTATCATCTCTAGCTGGAAGATGTTGGTAGGTCTCTGTAGGCGCTCCAGGTTCCATTCTTTGCCATTTGGATTTCTCTTTTAAAAAATATATAAAAAGTTGATTCATATCACATTGTTATGCTTTGTAAAAGGACTTCAAACCATAATTTCATGATTCAAGTTCCATAAGTTTTTATCAGCTGGAATTGGAATATCCTTTTATATGTCTGAGTTCGATACAGTAATCTTCATGAGTGTTTTCTAGCCTACTTCATCTCTAGAACCTGCCCTCAAGATGTTAAAGGATCTTTTACATAAATTTAGAAAGCTCATAGTCTTATACAAGCCGTGTACAGACATAAGGTTCAGAATTGGTGACTGGTGGTGTATTTTTGAGGTTTATTGTTGTTGTTATGCATGTAATGAGTCTCCTTCATCTTAGTATAGCTCTCAGAAGTCTCGTTATCGAATCCTCCCAATTCTCCTGGCGCGGCACAACAGCTCCCCCCATGTCGGAAATTCTTTCCGATGATCGGTTTTTTCCCTGACTTTTACCTGAAATTTCAAATTGGCATCGGGATTGGAATCCTCTGTCCTTCAACATCCGGTCATGTACCTAGTATATCTACAAAATCCTAGGAACATCCTTTTTGTGGTCAAATCGACGGTCAGATGACATCATTCATAAAGTTTTAGATGCTGAACCGTTCTGAAGATTGATCCTGAGATGGTACAGGCATTAATCTTGGATATGTCGTCTATATGTCCTTTCTGACTTCCCGATTATTCTACATTCCTACCTTGGTGTTAGGACAACTTTTTCCATCACCTTTTCCTATCCAGGTATTTATTCCATCCAGGTTTTCCTTATGATGGAAGCCAGAGGCCTTTAAAGTTTTAGTACTCTTCCGGATTTGGTAACTGACCAAAAAATCACCAAAATCCAAGGCAAGTTCTTTCGGAGGCATATTGTGACGCCCTCGAGTCTCGGGCAGGCACGCACGATGGGCGGGCGCCCCATGCACGACGACGGACGCTTCTCAGCACAACGACGGGCGCGTTTTGACACGACGACGGGTAGTGCGACAAGCGGGCGAGCTACCTCCGACACTTGGATGGGCGACCCGCACGACGGGCGGGCGACCCGTGGGCGACCCGCGCCCGATGGGCGGGCGGCCCGAGCGACAACCGATGCGGTGGACAGCGGGGTTGGACGCGGGCAAGGTTCGATGGGCGGGTGCGTTACAGCATAGGCGAGCGCGGCATATGACGGACAACGGAACAATGGCGGGCAGCGTGCGACGAAATAACGAGCTGAGTGCGACATTACAGCGGGCGGACGCTGGTTGCCATGCGATGAAACTATGCGACAGAACAACAACAGATACGGTTATGCGAAGGACGGACGACCGAGCATAATGCGAAGGCTTAAGTCAACAATGCAATGGAATAAGGGTGGCTTATACCATGCGTTGGAGGAAACTTGCATAAGGCGAGGCCGACAAGTAAATAGGTGCTTACGGGCGTTGAACGAAGGATATGGGGGTTCAGCCTTAAGGCTGAACACCCCTCTTCAAATGAACGCATGAGCATATGTTAATGGAGGCTGTACGCATATGTGGGGTTAATTAAATAAAATATAATATGTGAGGGCTTTTATGTAAAATAATGGGGGCAACCGTGAGTGGAGCATCCCCTTAAAAACATAAGAAAGAAACATATTATGTGGAGGAGTACACATATGTAAATATGTGTGAATTAATAAGAATAAAATAATATAATACGTGGGCTTTATATGTTAAATAGGAGGTCAGCCATAAGTTAAGCAGCCCCCTTGTAACATAAGGAAGGAAGCGTATATATTATGGAGGATGAGACTTCATTCTCATCATTCGATCTTCGCTCAAGGAGCTCGCATAAGAGACAAGAAAAAGGTGCGAAGGACTTAAGAGATGCGCATTCCTCATGCGCATAAAGGTTAGAAGAACTTCGCATATTTTGGAGATTGGCTCGTGAGAAAGAGGTCACGGTTGAGGAGGATTGGGTACACGGTTTGGTGCAGAATTGTGTGAGCGTCTTGGTGACCCGGGTGGGTACCCGCTCATAAGGCAAAGGTGCATAATTGTGTATGTAAAGGCTTCTCATGCCTTGTTGTAATATTGTAAAGATTCTAAGTGTTGGCCGAGGACTTTGCCCGGCACACTTGTATGTTGATGTATTATTGACAGTTCATAATATATTGATTATTTGGGCGGACTCGTTCGGGAGTTGCCCCTCCCATTCTACATGGTTGTTTGCAATTGTTATTCGGTTTAATTGCATATGAATGTTAAGAATGGTTTATGAAGATTAATGCTCTCATATGGTTATAAGATAACGGTTAAAGCATGTTTATATCGGTTAAGGCGTAGCCCATATGTACAAGTATTAACGAAAAGGACGTACACGGTGGTGCCGCACCCTGCCAGGCACGAAAAAAAAGTTACCATAGGTTTGGGGGCATGACAGGTGGTATCAGAGCTCGGTTTAGAGCTGGTGAGCAGGGTTGCTCGTGAAGATTTCAAGACTCGGTTTGAGCAGGGTTGCTCGTGATGAAGGTTATAGAGAACAGTTTGGGCTACATAGACTTGATGGTTTATGGTAAAACCGTTCAAGCCTTGGTAGACATGGATGTTGCACATAGCTTTATGACTACATGGTTAGCAAAAGAGGCGGGGCTGACATCTATTATGGAGGTCAAGACAGCGGACTCTAGAGCTAAGGTGGTCGGTTTGGTACACGATGTACCTATACAGATAGAAGGATGGAGAGGCCGGTTAGACTTCATGGTGATGAAGTTGAAGGTCTTCGACATGATACTTGGACGAGATTTCTTGAAGGGAAGAAGGACTGTTGTTGTCCCCTTCCGTGATGAAGATGTTGCAAGCTTGATTACGATAAAGGAAGAACTTGAGGATGATCAGGTTGACCCAGGATTGTGCAGTTTGTCAACATGTATGGACGAGGTCACTCACATGGAGGAACCACATGATGATGATACTTGTGTTCCATTTGAGATTTGGTAGATGGACCGTGTGCAGTGGAAGGCAAAACCAGTTTGCCTATGCTATGGAGGATCTTGCCATGGATGACTATGATGGAACCTTGTATGGAGAAGCAAGGATTGTCAGCAGTTGCAGGACTTGTTGGGGTTACTTGTGACCTTATGGTTGAAGGTGCAAGAGCCCGTGACAAGGGTGGAACTTGATGATCGTTGTGGATGATTGGGTCATGCTTTAGCCACATGGCTAAGTGCCCGGCATGACTCATGGACAGATTAAAGGGCACACCCTTGGGTGGTCTTCTCATGGCCGAGATCCAGAGATAGTCTTGATGGACACTTTGGTGGAGGAGCTATGATGGAAGGGACCCGTGATGATGATGATTAGACTTCTCATGGTCGAGATCCAGAGATAGTCTTGGTGGACACTTTGGTGGAGCGCTATGATGAAAGGATGGTATGGTTGGGTGACCGAGTTCACTAAACCGAAGATTGTAGCTTGGATGGAGTTATGAGCAACTATGAAGCATTCCTACTACATGGAGAGCTGAGGCATCTTGCAGGGACCTTTTGGCCGAGACTTGTATGCTTGCTGAGGTGTTGGTTGGGGATGGTTTATGGAGCTCATGATGACATGAGATCGTTGTGACTTTTGGGACATCATATATGGTGGACTTGGAGATCTGATTCATTGAGGAGCTGAGGTCAGAGACTTTGATGCAGTATGGGATGCATACTTCCAAAGTACATGCATGGGACATGGCTTGGAAGAGTGACTTGATGTGGAGGATCGATGAGACACTTTGAGGTGATGGGGTCACGATGATGATGATGATGCCTTGGTAGATGTACTTGGGCATGGGTTGAGCCGAGACTCAACCACTTTTCGCACATGATGATGTTGGGTAGATATGGCAGACTTAGCACATTGACACCAACACTTCGTGGACAGCATGTTGCAGATGAGATGGATGGAGTTTTCATGGACCTGAGCATGGATTATGGGAGCTGATTCTGATGAGTCGGGGATGTGACAGGTTGCTTTGAGGAACAACCGATGGTGACATGAGGATGTGCATTCTCATGGACTGGACGTGACGGTTGGACTAGCTACCCAACTAGTTCAGACATGGGGACATGTAGTGTGCAGAGATGTGTTATCATTTGTTGGAGTATCATGGCAGCAGTTCACATAAGGACGACATATGGTGATCGAGATGGCTTCCTGTTGATGATGATCTTGGTGGAGAGCTACCAAGATGATATGTTGTCGAGGACGACAACGTCTTCAGGTGGAGGAGAGTGTGACGCCCTCGAGTCTCGGGCAGGCGCGCACGATGGGCGGGCGCCCCGTGCACGACGACGGATGCTTCTCAGCACAACGATGGGCGCGTTTTGACACGACGACGGGCAGTGCGACAAGCGGGCGAGCTACCTCCAACACTTGGATGGGCGACCCGTGGGCGACCCGCGCCCGATGGGCGGGCGGCCCGAGTGACAACCGATGCGATGGACAGTGGGGTTGGACGCGGGCAAGGTTCGATGGGCAGGTGCGTTACAGCATAGGCGAGCGCGGCATACGATGGACGACGGAACAATGGCGGGCAGCGTGCGACGAAATGACGAGTTGAGTGCGACATTACAGCGGGCAGACGTCGTTGCCATGCGACAAAATAGCAGCAGATACGGTTATGCAAAGGACAGACGACCGAGCATAATGCGAAGGCTTAAGTCAACAATGCGATGGAATAAGGGCGGCTTATACCATGCGTTGGAGGAAACTTGCATAAGGCGAGGCCGACAAGTAAATAGGTGCTTACGGGCGTTGAACGAAGGATATGGGGGTTCAGCCTTAAGGCTGAACACCCTCTTCAAATGAACGCATGAGCATATGTTAATGGAGGTTGTACGCATATGTGGGGTTAATTAAATAAAATATAATATGTGAGGGATTTTATGTAAAATAATGGGGGCAACCGTGAGTGGAGCATCCCCTTAAAAACATAAGAAAGAAACATATTATGTGGAGGAGTACACATATGTAAATATGTGTGAATTAATAAGAATAAAATAATATAATACGTGGGCTTTATATGTTAAATAGGAGGTCGGCCATAAGTTAAGCAGCCCCCTTGTAACATATGGAAGATGCGTATATATTATGGAGGATGAGACTTCATTCTCATCATTCGATCTTCGCTCAAGGAGCTCGCATAAGAGACAAGGAAAAGGTGCGAAGGACTTAAGAGATGCGCATTCCTCATGCGCATAAAGGTTAGAAGAACTTCGCATATTTTGGAGATTGGCTCGTGAGAAAGAGGTCACGATTGAGGAGGATTGGGTACACGGTTTGGTGCAGAATTGTGTGAGCGTCTTGGTGACCCGGGTGGGTACCCGCTCATAAGGCAAAGGTGCATAATTGTGTATGTAAAGGCTTCTCATGCCTTGTTGTAATATTGTAAAGATTCTAAGTGTTGGCCGAGGACTTTGCCCGGCACACTTGTATGTTGATGTATTATTGACGGTTCATAATATATTGATTATTTGGGTGGACTCGTTCGGGAGTTGCCCCTCCCATTCTACATGGTTGTTTGCAATTGTTATTCGGTTTAATTGCATATGAATGTTAAGAATGGTTTATGAAGATTAATGCTCTCATATGGTTATAAGATAACGGTTAAAGCATGTTTATATCGGTTAAGGCGTAGCCCATATGTACAAGTATTAACGAAAAGGACGTACACGGTGGTGCCGCACCCTGCCAGGCACGAAAAAAAAGTTACCGTAGGCTTGGGGGCGTGACACATATGGACGGGGAGCCCGATGCCCCTGCCACGGAGGATCTGATTCGGGCCACCATGGAAGCTGAGAGGGCATGGGAGAATGCCACGTTGTCTGGGGACTGGCAAACGACTTTGGATGACATGGTTGTAAAACCATCTATCCAAGGTACTGATATGCAAAAATCCCGTAGGGAAGAGAGTGTGGAACAGAAGAAACAAGGACCTCATGAGCACCAAAATTGCTATAACAAGACCCGAAAACCTGTTAAAATTACTGCTCCACCTTCGGCAATAAAGATTGATAGTGTGCATCTGACTGAAAGGATCGAGAGTTTATAGAACCTCGCCCTTATAGGTAGATGGCACTTCCCCGAAATGACTGATGCTGATATGAGGAAATGGCTAGCAACCCATTGGAAACCAGTGATAGGATATATTCCTATTATATCAAGCCTTATGAAGGAGTGGTATTGTTTCCACTTTCTAAATGCTGCTGATGCTGATGCAATTCAAAAATGTCCGTGGGTCTTCAAAAGGAGTTTCCTTGCTCTGTATAGGTGGTATATTGGCTTCGACCCGCTGAAAAATACACCCTCAAACAATCTCATATGGGTGAAATGTACAAATCTTCCCTTAGAGCTATGGTCAAAGGAAACCCTTTAGGAGATTGGTAATTCTATAGGTAGATTTATCTATGTTGATCCATGGTGTTTAGGAGAAAAGGATAAAAGAATAGCTTGGATTCTCATTGAAAAATCGTAAAGGGGGGATATCCAGATCATATTGAGATTGCTTGGAGAGATCAGATAATCAGGCAAAGATTGGATTTCTGGGGCATACCGTTCAGATGCGCAGCTTGTCATAAAACTGGCCATTTAATAAAAAATTGCCCCAATCACAAGTTTCATAAAAACAGGCTTCTCAGACAAAAGGCGTGGAGACAGGTCTTATCGACTAGTCCTTCCTCCACAGAGTTGCTGGAAGGCCACCTCCTTAAATCTACAGCATCCCCGCGAGTATTAACACAAGATCCCCCTCTGTCCCAGGAACCAGTCCTAGCAACCCTGATAATTTCAATAGCCCCCTGAACAACAATCCTATAGAGTTTCAATGCTCTCCTATCCCGGAACCAAGAGACGATCAAGCTATTCCTCCCCCGAGTCCCATGCGGGTAAAGGATTTCTCAGTTGGTTCTATCCCCATTCCTATTTCATCTTCATCACCTCCCCCTGATCGCAGTCTCTTATCCCATATAAAAGGAAAAGAACCTTGTGTGTCGGTTACCCCTGTAAACTCCCCTGCATCATCCCCTATCAATCCTTATGATAGCGATTTGGATTTTTTACTAAATCGAAGGTCTCTTGAATTGGAGCCTTTAACGATCCATAAACCTAGGAACCAGGCGTCGCCTCTCATTAGCCCGGAGTCTGCAAAAAATATAACTGTAAGAAAAAGAGTTGAGGTGGCAACAGACATTTTAGAGGAAGAACTACTGTCACAGACAGAGGGGTTAGAAATATTTCTTTGGTTGATGTTCCTATTTATGATATGCCAGATCCACAGCCTCTTAGAGCAAGCATGGTTGGTGAATCCTCCAAATGACTTCTATTATTTCTATGAATATCAGGGGTCTTGGCATTGATCCCAAATTTATAACGCTGAAGAATTTTTTCTTCTCTTCGAGGCCTAGAATAATTCTTATCCAGGAAACTATGCACAGTCGAGAAGCCACCATTTCTTACTTCAGGAGAATGCTTCCATCCTGGTATATGGTAGCTACAGAGGCTCGAGGTTTATCAGGGCGTCTGGAAACTCTATGGGATCCTTCGCGAATAAGAGCTAAAGCATATAAATGTTTTGTTGGGATCATCATATCGGCATCCATCAGGGGCAAAGATATTCCTATTAATATCTTAAACATTTATGCGCCATACAAAAATAGAGCTCCTTATTGGGAAATTATTTTTCATCAGATATGTTTGATATTGAACATCTCCTAATTGCAGGCGATTTAAATGTAACACTGAGCTCGGAAGAGTGCTGGGGTTATGGGAAGAAAAAGGACCCGCTTGCTGATTACATAAAGCTTGAACTGCTAAACAAAAATATGGTGGATATCGTCCCTCCGGAGATGAAGCCGACATGGACAAATGGAAGAACTGATAAGGCCTATATTGCTAAAAGAATTGATCGTTTCCTTGTACATATCAGTATTCTAGATAAGATGGGCATGCCCTTTACAGCAGTGGAAAATGTACTGGTATCGGATCACAGACTTATCCTTTTATCTTAGCCGGAAAAGGATTTCAGAAAGGGATATCCCTTCAAGTTCAACAAAACTCTCTTACAGGATCCAGCATTTAATGAATATATCTCCAGTGCATGGAAAGAGCTAACAGCAAAGGATAAGCTTCCTCCTTTTTTAACATTTAGAGACAAGATGACAGAGATGAGAAAACTAGTGAAGAATGGCAAATTCAAGAAAGGCAGAAAGATAAGCGGGCTCTTTAGTCAGTGCAATAGGAGCTGGACACTCTTTTGAAATTATCAGATTCTAACTCATGCTCTGTCAGTCTGAAATGTAGCATAAGAGAACTAGAAATGAAAAAATTTAAATTGCTGAAGCAAGAGGAATCTTTTTGGAGGCTTAAAAGCAGGGCTTTATGGCTTCAGGAAGGCGACAAAAACACTAAGTTTTTTCATAACTATGCAAACGCCAGACGGGTTAAAAACTCCATATGGAAGATACGGGATTAAAATGGAGGTTTTTCTGTTTCTCAAGAAGATATTACAAAGCAGGCTGTCAGTTATTTCAAGAAACAATACAACAGAGGGAAAGAAATTGCCTTCTGGGACACTGTATGGGGTATTGAGTTGATTCCTCAAATATTTGATGATGAGAAGAATGAGGCCCTGTTCCAGCCAATCACCAAAGATGAGCTTCTCGAAATTATGAAGTCTTTCAAGAAAGACAAGAGCCCCGGCCCGGATAGCTGGACAATTGAGTTCTTCATCCACTTTTTTGACCTCATCAAACAGGATCTTCTGAGGATGGTGGAAGCGTCCAGGATGTCTGGTAGCATTCACCATATTACTACTTCTACTCTGATCGCCCTTATCCCAAAAAAGGGTGTGCCGGACTCCTTTCATGACTTTAGACTGATCTCTTTATGCAATATCTCTTTCAAAATCATCACAAAGGTTATTGCTGAGAGAATCAAAGAAACGCTGGCTTCCTGCTTATCATCGAACCAACATGCTTTTCTGAAGGGACGTAATATATCGGATGCCATGGCCAATACTCAGGAGTGCCTGCACTCTATGTCCTCTCAAAATACAGAAACTGCCATTATGAAAATTGATTTGCAAAAAGCTTACGATTTCTTAGATTGGGGGTTTATTGAAAGTCTTTTGGCAAAGATTGGCCTGAAATCCAACTCCATTCGATGGATCATGGCTTGTGTAGTTAATGTAAACTATGTGGTTATCATCAACGGTATTCCCTCTCATTTTTTTCAAGCAAAGAGAGGCTTGCGTCAGGGATGCCCCCTCTCGCCTCTTTTGTTCATTTTGGCCATGAATTCCCTAAGCACCCACATCAACAAAGCGGTTGCTGAAAACAAGTGCAAACCTATTAAGATTTGCAGGCACAACTTCATTTCGCACAACCTCTTTGTTGATGATGTCCTCTTATTTGCAATGTTATGCAGAACATCATGGATATGCTTAAAAGATATTCTCGAAAGATTCCAAAGAGCGTCAGGGCTTTTTATCAACAAAGTGAAATCTTTACTATACCACAATGATACCAATATTGAAATGGTAAATTGGATTTCTCAGCTTTTTGGTATAGAGTCAAAATCGCTTAAGGAATGCCTCATATATTTAGGTTTTCATCTCAAAGCTAAAGCTTACTCAAGGAACGAATGGCAATGGCTGATTGATAGATTTTTTAAGAAGATATCGGCATGGGAACATAGATGGCTATCCTTGGCAGGCAGGGTCATCCTTTCTCAATCTGTTTTGTTGCAGCTGGCGGTTTTCTGGGCACATTTGTTTATCCTTCCGGCTAGCATTATTCAAAACATGACCAAGATCACGGCTAACTTTATTTGGGGAGCCAAATTTGAACAGAGAAAATTCCATGTCTCCAAAATGGACAATATTTCATTGCCTAAGCATCTTGGGGGCCGGGGTCTAATGGATCTGAGGCTTTTTGGGAAAGCCCTCGTTTGCAAATTGCTTTGGAGAGGAATATTTGGGGATGGTCCATGGAGTATTATGGTAAAGAAAAAATATATGAAAGGCAAAGGACTAGAATATTGGTTCAGAACAGGTGCAATTGGATCTAAACAAGGATCTGCCATATGGCTAAGCTTCAGGAAGGTCGAGAAATATTTTTTGAAGAATCTAAAATGGAGGATGTTCTCTGGAAAAAATATCTTAATTGGTTTGGATCCTATTGCATGCTCTCAGGGAAGCATATCCATTCCAGACAATCTCATCTTTACCTTTCATAGGATTGGTTATTTTACATGGGACAAGCTCATTTCTGATTGGAGCGGCCTTTCGCCCTTATGGAAGGACGCCTCTGATATCGGTTTGCCAGCCGATTTGTGTTCATCCTGGAACAATGTCAAAGCCGCTTTAGTATCAAGTGGGATTCTACGTGCAGGGTTAAAAGACCACTTAACATGGTCACTATCAAATACTCATATGACAGCTCAAGTAAAAGACATTTATTCTGATATTGTTGCTGCAAAGGCCTCGTCTTCAAGATCAAAATTCCCGATGGCTTTCTGGAAATTTGGCTGCCCTCTTAAGATGATTCTCTTCTCTTGGTTGGTCTATAACAATAAGAACCTGACATGGGATGACTTGAGGAAGAGGAGTTGGCATGGCCCAAGTAGATGCTCGATGTGTGAAGCTGACGAGGAGACAAATCTTCATATGTTCTTCCAATGCAAGGCTTCCCAACAAATCTGGTATGAATTAGCCACCTCTTTTGGTTTTCCTCATATTGTTTTTGTTTCTATCCATGCAATGTTCAAGTGGTGGTGCAGGCAAAAGGAGCCTACGCATATTCTGGTAGTCATTATGTTATGGAGTGTGTGGAAATGGAGAAATTACAAGATTTTCAAAGACTCAAAGATCCCTTACAGGTCTATCCTGCATAATATTTATGCAATCTATGATTCAGTCCCAAGAAAGCCGCCCAAATAAGTTTTGGGTTAATCTTATGGCCGTTGTGTCTTTTTTGTTCTCAGCGTATCTGACGCTTTTGCTTATTTGGCTCATATATAGACTGCAACAGGTTTCTTTCGGCATCTGCTATCATGTGTACATTGCTTTGAATCTGTGACTGGTTCCTCTCAGTCTTTATCTCTTTTTTCTGCTATATGTTTTATGTGTTGGGTGTTTCTCTTTGCACACCTGTATATTTATGTCTATTGGGATGATCTTTTTATTGTAGCCTCTCGGGCTGCTCCCTTTTGTATCTTATCAGGCTTTTTATATTGTCTTAATATAATCTATTGACGCTTTTTCTTCTGAAAAAACAAACAAGTGCATCAACATGTCTAGGCTGTGTGGTGATACATGTTTCAGTGATATTGTTTCATTCCAGAAAGACAATCAACTTTATAGAAAAATGGATCCAATGTTGGCATAGAAGAAGGGTTTGATGACATGGGAAAACTAGATATCTACAAATAGTGATCCAAGAAGATCGCTTGTCTTCTTTAGCACTGATACCCTAAGTGGAAAAGTGGTACTATGAGCTCCTGTGGACCACACAGATAATTCTTCAAATTCAGAGGCTACACCTTCCAAGCCCTTCATGGCAAATTCAAATGACCTAGATGAGAAAATTGTTGTTGATGTCGATGCCGCAATTTGAAAGGTAGAGGCACTTGGGAAAAGATTCAAGCCATTTGATTTACCGTACATATATCCAAGCCTCACAATGAGACCATATAAATTATGGGATAACCTGTTGGACATGACGTCTCCAAAAAATAGGGATTCAATATTAGGCATTACTACATCAAAAAATTTAGAATTTATTGATTATTCCTTGATGGAGCCTTTTTCTATGGAGCTTTCTTCTCTTAAGGATTTGAATCTCCAACCTCATGAACAAGATCAACTCGCACCTCCAACGGAAAAACTTTTTCTATGAGAAGAAGATTTGAATGCTTTTAGCAACTTTCAAAAAAATAATGGCTTAAGGAACTGTCATTCAAAAGGCTACAATCCATTTCAACTTTCTTGGGTTCCTATAGTTTGAGTATCAGCACAACACAATGGATTCATCAAATAATAATAATAATAATAATACTAATTATTGTTATTATATGTATGGTCATAAATTATATGATGGGATTAGCTTTGGAGATTTCTTAGTGTGGACAATGCTATGTGAAGGAAATATTTATTTAAGTTGGTATATCTTAAAGATTAAGCTGACATTACTCATTATGCTCCAAGAACATCCATACATGTTATCCTTATGAAAAGTTAGGAGAGTGGTTGATTGGCTTTGTTGTCATGGTATTTATTGTCTTCTTTTTTAAATAGTTTGTTTTCTCATTTTTTACTTAGGTTGTTCGTAAAAGTGCATAACTATTCAATGAATAATATAACATAATCTCAATCGGTGGTTCTTGCTTCTTAGAAACCCCTTAACATATCATAGATTTGATTGTGTATACATATTGTTACAGCTTGTGGTTCTTAGAGGACTTGTGACCTAAGAACAATGATTACAAGTTATAATATGAGATATTTGTGTGTTAGAAACATTAAGTTGTATGATAAACTTTTGAATACACTTAGTATCCAAACTCTCTTCCTAAAAATTGATAGATAATTGAAATTGAAATATTTAATAGATAGTGGTAGGTCTATAGAGTGGTTCAGTTACCTGACAACTTTTTTTGGGAAAGCTCTAACGAGTCAAGTATGTCAATATTATTTATCATATAGGTACGTCAATTATGGTCAGAGGTAGTTGTGCCTTAAATGAGTCAAGTGGGGAGCTCAAAGATTGTGGTGGTGAAAGTATGTAGTCTGGGAGATTTTAGGGGGGGTATAAGTTCTTATGAAGACCATAGAGACTATCAAGTAAATATTTGTGTTGTAGATTATGATCCTTGTATTGATATTCATAATGTAAGCGTTAAGGGAGGGACTCATCTATATTGTAATTAATGATTCTTGTATTTATTTTTGTAATGTCACTCTCTTGTAACTTATGATCCTTGTATTGATATTTGTTATCTATGTTGTAATTTATGATTCTTGTATTTATTTTTGTAATGTCACTTTGTTGTATCTTATGATTATTGTATTGATCTTCATAATGTAAGTGTTAAGGGAGGGATCTATGTTGTAATTTATGATTCTTGTATTTATTTTGTAATGTCATCGTAATGTAAGAGTTAAGCATTAAGTGGGGGACTTATCTGTGTTGTAATGTATGATTCTTGTATTTATTTTTGTAATTTGAATTTTGTAATGTAGGCGTTAAAGGAGGGACTTAAATTAACGCTTAAGGGAGGGACTTATCTATGTTGTAATTTATGATTCTTGTATTTATTTTGTAATTTCAATTTTGTAATGTAGGCATTAAAGGAGGGACTTAAATTAATGCTTGCAATAGAATATTGGTAGATTGCTTTTGTTGGTTGGATTGGGTTAGTGAGATATTTTCTCAACAAACAATATCCTAATTTAAAATTTGTTGGATCTCATAAGCATTATATATGTGGGATGCATTTTAGCTTTGAAATGATATAGTTTATGTTTGTTTCATCTTTACATAAATTCTTCTGATTGTATAAGTTTAACGATATTATATTCATATTATATTTATCCAATTCAATAAACGCAATATTTCACGAAAATCATGATAATGAGTATAATGGTTTTTTATTCAAAATCAATGATTTCTCAATTCTTTCACATATTTTTAATCTTTCCTAGAATAACTTATTAGTTTTATAAATTTGTTTTCTATATATAATAAAACAATTTATTTTTTTCAAATAATTTATTAATTTTGTTTTATTTATTTATTTAGAGTTAATGATTTTTCAATTATTCCAAGTAGTTTTAATCATTCTTTAGATAATTTATTAACTTTATAACTTTGTTTTATATAGAAACAAGTGATACATAGTAGTTAGTCCTTTCCGCTCATTTCAAATATAGTTAAATTAGGTAAAATATAATAAATCAGCCGAGTTTGTTTAAGGTTAAAAACCAATTTTCCATGGACAATATTTATTTTTTAATAAATTTATATTAATTTAAAATAAATATTAGTATTTGGTAAATTAGCTTGATTAAATAAGGCTTATGTTTTATAAGAAGATTAGATTATTATTTTAATTTTTTTATAATCTTCACAAATTCCTTGCATTCCTTCAAATGTATTGTTGTATACTGCAGTAAGAAACACATTTTTTTGCACTCCATCAACAATACTTTTGTGAAAAATGATATTGTAAAACACTCGTCTCGCATTAAACTGACATTGGAAATCACTAGTGAAATATGAGATGGAACTATTGTTCTATGTTTCAAATATATTAAATATAAACCTAATTACATTAAAAAATCATATCATCATTTAATAAAAATAAATATATGGAACTATGGTTCTAATTTCTAAAAAAAATTAAATTATAAACCTCATAATAACTCACAATGTTCCAAAATCATATAGTCATTTCATTAACCCCACAAATTGAATAACATCACTAATTTTATTAAAAAAAAAGTTGTTACATGCAGATGAGTTTGTTTTATGTACATGCATTAAAATGTAATATATAATATTGAGAGAGTATGCTTATTTTAGCATATAGTATAAATTCATTTAAAAAAAAAATTAAAATGCACAATGATTTAACGTTTTATTGACTTAAGCCAAGAAAAACAAAGGCAAAACAATGAAAATAACTTTATACATTAGCAACTTATTTACAACCACTAGGTGGAGAGCCTGAGAGAGGATTGTGCCCAATTCGATGAATATCCAAATGAGAACAAATAAAATTATCCTGAAAATATTTATGGTTGCATCTGTAACACTATTTTACATGTGTCCATTACCAACTTGACCGCTCTTAAAGTGCACCCGATCTAGATGTAAACTTTGGTAGCTTTACGTGTAAAACTATGTCAAAATATTTGGTTGCTATGGAGTGCATTGCATCACATTGCAGCGATGTTGTTAATGCCCAGGGTTAACCTACCCAAAATTATTTATCCTCAAAGTATGTGCGTACTGTAACTCCTATCCATAAGTATCTGAATATACACACACACACACACACACACACCAGTCCTCAGTTAAAGGAAAATTCACATGTGGATTAATGACCACTAGTTACATAATTTTTTTAATATCCTGGTAGAAATACTTGAATACTTGTCCTTACTCATAAAAATGTATAAATGTTTACTTTGTTTATAATTATTCCACAGACCTTGCCATGTTTTGATTTTGTAATGTTGTTCCTATCAATATATTTGCAAATATGCTTATAAAGTTTTTATTGAATTAACCTTCAACAAGGAATGTACATAAGGCTTATTCATTTAATGGTTACATGTGACTTATTTAATGACCACATCATAGTGAGTTTTGATGCATCTAACTTAACTTAACCCCTTGGTATTCATCATATAACATAAGAGTCTCCTCGGAACCTTCCCGAAATTCCTGCTATTATACACTTAAGAGGACTTGTGATTGGTTTGGCGCCGGAAAGGTGTCTTGGGAATCTGATCAATAACTCAAAATTCAAAGTTGTTGGATTGGTGTGGAACCTGAAACACCGTGTAGTGCTCATCATCTTGAATCTAACGCAACTCGTTTCGTGCAAAACAAACTCCGTATCAATCCAAAAACAAGTTTTGTTCACTTTCCCAAACAAATGAATTTTCAACAGTCCATACTGCTAACATGGCACTGACTAGGTAGGGTATGAAGACGTTGACTTGGTCAACGAGCTCCTCAGTGAATTATATCATGCCAAGGTGCATATTTTTATGGGTCGGATTTATGTGGTTATGATTGGGTGAAGGAGTGTCCAACCATGGGCTAACATGTGGCCCAGCATGAGGCCACAACATGGCAACCTGGGAGGCTACCAAAAGTTTTCTTATATTCTGGGTGGAGGTAGAGATGGTCAACCCACGACCTCCCAACACACAACGTAGCCCATTACCAAAACACCACCGCAGTAGTTCTTAACCATATTGAACTCTGCATTTATTTAAGGTGTGTTGGCGTGGAGTTCGAAGAATGGGCTAACCCGCGTGGGGTCAGCCACGATTATGTCACTGCCACCGCTTGACCACCGGAAAAAATCGCCAAGGTACACTAGTACAAAATGGATAATTAATTATTAAAAAACGACTAAAATCTGTATATAAATGACCATTTTTCAGTCGGTCATTAGTAATCACTAATTTACAGTATCTTATAATGCAACCAACTTTTATTCGTTTTTAACATAGTCATTAATTGGTTGTCTCAATTTTATTATCTAGTAGTATATTTAGTCATAAATTTGGTCATTAATTTAGTCATTAATTGTCACAATTAATGACCAAATATACAACAAAATATATTACTATATGATCACCCGATAAAACAAATTAACGACCAAAGAAATATGACCAAAATGTTGGTCGTGTTATAAGATGTTGTAAATTAGCTACTAATAATCATATGTATGCAAATTTTAGTCATCATTTGAAACCAATTAATGACCAGAGAAATATGACTAAATTTTGGTCGTGTTATAAGATACTGTAAATTAGCTACTAATAGTCATATATATGCAAAAATTAATCGTCATTTGCAATCACAAATTTATCATTTTCAGTAGTCATTTATCTTCTTTTGGTAGTTTCATATTCATTATATAAACGACTAATTTAGTATTTTATATTTATTTCATTTACTTTCATTAACAATCATTATAAATGACTATTTTAGTCATATATTCATTTTATTTATGTTCATTATTAATCAATATAAACTACTAATTTAGTAGTTTTAGATTGATTTTATGTGTTCATTATTAATCAACATAAATTAATATGTATGATTTTGCAACTAAATTTAAAAAATGTCATACAATGTGCATGTTCGTCTAATATGAAAATGCAAAGCTGCATGTTAATTACAATACTAAAAAATATCAAATGCAACTATAAATAATTTCAACCACACAAATTATATTATATGAAATATTAAATTATTATAATATGAACTTCCAACCTAATATTGGTTGGACTACAATTTACACATGAAATGATGTTTCATCAATTCAAAACATTATCATTGTGTTGCCCATGGGGGCTTCAATCAATGAACTTCTGACCTATCACGTGTGTTCATGGCATACTAAACAATACACTTATTTGATTACATATTGGAAAATACCCCTAAAAATCACAGTATTTAACCCTCTACCAATACAAACCCAATACACCTTCCCAATTTAAAGTACCCCTACTTACACTAGACATTGTAGGTATCCCATTTTTTCATTAACATTTTTTATACCCCTTTATATTTTTTCATTAACTTTGAGGTCCATCTTTTATACGTGCCAATGTAAAAACCCTTTACCCCTTATATATCCCCCAATATATTGTGCCATTTTTTCCTCAATATGTATCCCCTAATATGAACCCACATGGTATGGTATTTCTCACTCAGTGAAGGCCCCGTGGTGTTGCCAAGGCATTTCAAGTGAATTCACCAACTCTGAATACTTGAGCATCAGTCTCTATGTGTGTGTCTTATGTGGGATATTAACTCGCGGTGAATGTGAAGAAGTAGGTTGTTGTCTCAGCAATAATGAGCCAAAGAAGTATTTGCGGTAAAACCTCCCGTTAAGTAGTCATGCATAACGATAGGAACTCCCAATTCTCTTGCAAATACTACCCTTTTCATCATTTCTTCACATGTACCTGCAGTAGCATTCAAATAATGTCCCTTAATTTCAAGTAATAAATTCCTCTCCCGTTGGTCGAGCGATGGCGGCCTTAACAGTTCTTCTCATTCCTCTCCTTACCAGTCGAGCCCCTGACGGACCTCCCTTTTGGGGCCCCTACCCCAAAAGAGAGTTGCTCGTTTCCTCTCCTTATCAGTCAAGCCCCTAAATCAAAAATGCCTTCCCGGGATAACGCTGCGCCCCATTTAGGTAAAGGTTGAACCTCGATGCGAGCCCACCCTCCGTTTTGTGGGTGGGGCTGGCTGTGGGGAAAGAACTTATCTGGTGGGGCCCCTCCTTCGACTCTGGATTTGTTCTAATCCGAGACATAAGCAAAAACAGGGGTAATCCTCTTCTATATCAATTAACGAATCTAGTGGCAAAATAGATTTCGATATGCATTTTTCGAACTAAACTCATAATGATTAATATGTCAAAAACTATAAAACCCAGCATCTGCAATTGCACGGAAGAGACTATTCATCCCAAAGGGGTTTGTGGAAAATTTTGAGCAAACGTAAGCAACTTCTGGTTTATCTATCCAAGAGGGATAAAATTTGTTACGATGATTTAATTGGTCAATTGGGTATCCGTGGGCTAAAAACCCGTTAATTTCAAAGTTTTCAATTCCAATCCAATTTTTAGAGATCCAGGAGATAGATTATGGAGGAATATTCAATCCTATTCATGAGATACGTAAATCTCCTAAACTTGGAAGTTAGAAACTTTTTCTACCTTTGGAGAGGAAAAGATTCATTGAAAATTTTACAAAATCAATTCGTTATTCTTTTTTTTACATATTGCCAATAGATGAACCGTGTATGGGTGGTCCTAGTGCTACTAAAAAGCCCATTAGGGTATCACTAGAACGATTCTCTTCTCTCTCTCTCTTTTCATTTGTCCCTCAATTGTTATTGCTCTCAGCCTCTTTCTTCAATTTCTGCTTCTTACCATCAATACTGAGTTCCTTTTTTGAACACAAAAGAAAATACAATGCAGAGTGTAAGACATCAAATACAATGAACACTAGATTATAAACTAAAGTAGACTATAACTAGTTTATACGACATATACCTCAACATCAGCAATGTCAAATTCATTTTTCCCCATACAAGTAAGAAACTTGAACAAGTTTTCTTATGTTGTGCGATAGTAGCCACTATAATGTGGTGAGATGACCTGTATAAATAAAGAAAATAAAATTCCACCTTATAAAATAACACCTTAGTAACTTAGTATTCAACCTTCAGGGAAAGCTTAGGCACAATCATGCCAACTAGGTTACATGCTAAAAAGCTCAAGTTATAGATAAGATACGAAAAAAATACTCTGAGGTGTGATGTTTAATCCTTGTCATTTTATTCGCAACAACGTTTCATTTCCTAATGCATGAACTTGGTCAAGTACATAAACAACATGTGCTCAAATAACAACATGAAAGTAAAATATTATGATAGTCATGAAAATATTTAAACACAAAATAGCTACAAATATTCCAATCAATATCGTGTAATACTAATTTCAACTTCAAGCTTTTGTTATTGTTTAAATGGACATGATACGAAGTATTTTAAATTTCCTAGTTAAAATACAAAACAAAATCAAAAGAAACGTTCAAAATATAATCAAACAATAAAGAGAGGATATCTTGGAATGTACATTGTAATTATAAAAAAATTGTTTACCTATCCACCAATTTCTTTTCTAGCATTCCTAAAAAAATTTCTTTCCCAAAATAACCATGAGGTGAAAGAACCACAACATTAAAAACCATAGGAATCCCTACTAGAAACACTTCCAAAGTCGATGGCTATGGTGCTTGAAGGATATTTAACAACAAATGAATCATATCCAAGACATGCTTTTCATTGTCTCCCCATCCTTTTTCTAATCATATTTCTTGTAACCTGCCCACAATAGAGTCAAGTTACAATCAAATGAAGGCATGGACATTTGTTTTTATCTTTTATATCTTTAAAATTTTAATCTGATTTGTTTTAAGAACATATTAATTCATATTTAAAGTCTTCCTGGCATATGAGAAGTTATCAATCAAGAATGACATCAGAAAAATCGACCTTAATGAGTTCCTCAAACAAGGGAGGGCATATTTGTTCTACTCAAAAGGGAGAGACCCCTCTTTTTCAAATATATCAAGGTTCTCTACTATTTCCTCCTTGTTTTCCTCGTTATTAATTTGATCATCCATAACCTCCAACACAACAAAATGCCAGTTAGTTCATTATATTGTAGTTCTTGCCAATGAAAATGACATATAATTCCTTACAAATGCAATGAATATGGGCTTAAAATGAAAAATCCCAATATAAGTGAAGTGTTTTTTTGTTTCTTAGCTTACAAATTGGAACATTTCCTGGGTAGTTGTCAAAGAATGGAACATCGACTAAGAAGTTCCCTTACCAAGTTAGAAAATGAAAGATCTCAATGTAAGTAATTTTTTCCTTTTTAGATTACAAATTGGAACATTCCCTAGGTAAATGTCAAAGAATCAAAACTTGACTAGGAAGTTCCCTTACCAAGTGATAAAGTTTACTAGGATAAAAAGGCAAGGTTCTAAGAGTGGCTAAGATAATGGGGTCCTGAAAGGGTTTTAACTTCACTAGGGTATGTTCTCGAAGGATTATCAAAATTAGACATGCATCTAGTTTTCGAAGTAAAAAGAGGGAGACCTAAAATACAACTTAATGGAAGCAAAAGTATGAAGGAATGGGGTTAAAATACACCCTTATATTTGTTTTGACAGATCAAGATGATCTTTTGATAGTTTTGGGGGATGGGTGATGGAAAAATTGATATATAAGGATGGGAATTCAAATGCAGTCAGTAAAATAAAATCTTGGAAGGCCTAATAACAGACATTAAACCAGATAGTCATAAACAAATCAATGATATCCAAAATGTTTGTTACTAGGCCCTAAAGTAAGAAACAAATTGTGTTGTAATAAGAAAGTGTTAGTAAGTGGTCATGAAAACGTGAAGAGTATCTATATCTTTCTAAGCAATTTCATTCTTGGGTATCTGGATAGCCAGTTTCTTGAGCGAAACTCAAACAAGGAACCTTATAAATATAACAACTCATTTGTTCCATTTTAAAAGGAGATGCTTGGCTCTTTGACACTAGTTAAGGTGCAGGCTTGAGTAAAAAATATTCAAATCTATTATTCAAAGTGACAAGTGTAGAGAAAATACGATTGGATACTTGGATGCTTTTGTGTAAGAACCTTTGTTTGAGAAAAATGACGATCATAGTTGTGGTGACCAATTAGTTGGTAATAAGAATTCATTGTGTGCGTAGCATGTTCCACAATAGTATTTGGAGTAAAGCATGGACCACCTACTTCAATGGCATTGCAATCTCCTCACTGTTTACCTACATAATCTATATTGTCTTGGAGTACTTTGGGATCTGCATTTTTTTTAGAAACACACTAAGACTTATTTGTTCTTATAACTAGTGTAGGGGTGGTTGGTGTTAATAGTGTCGTAGAAATAGGTGCAGGGGTGGTCAGTGTTACTAATGCTATAGAAATAAACAAATGAGTAGCACTCTACATCAAAAGAAAGTTTGTTAATCATTGTACATCAGTGAATTTTAACAACCCAAAAATATTAATTTAGATGGAAATAAACAAGAGGCAAAACTCAATAAACCATGAATATTTAGTAGTTTACAATTACATACCTCGTTGAATTTTCTCTCTGAACAAGTAAACGTATTCAGAATGTTTAGAAATTCGAAACATGAGTATTGAAAACATAAATATAACAGGTAAAGACAACCTTGAGGTAATAAATGGCAGAGGTAATGCATAAAATTCTTGTACGAAATTTTGTTGTAAGAACTGGCCTCTTGATGAAGTAATTAGAAATATTCTATTATATTCTTCTAATAATAATCTTGATAACCTCACCCTTCCTTGCTAATTTCTTAACTTACTCTATTCCCAAATCTGACATTTGTTGAGTGTAACTAGGTTCGGTATTTACAAATGTAATTTTGATCTTTGCACTTGTCAAGAAAAAGAAATATTATTTTTTAATTATAAGAATGAGTTTCTTTCTCATTTCATAGGTCTAGGAAAGTCAAAGTGTCAAAGAGCTCTTATTGAGCATATTTGTAATGTATATAAGTTTACCTAGTGATAATATTAACCCTCCAAGACTAGCACAATCCTCATGAAGAAGAAAACAAGCAAAACGATAAGGAGTACAGTCATGTTGGCATCAAAAATATATATATAACTATCATGTCAGCTCAATAAAAAAACACAGCGTTTCACACAATATGTCGACTCATTTATGGAGACGTGACCACTATAAATACCCAGCTGGGGTCACCACAAAAAACACAGAGATCGGATTTGTCTCTGCAACTTCGGATGGGTACAGGAGGTGTAGGAAGACAGTTTCGAATAACATTTTCAGAGGTCTTTCCACATGTTCAACAAACTTGGATGGGAATAGTAGACACCTCTGCAATTATCGTGGACAATTACAGTAAGAAAGATGAAAAACTTCTCCTCCTCGGTGGTGCAAATCTCAGTGAAGGAAACACATTCATTGTTTCCGGTGGTAAAGAATATCTCAAGTATCCTATAGTAGCACAAGAAGTCTCGACATAATTGAAGGTAAAGATCTTGATGCAATGAACTCTAAGTAATGCATTCTTAGCATTTCTTTCTAAACACATTCACAATATCGACATGATTGCGACCTCATAGTTATACATTTTCAGCATTATATACACAATCAAGATCTTGGTGAAGTAGTAGTCATGGTCTTGTTCTTTAATGAAGAAAAGGTCATGATCAAGATCTCGGTGCAGTTCACAATCAAGTGGAAAGATCTCGTTGACATGGTGATGAAGTAAGCAATGGTGCAACTAGAAGGACCTTTGTGGTACTATGATGATGATCTAGATGACACAGTAATGATGATGATGATGTCAAAAATAATAAGGGGATTGGTTTCTTAGCCTTGGATTGGCCTATTAGGTCAAGGGTCATGGTCTTGGTATTCATCAAGTAGAATCTCTATAAGACTAATTTTTTGCGGGGTTTCCTCTCCAAGAGGGAGAGGTTTTGGCCCTGGCAAAAAGCCAACATTTGGTGTTCTTGTCTCTTGTATTTTGGTAACTATTTTATGAAGTAAGAAATACACACACTAACGATATCAAGATGATTGTGCTAATAAGATAAAAGTTAAAATACCTCACAAATAGTTATCATGCTAAGAAGAATCACATTAACTATGTTTTCCCTAGATTCTTCAACAATATTAACTACCAAGGGGATCCCTAGGTACTACACAATATGTAAACTATTTTCTAAGAGTGCTTGAGCTAATAGGGAAAAGCATCATGAACAATAAATCAGAATTCTAAATTGGCCTCACTCACCATGATTATAGATGCTTTGAAAATGATATCCAAACAATCAAAGGTGTTGTTGACTGACTCCATTTCAAGTTATAATAGAGAAGGGACTCATTTTAAAGTGACTACTGATCACTTCAATGCTATCGTGGATAAAAATGCCATGAACCCTATCCTGAGCTTTGATGGAATCCAGGAGAAAGTCCAAAGTATGAGCTACAATAATGTGTAAATAGGGAGCTAAGTCGTAACCTTGTCTAGTTAACTTTTGTAATACAATTATGTTCAATGGTTTCCTACTCACAAAAGCAATGCTTGATGCATTACTGAAAAGAGATTTGACCATTTAAACAAACTTGTTACCAAACATAAAACATGTTAGAATATGGAGGATAAATTTCCAATCTACCCTGTTGTAGGGTTTATCATAATCAATCTTCAACAACAACGTTTCCTGGCCAATTTCTCTAGACTACTCCATAAATTCCCACAATGTGATGATAGTAACCAAATTGAATATTTCCTTAATAAAGTTGGTTTTCTCAAACCAGACAATACACGTAGCTACCTTTTGGGCCCTCAAAAGACAAGGTTCTTTGCTAGAACCCTGTAAGATACATTCAACATAATGATAAGCCTCCTGCTGCTAATGGCATCCTTTACTGAATTCCTGGGGATCAACTTGATCAAGGCCTAATTCTAAAGGTCACCCATCTAGCCATAATAGAAGATATCCCTACCATCATTAGTAGTTCATCCCCAACAAAATCCCACATAATTTTGGAAAATTCAAAAGGAAAACAATTGAGCATAGGATATTTCTTGTCCATCTTGTAGAGAACTTTGAATAGTTCTTAGAATAATCATACCTAAGAATCTATTTTTCTGGAGACCAAACCTTGGGTTGAGTAACCTTTCGCCATACCTCCTTTGTAGCCTTGACATGATCAATGAATCATACATAGAAAATAATTGTGGAAGTGAAAACAAACATGGACCTCACACTAGAACATAAGTGAGAACATGTTGAAGTTAAGAGCGATCCTTGAAATGGTCTCTTGTAGGAGCAGGTTTCGAGGCTTGAGAATTTAGTTAGGTGTCTTGGGAGTATAAAGTTAGGAATGATATTGATAGATTTCAAAAAAGTATTGACCATATTTATTGAGCTTCTCATGCTCCCATTCTATCAGCCCTGCGTGTACTATGATGTCAAAATATTTCTCTTGATAACAAAAATATATTCCTCCTTTCTGTTGATTCAAAGTAGGTTCTAGAAAGCAATAGTGGGGGCAGTCAACGATACCATATTAGAGAAAAAAATGTGACAATCATTGCCATTGAAGAATAGTTTTTTGAATATAACTGATGCTTCTGAAGTTTACTTTTCCATCTGGGATAGTTTCATCACTTTTCTTAAAAGTCGAGCAATCCCTTGACCCCATGTTTTGCTAGAATATGCTCAGAGATGATACAAGTTTATCTTGCAATATATTTGTTATCATCTCTATGTGCTCTATCCCTGGCTCTTTCATCTTCATCAAATTCTAGAAAACTACAAATGTTACATATTTTTTAACTAATTTAATGGAAAGTTTCATTTGGAATGATTAGTTGAGATTATCGTTTATCTATGGATGCAAAAGAGAAATAAAAAAGGGCATCAAAAATAGCTTCAGAATTTTTTTGATATAGATAATCATGTTACAGTGCCAGAGATTAGTGTTTCCTATACCCAGGGTTTTGATTTTGTTGAGAAGTATACAACCCTGTTGACTACCACCCCACCTTTGTACCTTTCTTTGCCTTTATGGCAAATCCATTTTTTGAATTACAAATCAGCAAAATCTTAGGCCAATTTCATTCTTAAAATACATTATTGCATAGGAGACTGCATATCTCTCATGTCCCTATTATTGGATTTTACCAGAAAAAAAATTTCAGCCTGAATCGATTCCCTCTATACCACATATTAACCAATACAGTGGAAGCAACCTGCCCATATGGAATGTAACAAGAATTTTGCAGGCAATATGGAGTGTGATGTTTTGGGTTTGATGTACAGTTTTGGATATTTTCCAATTTATGGCTATGTTCCAAGAGTAACTCATCATCTAAAGACCCTTTCTCATGTCAAGGTTGATCTTGAAGACACTTCCATCGTTGGAAAGGCTATTGAAGGGGTTTTTATATTTGTTTCCATTCTCAGCTATTGAATTGCTTTTGGCCTTGTTTTTTGAAATCTTTTGGGTAATAATAGCATCTGATCTGATAATAAACATTTCATTACTATGCAGACAATTAATGATGTTGTTATTGGGATGCTTAGTGTAGTATTTTCATGGTATTTTGACCATTTATATGGTAAGTTGTCATATATCTCAGGTTATTATTCACATTTCATTTCAATTTATCCATAAATTGTGTTACCAGAAATGGGGAAACGAATGAGAAATGGGACTAGAGGGTTTCATGGGATAAAGATGTGTCAACACTGTTATGTATATAAAATGTTTAACAATATAAATAATAGTGTCAATATAGGAAAGGAAACTAGAACAGAATGAAAAATAAGGTCTCCTAATCAAGTTTCTTATACTATGATATGTTCATAATTTTATACGTTAATGTACCACTGCCAAGAATTACATTCCATTTTCATGTTGGGCATCCTTACTATAAGTGATCAAGAGTTACATTCCCTTTTTATACTTGTTTCCCTCCTCGTATGGTTTAGCTAGCTACACACCCTTTTCATTCTGGGTAACCTTATGTATTGTTGGGCTAGGAACATGCCCTTTTATACTGGGAAGTGGTAATCCTTGTGTATTAATGAGTTAAATACATGCCCTTTTCATGTTGAACACCCTCATTGTACAATTAAGCTTCCACATGCCCATTTGAAGCTAGACACTCTGAACACATTGCTAAGCTACATGCCCTTTTCATACCAGGTAGCCTTGCTAAGGTCCTTACAACTGAGCCACATTCCTCTTTCATGTCATGCATCCTTACCATACAATCATTCCATTTTACTTCTGAGCACCCTTAATCTACCACTACCAAGTCAGTTATATGCCATCCTTAATGATAGGCACCATTATAACAAAATCTAGTTTTGTGCTAATCTCACACTGAACACCCATATGGTACCATGACCATTGAGATTCATTCCCATTCATTGTTGAGTACCTTTCTATATGCCCTTTCCATACAGGGAACCCTTACTATACCACTAAATATAACATGACAAATCAAAGTTTTATTAACATCCATGACACTGCTTAGTCTGTGCGACAGAAAGTTATTTCCTTTTGAGGCCAAATATTTACAGAAGTATGAAAATTTAAATGTAGGTATGATATATTAAGGAAGCAAATAAAGTCATGAAAATTTAAATGTAGGTATGATATATTAAGGAAGCAAATAAAGTCTATAAATACCCTTTTAAGTCTTTTTGAATAAAAACATTTGACTACTTATCTGGGAAATCCCCTTGGGGTACGCCAACAACTCTGTTTTGGTGCTCCTATACCAATTTGTTCCTGACATGCATAAACCTTGATGCCCTTCCTACAATATCATCCATTTTTTTTCATGAGATACCTTTTTCCCACCAATTATTTCCAATATCAAGCATCTTTTTAATGTGGTTATATGCCTTCAATTGGAGAAAAAAATTTAGTTTGATCTCTACTTCCCCCACCTGAGGAAGCAAGTTGTGAAGTTTCCCTGTAAGAAGTTGAAGAACGAAAGAGTCACAAACATGACAGGTCTTGTTGTCTCATTCCTCTTTGGGTTCCCTCTATCTACTTGTATCAGATCATAACTGTAACCTGTGAGCTTTTCCTCAATTGAGCTAATGCATGTTTTCCTCTCCATGGTATATTTAATTTAGATATCTTTGTATCTCAATATAACATATTGCGGGATTGAACAGGTTGATACGTTATTGTTACCTTTTCTACATTTTAACTATCCTATGGCAGTGTTTTAATTATTTTTTTATCTCCCTTTTTGGGATTGAGCATTTATTCTTTTATGAATGAGATTTTGATCCATTTTTTACATTATATATCCCATTTGTTTTTCATTCTATGAATAAATTCCTTGATGATCTTACATGGGAGATGCTTGCTACGCATATTATCCACTCTTTGTATGTAAAGAATCAACAACTTTATCACTTCCAGTGCAAGCGGGTATGAATTTAACAATGTTGGTTTATCTATATCGACTTCCCAAGCAGAAATATTCTAGTGCTATGAGGTGCTCTATTAAGCTTCAAAGTGTTCTTGCTGCTAAGATGGCATCATCTACACACAATAATATTTTTAATATTACTACGATGTTCAACCCTTCACCGCTTTCTCATTGATCCATATATCTCGCTGGTTGATGTATAGTTAGAAAAATGTTGGAAGAATAGGTATCCTTGCTTCACTCCTATAACATTGCTAAAACAGTGCAACACACCCTCCTTGGTTCAAATTTTGGCCTCATCCTTATCATGCAAATTGTGAACTGTTGCTTTCCCTATCGGCTAGGAAGCCTATCTTGGAAAGTTGATCCTATATCTCTAAGGACCATGTTAAAAGCTTTTATAAATTCTACTAAATAACATGACAATTCATCCTTTCCTGCCATCGAATTTAACTGGATTATAGATTTTGAGAATATTATGGAATCTAATGGAAAGGAATGAAGTCAATTCTTTGACCTCGCTCATGTTCAGTAGATTCTGGAACATTTCCAGAATCTACAATCAAGATAAGGATGGCCCTCACCTGCCATGTCATCTCTATCATGTACCATCACCACTGAGCTATACATCCTTTTCATGCTGGGCACCCTTGTTGGTTCAATGTCAAGGCTAGGACTAGAAAAAATATAAATCAGTAAATTGAAGAAAATTGGTTGAGTACTCTACAACTTTTGTTTTCTCAACAATCCTAAATTGCATTACTTTGGATTCCAGAGCAGATGATGTTATGGAAATATCTGTCTTGATGTTCAGGAAATATATCTAACATCAAAACACTTGACTTTCTGTAAAATCGACAGCCAAGGATATATCATCCTACTAGAAAGCATCAAACCTTTGAATCCAATCACTCGTTACAATGAATATGATATTGTCACCAGGACTCCATGTGAGAGCTCACTACATCATGAATACTCTGTTCAAATTATTTTTCTTCTATCATTCACTTCATTCATGTTTATGATTTTCTTTTAGAAGAAGCTTGCATACATGATGGAGAATCCCCAAGAAGCAAGATGGGGGAATGAATTTTCCTTTTGGATGCTCCATGTTTTATTATAGAAGCACCAATATGAGGATGTCTTCCTAAAGTATTTCCTTGTGGCCAAAGTCGAATTAAAGAGGAATAAGGCATCTTACCAACCTTGGTTCAACTTGTTTCTCAAAGGCTTATTTCCCTGTGTTTTTGGAGTTGATGTATTCACTGACCATTGCATTAAACGTTACCCAATGCATTTTGTTCATTTATTTATGGATCAAATTTGATAAACTAATACAATCTTATCAATCTATTGATGATAGACTATAATGAAGGCACTATACAGAGTATGCCAGAACATGACTCTTCTATTTTCAAACATAATGGGCCTAGTGGGACTAGTTCAATTCCTTAACAACTCGGTAACTCATATTTTCATCACCATCATGGGAATGCCTCAGGTGGATCTTTAAATCTGAGTTCCATATGTAATTTTTGAGGTTTCAGGACAAATGATAATTATACCTTGTGTATCTTTTTTAAAAATTTTGATAATTGTACTCGATGCCTCTTTTCTCAAATTTTCCTTTCTGGTTTCAGGGCCTGATAGTACATTTTTAGAGTTATGTTGGGAAAGAAAATCTTGTATCAAAGGCTGCAAAGGATATTAGCACTTTGTTTCCCGTGGAAAGAATCTCATTTCCCATAGATATGGTGATTATATTTGTACCTGGAAAGAAATGAGCCACATTTTTCTACACCCAAACCTGTGCCGCAGATAATTTTTTAAGGCCACATGAGACCCCACAAAGTCGACACTCCAATAAGCAGTGATATATTGACAATATTTGGGCAGATCATACCTACTCCCATGTATGTTGTGCTCAAATCGAAGTAAAAACTACAATGGGTAACATATATCACATATTCCATAAAGCCCAATTCGAAAAACATTTTGATCAACTTTTTAATTATAAAAATTACCTCTGTTTCCAAGCTTTCAGGCCAAAGGTAGGGAAATTTAAGAAGTTGCAATTATCACCACCAATGAAGAACCACTGGAAAAAAATACACAAAGGAAATTGAATTTGAAGTATTTAGCAAAGCACTTGATTTGTTTCCTGCATATAAATCAATAATGGCATAAAAAATAACGGATGATTAATCCCGTGACTTAAACACTTCCATTATATAAAGGGATTGAACTTGTTTTCAATCTCATAATCACATGCTACTTCTAACTACTCTGCCTGGATTCATGTTAAACTTGAATTTTATTAATCACAATGAACAATCGGAAAAAATAAGAATACATCTTAACTCCAAATATATGAATCTATTAAGCAATAAGAGGGATTTTAAAAAATCAGGACCAAAAACTCTTTATAAGAATCTATACCAAATCCCCCATTAGAGAAGAAACGATAAAACTTATATAAACCTTACCTTGCTAATTTGTCTCCCTGAGGTGTGTGGAAACAATTGATGAGAACAGTTGTTGCAATACCACTTGGAAAAGTTACCTTGTTGTTAACAATCAATACTTCAAACTAGTACAGTCCACCAAATTCAAACAATATGGCAATGCCATTCATAAACAACATTAATATGTTGTGAAGATTGATTTCATGGCTAGTAATCATCATCTTTCTTAGAGGTACCAAAAATAAAATACCACCAAAAGTGACCAGGAAAAAGAACCACCAAATAATTATCCAATAATGGAGCTAGAGGATCCACTTACTCATGTGGATTAATGCTTCCATATAAAGAATATTGTGTTGAAAAATACTCAAATTCATAATAGTTGAGATTATGTATGAATTTATGAAATTGGAAGTAATAAGCAAAGTCATCCATCACAAAAATTCATCTTTCTTCCTTCTCACCTTGAAAGTTGCAACAACTCATGCCCTGATTGGAATGACACTAAATTTCAAATATATAATAAAAATGCAAGCTGGAAAGTGCCCTATGAATACAAATGGAAAACATACCTACCTACCCTAACTAAGATAAATGTTGATCAAATAGGAAACATGAGAACACCAATGGAGTTTAGCCAACAAATTTTTTAATGTATGGGACTAAATCATACATTTGATTGCTAGGGAAACATGCAAATGAAGGGATAAAGTGTAGAATGGATGAGCAATCCATACATGCCACTTATAAAAACTACCCCAAAAGGTCCAAAAATACTTAACGCCTTATCTTAAATGACTCTTAAAATGACCAAACATGATCAATGAAAACACGAGAGTGGTGTGGGAGAAGAACATAAATAAAAAGTGAAGATACCTTTCCCTAAGATCCCTTTGCCATTCTTGTATTCAAACATGTTATCCTTTCCCTTTTCCCTTAGTCACAAGTTACAACTTCTAGGAGATTCCCAAAACAATTTTGAGTCAACTATTGCATCATGAACAACATGATTCACTCATAATTCAACACTGTTTTCTAGCATTTGAGAAATAATCTTGACCATAATCTTCATCCTGATAGAGACTTCTGAGCTTATTAACAACCATACACTTAGCATAAAAATCATACACATGTTGGCTAACAGTGTTTGATAATGGCCACTCTTTCAATTCTTCTTATTTACATCCTAGGGTTGATTCATGGCTATCATACTTTTAGTTTTGATCATCATCCACATTGAAAACATGATCATATATAATCATATAAACAATTAGGGTTTATTCTAAAGGCATATTGGGTCAATTAAATGTGAGTTTTCTTCATCTCCTAATATTCATCAACTTTATTTAGTTGTGCTTGAGATGAGTCCTCAATCATGTAACAAGAAGGGATGCCACCCGCTGGCTTAATGCTAACTCTAAGGGAATTGAAAATGCAAATTGTAAATATATACCCCTCTTTGCACTAAAATAAGACATTTGATTCTTCCAATCCCCCCTTTGGATTGAAGAGAGCTCTCTTTTCATTCTCCTTCTTATTACCATTTAGACAACCATCAAAGACCCCATGAATATGGCCCTCATTGACACATTCAACATGTTCCTCTATTGACTACTCTGTATTAAGTAAATAGCATGCAAGAGTAAGTTTGTTGCAATTGAATTAGAATTATATGGTATATGTGGTGTTGGAGGAGGTCTTGCAAATTGGTCTTTGTGCCCAATCATGTCTTCATCATAATGCTCATTTGGGTAAAAGGCTTCTAAAATAATAACATTTGAGGGTGGAAAGTCTCGAATGTTGGGCATATTCATCCTCATTCTCAACAAGGCTAGTAGTTTCATGGTCCTAAAGTACTCATTAGGCATGTAACTATTTAGATCTGCAAAAGTATCTTCTAAAGAAACACCACCTTTATGAGAACATTTGGGCAGCATTTTATTTTCTTTAAAATTCTTGATTGTATTTCATGAGAAAAACTTGTTGACCCTTCATTTCATTCGTTATTTGCCCCAAGTCAATTTCCTCAACTTCTGAAGGAGAGGAAGATGCTACATCTTCATCTTATTCAAGAACACCATCATTCTCACAAAAATAACAGGATTGCGCAGTAAGCTGATATTGTTTAGATTCTTGAATCTCCTCCTCAGAAAGAGAATTTGTCCCTCTAGTTCATGCATCATTTATATTAACTCAAACTAATTCATCTCATTCTTAAGAAAATGAAATTGAGTTGTTTTCTCCTCACATCAAAGCCCCCATGCGCTCTTCTTGGTTAGTGAGGGACGACAACTCACAAGCCATTTTTTATGTGTCCCAATTCCAATAATTTTCAAGTTACCATATGAGAATTCCTTGCCTTAATTCTACTGTTTTTTCTCACCACAAGCAGTAGGAAATTGCATTCAACAGGACAAAGGTTTATTCCTTGGTGGAGTTGACAGGAAATATTTACCTGTGTTTCCAAAAATATATTAAGATTATACACATAAAAGGAAATAAGAATGGCATGAGAATGCTCTCCTTTCCCTCAAGACTGTTCCATAAACATTTTTATCTTCCCAAGGAGAAAAACTCTCCCTGGCAACAATTCCAATTTAGATTTTTCCCATCTATCAATTTTCTCCAATGCTTGCTCAGACGATTGTTAAGCAAACTCTGGCTCAAGAATTAATATGATTTCTCTATTAAATAGGGAAATCCAATTCCAATGATTTCACTTGGTTAACTGGTCTATTGTCTAGGAACCCAAATCTCATGGTGGGCTTGGAATTAAGGATTCTAGCAATGGGTGCTAAACTCCTATGAATACTAGTGTCACTGAAGTATGAATGGTGGAAAAAGGTTTTGTAGTTGCACAAAAAATATTTCATATGGGAAAGAAAGTAGTCTGTAGATGATATTATCCAAGTGAGATGATGGCCATCCATTTGGAGACTTGTGAAATCTACCATTCCAATAATAATGGATCAATTTACCTAGATTTTAGGAAATAGTAAAAATATCAATATTTGGAAGAATAACATCATTAGTCACCAGCTGCTTGACTCTCGGTACACCACTCCTTTAAAGATATGATTGGACAACAAGGTGAAAATTCCCTTTTTGACATTTCTTCATGGGACAGAGTTTTATATTATTGAGAGGATGGAACATTGGGGCTCCACCTTCACGCTTGTGCCATTTGGTGGCCTCAACGGAACAACAACTGCATGGTTGTGCCCTAAGGAACCTCAAGGAATTAGGCTATAGAGGGTGGGGTTTAGCTAAGTATTTAGTTAAGAAGAGCTATGCCCAACAACTTTCTCGCTCTTCACTTCCCCATAAAGCCACGATTTGGAGCAAGATATGGCATTCAAATGCCTTGCAAAATTAGAGATTTGACTAGTGCACAATGATGTTCTATTTATCTACCCTTCAAATAACACCTTGCCAATTTTTAGAAACTCTTGAATGAATTCTTAGTTTTCAAAATAAGCAGGGATTCTTCAAATTGTATAATAAAGGAAAGAAACAATGCAATTTAAGAAAGTATGCATGAAGAAAGAGAGTATAAAGACACCTACATCTCACATGATAATTCCAAAGATGGTGTGTGAAGAAGCAACAAGATATTTTTATTTTACTTGCAATGTCAAAAGATATGGTTTCATGGTAAACAAACAAATATGTTACATAAACGTTATAAGACATCATATGAAGTCCAAGATTCTCTACATATTTAATCAAACTCATTTGTTTTACAATTTTTCTCATAATGTTGAGGATCTCTCATAAAATAGTAGCCCGGAGAAGGGCTGGCCAGATTTTATCATTATATGATAAATTCACTTCATTCGCCATAGGCAGTGCAATAAAATAGGTCATATTAATGGTTTGGATTGATATTTCATGTCTCCTCCATGCTTAAAGCAGCTCATAAAATTAATATGTATTTTATCTCAAATGTACCTATGTGTCTTATAAAAGTATGAAGACATTTTGAACCTATCCAGAGCTTCACAGTGGTATCAGTTGAGCCTGTAGAAACTTCTCCATAAGGTAACTTCAAGATTTCCTGAATGGGTGCTTGATGAGCCAGCTAGGATTCAATAATCCAGGAGGCAAGTTTGAGTTCAGAGCTTTGAATTTGGATTTCCTCAAACCCAAGGACAACTTATGGGGTAGATAAATTAGAGATTTTAAGGGTAGTGATAGCACTAGAGGAGATAAATTATAGATTTCAAGGACTGTGAGGGCACAATGACATCATTTTAATTGGCACTAAATATTCATATCATGCAACCTCATTTTGTTTAGATTCTAGAGACTAGAATACTTCCAAATGATACTTGAGATAAATTTATGCTCTACATGGACTCCATCAAAGTGAGTTTTTAGTTAAAAAATCTATCATGGCACAATGAAAATCTCTGAGCCACAATTGATAAATTCACCAATTGTGGAACTTGAAGGGAGTGGAAATAAAATTAAATTCTATGGAACCAACAAGAAAAGAAATGTTTGATAATAATAGTCTTCCATCTTACCTCTGATTAGATTAGGTAATTAATTGTGTTCTTCAAAACCTCTATAGGATGCCATATAAAAACAAATTCCTTTAACTTTGTTTGATATATGAAGCCACCAAATAAAATGGATCCACTGTAATGAAGAAAATAAATGACAACACTAATAGTGTATCAAATTATCAATAAGAAACAGAGTTTTTCCATAATGGAAAATAGTGTACCCTCTAACCAAATGTCCAACTTTATATCTGACCACCACCATAATCATTATCTGAGTATAAAAGTAGGGATGTAGATCATTTACCATACATATTTTGTACAACAACCATAGGAGGAATTTTAACAAATGTGATATATGGTACTTAACGGGATAGGACTTTAGATTTTGCATTGAATTTTCCAAACTAACCTTGCCATCAAAAAATAAAAAGACATGAAAATAATTTTGAGGAAAATATTCTTTGAAAACCCTCAAATTCTACTTTTCCTCATCCAGAAGTAAACCAACTAGGCCTCCCTGGGACTTACAACAAAGACAATTCAATCTAAACTACCATCCATTACAAATGGAAAAAAACATTCAGGCCTTGTTCAATCAGGAAAGCTTCTAGTGATACATGGTACAAATAAACAATAATTAAATATGAGACTCCAAAGTCAAATCAGGGGTCACTCATGCATCTTTTTTATTGCTCAAGTAGTGCAGACTACAATATGCAAAGCTTTAATACCTAGAAAACATGAAGATTCCCAATATCTGAACTCAACTCATCATATATGTCAAGTAGAATGTGTACATTTAATAAACAATAGGAATGGAAGGCCACTAATCAAAAAATCAAATGAGGCTATGTTTCCCTCATTTGTCAACTCCTACAATCAATAACACTATCTTTTCATTCATATAATAATTATTGACTTATGCCACTAACATATGAAGGCGTTGCATAGCAATGGTTTTTAAATGGGAACTTCCTCAACCTTACATAAATGCTAGGTAAATCACCAATCCACTTAAAGGTTGTTCACAAATTTGATTCATTGGCTTAAGAAGGTTTGGTGGGCTCCAGTATTGTAGCAATCATGCTACAACTCCTGGAGCTTCCTTCTCTAATTTTATCAACCCGGTAGTTTGTAACAAACTTGGAAGCGACGGTGCTGTATGCACAAGTACTAGCTCTTGTCGCAGCTGTCACTTGGTCAGCTAGCACAAGTCCGCTAGGGGCTCAAGCCAACTTCTATGAGCTCTCAGAAGAAGCTTTTTAACTGATGGATGAAAGCTAACTCAAAGGAAGCTAATCTATTTGCAAAAAGGAACTGAAAGCCAACAAGAAACGCAAACCCTAGCAAACCCTAATTCTGCCAGCTAGTCCTACTGATGCAAAGGTGGGAATGCAAATTACTGAAAGAGATGCCATTACTTCTAGGAAGGTGAGGTGCATGTGTCTAGACTACTTTGATCTGAAGAGAACACTTTTTGTATTTTTGTTTCAATTTGTTGGAATTATTATGCATGTGCTTCTAACTAGATCTTTACTGTGCAGGGGTAGATCAAGGGGGGAAATGTTTGGAAGAGGTCACGAAGGCTCAGAGAGGGTCTAAGGAGTCCCTAACATCCTTTCAGAGAGTTCCACAAAGTTTGGATGCCAAGCAACCGTGTTTATGAGCTTCTAGAGGAAGTCTGCAGGGGTTCTACAGGATGTTTCAGAACTTCTACAGGATGTTCAGTAATTCCTACAGGATGTTCTACAATCGGATTTTTGGGTGATGGGTGAGTGGAAGAGGCTGCATGGGTGGATAGGGAGGTAGGAGAGGGATTTGTAATGCCTTAGTGACAGAGAGATGAGATGATGAGGGGGTGTGCTAAGCTGGTTTGTCTAAAGGAGGGTAGAGGGAATGGAAGGCCGAAAAGGTAGAATAACGAGGGTAATAGAATAGTTGAGAGACAAGGGGTCTAGTTGGGAGATGAGTAGTTGGCCTGGGCACAACTTAGAAGGACAAGAGAGTGAGGGAGTAGCGCTGCACAGTGTAAATGAAACAAATCATCCACGTCCTGCACATAACCGAAATATTATTAACCTATTCTAACTGTTCAATAAACCAATGAACAGCAACGTTATTTCTAAGGAGAATCATGCATGGTACCGAAACAAAGAAACATTCCAAGAGATCTGAACGCATGGACACTTCTACAAACGAAAATATTACACCACAGATTGCATGAACGTGTAAACCAATGGTTTTGGTGGGCAGCACTGTCTGCAATTCCAGCCCCTAGAAAGAGGTGAAAATGAGTGTGCAAGCAACCCTTTTCTGGAACCTTTATCAACTCTAATCTCTTCAATTTATTCTAAACAGCTAAAGCAACTCTATCTTCTACCAATGACCTACTTAACCACACCAAGAAATCTGATTCAACAACTGTGTTTCAAATGCATGTAGATAAAAACCATAATGCTGAAAGAAAGATAACAATACAAAGGAAGGAGGCCTTAGGCTCTCAGGTTGGGCCCAACCCCGAGAGCTATGGCTCCTTTAAGAACTCAGAACTGAACTCAAATCTGCCTGCTTTCCATTAAAAGATAATAATCATAAGTCAAATAACATGCCAATAATGGCTACAAAAGAGCAAAACAGAGCTAGCAGCTCATAGTCCAGAATGTGCAACAAGGTTTCAAAAGTCCTTTTCGAAGGCTAAAGCCTCATCATTTATACATCACGAGGCCCCAAGATGGCCTCCGAAATCAGTGGGACTTGGCTGACCAAACTAGGAGTGAACTGCTACTTCCTCAAAATCCGTTTGGCTGCCTTCTAGATCCGGTTGTGGTGGCTGTTAGAGCTCGGAGTTGGGGGTGAAAATCCCGAGGAAGGCCATTTAATGCTGTGGACAACCTTCCTACGAATCTTCAACCCCATCTTGGCTGTCTCCTAGCCCTCATCTGCGTGGTTTTGCTCCATTAAATGTCAAAAAACTTGAAATAAGCACGTGTTAGCCACCTAGGAATAGTGACTGCCCTTATTCGTACAAATGACATAAATACACTAAAAAATGATGCATAAGTTATGAAAAATGAAGGGTTGAGCAAGGGTAGTTAGGCCAAATGAGCCCAAAATGTTACCAAATTTGGGGCTCATCATCACCCCCCAGCTAAAATGATTGCTCATCCCTGAGCAACTAATCCAGCTCCTCGTCCTTCATTGCTTTCACCACCACCCTCACATCCCAGGCTTCTGAAGTGGTCTCTTCCTCACTGGCATGGAACCGAGCCTTCCTTTCCACCTCCTCCCACTGCTTATGCTCTTCTTTTTCTGTGCTGCCTTCCATCAATCCTAACAGTAGAGGTGGGCTTAGCTTGAGGCCAATCCAGCTGGCTTGAAGGTTCTGTATGGACTTTTTGTAGAGGGGCACCCATGCTAGAGCTTCCCTCATTCGAGTTGGAGTATGATATTCTCCGATTTTAAGGTTGTGGGACAATGTGTTCCATCGACAGGTGCAAGCATGAACACAGTTGTCCCCTAACAGTCACTCCATATCCTCGAAATGTGCTATGGCCTGTGCCTGCTGATCCATGTATTTCAATAAAGTTTGAGGGTTGGTGGCTAAGTGTTGGTGGGCCGATATCAACGCAGTGGGATCCCCTGGCTCTGCTCTGATCAGCAGTGGCTCATGTAATTCTCGGTCCATGACCTCCTTGACTTCTGCTGCCCTCTTTTCTTCGTGGTTCAACCATGAGGTAAATGCCATCAATTGCATATCCCCTACAACTGTGTTGGGATCCCATGTAGTCACGTTAGGAAGGGCCAAATTATGGAGATAGAACTCTGAGAGTTTGGCCTTATCCTCTGATGAACTGCTATTACATAATGCTGTGAACTGCTGGGGGTCTTGGAGCTGGGAGATACCCCTCTGTGCCAATGCATTTATCTGAAATTGCAGCCACTGGTCTCGTAGGTACAAGCCATAGGATTTGGCCGGCTGTCTACATTGGAGAGCATCCATGGCCCAACTGGCCATGTAAGCCAGTTGTGCCTCTTTTTGCTGCAACTGCTGTTTGAGAGCTTGTATCTCGATTTGTGCTTGCAGTTCCCCTTCCTGTAGATGCGAGGTTGGCTCCCCAAGACCAACTTGCAGTCCTTCTCTGCCTTGATGTTCTGCTGTAGTGTCCCCTGAGGATGTGCCCTTTTCCTTCTTCAGCTCCTGTAGCTGCAGTCTAAGTTTCTCATTCTCTTCCTGTAGGAACACCCGCTGGCAGTTTGCCACGTGTTTGGCCATAGCTAATTCTTTTCGTGCCTCCTTGAGTTGTTCCTCCAAGGGGCCTATGTCAGCCACTCCTTTTGATTTAGCTATTTTCATCCACGTGTGGGTTCGTACCCTTTCTTCCTCCAACGCAAAGAAAAGTGGCACGGTGAATTTTTGTGGAATAATTTTCCCAGCCTCCAAAAAGTTATAATACGAGCTCAAGCTTGGCTGGGGACTTGGTTCTGGAATATGCTCTTTTTCTTCTTCCCTTGGTGGCTCTACTTCGTCTTCCCTAAGTGGTGATGAGGGTGCCTCTCCCTCCATCCTCTCTGTCTCCTTAAGCCGGGCCAAGGTTTCCTGTAGAGCGGCCTCAACATCCTGTAGCCGGGCTTTTGAAGCCAACCAGTCCATCCTCTCCCTCCAAGTAATCGTCTTCGGGCTCCCCCTCTCATAAGTGACTGATATCTTTGAGGGGGACCTCTCCCTTGGCGAGGTAGGAGTATCTTCTATAGTAATTAGGCTGCTGGATGGAGGTTGGGGCTTGCCTGTTTTGATTCTCACACTTCTCCTAGCTTTAAAATATAGAGGGGCCTCCCTCTTCCTCTTTTCCTTCGGCTTAGGAGGTGTACTGAGGGTGGCCAGCACAGCTGCTGCCTCCCTTGCAAGAATTTCGGCTCTCTTTTCCTTTGGTTTTCCTTTCTCAGGGCTTCCTGTAGAAGGCCCTGTATCAGCTGATTTCTGGCTTCCTGTAGAAGCCGTTTTTGGTTTTCCTGTAGAAACAGGTGGCACCGTTTTAGCTTGTTTGACTGTGGGGGCTTTGCTTTTTGACTTGGTTGGGGCTGCTGTCGAGGTGCCTTTACTGACGTGGACCTGCTCAGTCTTGTCCACCCTACTTTGTAACCTTTTCTCCCTGGGTGTCAATGTGGATTTGTCATCCTTCTCTTCGGCAACCTTTTTCTCTTGTTTCCCTTTTTGCTCTTTCTTCGGTGCTTTGGCCGTGGGTTCTTGGCCTTTCCCTTTCTTCTCTGTGCGTACTGACTCCTTTTCCTCGCTGCTAGAGGAGGTGAGCTCCTCGGTCAACATTTTGATATCGCCATCCTTAGTCAGATTCCGGAAGGCTTCCCACGAGAGAGGGACTTTGTATGTGTGGAGTGCATCCTCCACGAGGAGTTTAATGAGCCCATGATGGGCTACCTGGTCTGGCGTGCCTTCTTTTAACTTGGTGGCACATTCAGTCATAGACTGCAGGAGAAAGTAGGGAATACTGAGCTTGTTTTCTGAGGGTAGGTCCATTTGGTGCCTCAATTCTGTGAGTAGCCAGAAATGGTACCCATAAACAATGCTGAACCGTCCTTCGCATGTGATGTATTTCATAATTTGGAGGCTGACCTCACTCCAAAGTGGCTGTAAGCTAGCTCTGCCAACCCCGTTCTTATCCTCTGAGAATTGCTCCTCTGGTGGGAAGAACTCCTTTTTAGCCTTCTGGCCTAATTTCCTTTCCTCCTTGTCCCATGGTACCCCCATTGGGAGGTCAGTGATTCTGCTGATGAGCTGTGGGGTGACTCTGAGATTCAAACCCCTGAAATTAACAATGGCCAGCGTTTTTGATTTTGGCTTCAGAGCTCGCAAGAACTCCTCTGCCACCTCATCATCATAACCTTGAAGTTTTTCGCAGAACGACATCCATCGCGCACGAGTGAACAGTTCCACCACCTCAGGGTTCTCCCTTAGTTTCTTTGAGTCTATCGGTTCCTTTCTGATGAATCCACCCGGCATGGTGAAAACCTGCTATGTTAACTGAAGGTGGCGGGTGCGTATCAAAAGATGGCCTTTCAGATTTCTCTGGGACAGAGCGTAGAATTACGCCTCTGTCACGCACACAATTCGTGAAGATTATCTACAGATGAGCCTTGACAGGGGCTCAATTATAAATCACATCCTGTAGAAAACTCCACATATACTTCGACGACAATTCATGCAAAAGGAAGACGACGCTTGCAATCTTATGCTCAGACTGTAGTTTTACATTTTTGAAGACGTCGACTTCGCCACCCTTTTAACCAATTGCATGGGAGGAACAGGTTCAAGCTTACCTTTTCCAATTCGCCACCTTTGATGTGAAGGGACCAATTTTCCTCGTGGCAGTGAGCTTCCTGTAGCGTAGCTTTCCTGTAGAAGTAGCGCACGGGTTCTGGAGAGCACGATAGTGGTTCTGCGTCTTCTGTGCCGCTACCAGACGTTCGAACAAGCCGAAGACTTGGAGTGACGAGCTTCAGAGGAATTCGGACGCTCACTCGACTTCAAAACGGCTGATGATAAATGAGTGGAGTGGCGATCTAGCCGGTGGATTTGAATCCTTGCGGAATTCGTGGCGCGGGGGTGAGCTGTCCCTGCCGGACCATTGGACAACGTCACCTACTCATTCCACTGCAAATCTCCCTGACTGTCGCATCATTCCCCGCAGATCTGCCGCCGCCATTTCCGTTAAATCGTCGCTTCTCCCCGACTGGACGCTTCTCACGTGTCCATTACCCGTGTTGCTTGCCACGACTACCACTTTCCAAATCCGACTAGACCATCTGACTGGTCGTCGTGGCCAGTTGAATGGCCATTCGACTGCTCAACCCGTTCATTTCATACTTGCAAACATTCTAGAGTAGTATTCATGTAATTTGACGAAAGAAAGGGCGAGGCACTTACCTGTGCGGCCGCGACGTTGTTTCCAGGTTTCGGGACGAGGGTGATTGGGTTTGCTTGCTGCTGCTATTTGCACAGGCCCGGGGGTCCTTCTTTGCAGATTACTGCTGATGACAAAGCTTGTGACTCGGCTGCGGGTGGTGCATGTGCCCGCTCTATGTGTTGCAGGCGCTTTGATGGTGTACACTCTAGCGGGATGAACTGCTACGGGATTCCTGTAGGATATCCTGTAGCAGTTTTTCCTCCTCGGGTGCATGCTGAGGCAGTGGAGACGGTGGCATCACAGCCATGATTGCAGGGCCCTCGAATGGCTTTGATAAGTATTGCATGGTATCTCTGCATCTTTTTTCCCATTTGAGAAGCGCTTCCTCTGATAATTCAATGTTCTGTTTTGACTGTGCAGGTATTTTCATTGCATGGCAACTGGGGTGGTAGAAGGAGGTGACAGCAGTGCGTGATGGAGAAAATATTAACTTGCATGCCTCCGTGTTGGACCTCGGGCATTAGATCTCCCCACACAATTAGTTCTAGGCCGTCTAAAACTTCTATAGGAAGTTTCCTATAGAAATACAAAACTTCCTGTAGAAAGTCCTGTAGCTTCCTGTAGGAGGCTAAACTGCGATCAAATCATGCCCAGATCTTGGAAGAGATGAGTGTTTCTGGAGGGAGTGCTGGTGAGGTCACCTGGTAACATAGTAGGGACCCTTGTCTTTGGGTTGAGGGCCTCTTTTCCTGCATAGAATACCTGCAACCTGCATGCATTGCCACATTGTGAACTTGCTTTCCCTGTTTTTTTTTTGTTTGTTCTTTTTTTTTTTTGAAAGACAGCAGGGGCGCCTCCATGAGGTTTTCACCCTTACCATCTGCCTTGAGCGCCTCAAAGAGGTTTTCGCTCAAGGGTCTTTTTCAAACATTTTCAGAAAGACAATAGGGACGCCTCAATGAGGTTTTCATCCCTACCATCTGCCTTGGGAGCCTCAGAAAGGTTTTCACCCAAGGATCTTTATTCTTTATTTTGATTTTTGATTTTTTTTTTCTCTCTGTTTTTTTTTTTTTTGAACTTCAAGGTATGCCCAAAACAGAGGCAGAACCCTGATCTATGACCAGCACTGATTTTTCCACAGTTTTGATGACTTCTTGTCTTGAGAGAGGTTTCCTGTAGATCATTAGTCGATGCCCATTGACAAGCATAGGGATGGCCTCCTCATCAATGGTCCGAATAAGAACAGATCCATTGTCATTACATTTTTCCACTGCATATGGTCCCAGCCATCTGGTTCTCAGCTTCCCCTTGAAATCTTTATGCCTGGAATCATACAACAGTGCCCAATCTCCCGGCTGAAATTGCTTGTCATTGAGGTGTTGGTCATGCCACACCTTCCTCTGAAGTTGAACCACTTCTGAGTGAAGAAGGGCCTGCATCTAGTGCTCGTCCAATCCATTCAGCTGCAATAACCTTTCTTGTTGGGCAAGGCTGAGATCTAGGTCCAACTGAGTTGCCATCCTCAAAGTGTTGTACTCGAATTAAATTGACAGCAAAGCTTTCTTCCCATAGACCAGCTCATAAGGTGTGAAGCCGGTTGTGGTCTTCCAGGTGGTGTTGTAAGCCCATGTGGCCTCAACCAGGCGATCTGGCCAATCTTTTCTACTGCTGCTCACCACCTTAGTCAAGATCCCTTCCAATGCTCTATTGGTGACTTCCACTTGCCCATTTGCTTGAGGATGATAGGGGGTGGAAGTCCTATGCATGATTTTGTGATGAGCGAGTAGGTCTTCAATTAAGTTGGAGGTGAACTGGCTTCCTTGATCGGTGACTAGCTCTCTAGGGTAGCCAAATTTGTAGAAGATGTTTTCTCTTAAGAACTCGGCCACCTTTTCTTCTGTCGCTGGTTTGATTGCCTTGGTTTCTATCCACTTTGTCAGGTAGTCTGTGCACACAATGATGTAAGACCTTTGCCTCGAAGGAGGATTGATTGGACCCACAAAATCCATACCCCACTTCTCAAATGGCTCAAGAGTCACTTGAGGTTGGAGAGGCATTTCATCCCTTGGAGTCGGTTTCCCCATCCTTTGGCATCGGTCACATCGACTGATATATCTTCTAACATCTTGATGAAGCGTGGGCCAATAGTAGCCTGCCTGCAGGATTTTGAAGGTAGTCCTCTTTGCTGCAAAATGTCCTCCACAAGGCCCATCATGACAGGTGAGGAGGATATCAAAGACTTCCTCCTCCCTTACACAACGCCTTAAGATCTGATCAGGGCCAAGCTTGAATAGGTTGCCCCCGATCCAAGTGAATGAGGCACTCTTTCTGACGATTCTGCTCTTTTCTCTTGAGGATAAGTGTGGAGGGAACTGTGCTGAAACAAGGTAGTTTGATATATCAGCAAACCATGGAGAGAGTACTGAAATAACAAACAGATGTTCATCGGGCATCTGGTCATCCACTGTTCCATCCTCATCTGCAGATAAATCCAATCTAGACAAAAAGTCAGCAACGACATTTTCTTTACCTGGTTTGTCAACGATAGTCAAATCAAACTGCTGCAACAAAAGTAACCATCTAATAATACGAGCATTCACATCTGGTTTATTCATTAAATATCTAATTGCAGCATGATCAGTATGTAAAAATGTTTGATAGCCAGTGATATAATGTCGGAACTTGTTCAGTGCATGGACCACGGCCAAGAATTCCTTCTCAGTCACAGTGTAATTCAGTTCTGCCTTGGATAAGTTTTTGCTGACAAAGTAAATGGCATATGGAAGTTTTTGTTCAACTTGTCCTAAGGCTGCCCCTATGGCTTTGTTCGAGGCATCAGTGTGGATGTGGAAAGGTAGGGCCCAGTTTGGACATCTCAAGATTGGGACAGACACCAACTTGTCCTTTAATTCATTCAGAGCCTTCTGACAATCGTTAGTCCATTTAAACTCAACATCTTTTGCCAAGAGGCTAAACAATGGCGAGGCTAGCTTGCTGAAGTCTTTAATGAATCTCCTATAATATCCCGCTAATCCTAAGAAACTTCGAACATCTGTTACCTTCTGAGGAGGTGGAACCTTCTTGATGAGAGCAATTTTGTTAGGATCCACCTGTAACCCTTGGCAAGAAATGGTATGGCCTAGCATGGTCCCTTCAGTCATAAAGAATTCACACTTTTCAGGACTAAGGGACAGGTTCATCTCAATGCACTTGGTGAGGACTTTTCCCAGATTAGACAATGCTTCCTGGAAGTTGGACCCATAAGGAGTGAAGTCATCCATATAGATTTCCACCGAATCATGGACCAGCTCAGAAAAGATGCTCAAGACGGCTCTCTGGAAGGTGGCAGGAGCATTGCATAGTCCAAAGGGAAGAACTCGGTAAGCAAAGGTACCCCAAGGACAAGTGAAGGTGGTCTTATCTTGGTCTTCCGGGCTGATTTGGATCTGATTGTACCCGCTGAACCCATCTAGGAAAGAGAAAAACTTCTTTCCTGCCAGTCCATCCAACACTTGATCTATGAAAGGTAGAGGAAAATGGTCTTTCTTGGTAGCTTTGTTCAGTTCTCGGTAGTCCACACAGATTCTCCACTTCCCATTTTTCTTGGGAACCAACACCAAAGGGGACACCCATTCGCTATCCGAGATGGGGTAAATGAATCTGGCATCCAACAGTTTTTGTAATTCCTCCTTGATGATGTCCTTAAGGGCTGGATTCATTCTCCTTTGGGGTTGCCTAACCGGTTTACAGTCCTCTTTGATGTAGATGTGATGGGTACAGACCGAAGGATGAACTCCTTTCATCTCCTTATAGTTCCAAGCAAAAGCATCTAGGTGACTGGCCAACAGACTACACAGTTCCTTTCCCTGGGAAGGAGATAGGGAGGATCTGATATTTAACGTTCTCTCAGGACCGAACTCCACATTTTTTACTCTAGGAGTGACAGGGTTGGTCACACAAAGGTCCACTAAGGTGTTGGCTTGGGCATCCTCCACCAATTCCTCTAAGGACAATGCACTGGGAGGTGGAGTCTGGATCAAGGTTTCAATCAAATCATCCTCTGTTGGGAGGCCTCCCCTAGTGGTGTCTGTCGTGGAGGAAAAAGTCGTTTGTGCGGACACAACGGACCTCCCTAGGAGTCTAAACTCTCTGGCGACAAACAAGACAAAATGGAGTGATCTTTCTCTAAATATACCTTTTAAAACATGAAAACTACAAGTGTTTAGGCTTACCTTATTCCAAAACGCTGTTGTTGTAGTCCGTCCTTGCCGATCCGGATGAGCTCCTCCTTCACATCAATTCCTGCAACCACAAACAATCAAACAATTACCAAGCACTTGCATCTCATATAATAAAACATATATTCAACATGCAGACCAAGGAACACATGAAATAACTCATTAACACAAGCTATTGAGAAAAATAAACCAGTTTGTATTAATAACGAAACAAAGAAACTCTTACAACCTGGCCTTGGTGTTGTGCAAGTTCCTCCCAGGGTCCATCAAGGGTTTTCCTCTACTTTGACAAAGCTCACCCACTTCCAAGTAGAATCAAGCAAAGACAATCTCTCCTCACAAGGTTCTAAATGGGAGTCCTAATTCCTGCAGCATTTACCCAAAGAAAATGTATAGCTTCAACCTCTCCTCCCTCTGGCTCAATGCCTTTATTTATAGTGCTGTAAAGAGGTTATTCAGGTCCACCATCAATGGGATAATCCCCCTCTTTGGGTGGGATAGCTCCCTTATTGATGGGATAAGTTCCCCCTTAATAGAGATACATGAACCAACTGGAGGCGCATCCATTTCATCAAACCGACCTCTAGAAAGTTCTAGAAGTAACCACAAGTAACTTTTTTAAGATGAAACTTGCGCATTTTGCCTTTTACAGAAGGACGCACCTGTCCTTTGACATACAGAGCGTCCAAAGACGCAGACTTTGTGAACATTGTGAGCGTCCCCGCAGCTAAGGCTTGAGAGAACCTGCGTCCCCAGAGATAAACACATTTTTTACAAGACTTTCTCTCTTCTTTGAGTTTGAGATGGATAGCAGAGGCATAAGACTTGCCTAAAAAGGGTAGTATGACTGTTGATTTGAGCCATACTAACTGTAAGTAGTCATGGTGACATTTTTTAGTGTAACAGATTGCCCCCTAAAGTGCGAAGCCTGGAATAGATTAGGGTTTTGTAATTCTAGGAAGGGTGAAGCGCTTTATCATTTCAAGGATTGTCTTGTGGATGACCTGGTTGGAACCTGCAATTTTCAACACAAAATACATGTATAATATTATATCATCACTGAGGTAGGCATTCCCATACTCAGATTCAAAACTTTAACTAATGGACTAACTACTCTGATACAGGAATGATCTTGCAGTACATCATTTTTATAGACTTTTGTAGACACAGTATGGACGCAGCCATCTGTTTATGATTAGTCTACATAGATAATGAATACAAAACTCCTCGCAGCCTGGATGGTAAAAACTAGATCCAGGGTCTTCACTTCTACTTCCCGAATTGGTACGATTCTAGCCATGTGATTAAATGATTTGATGTCGAACATGTTAGAAACCACTTGATTACCAGTCGATGATGTAAACTGTTAACAAGCGTGAGAGAGACCACCAGTAATGTCAATGGTTCTCAAAGTACCAAGCACAACCCTTGTGAAATGTGAATAGATGTTTTGATGTCGAACACTTCACGGAATCCTTTGATCGAAAGTCAATGATGTAAACTGACGTCAAAGGCGAGAAACCTGCCATTGATGCATGCAGACTTCAAGGTACTGTCGATTCCTAAGTCATCTTTCTAGATAATGTGTCGATGTCGATAGAAAGCGACCCGTTGCAGGCAAGCCCGCAACACGAAATCATTGTTCAAGTTGAAGAAATGTTGCTGTAAGGACTGACTCAAGGATGGTCAAATGGATGACAAGTATCTTGCAGATGAAAGTTTTGCTTGCAGACCTCTTGAACACATAATGACACGACAGATGGCTTGGTGACGAATATCTCAAAGTTAATCCCCGGAACCTGGTTAAAGACTTTCAAAGTGGTTTGATCAACTGTGAGGTAAAAGATTTCCCAACCCAGGTGAATGAGACAGTGTCGTGTTCGAGAGCGGTGATAAAGTTTCTTTCGAGACAAAAGGTAACAAACAGGTTCATTCTTCTCTCTTTTCCCTCACCATTTCTGGCAAGTACCTCTTTATTTTTAACAAGCTTGAGGAGGATAACATATGCTTGATTATAAGCTCATCCTTCGAACGAGTCCAACCTAGTTTAAATTCGAACCCTAGGAAGGAGTGGTTCGTTCCTGTTTGTAATTGAACAGGTCCTCTACTGTAAAAGTTTAACGAGCCCAGTATAGGAGAAACTCGGCGTTTTTCAATTTTAGAGAGTCTGAAAAAACTAAAGGAGACTCCACGTTGAACTTTTTCGTACATTTGTGTCCCTCAAGCCCGAAAAAGTATAAAATAATACCTGGGGGAACCGCTTGATCTTGCGACCAAGGAGTACTTTCATAATAGTGTCGTTGACCTGAAAAGTAAAAAGCGATCAAGGACACGTCGTTTTATTTCCTTATCGAGTTTGAAACGACAAAAACCCGGCAATCTTTTCCTGATTTTGCGGTCAGAAAAGAGCTAAAAGGGGACCGTCTTTTAATTCCGTTTTAACGAGTGTAAAAGAAACGCTCGGCGATATTTTCATGTTTTAGGAGTCAGAAAAGGGCTTAAAAGATGACTCTGATATTTTTGTTTGTGAAAAATTACAATTTCCCTCGAGATCCCTTTGTCCTGCACAAAAGCAACACATTACTCATACCTGTTTAAAATAGGCAAAAATACATCGAGAAATACCTTTTCATGGTAAAAAATGAACTAATTCATCCAAAAAACCTATAAAAAGACCTTTTACCATGTCATTTTTACCGTTTCACTGTTGAGGTTGAAAAAGGAGCTTTTGACAAGAAAATTTCCCGTGGTCGCTGCGGAAAATCCGACCGTCGGAATCGAACGCCGTCTTATCCAGGTATTTTACACATCCTACTCTGCATTTCTATCCGTTTAGAATCAATTTTTAGGTCTTAGTTTCATTTTTTGGGGGGGTTTTGGTTTTGGAATGCGCCTCTCGGTGGACGCGGGTGCCCTTCGGATGACCCGCGTCCCCCGACTTTTTCTCATACGGGAAAATGGTCGGAAGACGCGGCCCGCCTTCAGGCCAGCCGCGTCCGGGCGCCCTGTGCTACAAAGCCGGGGTGCGTCTTCCAAGAAGTGCGCATTTCAAAACCCCAACTCCCTCAAAAAACTACCAAAAATTCCCAAATCAATTTCTAATTGCTATTTTTGATATGCAGGGTATTAACCATGTTAGATTGGAGAGAACGAGAGCATGTAGAGGATGATGAAGTTGCAATAAATCATCAACCTTCCCTGGATGCCCTAAGAGCATGCGGGTTATACAAATACTGGACCATACCGGGCATGAGGGGCCAGGTAAGATTCTTGGAATGGCTGGTTGAGCGATGGAACGTTCAAGAACAATGCTTTTACATAGGAGGGCACCAGCTCGAGATAGAGCCCTCGGATGTATACTTTCTCACTGGCTTGCCGAACAGAGGCGAGCAACTTAGTCTTGCGGGGACTAGGCCGGGTGGCCAATCCCTTGATAGTCTCCGCGACGAGTGGTGCACACCTGGGGCTCATCATTCGAAAGGCATAGAGATAAAACACATCACTCTGCGTGAACTCAAAGCCATAGCGTTCACGGTTACCAGAATTTGCGGCGCGGCCGCTTTACACATTGCTTCCGGATCCCAAATGCGGATGGCAATTGACTATTACCAAGGCACCATTTTCAACTGGTGTGAAGCTGTGTCAGCTCATATGAAGAGCCAACTGACCAAGGCAAAGAACGGACGACTAAAGACTTTTGGATATGGGCCTCTAGTCGTGAGCTTTGCCTTGGAGAGAGTTCCAATGCTGATCCCTCAGCAACTCACTGTTGATATCTTGGGTCCTCGGGAGCCAAAGCTGATACGATGGGTTGCGGTGATGGCCCGGCATCCTGACGAGGGCACGGCGGTGGTTCAATTCTTAGATAGTTACTTTCACTGGTTAGAGGACCAGGTTTTTTTGATACAGGACTTTCCGTATGCCGGAGTGGATTTTAGAGGTGATCCGGACATGGTTCTTCCATCGGGAGAACAATGGGATGACAGAGGTACTTTATTTTTCACAAGTTTTCTAATTATGTATTTTTTATTTTTCATATATATCGTCTCAAAACTAACAGTAAAATTTTCAAAATGCAGATGTTGGTCCACAGCGTCCAGCCAACCTCCGGCCTTTTGATAGACTACATCCAACTGCACCGGTACCGGCCCCACAGGACGTGGCTACAGAAGTACTAGCCGAGTTGGAGCATGATCTAGAGCGTCTCACGGCAGATATACCTGAGACTACTATGGATGACATTCCTACTAGACTTCAGCGCTTCGTAGTCGCGGTCCCTGGACCGTTTAGGAGATTTTTGCGTAAGGTAGCCCGTGCAGTGGTGTCATACAGAGAGCACCACCAGTGATTGACTAGTCACTTTTGTAGTCACATGTGACATTTTGACTTTTTGTACTTATCATTTTGCCGATCATAAGGTGTTTTTCAACCTATGATCGAAGACGATGTATATATTTTTTGACACACTCCTATCTATATATATCACTATTACCGGCCTATCTTGTTTAACATATGTGATGAAATGTTTTTAAATTTACTTGCATGATTATCGTAAATGTCTGTCCAACATTCGAGAAGCAATTGCATCTGCTAATGTATTTAAAGACCTTGGAATATGCTGATATTCAATGTAATCAAATTCACGTTCCAAGAGACGCACTCTCAAAAACAACCTTAATAACACAGGATTTCTAATGGCATAAACTCTATTAAGCTGTAATACAACAAGTTCAGAATCTAACCTCACTATCAAACGTTGAATTCCAAATGAAATAGATTCGGATAATAATTCAACCACTGCACTGTATTCTGCAATGTTATTCGTTGTTTGACCGAGGCTTACCCCATGCATAGAAACTAACTCGTCAGAGGGCGAATAGATAACCCAAGCTGCGGAAGAGATATTCCGTGTACTACGACAAGCACCATCAGCAAATCCAATGTATGTTTGGAGAGGCGTCGACATCTGCAATATCAAGAGTAAAACCAAGATAAGCCAGAATAATGACGAAAAAACACACTCTCTAAGCTAAGCACACTGACTAAACTAACAAACATGCTAGCTAGAAAGAAAATCTAACCTATCTAAAAAAAATTCTCCACCCACCATTTAAGCATAATACCTCTTTAGGTAAAGTCCATTTCTGGGTTTACCCAAAGAGTCCCCATCAAAATCAACCAGCTCATAAGCCCCTTTTGCTAGCTTTCGCTAAACAATGTAGGGTCCATGCCACATAGGAACGAATTTTCCAGCACCTAGCTTATCGTTAGCTTGATCATATAATAGCACTAGGTCTCCTTCCGAAAAACTTCGAGGTGTTACATTTCTATCATACTGAGCTTTCATTCGTTTCGCGTGAGTCTCGATTGCCAATGTAGCGTCACGTCGAGTCTTATCTAATTTAGCCAAGTATAATAAACGTTTCTCCTCTTCGGAAGTAGCTGGAAGTAATTCGACAGCCATTTGAAGTGATGGGATTTCGCATTCAATGGGTAACACAGCTTCCAAGCCATAAACTAGCTGGAAAGGAGTGAACCCTGTTGAATTTTTCACTGAGGTCCGGTATGCCCATAGCACTGAAAATAACATGTTGTGCCAATTCGACCGATGAACACCAATGGTTCGTCGGATCATGATAACCAGAACTTTGTTGATGGATTCAACCAAACCGTTGGCTTGCGGATAATAAGGAGTAGAGCTATCGTGGCGCAAACCAAGCTGGCTTGTAAGCTCAGTCATCATGATGTTTCGAAAATGGCTCCCATGGTCAGTGATGATTGCTTGTGGGACACCAAACCTAGTTATGATATGATTGAATACGAAAACTGCAGCTGTTTTGCCGCTTGCGTCGAATGTAGGCATCGCCTCAGCCCACTTAGTAAAATAATCAACTGCAAGGATGATATACGCATGCCCCCCGGCCGAGTGAGGGTTACAAGTAATAAAGTCGATACCCCATTTGGCGAATGGACCAGCGGCAATTATAGGGTGGAGAGGAGCAGGTGGAGCGCGCATCTTGTGATCAAACACTTGACAGTTGTGGCATTTCCTAACGGCAATGATACAATCTTTAAACATAGACGGCCAGAAATAGCCAGCGCGCAACACCTTCTGAGCTGTGGCATACCCAGACATATGACCGCCACATGCTCCAGAGTGACAATCATTAAAAACTCTCTCAGCCTCTTCGTGAGTTAAACAACGTCGAAAAACTAAGTCTGCCCCCCGGCGATAAAGTGTATCTCCAATAATTCTGTATGGCTGGGATTGAAACCGAATTTTTCGACGTTCCGCTTTGGAAGCTTCAGGCCGAAAGGTTTGGGTTTGGAGATAGATGATTATATCCCTGTACCACGGATCTACAGTACTGATAAGAAACAAAGATTCGTCCGCAATGGACTCTTCTGCCACAGTCTCTGTGTCAGCACTAGGGAAATCACACATCAATTCCGCGAAAACTAAGGATTTCTTAGACTTGGACTTCTCGAACTCCAAGTCGAACTCTTGCAGGATAACGATCCATTTAGAGTACTTGCCCCCTAGCAATTGTTTTGTCAAGATATAAATCATAGGGTTGCAATCCGAAATAACTGTAGTTTTACGGAGAAGAATGTAGTGACGAAAACGCTGGACAGCTTGAACGACTGCCAGGGCCAATTTCTCCACATGCGAATATTTTAGCTCAGTGGGATTCAAGGTCCTACTAAGATAATATATCACATGCTCCGCTCCGAATTCATCTTCTTGAACTAACACCATTCCAATGGTGGAATGCGAAGCTGCGAGGTATAAGAAGTAGTCTTGGTTGTAGTTGGGAGGATGCAACAACGGTGCATGGGTCAACGCGTGTTTAAGTGCATCAAAAGATTGTTGGGCAATCTCGTCCCAAAAGAATTGTGCGTTCTGTTTCAACAACCGTGTAAAACCTTTAGTGACCTCGGCGTAGTTTGGGATGAATCGCCGTAAAAAGTTTGCTTTCCCTTGCAAACTTTGGAGTTGGCGCAAACTCGAAGGAGGAGGCAATTTGATGATAGCCTCGACTTTCGAGGGATCGACGCGAATGCCGGCTTTTGAAACAACAAATCCTAGCAATCGACCTGTTTCTATACAGAAAACACACTTGTGGGGATTCAACCGAATTCGATAATGCCTACACCTCATAAAGATTCCTCGTAGATGGACAAGGTGATCAACTCGATGTAAAGAATGAGCAGGCAAATCATCGAGATAGGGTTGCACAATGTGCTTGATGTCGTGAAATGCATAAGACATCGCCCGTTGAAAAGTAGCCCCGGCATTCTTAAGCCCAAATGGTAATTTGCAATAAGCAAATGTCCCCCATGGACAAATGAATGCCGTTTTTGGTTGGTCAGCAGGTAGAATATTGATTTGATTATAGCCCGAAAAACCATCCATAAAGGAAAACATTTCACTTCCGGCACAATCATCAATAATTTGATCGATATAAGGCGTAGGATAGTTGTCTTTTGGACAAGCTCGATTTATATCCCTATAGTCGATACAGATTCTTATTGTTCCTTGTTTCTTATTGACTGGAACAATATTCAATACCCAATCCGTTAACGGGATCGGATAAATGAAACCTGCTTTCGACAGCTTTTCGACTTCTGCTTTAATCGCAGCCGCTTTTCGAGGGTGAATCTGACGCAACCGTTGCCGGACGGGTTTAGCATCCGGGTAGGTCTTTATTTCATGAACAACAATGGCTGGATCGATTCCCGGCATTTCCTCGTAAGACCAGGCAAACACATCGCGGAATTCTTGGAATAGGGCCTTGTAAATTTGGATTTCTTCTTCAGTACATGCGGCACCTATATGAATGTTCTCCTCAATTCCGGGCTTCACTGAAATATCAATGGGAATAGTACGAGAAATATTCCCTAAATTCAGCTCTGAATCAGAATGTTTCGTTGGATCTTGAGCGTCTTTGACATATTCAGCGGTAAAGATAGATGAAAAATCATTTTCAAATGCATCATCCTTAGGTAAAAACGAAGATCTGTGATGGAGATCCTCCCATGGTAGATCATCTACACTTAGGATTTCGCGAAGTTGTTCGTCAGATGACACGACTTCGGGAAACGCTATCCGTTCTAAGGTTGAGGTGAAAAGTGACTCTTCACTGACCACATTCATTTGGTCGATTTCGGTTGAATGCGAGTCGGTAAAAGACATGACAGCTTCATAAGCAATTTCATATGGACTCAAAGGCATAGCATCACCGAATGAGTCTATCTCAGAGTCAGATGGGACAATCCAAGGATCGTCATAAACAATGTTTTCTGATGTAATCATATGAATTGTCGCAAATGAAGGGTCTACGTTGAGTGGAGGGAGAGGAAAAGTTCCCAGTAAACCAGAATCCTTAACTAAACCTACACCAACGTCCCTATAAGGGATTGTCGTCTTACTGACATGCTGGATACTCTCTGAAGAGGCTGGGTCGGATGAAAAGTATGTCAGCTGATCAATAGTCACGATCTTACCGTTATGTGGAAACTTGATTATTCTGAAGACCGATGAAACAACCGCTGTCATAGCATATGACCAACTTCGACCCAAAAGAAGGTTGTAGTCTAGAGGGGCATCAACCACTTCCACATCCAGACTAACGGTTTTACCTTCTACCCCTATGGGCAATTCTTGTAGAATACCAAACGGACGAAACCCACGGCCGTCAAAGGCCTTAAGGATGGTGGGGGATTGGTTCAACGAAGGAGAACCAAGGGATCTCCAACATTGAATCGACATAATACACGTAGAAGCTCCCTCATCAATCACAGTCCGATGAATAGGTCTGTTTTTTACTATCACTGGAATTTGGAAAGCCATTTGATGGGGGAGACGCGGTGTACTATTTTCTAGATCGAAGATCATTAGATTTGGATCCTGAACATCAACAGCTCCGATAGCCGACAAAAGCAATTTTCGTTGTGCTGGACATGATTGCAGCACTTCTAATGCCGACATTGCTGAGGGTGAAACAGCTAAGTCCTCAACAATGTTGTAATTCTGGGCTGCTCTCGCATGTGGATTGAAAGCAGACCTTCGAAGTACACCCTTGGCGGGCGGCTTAATCACTAAGTCTGGGTTAGGTTTTTCGATCTGTAGTGGATCGGAACCAGGAGCTGAGGTTGATGGGTTAGAGTGAGAAGATTCTGCTTCCTTACCATCAACAGGATTCTTACTACCATAATCTTGCGATCGAGTCGCAATCCTCACATGAGACATCATCAAAATGGGTTCTTCATTGGCATTCGAAGAAGAACCTATCATCTTATTCTCCTGCTCCGGAAATGGATTTTTTAACACAGCAGGAGTGGGAGCACCTTTGACTATTTTCACAACGTCGGCCCGATGAGGGCAATCTCTCGTAAAATGATCCTCTTCACAAATAAGACAAGGATATCGAGGTTTGCGCTTTTCGTCATTGGTTTCCGACTTTTCTGTTTTCTCCTTCGGAGCCTTGTCTGCTTTAGCCTTCTTCTTTCCTTTCTTCTTTCCACCGTTTTTTGATTTGGCTGTAGATGTTTCTACAGCGTGAATATCGGCGGTAAGTTCAGGAGGAGAAGACTCTCCTGTCGGAGAATCAGGCAAAGTGATAATTGGAGTATTCGAAGCCTTGGAAGACTTCTTCTTATTCTTCGTAGTCACGATACCAATCATACCATCAGCGGCATGAGATCCCGAAGGAGCAGCAGCGATTTGATTCGACTTTGGAAGATCCGGAATCTTCTCGTGTAATGTACCCGACTGAGTGTAAACTAAGTCAAGGTATTGTGCCTGAGCAATGACTTGCTACTCAGTAACTACTCCGGCCTTAGCTACATCTTCAGTAATCTTCGGTAATAATGATTTGACAAACCATTCAGCTAAGATTTGGTCTGGGATAAAAACTTTCACTAACCTCCTACGACGTCTCCACTCATGAATGTGATCAGAAATATACGTGGACGTCGATTGTTTTAGTGAAGTTAATAACTCCGTGCCGTTATCGTATCTGACCGGCAACTGAAAGTGAGTTAAGAACGACGTAGCTAACTGACTAAAGTTGTAAAAAGAGGCCCGTGGTAACTCAATGTACCACTTGGCCGCAAGACCAATGAGTGTACGTTGAAAAAGACGTAAGCGGATGGAATCATCTGAGATAGAATTCGAAGCACACCAGAGGTGGTAAGTCATCACATGATTGGACGGATCCTCTCCAGAATTACCTTCAAACTTGGGTATATCACTGGGCAACTTGTTTGGCATTGGCGGCCAAAACGGAAGATATTGAATTGGATCGTTCGTTAGGCGCGTCAAGTCTGGTAAATCCAAAGTTGCGATAAACGGTAACTGTCGGTTAGGATCTCTAAAACTCTGGGCCACAATACCAGCCCCAGGAGGAGGATATCCAGGATAACTAGGAACAGGAGTCGCATTTGGGATATTATATCCTCCTGGAAAACCAGGATTAACCGGACCGTACTGGGGTTGTTGAGGTTGTTGATAAGTATACCCAGGATACGGTTGATACTGGTAAACCGGTTGTTGGACAGCTTGCCCATGTTGATACTGTCCCTGGTACGGAGGTTGAACAAATTGAGGTTGAGTAGTAACAACCGTACTTATACCAGGCTGACCTATAGGCATCTGGACCATGGTTTGAATCGTAGATCCAGACAACGGTAAAGATGTCTGAGGTGTGGTAACAGGGACAGTAGAAACTGGAGCCGTCGATACTCCAGAAGTAAGTATGGTAGATGTAGCGGTAGTTGCCGCAGCCATTTGAGATGGAGTGCTAGGTGCAATTGGCGGCTGAGTAACTACCGAAGTTACAGAAGTTTGAACATTTGTCTGGACAGGTTGCGGTTGCTGGGTTGGACCAGAAACTACGGGTTGTCCAGCTTGAGGAATCATCTGTACACTTGGCTGCAACACCTGTTGACCCTGTGATGGATCCCATACTAACATTCCAGGGTATTGACCCGTAACAGGTTGAGGATACTGAGATCCATAACCGGATTGAGGGTAGGATTGATAATTGTAAGGTGCAGTTCCCATACTTGGAACATATGACTGACCTTGAGGCGGTTGATAACCTTGACTCGAGTATTGACCTTGAGGTTGATAACCTTGAGGTAAATACTGATACTGGGGTGACCTTGACCTTGAGGTTGGTACCCTTGAGGTTGATAACTTTGGGGTTGATACCCTTGAGGTTGCCATCCTTGAGGTTGCCATCCTTGAGGTTGATATTGATACTGAGGTTGACTCTGGGGTACATATTGAGGCTGGGGTTGACCTTGAGGCGCGTATTGCACCATAGGTGCATACTGACTTTGAGGTTGCCCCCCAGACACGATTTGTGTACCTTGAGGTTGCCCCCCAGGCGTTAACTGCGGTTGCCCCCCAGGCGGTAATTGGCCACCTTGAGGTTGAGAAACGGGAACTGAACCTGACATCATGTAAATGTCTCCTACACCCAATGGTACATTACCACTGTTTCCAATTAATAACCCACGATCAACGGATTGAGGAGATGCCCCCGCAAAGGTACCAGAAAGAGATTGATATCCAGTGGGAACAGAAGGACCGTCGTGTAAAAAAGATTCAGGACTTTGAGTAAACACGGACGACTGACCAGTCATATTTACAGGAGTGTAAATACCTCTAGGTGGAAAAGGAGTACGAGGTGGAGAAAAACCTACCCCTGAGTTGTCCAAATAATTGGTTAACGAAACGTACCAAGTAGTACTTCTAGGAGGACTGTAAAAGATGGATTCACGCTCCCTTAGATCAATAGTAAGTTGACCTTCAAGGTTAGAGACACCTATATCCTCCTCTGGAGCAAGTTCTTCTATAGCAATCAAACCAGTAGGAAGATTTTCAGTGATAATTCTTTCTATTCTTGGTGAATCTGGAACACTAGAAGTTGGAGTAACAGGTTCGAAAATTTCAGGTTCCTCACCTGTTTCACTGGCAGATGAAAAACTACCAGCAAGCTCGGAAACTGTAACAGCTTCGGGATTATAACCTGTCTCTAAACTTTGGTAATCTGGATGGACTACCAAGGAAGATTCTCCCTCTTCAGGTGAACCTACTCTACTGTCACTAGGAGGAGTTACAAGGACCTTAAACCTTCTAAATTACCCGGGTCGTCTCGAGGAGGTGATCCCCTAAGTCTACGGGATCTTCTCAACAATTCGGCCACAGAAACAACTTCAGGAGACTGGCCCCGAAGTCTACGGGACTGTCTCGGTAATTCCGCCACAATTAAAGATTTTTAACTACAACACACGAAAACAAAGTAAAAATTTCAAATCAAACCACCTAAAGTCTTCTAAAGAAGCAAACAAATTTGAAGCACACGCCTAAAAAATCTAGAGCGTCAAACCAAACACAAACAGTAGTCTTCCGGACCAAAAGCGCTAGTTGGTGATGAAATCCAACCTCGCTGGATTCAGTACAGAAATGGCGGGTGGAACAGTTACCCCGGCAACCTGCTTAATGAATAGACCGGCACAAGTTCCTCCACTTTAACCGTCTCGAAGTGAAGTGAACCCCCCGGAAAATCCAAGTGAGTATAACCGACGTCTGCTCCAGGTACAGTGGGACCTTCCCTCCACCGTCACCTCGGTAGAACCCTAAAGATTATGGTCACTAAAGTTACCAATCACAACAATTACACCTGGGGGAACAGTCTAAACTCCGACAACATGCAAGGGCAGAGTAACAAGCTCAATCCCCTTACCGGCTCCTTGACAGTAATCCAAGGTTTACCGATAAGTGACCCTGGCTCCTCGACAATGGTTAATCCGAGGTTTACCGTTTTTAATACGTACTGTCTGGCGTCGTTCCCAACGAGGGGGGAATGATCCCCTCACTGGTTCGGACACGAGCTCGTGCTTCTCCTTTAAGAGGAGCTTTCCCAGAATGCAATTGAAACAATTGGATTTATTCTACTCAAGATAAACTATCTGTTTGGTTTTGTAGTCTTGGAGAGTTAAGCACTCACCTACTCCAAGACCCTAGCCTAAGCTATGTTGGTGTTTCAGAGCCCTAGAAAAATAAAAATTACTAGATTGATTTTAATTTAAGCGTTACTTTTAAGGTTGTTTCTTAAGTCAAAAGGTGATGGAAGTGAAACCAGCGGTGTGTTGACTCGACTCGAAACCACTACAAAATGCACCTAGGATGATTTACCCACTACTTTACTTTTTCGATGAATTGCTTAACTAAAAAGTTGAGAGAATGCACTTTTTATAAAAGCAACTTCTTAATTAAGGACAATCAAAGAAACAATTCGTTTGTCTTTTCCAAGCATAAAAAAATGACCACTCTTTACTTGCACGAAAAAACTCTTTTTCTCTTTCAAAAACAAAAAGCTACTTGAAACAAGACTTTTAAAGAAGATGTTTTTGTATTTTTCCTATTTAACGAAAAACATAAATCTACTTTAATAAAAATCAATTGCAAACTATGAGATCTATGAAAATTCACTCAAAAAAACAAAACAAATCAAAAGGAAATTACCCTAATTAATCCTAATGAGGCAAAGCCAACAATGATTATTCTAAGGTGTTTTACTTGATCATAATCAAATCAAGGACTAGCTTATTGCAGAACCAAAAACTAGTCAAAACAAAACTCTAATCTTTTTGTTCTTTTGTAAAATGGAAATCAACACTTTATAAACAAGTAATTCGAAATTTGACCCAAAAGACAACTTAAATGGCAAGCTGCTCACACAAGGAGACTTTACGACAGGCCCGACTTCTAAGAAGGCTGACAAACCAGAGAGATCTAAGGTTGGACAACTTTCTACCGTCAAAGTCACTACAGGACCTATTCAAAAATCAAACCCTAGGCCTAAACTTCGTTGAAATCCACTAAAACACTCAAAGCTCACAAAACAAGTTCAGGTGAAAAATTTGACAAGGTACTAAAGGATCTGGGCAGAAAACACTAAGAAAAAACAAAATCTAAAAGCAATTAAAGCAAAAATGGAGTTTTCCTAAATTCTACAGGAAGACGCAGGAAACCCGTTATAACAGGCGCGGGCCCGCTCTGTGCAAACGGCAACAGCACGTCCAAAGACGCACTGTGCAGCACTCAGAGGGTGCGTCTCTCTGGAAAAGTTAAGAAAAACCAAATCTAACTAAATCTAAAGCTAAGCCACCCAAATACTAATTCTCACAGTCAAAAACCAGAAAATAAAAATGATTTTCTCAGAGCAAAGTTCACACAAAGGAAAAGACTTTCTCATTAATGGATTCCCCAGTGGAGTCGCCAATTTGTCGTGGCGGAAAAAGTCGTTTGTGCGGACACAACGGACCTCCCTAGGAGTCTAAACTCTCTAGCGACAAACAAGACAAAATGGAGTGATCTTTCTCTAAATATACCTTTTAAAACATGAAAACTACAAGTGTTTAGGCTTACCTTATTCCAAAACGCTGTTGTTGTAGTCCGTCCTTGCCGATCCGGATGAGCTCCTCCTTCACATCAATTCTGCAACCACAAACAATCAAACAATTACCAAGCACTTGCATCTCATATAATAAAACATATATTCAACATGCAGACCAAGGAACACATGAAATAACTCATTAACACAAGCTATTGAGAAAAATAAACCAGTTTGTATTAATAACGAAACAAAGAAACTCTTACAACCTGGCCTTGGTGTTGTGCAAGTTCCTCCCAGGGTCCATCAAGGGTTTTCCTCTACTTTGACAAAGCCCACCCACTTCCAAGTAGAATCAAGCAAAGACAATCTCTCCTCACAAGGTTCTAAATGGGAGTCCTAATTCCTGCAGCATTTACCCAAAGAAAATGTATAGCTTCAACCTCTCCTCCCTCTGGCTCAATGCCTTTATTTATAGTGCTGTAAAGAGGTTATTCAGGTCCACCATCAATGGGATAATCCCCTCTTTGGGTGGGATAGCTCCCTTATTGATGGGATAAGTTCCCCCTAAATAGAGATACATGAACCAACTGGAGGCGCATCCATTTCATCAAACCGACCTCTAGAAAGTTCTAGAAGTAACCACAAGTAACTTTTTTAAGATGAAACTTGCGCATTTTGCCTTTTACAGAAGGACGCACCTGTCCTTTGACATACAGAGCGTCCAAAGACGCAGACTTTGTGAACATTGTGAGCGTCCCCGCAGCTAAGGCTTGAGAGAACCTGCGTCCCCAGAGATAAACACATTTTTTGCAAGACTTTCTCTCTTCTTTGAGTTTGAGATGGATAGCAGAGGCATAAGACTTGCCTAAAAAGGGTAGTATGACTGTTGATTTGAGCCATACTAACTGTAAGTAGTCATGGTGACATTTTTTAGTGTAACAGTGTCTAGGGTGCACAAAGGTGCAGAGTACACCTCATATTCTTCTCCTTCCTCCAACCAAAGTGGTAAGTCATGCTCTAATAAGGGTTGGGCAGGAGGGTACAGGACTAGCTGCTTGGACATAGGACCATTTTTGATGGTCATGTTTCCTGCACGGCAGCTTATGTAAGCATCTGCAGTGGCTAACCAAGGCCTTCCCAAAATGAGAGGGTATCCAGTAAGCTTTGCCTTTGGTTGCAGAACCAAGAAGTCTGCAGGGTACTCCCAAGAGTCAACAGAGATCAAGACATCCTCTACGATCCCTTCGAGAGTCACGGTGGAGCGATTTGCTAGTTGTAGGACTGTCGAGGTCTTTCTCAGGGAACCCTGAAGGTTGAGTTTGAGCATGGTATCTCTGGTCATCACATTAATGGCAGCCCCCAGATCAATCAATGTGTGAGGTCTGATGGTGCCATTGATGTGTACATCCACTACAGGACTCCCAGGATCTAGATACTTTGGGCAGATGACCTGCCCTAACATAAGATCAGACAGTTGTCCTATGACATTGATGGTTGAATCATCTCTTTTTCGCCTGCCTGGGTGTCTGAAACACTTTTCCTTAACCAATTTGTTGTATATCGGTACATATTTGATGGCTTGGAGAAGTGGTATTCTCACGCACAACTGTTTGAGTTCCCCCAGAATCTCATCCTCCTCTGAGTTGGGTTGTGTGGTGGTCGTAAGTCTCTCAGGAAAGGGTGGAATAGCCTTTGGTTCACTTTCCTGTTTATCTTCCTCGTCCTCTGGGGGAAGAGGTTGACGATCCGGGAGAGTCTTCCCCGATCGCAGATTGATCTCCTGGATCTCCACAGCATATGTAGGGCATGATGTTTCCCCAGTATATACCTGTTGGGCCTGTCTGTTGTTGGGGTTCGGGTTCGGTTGAGCAGGCATTTGGGGCTGCCTTGGAGGAGCAGGAGGTAATGGTTGTGGTTGAGCTGGTGGTGGAGGCAAAATGGCAGGAGGAGTATTGTACTGGGGCCTCCACCCCGGTTGAGGTGCATTCCACTGAGGTTGTGGCTGGGCATGTGAGTGAAACGAAAGAGTAGTGGGCTGAGTATGGTACTGAGGTGGGTAAGACCATGGAGGAGGTATAGACCAGGAAGGATGAATAGGGGGTCCCCAGGAAGGCATAGGAGCAGATTGGTTGGGGCTGTAATAGGTTTGGGGTGTCCCTTGCATCCCCTGTTGGTAAGGTCTAAGTCCATGTGGCCTTCTTTGGTTGAGGAAATAGAGAGGTTCAGTGGGCGCTTCTGTCCCTTGATACATGGCTTTAAGCCCAGGTAAGGTTGGACACTGGTTTGTGGGGTGGTCCTCCTCACAGACAAAACATACCTCAACCGAATGTAATGGGCACTCATTCTTAGGGTGTTTCCTTGTACACCTAGGGCAGAAAATAGCCAAAGCCCTCTCAGCTTCCTCTTTCTTCTGCTAGATTCAGAATGTATCAAGTTGCATGGTGATGGTCTGTCTCACCTCACTCTTGAGATCCTCTAATTGATTTGCAAACTCATGTTTGGAGAAAGGAATACCAGCTGAGAGGGGGTTTCCTCTACCTCTTTTTCGGGCTGCCCTAGAGTGGTTTCTAAACACAGTCTTTATGTCCTCATAAGGCAGTTGGTAAATATCTCCTCCAACTAGCATGTGAAGGGTATCTAAGAGGTCTTCAGGGACTCCTCAGAGCAGGACCAACTTGAGGGATTCAGGGTCAAGTGTGCACCTGGCCCATTTATAGCTGAGTTGGAACCTTTCCTCGTAATCTTCTAAAGACTCATCATTCCCCATGGTCATCCGAAAGATTTCTCCCTTGGTTTCCTTGGACCTACAGTAGTCCCGATATTTGGTATTGAAAGCTTGCTGCATCTGGGCCCAAGTGGTGATACTATTCCCAGGTAAGCCCATGAACCTGCGTAATGCTGCATCCTTAAGGGTAGAGGGGAAGAGTTTCAGTTTTTGCTCATCCTCGGTATAGTCATAGGTTCGACAAAGGACGGCAAACTCAAACAGGAAGGTATCAGGGTCTTCAGTAGTCAGTCCATGGAAATGAGGTAAAGCGGAGGGACTGATGTTCTTCATTTTCATGTCTCCATTGGTCTCTCGGATGGGGAATGCACCTTCAATTCTCTCATCTTCTCCCCTATTGTCAGCCATAGCTTCAGATCGAGTGGTCTCTAACTCTTCTTCTGCTATAGGATCTTCGTATATCTCAGGAGGTTCACGTATAGGTTCTTCTGGATCACTGTCACCAAAGAAGAGAGAAGGGTAACTTAGTGATGTGGTGGGGGTGTTGGGTAAGAATTTGCCTGTTTTATCTCGGTTTCTACGAGGCATGAAATGAAAAGACTTCTGATTGCTTTTGTTTTTTTCTTCTGGTACCTGCAAAACTAAAACAGATTGAACTGCAACTAACTATCTTGCTGAAATGGAAATGCGGAATTGAAATGAAAGCATGAAAGAACTAATCTATTTTGCTCAAATGAAATTGCAGAAACGAAATGCTAAGCTACGCTTGCAGAATTGAAATGCTAATCTACACTTGCAAAAATGAAATTGCGGAATTGAAATGTTAATCTATGAAAGTAGGAAATGTCTATACTACTTTTGCAGAAAGGCAATTGCAGAATGGAAATGAAATACTACTTAGCAGAAGGCGAGAGTAGGAAAGTAGAATAAAAGCAACAATCACTAATACTCTGACGCTTCCCCGGCAACGGCGCCAAAAAGGATGGTGGGCTCCAGTATTGTAGCAATCATGCTACAACTCCTGGAGCTTCCTTCTCTAATTTTATCAACCCGGTAGTTCGTAACAAACTTGGAAGCGACGGTGCTGTATGCACAAGTACTAGCTCTTGTCGCAGCTGTCACTTGGTCAGCTGGCACAAGTCCGCTAGGGGCTCAAGCCAACTTCTATGAGCTCTCAGAAGAAGCTTTTTAACTGATGGACAAAAGCTAACTCAAAGGAAGCTAATCTATTTGCAAAAAGGAACTGAAAGCCAACAAGAAACGCAAACCCTAATTCTGCCAACTAGTCCTACTGATGCAAAGGTGGGAATGCAAATTACTGAAAGAGATGCCATTACTTCTAGGAAGGTGAGGTGCATGTGTCTAGACTACTTTGATCTGAAGAGAACACTTTTTGTATTTTTGTTTCAATTTGTTGGAATTATTATGCATGTGCTTCTAACTGGATCTTTACTGTGCAGGGGTAGATCAAGGGGGGAAATGCTTGGAAGAGGTCAGGAAGGCTCAGAGAGGGTCTAAGGAGTCCCTAACATCCTTTCAGAGAGTTCCACAAAGTTTGGATGCCAAGCAACCGTGTTTATGAGCTTCTACAGGAAGTCTGCAGGGGTTCTACAGGATGTTTCAGAACTTCTACAGGATGTTCAGTAATTCCTACAGGATGTTCTACAATCGGATTTTTGGGTGATGGGTGAGTGGAAGAGGCTGCATGGGTGGATAGGGAGGTAGGAGAGGGATTTGTAATGCCTTAGTGACAGAGAGATGAGATGATGAGGGGGTGTGCTAAGCTGGTTTGTCTAAAGGAGGGTAGAGGGAATGGAAGGCCGAAAAGGTAGAATAACGAGGGTAATAGAATAGTTGAGAGACAAGGGGTCTAGTTGGGAGATGAGTAGTTGGCCTGGGCACGACTTAGAAGGACAAGAGAGTGAGGGAGTAGCGCTGCACAGTGTAAACGAAACAAATCATCCACGTCCTGCACATAACCGAAATATTATTAACCTATTCTAACTGTTTAATAAACCAATGAACAACAACGTTATTTCTAAGGAGAATCATGCATGGTACCAAAACAAAGAAACATTCCAAGAGATCTGAACGCATGGACACTTCTACAAACGAAAATATTACACCACAGATTGCATGAACGTGTAAACCAATGGTTTTGGTGGGTAGCACTGTCTGCAATTCCAGCCCCTAGAAAGAGGTGAAAATGAGTGTGCAAGCAACCCTTTTCTGGAACCTTTATCAACTCTAATCTCTTCAATTTATTCTAAACAGCTAAAGTAACTCTATCTTCTACCAATGACCTACTTAACCACACCAAGAAATCTGATTCAACAACTGTGTTTCAAATGCATGTAGATAAAAACCATAATGCTGAAAGAAAGATAACAATACAAAGGAAGGAGGCCTTAGGCTCTCAGGTTGGGCCCAACCCGAGAGCTATGGCTCCTTTAAGAACTCAGAACTGAACTCAAATCTGCCTGCTTTCCATTAAAAGATAATAATCATAAGTCAAATAACATGCCAATAATGGCTACAAAAGAGTAAAACAAAGCTAGCAGCTCATAGTCCAGAATGTGCAACAAGGTTTCAAAAGTCCTTTTCGAAGGCTAAAGCCTCATCATTTATACATCACGAGGCCCCAAGCTGGCCTCCGAAATCAGTGGGACTTGGCTGACCAAACTAGGAGTGAACTGCTGCTTCCTCAAAATCTGTTTGGCTGCCTTCTAGATCCGGTTGTGGTGGCTGTCAGAGTTCGGAGTTGGGGGTGAAAATCCCGAGGAAGGCCATTTAATGCTGTGGACAACCTTCCTACGAATCCTCAACCCCATCTTGGCTGTCTCCTAGCCCTCATCTGTGTGGTTTTGCTCCATTAAATGTCAAAAAACCTGAAATAAGCATGTGTTAGCCACCTAGGAATAGTGACTGCCCTTATTCGTACAAATGACATAAATACACTAAAAAATGATGCATAAGTTATGAAAAATGAAGGGTTGATCAAGGGTAGTTAGGCCAAATGAGCCCAAAATGTTACCAAATTTGGGGCTCATCAAGGTTATCAAGTCAAATGCCCTTATTTTTTACCTTGTTAATCCATCCCTCCTCAAATCTAACTCTACTAAAAAAATCCAATGGTAAGGTATATATATAACCATACTTACCATGAAGGTAATTCTTGGTGCCATCACCCATTATTGCAGCAAAGGGATGTTTTTTATACATTAATATGTATAATTGTATGTGCATATCTTGTGTGAGAGTGCAACCATACTAACAATGGCTATTAAGCCACTCTTGTTCATGGCCTATACACCCAGAATACAAGGTTGAATGAATATATACTCAAGCATAGGGTTGAGAAGTAAAAGTACTACTCTAACAATCTTGAATATGCAAGTTGGAAATGCATTCCATGTTTGCTAAAAAATGAAAGGTTTGGAGATGCCATTATCAAGGATGCAATAGCCAACTTTAGTCAAGCTCAAAATATGGCTACTAGAGATAAATATTTGCTATTATAGATATATTTTAAGGGTAAGAAAATGAAGTTTTATTAATATGATAATGATTTTAGTTGTTCTATAATAGAGAAATTATATCGATTTAAAATTATTAAGTATTGAATTATTTTAGTTTTATATCTATATATATATATATATATATATATAGATATATATATATATATATATATATATATATATATATATATATTAACCTTATTTTTTTTTGTTGAATTAAGTGTTAGACCTTGTATTTAAATTGATAATACAACCATATTACAAAATGTACAAAAGAGATGAGGGCCACCTATAGCCTAGGAAACCTAGCCTAAGGCCCACTTTTCGGGTCTAGGGCTTGCAAAAACATGACAATGCAGCCAAAAAAGATAATCGGAAGCCTGGACCATTCAATCTATCATCAGAGATCTAATGGTCATTAATGATATCAGGCCATTAACAAGCACTCCCTTTAACTCTTGAATCGGACCCGATGAGCCTATAGAGACCGCTCTATAAAAATTTCGGGTCCGTTTTGGCTGATAACCCTCGCGCATGTAATCCGCCCAAAATCCACCAAATGCATGCGATTCCCACCAATCTGCGTAGCTTGCTTGTTGTTTAACACTGCTTTCGGACCCGAAGCTTGATAAAGCTACTGTTAAAGTTGATTTCAAGTCTGATTGGCTTGGTAACCATCTTACTGTTTGCAATGTGGAATTGATACGGTTGCTCCTATTTTTCCTACCTGCTCGTACTTTAACCAAGCTCCTTGCATAGCCAATGAAAAGGCTTTCTGTAACATGATTCAAATTCATGTAAATACTTTTGCTATTAATTAACACTAGCTCAAACTTGGGATTATAGAATTCTGGGCACATATTCTGGCCTAAGGACCGGCCATTCTTTTCATTTCTATCCCTAAACTGTTGTTTCATGTGGACTAACCTTCAAATGTTTCCTGAAGACTACAAACTGCTAGTATCCCCTACTCTGATAAAGCTCCCAGTCCATGTTCGCTTGTCTGAGACACTCTTCCCTCAATCTACCCTAGGGGATCTCTATCCATTTATATTTATTGTTGCTTTTAGCACAGAGTACGCCTTCATTAGCTAAGATGTCTGCTAATTTGTTGGTTGTTCAACGCACATGAGTGAAACTCAGGGTTTTCATGTTCTACAAGTGGGATTGAATCCTTTGATAGATTTGCAGAAGCCTCCAATGTCTCGAAACTTTTTCCAGAGCTGAGCCATACAAAATTCTCTTGCCTGAATCGATAATCAATTCGGAATTGGCTTCAATTATAATTTTATGAATATTTGAGTCCCTCAGGATTTCTAAGCATTGCTCCAGGGCCATGAGCTCTGCCATATTGTTTGTGGCTTTCCTCAAATTACTATGAAAGATGATTTTTATACAACCCTTTTCATCAGTTATCACTCCTCCATAACCAGCCATGAGTGAGTTTCCTTTTGAGGCCCCATCAATACTACATTTCAGAAAACCTTGAAGAGGGGGGGGGGGGGGGGGGGGTGCGGTTGTTGCTAGAAATCCTTATCAGCAATTATATGAATTTCATTTTTGTTTTTACCCTTTGGGGTGAGCCCCTGCATACCCAACTGAATTAGTCTCTACACATCAGTATCTTTATGTTGGTTCTCAGGGGGGTTTTTAATGAGAGTTCCTACCGTCTCATTAAGCTGTCTTAAAATCTGTTCCATGATGCACTGGGAAGAACCTTTCCTGTTTTTGAATATTCTGTTGTTGCATTCTTTCTAGATATCCCATATTAGAAAGCTTGGAGCTAAAGCCCAAGCTTTGTTGACTATTTCATTATCAGAGAAATTTTTCCTCCACTTCTTTAAGGTGCTGGTAATACTCCCCATGTCTCTGTCTGTTTGTCTGAATATTGAGGCAATCCGATTCTGCAATGTGGATGTGAATGGACAGAGGTTGAGAAGGTGATCCATAGTTTCTTCTTGTACTTCACATAGCTAGCATTTAGATGGACCAGCTACCCCTCTTTTCCTTAGTTTTTCCCAGGTTAGAATTCTTTTATCTTGTACTAACCACATGAAAAGTTTGATCTTTATCCAGCTTTGGTTCTGCCATAGGTCCTTCCATACCCAATTAGGGTTTGGAAAGTCAAGCCCAATGGCTATGCACTTAGCCTCTTTGAGGTTAAAGTTGCCTTCATTGTTATTGCCCCATCTTAGCAGGTTTGAATCTGCTGATGTCAAAATATTTCTCTGTTCTAGGACAGCTGTTAGAGCTTCTGCCTATACCTTCAAGGAGGAGTCATTGCTGTGTTCCAAGCCCTTCCATATCCTCCATTTTCCTTCACCTTTTTCCTGATCCTAGAAGTCATTTAATCTGAATAGCTTTTTGTTGTCAATATCATTCTTGAGATTTGCAAATTCTTCTCTTAACAATTTGGGTTCCTGTTGCCACTTATCCTCCCAAAACCATGCAAGCTTTCCATCTCTAATTTCCTAGAAACTGTGTTTCTGAACAATGTATCTATTCTCCCAAGCTTTGTTCGAAATGTGGGTGCCTTTGATGATCCCAAACATTCTAATGTGATCCCTGTCTTGCCAATTATTTGCATATTTCTGTTTCCAAATTTGGGCCCAAGGGGAAGCTAAATCTTTTAGCCATCTCCACCATAGTTTTGCCCCCAAAACTTTGTTTAGCACTTCAGGATCATCCAGTCCCAAACCTCCATGTGACTTAGGTTTACAGATCTTTTCCCAGGCTACCAAGGCCCATTTTTTTCTCTTCCCCTTTGCCCCAAAGAAAATATCTTTGGATATTTCTGCATAGTTGCATGACTCCTTTAGGAGCTGGAAGGGCTGAAAACATAAAGATGGGGACAATTTGTAAGACAACTTTTGTGAGCACTAGTTGTCCTGCTAAGTTCAAATACCTACTTGTCCATTTCCGTATTTTGTCTTGTAGCTTATTAATCACAGGCTCCTAAACCATCATGCTTAGAGGTTTGTCAGTTAGCGGTACTCCCAGATATTTGGAGGGTAGCATATCTCTTTAAAAGCCTAGAATTCTAGATATATTTCTCTGAATAGCAATGTCAGTATTAAAAAGAAAATATCTTTTTTGGTAAGGCTTACCTCTGTGCTCGTAGCCATTGCAAAGTCTTTCAGGATTTGTTTGTAGGCTACAACTTCCCTAACCAAAGGTGTTCCTTGTAGCATAATATCATCCACAAATTGTTGATGGGTCAAAGCATCTCCGTTCATGGTGAGTTTGAGACCCTGGATTTTACCTTCTGCTTTGGTAGATTTGATAGCTTTGCCTAGCCCTTCCATCATGAGAATAAAGAGGAAGGGTGAGAGAGGATCTCCTTGTCTGAGACCTCTCGTCGGATTAAAGGGCTTGGATGGTGAACCATTTACCAGGATTGAAAAACTAGAGGTAGTTACAAGGGCCATCACCCATCTTACCTAGTTATGGTCAAATCCATATGCTATAAGAACTCTCCTTATGTAAGCCCAACTTATCTTATCATAAGCCTTTTCTAGTTCAAGTTGCATAATCATTCCCGCTTTCGTATTACTTATAAGTGAGTGAACCAGCTCATGTGCTTGAATGATATTGTTTAGAATTTGTCTGCCTTCCAAAAACCCAGTTTGTTCCTCAGATACGAGAGTTGGGAGAAGGGGTTTAAGCCTGTTGGCAATAATTTTGGAAATTATTTTATACACCACATTGCATAACACTTTTGGTTTGAATCTGTCTGGTGTCATAGCATTATCCTGTTTTGGAATTAAGGATATGAAAGAGGTATTGAGCACCTTCAAAACAGTTCTCTTTTTTCTCGAGTCCTCCACTACATCAAGGATATCCTGCTTGATTATTCTCCAAAATGCTTTAAATAAGTCAACATTAAAACCATCTGGACCTGGTGCCTTCCCATTTTGCATTTCTTTGATGACTTCGTTGACCTCCTCTTCATTCACAGGCCTATTTAGATTGTAATTGTCTTCTCATGTCACAAGCTTAGGAATGTGCTTTGTAAAGTCACTGATGAATTGTGATCTGTCCAAGAGAGTTTCCTTTACGATGCCTTGGAAATGTTTAACTAGCTCAACTTCTATTTCTTTGTGGGTATCGAGTTGATTCCCTTGAGAATCTTTGACTTTTGAGATCCTGTTATGAGACTTGTGATCCATGGTAGATTTGTGAAAAAAAACTTGTGTTCCTTTCTCCTTCTTTTAACCATTGTACCCTTGATTTCTGTTTCCAGAATATCTCCTCTTGTTTGCATAATTCTTCCCATTCCTGTTGATGGTAGTCAGCTTGTTCCTTTCTTTCCCCGTTGAAGCCATCTGTAATGAGGATCTGGTTAATTGCATGTAGCTTTTGTTTTGCCACTTTTTTGGCTTCAAAAATGTTGCGAAGCTCATTCTTATTCCTATCTTTAAGCCTGACTTTGATATGTTTCAATCTTTTATGGAGGAGGAAAATTTTAGTGCCTTGAACTTGCATATCCTCTGTCCACCATTTTTCAATATTGCTGATAAAGTCCAAATGGGTGAGCCAAATGTTTTCAAACCTGAAAGGTCTTCTTCATGGGGTTCCTATAAATGATGCTTCAAGTTGAATAGGCCAATGATTCGAGCGACCAAAAGGGAGTATCATCACTGATAGGTCAAGACCTGTTAGGATAAGGTCCTCCGAGATAATAAATCTGTCTAGTTTTGAGGCCACCTGAGACTCTCCTCCCCTTTTGTTATTCCAAGTAAAGATGCCATTACTTGTCTCTGTGTCTACTAGCCTCATATTGTTTATAAAATTCTGAAATGCTATGGAGTCTCTGCCTACTGATTTGGTTCCACCTTTTTTTTCTGACAGTTGCCTAATCATATTAAAGTCCCCTCCCAAAATCCAGGGGATGCTCGAATGTGTGTCTCTTAGATCCTCCAGTGAAGTAAGAAGTCTCAGTTTGTCTTCATGCTTCTGTGGACCATAAACACTTGTGATTAAATAAACTTCCTTGTCCCCCAAAGGTTGAATAACCACTGATAAGTAGTTCCTAGATGCTTTAGCATCTAGGATTCCTATTTTCTAAGGTTTCCATAGTGTGAGAATTCCTCCTGTTGTTCTGTCTGCTTTGACTTCTAGATATTCATATTTAGTCAGCTATTTGTTGTGAATTTCTCTTATTTTTTCTACTGAAATTTTTTTTTCTACTGAAATTTTTTTTTCTCTTATTTGCTGTGAATCATAACTGGTTTTTCTTATTTCATTCTATTGCTAAGATTCCTTTGCTTCCTTTTACTCCCTAGACCCCTAATATTCCATGTTGTGAGCTTCATTAAGAAATATTTTTAAATGAGTAACTAGTTAGGTCTTTCATCTTACCTGAGTTGATCATGAGTTTTCCACACTCTATCAGCAGCTCACTCTATTTTTTCCTACCTCTTTTCCTGCTTGGGTTCCTAGGAGCTAGTCCCAATGCTACCTTCATTATTTTCACCCCTTCGTTGTCCTGACTATCATGGTTTCTTTTGACTCCCGAACCTTTTGCCTGAGTTCTCAATAGGAACAACTGTTGCACTTTGTTGAACTCCTCTTGTGGTAGCGAATCCATTTCTTTGGTGGTTCCCTGCTCCAGGAACTTTTCCATATTTAGATGCTCCCTATCAAGAATATCCTGTAGTTCATGATCCTCTATTCCCACCTCACTCAGGGTCATCTCTTGGTCCCTATCAAGTTCCATAGTGTTCAGCAGATCCTCCTTTTGTTGGTTTTTGTCATGTATGTCCTACATACTCTCTTCCTTTTCCTTCTCCATAGGGCTTACCTCCATAGTTTGAATTATGTTATCGTGCTCCTCTTCTTCTTCTAGTACCTTGTACCTATTCTAACTTAGCTGCTTTTCCTTTGGTACTTTCTCCCTCATTTACCTATGTTTCCCACTTTGCTAAAGCTTTCAGTTTCTTTCCCTGAGGTAGCTTTAGTTCTGCTTTCCATTTTGTTTAAGGGACAATCCCTGAATAGATGTCCATGTTCATGGCACTTGCGGCATATGAAAGGAACATGCTCATAGTCCACCGCTTGTACCCATTCTTCATCAAAAACTTCCAAAATTACTTCATCCGGTAGAGCTCTAGAGAGGTCCATCTCTATGCAAATCCGGGCAAAGGAAGTATACTTTCCTCGCCTAGTGGCCTTTGATATTTTAACAAAGTGCCATAGTTTATTTCCTATTGCTTTTAATGATTCTGGCTACTAATAATCTACTGGTAAGGAGTAGAGCCTTACCCAAACCAGGACCGAAGTGAATGTCTCACGCTTCAGGACAAAATTCATTACCCAAGGCCGCATATAGAGGCCTGCAACAACATAGAAGTAGGGCCCTCCTTCAAACACCCTGTCTTTATCCTCAATGTTCGTAAAAACTACAGTGAAGAAACCCTTTGATCCAAGGTGCAAATCTATATCCCCCTTAGGTTTCCAATGATTCTTTATCCATGCCTGTAAAGCCTTCTCTGTTGGCCATAACCCCATGAATTTACAAATGACTGCGTAAGTCGCCATGTGTTCCCTATGCGCCTGTAGCGCTGGATCACTTAACACCACTCTGGGTGTGATAGTTGCCCTAGGCTTACACGGTCCAGTTCGATTTCTGGTATCCGCATTCTGATTTTCTCCTTCTATTCTTTTTTCTTTTCTGACTTCTTCCTGTGTATTTTCCTGCCCCTGTGTACCTCTGTTGTCCTGTTTCCCTCCTCCTAAAATTCTGGTTTCAACCTCCAGAGGTTTCTTGAATCGATTGGAGACTGCCTGACTGTAGGAGGTAGTGGAACCCCGCACCCCCCTCCACCCCTCTCTCGCCTCTCCATGATGCCCAACACTTAACTTCTGCTGCAAACCCTAGCTCTCTCTGCTAAAAAAAAGTGAAGCGAAGCCCCTGTGTACTTTTGTTTTCCTATTTCCCTCCTCCTAAAACTCTGGTTTCAACCTTTAGAGGTTTCTTGAATCGATTGGAAACTGCCTGACTGTAGGAGGGAGTGGAACCCCCCTTCTTGCCTCTCCATGGTGCCCAATGCTTAACTTCTACTGTGAACCCTAGCTCTCTCTAATAAAAAAAAGGTGAAGCAAAAAAGATATATATATTAACCTTAACCTTAGAAAACAAAAGTTTATTAAAAAAATATTATTTAAATTTTTTAATTGATTTTTAAAATTTATCCAATAACTTTCAAAATCTAAAAAAAACATAAACCAATTATATTTTTAAGAATTTAAGAATATAATTTTGATATATAAAATTATAATTGTAAAAATTTGATACATAAGATTATCTAAAAGAATAATCACATTGTAATTAGGAACTCTGTGCTTCAAACTTTGATCTAGAACACAATCAAATTGAGCTTAAATTTAGGGAATAAAACTTTACTGAAAAATAATCAGATTGAATAATAGATCTCCGACATCATTTGAACCATTAAAAAGGTGTAAAATTCTAACCTGAAGCATTATTATTTTATCTTAATTTCCTGAACGATTTTGATAAAGCTTTCCAGGATACCTCTCATGACCGCATAGCTGGCCATCATAAATAATCTTAAAATAAACAGTACAGAGATCACGTGAAACACGTAGATTCGTGGGTTATCCCGAAGAAATGTCTTTCATCAATATTTGCTTATTTTAAAGTCGGTTAGAATATGGAGAAACAATATTTGTTAATTATAATTTTTTATTAGAATATGGAGAAATAATATTTGGTTAATTATATTTTTTTATTTAAAATATAATTTTAAATGTATAGATAAATTTAGTTTTGTGAAAAAAATGTGAAGGGTTAAAAAATTAATAATTGCAATTTTTAATTTTTAATTAAATTTTAAATAAATTTATAAAAAATAATTGCAAAAAACTTCCAAAATTTTAAGGAGGTACACAGCGATTGAATTAGTGCAGGGAAGGCGAGCCATATTTCCCATGCTATCGGGCCATTAATGAAGGGCGGGTATATATGCCCGCCGTTCGATTTCGACCTTAGCAAAATCGAACAGTGGGCATATACACCCGCCGTTCATTAATGACCCGATAGCATGGGATTTATTGGTCCCCACATGTATTTTTGCTATAGCTGGCGGATACTTTTGACCGTCCAAAGGAATGTTACGACGGTGATAACGGTATCATAGGTTTGAACTTTGAAGTCCATGATGTGGAAGATGGATACTTTTTCGTCATTGGTTGATGTAAGCGCATATTCCTATGATTACGTCATTGGTTGATGTAAGCGCATATTCCTATGATTACGTGCGAATCCAGCTCAGCATCTCTCTTTTCTTGTGCGTGTTGCGTCGGGAAATGACTTAGAATATGCTATTTTTCTTTTAATTTGTTGGGGGGTAATGTTGGTCTTTGATCAGTAGGGTGAATGGTTGGGATTAGAGTTTGTATCATTATAGATTTATTTGAAGGGTTACAATTAGAGTTATTAATATGTGCGGGAGTATATGTTTATCGTTGAATAATAAAAGTATAGGTTTATTGTTGAATAATGTATTTGTTTTAATTTAATAGTAGATATATATTGTTTTAGTGTATTTATAGTTTAATAGATTTGGAAATATTGATCGTTTATTTGAAGTTATCAAATTTCTTCACGTGTAAATTTTTCTAAAGTATAAAATATAATGTGATATTTTTCATTGTTTAATTTGTATTTTTGAATGCTAAGTACAGTATATATAGGACCAAATAAATGTTCTAACCATAAAACTTTATTTTTTTGTGATATATACATAATTTTTTAAAAATGATATATATATATATATATATATATATATATATAAAAGAAGAGTTTATGCGTAAAATCACATGTAGAAAACCTTTGTCCACGCGTTTCAAACGCGTCGACAAAGGTTTCTACATGTGATTTATGCATAAACTCTTCTTAAAAATGTTATGGATTACAAAAGCCTCAATTCAACAATATACATATAATCAACATTAAAATATTTTACAAATATAAATGAATTTTTTTTTACTAATATATTTTTAAGTATATGTAAATATTAATTCATAATAAAATATTTTATAATAATCCACATTGAATTTTTTTATATAACATTAAAATATTTAAATGTAAACTAAAATATTTAAATATTATTATTATTATAGTTATATATATTTAAATAAATTATAATATATAATTTGTTAGAATCTATTTTAAAATTAAAAATTCAAAATAAAATAGACTAAAATAAAAATAAAAATTAAATGATTTGATTTTGGTTTTGATCTTATAACATTTACTTGTTTTCATTTTTCAATTAATCTTTTTCCTTATCCTGGTCTTGATGATGAACTTAAATTTAGATTCGAAATGTGATTTTTCTGAAAAAAATTTAAAATATTTTATTTTCACAATTTTTTCTTTTATATATAAATTTTATATGAGCATAAATATTTAAATATTTTTGAAAAATATAAAATTTAAACCTTTTCATCACAATTTTTTTTGAATTACTTTACATTTATTTATTTATTAATTTTTATTTTATTTTTATTTTTATTTTAAAAAATAAAAAACAAAAAAATTTATACATCCTCTCATACCAAATTATACCAAATTAACAAGAATAAAAAGCGTCTCACCCAAGCATTCAAACCTGTTGGCCCAAAGAAAAAAAGGCATCCTTGGGACGAGTCAATTCCAGAGAGAGATATATAGCATATCAGGAAATCTAATCTCACCTTTATTACCTTACCGTCCAAGCTAAGAAAAGTGGCCTACCCCTAATTAATTCCAGCTCTCCCCCACACATACAGCAGTATCACTAAATATTACATATTTGTTTCCAGTTGTATGCATAGGCCGAACTGCTTTCAGACCCAACCTGTGGAAAACGCCTCCACCTCAGACCCCAATAAGCGTGGCCCATAATCAAAGCTCCTGCCCACTGCGTCATTTTCGTGGCCGCGATTCCTTGCCCTGGTGATGGCCCGTGTTTACAGGCTTCTCATTTACTTGTGCATGGACTACGCCATCGTTCTGCTGTCCCTCGTGCTCTGCACCCTCTTACGGGAGATATTCTTGTTGCCGTTGCTCGTGGCGGCGGTCGTCGCCCCGTGCGTGTTGTATTCCGAACAAACCCATCTTGCCATGATCCTCAACCTGAGCTTAGCGCGGGGGCAAGTGTTGGCCATGGGTCTAATGTTCCTCGCGATCTGCAGCTTCTCCCGGGAGCTCATCTCGTTGCTCTTGCTGCTGGCGGCGGCCGTCTTCTGGTACGTATTGTACTTGTCACAGAGGCTTCTGCCCCAGATCTTCAACTGGCGGCGCTAGCCTGGTTGGGTATGCTCACAACCCCGGTGCTCCTGCTCACGGGGTATAAGGAGATCATCTTCGTCTCACTTGCAGTGGGGTTTGCGATCGTTGTCCTCGACGCAGCGTTGCAGGGGTGCGACTACCTCGTTTAGAGTTCACGCCCACATCTCATTCCCTTCAAATTAGGGTAAATTCACGCCGACATATCATTCCCTTCAAATTAGGGTAAGCGTGTCTTGAGTTATTCCCTGAATATTGTATTTTATTACCGCCTAGTCACAGGTGGAGAAATTGTTTGGAAAGTTATGGAAATTCTGATTATATTTAGAAAAAATCTGGTAAGGAAGAATTGCTTGGAAAGTTATAGAAATTTCGGTTATATTTAGAAAAATCTGGTAAAGATTTTTGAAAATCCAAGTTATAGTTGTTAAATTTCCAAATTTTAGGTGTTTTAGAGGTTTTTTATGGTGCTGAACCCATTTCCACCGATTCAAAGATTGCCTCTACAAGATTTTTTAAATTTTTTTACCAGGATTCCGACCACTTTTGGCCACAATTCCTCTGCCTGACTCCTTTTATTACATATCGATTTATTCAATTCAGTTTATTTTTACGAATATAAAATTGAATATCGTATTTATTTTTTCAATGCACAAGGTCCATTAATTCAGTTTCACGTTAACCTTGTTTTTAATACTTAAAAAAAAATTAATAATTTGATTTTTATTTAAATTAAAAACTGAAATTACACTTATTTTGTGTTTTAATCAGTAAAAAAATGTTATTGTCGAAATATAAACATTTGTTTTTTAATCAGTAAAAAAATGTTATTGTCGACATATAAACTTGCGAATATAATTTTAAGTTTAAATATAAAAGAACCAAAAATTATTTTATATGAAATTTTATAAAATTGTTTTATAATGATTATGGAAGATTAGAGGGTTTTTTAAAATTGTTTTTAATTTTAATTTTAATTATTGATTTCTATTAAAGTGAAGATGGGTTGACTATTAAGGGATCATATTAATTAGTGATTTATTCAGAGGGAGAGGTGTGAATATCTTTTTCGTGTAAACCTTTATTAGAATGCACAGCTTTTTATCTCAACAAATTTGATTTTTTTTATTGGAGCTTTAATAGAATTGAGGTTAAATGGATTTATGTATTGGTTGAATAGGGAAGGAATAATATATTTTCAGTTTTGAAAAACCTAGTTTTAAAATGTTTTAATAATAAGAATTTTTATTTTCACTTTCTTTATATAATATATATATGGTTCATGTTGAAACATTTCAGTCTTTATATAATATATATATGGTTCAGGTTGAAACATTTCAGTTTAAATGGAAATATAAATATTTTATTTATGGTGTATAATGTTTATATTGAAATATTTTTTTATCATTAATATAATTTTAAATTTATGTTTCTCTTAAATGGATATGAATCACTTTTGAATTTGGGAGTTAGAAGGTGTCTCATAGTATTCATTTTAGATAGTCTATATTTTGAGTTTACAACAAGGCTTATCATCAAAACAAGAAAAAGCAAAAAAAAAATAATTAAATAGTGAAAATGCTCATTGAAAAATAATGCACTTAAATTAAACTTTTGTATTAAAATTATATATGTATATCTATATAAAGTGGTATATTAATTTTTGATTTTTTTTTATAATATAAAAATGCTTTAAAAGTGTATTAAAAGAATTTTCATAAATATATATAAATATATATAATTTGAATACTTAATCATTTACTTTGAATACATTAATATATTTAAATAAATTAACTACATTAATATATTTGAAATAATTTTAAATATATAATATATTAATATATTTAGATTAAGTTAAAGTTGATATAAGTTGAATAATAATGAAGTAATCAAATTTTTAACTAAAATGTATCTGGAATATATTTATTTTATTTATTTAAAATTTTTAATTGTTAATATATTGATTGTATTAATATATTACAAAAAAATTAATCTTTATTGTATAATTAATATTATTAATGGAGTTAATGGCTATTGTTTGTTAAATTATGGATTTGAAGGGTTAGAGGTGGTTAGTGATGCAGGAGTGCTAAATGGTTGGCAATTGTATCTTTGTGTGAGCAGGGGTGTTAGGGCCATGAGTTGAGTAAGGCACGACCATGTGCGACGGGTTCTTGAACTCGATTATGTACAGTGGTGGGAAGACTTTCTCGATTTTTTGTGACGGACGTGCTCATGTGCAATGGGCAGGCACACCCTTATGTGCGATGAGTCATGTGGAGAGCGCATTGGTTAAAGGTGACGGGCGCGCACGCGCCCATGGCAACCAGTGAGATCGATGAGCGCTCGATGAGACATGTGAAAGGTGTGCGACGACAGAGGGCGACACGGGCAACCCGTAGATGGAAAGTGCAATGATTTGGCAAGTGCGAAGAGGGAAAGTTTATAGGCCGTCTAGGAAGTGTGATGGGTGGAGGTCGACTAGACAAAGTGGACCCGACAGATATATTGGAGTGGCTGGGTCGACATGTATAATGGGCAGGTCGACCCATACTTGGGTGGACAGTCGTGTCACTTGGATGTGGTAGTGTGGGTATATATAAACACTTGGAGACGACATTCAAGGCGATGAAGGATCCAATTGGGGAACTTGTTTTGAAGTTTCGTAGGATTTTGGACAAGCAAGGGAGACATAAGAAGAAGAACCGAAGATTGGGCAAGTTGTAGGCCGAATGGGTGCAAGAACCGGCAAGCGGGTAGTCTAAACGACCTGAGGTTGCGGCAGGGTGACCCAACCCGGGTGAGTTGATTACCCGAGGGCACAGCAGGGCCACTCGAACCGGGTGAGTTGAATGACTTGACGGTGCTGAAGGGTGGCCCAACTTGGGTGAGTTGCATGACAGGCAGGATTGAATGACCGACATGGCTGAATGACTGACAAAGGTGACCGACAGGCAGGGCTGAATGATTGACAGAGATGAACGACCGACATGGTTGAACAATAGTGAAACTGCAAAATCATTCTGATGTAAGGAAACTTGGGGTTTCCTCATAACTTGTGTAGGAAATAGGCAGTCGAGTAGCTACAAGGTTGTGACATGACACTTGGTGGATTGTGTAGGCCAAGGGATTTGGTAGCACATGAGTGTTGTAAACTTGTAATTGTAAGATATTGTACATTACAGTTGTATATTATACTGCAAACTTTACAAGAGTTTCCCCTCCGAATTATATGTGCGTTATACTGATATGGTTTATAATTTTCGCTGCTTAATGACGATGAATGTTAATTGAAGTAAATGTTATTTCACTGCATTGATAAGAACACTTGATTGGAAAATTGGCTAAGTGTTGGAGTTAGGTGTAGACCATACACTCTAGTATTCGTCAAAAGAAAAAGTGTAGTGGTGTTGCACCTGCCTATGTGTGGTTGAAAGACTACCACTGGGATAAGGGTGTGACAGATGGTACTAGAGCTCTTTCCGCAAAGCTTTGTAGATTGAAGATTTGAAGCATAAATACGATGGCAGGGTTACAGTTGGTATTGAAGCTTGGACACTTTGGATTTGAACCAAGTGCGACATGTTGAGCAAGGGTAAAGCATTATGCTTGGGCCAAGTTGAACAATAATATATGAAAATTTTGGAAGAATATCATGGGAGGCTCTAGCTGACCTTATACAAATTAAGGCGTATGAAAAAAGAGAACCCACAGATTTGAGATGAACTTCAGGTCTTGGAAAGAAACGTTGAAGAAGAGCCTCTTCGACTTGGTTGGGCAATGGAGTAGGATGTAGCTGCAAATTGCGATGAAGAAGAAGAATTTGTGATATATGAGGATGTTGTTGCTGTGGCAACGATGGAGGAAGAACTTGGTGTGATGACACTTGACCAAGTTGGACCAAGATCGTACATATTGCAAACATTAATGGATGGAGGCACTCACACAGAGGAGCCTCATGATGAAGTAATTATTATTGTTACTTGTGTTTCATTGAAGCTTTTGGAGGATGGGCCATATGCAGGGATGAGAAGAGGGAGTTTTTCAATGCAATGGACAACCTTACCATGGATGACTACGATGAGACCTTGTGTTTTGATGAAGCAAGGAACATTGATTGTTGCAAAACTCGTTGGGGCAATTTGTGACCTTATGATAGAAGGTGCAAATTATCATGACAAGGGAGGAACACGATGATGATTGCGGAGGATCAATCGTGCTTTATCCATACGGAGAATTGGCTAAGTGCCGGACATGACTCATCGGCATATTAGAGAGGACACACCGAAGTTTTGATGATATGATGCTTGGGTGGACTTCTTCTTGGTTGTGACCAAGAGGAAGACTTGGTGGACCTTTAATGGGCGAGGAAAAAATTATGGAAGGAACCTGTGACATGATATGATATGATGTGATATGTGATTTGAGTGATCGAGGGCACTAAACCTGGTTAAAGACGAAGATGTAATGACCGATGTTGTAATGAGTCTACTCAAATAGACAACATGGGCAACTTGAGTCATGGACTTCAAGTTGGATAGATGGAGCATGGCAGACTTCTTGTAGGGGTTTATGCAAAAGCATTTATAGAGATGTCATTTATGGGCATCCAATGAGGAGTGACAAGGTAGGGATGTTGTATAGATAGACTTGATGGTGCGACACAGAGAGATTTTACGCATGAGCTGATGAAGATGTAGTGCAGATTTGTACAACAAGGCCATGGACTAATTGGTTTTGTGAGAAGCCTATGGAAGTATCCATACTGCATGGAGGGAAGATGCATATTGCAGTGGAACTTAAGACTGAGACATGTATGCTTTCCGAAGGTGTTGGTTGGCGATGATGCATAGGTGTTCATGAGGACTTGAGAGAGTTGCAACTAGTGGAGACTTCATGTTATGGTGGTCTTGAAGTATCTGTTCATTAAGGAGATGAGGTCATAGGTGTACGTAAATTTGATGTAGTATGGGATGCATACCTTTGGGCACATTTATGGGGTGTGTTCAGAGGGAGTGACTTGATGGATGTGATCGAAACGAGACACTTTGGAGTTGATGGAGTTACAACGATGGAGATGCCTTGGTAGTAGAACTTGGGAATGAGTTGAGTTGATGAGACTTCACCTCTTTTGATAGACACGGTGGCTGATTGGTTTATGACCATAGGTAGCACAAGGATGATGAGGTAGTTGTAGACTTACCCCTTTGACAGGTTTGAGGGATGGCATATTGAAGATGAGATGGAGGTTGCTTCATGGACCTGGATATGGCACATTGAAAATTGGTTTGGTGAGAGGATCTTTTCATTTTGAGGAGATGAACCTCACACATATAAATGATGATGCTTGGATAGATACAACTGATTGATATACAACACATCAACACCAACAGCATGGACAACATGTTGCATACAAGATGGAGACTACTTCATGGACTTGGGCATGGCTTACTTTACACTTTGATAGATATGGGATAGATTCTTGATTGAGTTGATGTTGTGATAGGATGCTAGAGAAATGAATGACAATAGCATGAAGGTGCATTCTCATGGTTTGAGCGTGATAGCTGGACTGGTCACCCAACTATTTCAAGTCGTGAGGGTCGATAGTAAACTGAGATATGTTTGAGTTGAGATGGAGTATCATGGCAGTAGTTTGCATGATTAGAATACTTGATGGGCTGACACGATATATGTTGCAGTGATAGCATGTAGCTTGAGTTGGAGGGATCAACCTTCCATGGTGGGGCAGCATGTGGAGATTGCGATGGATGTGGTTGATGATCATGGATTGATGAGACTTTCCCATTTGATGGAGTCATGAGCCTTGATGGTTTGTGCGATGATGGATCAAAGGTGGGCAACATGGACATTTTGGAAATGTTGGAGCTAGCAACACTTTGCAATGATATATGATGGAGTTTTCGAGGACGAAAACCTTATTTAGAGTGGGGGAGAATGTCAGGCCCACGAGTTGAGTCGAGCACGCCCATGTGCAGTGGGTGCCTGAACTTGGTTATGTTCAAGAGTGGGAAGAATTTCTCGGTTTTGTGCGATGGGCAAGTGCGCCCCTATTTCCAATGCATCGGTTAAAGGTGACGGGTGAGACCCATGAGTGCTAAGTGAGACGTGCGGAAAATGTGCAACGACGGAGGGCATCACGGGTGACCCGTGTGACCCACATATGGAAAGTGCGACGAGTTGGCAAGTGCAACGAGGGTGATTTCATAGGCTGCCTAGGAAGTGTGACGGGTGAAGGCCGAATTGAAAAAGTGGACCCCACAGATATATTGGGGTGGCTAGGCCAATGTGTAGAATGGGTTGGCCAAACCATACTTGAGTGGATGGTCGTGCCACTTGCATGTGGTAGTGTGGGTATATATACACGCTTGGAGAGGACGTTCAAGGGGAAATTGCTCTGAAGTTTGTAGGAGTTTGGATGAGCAATGGAGACATAAGGAGATGAACCAAAGGTCGGGCGAGTTGTAGGCTGAACAGGTGTAGGAACTGGTAGGCGGGAAATCCAAATGACCCAAGTGCGCGACAGGGCGACCCGACTTGGGCGAGATAAACGACCCTAGGGCATGACAGGGCGACCCAACCCGAGTGAGATGAACAACTCGAGGGTGCGACAAGGTGACCCGACCCAGGTGAGATGAACGATCGACAGCATTGGCCGACCGATAGGGCCAAACGACTGGCAGAGCTGAATGACCAGCAAAGCCAAACGACCGGCATGGCTGAACAATAATGACACTGTAGAATTATTTTGAGGCAAGGAAACTTGGGGTTTCCTGATAACTTTTGTAGGAAATAGGCAGCTGACTAGCTACAAGGTTGTGACACGACACTTGGTGGATTGTGTATGCCAAGGGAGTTGGTAGTACATGACTGATGTAAATTTGTTTTTAAGATATTGTACATTACAGTTGTATATTATCTTGAGCAGACTTTACATGAGTTCCCCCTCCCTAGAATATGTGTGTTATAATTGTATGGTTTATAATTTTCGCTGCATAATGATAATGAATGTTAATTGAAGTAAATTTCATTCCAATGCATTGATAAGAACACTTGATTGGAAAATTGGCTATGTTGAAGTTAGGCATAGTCCATACACTCTAGTATTGGTGAAAAGAAAAAGTGTAGTGGTGTTGCACCCGCCTATGTGTTGTTGAAAGACTACCACTGAGATAGGGGTGTGACAAGGGGGATCCAACTTTTGCTAACTTCAATCCCATTGTCTTTGTATCACTCTCTCTCTTTATATGAAATTGTCGTATTTATTTATTCTATAATAGAACTGGAAATACTATATTTCAAATATTTTTACAATAGATACTGGATATATATATATATTTCAAATATATATTTATATATATATATATATATATATATATATATATATATATATATATATATGATCTAGATTGAAATATTTTCTAAACATGTTTCTTACTTTATATTAAAAATTTGATGAATTACATATTATAAAATTTTGGACATTGAATTAATTTATTTATGGTCAACCTTAAATATATGAACTTGATATTGAAATATATTAATTAACATGGATATTCATTTTTTTTTCAAATCATATTAAAATATTATTAAAAAGTAAAGAATTTCACATCTTCATAAAAATATAATTTTCTTCTTCTTTTAATTTTCAATCATTGAATCTATTGAAATATTAAGTGGTTTGTAATATTAATAATGCTTTTAATTAAAATTAACCAATATGTATATATATGTTTTGTTTTACTATAGATAACATTGTTTTATTTAGTGAATATTTTATTTATTTTTTAAAAGGAACATGTCTCAACTTTAGTTTGTGAATAAACAGAATTACACATCTCTCTCATACAGGCTTGGACATTTCCCCTCTCGACCTAATAGAGATAATACGTAATATCTTTATCCCTAGAATTAGACATCATGTATTTAATAATATAAAATTTATTATTGATTAATATGTCAATTTAATTCGACGAGTCGAGCTGAGATTTAGTTAGGATTGAACAATTTTTTAGAGCTACACCTATCATGCTACAGGAAGAGGTTGGTTGTGGTGTGTCCATTATGACGAATATATTTGAGATCAATGGGAAATATTTGCTATGCAAGATATGGGAACATATGCAGGTTGAAGAAATGTGTATCAATTTGATCCTACAACAATTGTGACCTCCAAAGTACCATTCAATGGATAGATTCATTGCTAGAGTGTATCATTATTGGAATGTGACCGTGCAATGGAGACTGACATGATGAATCGTATCTTTGTTGGAGCCTGGAGCTTATTGTGGTGACGTTTGAGCATGTAGTGCAGAGTTTGAAGTTGTGTCAAAGCCAAATGTTGAGGTCATTCTAAAATAAAATGATATGTGTGGTAAATCAAATACTACTGGTCCAACCTTCCAACCTTGTAGAGATTTGTTGTGGCTACCTGTGCAGATGAATAGTCGAAATATCACAGTTTGAAGAGAGGTAAGTATCCATGTTTTCCTTCTTGAAAGAAAACATCACATAATTTTTTTTTGAAAGTATCCATGAATCATTTGAATAAAAGGAATGCATATGAATATCGTTTGCATAAAATATTATCCACGTTGTTTTCTTCGAAAGATTGCATGGTAAATGATAAATTAACTGTTCTAATCTTTTGGGAAAAAATGCATATGAATCTCTTGCATAAAATATAAGTAACCATGTTATTCCTTAAAAGATTACAAATGAATTCTTGTGCATGGAATGATAAGAGTCAATATTATTTTCTTGAAAACTTGCATATGAATTTTGTGCATGAAAGTGGTAAGAATCAGGGTTATTTTTCTTGAAAGGTTGCATATGGATCTTGTGCATACAAAGATAAGAATCCATGCTACTTTTCTTGAAAAATATATGTGTTTGTATACACAGAAGTAATGGCTATCATATTATATTTCTTGGAAAATAAATATGTATTTTCATGCACAAAAGAATAACTATTATAGTAGAGAATTATGTGTTTATATGCACAAAGATAATGACTGTTGGGTTAGTTTCTTTCAGATAAATATTATGTATTTGCATGCACAAATATACCAACTAATGTGCTAGTTTCATTTAAAAGAATATTTGGGTATTTGTAGAGGTTTTTTTTTTTGAAACAAGTTTTTCTTATGCAAAGAACATAATAGCAGTTGTGGTGTTTAGCTCATGGAAATATGTCCCTCTTCTTGTGCGAAGAGATAGGGATAACCATGGTGATTCTTTTAAACATTACTATGATAACCATGGTGATTCTTTAAAATATTACAGCCTTCTTGAGAGAATGGGTACATATGCATGCCTTGGTAATCTTATGTACTTTAATTTACACATGTGAGATTTGGATCGATATACTTGTGTCATAGTCATACACATATAAATATCAATCGACAGGTTTTGGTAGCTATGTGATTTCAATTAATGCATTTGCGGTGTTAATAAAATAGACATATATTGATACTTTGTATATATTTCATTTATGCACATGAATGGATGTTTTAAGCATAACTAGTAAAAGAAATTTATTTGGTTTGATAAATATTCTGATGTCAGATTTTGCTGACATTAGTAATTGCAGGAATGGATTGTGACTTATGAAAAGGATGGATTATATTTAACATTATGGCATATAATGTACTAATGGCCCATGCAGATTGAAGGATTAACAAACATAGGATAATCCACTATAGGGAACAACCACGCCAAAAAGACACAATGCTTGAGGAATTTAGGGGGCATGTAAATGATATCATGATTAATGTAATGACCTCTAGCTAGTTATGTTGAATTTAAGATGACATTTCTTTGTATATTTTTTAACAATGGCCTAGGGATGGTCTCCCTCATTTCCATTATGTGAGGGGTGAATGCCCTCATGAAAGGTTTAATAAAATAAATGTTTGTAGTTTTTCCCTACGTGGTTTCACCGGTATATCAATTTCCATTTATGTGTTTCCTACTTTGTTGCTTTGATGATATTGCTACCTTGCATGACAATGGCATTTATATGATCAAATTTGTGATTAACTAGCCTAATTAAATGAACAATAATAATGAGGTAACGTTACAACAAGGAGTTTTATGTTAATACGATGTAAAAATGATTTTTATGTTATGATACTTGTTATACTCCATTTCTAAAGTTACATTAGTAATGATGATAATTGTATCTGATGGTCAATTAAGGAATATGGAATAAGTGATTGGAAATTTTACATGTTAGTAAATCCAACATAAATTTTTTAATCCTATGTATTTTTACACAAGGTTTACTAAGGGATGTTACAAGTGGTATTAGAGCAAAAGGTTGTAGCACTAGCACCTTTTGGGAATCTATAAGCAGGGAAGAAGTAGAGGTATGATGCTTTTGTATATAAGATCAGTTATGATTCTAATGAAAATTACATGGCAACATATGCATTAGATTTCATTTTACATGAGATGCATGATGGTGTTAATAACCATATTGAAGAATGATAAGTGTAATGTTTTTTCTAAGGAATAACTATGCTCAAAACATTTGATTCTTTATACAGATAAAAGACAATAAAATTTTTGTTGCATTGTTTGTAGCTAAATCATGAACAATTTTGAATACTCACAATGTAATTAGTGATGGTATGGATTAACTACCAAACTTTGCATTCACACTCTTATGATAATGTTTAATGGTTCATTTCAAAAAAATGATTACAGTTACAATGTACTACTTATAAGAAAAGAATGAATGCATGCATTGTTTTGTGTGATAGAGAGAGAATGTAGAAGGTGGGGGTTGTCCTTGAAGATTACAATAGAATGTTTTAAAATAAATTGAAAGAACACCTTGAAATGTTGAAACTAAAGAATGAGTCAAGTAGTAGGTCTTGACTATCATGAAAACTTGTTGATTGAGTCTGATCGTGGATTTTGATTGGGTTATGATGATTAGTAGCATTGATTATTTAGTATATTGCACTACCTTTCATGAATTAATATTTCATGACAACATTGTTATTAATTCCAATGTTAATATATTTTAGGTGATCAATTGACAAACTATATTGGAATATGCATCATTCAATTCTTAATTTAGGATTATTGTTAAAATGGTAAACAATGTGATCCTCATGGATTATTCTTATGGTAAGAAGAAGTTGTTTGAATTTGGGGTTTATTGGCTTCTAAATTGTTACCATATGTGTTATTGAAACTCATTGAGTAATAATGGTGAATTAGTGTTTTTGTATGAGTAAATTTTTGTATAAGATTTTGTGCATAATAATAGAGTATACAAGAAACTACAATTATTACGGAAGTGGATACTTGTTTAACAATTCATACACATGACTATCAGTTCTTGAACATTACAAATAACTTCAATCATGATAACAATAGAGTCTCTAAAAGTGAATGATAAATAGAAATGCATTGTTATAATAAGACATAAAGGAAAAGGATTGTGGCCTTTCATATCATAAATAATAATTGATAGGATGAGGGAAACCAAGATTATTCGATTGTTTAATAATGTACTAAAATGCATGAGATGAAATAGATGATGTATTTTCAAGCAACTTAACAATAGAAATAATAGTAATAAGATGTTGTTTATTACATTGTTTGTTCAAATTTTACATCTCTACAACTTGATGATTTAATGATGATGTTAACTGATATGCATCATATATCTAATAAATATGTTAATTTCATGCCTTAGTAATTCATCTTGTGTGTGTAAGTAGTGCGTTGACATTACATATTAAACCTAATTAGTTAACTCTGTTGTGGAAATGTGGTGTCTTCATTTTCATTGCTAAACAAAAATCTGAATAGTATTTTGAATTTGTTGGCATTACTAATTTGTTTAATCAAGGAAAGTCTATGTGATTAACTTCAATTTAGTAATGTTACATAATGATTGTTGATTAAATACATATACATAAATTAAATTTCATTTTTCATGGATTAGAATTATGGAAATGCCAATGATTAAGATTTTATTCCCTTAATTGTTGTTTTGTAAAACAACGTCATGGAAGCTTGGCTTCAATTTTATTATATATAGTTTAGAAGAGGTATTCTAATTCTCTATGCTTACTCATAATGCATGGAGATGGTTTATGAAAAAAAAACCACACCAATACCTTTCTAGATTATTAAAATCTTGAGAACATTGAAGCATGTGCAAAGTAAAAATGACAAGATATTTTGTAAATACGAGTATTTTGTAGAAGGTACAGTTTTATCAAAAGCAGTTGTGACTAATGTTTCTATTGTGATTAAACAAGGGTAGCTTAATAGAAACATATCAATGCCACTAAAGCTCTAGTAGCATGGAATATAAGAACCAATGAAAGGTAAAACATTGCAATGTGATTTACAATTACAAATTATAATGTTTACTATTATGATATGCAAGATTGTGCGTAGAAAATATAGTAATGTTTATTCTAAATTGCATGTTGTTTATTATATAGAAAATTTGAAATCAACACCACTCATGTGACATGAGATGTTAGTCATGTTTTTCTATAAAATTTACTTTTAAATACTTTGAGGCCCATGTTGAGGTCAAATATGAACACATGATGTACATAAATGTTCTTTCTTCTTTAATATTAATATGCATATTGTTAGCCATGTAAATTGCAGTGGGAAATGGTGCTAAAGAGAATTTCACATCCCAGATAGTTATAGGACAGTTGGGAAAGGCCCAAGGATGGCTAGGGGCAGAGGTAATTGCATGCCCGAATATCCTCTCCCATGAGATAGTTGATCTTAGTAAGGGAAAAGGGTTGGCTAAGAAGGTGAGAGGGGAAAATCCCGAGGCAACCCTCTTGGTCTTAGAGCCTATCAGAGGAAGCCCAAAAGAGGTATTTTTTGAACTAAAATTCCTCAAGATAAGACATTGTCATAGGAATATGAAGGGCGTTGCCAAGAAGAATCCTGTGTTGGACCAAGTTTGGTCATTTTCAAGGAATTTTCTTGGACGTGAAATTGGCTCAATTTGGTTGGTGAAAACCGGTTCTCATTAGATGGGAGGAGCACTCTTTTTCCCACTATGGTTTTCGTGGAAAATGAAGTTAACTAACCAAGTAAGTGATTTGCTAAAATGAATTTTTGGCATGATTGTGTAAGATTTTTTTTTTTACGTCGTCAGAGGAAAGGAGCCTAGTGCTCAGGAAAGAACTACCTAAAGTGTAGTCCCACTATTATATTATGAGTATTTCTCATGTCTTTAGCAAGGGCTAACACAATATGAACTTTGTGCAGTTATGATAACTTTGATCATTTCGATGAATAGAGAACTAGGTGCTCTTTAAGTACTTGTAGAAGTACTGAGATAAAAATATCACCAGAAATTGCATAAATAATTGATAGTTGAAAATGTTGTGATTAAAATTAATGTGATTATGACTAAGTGATACTAATTGGATTTGTTGGTCATATACTATGGGGTGCTTTCCATGAAGGTTGATAAACTACACTAGGTGCTTACTGTTGGGTTGATAAACCACTCTTAGAGTGCTTGCCACAACTAATAACACCACTTGTAATTAAAATGATTTCGTGAAGTGGTTATCATTTCCAATATTATTGACAAATAATAATAAGTTTTATAAATACTTTGTTTTTGTTTTCTTTCCAAAATTAAATAATGGCTAAATGGTTGAAAGTAAAAATTGAATATTTTGTAGTTGTAAATGTTTATGATTATTGATAAAACATTATTGATTTTACTTATTAGTATTTCTTGAAATAAAATCTTTCATTTTGAAGGGGAAAGATCCCCTTTTGGTTGTTCTAAGATAAATGTCATGATTGAAATATGATCTAAAAAGTAGATTGCAAGAGATAAAAGAAATCTAAATAAAAATACAAAATCTAAATAAAAATACAAAGTTCAAGTGGGAAATAAAGACTATGAAAAAACATAATAATGATGAAAGAAGAAAGAGATGGACACCGAGGATAATGTTATCTTTAAGGGATGAAGTATGTGATATATCTATCCCTAGAATTAGATGTCATGGATTTAGTAATATAAAATTTATTATTAATTAATATGTCAATTTATTTCAAGCGGTGGGGCCGAGATTTATTTAGGGTTGGACGATTCTTTGAAGCTATACCCATCATGATACAAGTAGAGGCTGTTTGTGTTGTTTCCACTATGATGGATAAAGCTAAGATCAATGGGTAATATTTACTATGTGGGATCTAGCTGTATCGATGTGATCCTGCAAAGATTGTGACTTGCAATGTACCATTGATTTCTATAAAAAAAATGGCCAAATTTTATGAAAATAATACCAAAATTTCCTTGAACAAATTTACTGCTTATTAAACAAAATTTCGCAAATTTCGAAGAAACTTCCATACATGTATTTTCCCTAGTATAGGTGGTGGATGCTTTTGACCGTCCAAAGTAAATGTTACGAACTTTGAAGTCCATGATGTGGAAGATGGATACTTTTTCGTCATCGGTTGATGTAAGCGCATATTCTTATGATTACGTGCGAATCCAGCTCAGCGTTTTCTTTTCTTTTGCGTGTTGCGTCGGGACATGACTTAGAATATGCTCTTCTTCTTTTTATTGTTGGGGTAATGTTGGTCTTTGATCATTAGGTTGAATGGTTGGGATTAGAGTTTCTATCATTATAGATTTATTTGAAGGGTTAGAATTATTTATTAGGTTAATGAGTTATTAATATGTGCGGGAGTATGGGAGTATATGAGTATATGTTTATGGTAAATTTAATAGTAGATAGATATATTGTTTTAGTGTATTTACAATTTAATAAATTTGGAAATATGATCGTTTATTTGAAATCATTAAATTTCTTCACGTGTAAATTTTTCTAATGTACAAAATATAATATGTTATTTTTCATCATTTAATTTGTATTTTTGAATGCTAAATAGAGTGTATATAGGACCAAATAAATGTTCTAATCATAAAACTTTATTTTTTTGTGATATATACATAATTTTTTAAAAATGATATATAATATGATGATGATGATAATGATGATGGTTAACTGTTCAGTGAGACATTAAAATATTTACAAATATGTACATCTAGACATTTTATCATGTCAATTAAAATGATTTTTTTTTACTAATATATTTTTAAGTATATGTAAATATTAATTCATAATAAAATATTTTATAATAATCCACATTGAATTTTTTTTATACAACATTAAAATATTTAAATATAGACTAAAATATTTAAATATTAATATTATTATAGTTATATATATTTAAATAAATTATAATATATAATTTGTTAGAATCTATTTTAAAATTAAAAATAAAATAGACTAAAATAAAAATAAAAATTAAATGATTTGATTTTGGTTTTGATCTTATAACATTCACTTGTTTTAACCGTTCAATTGATCTTTCTCCTTATCCTTTGACGATGAACCTAAATTTAGATTAGAAAAGTGATTTTTCTAAAAGATTTTAACAATTAAAATATATTATTTTAACAATTTTTTCTCTATATATAAATATATACAAATTTTATATAGACATAAATATTTAAATATTTTTAAAAAATATAAAATTTTAATCATAATTTTATTTTTATTTTTTTATTTTAAATTACTTTACATTTATCTTTTATTAATTTTTATTTTCTATTTTTATTTTAAAAAATAACAAACAAAAAATACTTATACATCCTCTCATACCAAATTATACCCGCCTTAATAATAATAAAAAGCGTCTCAGTCAAGCATTCAAACCTGTTGGTCCAAAGAAAAAAAGGCATCCTTGGACGACTCAATTTTAGAGAAAAAGATATATAGCATATCAGGAAATCTAATCTCACCTTTATTACCTTACCTTCCAAGCTAAGAAAAGTGGCCTTCCCCTAATTAATATATATTTGTTTCCAGTTGTATGAATAGGCCGAACTGCTCTCAGGCCCAACCTGTGGAAAACGCCTCCACCTCAGACCCCAATAAGCGTGGCCCATAATCAAAGCTCCTGCCCACTGCCTCATTTTCGTGGCCGCGATTCCTCGCCCTGGTGATGGCCCGTGTTTACAGGCTTCTCATTTACTTGCGCATGGACTACGCCATCGTTCTGCTGTCCCTCGTGCTCTGCACCCTCTTACGGGAAATATTCCTGTTCCCGTTGCTCGTGGCGGCGGTCGTCGCCCCGTGCGTGTTGTATTCCGAACAAACCCATCTCGCCATGATCCTCAACCTGGGCTTAGCGCGGGGGCAAGTGTTGGCCATGGGTCTGCTGTTCCTCGCGATCTGCAGCTTCTCCCGGGAGCTCATCTCGTTGCTCTTGCTGCTGGCGGCGGTCGTCTTCTGGTACGTATTGTACTTGTCACAGAGGCTTCTGCCCCAGATCTTAAACTGGGCGGCGCTAGCCTGGTTGGGTATGCTCACAACCCCGGTGCTCCTGCTCACGGGGTATAAAGAGATCGTCTTCGTATCACTTGCTGTGGGGTTTGCGATCGTTGTCGTCGACGCAGCGTTGCATGGGTTGGCCTACCTCGTTTAGAATTCACGCCCACATCTCATTCCCCTCAAATTATGGTAAGCGTATATTGAGTTCTTCCTTGGATATTGTATTTTATTACATATTGGTTTATTCAATTCACTTTATTTTTACAAATATAAAATTAAATATCGTATTTATTTTTTCAATGCACAAGGCCCATCAATTCAATTTTACGTTAACTTTGTTTTTAATACTTTTAAAAAGTAATTTAATAATTTGATTTTTAATTAAATTAAAACCTGAAATTACGCTTATTTTGTGTTTTAATCCGTAAAAAAATGTTATTGTCGAAATATAAACATGCGAATATAGTTTTATTTTAAGTATAAAAGAACCGCAAATTATTTTATATGAAATCTTATAAAAGTGTTTTATAATGATTATAGAAGATTAGAGGGGTTTTTAAAATTGTTTTTAATGTTAATTAAAGCATAATGGATCATATTAATTAGTGATTTATTCAGAGGGAGGTGTGAATTTCTTTTTCGTGTAAACCTTTATTACAATGCACAACTTTTTATCTCAATAAATTTGATTATTTATTATTATTATTTCTTTTTATGGAGCTTAATAGATTTTAGGTTAAATGGATTTATGTAGAGGTTGAATAGGGAAGGAATAATATATCTTCAGTTTGAAAAACCTAGTCTTAAAATATTTTAATAATAAAATTTTTTTATTTTATTTTTTAAATTTCACTTTCTTTATATAATACATATATGGTTGATGTTAGAAACATTTTAGTTTAAATAGAAATATAAATATTTTATTTATGGTGTACAATGTTTATATTGAAGTGTTTATTTGTCATTAATATAGGTTTGAATATATATTTCTTTTAAATGGATATGAATCACACTTGAACTTGGGAATCAGAAGGTTTCTCATAGTAGTCAATTTGGATCTCAAAACCTATTATCAAAATAGGGAAAAGCAAAAAAAATTAAATAGTGACAATACTCGTTGAAAAAATAATGCACTTAAAATAAACTTTTTTATTAAATATATATAAGGTTGTATATTAATTTTGATTTTTTTATAATGTAAAAATGCTTTAAAAGTGTATTAAAAGAATTTTCTAAATATATAAAACTTGAATATTTAATTATTTATTTTAAATACATTAATATATTTAAATAAATTAACTACATTAATAGATTCGAAATATATAATATATCCCAATAAAATGTGAGTAGTTTAATATATTTGGATTAAGTTAATAGTCAAAATAAGTTAAATAGTTAATTATTTATTTTAAATATATTAAATATTTAAATTATATATATATATATAAATAAAAGTGTAAATGATTAATATATTTAAATAAATTAAATATATTAATATATTTGAAATAGATTTAAATATATAATACATTTAAGTGAAATGTAAGTAGATTAATATATTTGGATTAAGTTAGAGTTGATATAAGTTGAATAATAATGAAGTAATCAAAATTTTAATTAAAATGTATCTCGAATATATTTATTTTATTTATTTACATTTTTTAATTGTGAATATATTGATTATATATATATATATATATATATGTTTATTGTACAATTAATATTATTCATAGATTTAATGGCGATTGTTTGTTTAATTATGGATTTTAAGGGTTAGAGATGGTTAGTGATGCAGGAGTGATAAATAGTTGGAGTTTGCATTTTTGTGTGAGCAGGGGTGTGGGCCACGAGTTGAGTAGGGCACGCCCATGTGCGACGGGTTCTTGAACTCGATTATGTATAGTGGTGGGAAGAATTTCTCAGTTTTGTGTGATGGACGCGCTCATGCGCAATGGGCAGGCACACCCCTATGTGCGATGAGTCGTGCAGAGAGCGCATTGGTTAAATGCGACAGGCGTGCGCGTGCCCATAGTGGCCGACAAGATCGATGAGTGCTCGATGAGACGTGCGAAAGGTGTGCGATGAAAGAGGGCAACACAAGCAACTCGTAGATGGAAAGTGCGATGAGTTGGCAAGTGCGACGAGGGCAAGTTTATAGGCCACCTAGGAAGTGTGATGGGTGGAGGCCGACTTGACAAAGCAGGCCTGACAGATATATTGGAGTGGCTGGTTCAACGTGTATAATGGGCAGGCCAACGCATACTTGGGTGGACAGCCGTGTCACTTGGATGTGGTAGTGTGGGTATATATAAACACTTGGAGACAACATTCAAGACAATGAAGGATCCAGGTGGGGAACTTGTTTTGAAGTTTCGTAGGAGTTTGGACAAGCAAGGGAGACATAAGAAGACGAACCGAAGATTGGGCGAGTTGCAGGCCGAATGGGTGCAAGAACTGGTAGGTAGGCAGTCTGAACAGCCTAAGGGTGCAGCACGGTGACCCAACTCGGGTGAGCGGAATGACCCGAGTTCGCAGCAGGGTAACCTAAACCAGGTGAGTTAAATGACTTGACGGTGCAGAAGGGCGACTTGACTTGGGTGAGCTGCATGACGGGCAGGACTGAATGACCGACAGGGCTGAATGACCAACAAAGGTGACCGACAGGCAAGGCTGAATGATCGACAAAGATGAATGACTCACATGACTGAACAATAGTGAAAATGCAAAATTGTTCTGATGTAAGGAAACTTGGGGTTTCCTCATAACTTGTGTAGGCAATAAGCAGTCGAGTAGCTACAAGATTGTGACATGACACTTGGTGGATTGTGTAGGCCAAGGGATTTGGTAGCACATGACTATTGTAAACTTGTAATTGTAAGATACTGTACATTACAATTGTATATTACACTGGGCAGACTTTACAAGAGTTTCCCCTCCAAAGTATATGTGTGTTATACTTGTATGATTTATAATTTCCGCTTCTTAATGATGATGAATGTTAATTGAAGTAAATGTTATTTCACTGCATTGATAAGAACACTTGATTGGAAAATTGGCTAAGTGTTGGAGTTAGGCGTAGACCATACACTCTAGTATTCGTCAAAAGAAAAAGTGTAGTGGTGTTGCACCCGCCTATGTGTGGTTGAAACACTACCACCGGGATAGGGGTGTGACAGATGGTATCAGAGCTCTTTTCGCAAAGCTTTGTAGATTGAAGATTTGAAACACAAATAAGACGGCAGGGTTGCAGTTGGTATTGAAGCTTGGACACTTGGGATTTGAGCCACGTGTGACAGGTTGAGAAAGGGCGAAGCATTATGCTTGGGCCAAGTTGAACAACAACATATGAAAAGTTTGGAAGAATATCACGGGAGGCTCTAGCTGACCTTATACAAATTGAGGTGTATGAGAAAAGAGAACCCACAGATTTGAGATGAACTTCAGGTCTTGGAAAGAAACGTTGAAGAAGAGCCTCTTTGACTTGGTTGGGAAATGGAGTAGGATATAGCTGCAGATTGCAATGAAGAAGAAGAAGTTGTGATATATGAGGATGTTGTAGGCGTGACAACGATGGAGGAAGAACTTGGTGTGATGAAACTTGACCAAGTTGGACCAGGATCATACATATTGAAAACATTAATGGATGGAGGCACTCACATAAAGGAGCCTCATGATGAAGTAATTATTATTGTTACTTGTGTTTAATTGAAGCTTTTGGAGGATGGGCCATATGCAACGATGAGAAAAGGGAAATTTTCAATGCAATGGATAACCTCACCATGGATGACTATGATGAGATGTTGTGTTTTGATGAAGCAAGGAACATTGATTGTCACAGAGCTTGTTGGGGCGATTTGTGACCTTATGTCAGAAGGTGCAAATTATCATGACAAGGGAGGAACATGATGATCATTGCAGAGGGTCAGTCATGCTTTAGCCATATGGAGAATTGGCTAAGTGCTTGACATGACTCATGGATAGATTAGAGAGGACACACCAAAGTTTTGATGATATGATACTTGGGTGGACTTCTTGTTGGTTGTGACCAAGATGAAGACTTAGTGGACCTTTAGTGGGGGAGGAAAAAGTTATGGAAGGAACCTATGACATGAAATGATTGATGTGATATGTGATTTGAGTGACGGAGGGCACTAAATTTGGTTGAAGATGAAGATGTGATGACCGATGTTGTGATAAGTCTACTCAGATAGACAACATGGGCAACCTGAGTCATGGACATCAAGTTGGATAGATGGAGTATGGCAAACTTCTTGTAGGGGAATTATGGAAAAGCACTTATAGAGATGTCGCTTATGGGCATCTAATGAGGAGTGAAAAGGTAGGGATGTTGTATGGATAGACTTGCTAGTGTGACACAGAGACATTTTACGCATGAGCCGATGGAGATGTTGTGCACATTTCTGCAACAAGGCCATGGACTAATTGGTTTTGTGAGAAGGCTATCGATTATCCATACTGCATGGAGGGAAGATGTATATTGCAGTGGAACTTGAGACTGAGAAATGTATGCTTTCCGAAGGTGTTGGTTGGCGATGATGCAAAGGTGTTCATGAGGACTTGAGAGAGATGCAGCTAGTGGAGACTCCATGTTATGGTGGTCTTGGATATCTAATTCATCAAGGAGATGAGGTCGTAGGTGTACCTAAATTTGATGCAGTATGGGATGCATACCTTTGGCCACATTTATGGGGTGTGTTAAGAGGGAGTGACTTGATGGATGTGATCGAAACGAGACACTTTGGAGTTGAAGGAGTTACAACGATGGAGATGCCTTGGTGGTAGAACTTGGGCATGAGTTGAGTTGATGAGACTTCACCTCTTTTGATAAACATGGTGGTTGATTGGTTTATGACCATAGGTAGCACATGGATGATGAGGTAGTTGTAGACTTTCCCCTTTAACAGGTTTGAGGGATGGCATATTGCAGATGAGATGGAGGTTGCTTCATGGACCTAGATATGGCACATTGAGCATTGGTTTGATGAGAGGATATTTTCATTTTGAGGAGATGAACCTGACACATATGGATGATGATGCTTGTATACATACGACTAATTGATATACAACACGTCGACACCAACAAATGGATAACATGTTGCAGACGAGATGGAGACTACTTCATGGACTTGGGCATGGCTTACTTTACACTTTGATTGAGATGAGATATATTCTTGATCAAGTTGATGTTGTGATAGGATGCTGGAGAAATGAATGACGATATCATGAGAAGGTTCATGCTCATGGTTTGAGCATGACAGTTGGACTGATCACCCCACTATTTCAAGTCGTGAGGGTCGATAGTAAACTGACATACGTTTGAGTTGAGGTGGAGTATCATGGTAGTAGTCCGCATGATTATAATACATGATGGGTCGACATGATATATGTTGCAGTGATAGCATGTAGCTTGAGTTGGAGGGATCGATCTTCCATGGTGGGGAAGCATGTGGAGTTTGCGACGAATGTGGTTGATGATCATAGATTGATGAGAATTTCCCATTTGATGGAGTCATGAGACTTGATGGTTTGTGCGATGATGGAGCAAAGGTGGGCAACATGGACATTTTTGAAATGTTGGAGCTAGCAACACTTTGCGATGATATATGATGGAGTTGTCGAGGACAGCAACCTTATTTAGAGTGGGGGAGAATTTCAGGCACACTAGCTGAGTAGGGCACACCCATGTGCGGCGAGCGCCTGAACTTGGTTATGTTCAATAGTGGGAAGAATTTCTCGGTTTTGTGCGATAGGCAGGTGTGTCCCTATGTCTGACGCGTCGTGCAGAGAGCGCATCAGTTAAAGGCAGCGGGCAAGACCTATGAGTGCCCAGTGTGACGTGCAGAAGATGTGCAATGATGGAGGGCGTCATGGGTGACCCATTTGACCCACAAATGGAAAGTGTGACGAGTTGGCAAGTGTAATGAGGGCGATTTCATAGGCTACCTAGGAAGTGTGATGGGTGAAGGCCGACTTGAAAAAGTGGACTCGATAGATATATTGGGGTGGCTAGGCTGACGTGTAGAATGGGTTGGTGAAACCATACTTGAGTGGATGGTCGTGTCACTTACATGTGGTAATGTGGGTATATATACACACTTGGAGAGGATGTTCAAGGGGAGCTTGCTCTAAAGTTTCGTAAGAGTTTGGATGAGCAATGGAGACATAAGGAGATGAACCAAAGGTTGAGTGAGTTGTAGACTGAACAGGTGTAGGAACCGATAGGCAGGTAGTCTGAATGACCCGAGTGCACGAAAGGGCGACCTGACTTGGGTGAGATAAACGACCCTTGGGCATGACAGGGCGATCTGACCCAAGTGAGATGAACAACCCAAGGGTGCAACAGGGCGACCCGACATGGGTGAGCTGAATGACCAATAGCACTAACCGATTGAAAGGGCCAAAAGACCATTAGGGCTGAACGACCGGCAGGGCCGAACGACTGGCAGAGCCGAATGACCAGCAGAGCCGAATGACTGGTATGGCCGAACAATAGTGACGCTGCAAAATTGTTTTGAGGCAAGGAAACTTGGGGTTTCCTGATAACTTGTGTAGGAAATAGGCAGCTGAGTAGCTGCAAGGTTGTGACACGACACTTGGTGGATTGTGTATGCCAAGGAAGTTTGTAGCACATGACTATTGTAAACTTGTAATTGCAAGATATTGTACATTATAGTTGTATATTATCTTGGGCAGACTTTACCAAGAGTTCCCCCTCCCTAGTTTATGTGTGTTATAATTGTATGGTTTATAATTTTTGCTGCATAATGATGATGAATGTTAATTGAAGTTAATTTTATTCCGCTGCATTGATAAGAACACTTGATTGGAAAATTGGCTAAGTGTTGGAGTTACGCATATTCCATACACTCTAGTATTGGTGAAAAGAAAAATTGTAGTGGTGTCGCACCCGCCTATGTGTTGTTGAAAGACTACCACTAGGATAGGGGCGTGACAAGGGGGGATCCAACTTCTGCTAACTTCAATCCCATTATCTCTGTATCACTCTCTCTATATATGAAATTGTCATTTTTATTTATCTCTATAATAGAACTGGAAATATTATATTTCAAATAGTTTTACAATATATATATGATCTAGATTGAAATATTTTCTAAACGTGTTTCTTACTTTATATTAAAAAATTGATGAATTACATATTATTAAATTTTGGACATTGAATTAATTTATTTATTGTCAACCTTAAATATATGAACTTGATATTCAAATATATTAATTAACATGAATATTCAAACATTTTTTTTAAATCATATTAAATTATTATTAAAAAGTAAAGAATTTCACATCTTCATAAAATATAATTTTCTTCTTCTTTTAATTTTCAATCACTTAATATATTGAATTATTAAGCGGTTTGTAATATTAATAATGATTTTAATGAAAATTAACCAATATGTATATATATATATATATATATATAGATATATATATATATATATATATATATATATATATATATATATATATATATATATATGTATGTTTTGTTTTACTATAGTTAACATTGTTTTATTTAGTGAATATTTTATTTATATTTTAAAAGGAACATGTCTCAACTTTAGTTTGTGAACAAACAGAATTACACATCTCTCTCATATAGGCTTGGACATTTCCCCTCTCGACCCAATAACGATAATATGTAATACCTTTATCCCTAGAATTAGACATCATGTATATAATAATATAAAATTTATTATTGATTAATATGTAAATTTAATTTGACAAGTTGAGCCGAGATTCAGTTAGGATTGAACAGTTTTTTAGAGCTACACCTCTCATGCTACAATAAGAGGTTGGTTGTGTTGTGTCCATTATGACGGATATAGCTGAGATCAATGGGAAATATTTGCTATGCAAGATATGGAAATGTATGCAAGTTGAAGAAATGTGTATCGATTTGATCCTACAACAATTGTGACCTCCAAAGTACCATTCAGTGGATAGATTCATTGCTAGAGTGTATCATTATTCGAATGTGACCATGCCATGGAGACTGACATGATCTATAATATCATTGTTGGAGCCTGGAGCTTATTGTGGTGACATTTGAGCCTGTAGTGTAGAGTTTGAAGTTGTGTCAAACCCAATGTTGAATTCATTCTAAAATAAAATGGTATGTGTGGTAAATCAAATATTAGTGGTCCAACCTTCCAACCTTGCAGAGATTTGTTGTGGCTACCCGTGCAGATGAATAGTTGAAATATCGCAGTTTGAAGAAAGGTAAGTATCCATGTTTTTCTTCTTAAAAAAAAACATTACATACAATTTTTTTGAAAGTATCCATGAATCATTTGAATAAGAGGAATGCATATGAATATCGTTTGCATAAAATATTAACCACGTCGTTTTCTTGGAAAGACTTCATGGTAAATGATAAATTAACTGTGCTAATCTTTTGGAAAAAAATTCATATGAATCTCTTGCATAAAATATAAGTAACCATGTTATTCCTTGAAAGATTACAAATGAATTCTTGTGCATGGAATGATAAGAGTCAATATTATTTTCTTGAAAACTTGCATATGAATTTTGTGCATGAAAGTGGTAAGAATCAGAGTTATTTTTCTTGAAAGATTGCATATGGATCCTGTTCATACAGAGATAAGATTCCATGTTAATTTTCTTGAAAAATGTGTTTGTAACACAGAAGTAATGGCTATCATATTATATTTCTTGCAAAATAAATATGTATTTGCATGCCCAAAAGAATAACTATTATAATAGAGAATTATGTGTTTATATGCACAAATATAATGACTATTGGGTTAGTTTCTTTCAGATAAATATTATGTATTTGCATGCACAAAGATACCAACAAATGTGCTAGTTTCGTTTAAAAGAATATTTGGGTATTTGCGAAGGTTTTTTTTTGGAAACAAGTTTTTCTTATGCAAAGAACATGATAGCAGTTGTGGTGTTTAGCTCATGGAAATATGTCCCTCTTTTTGTGCGAAGAGTTAGGGATAACCATGGTGATTCTTTTAAACATTACTATGATAACCATGGTGATTCTTTAAAATATTACAGTCTTCTTGTGAGAATGGGTAGATTTTCATGCCTTGGTAATCTTATGTACTTTAATTTACGCATGTGAGATTTGGATCGATATACTTGTGTCATAGTCATACACATATAAATATCAATCGACATGTTTTGGTAGCTATGTGATTTCAAATAATTCTTTTGCGGTGTCAATAAAAGAGGCATGTATCGATACTTTGTATATATTTCATTTATCAACATGAATGGATGTTTGAAGCATAAGTAGTAGAAGAAATTTATTTTGTTTGATAAATATTTTGATGTCAAATTTTGTTGACATTAGTAATTGCAAGAATGGATTGTGACTTATGCAAAAGATGGATTATTTTAACATTATGGCATATAATGTACTAATGGCCCATGCAGATTGAGGGATTAGCAAACACAGGATAATCCACTATAGGGAACAACCACGCCACAAAGACACAGTGCTTGAGGAATTTAAGGGGCGTGTAAATGTTATCGTGATTAATGTAATGACCTCTAGCTAGTTATGCTGAATTTAAGATGACAGTTCTTTGTAAATATTTTAACATTGGTCTAGGGATGGTATCCCTCATTTCCATTATGTGAGGGGTGAATGCCCTTACGAAAGATTTAATAAAATAACTATTTGTTGTTTTTTCCCTACATGGTTTCACGGGTATATCAGTTTCCATTTATGTGTTTCCTACTTTGTTGCTTTGATGATATTGCTACCTTGCATGACAATGACATTTACATGATCAAATTTGTGATTAACTAGCCTAATTAAATGAACAATAATAATGATGTAACGTTACAACAAGGAGTTTTATGTTAATACAATGTAACAATGATTGTTACGTTATGATACTTGTTATATTCCATTTCTAAAGTTACATTAGTAATGATGATAGTTGTATCTAATGATCAATTAAGGAATATGGAATAAGTGATTGGAAATTTTACATGGTAGTAAATCCAACATAAATTTTTTAATCCTATGTATTTTTACACAAGGTTTACTGAGGGATGTTACAAGTGGTATCAGAGCAATAGGTTGTAGCACTAGCACCTTTTGGGAATCTATAAGTAGAGAAGAAGTAGAGGTATGATGCTTTTGTATATAAGATTAGTTATGATTCTAATGAAAATTACATGGAAGCATATGCATTAGATTTCATTTTACATGAGATGAATGATGGTGTTAATAACCATATTGAAGAATGATAAGTGTAATGTTTTTCTAAGGATTAACTATGCTCAAGACATTTGAGTCTTTATACAAATAGAGGACAATAAAATTTTTCTTGCATTGTTTATAGCTAAATCATGAACAATTTTGAATACTCACAGTGTAGTTTGTGAGGGTATGGATTAACTACCAAACTTTTCATGCACACTCTTATGATAATTTTTAATGGTTCATTTAAAAAAAATTGATTAGAATTACAATGCACTACTTATAAGAAAAGAATGAATGCATGCATTGTTTTGTGTGATAGAGAAAGAATGTAGAAGGTGGGGTTTGTCCTTGAAGAGTACAATAGAATGTTTTGAAATAAATTGAAAGAAAACCTTTGAATGTTGAAACTAAACAATGAGTTAAGTAGTAGGTCTTGACTATCATGAAAAATTGTCAATTAAGTCTGATCGTGGATTTTGATTGGGTTATGATGATTAGTAGCATTGATTATTTAGTATATTATAATATCTTTCATGAATTAATATTTCATGACAACATTGTTAGTAATTACAATGTTAATATATTGTAGGTGATCAATTAACAAACTATATTGGAATATGCATCATTCAGTTCTTAATTTAGGATTATTGTTAAAATGGTAAACAATGTGATCCTCGTGGATTATTCTTATGGTAAGAATAAGTTGTTTCAATTTGGGGTTTATTGGCTTCTAAATTGTTACCATATGTGTTGTTGAAACTCATTGAGTAATAATGGTGAATTACTGTTTTTGTATGAGTAAACTTTTGTATAAGATTTTATGAATAATAATAGAGTATACAAGAAATTACAATGATTATAGAGGTGGATACTTGTTTAACAATGCATACACATGACTATCAGTTCTTGAACATTACAAATAACTTCAATCATGATAACAATAGAGTCTCTAAAAGTGATTGATAAATAGAAATGCATTGTTATAATAAGACATAAAGGAAAATGATTGTGGCCTTTCATATGAACATGCATAAATAATAATTGATAGGATGAGGGAAACCAAGATTATTCGATAGTTTAATAATGTACTAAAATGCATGAGATGAAATAGATGATGTATGTTCAAGCAACTTAACGATAGAAATAATAGTAATGAGATGTTGTTTATTACATTGTCTGTTCAAATTTTACAGCTCTACAACTTGATGATTTAATGATGGTGTTAATCGATATGCATCATATATCTAATAAATATGTTAATTTCATCCTTTATAAATTCATCTTGTGTGTGTAAATAATGTGTTGACATTACATATTAAACCTAATTAGTTAACTCCATTATGTTGTGGAAATATGGTGTCTTCATTTTCATCGCTAAACAAAAAACTAGATAGTGGGGGTGATTTTAGGGGCGAATGTTCGCCCTTTGGTGAAATTAAGGGGTTTTAAATTTTTAGTGGGCGAATATTTTGTATCATAGTACATTTTTACAAATCACCTCAAATAGCCCACCTTATTTTAAGGGAGAGGGTAAAAAAGGTAAATTTAGCCCTTGAAATTAGGAGTTACAACCTTCCATTCACCCATTTTCAAGAATAGGTTTTATTTAAGTGAATCCATTCGCTCATTTTCAAGAATATGTTTTATTTAAGTGAATCCTATGGGCCAAAGGCCCAAATACCATATTTATAAAAGAGGTATGGTAAATTAATAAAAATATAAATAAATGAGAGGTATGGTAAATAAATAAAGCATTTTTTATATTTACTCCATAAGTCACCTTATATACATGCAAGGGTGTAAACAAATAAAAATATAAGTAAAGTGGAGGTATGGTAAATAAATAAAACGTCTTTTTATACTTACTCAAAAGGTATGGTAAATAAATAAACATATAAATAAACTAGACACATGGTAAATAAATAAAATCTCTTTTTATATTTAGTCCATAACCCTCGTTCTATTTATGAAGGCTCCAGAAAGAGGTTTTATTTAAGTGAATCCTATGGGCCAAATACCATATTTGTAAAAGAGGTATGGTAAATTAATAAAAATATAAATAAGCGAGAGGTATGGTAAACAAATAAAATAATTTTTCATATTTACTCCTTAAGTCACCTTGTATTTATGAATGGTATGGTAAATTAATAAAAATATAAATAAATGAGAGATATGGTAAACAAATAAAACATTTTTTTATATTTACTCCATAAGTCACCTTATTTATACTATGGGACAAATACCATGGACTAGATTGTTATTAATACCATGCAAAAAAACATTATTAACCCTAATATTAGTATTAATAAAAATAAAAATGGCACATGGTATTGACCCATGGTATTCACCAAAATGGCACATGGTATTGACCCATGGTATTCACCAAAATGGCACATGGTATTGACCCATGGTATTCACTTGGAATGTAGCCTATTTAAATGGGGGAATTAAGCCAGAATTGATCCATCTTTACTCTGGATCTACTAACCCCCGAGAGGTATCAAATATTGTGATATGAAAACTAGCATAGAGTGAAAAAATATTTGATCCGATGAAGAGTAAAAATGGATGTTGTAATTTAATGTGTGTTAAACATTTAAGCTTAGTTAAAATAAAAAATAAAATAAAAATCAACTATTAATTTTATTAATTTTTATAAATTACTAATAGTAATTTTTAAGCTCCAGGTTTATGATTACCCATGGTATTGACCCATGGTATTCATGTGAGCATAGACTATTTAAAGGGGAAATTCTATCTTAGATCCATCTTAATTCTGGGTCTACCAAGTGATCAGAGGGATAAATAGATTTCATCCCCCTAAGAGTGGTAGATGTGGAGTTAAGATGGATATAGCTCGGTTTTTATGATAATGAAGATATTAAATAGACTTAGGAAATTATATTGTAAAAACATCTTAAGGTGAATGGTTAAAGCATAGACATTGGACATGTATATTTGTATACTTCTGTTTTAAACTGAAACAAATCTAGGGCTAAAATGAATGGATTGATTGCACTAGTCATCCTTCTATAACTTTCCAACATATGTTGGAGTAAACAGATTGTAATTTGGGTAATTTCTCTAATTGCAAACGGGGACATACTTGTGTATTGGCAAGGTGGTTACGAGGTCCCTAGAAGTGGAGTAAACAGATTGTAATTTGGGTAATTTTTCTAATTGCAAACAGGAACATACTTGTGTATTGGCAAGGTGGTTACGAGGTCCCTAGAAGTGATGAATTTGAATTTTTCTTGGTTTTATATATAGTATTAGGTTTTTTCTCATGCTTTCTGTGAATGGCACGGGTGAATGTTATCCTACACCCACTAGGTTATCGATATGTAATTTTGGTAATTTTGATTTCAAAAGATATTTTAAAGAAATGCAATGATTTCATTTGTGTATTCAATAAACACAAGATTTTATAATTGAGTAAAATATTCGCCATGCTTGGTGAGAGATTCGCCAAAAAATTATATATACATATCATATTATTGATAACATCGCCTTCCATTTTTCCTATATACCATGGAGATTCACCCATTTATTATACATGTAAATTTAGCGGGGGTTCTTAAAATTTTCCCTGCTAGATATTATTTTGAATATGTTGGCATTACTAATTTGTTTAATCAAGGAAAGTCTATGTGATTAACTTCAATTTAGTAATGTTACATAATGATTGTTGATTAAATACACATGCATAAATGAAATTTCATTTTTCATGAATTAGAACTATGGGAATGCCAATGATTAAGATCCTATTCCCTTAATTGTTGTTTTGTAAAATAGCTTCATGGAAACTTGGTTTCAATTTTACTATATATATTCTGGAAGAGGTATTCTAATTCTCTATACTTACTCATAATGCATGGAAATGGTTTATGAAAAAACAACCACAGCAATACCTTTCTAGATTGTTAAAATCTTGAGAACATTGATGCATGTGCAAAGTAAAAATGACAAGATATTTTGTAAATACCAGTATTTTGTAGAAGGTATAGTTTTATCAAAAGAAATTGTGACTAATGTTTCTATTGTGGTTAAACATGGGTAGCTTAATAGAAGCATATTAATGCCACTAAAGCTCTAGTAGCATGGAATATAAGAACCAATGAAAGGTAAAACATTGCAATGTGATTTACAATTACAAATTATAATGTTTATTGTTATGATATGCAAGATTGTGTGTAGAAAATATAGTAATGTTTATTCTAAATTGCATGTTGTTTATTATATGGAAAATTTGAAATTAACACCACTCATGTGACATGAGATGTTAGTCACGTTTTTCTATAAAATTTACTTTTAAATACGTTGAGGTCCATGCTGAGGGTCAAATATGAACACATGATGTACATAAATGTTCTTTCTTATTTAATATTAATGTGCAATTGTTAGCCATGTAAATTGCAGTGGGAAATGGTGCTAAAGAGTATTCACATCCCAGATAGTTATAGGACAATTGGGAAAGGCCCAAGGATGGCCAGGGGCAAAGGTAATTGCATGCCCAAATATCCTCTCCCTTGAGATAGTTGATCTTAGTAAGGGAAAAGGGTTGGCTAAGAAGGTGAGAGGGGATAATCCCGAGGCAACCCTCTTGGTCTTGAACCTTATCAGAGGAGGTCAAAAGAGGTATTTTTTGAACTAAAATTCCTCAACATAAGACATTGTCATAGGAATATGAAGGACGCTACCAAGAAGAATCCTGTGTTGGACCAAGTTTGGTCATTGTTAAGGAATTTTCTTGGATGTGAAATTGGCTCAATTTGGTTGGTGAAAAATGGATCTCATTAGATGGGAGGAGCACTATTTTTCCCACTATGGGTTTCATGGAAAACAAAGTTAACTAACCAAGTAAGTGATGTGTTAAAAGGAATTTTCGGCATGATTGTGTAAGATTTTTTTTTACATCCTCAGAGGAAAGGAGGCTAGTGCTCAGGAAAGAACTACCTAAAGTGTAGTCCCTTTATTATATTACGAGTCTTTTTTATGTCTTTAGCAAGGGCTAACACAATATGCACTTTGTGCAGTTATGATAACTTTGATCATTTCGATGAATAGAGAGCTAGGTGCTCTTTAAGTACTTGTAGAAGTACAAAGATAAAAATATCACCAGAAATTGCATAAATAATTGATAGTTGAAAATTTTGTTATTAAAATTAATTTGATTATGACTAAGCGATACTATTTGGATTTGTGGGTCATATAGTATTGGGTGCTTTCCATGAAGGTTGATAAACCACTCTTAGAGTGCTTGCCACAACTAATAAAACCACTTGTAATTAAAATTATTCAGCGAAGTGGTTATGATTTCCAATATTATTGACAAACAACAATAAGTCTTATAAATACTTTGTTTTTGTTTTCTTTCCAAAATTAAATATTGGGTAAATGATTGAAAGTAAAAATTGAATATTTTTGTAGTTGTATTATTGATAGAACATTCTTTATTTAACTTATTAGTATTTCTTGGAATTAAATCCTTCATTTTGAAGGGGAAGGATCCCCTTTTGGTTGTTCTAAGATAAATGTCATGATTGAAATATGATCTAAAAAGTAGATTGCAAGAGATAAAAGAAATCTAAATAAAAATACAAAGTTCAAGTGGGAAATAAAGAGTATGAAAAAACATAATAATGATGAAAGAAGAAAGAGATGGACACCAAGGATAATGTTATCTTTAAGGGTTGGAGTATGTGATATGTCTATCCCTAGAATTAGATATCATGGATTTAGTAATATAAAATTTATTATTGATTAATATGTCAATTTAATTCAAGCGGTTGGGCCAAGATTTATTGAGGGTTGAACGATTCTTTGAAGCTATGCCCATCATGATACAAGTAGAGGTTTTTTTTTTGTGTCCATTATGATGGATAACACTAAGATCAATGGGTAATATTTACTATGTGGGATCTAGCAACAAATGCAGGTTTATGAAATGTGTATCGATGTGATCCTGCAAAGATTGTGACTTGCAATGTACCATTGATTTGACAGGTTCATTAATAGAGCATATCATTATTACAGTGCGATTGTACGGTGGAGTTGACCATGATATAATGTATCATCTCTAGAGAATGGATCTTGTTGTGGTGATATTGGAGCTTATAGTGTAGAGTTTGAAGTTCATTTGAAGCTGAATGTTTAAGTTGTACTGAAATAAAATGATATGCGTTGAAAATCAAACACTAATGGTCATTCCTTCTAGACTTGTAGAGATTTTTTGTGGCTACAAATGCAGATGAATAGTCAAACCATCATAGTTTGATGAGAGATAAGTATCCACACTATTCTTCTTGAAAGAAAATATTTCATACGTATATTTTGAAAGTATCCCTGAATTATATGCATAAAAATAATGCACATGAATATGATTTTCATAAAACATTAGCCACATTGTTTCTTGAAAATACTATATGGAAAAGATAAATTAACTGTGCTAATCTTTTGGAAAACAATGCATATTATTCTCTTACATAAAATATAAGTAACCATGTTATTTTTTGATAGATTACATATGAATCCTTGTCCATGGAATGATAAGAGTCAAGATTGTTTTCTTGAAAATTTGTTTATTAATTTTGTGAGAGAAAGTAGTATGGATCAAGGTTATTCTTCTTGAAAGGTTACATATGCATCTTGTGCATGCAAAGATAAGAATCCATGCTAGTTTTATTGAAAAAGATTATGTATATATATACACAGAAGTAATGGTTATCATGCTATATTTCTTGGAAAAGAAACATGTATTTACATGCAAAAAAGAATGACTATTGTATTAGGAAATATGTGTTTATATGCACAAAGATAATGACTATTGGGTTAGTTTATTTTGGATAAATATTATGTATTTTCATGCACAAAGATAACAACTATTGTGCTAGTTTTCTTTAAAATGGAAAATGTGGTCCTATGCAAAGAAAATAATAGAAGTTGTAGTGTTTAACTCATGGATTGAAATCCCTCTTCTTGTGCAAAGAGATAGTGATAACAATGGTGATACTTTTAAATATTACTATGATAACCATGGTTATTCTTTAAAATATCATTGTCTTCTTCTGTGAATGGGAAGATATGCATACCTTAGCAATCTTATGTACTTTACTTTATACATGGAAGATTTGGATGGATATACGTGCATCATAGCCATACACACATAAAGGCAAATAAACATGTTTTGGTAGTTATGCATTTTCAATTAATGCATTTGCGATGTCAATAAAAGAGGCATGTATTGATACTTTGTATACATTTTATTTATGCACATGAACGGATGTTTGAAGCATAACCAGTAAATATTTATTATTTGGTTTGATAATTGTTTTGATATCAAAGTTTTCTCATGGTAGTAATTACAGGAAATAATTGTGATTTATGCAAAGGATGGATTATATTTAACATTATGGAAGGAAATGAACTAATGGCCCATAGATTGAAGGATTAACAAAGACAAGATAATTCACTATGGAGAACAACTTGGCCACAAATACACAGTGGTCGAGGAAATAGGGGTGGGGAGGGGTGGGTAAATGATATCATGATTAATGTAATGGGCTCTAGCTAGTTATGTTGAATTTAAGATGATATTTCTTTGTAAAAATTTTAACAATGGTTAAAGGATGGGCTCGCCTTACTACCATTGAGTGAGGGGTGGACAGTTCGTCACAATAGATCTGATAATATTATATTAAAAATATGAGATTCTACACTATTACAATTTTATTTAATTTCTAGATATGTAGATCTTGTTATAATTAGTGCATGCATGTCAAAGTAAATTATGTAGAAAAGAAGAGAACGAAACAATAAGATCACACACATATAAGACACAAAATTTGCTCTATGGGAAACCCTTTCGGGAGAAAACCTAGCTGGAAGTTAAGGCCGCTTCGCTCTCTTTTACTTTCTGGAAATATGGCTATAGATACAAATAAGTAATGTTTGTGGCCCGTGCGCTGCCACAGTGCGCAAACCCTCTATGTGCGCTCTACCTCCTATCTCTACTAGCTATATTTTCTCATCTATGGAACAAATTTTCTCGAAAGAATGGAATGCCTCTTCCTCCTAGTGGCCTGGTTATAACTCAACCCAATAGCCCACTAATGGTTTAGTTTGACTACATAAGTTGTTAACTATATTTGCAAAAAAGACTCTTCTAGAGTCTTCTACATCAAAAAATGTGGCTAGCCCATTTTTCATGAATAATGGGGGTCTGACGCTACATCCTCCTGAATTATAGGTTTGCAAATATGAAGGTCAACTTCTAAGTGGCATAACTTTTGCATACGGACTCTGATTGATGAAATTCTTGCGCCGTTCGAAATATTTTTGTGTTTAGAATAGCATGAAAAAGTGTGGTGCTTAGGAGACAGAATTTTACTATAAAAAAAAATTCATTTGATGCCTAAAAATGCTCCTAGAAGGTTCAGACCTCGTTTCGCCAATCTGGGTCCCGCCGGTGAAAACAGTCTCATAAGTTGATTTCTCCACTTCCACTCCAAATGGATCGGGATGGATGAAAAACAATATAATGCTCCAATTTAGATAAAAGACACTTGATAAAGTAAACATTTGCTAGTTTTTCCCTACGAGGTTTCTATTGTGTTTTTTTATGATATTACTACCTTGCATGATGATTACATTTATATTATTAAATATGTGATTAACTAGCCTAATTAAATGAATAATAGTAATGATGTAAGTTACAATTGGGAGCTTTATGTTAATATGATGCAACAATAATTGTTACATTATGAGACTTGTTATTCCATTACTAAAGTTACTTTATGCAATGACGATGATTGTATCTAAAGAGTAAGTGATTGAAAATTTTACATGTTAGTAAATACTATAAAAAGAGTTCTAATCCTATGTATTTTTACACGAGGTTTACCAAGGATGTTACATAATAATAAAAATAGTATTACATCATAATTTAAGGAAAACTTGTACAATAATAAAGTGTAAGATGAAAAAATCAAATTAAGATATTATAAGGAGGTGATCTACCTAAATTTCTAAAACAAAAAATATTTCCCTTTTGATTAATATCAAAAAGAAAATAGACATTATTAAAATAAAACACATTTTCATGATCTTCATAATGAAATTTGGATTTTCCAACTACCAAAATATCATGGGATGAAAGAGCCTATTGCCTCTAATGATACTAAGAGGTTAAATTTATATTTTAAAATATTTGTCACATTGTTAACTTTCTTGACTATAAGTCCCAAAAACTATAGTGACATTGTAATTAATATTTGTCTTAAAGTTTCAAAAACCATTAAGGTTATATTATAAATTAACCATCATATTCTTCATCATTATTTGTTAATTTTATTTCAATTACAATGACTATAGTTTTTAATTTCCATATAATCATATGCAAAGACTATTTTTTCATATAGATAAAATATATAATCACCAAACACTTAGGATATATATATATATATATATATATATATATATATATATTTCTTTTTGAGTGCAAAATATGAGAAAATATTTATATATAAAAATTTCATTCTTCTTAACCTTTAAATAAATTAAAATAGATTTATACTCATTTTTAATAATATTATTTATATTTGTATAAATGTAACATCCACACACAAACTCATTTTTAATTTTATTCAAACTATGATAATACATATAAATTTGTTTATTTAATTACTTAGTGTGATTTGCATAATATATATTTTTTTCTAAATAAAGCTAATCTATTCACATTAAAGGGGTACCATTACATCATGAACGAAGTCTAAAGCAACTGCCCAGAAGGAGAGGCAGATAGGAACAAAAAAATTGCCCAAGACAGAGAATTTGGACGAGACCTTGTAATCCAATCCCACACAGGGGAACCAGAGATGACCTTCTGGACATTACAGAGCTTACTGATATTCCAAAAAACTTGCATTTGAACCCTAGCTTATCAGCATTAACAAAAATTATTAGCAGTGACAAAAATTTTCCCTCTATAATGGGCCGCATGACCTGAAACAAAGCAACAGATAAAGAACTAAGCATCAGGAAGCTCTTCCACGATTCTGCACCAGCCGAAGTCAAGCGGATCCCAAGCACAAGCAGCATCATTCTCAGACGAACCTTGGGCCGCTGGCTCCATCACCATATCAATAACATTGCTCGCTGGAACCTTCGCAGCCTACACAGAGACTGAACCAGGACCCTCCTGATGAGAGCTAGAACCTCCCACCTCCTGGGATTCCTCAAGAAAGAACACCGAAACATGAGCAGTAATCCTGGGACGATTCAAGGAGCAATTGAAAGTGAAAATTACAGAGCCAAAAGAGGGCGAGGACGAGGAGTCTGGAGGACGGGGCTCAGGGTAATGGCTGGGCAGATGAAGATGCCCTCTCCCACTGCGAGTGCGAGGGTAATGGCCAGAAGTGAAATCACTGGAGAGGGAGGGAGAACTGGAGGTCGGGCTAGAGGGCGCCCGCCTCTGAGTGCCTCTGTGACATCTCATCCTATGGCACCGAAAGGGCATTACGAAAGCGACAGCTATGCTGTGGGAACAAGACCAAACAATTACAGTAACAAAACATTGGCAAATCAAATGTTCAACCAGACGAAAGCCCAATGCCTTAGAGAAAATCCAAGGAACTGGCGGAGGCAGCACCGCGGGTCTATTAGAGCAAGCATCCACCAGGCCATACCCCGAACAACAAGACATAAGAGGCTCCAGAGTGATCCCATGGTGGAGGCTAGATTTATTACTCTCATTCTTGCCTCGAATTGCACCTGCCATTACTATGGCATTCAAGAGACCTGAGGTCCAGAGCAGATCAGAGCGTGCGGAGGTGAAAATCAAGACAAAAGACAAGTTGGTAGTATCAAAGTCGCTTGCAGTGAAGCCGTTAAACGTTGCGATACCCAAATGCCAAGGATCATTTGTCATCCGGCTATAATCTTTGTTGTACAGGGCGGGCAGGTGGAATTCAAGATCGCTCCACCCCTGTTCCATCACGTTAATCCTCTGGCGAGTCACCCACATCCGGGGGTGATTTACATAATCTTAATGATAACTAATAGATATATTGAAAAGAAATAGTAATTTTATATCATATATATATATATATATAATTAAATATTTTCAAATATCATTGTTAGACATTATAGACATGAATCATTATTATTTTAATATGATATACATATTATGATTTATAGAATTCCAATATAATAAATTGAAATAAACATACTCAGTGTTTCTATTATTTTATAGTTTTGTAACTTTATTATTATTTTTTAAAATAATATTTTATTTAAAAAAAACTACATTATATATCTTATAAAGTTAAAATAATAATATTTATAAATAATTTTTTTGGTTTAAAATAATTTTTTTGGTTTAAAATAGATATTGGTTAATTTTTTATTTTAATTATTTTTTAAATACTACCCATAAAAAATATAATTCAACTTAATCCCATATAAAATACAGAAAAATAAATATTATATTTAAAATATTATATAATTTGCTTATTAAATCTAAAATAATATTAAATTATATATAGTATTTAACATAATATTCAATTTTATATTTGTGTTGAGGGTGAAGGAAAATGCGTGAATAATCGTAAATGATATTTCCTTTACTATTTTATTTATTTTTTAAAATTTTTGTTATTTAAAAAAATAGTTATATAATATTACAAACATTAATAGGGAAGTCATATAGTATTATTCTTATTTTAAAAGGAATTTTCACCACCTGCCTTTAGGAGGAAAAGGGGACAAAATTTTGTTCCATGTGAAAAGCTTAAACCTAATCTATCCTTACAATCATAAATATAAATAAAATTTAAAAGTATAATTAAATAAAAATAAAAACTAAATATAAATAAAATCTAAAAATATAATTAAATAGAGATAAAAAATAAATATAAATAAAATCTAAAAGTATAATTAAATAGAGATAAAAACTAAAAGTACCACTAATTTCCCCATTGGAGAGTATAATTTCTTCGTTGAAGTTTTTTCGATATAAGTATTTTTAAAAGTTAATTAGCTAATACATTCAACATGTGAGAAAATGATATTATTCCCTAGCTGATTAACCCGAAATTTTATGATTAATTTATGATTAACCCGATCAATAACAACTTTATAATCCTGCATTGCTTATATTCATAGGAAACCCATATAAGTGGCTTAAATAAAACCAATAAAGTGACAAATTCCACTTTGTTGGATTTTTTGTCCACAATGCGTACTGATAGGAAAGTAATGAATTCACATATAAAAGTCTAACCTCAGAATTGATTTTTCTTTTTTGCTTGGGATAATTGTGAAATATTTGGATAAATTTTGAAATATTTAAAAAAGCTTTTACAAAGCAAAAACCTTAGCATAATATTATAAAATAATATTATTATTTTTTTATATGTTTCAAAATTTATTAAATATTATATTAATTTTATAATAAATAATTACTTTTGGTAATCTTGTTTTTAGACTTTATTGAAGTAAATACTTCAGTGTAAGATACTATATGGAAACACATCCCTGACATCATAGCAATTTACAATAGTGTTATTTCCAAACACTCTTCCAAATAGCAAATAATCTTATGTAAGCCCAATAATTATCTAAGAAAATCTACGGAATTTTACTGTTATAGGTAGGTTTATCAAAACAGTAAATGTCTTTAAATTAGATGTGTGATTTTTTTTCCTTAATATGATGGTAGAAGCATTTGAATCTTATTTTTAGGGTGGAAATAGGTTTATTACCATCAAATATTCCAAAAGCACTTAAAATTTTGAAGTTTGACAGCTATATCTAAAATTTCCAAAAAAAATTGTCCAAAAAACCCATTATTTTCTAAACCAATTTGCTAATTTCTTAACTACCCTCAACCTAACAACCTAACCTACCTTTTTAAAGACATTATCTTAAAATACAAGACAATCATTATCATAAATAATCTTTAAATAAACACATTGTAATTAAAGTACATGGGCTGAAAATTCTTCTTCAAAACCCTAATACATTTAAATTGAAAACTATAACCAAAATTTTCAAAATTTTCTACCAAAAATTTTCAAATAAATTATTTGGTAGGTTTTTAAGACTACGCGAATACATTTTATCAATAATGAATTCAACATTTGCTTCGTACAATATATTCTGTCGCTTTGGGTCTGGTCAAGTTGGTGCACGGCAGATACTAAAGTGGTCGTCCATAGAATATAATGAAATGATAAGTTTTGAGCGAGGAACTTTGTGGAAACAATGGATTATTGCAGGTTTACAGAGATATTTTTTCATTTCACTATTCCTAACTTTATTACTTAGAAGTACGATTTTCGAGGGAATCTACCTTTGTGCATGCCCAATACCTGGTCGATGTAAGTGCAGATTCTTACTGTGACGTGAGGAATTTAGGTCAGCATAGAAAAAGCTATGAAGTGCATATATATTCAATATTGTCTACAAATATTAAACACGGATATAATCTAAAAACTAAATTTACAACATTTAAATTACCATTTCTTTAATTAATTTAATTTTTTCTATCCTTTAATACAATTACTTAAACTCGTAAATTTTTATTTTTATTTATTTATTATTTTATTTTATTTTATTTTTTTATTTTTTTCTAAATAAGTCTACTTCTATATTGATACAAAAATTGTTACACCGAGGCCATGGCCTCGTGAAAGCTAGCCCAATGATGCGGCATGTTTACAAAGCATAGCTGAACAAAAATCAAAAAAATACCCTACTGAGTATTGTCTTGAAGGACTGCAAGTGACCTGATCATAACTATTACAAAAAGTCAAAAAAACCCCAATGATGTGCTTGGAACTGAAAATTAAATCGGCGCCATACAACATCTGAAACAAGATGACTAATCCATGGCAAGTAAACCGAGAAACACTGCCTGGAACCAAATCTGAGTGCAAACTTCAGAAGCAACTGAGACTACAACCGAGACCAAAAACCATAGGCAAGCAGAGTGCTTCCCGCGTGGGGGAAACCGGCGATTGTAGCGGAGCGCTTATACTGACTGTGAAGAAGGTGATGAATGAAAGTCCTCATGCAAACTGAATTCCAAAAAAACCATAGAGCACAAACCTGTTTAAACATCATGAGAAGTATCGGGCTGCTCTTCGATGATGCGGCAACCAAAATTGTAATCTTCTTCGTCATCAGAGGGGTGGCCCTTTTGGCCTGTAGAGCCGCCACCATGCGGGACCCTCGGGCTCGCCTTATCATTCATGATCTGGGATTCCATGCCCTTGCCCGAGCTTGGGGCCTTGCTCTACTCGTAGTTCATGTGAAAGGGGCCATGTCTGCCTGCCGCAAGCCTTTCCGTAGTCACTCCAGGGGAAAAAACTTCCTGACCAGCATTAATCTCGCTCAACTCTATGGTAATAGAATCCATGAAGGAGAAATTTCCATGAGTGCAGGGGAATTGAGGCCTAGCGGAATTAGTCGCAGAGCTTGCTGCCAAATTGTGCAGACCTCTGCCCCTTCCCCCCCCCCACTCCTTGTAACTGGATACCGGCCCATACTGAAGTTTGAACCAAAAGACGAGGAGTCCATCGTGGAGGAGGAGGCCTGGCGGCCCATTTGCCCCCTGGAGCTGCCTCTCCTGCAGCTCATCCTTTGGCAGATTTTCGACATAACCGGAAGAGAAGGGAGATCCTGGCGGCCTGCTAAACTATGGAGGCAGAAAAAGATTAGAACAAGCTTGGCTTTAACACCTAGATGGGCGAAAGGGAGAGCAGACGTCAAGTAGCTAGCGGATTTGCAAGTATGGCAGTGAGAAGCCTGAGGCATTAACCATGAATCCACCCATCGAACCGGAGCCCAGAGAGTTCCCGTGATGGTGTGAGAATGGATCTTTGCAGCTGCAAAGGAGGGACTAGAGCGCAAAGGAGGAGCACGAATGAGACAGATTGAGGGCAACATGATCAGGTAATGGACGGACCAGAGAGGAGGGACAGGCTACAATAAATCAACATTGAATTTGATCTCAGGGGAATTAAAGATCAGTACCGTGAGAGGCCAAGAGGCAGTGGAGATGAGCTACGCGCCCACCCATGTTGCTTCCCACGTACCAGTACAACATTCAGACACCTGGATCTGGGAGAGATAGATCTTGTTGAACCAGGAGAGTGCAGTCACATTTGAGTTGTATATCATTGGAATTGTTCAATGGACCAGAGAAGAATGGGAGCTGCTGATTGGCCCCTTGATTAGCCAGTCTGTCTGCTACCTTATTAGCTGTTCGCTGGATGTGCTTGAAGGAAATACTGCGTGGAATTTTGAGACATTCTTCAATTTGTTCTAGCCTGCTTAGAAGCCTCCAGCTTGAAGCAATTTTTGCTCCTGAGGATCCCGATTGTATCCTGATAGCAGCTTCTATTAGAATTTGTGAATCCCCTTCTACCTCTAGAGGGAGCAAGTTTTCTATTTCTGCTATGCGTATACCTTGCCATAAGCTTTCAAGCTCGACTGCGTTGTTGGTATCTCTACCCAACGATCCATGATAAATATGAAAAACAAAGCCTTCCGCATTTCTAAAGATTTAGCCATATCCAACTGGCCCAGGATTGCCCTTAGCCGCTCCGTCAAAGTTCATCTTGTAAGGGTAGATAGCAGGGGGAGACCAGAATTGAGCAGATGCAGATTGAATTAGGGTACTGGATTTGTTATGATCTATAGAAGAGAGATCTAGGTTCCAGTTAGCGAGAATAAGGCGTTCCTAGGGTAAAACTGGCATATCTGAATCTTGCCATTGTATGAGAGCTAGAGTTTCTTAAATATTCTACTTGAGAAGAATCCAGAGAGTATCAAGAGGCGAACTATGGTTTTTGAAGATCCTGTTGTTTCTTTCCTTCCAAATGATCCAGTAGACGAAGCCTGGGAGGAGGTTCCAGAGGGCATTGAGTAGAGGACTTTGGAAAGGATGCCGAGGCCAGTTCCTGATGGTATTTACGATGTCTCCCTCTCTTCTACCAGTTCTTCTATTACACTGTGTTGTTCTCTCCCATATTTGAGCTGCTAATGGGCAAGTATCCAGGAGATGCTTAATGGTCTTTGAATGAAGATTGCAGTTGGAACATCTGGAAGGCCCAATAAATCCTCGCTTTTGTAAGTTATCCCATGTGAGGATCCTTTGTTTGCTTAGTAGCCAAAGGAAAGTGGAGACCTTAGGCCAGATGTTTGGTTGCCAAACTTGGTCCCATAGTTGATCCTTTACATTCTGCATGGGTTGATGGAGGATTTGATATGCTTCCTTGGTAGTAAACATGCCCTTGGTAGAATATCCCCATCGCACTTGGTCCTTCTGATCCGAAAGTTTGATTTTCCTGAGTTTGAGCTCTTGATCAATCTCATCGTAGGTTTCCTCCTGCCAATTGGCCTGCCATGTGTTTGCTGGTCTCCAAAGATGAAAACCTTGGGGAGATAGTTGTTGCCAGAATTGATGGACACTTGGTCATTTTGCTACATGGTTGCTTGCCACATAGGTTTGTGAAAGAGGGAGGCGAGTTTGGGTAATTGTTGCCAGGAATCCTCCCAAAATCTTGTAGTGGTGCCTGAGTGGATTTCCCAAAAACTGTGCGCTTGAATAAAGGCGCTATGTTGCTTGGCAGCATTCCAAATCAGCGACCCAGGGGTGGTAGAACTGAATCGGATTAGCTCCTCCTTTGAACTTCCTGGAGCATATTTGGCCTGCCAGAGACAACCCCAAGGAGAGTACGGTTTAGATATCCAATTCCACCATATGCGCGCACCCATGATGTTGTTGTTGTGAAGGGGATCCCTCAGACCTAACCCCCCAGCTGATTTCGGAAGACAGACCTCCGTCCATTTGACCAGAGCCCATTTTCTGTTGTGGCCCGAGGAGCCCCAGAGAAAATTTCTTTGAAGATTGCGTATGTTTTTAATAACCCATTTCGAGGTAGCCAAGATTGAGAACAAATACAGAGGCATGGCTTGGAGAACAGATTTGATTAGGATAATCCTGCTTGCAATGTTGAGAGAGCGGTAAGTCCAGGAGGAGAGCCTGGTTTCTAAGTTGTCAAGGAGGTTTCTCCATGAAGCATGTTTGATGGTAGAGTCAAACAGGGGAGCTCCCAAATATTTCGAAGGAAGCTTGGCTATAGTAAAGCCCAAAATCCTGGCTATATTTCTCTGTGTGAGAATAGGAGTGTGGAAGAAAAAGAGATGGGATTTGGAAGCATTGATGGTGGTGCCAAAGGCTTCTGAGAAGAGATTGAGCAGGCGTTTAAATTCAAAAGCCTCTTGAACTGACGGATGGCCAAAGAGCATATTATTGTCAAAAAACTGTTGGTTAGTGATGGGGGATTGACCATGCAGCGAAATGCCCTTTAAAGAGTGGGAGTTGGAGGCAGAATGAAGAAGGAGGCTTAGTCCTTCTACCATGAGAACAAAAAGGAACGGGGAAAGAGGATCTCCTTGACGAATACCCCAAGAAGGCTGAAATGGAGGGGAAGGGGAGCAATTTAGGAGGATGGAAAAGCATGGGGATGAAATAAGATTCATTATCCATTGCATCCATGTAGCATTGAAGCCGAATGCAAGTAAGATGTGTTTAATATAAGTCCAACTGAGCTTGTCAAATGCTTTGGAGAGATCTAGTTTGAGAATCATACCTGGTTTTTTCAGTATCTTGAGGGAGTGGATAACTTTGTGGGAGAAAATGATGCCATCCAGAATCTGACGCCCTTCGACGTAGCCTGTCTGCTTTGGCGAAATGAGTAGAGGGAGAAGAGGTTTGAGCCTATTCGCCACAACTTTAGATATGAGCTTGTAGATAATATTACATAGTGCAATCGGCCTATATTTATCAGGTGTATTAGATTCTTCCACTTTAGGAACGAGCACTATGAAGGTCGTGTTTAAGGAAGGAAGGACCCAGTGCATTGATCGCGATTCATCCACGAGCTCCCAGACCTCTTTTTTGATGTGCTCCCAGAAGGCATGAAAGAAATTGATGGTGAATTCGTCAGGTCCGGGTGCTTTACCATCCTTAAGTTGGGGCATTGCGTCCTCCACCTCCTGCATAGAAATAGGCTGGAGAAGTCTATTGTTATGATCCGCATTAATGATTTTAGGAATATGCTGCGTTATAGTTTGTATAGCTTGATTTCTACAACCCAGTTGTTCCTTGAGAATGTCCTGAAAGTAATCTTGAAATTCCTGTGCTACGTCCTCATGCACCTCCAAACGCTCCCCTTGCTGATTGTTGATGAAAGTGACGTTGTTGTGCATTCTCCTTTGAATGATTGACCTATGAAAGAATTTAGTATTATTCTCCCCTTCTTTAATCCATCTGATCGTGGATTAAACAAATTTACTGCTTATTAAACAAAATTTCACAAATTTCGAAGAAACTTCCATCCATGTATTTTCCCTATAGGTGGCGGATACTTTTGACCGTCAAAAGTAAATGTTACGACGATGATAATGGTATCATAGGTTTGAACTTTGAAGTCCATGATGTGGAAGATGGATACTTTTTCGTCATCGGTTGATGTAAGCACATATTCTTATGATTACGCGCGAATCCAGCTCAGCATCTTTCTTTTCTTTTGCGTGTTGCGTCGAGACATGACTTAGAATATGCTCTTCTTCTTTTTATTGTTGGGGTAATGTTGGTCTTTGATCAGTAGGTTGAATGGTTGGGATTAGAGTTTGTATCATTATAGATTTATTTGAACGGTTAGAATTATTTATTAGGTTAATGAGTTATTAATATGTGCGGGAGTACATGTTTATTGTTGAATAATGTATTTGTTTTAATTTAATGGTAGATATATATTGCTTTAGTGTATTTATAGTTTAATAAATTTGGAAATATTGATTCTCTATATGAAGTTATTAGTCATCAAATTTTTTCACGTGTAAATTTTTCTAAAGTACAAAATATAATGTGTTATTTTTTATTGTTCAATTTGTATTTTTAAATGCTGTATATAGGACCAAATAAATGTTTTAACCATAAAAAATTATTTTTTTGGTGATATATACATAATTTTTTAAAAATGATATATAATATATATATAGTCAACATTAAAATATTTTACAAATATGTTCCTCTAGACATTTTATCATGCCAATTAAAATGTTTTTTTTTTTTTACTAATATATTTTTAAGTATATGTAAATATTAATTCATAATAAAATATTTTATAATAATCCACATTGAATTTTTTTATACAACATTAAAATATTTAAATATAGACTAAAATATGTAAATATTAATATTATTATAGTTATATATATTTAAATAAATTGTAATATATAATTTGTTAGAATCTATTTTAAAATTAAAAATTCAAAATAAAATAGACTAAAATAAAAGTAAAGATTAAATGAGTCGATTTTGGTTTTGATCTTATAACATTCACTTGTTTTAACTGTTAAATTAATCTTCTTCTTCTTCTTCTTCTTCTTTTTTTTTTTTTTTTTTTTTTTTTCAGACAGGAAAAATTATCATAGATTTATATTCAGATAATATAAAGATCTACATTACATTGTTTCGGGACAGTGAGAGCTGCCCATAACCAACACAATGTATGGAATGGATTTGACCGTTTCAGGAAAAACAGAGACAAAAAAGCTACACATGTATTCAAAAGTTTAGTTACTACACCTTCTGAGAACAGGGATTAAAACACAATAAGTCACATTTCTATGGTGCTGAAGATCAATGAACTGGCTTTCTAAGCAATAGAAAGGAGTCACATTCCCTTGATATCTTTTCAATTAATCTTTCTCCTTACCTTGGTCATGTTTTGATGATGAACCTAGATTTAGATTTGAAATGTGATTTTTCCGGAAGATTTTAACAATTAAAATATTTTATTTTAACAATTTTTTTCAATATATAAATATATATGAATTTTATATGGACATAAATATTTAAATATTTTTGAAAAATATAAGATTTAAACATCTTAATCACAATTTTATTTTATTTTATTTGATTTTTTTATTTTGAAATACTTTACATTTATATTTTTATTAATTTTTATTTTCTATTTTTATTTAAAAAAAACAAACTAAAAAAAATTATACATCCTCTCGTACCAAATTATACCGGCCTTAACAAGAATAAAAAGTGTCTCACCCAAGCATTCAAACCTGTTGGTCCAAAGAAAAAAAGGCATCCTTGGATGAGTCAATTTTAGAGAGAAAGATATATGGCATATCAGGAAATCTAATCTCACCTTTATTAGGAAATCTAATCTCACTTTTATTACCTTAGCTTCCAAGCTAAGAAAAGTGGGCTACCCCTAAATAATTCGATATCTCCCTCACACATACAACAATATCACCAAATATTTGTATATACATATTTGTTTCCAGTTGTATGCATAGGATGAACTGCTCTCAGGCCCAACCTGTAGAAAATGCCTCCACCTCAGAATCCAATAAGCATGGCCCATAATCAGCTCCTGCCCACTGCCTCATTTTCGTGGTCACGATTCCTCGCCCTGGTGATGGCGAGTGTTTACAGGCCCCTCATTTACTTGTGCATGGACTACGCCATTGTTCTGATGTCCCACGTGCTCTACACCCTCTTACGAGAAATATTCATGTTCCCTTTGCTCGTGGCGGCGGTCGTCGCCCCGTGTGTGTTGTATTCCGAACAAACCCATCTCGCCATGATCCTCAGCTTGGGCTTAGCGCAGTGGCAAGTGTTGGCCATAATTCAACATTGTTTTCTAGCATTTGAGAAATAATCTTGACCATAATCTTCATATTGATAGAGACTTCGAAGCTTATTAACAACCATACCCTTAGCATAAAAATCATACACAATTTGGCTAACTGTGTTTGATAATGGCCACTCTTTCTATTCTTCTTATTTACATCCTAGGGTTGATTCTTGGCTATCATACTTTTAGTTTTGATCATCATCCACATTATAAACATGATCGTATATAATCATATAAACAATGAGGGTTTATTCTGAAGGCATATTGGGTCAATTAAATGTGAGTTTTCTTCATCTCCTAATATTCATCAACTTAATTTAGTTGTGCTTGAGATGATTCCTCAATCATGTAACAAGAAGGGCTGCCACCCGCTGGCTTAATGCTAACTCTAAGGGAATCCAAAAATGCAAATTGTAAATATACACCCCTCTTTGCACTAAAATAAGACATTTGATTCTTCCAATCCCCCTTTGGATTGAAGAGAGCTCTCTTTTCATTCTCCTTCTTATTACCATTTAGACAACCATCAAAGACCTCGTGAATATGGCCCTCATTGACACATTCAACATGTTCGTCTATTGACTACTCTGTATTAAGTAAATAGCATGCAAGAGTAAGTTTGTTGCAATTGACATCAGAATTATATGGTATATGTGGTGTTGGAGGAGGTCTTACAACTTGGTCTTTGTGCCCCATTCTTCATCATAATGCTCATTTTGGTAAAAGGCTTCTAGAATAATAACATTTGAGGGTGGAAAGTCTCGAATGTTGGGCATATTCATCCTCATTCTCAACAAGGCTAGTAGTTCCATGGTCCTAAAGTACTCATCAGGAATGTAACTATTTGGATCTGCAAAAATATCTTCTAAAGAAACACCACCTTTATGAGAACATTTGGGCAAAATTTTATTTTCTTTAAAATTCTTGATTGTATTTCATGAGAAAAATTTGTTGACTCTTCATTTCATTCGTTATTTACCCCAAGTCAATTTCCTAAACTTCTGAAGGAGAGGAAGATGACTACATCTTCATCTTATTCAAGAAACCCATCATTCTCACAAAAATAACAGGATTGCGCAGTAAGCTGATATTGTTCAGATTCTTGAATCTCCTCCTCAGAAAGAAAATTAAGTTTTTGTCTCCTCACATCAAAGTCCCCATGCGCTCTTCTTGGTTAGTAAGGGACGACAACTCACAAGCCATTTTTAATGCGTCCTGATTCCAGTAATTTTTGAGTTACCATATGAGAATTCCTTGCCTAATTCTACTATTTTTTCTCACCACAAGTAGTAGGAAATTGCATTCAACCAGACAAAGGTTTATTCCTTGGTGGAGTTGACAGGAAATATTTACCTATGTTTCCAAAAATATAACAATATTATACACATAAAAGGAAATAAGAATGGCATGAGAACGCTCTCCTTTCCCTCAAGATTGTTCCCATAAACATTTTTATCTTCCCAAGGAGAAAAACTCTCCCTGGCAACTATTCCAATTTAGATTTTTCCCATCTATCAATTTTCTCCAATGCTTGCTTAGGTGATTGTTAAGCAAAATCTAGCTCAAGAATTAAGATGATTTCTCTATTAAAGAGGGAAATCCAATTCCAAAGATTTCACTTGGTTAACTGGTCTATTGTCTAGGAACCCAAATCTCATGGTGGGCTTGGAATTAAGATTCTAGCAATGGGTGCTAAACTCCTATGAAGACTAGTGTCACCGAAGTATGAATGGTGGAAAAAGGTTTTGCAGTTGCACAAAAAATATTTCATATGGGAAAGAAAGTAGTCTTTAGATGATATTCTCCAAGTGAGATGATGGTCATCCATTTGGAGACTTATGAAATATACCATTCCAATAATAATGGATCAATTTACCTATATTTTAGGAAATAGTAAAAATATCAATATTTGGAAGAATAGCATCATCAGTCACCAGCTGCTTGACTCTTGGTACCTCACTCCTTTAAAGATATGATTGGACAACAAGGAGAAAATTCCCTCTTTGACATTTCTTCATGGGATTGAGCTTTAGATTATTGAGAGGATGGAACATTGGGGCTCCACCTTCCAATTTGTTCCATTTGGTGGCCTCAATCGAACAACAATTGCATGGTTGTGCCCTAAGGAACCTCAAGGAATCAGACTGTACAGGGTGGGTTTAGCTGATTATTTAGTTAACAAGAGCTATGCCCAACAACTTTCTCACTCTTCACTTCCCCATAAAGCCTCGATTTGGAGCAAAATATAGCATTAAAATGCCTTGCAAAATTAGAGATTTGAATAGTGCACAATGATGTGCTATTTATCTACCCTTCAAATAACACCCTGCCAATTTTTCAGAAACTCTTGAATGAATTCTTAGTCTTCAAATTGTATGAGAAAGGAAAGAAACAATGCAATTTAAGAAAGTATGCATGAAGAAAGAGAGTATAAAGACACCTACATCTCACATGATAATTCCATAGATGGTGTGTGAAGAAGCAACAAGATATTTTGATTTTACTTGCAATGTAAAAAGATATGGTTTCATGGTAAACAAACAAATATGTTACATAAAAGTTACAAGACATCATATGAAGTCCAAGATTCTCTACATATTTACTCAGACTCCTTTGTTTTACATTTTTTCTCATAATGTTGAGGATCTCTCATAAAATAGTAGCCCGGAGAAGGGTTGGCTAGATTTTATCATAATACGATAAATTCACTTCACTCACCATAGGCAGTGCAATAAAATAGGTCAGATTAATGGTTTGGATTGATATTTCACATCTCCTCCATGCTTAAAACACCTCATAAAATTAATATGTATTTTATCTCAAATGTACCTGTGTGTCCTATAAAAGTATGAAGACATTTTGAACCTCTCCAGAGCTTCACAGTGGTATCAGTTGAGCCTGTAGAAACTTCTCCATAAGGTAACTTCAAGATTTCTTGAATGGGTGCTTGATGAGCCAGCTAGGATTCAATAACCCAGGAGGCAAGTTTGAGTTTAGAGCTTTGAATTTGGATTTCCTCAAACCCAAGGCCAACTAATGGGGTAGATAAATTACAGATTTTAAGGGCAGTGATAGCAGTAGAGGAGATAAATTAGAGATTTTGTTGACACCTAATCCGAAACGGATGAGGTGAAGCTGGACAGTCATCTAGAAGATGAACTGATCCGTTTTTGTGTATATATAAATAATAGTTGTCTAATGAGAAAGATCATAAGTTGTTTCTTGCGCTCATTAATTGCTGGAGTTACCCTGGCCTGACATGGTATCAGAGCACAGGTCCCAGAAATAACTCCTGCCTCTGCCAGGTTTCTGCTGCCTCATGAAACCTCTGTCCTAAGACTGTGCCCTTTGTCATGAGCACCTCTGGACTGACATGGTGCAGTGAGCGTGGAATGCGCTGTTGAATGTCAGGCTCTGCGCCCTGAGCTTCAGTTTCCTTGCATGAGGACTTTGTATTGACGTTGGAGAATTTGCGTTGAGCGAGATTCGGATTGTGCGGAGGTCGACGAAGGCTGTGAGAGATAGAGCTCCATACGAATTTCTGAGATGAGGTAGGTGCTGCCTGTATCAGTCCACCCTCGGCCCATACTCGCTATCCTGGCGGTGAGTAGTGGCGATAGCTTAAGCTACGTCCGGAATTCGAATAGTCCGACCTGCCGGAAGTTCTTTCTTCGTCATTCTCTTTTTTAATAATGTTGATAAAAGCACCGGAATTGGCTATTGAAACTTTGAAAATGCAGAGAAGTGAATCTGTTAACAATGCAAAAGTTTAATCTTCATAAGGGCCATGTTTGTTTTAATTAAGCACGCTGACATGTCTTTATACATCTACAATATGAAAATGCTGACTTCTGGTTTTGCAACCTGTCACAAATACTTGCATCCCTTGGAATTTACATTTTGGCAACACTGAAATTCATGAGCGCTACATCTCTATCAATCTTCAAGGAAATTACAAGTATTCCAAAGGCTTTATTTTCATGTGAAGTAAGTTGTGATGAATGTTGAAAGACTGGAGTTCTTTTCTTATTCGAAGGCTTTAAAAGCCTCAAAGACCGTCAAAGGAATCTGCCGTCTGCCAAAGGGAATTTGTGTTGTGCATTTTTTTTTTGTTGCTTTGAGAAAAACTGCTACATGTGTTTGAACTACTGTGGTATTGCAAGACTGGTATTCGCTGCGCATTTTTTTGTAAAGACTGTGGTAAGAACTGCTCCTATTATTGCTGTGGTAACCGCTGTGCCTCTATCCGGTGCTGCTGTGGAGGAATTGTATCTGCACTGCACTTTATTTTGTTAGCTTTGTATGTGATGAATTGGATGGACGTTTTGCACGCATGCTGAATCAAGCATCTACTTTTGGAGCTGTACAATATTGTAGTAGAGATACCTTGAGCGCCCTCTCTTTTTCTCAAAACATAATATTGTGGAAGTGATATAAAGAAATGTTGATGATATGCTGATGCAAATGTTAGAAGAAGAATAAAATGCATAAGGCTATGATATAAGGATTTTTTACAGAAGTTTTTGGCAGAGATATTTTTTTTCACAGAAGGATTTTTTTTTTACAGAAGTTTTTGGCAGAGATATTTTTTTTACAGAATGCATTCAATCATTTCTATGGTCGGAATAGTTCTCACTGGCAAGGAGAACTATTCTGAATGGTCCCGGATGGTAAAACACACCCTTATCTACAATGAGCTGTGGAAAGGAGTGTGTGTCGGAGAAGAAGACAAAGACCCTGTGCAGCCCACATCAGACAAAGAACTCGCCATTTGGGAAAACAAGAACAGAAAAGCCTTTGCATTGATCGCAGCATCTGTAAATGAGGAAGTAAGTCGTCATATTTCATCCTATTCCACTGCCTTTGAAGCTTTACAAAAGCTGAAAGAACTCTATGATACACATTCTGCACTTGAAGTTGTTCAGCTCATCATTAAACTCTTCACTCTTGAACTGAAAAATAATGATCCTCTTACTCTTGCATCTGAAATAAAGTCTATAGTGCATGATATTAAATCCACTAAGGTTGAGCTGGATATCTCTCTTATTTCCTTTCTCAAAGCACTCTATCCTACCTACTCTAACTATCTTGAGTCTTTACAAGCAAATGGAAATCTTAAAGATATAACCTTTGACACTCTTGTGAAAAAGTTTGCTGAAAGAGAGAAAGCCTTTGGAAAGAAAACAGTCCCTGAATCTTCTGAAGAGACTGTTTGCCTTGCTCATAAAGAAAAGCATCATGCTCAAGATTCTACAAGAGGAAGAGGTGGACGAAGAGGAAGAGGAAGATACTTCAGAGGCAGGGGGGGCAGACATCCTCAAGTAGAAAAGGCAGATCTGCATTGCATTCGCTGCAAACGAAATGGATCACATGATGCTTCTACATGCAAGCTACCATGGGACAAAGTTGAGCAGAGAAGAAATCAGCAGAAAGGTAAAACTGATGACACAGACAAAGGTAAAGCACCTGAATCCGCTCACTATATTGAGGCACAATGTAACATTGGAGTAAATGAAGATTTGTTTAATGCTTCACTTGCTTCTTCGAAAAATGACTGGTTGCTTGATTCAGGAGCAACCTGTCATATGACTCATAGGAAAGATTTCTTTGAAGATTTCACTGACAATGTTGATGGAGCAGTATACTTTGCAGATCAGTCAAAAATCAAGCCATCAGGGCTTGGCACAATCAGGCTTAAACTGCCTGGTCTTCCAGACTTTCTTCTGGATCATGTTCTATATCTCCCACAGCTGAAGAGAAACTTGCTGTCCCTGGTCCACATCCGCCAGCAAGGTCACTCCATTCACATTTTTGATGGCAAGCTTGAGGTAAGAAAGGCATCTGACCACTCACTTGTCATGAGGGGTATAGAAGAAGAAAGACTCCTTAAAATGCAAGGAACCTCTGCTCATGCACAACATTTCTCATATATCTCTCATCATGAAGAAGGTGCACTTTCATCAAGTTTATTATGGCATGCTAGATTTGGACATTTAAACTATAATAGTCTCCGCTTGTTGAAGAAAAATGGTGTTGCTGGTTTGCCTACAATTCCTAGAAAACATAAACAATGTGATGCTTGCATTCTAGGAAAGCACAACAAACAGTCTTTTCATGATTCACATTCAAGAGCACATAGGAAGCTTGAACTTATTCATTCAGATTTATGTGGTCCAATGCCTGTTTCTTCTGCAAATGGAAATAAATATATCATGACATTTATTGATGATTACACCAGAATGTGTTGGGTTTACTTATTGAAGAACAAATCTGATGCTTTTCAAATATTCAAGAATTTTCATAAATGGATTGAAAATGATGCACAATCTCATATTGGGTCTATTCGAACTGATAATGGAAAAGAATATACATCAAATGAATTTGAACACTATCTTCGCCAACATGGGATTAAACATCAAACAATTGTGCCTTATAATCCTCAACAGAATGGTGTAGCTGAAAGAATGAACAGAACAATTTTGAATATGGTACGATCCATGCTTTTCTTCAAAAACGTAAAGACAATGTTTTGGGCTGATGTTGTTCTATGTGTTGCATATATAAAGAATAGATGTCCATCTAGTGCTATAAAAAACAAGACTCCTTATGAATTGTGGTATGGACATGTTCCTTCGGTAAAACATCTCAGGATTTTTGGTTCCACCTGTTATGCTTTAATACCAAAGGTACATAGAAACAAACTTGGTGCAAGAAGTCGTAAGTGTATCTTCCTGGGGTATTCAAACACATCTAAAGCATACCGCCTTTATGATGAAGTAAATAAAAAGTTTGTTTTATCTAGAGATGTCATTTTTCTTGAATCATCCAAATCTGACAGTGTTGTTGAGCGGCAACTTGATCGCTTGGATAGATTCACAAAACCGAAATCATTCCAAGAGTTTGATAATCAGATTCCACATCTTGAAGGGGGGATTCCTATACTAGATCAACATGTGGAATCTCCTTCTAAAGAACAATCTCCCCTGCATGATACTCCAACAACGGATGATGCTTTAAGTGATGTAATTGATAGAATTGGGAGACTCAATCTTGATTCAGACCCAACTCAATCAACAGAACAACCTGGACCATCTCAGAAAGGTCCCCCAAAGTGGCTGACAAAGACACTTGAAAGTGTTCATCCTGATGAAATTGGAAAAACAGGAACCAGAAATTCAAACCGACAAGATGGAGGTGATGTAGATAACTCTAATTCACCTGTTGATATGGATGTTACTTATGATTGTGAATTGAACTTGTCTACAGATTTTGAACCAACTTCCTTCAAAGAAGCTGCTTCTCATGATGAATGGAAAGAAGCGATGCAGAAGGAGTATGATGCCCTCATAAAGAATGGCACTTGGAAGCTGGTTGATCCTCCATTTGGAACCAAACCAATTGGCTGCAAGTGGGTCTACAAGAACAAGTACAAAGCTGATGGATCACTTGACAAGCACAAAGCTAGGCTTGTGGCAAAAGGTTTTGCACAGAAGAAAGGGGTCGATTATGAGGAAACTTTTGCTCCCACAGCAAAATGGGCCACCATCCAGACACTCTTTGCACTAGCTGCTCAAAACGATTGGAAAGTCCATCAAATGGATGTAAAAACTGCATTCTTGAATGGAGATCTAAAAGAGAATGTTTTTATGTCCCAGCCTGAAGGATTTGCTGTGAAAGGACATGAACACAAAGTATGCAAACTTGTGAAGTCCTTGTATGGCCTCAAACAAGCACCACGAGCCTGGTATGAAAAACTAACTGAGCATCTTCTGAAACTCAACTTCAATCATTTTGATCTTGATGATGTAACTTTATTTGTCAAGAAAGTTGGCAAAACAGTTGTATATCTTGTGGTATATGTAGATGATCTTTTAATGACAGGGAACAATGAAAGCTATATTGCATCCATAAAGAAAGAATTAGGAAATTTTTTTGAAATGACTGATTTGGGCTATGTTCATTACTATCTTGGCATTGAAGTAACCCAACATCCAAAGTCCATATTTCTTTCTCAAAATAAATACATTGGAGATTTGTTATACAGATTTGGCATGACAGAGTGCAATCCCCTTTCTACTCCAATGGAACAAAAGTTGAAGCTCACATCTACTGAAGGAAAGGAATTTGAGGATGCAACAAAGTATAGATAGCTTGTAGGAAGTCTCATCTACCTCACTACTACCAGACGAGACATTTCATTTTCTGTTGGAATCCTCTCCAGGTTTATGCAAAAGCCTTGTGAGGGACATTGGTCTGCTGCAAAAAGAGTTCTAAGGTACTTGAAGGGAACTCAAGACCTTGGAATCAAGTATACACAGGTGGACGACTTCAACTTGATTGGATACTCTGATTCAGACTTCGATGGAGACAAAGAAACTGGGGTATCTACTTCAGGATATGCTATGATTCTTGGATCGGGAGCTGTCTCCTGGAGATCACGCAAACAATCAGTACCAACAGATTCCACAACAGAAGCAGAATATGTGGCAGCAGCTGAAGCAACGAAAGAAATTGTGTGGCTCAGGAAAATTCTTGAACATTTGCAGGTAAAACAAATACAATCAACTCCACTCATGATTGATAAAACCTCTGCAATAAAGTTGGCCAAGAACCCAAAGTTCCATGATCGTACTAAGCACATCAATACTAAATATCATCTGATCCGACATCATGTTGAGGCCAAAACAATCCATCTCCGTCATTGTTCCACAAATGAGCAAATTGCAGACATCTTCACCAAAGCGCTTGGAAGAGAAAAGCTTGAAAGATTCAGAACGATTCTTGGACTCACCAACATCCCTTCAGATTAAGGGGGGGAATGTTGACACCTAATCCGAAACGGATGAGGTGAAGCTGGACAGTCATCTAGAAGATGAACTGATCCGTTTTTGTGTATATATAAATAATAGTTGTCTAATGAGAAAGATCATAAGTTGTTTCTTGCGCTCATTAATTGCTGGAGTTACCCTGGCCTGACAGATTTCAAGGACTGTGAGGGCACAATGACATGATTTGAATTGGCACTAAATATTCATATCATGCAACCTCATTTTGTTTAGATTCTAGAGACTAGAATACTTCCAAATGATACTTGAGATAAATTTATGCTCTACATAGACTCCATCAAAGTGAGTTGTTAGTTAACAAATCTATCATGGCACAATGAAAATCCCTAAGCCACAGTTGATAAATTCACCAATTGTGGCACATGAAGGGAGTGGAAATAAAATTAAATTCTATGGAACCAACAAGAAAAGAAATGTTTGACAATAACAGTCTTCCATCTTACCTTTGATTATATTAGGTAATTAATTGTGTTCTTCAGAACCTCTATAAGATGCCATAGAAAAACAAATTCCTTTAACTCAGTTTGAGATACGTAGCCACCAAATAAAATGGATCCACTGTAATGAAGAAACTAAATGACAACACTAATAGTGTATCAAATTATCAATAAGAAACTGAGTTTTTCCATAATAGAAAATAGTGTACCCTCTAACCAAATGGCCAAATTGATATTTGACCACCACCATAATCATTATCTGAGTATAAAGTAGTAATGTAGATCATTTACCATACATATTTTGTACAACACCCATAGGAGTAATTTTAACAAATGTGATATATGGTAATTAACGGGATAGGACTTTAGATTTTGTAGTGAATTTTCCAAACTAACCTTGCCATCAAAAAATAAAAAGACATGAAAATAATGTTAAGGAAAATATTCTTTGAAAACCCTCAAATTCTACTTTTCATCATCCAGAAGTAAACCAACTGGACCTCCCTAGGACTTACGACAAAGACAATTCAATATGAACTACCATCCATTACAAATGGGAAAAAACATTCAGGCCTTGTTCAATCAGGAAAGCTTCTAGTGATACATGATACAGATAAACAATAATTAAATATGAGACTCTGAAGTCAAATCAAGGGCCACTCATGTATCTTTTTTATTTCTCAAGTAGTGCAGACTACAATATGCAAAGCTTTAATACCTAGAAGGCATGAAGATTCCCAATATCCGAACTCAGCTCATCATCTATGTCAAGTAGAATGTGGACATTTAATAAACAATAGGAATGGAAGGCCACTAATCAAAAGAATCAAATGAGGCTACATTGCCCTCATTTGTCAACTGCTACAATCAATAGCACTATCTTTTCATTCATATAATAATTATTGACTTATGCCACTAACATATGAAGGCACTGCATAACAATGGTTTTTAAATGGGAACTTCTTCAACCTTACATAAATGCTAGGTAAATCACCAATCCACTTAAAGGTTGTTCACAAATTTGATTCATTGGCTTAAGAAGGATATCAAGTCAAATGCCCTTATTTTTACCTTGTTGATCCATCCCTCCTCAAATCTGACTCTACTAAAAAAATCCAATGGTAAGGTATATATATAACCATACTTCCCATGAAGGTAATTCTTGGTGCCATCACCCATTATTGCAGGAAAGGGATGTTTCTTATACATTAATATGTACAATTGTATGTGCATATCTTGTGTGAGAGTGCACCCATACTAACAATGGCTATTAAGCCACTCTTGTTCATGGCCTATCCACCCAGAATACAAGGTTGAATGCATATATACTCAAGCATAGGGTTGAGAAGTAAAAGTACCACTCTAACAATCTTGAATAAGCAAGCTAGAAATGCATTCCATGTTGGCTCAAAAATGGAGGGTTTGGAGATGCCATTATCAAGGATGCAATAGTCAACTTTACTCAAGCTCAAAATATGGCTATTAGAGATAAATATTTGCTATTATAGATATATTTTAAGGGTAAGAAAATGAAGTTTTATTAATATGATAATGATTTTAGTTGTTTTATAATAGAGAAATTATATAGATTTAAAATTATTAAGCATTGAATTATTTTATTTTTCATATATATATATATATATATATATATATATATATAAACCTTATTTTTTTTGCTGAATTAAGTGTCAGACCTTCTATTCAAATTGATAATACAACCATATTACAAAATGTACAAAAGAGATGTGGGCCACCTATAGCCTAGGAAACCGAGCCTAAGGCCCACTATCTAGGCCCAGGGCCCGCAAAAACATGACAACGCAACCACAAAAGATAATCGGAAGCCCAGACCATTCGATCTATCATCAGAGATCTAACGGTCATTAACAATATCGGGCCGTTAACAAGCACTCCCTTTAACTCTTGAATCAGACCCGATGAGCCTTTAGAGACTACTCTATAAAAATTTCGGGTCCATTTTGGCTGATAACCCTCGCGCATGTAATCCACCCGAAATCCACCAGATGCATGCGATTCCTGCCCATCTGCATAACTTGCTCGCTGTTTAACACTGCTTTCAGACCCGAAGCCTGATAAAGCTACTGTTAAAGTTGATTTCGAGTCTGATTGGCTTGGTAACCATCTTGCTATTTGCAATGTGGAATTGATATGATTGTTTCTATTTCTCCTACCTACTCGTACTTTAACCAAGCTCCCTGCATAGCCAATTGAAAGGCTTTTTGTAACATGATTCAAATTCATGTAAATATTTTTGCTCTTAATTGACACCCACTCGAGAACCTTGGTATTGTAGAATTATGGGCACATATTCTGGCCTAAGGACTGCCATTCTTTTCGTTTCTATCCCTGAACTCTTGTTTCATGTGGACTAACCTTGAACTATTTCCAGAAGACTACAACCTGCTAGTATCCCTGCTCTGATAAAGCGCCCGGTCCACATTCACCTATCTGAGACACTCTTCCCTCAATCTACCCTGGGGAATCTCTATCCATTTATATTTATTGTTGCTTTTAGCATCGAGTACACCTTCATTAGCTAAGATGTCTGCTAATTTGTTGGCTATTCGGCACACATGAGTGAAACTCAGGGTTCTCATGTTCTGCAAGTGGGATTGAATCCTTTGATAGACTTGCAAAAGCCTCCAATGTCTCGAAACTTTTTCCAGAGCTGAGCCATATCAAATTCTCTTGACCGAATTGATAATCATTTCGGAATCGGCTTCAATTATAATGTTATGAATATTGGAGTCCCTCAGGATTTCTAAGCATTGCTCCAGGGCCATGAGCTCTGCCATATTGTTTGTGGCTTTCCCCAAATTACTATGAAAGATGATTTTTATACAACCCTTTTCATCCCTTATCACTCCTCCATAACCAGCGATGCCCGGGTTTCCTTTTGAGGCCCCATCAGTATTGGTTAATTTTTTATTTTAATTATTTTTTAAATATTACCAATAAAGAATATAATTCAACTTCATCACATATAAAATACAGAAAAATAAATATTTTTTATTTAAAATATTATATAATTTGCTTATTAAATCTAAAATAATATTAAATTATATATAGTATTTAACACAATATTCAATTTTATACGTGTGTTGAGGGTGAAGGAATATGCGTGAATAATCTTAAATGATATTTCCTTTACTATTTTATTTATTTTTTTAAATTATTATTATTTAAAAAAAATAGTTATATAATATTACAAACATTAATAGGGAAGTCATATAGTATTAAAGGGGACAAAATTTTGTTCCATGTGAAAAGCTTAAACCTAATCTATCCTTACAATCATAAATATAAATAAAATCTAAAAGTATAATTAAATAAGGATAAAAACTAAATATAAATATAAATAAAATCTAAAAATATAAGTAAATAGAGATAAAAACTAAATATAAATAAAATTTAAAAGTATAATTAACTAGAGATAAAAACTAAAGGTACCACTCGTTTCCCTATTGGAGAGTATAATTTCTTCGTTGAAGTTTTTTCGATATAAGTATTTCATGAGTGGTGTGAGAAAATGATATTATTCCCTACCTAATTAACCCGAAATTTTATGATTAATTTATGATTAACCAGATCAATGACAACTTTATAATCATGCATTGCTTATATTCATAGCAAACCCATCTAAGTGGCTTAAATAAAACCAATAAAGTGACAAATTCCACTTTGTTGGATTGTTTGTCCACAATGCATACTGATAGGAAAGTAATAAATTCACATATAAAAGTCTAACCTCGGAATTGATTTATTTTTTTTGCTGGGGATAATTGTGAAATATTTGGATAAATTTTGAAATATTTAAAAAAAAATTTAGAGACCAAAAATCTTAACATAATATTATAAAATATTTTGGATTTGAGAGATCTATGGTTTTTATCTTTTGAATTGATCGGAGAATCCACAGTATAAACATTTTTTACCAACGTTTCGAATCTCAAGTGAGATCCATCATCAGGGTTGAAGAATGATGATAAAAAAAGAGCAATCAAGCAGAATAAATACTAAGGAGGAAGAAATTTTCAAGAAAGAATCGACTGTCGACTAGAATCCTTAATTTTTAAACTATCAATTATATATATATATTTATTTCTTTCTATTTATAAATATCAATTAATATATTTATTATTATATTAGTTAACTAAAAATTTTAACCATTTATGTTTACTAATATAATTTAATAAATATATTAATTTTATATAATAATTATTATAAGAATTATTATATTAATAGTATATTAATTTTATAATTAATTATTATTATAATATTTAATTATTATTATTATATAATAATAACTAATTAATTATTATATAATAATTGATTATTATTATTATATTATTATTAATAATTAATTATCATTAATTTATATATTAGTTATTTTATTAATATATTAATATATGAATTATTATATTAATTTATTATAAATAAGTAATTATTTATAATAATTAATAATTAATAAGATCAAATATTTTTAATTTAATTTAAATAGTTGATTATTATTATTTTAATTTTATTCTAATTTATATATTATTTATTTTATTAATGAATATATGAATTATTATATTAATCTATTTTAATAATTAATTATTATTTAGATAATTATTATATTAGCTGTAAATATTAAGCATTTATAATAAGATTTAATCATATTAATTTAATTAATAATTATTATTTTATTATTTTATTATTATTTAATAATAATTATTTAATAATAATTGATTATTATCATATTTATATTACATTAATTAATGTGAGTTATTATATTAATTTATTTTAAATGTTAATTATTATTATAATATTTATTATTATTATTTAATAATAATCAATTACTAATTGATTATTATCATATTTATATTACATTAATTAATGTATGAGTTATTATATTAATTTATTTTAAATGTTAATTATTAATAATATTTAATTTGAAATAAAAAATAATAATATAATAAAAATAAAAATAATAATAATAATAAAATTAAGGATTCTAGCCGACAGTCGATTCTTCCTTGAAAATTTCTTCCTCCTTAGTATTTATTATGCCCGATTGCTCTTCTTTTATCATCATTCTTCAACCCTGATGATGGATCCCACTTGGGATTCGAAACGTTGGTACAAAAATATTTATACTGTGGATTCTCCGATCAATTCAAAAAATTATAAAATATTATTATTTTTTTGATATGTTTCAAAATTTATTAAATATTATATTAATTTTATAATGAATAATTACTTTTGGTAATTTTGTTTTTAGACCTTATTGAAGTAAATACTTCAGTGTAAGATACAATATGGAAACACATCCGTGACATCATAGTAATTTAAAATAGCGTTATTTCCAAACACTTCCATATCGCAAATAATCTTCTGTCAGCCCAATAATTATCTAAGAATATCTATGGAATTTTACTGTTAGCGGTAAGTTTATTGAAACAGTAAATGTCTTTAAATTAGAATGGGTGATTTTTTTTCTTAATATGATGGTAGAAGTGTTTGAATCTTATTTTTAAGGTGGAAATAGGTTTATTACCATCAAATATTACAAAAGCATTTAAAATTTTGAGTTTGACAATTATATCTAAGATTTCCAAAAAAAATTATCGAAAAAAATCCATTATTTTCTAAACCAATTTGCTATTTTTTTACTACCCTCAAGCTAATAAACCTTTTTAAAAACATTATCTTAAAATACAAAACAGTCATTATCACAAATAATCTTTAAATAAACACACTGTATTTACAGTACATGGGCTCAAAATTCTTCTTCAAAACCCTAATACATTTAAATCAACAACTATAACCAAAATTTTCAAAGATATTATTTGGTAGCTTTTTTTAGACTACGCGAATACATTTTATCAATAATGAATTCAACATTTGCGTCGTACAATATATTCTGTTGCTTTGGGTCTGGTCAAGTCGGGGCACGGCAGATACTAAAGTGGTCGTCCACCATCCTTGAAACGTATTAGAATATAATGAAATGATAAGTTTTGAGCGAGGAACTTTGTGGAAACAATGGATTATTTCAGGTTTACAGAGAGATTATTACAGGTTTACAGAAAGATTTTTTCATTTCAGTATTCCTAACTTTATTACTTAGAAGTACGACGTATTAGAATATAATGAAATGATAAGTTTTGAGCGAGGAACTTTGTGGAAACAATGGATTATTGCAGGTTTACAGAGAGATTATTACAGGTTTACAGAAAGATTTTTTCATTTCAGTATTCCTAACTTTATTACTTAGAAGTACGACGTATTAGAATATAATGAAATGATAAGTTTTGAGCGAGGAACTTTGTGGAAACAATGGATTATTGCAGGTTTACAGAGAGATTATTACAGGTTTACAGAAAGATTTTTCATTTCACTATTCCTAACTTTATTACTTAGAAGTACGATTTTTGAGGGAATCTACCTTTGTGCATGCCCAACTTCCAAGTACCTGGTCGATGTAAGTGCAGATTCTTACCGTGACGTGAGGAATTTACGTCAGCATAGCAAAAACTGTGAAGTGCATATATATTCAATATTGTCTACAAATATTAAACATGGATATAATCTGAAAACTAAATTTACAACATTTAAGTTACCATTTCTTTAATTAATTTAATTTTTTTATCCTTTAATACAATTACTTAAATTCGTAAATTTTTATTTTTATTTATTTATTTATTTTTTAATTTTTATTTTATTTATTTTTTTATTTTTTTAAATAAGTCTACTTATATATTGTTACACCGAGGCCATGGTCGTATGAAAGCTAGCCCAATGATGCGGCATGTTTACAAAGCATAGCTGAACAAAACTCAAAAAAATACCCTGCTGAGTATTGTCCTGAAGGACTGCAAGTGACCTGATCATAACTATTACAAAAAGTCCAAAAAACCCCAATGATGTGCTTGGAACTAAAAATTAAATCGGCGCCATAGAGCATCCGAAACAAGATGACTAATCCATGGCAAGTGAACCGAGAAACACTGCCTGGAACCAAATCTGAGTGCAAACTTCAGAAGCAACTGAGACTGCAACCGAGACCAAAAACCATAGGCAAGCAGAGTGCTTCCCGCGCGGGGGAAACTGACGATTGTAGCGGAGCACTTATACTGACTATGAAGAAGATGACGAATGAAAGTCCTCATGCAAACTGAATTCCAAAAAAACCATAGAGCACAAACCTGTTTAAACATCATGAGAAGTATCGGGCTGCTCTTCGATGATGTGGAAACCAAAATTGTAACCTTCTTCGTCATGAGAGGGGTGGCCCTTTTGGCCTGTAGAGCCCCCACCATGCAGGACCCTCGGGCTCGCCTTATCATTCATGATCTTGGATTCCATGCCCTTGCCCAAGCCTGAGGCCTTGCTCTGCTCGTAGTTCATCTGAACGGGACCATGTCTGTCTGCCGCAAGCCTTTCCGTACTCACTCCAGTGGAAACAACTTCCTCACCAGCATTAATCTCGCTCAGCTCTATGGTAACAGAAGCCATGAAGGATAAATTTCTATGAGTGCAGGGGAATTGAAGCCTAGCGGAATTAGTCACAGAGCTTACTGCCAAATTGTGCAGACCTCTGCCCCTTCCTCGCCCACTCCTTGTAACTGGATACCGACCCATACTGAAGACCAAACCAAAAGACGAGGAGGCCGTCATGGCGGAGGAGGCCTGGCAGCCCATTTGCCCCATGGCGCTACCTCTTCTGCAACTCATCCTCTGGCGGAGTTTCGACATAACCAGAAGATCAGGGAGATCCTGGCGACCTGCTAAACTATGGAGGCAGAAAAAGATTAGAACAAGCTTGGCTTTAACACCCAGATGGGCGAAAGGGAGAGAAGACGTCAAGTAGCTAGCGGATTTGCAGGTATGGCAGTGAGAAGCCTGAGGCGTTAACCATGAATCCTCCCATCGAACCAGAGCCTAGAGATTCCCCGTGATGGTGCGAGAACGGATCTTTGCAGCTGCAAAGGAGGAGCACGAATGAGACAGATTGAGGGCAACATGATCAGGTAATGGATGGGCCAGAGAGGAGGGACAGGCTGCAATAAAGCATCATTAAATTTGATCTCAGGAGAATTAAAGATCGGTACCGTGAGAGGCCAAGAGGCAGTGGAGATGAGCTACGCGCCCACCCATGTTGCTTCCCACGTACCAGTACAACATTCAGATACCCGGATCCAGGAGAGATAGATCTTGTTGCACCAGGAGAGTGCAGTCACATTTGAGTTGTATATCATTGGAACTGTTCAATGGACCAGAGAAGAATGGGAGCTGCTGATCAGCCCCTTGATTAGCCAGTCTGTCTGCTACCTTATTAGTTGTTTGCCGGATGTGCTTGAAGGAAATACTGCATGGAATTTTGAGCCATTCTTCAATTTGTTCCAGCCTGCTTAGAAGCCTCCAGCTTGAAGCAATTTTTGCTGCTGAGGATCCTGATTGTATCCTGATAGCAGCTTCTATTAGAATTTGTGAATCCCCTTCTACCTCTAGAGGGTGCAAGTTTTCTATTTCTGTTATGCGTATACCTTGCCATAAGCTTTCAAGCTTGGCTGCGTTGTTGGTATCTCTACCCAGCGATCCATGATAAATATGCAAAACAGAGCCTTCCACATTTCTAAAGATTCTGCCATATCCAGCTGGCCCAGGATTGCCTTTAGTCGTTCTGTCAAAGTTCAGTTTGTAAGGGTAGATAGCAGGGGGAGACCAGAATTGAGCAAATGCAGATTGAATTGGAGTACTAGATTTGTTATGATCTACAAAGGAGAGATCTAGGTTCTAGTTAGCGAGAATAAGGCGTTCCTAGGGTAAACTGGCATATCTGAATCTTGCCATTGTCTGAGAGCTAGAGTTTCTTAAATATTCTGCTTGAGAAGAAGCCAGAGAGTATCAAGAGGCGAGCTGTGGTTTTTGAAGATCCTGTTGTTTCTTTCCTTCCAGATGATCCAGTAGACGAACCCTGGGAGGAGGTTCTAGAGGGCATTGAGTAGAGGACTTTGGAAAGGATGCCGAGGTTAGTTCCTAATGGTATTTACAATGTCTCCCTCTCTCCTACTAGTTCTTCTATTACATTGTGTTGTTCTCTCCCAAATTTGAGCTGCTAATGGGCAAGTATCCAAGAGATGCTTAATGGTCTCTGAATGAAGATTGCATTTGGAACATCTAGAAGGCCCAATAAATCCTCGCTTTTGTAAGTTATCCCATGCGAGGATCCTTAGTTTGCTTAGTAGCCAAAGGAAAGTAGAGATCTTAGGCCAGATGTTTGGTTGCCAAACTTGGTCCCATAGTTGATCCTTTACATTCTGCATGGGTTGATAGAGGATTTGATATGCTTCCTTGGTAGTAAACATGCCCTTGGTAGAATATCCCCATCGCACTTGGTCCTTCTGATCCGAAAGTTTGATTTTCCTGAGTTTGAGCTCTTAATCAATCTCATCGTAGGTTTCCTCCTGCCAATTGGCCTGCCATGTGTTTGCTAGTCTCCAAAGATGAAAACCTTGGGGAGATTGTTGTTGCCAGAATTGATGGACACTTATTTGCTCATTTTGCTGCATGGTTGCTTGCCACATAGGTTTGTGAAAGAGGGAGGCGAGTTTGGGTAATTGTAGCCAGGAATCCTCCGAAAATCTTGCAGTGGCTCCTGAGTGGATTTCCCAAAAACTGTGCGCGTGAATAAAGGTGCTATGTTGCTTGGCATCATTCCAAATCAGCGACCTAGGGGTGGTAGAACTGAATTGGATTAGCTCCTCCTTTGAACTTCTTGGAGCATATTCGGCCTGCCAGAGATGACCCCAGGAAGAGTACGGTTTAGATATCCAATTCCACCATATACACGCACCCATGATGTTGTTGTTGTGAAGGGAATCCCTCAGACCTAACCCCCCAGCTGATTTCGGAAGACTGACCTTCGTCGATTTGACCGGAGCCCATTTTCTGTTGTGGCCCGAGGAGCCCCAGAGAAAATTTCTTTGAAGATTTCGTATGTTTTTAATAACCCATTTCGGGGTAGCCAAGATTGAGAACAAATACAGGGGCATGGCTTGGAGAATAGATTTGATTAGGATAATCCTGCTTGCAATGTTGAGAGAGCGGTAAGTCCAGGAGGAGAGCCTGGTTTCTAAGTTGTCAAGGAGGTTTCTCCGTGAAGCATGTTTGATGGTAGAGTCAAACAGGGGAGCTCCCAAATATTTCGAAGGAAGCTTGGCTATAGTAAAGCCCAAAATCCTGGCTATATTTCTCTGTGTGAGAATAGGAGTGTGGAAGAAAAAGAGATGGGATTTGGAAGCATTGATGGTGGTGCGAGAGGCTTTTGAGAAGAGATTGAGCAGGCATTTAAATTCAGAGGCCTCTTGAACTGACGGGTGGCCAAAGAGCATATTATTATCGAAAAACTATTGGTTAGTGATGGGGGATTGACCATGCAGCGAAATTCCCTTTAAAGAGTGGGAGTTGGAGGCGGAATGGAGAAGGCAACTTAGTCCTTCTGCCATGAGAACAAAAAGGAACGGGGAAAGAGGATCTCCTTGACGGATACCCCGAGAAGGCTGAAATGTAGGGGAAGGGGAGGATGGAAAAGCAGGGGGATGAAATAAGATTCATTATCCATCGTGTCCATGTAGCATTGAAGCCGAATGCAAGTAAGATGTGTTTAATATAAGTCCAACTGAGCTTGTCGAATGCTTTGGAGAGATCTAGTTTGAGAATCATACCTCGTTTTTTCAGAATCTTGAGGGAGTGGATCACTTCGTGGGAGAGAATGATGCCATCCAGAATCTGACGCCCTTCGACGTAGCCTGTCTACTCTGGCGAAATGAGGAGAGGGAGAAGAGGTTTGAGCCTATTCGCCACGACTTTAGATATGAGCTTGTAGATAACATTACATAGCGCAATCGGCCTATATTTATCAGGTGTATTAGATTCTTCCACTTTAGGAACGAGCGCTATGAAGGTCGTGTTTAAGGAAGTAAGGACCCCGTGCATTGATCGCGATTCATCCATGAGCTCCCAGACCTCTTTTTTGATGTGCTCCCAGAAGGCATGAAAGAAATTGGTGGTGAATCCGTCAGGTCCGGGCACTTTACCATCCTTAAGTTGGGCCATTGCATCCTCCACCTCCTGCATAGAAATAGGTTGGAGAAGCATATTGTTGTGATCTGCATTAATGATTTTAGGAATGTGCTACGTTATAGTTTGTATAGCTTGATTTCTGCAACCCAGTGGTTCCTTGAGAATGTCCTGAAAGTAATCTTGAAATTCCCGTGGTACGTCCTCATGCACCTCCAGATGCTCCCCTTGCTGATTGTTGATGAAAGTGTTGTTGTTGTGTATTCTCCTTTGAATGGTTGTCCTGTGAAAGAATTTAGTATTATTCTCCCTTTCTTTAAGCCATCTGATCCTGGATTAAACAAATGTACTACTTATTAAACAAAATTTCACAAATTTCGAAGAAACTTCCATCCATGTATTTTCCCTATAGGTGTCGGATACTTTTGACCGTCCAAAGTAAATGTTACGACGGTGATAACGGTATCATAGGTTTGAAATTTGAAGTCCATGATGTGGAAGATGGATACTTTTTGGTCATTTGTTGATGTATGTGCATATTCTTATGATTACGCGTGAATCCAGCTCAACATCTTTCTTTTCTTTTGCGTGTTGCGTTGGGACATAACTTAGAATATGCTCTTCTTCTTTTTATTGTTTGGGTAATGTTGGTCTTTGATCAGTAGGTTGAATGGTTGGGATTAGAGTTTGTATCATTATAGATTTATTTGAAGGGTTAGAATTATTTATTAGGTTAATGAGTTATTAATATGTGCGAGAGTATATGTTTATTGTTGAATAATGTATTTGTTTTAATTTAATGGTAGATATATATTGCTTTAGTGTATTTATAGTTTAATAAATTTGGAAATATTGATCCTCTATATGAAGTTATTAGTCATCAAATTTTTTCACGTGTAAATTTTTCTAAAGTACAAAATATAATGTGTTATTTTTCATTGTTTAATTTGTATTTTTGAATGCTAAATACAGTGTATATAGGAACAAATAAATTTTCTAACCATAAAACTTTATTTGTTTTTGTGATATATACATACTTTTTTAAAAATGATATATATATATATATATATATATATATATATAATCAACATTAAAATATTTTACAAATATGTACCTCTAGACATTTTATCATGCCAATTAAAATTATTTTTTTACTAATATATTTTTAAGTATATGTAAATATTAATTCATAATAAAATATTTTATAATAATCCACATTGAATTTTTTTTATACAACATTAAAATATTTAAATATTAATATTATTATAGTTATATATATTTAAATAAATTCTAATATATAATTTGTTAGAATCTATTTTAAAACTAAAAATTCAAAATAAAATAGACTAAAATAAAAGTAAAAATTAAATGATTTGATTTTGGTTTTGATCTTATAAAATTTACTTGTTTTAACTGTTCAATTAATCTTTCTCCTTAACTTGGTTATGCTAAAATATTAATTGAACAATTAAAATATTAATTTAACAAATTTTAATCTTGTTTTAACTGTTCATTTAATAATGTTTTAACTAATCTAATCTCACCTTTATTAGGAAATCTAATCTCACTTTTATTACCTTAGCTTCCAAGCTAAGAAAAGTGGCCTACCCCTAAATAATTCGAGCTCTCCCCCACACATACAGCAGTATCACCAAATATATGTATATACATATTTGTTTCCAGTTGTATGCATAGGACGAACTGCTCTCAGGCCCAACCTGTGGAAAACGCCTCCACCTCAGATTCCAATAAGCGTGGCCCATAATCAAAGCTCCTGCCCACTGCCTCATTTTCGTGGCCGCGATTCCTCGCCCTGGTGATGGCCCGTGTTTACAGGCTCCTCATTTACTTGTGCATGGACTACGCCATCGTTCTACTGTCCCACGTGCTCTGCACCCTCTTACGGGAAATATTCCTATTCCTGTTGCTCGCGGCGGCGGTCATCGCCCCGTGCGTGTTGTATTCCGAACAAACCCATCTCGCCATGATCCTCAACCTGAGCTTAGTGCGGTGGAAAGTGTTGGCCATAATTCAACACTGTTTTCTAGCATTTGAGAAATAATCTTGACCATAATCTTCATCTTGATAGAGACTTCCGAGCTTATTAACAACCATACCCTTAGCATAAAAATCATACACAATTTGGCTAACTGTGTTTGATAATGGCCACTCTTTCTATTCTTCTTATTTACATCCTAGGGTTGATTCTTGGCTATCATACTTTTAGTTTTAATCATCATCCACATTAAAAACATGATCATATATAATCATATAAACAATGAGGGTTTATTCTGAAGGCATATTGGGTCAATTAAATGTGAGTTTTCTTCATCTCCTAATATTCATCAACTTAATTTAGTTGTGCTCGAGACGAGTCCTCAATCATGTAACAAGAAGGGCTGCCACCCACTGGCTTAATGCTAACTCTAATGGAATCTGAAAATGCAAATTGTAAATATATACCCCCCTTTGCACTAAAATAAGACATTTGATTCTTCCAATCCCCCCTTTGGATTGAATAGAGCTCTCTTTTCATTCTCCTTCTTATTACCATTTAGACAACCATCAAAGACCCCGTGAATATGGCCCTCATTGACACATTTAACATGTTCCTCTATTGACTACTCTATATGAAGTAAATAGCATGCAAGAGTAAGTTTGTTGCAATTGACATCAGAATTATGTGGTATATATGGTGTTGGAGGTCTTACAACTTGGTCTTTGTGACCCATCATGTCGTCATCATAATGCTCATTTTGGTAAAAGGCTTCTAGAATAATAACATTTGAGGGTGGAAAGTCTCGAATGTTGGGCGTATTCATCCTCATTCTCAACAAGGCTAGTAGTTCCATGGTCCTAAAGTACTCATCAGGAATGTAACTATTTGGATCTGCAAAAGTATCTTCTAAAGAAACACCACCTTTATGAGAACATTTGGGCAAAAATTTATTTTCTTTAAAATTCTTGATTGTATTTCATGAGAAAAAGTTGTTGACCCTTCATTTCATTCGTTATTTTCCCCAAGTCAATTTCCTAAACTTCTGAAAGAGAGGAAGATGCTACATCTTCATCTTATTCAAGAAACCCATCATTCTCACAAAAATAACAGGATTGCGCCGTAAGCTGATATTGTTCAGATTCTTGAATCTCCTCCTCAGAAAGAAAATTTTTCCCTCTAGTTCATGCATCATTTATATTAACTCAAACTCATTCATCTCATTCTTAAGAAAATGAAATTGAGTTGTTGTCTCCTCACATCAAAGTCCCCATGCGCTCTTCTTGGTTAGTAAGGGACGACAACTCATAAGCCATTTTTAATGCGTCCTGATTGCAGTAATTTTCGAGTTACCATATGAGAATTCCTTGCCTTAATTCTACTGTTTTTTCTCACCACAAGCAGTAGGACATTGCATTCAACCGTACAATGGTTTATTCCTTGGTGGAGTTGACAGGAAATATTTACCTGTGTTTCCAAAAATATATTAAGATTATACACATAAAAGGAAATGAGAATAGCGTGATAATGCTCTCCTTTCCCTCAAGACTGTTCCCATAAACATTTTTATCTTCCCAAGGAGAAAAACTCTCCCTGGCAACAATTCCAATTTAGATTTTTCCCATCTATCAATTTTCTCCAATGCTTGCTCAGGTGATTGTTAAGCAAACTCTAGCTCAAGAATTAAGATGATTTCTCTATTAAAGAGGGAAATCCAATTCCAAAGATTTCACTTGGTTAACTTGTCTATTGTCTAGGAACCCAAATCTCATGGTGGGCTTGGAATTAAGGATTCTTGCAATGGGTGCTAAACTCCTATGAAGACTAGTGCCACTGAAGTACGAATGGTGGAAAAAGGTTTTGCAGTTGCACAAAAAATATTTCATATGGGAAAGAAAGTAGTCTCTCGATGATACTCTCCAAGTGAGATGATGGTCATCCATTTGGATACTTATGAAATCTACTACTCCAATAATAATGGATCAATTTACCTAGATTTTAGGAAATAGTAAAAATATCAATATTTGGAAGAATAGCATCATTAGTCACCAGCTGCTTGACTCTTGGTACCTCACTCCTTTAAAGATATGATTGGACAAAAAGGAGAAAATTCCCTCTTTGACATTTCTTCATGGGACTAAGCTTTAGATTATTGAGAGGATGGAACATTGGGGCTCCACCTTCCAACTTGTTCCATTTGGTGGCCTCAATGGAACAACATTTGCATGGTTGTGCCCTAAGGAACCTCAAGGAATCAGACTGTAGAGGGTGGGGTTTAGCTGAGTATTTAGTTAACAAGAGCTATGCCCAACAACTTTCTCACTCCTCACTTCCCCATAAAGCCTCGATTTGGAGAAAAATATGGCATTCAAATGCCTTGTGAAATTAGAGATTTGAATAGTGCACAATGATGTGCTATTTATCTACCCTTCAAATAACACCCTGCCAATTTTCAGAAACTCTTGAATGAATTCTTAGTCTTCAAATTGTATGAGAAAGGAAAGAAACAATGCAATTTAAGAAAGTATGCATGAAGAAAGAGAGTATAAAGACACCTACAACTCACATGATAATTCCAGAGATGGTGTGTGAAGAAGCAACAAGATATTTTGATTTTACTTGCAATGTCAAAAGATATGGTTTCATGGTAAACAAACAAATATGTTACATAAAAGTTACAAGACATCATATGAAGTCCAAGATTCTCTACATATTTACTCAGACTCCTTTGTTTTACAATTTTTCTCATAATGTTGAGGATCTCTGATAAAATAGTAGCCCGGAGAAGGGCTGGCTAGATTTTATCATAATATGATAAATTCACTTCACTCACCATAGGCAGTGCAATAAAATAGGTCAGATTAATGGTTTGGATTGATATTTCACGTCTCCTCCATGCTTAAAGCACCTCATAAAATTAATATGTATTTTATCTCAAATGTACCTGTGTGTCCTATAAAAGTATGAAGACATTTTGAACCTCTCCAGAGCTTCTCAGTGGTATCAGTTGAGCCTGTAGAAGCTTCTCCATAAGGTAAATTCAAGATTTCCTGAATGGGTGCTTGATGAGCCAGCTAGGATTCAATAACCCAGGAGGCAAGTTTGAGTTCAGAGCTTTGAATTTGGATTTCCTCAAACCCAAGGCCAACTAATGGGGTAGATAAATTACAGATTTTAAGGGTAGTGATAGCAGTAGAGGAGATAAATTAGAGATTTCAAGGACTGTGAGGGCACAATGACATGATTTTAATTGGAACTAAAAATTCATATCATGCAACCTCACTTTGTTTAGATTCTAGAGACTAGAATACTTCCAAATGATACTTGAGATAAATTTATGCTCTACACAGACTCCATCAAAGTGAGTTGTTAGTTAACAAATCTATCATGGCACAATGAAAATCCCTAAGCCACAACTGATAAATTCACCAATTGTGGCACTTGAAGGGAGTGGAAATAAAATTAAATTCTATGGAACCAACAAGAAAAGAAATGTTTGACAATAACAGTTTTCCATCTTACCTATGATTAGATTAGGTAAGTAATTGTGTTCTTCAGAACCTCCATAGGATGCCATAGAAAAACAAATTCCTTTAACTCTGTTTGAGATAAGAAGCCACCAAATAAAATGGATCCACTGGATAATGAAGAAACTAAATGACAACACTAATAGTGTATCAAATTATCAATAAGAAACTGAGTTTTTCCATAATGGAAAATAGTGTACCCTCTAACCAAATGGCCAAATTCATATTTGACCACCACCATAATCATTATCTGAGTATAAAAGTAGGGATGTAGATCATTTACCATACATATTTTGTACAACACCCATAGGAGGAATTTTAACAAATGTGATATATGGTACTTAAAGGGATAGGACTTTAGATTTTGCAGTGAATTTTCCAAACTAACCTTGCAATCAAAAAATAAAAAGACATGAAAATAATGTTAAGGAAAATATTCTTTGAAAACCCTCAAATTCTACTTTTCATCATCCAGATGTAAACCAACTGGGCCTCCCTAGGACTTACGACAAAGACAATTCAATTTGAACTACCATCCATTACAAATGGAAAAAAAATTCAGGCCTTGTTCAATCAGGAAAGCTTCTAGTGATACATGGTACAGATAAACAATAATTAAATATGAGACTCCAAAGTCAAATAAAGGGCCACACATGTATCTTTTTTATTTCTTTAGTAGTGCAAACTACAATATGCAAAGCTTTAATACCTAGAAGGCATGAAGATTCCCAATATCCGAACTCAGCTCATCATCTATGTCAAGTAGAATGTGGACATTTAATAAACAATAGGAATGGAAGGCCACTAATCAAAAGAATCAAATGAGGCTACATTGCCCTCATTTGTCAACTACTACAATCAATAAAACTATCTTTTCATTCATATAATAATTATTGACTTATGCCACTAACATATGAAGGCACTGCATAACAATGGTTTTTAAATGGGAACTTCCTCAACCTTACATAAATGCTAGGTAAATCACCAATCCACTTAAAGGTTTCTCACAAATTTGATTCATTGGCTTAAGAAGGTTATCAAGTCAAATGGCCTTATTTTTACCTTGTTAATCCATCCCTCCTCAAATCTGACTCTACAAAAAAAATCCAATGATAAGGTATATATATAACCATACTTCCCATGAAGGTAATTCTTGGTGCCATCACCCATTATTGCAGAAAAGGGATGTTTTTTATACATTTATATGTACAATTGTATGTGCATATCTTGTGTGAGAGTGCACCCATACTAACAATGGCTATTAAGCCACACTTGTTCATGGCCTATACACCCAGAATACAAGGTTGAATGCATATATACTCAAGCATAGGGTTGAGAAGTAAAAGTACCACTCTAACAATCTTGAATAAGCAAGATAGAAATGCATTCCATGTTTGCTCAAAAATGAAGGGTTTGGAGATGCCATTATCAAGGATGCAATAGCCAACTTTACTCAAGTTCAAAATATGGCTATTAGAGATAAATATTTGCTATTATAGATATATTTTAAGGGAAAGAAACTGAAGTTTTATTAATATGATAATGATTTTAGTTGTTTTATAATAGAGAAATTATATATATTTAAAATTATTAAGTATTGAATTATTTTATTTTTAATAATATATATATATATATATATATATATATATATATATATATTAACCTTATTTTTTTTGTTGAATTAAGCGTCAGACCTTCTATTCAAATTGATAATACAACCATATTACAAAATGTACAAAAGAGATGAGGGCCACCTATAGCCTAGGAAACCGAGCCTAAGGCCCACTATCCAGGCCCAGGGCCTGCAAAAACATGACAACGAAACCACAAAAGATAATCGGAAGCCCAGACCATTCGATCTATCATCAGATATCTAACGGTCATTAACAATATCCAACCGTTAACAAGCACTCCCTTTAACTCTTGAATTGGACCCGATGAGCCTTTAGAGACCGCTCTATAAAAAAAATTGGTTCATTTTGGCTTATAACCCTCCCGCACGTAATCTGCCCAAAATCCACCAAATGCATGTGATTCCCGCCAATCTGCGTAACTTGCTCGCTGTTTAACACTGCTTTCAGACCCGAAGCCTGATAAAGCTACTGTTAAAGTTGATTTCGAGTCTGATTGGCTTGGTAACCATCTTGCTATTTGCAATGTGGAATTGATATGATTGTTGCTATTTCTCCTACCTACTCATACTTTAACCAAGCTCCCTGCATAGCCAATGAAAAGGCTTTCTGTAACATGATTCAAATTCATGTAAATATTTTTGCTCTTAATTGACACCCACTTGAGAACCTGGGGATTGTAGAATTCTGGGCACATATTCTGGCCTAACGATTGCCATTCTTTTTGTTTCTATCCCTGAAATCTTGCTTCATGTGGACTAACGTTCAACTGTTTCCAGAAGACTACAACCTGCTAGTATCCCCTGCTCTGATAAAGCTCTCGGTCCACGTTCGCCTATCTAAGACACTCTTCCCTCAATCTACCCTGGGGGATCTCTATCCATTTATATTTATTGTTGCTTTTAGCACAGAGTACGCCTTCATTAGCTAAGATGTCCACTAATTTGTTGGCTTTTCGGCACACATGAGTGAAACTTAGGGTTCTCATGTTCTGCAAGTGGGATTGAATCCTTTGATAGACTTGCAGAAGCCTCCAATGTCTCGAAACTTTTTCTAGAGCTGAGCCATAGCAAATTCTCTTGACTGAATTGATAATCAATTCAGAATCGACTTCAATTATAATGTTATGAAGATTTGAGTCCCTCAGGATTTCTAAGCATTGCTCCAGGGCCATGAGCTCTGCCATATTGTTTGTGGCTTTCCCCAAATTACTATGAAAGATTATTTTTATACAACCCTTTTCATCCCTTATCACTCCTCCATAACCAGCCATGCCCGAGTTTCCTTTTGAGGCCCCATTTTGGAAAACCTTGAGGGATGGGGGGGGTTGCCAGAAGTCCTTATTAGTAATTATATGTTTTTCATTTTTTTTTTTGCCCTTTGGGGTGAGCCCCTGCATACCCAACTGAATTAGTATCTGCACATCAGTATCTTTAGGTTGGTTCTCAGGGGGGTTTTAATGAGAGTTCCTACCATCTCATTGAGCTGTCTTAAAATCTGTTCCATGATGCACTGGGAAGAACCTTTCCTGTTTTTGAATATTCTATTGTTGCGTTCTTTCCAGACATCCCTGATTAGAAAGCTTGGAGTTAAAGCCCAAGCTTTGTTTACTATTTCATTATCGGAGAAATTTTTCTTCCACTCCTTTAAGGTGCTGGTAATACTCCCCATGTCTCTGTCTGTTTGTCTAAATATTGAGGCAATCCAATTCCACAATGTGGATGTGAATGGATAGAGGTTGAGAAGGTGATCCATAGTTTCTTCTTGTACTTCACATAGCTGGCATTTAGATGGACCAACTACCCCTCTTTTCCTCAGGTTTTCCCAGGTTAGAATTTTTTTATGTTGTACTAACCACATGAACAGTTTGATCTTCATCCAGCTTTGGTTCTGCCATAGGTCCTTCCATACCCAATCAGGGTTTGGAAAGTCAAGCCCAATGGCTATGCACTTAGCCTCTTTGAGGTTAAAGTTGCCTTCATTGTTATTGCCCCATCTCAGCTGGTATGAATCTGCTGATGTCAGAATCTTTCTCTGTTCTAGGATAGTTGTTAGAGCTTCTACCTGTGCCTTCAAGGGGGAGTCATCACTGTATTCCAAGTTCTTCCATATCCTCCATTTTCCTTCACTTTTTTCCTAATCCCAGAAGTCATTTACTTTGAGTAGCATTTTTTTGTCAGTATCATTCTTGAGATTTACAAATTCTTCTCTTAACAATTTGGGTTCCTGTTGCCACTTATCCTCCCAAAACCATGCAAGATTTCCATCTCTAATTTCCTAGAAACTGTGTTTCTGAACAATGTCTCTATTCTCCCAAGATTTGTTCCAAATGTGGGAGTCTTTGATGATCCCAGACATTCTAATGTGATCCCTATCTTGCAAATTATTTTCATATTTCTGTTTCCAAATTTGGGCCCAAGGCGAAGCTGAATCTTTTAGCCATCTCCACCACAGTTTTGCCCCCAAAACTTTGTTTAGCACTTCAGGATCATCCAGTCCCAAACCTCCATGTGACTTAGGTTTAGAAATCTTTTCTGAGGCTACCAAGGCCCATTTTTTTTTCTCTTCCCCTTTGCCCCAAAGAAAATATCTTTGGATATTTCTTCATAGTTGCATGACTCCTTTAGGAGCTAGAAGGGATGAAAACATAAAGATGGGGACAATTTGTAAGACAACTTTTGTGAGCACTAGTCGTCCTGCTAAGTTCAAAGACCCACTCGTCCATTTCTGTATTTTGTCCTGTAGCTTATTAATCACAGGATCCCAAACCATCTTGCTCAGAGGTTTGTCAGTTAGTGGTACTCCCAAATATTTGGAGGGTAGCATATCTCTTTAAAAGCCTAGAATTCTAGATATATTTCTCTGAATAGCAATGTCAGTATTAAAAAAGAAAATATTTGTTTTGGTAAGGCTTACCTCTATGCCCACAGTCATTACAAATTCTTTCAGGATTTTTTTGTAGGCTAGAGCTTCCCTGACCGTAGGTGTTCCCTGTAGCATAGTATCATCCACAAATTATTGATGGGTCAAAGCATCTCCGTTCGTGATGAGTTTGAGACCTTGGATTTTACCTTCTACTTTGGCAGATTTGATAGCTTTGCCTAGCCCTTCCATCATGAGAATAAAGAGGAAGGGTGAGAGAGGAACTCCTTGTCTGAGACCTCTCATCGGATTAAAGGGCTTAGATGGTGAACCATTTACCATGATTGAAAAACTAGAGGTAGTTACAAGGGCCATCACCCATCTTACCTAGTTATGGTCAAATCCATATGCTATAAGAACTCTCCTTATGTAAGCCCAACTTATCTTATCATAAGCCTTTTCTAGGTTAGGTTGCATAATAATTTTCGCCTTCCTATTACTTATAAGTGAGTGAACCACCTCGTGTGCTTGAATGATATTTTTTAGAATTTGTCTACCTTCCACAAACCCAGTTTGTTCCTCAGATATGAGAGTTGGGAGAAGGGGTTTAAGCCTGTTGGAAATAATTTTGGAAATTATTTTATACACCACATTGCATAATGATATTGGTTTAAATCTATCTGGTGTCATAACATTATCCTGTTTTGGAATTAAGGATATGAAAGAGGTATTGAGCGCCTTCAAAACAATTCTATTTTTTCTCAAGTCCTCCACCACATCGAGGATATCCTACTTGATTATTCTCCAACATGATTTAAAGAAGTCAACATTAAAACCATCCGGACCTGGTGCCTTCCCATTCTGCATTTTTTTGATGACTTTACTGACCTCCTCTTCATTCACAGGCTTGTTTAGAATGTAATTGTCTTCTCGTGTCACAAGCTTAGGAATGTGCTTTGTAAAGTCACTGATGAATTTTGATTTGTCTAAGAGAGGTTCCTCTGCTATGCCTTAGAAATGTTTAACCAACTCAGCTTCTATTTCTTTGTGGGTATCGAGTTGATTCCCTTGAGAATCTTTGATTTTTGAGATCCTGTTATGAGACCTGTGATCCATGGTAGATTTGTGAAAAAAACTTGTGTTCCTTTCTCCTTCTTTTAACCATTGTACCCTTGATTTCTGTTTCCAGAATATCTCCTCTTGTTTGCATAATTCTTCCCATTCCTGTTGATGGTAGTCAGCTTGTTCCTTTCTTTCCCCGTTGAAGCCATCTGTAATGAGGATTTGGTTAATTTCATGTAGCTTTCGTTCTGCCACTTTTTTGGCTTCAAAAATGTTGCCAAACTCATTCTTATTCCAATCTTTAAGTCTGATTTTGATATGTTTCAATCTTTTATGTAGGAGGAACATTTTAGTGCCCTGAACTTGCATATCCTCTGTCCACCATTTTCAATATTGCTGATAAAGTCCGGATGGGTGAGCCAAATGTTTTCAACCCTAAAATGTCTGCTTCTTGGAGTTCCTATAAAGGACGCTTCAAGTTGAATAGGCCAATGATCTGAGCCACCAAAAGGGAGTATCATCGCTAACAAGTCAAGGCCTGTTAGGATAAGGTCCTCCGAGATAATAAATTTGTCTAGTTTTGAGGCCACCTGAGACTCTCCTCCCCTTTTGTTATTCCAGGTAAAGATGCCATTACTTGTCTCTATGTCTACTAGCCTCATATTGTTTATAAAATTCTGAAATGCTATGGAGTCTCTGCCTAGTGATCTGGTTCCACCTTTTTTTCTGACAGTGACCTAATCATATTAAAGTCCCCTCCCAAAATCCAGGGGATGCCCGAATGTCTGTCTCTTAGATCCTCCAGTGAAGTAAGAAGTCTTAGTTTGTCTTCAGGCTTCTGTGGACCATAAACATTTGTGATTAAATAAACTTCCTTGTCCCCCAAAGGTTGAATAACCATTGATAAGTAGTTCCTAGATGCTTCAACATCTAGGATTCCTATTTTCTGAGGGTTCCATAGTGTGAGAATTCCTCCTGCTGTTTTGTCTGCTTTGACTTCTAGATATTCATATTTAGTCAGCCATTTGCTGTGAATTTCTCTTATTTTTTCTACTGAACATTTTGTTTCCTGGATAAAAATCATATCTGGTTTTTCTTCTTTCATTCTATTGCTAAGATTCCTTTGCTTCCTTTTACTCCCTAGACCCCTAATATTCCATGTTGTGAGCTTCATTAAGAAATATTTGTAAATGAGTAACTGGTTAGGTCTTTCATCTTACCTAAATCGATCATGAACTTTCTACACTCTATCAACAACCCGTTCTGTTTTTTCCTACCTCTTTTCCTGCCTGGGTTCCTAGGAGCTAGTCCCGATGCTGCCTTCATTGTTTTCACCCCTTCGTTGTCCTGACTATCATGGTTTCTTTTGACTCCTGAACCTTTTGCCTGAGTTCTCCATAGGAACAGTTGTTGCACTCTGTTGAACTCCTCTTGCAGTAGTGAATCCATTCCTTTGGTGGTTCCCTGCTCTAGGAACTTTTCCATATCTAGATGCTCCCTATCAAGAATATGTTGCAGTTCATGATCCTTTGTTCCCACCTCGCTTAGGGTCATCTCTTGGTCCCTATCAAGTTCCAGTGTTCATAAGATCCTCCTTTTGTTGGTTGTTGTCATGTGTTCCCTCCATACTCTCTTCCTTTTCCTTCTCCACAGGGCTTACCTCCAGAGTCTGAATTGTGTTATTGTGCTCCTCTTCTTCTTCTAGTACCTTGTACCTATTCTGACTTGGCTGCTTTTCCTCATTGATTTTCTTTTGGTACTTTCTCCCTCCTTTACCTCTGTTTCCCACTTTGCTAAAGCTTTTAGTTTCTTTCCCTGAGGTAGCTTTAGTTCTGCTTTCCATTTTGTTTAAGGGGAAATCCCTGAATAGATGCCCATGTGCATGGCACTTGTGACATCTGAAAGGAACATGCTCATAGCCCACCGCTTGTACCCATTCTTCATCAAAAATTCCAAAATTACTTCATCTGGTAGAGCTCTATAGATGTCCATCTCTACGCAAATCCGGGCAAAGGAGGTATACTTTCCCCGCCTGGTGGCCTCTGATATTTTAACAAAGTGCCCTAGTTTATTTCCTATTTCTTTTAATAATTCTGGTTACCAATAATCTAATGGTAAGTAGTAGAGTCTTACCCAAACTGGGACCGAAGTGAATGTCTCATGCTCTGGGAAAAAATTCATTACCCAAGGCCGCATATAGAGGCCTGCAGTAGCATAGAAGTAGGGCCCTCCTTCAAACACTCGGTCTTTATCCTCAATGTTTGTAAAAACTACAGTGAAGAAACCCTTTGATCCAAGGTGCAGATCTATATGCCCCTTAGGTTTCCAGTGATTCTTTATCCATGCCTGTAAAGCATTATTATTTTATCTTAATTTCTTGAACAATTTTGATAAAGCTTTCAAGGATACCTCTCATGACCGCATAGCTGGATATCATAAATAATCTTAAAATAAACACTAAAGAGATCACGCGAAACATGTAGATTTGTTGGCTATCCTAAAGAAATGTGTTTCATCAATGTTGGCTTATTTTAAAGTTGATTAGAGTATGGAGAAATAATATTTATTAATTATAATTTTTTATTAGAATATTGAGAAATAATATTTGGTTAATTATAATTTTTTTATTTAAAGTATATTTTTAAATGTATAAATAAATTTAGTTTTGTAAAAAAAAATTGAAGTGTTAAAAAATTAATAATTGCAATTTATAATTTTTAACTAAATTTTAATAGAATTTCAAATAAATTTATTAAAAAATAATTGCAAAAAACCTCCAAAATTTTAAAGAGGTACACACCTATTAAATCAAAGCAAGGAATATACAACATTGGCATATGTTGTATATTCAAATAGAGTTGGTTACAAAAGTGGTATATTTGTTGTGATAACAAAAACTTGTTATAATAGTTTATTTTATTTTTTCAGGTTTCTGTTGTACAAGCACAAGCTCAATAACATAGACAATCATAGACTTCCTAAGCTAGCTTTAAATTCGAGCCAAAACCACCTAAGGCTTAACCGAGGATGGCATAAGGACACAAGGGCCTGGTTAAACTATTGGGAGATCAATGAGAATAATGCTTTGCAAAACATAAATAACATTAAAGATATTGTTACTTCTAAGTTCAAAGAAAAATTGTGGTGTGAGAAAGATTTAGCGTCTAAAAGAAAATTAAGTTATTATAAGAAGGTCATCAACCCCACCCTTGAAGATCAAAAGTATCTCTCTATTTTAACTAGCTCAAAGAAGAAAATTAATATAGCAAAGATTAGAACGAATTCTCATGAGCTCCATAGTGAAACTGGCCGTTGGGCAGTTCCTAAAACGCCATGGATGGAAATGATCTGCCATATTTGTGAGAATAGGAGCATCGAGGATGAAAACCACTTCCTCTTAGAGTGCCCTGCATACAACCACATTAGATCTCAATTTCACAACCTTTGTTACAATACTGACCTTCCTAGCCTTTTACAATGCCAAAATTATAGTGAACTCGGGAGGCTTCTCTCCAAGTTTTTTGAGCATAGGAATAAAATCTTAAATCAAAATAATTCCTAGCCTTTTACAATGCCAAAATTATAGTGAACTCGGGAGGCTTCTCTCCAAGCTTTTTGAGCATAGGAATAAAATCTTAAATCAAAATAAATAATTTGTCTTTTTAGGTCCAATAGATCATTATTTGGTCTCAACGGACATTAACCATCATCATCATCATCATCATTGAATGTTATTTTTAATGATAGAAATAAATTTAATATCACCAAAATATTTGAAACACTTAAAATTTTGAAACTTAAAATAATTAAAATTTCTATTAAAAAAATCGCCAAAATTTATCAAAATCATACCAAAATTTTCTTAAACAAATTTACTGCTTGTTTAAATTTACTGCTTATTAAACAAAATTTCGCAAATTTCGAAGAAACTTCTGTCCATGTATTTTCCCTATAGGTGGCGGATACTTTTGACCGTCCAAAGTAAATGTTACGACGGTGATAACGGTATCATAGGTTTGAACTTTGAAGTCCATGATGTGGAAGATGGATACGTTTTCGTCATCGGTTGATGTAAGCGCATATTCTTATGATTACGTGCCAATCCAGCTCAGCATTTTCTTTTCTTTTGCGTGTTGCGTCGGGACATGACTTAGAATATGCTCTTCTTCTTTTTATTGTTTTGGGTAATTTTGGTCTTTGATCAGTAGGTTGAATGGTTGGGAATGGTTGGGATTAGAGTAGGTTAAATATCGTATTTATTTTTTCAATGCACAAGGCCCATCAATTCAATTTTCCCTTAACTTTGTTTTTAATACTTTTAAAAAATAATTTAATAATTTGATTTTTATTTAAATTAAAAACTGAAATTACGCTTATTTTGTGTTTTAATCAGTAAAAAAATGTTATTGTCGAAATATAAACATGCGAATATAATTTTATTTTTAAATATAAAAGAACCACAAATTATTTTATACGAAATTTTATAAACGTGTTTTATAATGATTATGGAAGATTAGAGGGGTTTTTAAAAGTGTTTTTAATTTTAATTAAAATTATTGATTTTACGAAATTTTATAAAAGTGTTTTATAATGATTATGGAAGATTAGAGGGGTTTTTAAAATTGTTTTTAATTTTAATTAAAATTATTGATTTCTGTTAAAGTGAAGATGGCTTGAGATCTCTTTTTATCATCACGTGTTGGTGCCTCTGGAAGTGGAGGAATGTATACATCTTCCAGGACTCCATGTCCCCTATCACCTCTACGCTGGTTGCTATATCTGCAATGCTTCATCAGGCTTGAATATTTTTGGCTCAGCTCTTTATATTTCTGGATCTATCTCTTCTTCTTATACAGTTTAATTGTTGCACCATGTGGAACTTCTCCCACTATCTTTTTGGAAGCCTATCCTGGTTATGTTTTGTTATGTTTTGATTTTCTCTGGATATCCATATATGGTTCACATTACAGGCCTGTAACAGCGGGCTTATGTATTTTGGCTATATATGTACCTGATCATTATATTTTCTCAATATAATATATCTTGATTTTCTCTCTGAAAAAAAGAAGATGGCTTGACTATTAATGCATCATATTAATTAGTGATTTATCCAGAAGGAGAGGTGCGAATTTTTTTCGTGCAAACCTTTATTACAATGCACAACTTTTTTATCTCAACAAATTTGATTTTTTTTAATGGAGATTAATAGATTTTAGGTTAAATGGATTTATGTATAGGTTGAATAGGGAAGGAATAATATATCTTCAGTTTGAAAAACCTAGTCTTAAAATATTTTAATAACAAGAATTTTTTATTTTCATTTTTTAAATTTCACTTTCTTTATATAATACATATATGGTTGATGTTGAAACATTTTAGTTTCTTTATATAATACATATATGGTTGATGTTGAAACATTTTAGTTTAAATGGAAATATAGATATTTTATTTATGGTGTATAATGTTTATATTGAAATGTTTATTTGTCATTAATATAGATTTAAATATATGTTTTTTTTTAAATGGATATGAATCACTCTGGAAGTCAGAAGGTTTCTCATAGTAGTCCTTTTAGATTTTCTATATTTTGAGTTTACACCAAAACCTATCATCAAAATAAGGAAAAGCAAAAAAAAATTAAATAGTGACAATGCTCATTGAAAAAATAATGCACTTAAATTAAACTTTTTTATTTTATATATATATATATATATATATATATTAATTTTCAATTTTTTTTATGATGTACAAATACTTTAAAGGTATATTAAAAGAATATTCGAAATATAAAATTGGAATACTTAATTATTTATTTTGAATACATTAATATATTTAAATAAATTAACTACATTAATAGATTTGAAATAATTTTAAATATATAATATATCTCAATAAAATGTGAGTAGTTTAATATATTTGGATTAAGTTAATAGTTAGAATAAGTTAAATAGTTAATTATCTATTTTAAATATATTAAATATTTTTATATATAAAAAGTGTAAATCGATTAATATATTTAAATAAATTAAATATATTAATATATTTGAAATAGATTTAAATATATAATACATCTAAATGAAATGTAAGTAGATTAATATATTTGGATTAAGTTAGAGTTGATATAATTTGAATAATAATGAAGTAATCAAAATTTTAACTAAAATGTATCTCGAATATATTTATTTTATTTATTTATATTTTTTAATTGTGAATATATTGATTATATACATATATATATGTTTATTAAACAATTAATATTATTCATAGATTTAATAGCTATTGTTTGTTTAATTATGGATTTGAAGGGTTAAAGATGGTTAGTGATGCAGGAGTGCTAAATAGTTGAAGATTGTATTTTTGTGTGAGCAGGGGTGTGGGCCACGAGTTGAGTAGGGCACGCCCATGTGCGACGGGTTCTTGAACTTGATTATGTACGGTGGTGGGAAGAATTTCTCAGTTTTGTGTGATGGACGTGCTCATGCGCAATGGGCAGGCACACCCCTATGTGCGATGAGTCATGCAGAGAGCGCATTGGTTAAAGGCGACGGGTGCGCGCGTGCCCATAGCGGCCGACAAGATCGACGAGCGCCCGATAAGATGTGCGAAAGGTGTGCGACGAAAGAGAGCAGCACAGGAAACTCGTAGATGGAAAGTGCGATGAGTTGGCAACTGCGACGAGGGCAAGTTTATGGGCCACCTAGGAAGTGTGATAGGTGGAGGCCGACTTGACAAAGCAGACCTGACAGATATATTGGAGTGGCTGGGTCAACGTGTATAATTAGCAGGCCAACGCATACTTGGGTGGACAGCCGTGTCACTTGGATGTGGCAGTGTGGGTATATATAAACACTTGGAGACAACATTCAAGACAATGAAGGATCCAGGTGGGGAACTTGTTCTAAAGTTTCGTAGGAGTTTGGACAAGCAAGGGAGACATAAGAAGACGAACCGAAGATTGGGCGAGTTGCAGGCCGAATGGGTGCAAGAACTGGTAGGTAGGCAGTCTGAACAGCCTGAGGGTGCGGGAGGGTGACCCAACTTGGGTGAGCGGAAAGACCCGAGGGCGCAGCAGGGTGACTTAAACCAGGTGAGTTAAATGACTTGACGGTGCAGAAGGGCGACTTGACTTGGGTGAGCTGCATGACGGGCAAGACTGAATGACAGACAGAGCTGAATGACCGACAAAGGTGACCAAAAGGCAAGGCTGAATGATCGACAACGATGAACGACCCACATGGCTGAACAATAGTGAAAATGCAAAATGGTTTTGATGTAAGGAAACTTGGGGTTTCCTCATAACTTGTGTAGGAAATAAGCAGTCGAGTAGCTGCAAGATTGTGACATGACACTTGGTGGATTGTGTAGGCCAAGGGATTTGGTAGCACATGACTATTGTAAACTTGTAATTGTAAGATATTGTACATTACAGTTGTATATTATACTGGGCAGACTTTACAAGAGTTTCCCCTCCGAAGTATATGTGTGTTATACTTGTATGGTTTATAATTTCCGCTACTTAATGATGATGAACGTTAATTGAAGTAAATGTTATTTCGCTACATTGATAAGAACACTTGATTGGAAAATTAGCTAAGTGTTGGAGTTAGGCATAGACCATACACTCTAGTATTCGTCAAAAGAAAAAGTGTAGTGGTGTTGCACCCGCCTATGTGTGGTTGAAACACTACCATTGGGATAGGGGTGTGACAGATGGTATCAGAGCTCTTTTCGCAGAGCTTTGTAGATTGAAGATTTGAAACATAAATACGATGGCAGGGTTGCAGTTGGTATTGAAGCTTGGACACTTGGGATTTGAACCAAGTGCGACAGGTTGAGCAAGGGAGAAGCATTACGATTCGGCCAAGTTGAACAACAACATATGAAAATTTTGGAAGAATATCACGGGAGGCTCTAGCTAACCTTATACAAATTGAGGTGTATGAAAAAATAGAACCCACAAATTTGAGATGAACTTCAGGTCTTGGAAAGAAACGTTGAAGAAGAGCCTCTTTGACTTGGTTGGGCAATGGAGTAGGATGTAGCTGCAGATTGCAATGAAGAAGAAGAAGTTGTCATATATGAGGATGTAGTAGCCATGACAACGATGGAGGAAGAACTTGGTGTGATGAAACTTGACCAAGTTGGACCAGGATCATACATATTGAAAACATTAATGGATGGAGGCACTCACATAGAGGAGCCTCATGATGAAGTAATTATTATTGTTACTTGTGGTTAATTGAAGCTTTTGGAGGATGGCCATATGCAATGATGAGAAAAGGGAAATTTTCAATGCAATGGACAACCTCACCATGGATGACTATGATGAGACGTTGTGTTTTGATGAAGCAAGGAACATTGATTGACACAGAGCTTGTTGGGGCAATTTGTGACCTTATGACAGAAGGTGCAAATTATCGTGACAAGGGAGGAAATTGATTATCATTGAAGAGGATCAGGCGTGCTTTAGCCATATGGAGAATTGGCTAAGTGCTTGACATGACTCATGGATAGATTAGAGAGGACACACCAAAGTTTTGATGATATGATACTTGGGTGGACTTCTTGTTGGTTGTGACCAAGAGGAAGACTTAGTGGACCTTTAGTGGGGCAGGAAAAAGTTATGGAAGGAACCTATGACATGAAATGATTGATGTGATATGTGATTTGAGTGACGGAGGGCATTAAACCTGGTTGAAGACGAAGATGTGATGACCGATGTTGTGATGAGTCTACTCAGATAGACAACATGGGCAGCCTAAGTCATGGACATCAAGTTGGATAGATGGAGTATGGCAGACTTCTTGTAGGGCAATTATGCAAAAGCACTTATAGAGATGTCATTTATGGGCATCTAATGAGGAGTGACAGGGTAGGGATGTTGTATGGATAGACTTGCTGGTGTGACACAGAGACATTTTACGCATGAGCCGATGGAGATGTTGTGCACATTTGTACAACAAGGCCATGGACTAATTGGTTTTGTGAGAAGCCTATGGATTATGCATACTGCATGGAGGGAAGATGCATATTGCAGTGGAGCTTGAGACTGAGAAATGCATGCTTTCCGAAGTTTTTGGTTGGTGATGATGCATAGGTGTTCATGAGGACTTGAGAGAGTTGCAGCTAGTGGAGACTTCATGTTATGGTGGTCTTGGAGTATCTAATTCATCAAGGAGATGAGGTCATAGGTGTACCTAAATTTGATGCAGTATGGGATGCATACTTTTGGGCACATTTATGGGGTGTTAAGAGGGAGTGACTTGATGGATGTGATCGAAACGAGACACTTTGGAGTTGAAGGAGTTACAACGATGGAGATGCCTTGGTGGTAGAACTTGGGCATGAGTTGAGTTGATGAGACTTCACCTCTTTTGATAAACACGGTGGCCAATTGGTTTATGACCATAGGTAGCACATGGATGATGAGGTAGTTGTAGACTTTCCCCTTTGACAGGTTTGAGGGATGGCATATTGCAGATGAGATGGAGGTTGCTTCATGGACCTGGATATGGCACATTGAGCATTGGTTTGATGAGAGGATATTTTCATTTTGAGGAGATGAACCTCACACATATGGATGATGATGCTTGGATACATACGACTAATTGATATACAACACGTCGACACCAACACATGGATAACATATTGCAGACGAGATGGAGACTACTTCATGGACTTGGGCATGGCTTACTTTACACTTTGATAGAGATGGGATAGATTCTTAATCGAGTTGTTGTTGTGATAGAATGCTGGAGAAATGAATGACGATAGCATGAGAAGGTTCATTCTCATGGTTTGAGCGTGAAAGTTGGACTAATCACCCCACTATTTCAAGTCGTGAGGGTCGATAGTAAACTGAGATATTTTTGAGTTGAGGTGGAGTATCATGGTAGTAGTCCGCATGATTATAATACATGATGGGTCGACACGATATATGTTGCAGTGATAGCATGTAGCTTGAGTTGGAGGGATCAACCTTCCATGGTGGGGAAGCATGTGGAGATTGCGACGGATGTGGTTGATGATCATAGATTGATGAGACTTTCCCATTTGATGGAGTCATGAGCCTTGATGGTTTGTGCGATGATGGAGAAAAGGTGGCCAACATGGACATTTTTGAAATGTTGGAGCTAGCAACACATTGCGATGATATATGATGGAGTTGTCGAGGAAGACAAACTTATTTAGAGTGGGGGAGAATGTCAGGCACACGAGTTGAGTAGGGCACGCCCATGTGCGGCGAGCGCCTGAACTTGGTTATGTTCAATAGTGGGAAGACTTTCTCAATTTTGTGTGATAGGGGTGTGTCCCTATGTCTGACGCGTCGTGCAGAGAGCGCATCAATTAAAGGTAGTGAGTAAGACCTGTGAGTGCCTAGTGTGACGTGTGGAAGATGTGCAATGATGGAGGGCATCATGGGTGACCCATGTGACCCACAAATGGAAAGTGCAACGAGTTGGCAAGTGTAATGAGGGCGATTTCATAGGCTACCTAAGAAGTGTGACGGGTGAAGGCCGACTTGAAAAAGTGGACCCGATAGATATATTGGGGTGGCTAGGCTGACGTGTAGAATGGGTTGGCGAAACCATACTTGAGTGGATGGTCGTGTCACTTACATGTGGTAATGTGGGTGTATATACACACTTGGAGAGGATGTTTAAGGGGAGCTTGCTCTAAAGTTTCATAAGAGTTTGGATGAGCAATGGAGACATAAGAAGATGAACCAAAGGTTGAGCGAGTTGTAGACTGAACAGGTGTAGGAACCGACAGGCGGGCAGTCTGAATGACCCGAGTGCACGACAGGGCGACCTGACTTGGGTGATATAAACGACCCTTGGGCATGAAAGGGTGACCCGACCTGAGTGAGATGAACAACCCAAGGGTGCGACAGGGCGACCCGACCTGGGTGAGCTGAATGACCAACAGCACTAACTGACTGAAAGGGCCAAAAGACCATTAGGGTTGAACGACCGGCAGGGCCGAACGACTAGCAGAGTCGAATGACCAGCAGAGCCGAATGACTGGTATGGCCAAACAATAGTGAAGCTGCAAAATTGTTTTGAGGCAAGGAAACTTGGGGTTTCCTGATAACTTGTGTAGGAAATAGGCAGTTGAGTAGTCGCAAGGTTGTGACACGACACTTGGTGGATTGTGTATGCTAAGGAAGTTTGTAGCACATGACTATTGTAAACTTGTAATTGCAAGATATTGTACATTATAGTTGTATATTATCTTGGGCAGACTTTACAAGAGTTCCCCCTCCCTAGTTTATGTGTGTTATAATTGTATGGTTTAGAATTTTTGCTGCATAATGATGATGAATGTTAATTGAAGTTAATTTTATTCCGTTACATTGATTCCATATGAAATGTGCAGCATGGGCTCCCCTTTCAAGTACCTGGGTTTCTGGTTGAAGCCAAATGATTATAGGAAGGAGGATTGGTCTTGGCTAATCGCAAAGATTGAAGCAAGAATTAGTCATTGGAGTTTCAAATGGCTCTCCAGAGCAGGGCGACTGACCCTAATAAAATCCGTGCTTCTTGCCATCCCAGTCTACTGGGCAGCGCTAACTTGGGTCCCAAAAGGAGTCCTGGAGAAAATTAGGAGAATATGTAGCAGATTCCTGTGGGCCGGGAACAAAGAATCCTCGGTTCTCCCTTGGGTTGCATGGGAGAAAGTGGCGAGACCAAAGGAATGGGGTGGTTGGGGGATCAAAAGCCTCCCAGACTTCAGACTTTCTTTGGCTGCCAAATCAGGTTGGCGTCTCATAAAGATGGAAAACCTCTGGACAAGAACGGTAAAAAGAAAATACATTGATCCAGCCCCCCTGGAAGAGTGGATCAGGAACCCAATCAAGACTCAAAAGAATGCTTCTGCTATCTGGAAAGCCACCTTGGAATCTTTTAAGGTGATAGAGCAAGGTCTAGCTTGGAAGATCGGGAATGGTGAAAAGGTAAAGATTGGGAAGGATCCTTGGGTTGGCTGCAATGGCAACTATGCCCTTCCCCCTGACCTGATTCAGCAGTTGGAAAGGAAAGGCCTCCGCTTCCTCAGCCAAGTGGAGAAGCCAGGTCTCTCATCCATTTGGGGGCAAGCCTGGAAGAATGGAGAAGAGTTGGATCTGGAACAGAGATGGTGGAACGATTGGAATACTTTCACCCAGGAACTCTTCAGGTCCAATGTAAGGCTGTCCGACAGGCAAGATGAGCTAATCTGGGCGCATGCAGACTCCGGGTCATATGCCCCTAAGAATGGATATTCCTTTCTTATGACAAGGAAAGGGTGGGGAGATCCGGAGTGGTGGTCAAAACTGCTCTGGAAACTTAAGAGCCCTCCAAAATCTAAAATCCTTTTCTGGTGTATTTTAAGGAGCAAAATCCCAACCTGGGATATATTGCAGACCAGATTCATGCACGGGCCTGGGAGATGCACCTTATGCAAAGCAGAAGCAGAATCCATAAACCACCTATTCCTAAAATGCCCGGAATCTCTAAAGATATGGGGTGAGACTGGAACACTTTTGAACAAACAGCTTGTCTGGGAAGGCAACAATATCCAAGAAGCCTGGCAGAAGTGGTGGAATGAGCATCCGGATGGAAACCTTCGCAATCTCCCCCTAATCATCAGCTGGGGGATATGGATAGCTAGAAACAAGAGTATCTTTCAGGACAAAGAGACCCCGGTAGCAATCATAGCAGCTCAGGGCGCTGCCATCTTCTCTAGTATTCCAGAACCTAAGGAATCCTCCTCCCAAAGAATTGTTCCTGAAATTCAGATCGCAGAAGGAATCCCTTGGGCTTTCTTCGATGGTGCATCCCAAAACAACAAAGCAGGAGCAGGACTCGTCATCCATGAAACCCCATCTCACTCCCTAAAAGCTTCCGTGGGGCTAGGATCTGGCTCCAATAACTATGCAGAATTACTTGCCCTCAAACTTCTCTTATGCTGGCTCATTCAAAGGCACACCCTCACTATTCAAATCTTTGGGGATTCCCAAAATGTGATCAGATGGGTAACCGGTCAACGTACATGCAGTAATCAATTTTTAAAACAAATTCTGGGAGAGGTTCAAAGACTGAAAACAATGTTTAATAATTTTTCCATATGTCACATTTACAGGGAAAGAAATGACTTGGCGGATAAGCTATCTAAAGATGGTCTTCAACAGGATCTGGGCAGCTGGCAAATAGAAGAAGACGAACAAGGCCAAATCAGAAGATCAGACCAGCCTCCATACATTCAACCGTCCTGATATCTCTGGCAGGGATTTTTTTGTTTGTTTCTCGGATTATCAAAAATTTTGTGTATATATAAAATCTCAAAACAAACAGAAACGACAATGCGGCTTTTCTAAAACTTTTCAGCAATGGGTTGTTTTCCTCAATCATGAGGAGACCCGTTTTGTCAGTTTTTTTACAGCATGACAGCTTCATAGTCTTTTGTGCATGTTATTTGGGCACAAAAGAAACACAGGACAACTCAAATCAGGGATAGCTACAGCTCCTAAAGGGAACAATTTTCAGGCTTAAGGCAAAATATTTTGTAAACCATACTTGACAGAACTCAGAATGAACAGAGATGCCTCAGCATATGCAATGTAAAATTTTTATAAACTTAATAAAAAGTTTTGTTTTTTCCTTAGGAAAAAAAGAACACTTGATTGGAAAATTGGCTAAGTGTTGGAGTTAGGCATATTCCATACACTCTAGTAATTGTGAAAAGAAAAACTGTAGTGGTGTCACACCCGCCTATGTGTTGTTGAAAGACTACCACTAGGATAGGGGCGTGACAAGGGGGGATCCAACTTCTGCTAACTTCAATCCCATTATCTCTGTATCACTCTCTCTATATATGAAATTGTCATATTTATTTATCTCTATAATAGAACTGGAAATATTATATTTCAAATAGTTTTACAATATATATGATCTAGATTGAAATATTTTCTAAACATGTTTCTTACTTTATATTAAAAAATTGATGAATTACATATTATTAAATTTTGGACATTGAATTAATTTATTTATTGTCAACCTTAAATATATGAACTTGATATTGAAATATATTAATTAACATGGATATTCAAACATTTTTTTTTAAATCATATTAAAATATTATTAAAAAGTAAAGAATTTCACATCTTCATAAAATATAATTTTCTTCTTCTTTTAATTTTCAATCACTTAATCTATTGAAGTATTAAGCTGTTTGTAATATTAATAATGCTTTTAATTAAAATTAACATATATATATATATATATATATATATATATATATATATATATATATATATATATATATATGTTTTGTTTTACTATAGTTAACATTGTTTTATTTAGTGAATATTTTATTTATATTTTAAAAGGAATATGTCTCAAATTTAGTTTGTGAAAAAACAGAATTACACATCTCTCTCATACAAGCTTGAACATTTCCCCTCTCGACCCAATAACGATAATATGTAATATCTTTATCCCTAGAATTAGACATCATGTATTTAATAATATAAAATTTATTATTGATTAATATGTAAATTTAATTTGACAAGTTGAGCCGAGATTTAGTTAGGATTGAACAGTTTTTTAGAGCTACACCTCTCATGCTACAAGAAGAGGTTGGTTGTGTTGTGTCCATTATGACGGATATCGCTGAGATCAAGGGGAAATATTTGCTATCCAAGATATGGAAATATATGCAGGTTGAAGAAATGTGTATCGATTTGATCCTACAACAATTGTGACCTCCAAAGTACCATTCAGTGGATAGATTCATTGCTAGAGTGTATCATTATTCGAATGTGACCATGCGATGGAGACTGACATGATCTATAGTATCATTGTTGCAGCCTGGAGCTTATTGTGGTGACATTTGAGCCTGTAGTGTAGAGTTTGAAGTTGTGTCAAAGCCAATGTTGAATTCATTCTAAAATAAAATGGTATGTGTGGTAAATAAAATATTAGTGGTCCAACCTTCCAACCTTGCAGAGATTTGTTGTGGCTACCAGCGCAGATGAATAGTTGAAATACCGCAGTTTGAAGAAAGGTAAGTATCCATGTTTTTCTTCTTGAAAGAAAACATTACATACAATTTTTTTGAAAGTATCCATGAATCATTTGAATAAGAGGAATGCATATGAATATCGTTTGCATAAAATATTATCCACATCGTTTTCTTGGAAAGACTGCATGGTAAATGATAAATTAACTGTGCTAATCTTTTGGAAAAAAATTCATATGAATCTCTTGCATAAAATATAAGTAACCATGTTATTCCTTGAAAGATTACAAACGAATTCTTGTGCATGGAATGATAAGAGTCAATATTATTTTCTTGAAAACTTGCATATGAATTTTGTGCATGAAAGTGGTAAGAATTAGAGTTATTTTTCTTCAAAGGTTGCATATGGATCTTGTGCATACAAAGATAAGTTTCCATGTTAATTTTCTTGAAAAATGTGTTTGTAACACAAAAGTAATGGCTATCATATTATATTTCTTGGAAAATAAATATGTATTTGCATGCCCAAAAGAATAACTATTATAATAGAGAATTATGTGTTTATATGCACAAATATAATGACTATTGGGTTAGTTACTTTCAGATAAATATTATGTATTTGCATGCACAAAAATACCAACAAATGTGCTAGTTTCATTTAAAAGAATATTTGGGTATTTGCGAAGGGTTTTTTTGGAAACAAGTTTTTCTTATGCAAAGAACATGATAGCAGTTGTTGTGTTTAGCTCATGGAAATATGTCCCTCTTTTTGTGCGAAGAGTTAGGGATAACCATGGTGATTCTTTTAAACATTACTATGATAAGCATGGTGATTCTTTAAAATATTACAGTCTTCTTGTGAGAATGGGTAGATTTTCATGCCTTGGTAATCTTATGTACTTTAATTTATGCATGTGAGATTTGGATCGATATACTTGTGTCATAGTCATACACATATAAATATCAATCGACATGTTTTGGTAGCTATGTGATTTCAATTAATCCTTTTGCAGTGTCAATAAAAGAGGCATGTATCGATACTTTGTATATATTTCATTTATCAACATGAATGGATGTTTGAAGCATAACTAGTAGAAGAAATTTATTTTGTTTGATAAATATTTTGATGTCAAATTTTGTTGACATTAGTAACTGCAAGAATGGATTGTGACTTATGCAAAAGATGGATTATTTTAACATTATGGCATATAATGTACTAATGGCCCATGCAGGTTGAGGGATTAGCAAACACAGGATAATCCACTATAGGGAACAACCACGCCACAAAGACACAGTGCTTGAGGAATTTAAGGGGCGTGTAAATGTTATCGTGATTAATGTAATGACCTCTAGCTAGTTATGCTGAATTTAAGATGACAGTTCTTTGTAAATTTTTTAACAATGGTCTAGGGATGGTATCCCTCATTTCCATTATGTGAGGGGTGAATGCACTTATGAAAGATTTAATAAAATAACTGTTTGTTGTTTTTTCCCTACATGGTTTCACGGGTATATCAGTTTCCATTTATGTGTTTCCTACTTTGTTGCTTTGATGATATTGCTACCTTGCATGACAATGACATTTACATGATCAAATTTGTGATTAACTAGCCTAATTAAATGAACAATAATAATGATGTAACGTTACAACAAGGAGTTTTATGTTAATACAATGTAACAATGATTGTTACGTTATGATACTTGTTATATTCCATTTCTAAAGTTACATTAGTAATGATGATAGTTGTATCTAATGATCAATTAAGGAATATGGAATTAGTGATTGGAAATTTTACATGGTAGTAAATCCAACATAAATTTTTTAATCCTATGTATTTTTACACAAGGTTTGCTGAGGGATGTTACAAGTGGTATCAGAGCAATAGGTTGTAGCACTAGCACCTTTTGGGAATCTATAAGTAGAGAAGAAGTAGAGGTATGATGCTTTTGTATATAAGATTAGTTATGATTCTAATGAAAATTACATGGAAGTATATGCATTAGATTTCATTTTACATGAGATGCATGATGGTGTTAATAACCATATTGAAGAATGATAAGTGTAATGTTTTTCTAAGGATTAACTATGCTCAAGACATTTGAGTCTTTATACAAATAGAGGACAATAAAATTTTTGTTTGCATTGTTTATAGCTAAATCATGAACAATTTTGAATACTCACATTGTAATTCGTGAGGGTATGGATTAACTACCAAACTTTTCATGCACACTCTTATGATAATTTTTAATGGTTCATTTAAAAAAAATGACTAGAGTTACAATGCACTACTTATAAGAAAAGAATGAATGCATGCATTGTTTTGTGTGATAGAGAAAGAATGTAGAAGGTGGGGGTTGTCCTTGAAGAGGACAATAGAATGTTTTGAAATAAATTGAAAGAACACATTTGAATGTTGAAACTAAACAATGAGTTAAGTAGTAGGTCTTGACTATCATGAAAAATTGTCAATTGAGTCTGATTGTGGATTTTGATTGGGTTATGATGATTAGTAGCATTGATTATTTATTATATTATAATATCTTTCATGAATTAATATTTCATGACAACATTGTTAGTAACTACAATGTTAATATATTGTAGGTGATCAATTAACAAACTATATTGGAATATGCATCATTCAGTTCTTAATTTAGGATTATTGTTAAAATGGTAAACAATGTGATCCTCGTGGATTATTCTTATGGTAAGAATAAGTTGTTTCAATTTGGGGTTTATTGGCTTCTAAATTGTTACCATGTGTGTTGTTGAAACTCATTGAGTAATAATGGTGAATTAGTGTTTTTGTATGAGTAAACTTTTGTATAAGATTTTATGCATAATAATAGAGTATACAAGAAATTACAATGATTACAGAGGTGGATACTTGTTTAACAATGCATACACATGACTATCAGTTCTTGAACATTACAAATAACTTCAATCATGATAACAATAGAGTCTCTAAAAGTGATTGATAAATAGAAATGCATTGTTATAATAAGACATAAAGGAAAATGATTGTGGCCTTTCATATGAACATGCATAAATAATAATTGATAGGATGAGGGAAACCAAGATTATTCGATAGTTTAATAATGTACTAAAATGCATGAGATGAAATAGATGATGTATGTTCAAGCAACTTAACGATAGAAATAATAGTAATGAGATGTTGTTTATTACATTGTCTGTTCAAATTTTACAGCTCTACAACTTGATGATTTAATGATGATGTTAATTGATATCCATCATATATCTAATAAATATGTTAATTTCATCCTTTATAAATTCATCTTGTGTGTGTAAATAATGTGTTGACATTACATATTAAACCTAATTAGTTAACTCCATTATGTTGTGGAAATATGGTGTCTTCATTTTCATCGCTAAACAAAAAACTAGATAGTAGGGGTGATTTTAGGGGCGAATGTTCGCCCTTTGGGCTATTATACATGTAAATTTAGGGGGGGTTCTTAAAATTTCCCCTGCTAGATAGTATTTTGAATATGTTGGCATTACTAATTTGTTTAATCAAGGAAAGTCTATGTGATTAACTTCAATTTAGTAATGTTACATAATGATTGCTGATTAAATACACATGCATAAATGAAATTTCATTTTTCATGAATTAGAACTATGGGAATGCCAATGATTAAGATCCTATTCCCTTAATTGTTGTTTTGTAAAATAGCTTCATGGAAACTTGGTTTCAATTTTACTATATATATTCTGGAAGAGGTAATCTAATTATCTATACTTACTCATAAGGCATGGAAATGGTTTATGAAAAAACAACCACACCAATACCTTTCTATATTGTTAAAATCTTGAGAACATTGATGCATGTGCAAAGTAAAAATGACAAGATATTTTGTAAATACCAGTATTTTGTAAAAGGTATAATTTTATCAAAAGAAATTGTGACTAATGTTTCTATTGTGGTTAAACATGGGTAGCTTAATAGAAGCATATTAATGCCACTAAAGCTCTAGTAGCATGGAATATAAGAACCAATGAAAGGTAAAACATTGCAATGTGATTTACAATTACAAATTATAATGTTTATTGTTATGATATGCAAGATTGTGTGTAGAAAATATAGTAATGTTTATTCTAAATTGCATGTTGTTTATTATATGGAAAATTTGAAATTAACACCACTCATGTGACATGAGATGTTAGTCACGTTTTTCTATAAAATTTACTTTTAAATACGTCGAGGTCCATGTTGAGGGTCAAATATGAACACATGATGTACATAAATGTTCTTTCTTATTTAATATTAATGTGCAATTGTTAGCCATGTAAATTGCAGTGGGAAATGGTGCTAAAGAGAATTCACATCCCAGATAGTTATAGGACAGTTGGGAAAGGCCCAAGGATGGCCAGGGGCAAAGGTAATTGCATGCCCAAATATCCTCTCCCTTGAGATATTTGATCTTAGTAAGGGAAAAGGGTTGGCTAACAAGGTGAGAGGGGATAATTCCGAGGCAACCCTCTCAGTTTTGAACCTTATCAGAGGAGGCCCAAAAGAGGTAGTTTTTGAACTAAAATTCCTCAACATAAGACATTGTCATAGGAATATGAAGGACGCTGCCAAGAAGAATCATGTGTTGGACCAAGATTGGTCATTGTTAAGGAATTTTCTTGGATGTGAAATTGGCTCAATTTGGTTGGTGAAAACTTGTTCTCATTAGATGGGAGGAGCACTCTTTTTCCCACTACGGGTTTCATGGAAAACAAAGTTAACTAACCAAGTAAGTGATGTGTTAAAATGAATTTTCGACATGATTGTGTAAGATTTTTTTTTACATCCTCAGAGGAAAGGAGCCTAGTGCTCAGGAAAGAACTACCTGAAGTGTAGTCCCTCTATTATATTACGAGTCTTTTTGATGTCTTTAGCAAGGGCTAACACAATATGCACTTTGTGAAGTTATGATAACTTTGATCATTTCGATGAATAGAGAGCTAGGTGCTCTTTAAGTACTTGTATAAGTACAAAGATAAAAATATCACCAGAAATTGCATAAATAATTGATAGTTCAAAATGTTGTGATTAAGATTAATTTGATTATGACTAAGCGATACTATTTGGATTTGTTGGTCATATACTATCGGGTGCTTTCCATGAAGGTTGATAAACCACTCTTAGAGTGCTTGCCACAACTAATAAAACCACTTGTAATTAAAATTATTCTGTGAAGTGGTTATGATTTCCAATATTATTGACAAATAACAATAAGTCTTATAAATATTTTTTTTTGTTTTCTTTCCAAAATTAAATAATGGCTAAATGATTGGAAGTAAAAATTGAATATTTTTGTAGTTGTAAATGTTTATGATTATTGATAGAACATTCTTTATTTTACTTATTAGTATTTCTTGGAATTAAGTCCTTCATTTAGAAGGGGAAGGATCCCCTTTTGGTTGTTCTAAGATAAATGTCATGATTTAAATATGATCTAAAAAGTAGATTGCAAGAGATAAAAGAAATCTAAATAAAAATACAAAGTTCGAGTGGGAAATAAAGAGTATGAAAAAACATAATAATGATGAAAGAAGAAAGAGATGGACACCAAGGATAATGTTATCTTTAAGGGCTGGAATATGTGATATGTCTATCCCTAGAATTAGATGTCATGCATTTAGTAATATAAAATTTATTATTGATTAATATGTCAATTTAATTCAAGCGGTTGGGCCAAGATTTATTGAGGGTTGAACGATTCTCTGAAGCTATACCCATCATGATACAAGTAGAGATTTTTTGTGTTGTGTCCATTATGATGGATAACATTAAGATCAATGGATAATATTTACTATGTGGGATCTAGCAACATATGCAGGTTTAAGAAATGTGTATCGATATGATCCTGCAAAGATTGTGACTTGCAATGTACCATTGATTTGATAGATTCATTAATAGAGCATATCATTATTACAGTGCGATTGTATAGTGGAGCTGACCATGATCTAATGTATCATCTCTAGAGAATGGATCTTGTTGTGGTGATATTGGAGCTTATCGTGTAGAGTTTGAAGTTCATTTGAAACTGAATGTTTAAGTTGTACTGAAATAAAATGATATGCGTTGAAAATCAAACACTAATGGTCATTCCTTCTAGACATGTAGAGATTTGTTGTGGCTACCAATGCAGATGAATATTCAAACCATCATAGTTTGATGAGAGATAAGTATCCACACTATTCTTCTTGAAAGAAAATATTGCATACGTATATTTTGAAATTATCCCTGAATTATATGCATAAAAATAATGCACATGAATATGATTTTCATAAAAGATTAGCCACATTGTTTTCTTGAAAATACTATATGGAAAAGATAAATTAATTGTGCTAATCTTTTGGAAAACAATGCATATGATTCTCTTACATAAAATATAAGTAACCATGTTATTTTTTGATAGATTACATATGAATCCTTGTCCATGGAATGATAAGAGTCAAGATTGTTTTCTTGAAAATTTGTTTATTAATTTTGTGAAAGAAAGTAGTATGGATTAAGGTTATTTTTCTTGAAAGGTTACATATGCATCTTGTGCATGCAAAGATAAGAATCCATGCTAGCTTTATTGAAAAATATTATGTATATATATACACAGAAGTAATGGTTATCATGCTAGATTTCTTGGAAAAGAAACATGTATTTACATGCAAAAAAGAATGACTATTGTATTAGGAAATATGTGTTTATATGCACAAAGATAATGACTATTGGGTTAGTTTATTTTGGATAAATATTATGTATTTTCATGCACAAAGATAGCAGCTATTGTGCTAGTTTTCTTTAAAATGGAAAATGTGGTCTTATGCAAAGAAAATAATAGAAGTTGTAGTGTTTAACTCATGGATTGAAATCCCTCTTCTTGTGCAAAGAGATAGTGATAACAATGGTGATACTTTTAAATATTACTATGGTAACCATGGTTATTCTTTAAAATATCATTGTCTTCTTCTGTGAATGGGAAGATATGCATACCTTAACAATCTTATGTACTTTACTTTATACATGGAAGATTTGGATGGATATACGTGCATCATAGCCATACACACATAAAGGCAAATAAACATGTTTTGGTAGTTATGCGTTTTCAATTAATGCATTTGCAATGTCAATAAAAGAGGCATGTATTGATACTTTGTATACATTTTATTTATGCACATGAAAGGATGTTTGAAGCATAACCAGTAAATATTTATTATTTGGTTTGATAATTGTTTTGATATCAAAGTTTTCTCATGGTAGTAATTACAGGAAATAATTGTGATTTATGCAAAGGATGGATTATATTTACCATTATGGAAGGAAATGAATTAAAGGCCCATATAGATTGAAGGATTAACAAAGACAAGATGATTCACTATGGAGAACAACCTGGCCACAAATACACAGTGGTTGAGGAAATAGGGGTGGTGAGGGGTGGGTAAATGATATCATGATTAATGTAATGGGCTCTAGCTAGTTATGTTGAATTTAAGATGATATTTCTTTGTAAAATTTTTAACAATGGTTAAAGGATGGGCTCGCCTTACTTCCATTGAGTGAGGGGTGGACAGTTCGTCATAATAGATCTGATAATATTATATTAAAAATCTGAGATTCTACACTATTACAGTTTTATTTAATTTCTAGATATGTAGATCTTGCTATAATTAGTGCATGCATGTCAAAGTAAATTATGTAGAAAAGAAGAGAACGAAACAATAAGATCACACACATATAAGACACAAAATATGCTCTATGGGAAACCCTTTCGGGAGAAAACCTAGCTGGAAGTTAAGGCCACTTCGCTCTCTTTCACTGTCTGGAAATATGGCTATAGATACAAATAAGTAATGTTTGTGGCCCGTGCGTTGCTACAGTGCGCAAACCCTCTATGTGCGCTCTACCTCCTATCTCTCCTAGCTAAATTTTCTCATCTATGGAACAAATTTTCTCGAAACAATGGAATGCCTCTTCCTCCTAGTGTCCCGGTTATAACTCAACCCAATAGCCCACTAATGGTTTAGTTTGACTGCATAACTTGTTAACTATATTTACAAAAAAGACTCTTTTAGAGTCTTCTACATCAAAAAATGTGGCTAGCCCATTTTTCATGAATAATGGGGGTCTGACGCTGCATCCTCCTGAATTATAGGTTTGAAAACATGAAGGTCAACTACTAAGTGGCATAACTTTTGCATACGGACTCTGATTGATGCAATTCTTGCGCCGTTCGAAATATGTTTTTGTTTAGAATAGCATGAAAAAGTGTGGTGCTTAGGAGACAGAATTTTACTATGAAAAAAATTCATTTGATGCCTAAAAATGCTCCTAGAAGGTTTCAGACCCCGTTTCGCCAATCTGGGTCCCACCGGTGAAAACGGTCTCATGAGTTGATTTCTCCACTTCCACTCCAAATGGATTGGGATGGATGAAAAACAATATAATGCTCCAATTTAGATAAAAAACACTTGATAAAGTAAACATTTGCTAGTATTTCCCTACGGGGTTTCTATTGTGTTTTCTTATGATATTACTACCTTGCATGATGATTACATTTATATTATTAAATATGTGATTAACTCGCCTAATTAAATGAATAATAGTAATGATGTAAGTTACAACTGGGAGCTTTATGTTAATATGATGCAATAATAACTGTTACATTATGAGACTTGTTATTCCATTACTAAAGTTACTTTATGCAATGATGATGATTGTATCTAAAGAGTAAGTGATTGAAAATTTTACATGTTAGTAAATACTATAAAAATAGTTCTAATCCTATGTATTTTTACACGAGGTTTACCAAGGATGTTACATAATAATAAAAATAGTATTACATCATAATTTAAGGAAAACTTGTACAATAATAAAGTGTAAGATAAAAAAATCAAATTAAGATATTATAAGGAGGTGATCTACCTAAATTTCTAAAACAAAAAATATTTCCCTTTTTATTAATATAAAAAAGAAAATAGACATTATTAAAATAAAACACATTCTCATGATCTTCATAATGAAATTTGGATTTTCCAACTACCAAAATATCATGGGATGAAAGAGCCTATTGCCTCTAATGATACTAAGACGTTAAATTTATATTTTAAAATATTTGTCACATTGTTAACTTTCTTGACTATAAGTCCCAAAAACTATAGTGATATTGTAATTAATATTTGTCTTAAAGTTTCAAAAACCATTAAGGTTATATTATAAATTAGCCATCATATTCTTCATCATTATTTGTTAATTTTATTTCAATTACAATGACTATAGTTTTTAATTTCCATATAATCATATGCAAAGACTATTTTTTCATATAGATAAAATATATAATCACCAAACACTTAGGATATATATATATATATATATATATATATATATATATATATATATATATGTAAATTTCTTTTTGAGTGCAAAATATGAGAAAATATTTATATATAAAAATTTCATTCTTCTTAACCTTTAAATAAATTAAAATAGATTTATACTCATTTTTAATAATATTATTTATATTTGTATAAATTTAACATCCACACACAGACTCATTTTTAATTTTATTAAAACTATGATAATACATATAAATTTGTTTATTTAATTATTTAGTGTGATTTGCATAATATTTTTTTTTTCTAAATAAAGCTAATCTATTCACATTAAAGGGGTACAATTACATCATGACCGAAGTCTAAAGCAACTGCTCAAAAGGAGAGGCAGATAGGAACAAAAAAATTGCCCAAGACAGAGAATTTGGACGATACCTTGTAATCCAATCCCACACAGGGGAACCAGAGATGACCTTCTGGACATTACAGAGCTTACTGATATTCCAAAAAACTTGCATTTGAACCCTAGCTTATCAGCATTAACAAAAATTATCAGTAGTGACAAAAATTTGCCCTCTATAATGGGCCGCATGACCTGAAACAAAGCAACAGAGAAAGAACTAAGCATCAGGAAGCTCTTCCACGATTCTGCACCAGCCAAAGTCAAGCGGATCCCGAGCATGAGCAGCATCATTCTCAGACGAACCTTGGGCTGCTGGCTCCATCACCATGTCAATAACATTGCTCGCTGGAACCTCCGCAGCCTGCACAGAGACCGAACTAGGACCCTCCTGATGAGAGCTGGAACCTCCCACCTCCTGGGATTCCTCAAGAAAGAACACCGAAACATGAGCAGTAATCCTGGGACGATTCAGGGAGCAATTGAAAGTGAAAATTACAGAGCCGAAAGAGGGCGAGGACGAGGAGTCTGGAGGACGGGGCTCAGGGTAATGGCTGGGTAGATGAAGACGCCCTCTCCCACTGCGAGTGCGAGGGTAATGGCCAGAAGTGAAATCACTTGAGAGGGAGGGAGAACTGGAGGTCGGGCTAGAGGGCACCCGCCTCTGAGTGCCTCTGCGACATCTCATCCTATGGCACCGAAAGGGCATTACGAAAGCGACAACGACGCTGTGGGAACAAGACCAAACAATTACAGTAACAGAACATTGGCAAATCAAATGTTGAACCAGACGAGAGCCCAATGCCTTAGAGAAAATCCAAGGAACTGGCGGAGGCAGCACCGCAGGTCTATTAGAGCAAGCATCCACCAGGCCATACCCCGACCAACAAGACATAAGAGGCTCCAGAGTGATCCCATGGTGGAGGCTAGATTTATTACTCTCATTCCTGCCTCGAATTGCACTCGCCATTACTATGGCATTCAAGAGACCTGAGGTCCAGAGCAGATCAGAGCGTGTGGAGGTGAAAATCAAGACAAAGGACAAGTTGGTAGTATCAAAGGCGCATGCAGTGAAGCCGTTAAACGTTGCGATACCCAAATGCCAAGGATCATTTGTCATCCGGCTATAATCTTTACTGTACAGGGCGGGCAGGTAACATTCAAGATCGCTCCACCCCTGTCCCATCACGTTAATCCTCTAGCGAGTCACCCACATCCAGGGGTGATTTGCATAATATTAATGATAACTAAATAAATATATTGAAAAGAAATAGTATTTTTATATCTCATATATATAATTAAATATTTTCAAATATCATTGTTATACATTATAGACATGAATCATTATTATTCTAATATGATATACATATTATGATTTATAGAATTCCAATATAATAAATTGAAATAAACATACTCATTATTTCTATTATTTTATAGTTTTGTAACTTTATTATTATTTTTTAAAATAATATTTTATTTAAAAAAAACTACATTATATATCTTATAAAGTTAAAATAATAATATTTATAAATAATTTTTTTTTGTTTAAAATAGATATTGGTTAATTTTTTATTTTAATTATTTTTTAAATATTACCAAGAAAAAATATAATTCAACTTAATCGAAAAATAAATATTATATAGTTTGCTTATTAAATCTAAAATAATATTAAATTATATATAGTATTTAACATAATATTCAATTTTATATTTGTGTTGAGGGTGAAGGAATATGCGTGAATAATCGTAAATGATATTTCCTTTAGTATTTTATTTATTTTTTTAAATTTTTATTATTTAAAAAAATAGTTATATAATATTACAAACATTAATAGGGAAGTCATATAGTATTATTCTTATTTTAAAAGGATTTTTCACCCCCTGCCTTTAGGAGGAAAAGGGGACAAAATTTTGTTCCATGTGAAAAGCTTAAACCTAATCTATCTTTATAATCATAAATATAAATAAAATCTAAAAGTATAATTAAATAGAAGTATAATTAAATAGAGATAAAAGCTAAAAGTACCACTAGCTTCCCCATTGGAGAGTATAATTTCTTCGTTGAAGTTTTTTCGATATAAGTATTCTTAAAAGTGTGTTTTAAAAGTTAATTAGCTAATACATTCAACTCATTTCATGAGTGATGTGAGAAAATGATATTATTCCCTACCTGATTAACCCAAAATTTTATGATTAATTTATGATTAACTTTATAATCATGCATTGCTTATATTCATAGGAAACCCGTCTAAGTGGATTAAATAAAACCAATAAAGTGACAAATTCCACTTTGTTGGATTGTTTGTCCACAATGCATACTGCTAGGAAAGTAATGAATTCACATATAAAAGTCTAACCTCAGAATTGATTTTTCTTTTTTGCTTGGGATAATTGTGAAATATTTGGATAAATTTTGAAATATTTAAAAAAACTTTTACATAATTGTGAAATATTTGGATAAATTTTGAAATATTTAAAAAAACTTTTACAGAGCAAAAACCTTAGCATAATATTATAAAATATTATTATTATTTTTTTATATGTTTCAAAATTTATTAAATATTATATTAATTTTATAATGAATAATTACTTTTGGTAATCTTGTTTTTAGACCTTATTGAAGTAAATACTTCAGTGTAATATACTATATGGAAACACATCCCTGACATCATAGCAATTTACAATAGTGTTATTTCCAAACACTCTTCTAAATAGCAAATAATCCTATGTAAGCCCAATAATTATCTAAGAAAATCTACGGAATTTTACTGGTATAGGTAAGTTTATCGAAACAGTAATTGTCTTTAAATTAGATGGGTGATTTTTTTCCTTAATATTATGGTAGAAGCGTTTGAATCTTATTTTTAGAGTGGAAATAGGTTTATTACCATCAAATATTCCAAAAACACTTAAAATTTTGAAGTTTGACAACTATATCTAAGATTTCCAAAAAACAAATTGCCCAAAAAATCCATTATTTTCTAAACCAATTTGCTAATTTCTTAACTACCCTCAACCTAACAGACCTTTTTAAAGACATTATCTTAAAATGTAAGACAATCATTATCATAAATAATCTTTAAATAAACACATTGTAATTAAAGTACATGGGCTGAAAATTCTTCTTGAAAACCCTAATACTTTTAAATTGAAAACTATAACCAAAATTTTCAAAATTTTCTACCAAAATTTTTCAAATAAATTATTTGGTAGGTTTTTTAGACTACGCGAATACATTTTATCAATAATGAATTCAACATTTGCTTCGTACAATATATTCTGTCGCTTTGGGTCTGGTCAAGTCGGTGCACGGCAGATACTGAAGTGGTCGTCCACCATCCTTGAAACGTATTAGAATATAATGAAATGATAAGTTTTGAGCGAGGAACTTTGTGGAAACAATGGATTATTGCAGGTTTACAGAGAGATTATTATAGGTTTACAGAAAGATTTTTTCATTTCACTATTCCTAACTTTATTACTTAGAAGTACGATTTTCGAGGGAATCTACCTTTGTGCATGCCCAACTTCCAAGTACCTGGTCGATGTAAGTGCAGATTCTTACTTTGATGTGAGGAATTTAGGTCAGCATAGAAGAAGCTATGAAGTGCATATATATTCAATATTGTCTACAAATATTAAACACGGATATAATCTGAAAACTAAATTTACAACATTTAAATTACAGTTTCTTTAATTAATTTAATTTTTTCTATCTTTTAATACAATTACTTAAACTCGTAAATTTTTATTTTTATTTATTTATTATTTTATTTTATTTTATTTTTTTATTTTTTTTGAAAAATTCTACTTCTATATTGATACAAAAATTGTTACACCGAGGTCATGGCCTCGTGAAATCTAGCCCAATGATGCGGCATGTTTACAAAGCATAGCTAAACAAAACTCAAAAAAATACCCTACTGAGTATTGTCTTGAAGGACTGCAAGTGACCTGATCATAACTATTCCAAAAAGTAAAAAAAAACCCCAATGATGTGCTTGGAACTGAAAATTAAATCGGCGCCATACAACATCTGAAACAAGATGACTAATCCATGGCAAGTAAACCGAGAAACACTGCCTGGAACCAAATCTGAGTGCAAACTTCAGAAGCAACTGAGATTGCAACCGAGACCAAAAACCATAGGCAAGTAGAGTGCTTCCCGCGTGGGAGAAACAGGCAATTGTAGCGGAGCGCTTATACTGACTGTGAAGAAGGTGATGAATGAAAGTCCTCATGCAAACTGAATTCCAAAAAAACCATAGAGCACAAACCTTTTTAAACATCATGAGAAGTATCAGGCTGCTCTTCGATGATGCGGCAACCAAAATTGTAATCTTCTTCATCATCATAGGGCTGGCCCTTTTGGCCTGTAGAGCCGCCACCATGCGGGACCCTCGGGCTCGCCTTATCATTCATGATCTGGGATTCCATGCCCTTGCCCGAGCTTGGGGCCTTGCTCTGCTTGTAGTTCATCTGAACGGGGCCACGGGGCCATGTCTTCCTGCCGCAAGCCTTTCCGTAGTCACTCCAGGGGAAACAACTTCCTGACCAGCATTAATCTCGCTCAGCTCTATGGTAATAGAAGCCATGAAGGAGAAATTGCCATGAGTGCAGGAGAATTGAAGCCTAGCGGAATTAGTCGCAGAGCTTGCTGCCAAATTGTGTAGAGCTCTGCCCCTTCCCCGCCCACTGCTTGTAACTAGATACCGGCCCATACTGAAGTCCAAACCAAAAGTCGAGGAGTCCGTCGTGGAGGAGGAGGCCTGGCAGCCCATTTGCCCCCTGGAGCTGCCTCTCCTGCAGCTCATCCTCTGGCGGAGTTTCGGCATAACCGGAAGAGCAGGGAGATCCTGGCGGCCTGCTAAACTATGGAGGCAGAAAAAGATTAGAACAAGCTTGGCTTTAACACCCAGATGGGCGAAAGGGAGAGCAGACGTCAAGTAGCTAGCAGATTTGCAGGTATGGCAGTGAGAAGCCTAAGGCATTAACCATGAATCCACCCATCGAACCGGAGCCTAGAGAGTCCCCGTGATGGTGTGAGAACGGATCTTTGCAGCTACAAAGGAGGGACTGGAGCGCAAAGGAGGAGCGCGAATGAGACAGATTGAGGGAAACATGGACGGACCAGAGAGGAGGGACAGGCTGCAATAAAGCAACATTGAATTTGATCTCAGGGGAATTAAAGATCAGTACCGTGAGAGTCCAAGAGGCAGTGGATATGAGCTACGCGCCCTCCCATGTTGCTTCCCACGTACTAGTACAACATTCAGACACCCGGATCCGGGAGAGATAGATCTTGTTGCACCACGAGAGTGCAGTCACATTTGAGTTGTATATCATTGAAACTGTTCAATGGACCAGAGAAGAATGGGAGCTGCTAATCGGCCCCTTGATTAGCCAGTCTGTCTACTACCTTATTAGCTGTTTGCCGGATGTGCTTGAAGGAAATACTGTGTGGAATTTTGAGCCATTCTTCAATTTGTTCCAGCCTGCTTAGAAGCCTCCAAAGTGAAGCAATTTTGCTGCTGAGGATCCCGATTGTATCCTGATAGCAGCTTCTATTAGAGGGAGCAAGTTTTCTATTTCTGCTATGCGTATACCTTGCCATAAGCTTTCAAGCTCGGCTGCGTTGTTAGTATCTCTACCCAACGATCCATGATAAATATGAAAAACAAAGCCTTCCGCATTTTTAAAGACTCTGCCATATCCAGCTGGTCCAGGATTGCCCTTAGCCGCTCCGTCAAAGTTCAGCTTGTAAGGGTAGATAGCAGGGGGAGACCAGAATTGAGCAGATGTAGATTGAATTGGAGTACTGGATTTGTTATGATCTACAGAGGAGAGATCTAGGTTCCAGTTAGCGAGAATAAGGCGTTCCTAGGGTAAAACTAGCATATCTAAATCTTGCCATTGTTTGAGAGCTAGAGTTTCTTAAATATTCTGCTTGAGAAGAAGCCAGAGAGAATCAAGAGGCGAACTGTGGTTTTTGAAGATCCTGTTGTTTCTTTCCTTCTAGATTATCCAGTAGACGAAGCGTGGGAGGAGGTTCCAGAGGGCATTGAGTAGAGGACTTTGGGAAGGATGCCGAGGCCAATTCCTGATGGTATTTACAATGTCTCCCTCTCTTCTACCAGTTCTTCTATTACACTGTGCTGTTCTCTCCCATATTTGAGATGCTAATGGGCAAGTATCCAAGAGATGCTTAATGGTTTTTGAATGAAGATTGCAGTTGGAACATCTAGAAGGCCCAATAAATCCTCGCTTTTGTAAGTTATCCCATGTGAGGATCCTTTGTTTGCTTAGTAGCCAAAGGAAAGTGGAGACCTTAGGCCAGATGTTTGGTCGCCAAACTTGGTCCCATAGTTGATCCTTTACATTCTTCATGGGTTGATAGAGGATTTGATATGCTTCCTTGGTAGTAAACATGCCCTTGGTAGAATATCCCGTCGCACTTGGTCCTTCTGATCCGAAAGTTTGATTTTCCTGAGTTTGAGCTCTTGATCAATCTCATCGTAGTTTTCCTCCTGCCAATTGGCCTGCCATGTGTTGGCTGGTCTCCAAAGATGAAAACCTTGGGGAGATTACTGTTGCCAGAATTGATGGACACTTAATTGCTCATTTTGTTGCACGGTTGCTTGCCACATAGGTTTGTGAAAAAGGGAGGCAAGTTTGGGTAATTGTAGCCAGGAATCCTCCCAAAATCTTGCAGTGGTGCCTGAGTGGATTTCCCAAAAAATGTGCGCTTGAATAAAGGCACTATGTTGCTTGGCAGCATTCCAAATCAGCGACCTAGGGGTGGTAGAATTCAATTTGATTAGCTCCTCCTTTGAACTTCTTGGAGCATATTTGGCCTGCCAGAGACGACCCTAGGGAGAGTACGGTTTAGATATCCAATTCCACCATATGCGCGCACCCATGATGTTGTTGTTGTGAAGGGGATCCCTCAGACCTAACCCCCCAGCTGATTTCGGAAGACAAACCTTCGTCCATTTGACCAGAGCCCATTTTCTGTTGTGGCTCGAGGAGCCCCAGAGAAAATTTCTTTGAAGATTGCATATGTTTTTAATAACCCATTTCAAGGTAGCCAAGATTGAGAACAAATACAGAGGCATGGCTTGGAGAACAGATTTGATTAGGATAATCCTGCTTGCAATGTTGAGAGAGCGGTAAGTCCAGGAGGAGAGCCTGGTTTCTAAGTTGCCCAGGAGGTTTCTCCATGAAGCATGTTTGATGGTAGAGTCAAACAGGGGAGCTCCCAAATATTTCGAAGGAAGCTTGGCTATAGCAAAGCCCAAAATCCTGGCTATATTTCTCTGTGTGAGAATAGGAGTGTGGAAGAAAAAGAGATGGGATTTGGAAGCATTGATGGTGTTGCCAAAGGCTTTTGAGAAGAGATTGAGCAGGCGTTTAAATTCAAAAGCCTCTTGAACTAACAGATGGCCAAAGAGCATATTATCGTCAAAAAACTGTTGGTTAGTGATGGGGGATTGACCATGCAGCAAAATGCCCTTTAAAGAGTGGGAGTTGGAGGCGGAATGAAGAAGGCGGCTTAGTCCTTCTGCCATGAGAACAAAAAGGAACGGGGAAAGAGGATCTCCTTGACAGATACCCCAAGAAGGCTGAAATGGAGGGGAAGGGGAGCCATTTAGGAGGATGGAAAAGCAGGGGGATGAAATAAGATTCATTATCCATTGCGTCCATGTAGCATTGAAGCCGAATGCAAGTAAGATCTGTTTAATATAAGTCCAACTGAGCTTGTCAAATGCTTTGGAGAGATCTAGTTTGAGAATCATACCTGGTTTTTTCAGTATCTTGAAGGAGTGGATAACTTTGTGGGAGAGAATGATGTCATCCAGAATCTGACGCCCTTCGACATAGCCTGTCTGCTTTGGCGAAATGAGTAGAGGGAGAAGAGGTTTGAGCCTATTCGCCACGACTTTAGATATGAGCTTGTAGATAACATTACATAGCACAATCGGCCTATATTTATCAGGTGTATTAGATTCTTCCACTTTAGGAACGAGCGCTATGAAGGTCGTGTTTAAGGAAGGAAGGACCCAGTGCATTGATCGTGATTCATCCACGAGCTCCCAGACCTCTTTTTCGATGTGCTCCCAGAAGGCATGAAAGAAATTGGTGGTGAATCCGACAGGTCCGGGTGCTTTACCATCCTTAAGTTGGGCCATTGCGTCCTCCACCTCCTACATAGAAATAGGTTGGAGAAGCCAATTTTTATGATCCGCATTAATGATTTTAGGAATGTGCTGCGTTATAGTTTGTATAGCTTGATTTCTACAACCCGGAGGTTCCTTGAGAATGTCCTGAAAGTAATCTTGAAATTCCTGTGCTACGTCCTCATGCACCTCCAAACGCTCCCCTTGCTGATTGTTGATGAAAGTGATGTTGTTGTGCATTCTCCTTTGAATGATTGACCTGTGAAAGAATTTAGTATTATTCTCCCCTTCTTTAAGCCATCTGATCGTGGATTAAACAAATTTACTGCTTATTAAACAAAATTTCACAAATTTCGAAGAAACTTCCATCCATGTATTTTCCCTATAGGTGGCGGATACTTTTGACCGTCCAAAGTAAATGTTACGACGGTGATAACGGTATCATAGGTTTGAAATTTGAAGTCCATGATGTGGAAGATGGATACTTTTTCGTCATCGATTGATGTAAGCACATATTCTTATGATTACGCGCGAATCTAGCTCAACATCTTTCTTTTCTTTTGTGTGTTGCATCGGGAAATGACTTAGAATATGCTCTTCTTCTTTTTATTGTTTGGGTAATGTTGGTCTTTGATCAGTAGGTTGAATGGTTGGGATTAGAGTTTGTATCATTATAGATTTATTTGAAAGGTTAGAATTATTTATTAGGTTAATGAGTTATTAATATGTGCAGGACTATTTGTTGATTGTTGAATAACGTATTTGTTTTAATTTAATGGTAGATATATATTGTTTTAGTGTATTTATGGTTTAATAAATTTGGAAATATGATTGTTTATCTGAAGTCATCAAATTTCTTCACGTGTAAATTTCTTTAAAGTACAAAATATAATGTGTTATTTTTCATTGTTTAATTTGTATTTTTGAATGCTAAATAGAGTGTACATAGGACCAAATAAATCTTCTAACCATAAAACTTTATTTTTTTTGTGATGTATACATAATTTTTTAAAAATGATATATAATATGATGATGATGATGATGATGATGGTTAACGTTCAATGAGACATTAAAATATTTAGAAATATGTACATCTAGACATTTTATCATGCCAACTAAAATGATTTTTTTTACTAATATATTTTAAGTATATGTAAATATTAATTCATAATAAAATATTTTATAATAATCTACATTGAATGTTTTTTATACAACATTAAAATTTTTAAACATAGACTAAAATATTTAAATATTAATATTATTATAGTTATATATAGTTATATATATTTAAATAAATTAGAATATATAACTTGTTATAATCTATTTTAAAATTAAAAATTCAAAATAAAATAGACTAAAATAAAAATAAAAATTAAATGATTTGATTTTGTTTTTGATTTCATTTGTTTTCACTGTTGAATTAATCTTTCTCCTTATCTTGGTCATGTTTTGATGATGAACCTAAATATAAATTCGAAATATAATTTTTCTAGAATATTTTAACAATTAAAATATTTTATTTTAACAATTTTTTTCTATATATAAATATATATGAATTTTATATGGACATAAATATTTAAATATTTTTTTAAAATATAAAATATAAATATTTTAATCACAATTTTATTTTTATTTCTTATTTTAAATTACTTTACATTTATTTTTTTATTAATTTTTATTTTAAAAATAACAAACAAAAAATACTTATACATCCTCTCATACCAAATTATACCCGCCTTAACGAGAATAAAAAGCGTCTCACCCAAGCATTCAACCCTGTTGGTCCAAAGAAAAAAAGGCATCCTTGGACGACTCAATTTTAAAGAAAAAGATATATAGCATATCAGGAAATCTAATCTCACCTTTATTACCTTACCTTCCAAGCTAAGAAAAGTGGCCTTCCCCTAATTAATATATATTTGTTTCCAGTTGTATGAATAGGTCGAACTGCTCTCAGGCCCAACCTATGGAAAACGCCTCCACCTCAGACCCCAATAAGCGTGGCCCATAATCAAAGCTCCAACCCACTTCCTCATTTTCGTGGCCGCGATTCCTCGCCCTGGTGATGGCCCGTGTTTACAGGCTCCTCATTTACTTGTGCATGGACGACGCCATCGTTCTGCTGTCCCTCGTGCTCTGCACCCTCTTACGGGAACTATTCCTGTTCCCGTTGCTCGTGGCGGCGGTTGTCGCCCCGTGCGTGTTGTATACCGAACAAACCCATCTTGCCATGATCCTCAACCTGGGCTTAGCGCGGGGGCAAGTGTCGGCCATGGGTCTGTTGTTCCTCGCGATCTGCAGCTTCTCCCCGGAGCTCATCTCGTTGCTCTTGCTACTGGCGGCGGTCGTCTTCTGGTACGTATTGTACTTTTCATAGAGGCTTCTGCCCCAGATCCTCAACTGGGCGGCACTAGCCTGGTTGGGTATGCTCACAACCCCGGTGCTCCTGCTCACGGGGTATAAAGAGATCATCTTCGTATCACTTGTTGTGGGGTTTGCGATTGTTGTTGTAAGGCCTTTGCGACTCGGGCAGGCACGCAATGGGCGGGCGCTCCTTGCACGACGGGCGGGTGCTCCGTGCACGACGAGACGGTGGACGATGCGACGGGCGGGCGCTCTTGTGCGACGATCATCCGGGCCACTTGCGACGAAAAGTGCGACGTTATGGAGGGCGCACGAACACTTAGCGAAATAATGCGAAGGACGAAAGGCTTTATACCTTGGCGTTGGGTGGCTTTGCACATAGCAAAGGCCGACTTACACTTTGGCTAAAGCGTGGGCGTTATAACACAGTTATGGGGGTCGGCCTTAAGGCTGGACACCCCTTACACATGGAGCAGGCATGCGTATATATATGATGGCGCAGAGCCTCATTTGGGCATCGAACTCAAGCACTTCGCATCTCTATCTCTTCTACATTGAGCAGGGGTAAAAGGGCGCAGAAAAAGTGCGCATATCTCATGCGCTCAAGGAAGGAAGTGCGCAGATTTACCGGGAGCTAATTGTAGGTTGTCAGAGCACGGTTGTGAGGTGGTTTTGTGCAGAACCAAAAGGAGGAGTTCTTGGTGTCTCGGGTGAGCACCCTCCTACCGTATGAGGTTGGCACATGGTTGTAAAAGGTTGTCTTTGCCTTGATTATAAATTATTCTAAGTGTTGGCTTGAAGTCTCTCAAGCACACTTGTATGATGTATTATTGAAGAACTGTTATAATATATTATTGTCGGGCAGACTTTACCGGGAGTTGCCCCTCCCTTTATACTTGTGTGCAATTATTGATGTTCTTGATTTAATTGCATTTGGATAATGAATGAGTATGGACTTCATTAAGTATAAAGGATAAATGCATTTTACTTGGTTGCGAAACACAAACTAAGTAAGGACAAGTGAATTAGGCATAGTCCATGTGCATGAGTATTGTTAAAAAGAAAGTGGACGGTGGTGCCGCACCTCGCCGGCACGGTTGAAAGACTATCGTAGGCTTGGGGGCGTGACAGTTGGTATCAGAGCCGCTAATTCAGGGGATTGAAGGTTGTAGCTGCTACACACCTTCACCGAAGTGGAGTTGGTATCGAAGCTCAGTCTAGAGCTGGTGAGCAGGGTTGCTCGTGACAAGGTACTGCAGGTGAAGGAAACCGTTTCACACGAAGTGGAACAAGGGTTGGTTCTGTTTGCAGGTAACTTGGTGAAGTTGTTGAATGGTTGAAACTAGATTGCAAAAGAGCAAGAAGTTGTTGGAGATGGCAACTGATTCTCAGGTTGGGTCTAGTCACACGATGAAGGATACTACTCTTGGGTTCATTGAAAAGGTGATTGAAAAGATGGAGGTTTTGGAGACTTCTTGGGATAAGAAGATGGAATTTCTTGCTAGAGAGCAAGAGACCAACTTGAAGACCAAGGAAGAACTTGAAGAACTCCGAGTACAACATGATGAACTCCGAGCACAGTATGAGTACACTGATCTTATGTGTACACAACTTGAAGTAAGAGTCAAAAAAGTTGAGGAATCAAGGGATCAAGGTCTTGCAGAGATCGTGAACTTGAGGAAAACTATTGACTTGGCCAATGATGAGATAGCGGTGTTGAAGAAGGCAGTGAGGCACAACTCAGGTGGAGGAGTACCTCATATGAAAGTCAAGGAATCGGAATCTTATGATGGCACACGGAATGCAAAGACTCTTGGCAACTTTCTATGGGACATGGAGCAATACTTGGAACGTTTGGGTCTATCCGATGATGAGGCAAAGGTCAAGGTAGCTTCTTAGTTCTTAACAAAGGATGTTAAGATGTGGTGGCAAAGGAGGTTAGATCAGATTGCCAATGGTAGTGTTGATGACATTACTTCGTGGGATGACATGAAGAAGGCTTTGCAGATTCATTTCAGTCCTCAGGATGAAACATGGGAAGCAAGGACGAAGATTAAGTACATAAAACAAACTGGAAGCCTACAAGCATATCAGCGGGAGTTTGCAAGTGCAGCTCTGGAACTTCCTGACATGGCGGAGAGGGACAAGGTGTTTAACTTCATTATTGGGTTGAAACCTTGGGCACGCAATGAAGTGAAGAGGCAGAAGATTCGGACACTTGAAGAAGCTTTTGCTGTTGTTGATAGGCTGGTGGAACATTATGATGAGACTTCTGATGATAGGAAGAAGAAGTCTGAGAAACCGAAAGATAATAAGAAGGAAGATGCTTCAAAATCGGATGATAGTTAGAAGATGAAGAAGCCTTTGAAGTGTTGGATTTGTGCTGGTCCACATACGGTGAAGAACTGTCCTTCTAAACCAAAGGTGGCTGCTATTGCACAATCTGACAGAAAGAATGAAGGTGCTTCTGTGGGGATGATGCAGATACTTGGTGCTTCTGCTACTACGGAAGTGATCTCTAGGAGAGATCCAAAAAGGAACAGATTGGAGTATGTTCAGATGAAGGTTGGAGGTGCTGATGTACTCACTATGGTGGATAGTGGGGCTTCTCACAACTTCATGAGTGAAGATACTACGAGAAGAATTGGACTGAAATTTGTACCGATAAAGGCACAAATGAAGACAGTGAATTCTCCTCCTATGGGAACTCTTGGTATAGCTGAGAAGGTGGACACTACACTTGGTGAATGGACCGGGAAGGTGAACTTCACTATAGTGCGGACTGATGACTATGAAGCTGTATTGGGGATGGAATTCATGAAACAATTCGAGACTATGGTTGTACCACATTTGAGGAAGCTCTACATTTATGATGGAAGGGAAGATGTACCCATTGGTGTTCCAACCATTGGTGTGACAAAACCTGATCATAAATTAGGAGGAATGCAAATGGAGGATAAGGAGAAGGTGAAAAAGCGGTTGTCCACTGTTGAGGCAAAACTTGTGGAGCAGTCATTGGTCATTAGATCACTTTCGGATAGCATCTTGGATTTGTCAAGAAGGCTAGAGCTAGTGGAGGACGATGATGATGATGTTGATGAGGTATATGTGAGGCCGAATATCCAGAAGGAAGACCGGGAGGCATATCTACAAAGGATGGAGGTTGAGGATCCTGATAGATGGATTGAGTTGATTAGTGAGGGAGAGCCTTCAGGCTCTACTCCCTCCACATCTTCTTAGATGACATAGAAGATGGGGCTCATTGTTAGCTGCTCATGGCAGTGAGTCCTTAAACATGGTTGAGCAGGTATGATTGATGGTGCAGGGATGGCTTGGCATCAAGCATCATGACATGTTGCAGATGGATGGAGTTTCCATGGACCTGAGCATGGATTGTAGATTCTTGATGAGTCGAGGATGTGGCAGATGTTTGAGGAACAATTGATGAGGACATGAGGATGTTCACTCTCATGAATTGAGCGTGATGGTTGGATTAGCTACCCAACTAGTTCAAACATGGGGTCGCGAAGTGTACAGAGATGTGTTGGCATTGTGCTGGAGTATCATGACAGAAGTTCACATGATGACATATGGATCAAGATGACTACTATTTTATTGTTGAGATGAGATGTTGACACATGATTGATGTGTGTTAACACTTGTTGACATAGCATGGGCAGTTTTGCACATGGTGATGACGATATGATGGAGAGTGACACATTGTTGCGGTGGACATGTAGCTTGAGTTGGAGGGATCAACCTTCCATGGTGGAGAGCAGCATGGGGAGATTGTGACAAGGTGGTCATGAACATCTAATATATGACATACATTACTATGGGGTATCTTGGTGACAGTTGGTTGCTAAGGTGGAACATGATGGAGATGGGATTCTACATATGTTGCAGGGATGGTTGCCTTATGTGGAGGAGTCGACATCATGGTTGATGATGATCTTGGTGGAGAGCTACCGAGATGGTATGTTGTCGAGGACGACAACGATTTAAGGTGGAGGAGGATGTAAGGCCTTCGTTACTCGGGCAGGCACGCGACGGGCGGGCGCTCCGTGCACGACGACCCAGTGGACGATGCGACGGGCGGGTGCTCTTGTGCGACGATCATCCGGGCCACTTGCGACGAAAAGTGCGACGTTATGGAGGGCACACGAACACTTAGCGAAATAATGCGAAGGACGAAAGGCTTTATACCTTGGCGTTGGGTGGCTTTGCACATAGCAAAGGCCGACTTACACTTTGGCTAAAGCGTGGGCGTTATAACACAGTTATGGGGGTCGGCCTTAAGGCTGGACACCCCTTACACATGGAGCAGGCATGCGTATATATATGATGGCGCAGAGCCTCATTTGGGCATCGAACTCAAGCACTTCGCATCTCTATCTCTTCTACATCGAGCAGGGGTAAAAGGGCGCAGAAAAAGTGCGCATATCTCATGCGCTCAAGGAAGGAAGTGCGCAGATTTACCGGGAGCTGATTGTAGGTTGTCAGAGCACGGTTGTGAGGTGGTTTTGTGCAGAACCGAAAGGAGGAGTTCTTGGTGTCTCGGGTGAGCACCCTCCTACCGTATGAGGTTGGCACATGGTTGTAAAAGGCTGTCTTTGCCTTGATTGTAAATTATTCTAAGTGTTGGCTTGAAGTCTGTCAAGCACACTTGTATGATGTATTATTGAAGAACTGTTATAATATATTATTGTCGGGCAGACTTTACCGGGAGTTGCCCCTCCCTTTATACTTGTGTGCAATTGTTGATGTTCTTGATTTAATTGCATTTGGATAATGAATGAGTATGGGCTTCATTAAGTATAAAGGATAAATGCATTTTACTTGGTTGCGAAACACAAACTAAGTAAGGACAAGTGAATTAGGCGTAGTCCATGTGCACGAGTATTGTTAAAAAGAAAATGTTTGGTGATGCCGCACCTCGCCGACACGGTTGAAAGACTACCATAGGTTTGGGGACGTGACAGTTATCGTCGATGCAACGTTGCATGGGTTGGCCTACCTCGTTTAGAATTCAGGCCCACATCTCATTCCCTTCAGAGTATGGTAAGCGTATATTGAGTTCTTCCTTGGATATTGTATTTTATTACATATTGGTTTATTCAATTCTCTTTGTTTTTACAAATATAAAATTAAATATCGTATTTATTTTTTCAATGCACAAGGCCCATCAATTCAATTTTACGTTAACTTTGTTTTTAATACTTTTAAAAAATAATTTAATAATTTTATTTTTTTTAAATTAAAAACTGAAATTACGCTTATTTTGCGTTTTAATCAGTGAAAAAAATTTATTGTCGAAATATAAACATGCGAATATAAATTTATTTTTAAATATAAAAGAACCACAAATTATTTTATATGAAATTTTATAAAAGTATAATGATTATGGAAGATTAGAGGGGTTTTTAAAATTGTTTTTAATTTTAATTAAAATTATTGATTTCTGTGAAAGTGAAGATGGCTTGACTATTAATGGATCATATTAATTAGTGATTTATTCAGAAGGAGAGGTGTGAATTTTTTTTCGTGTAAACCTTTATTACAAAGCACAACCTTTATCTCAACAAATATGATTTTTTTAAATGGAGCTTAATAGATTTTAGGTTAAATGGATTTATGTAAAGGTTGAATAGGGAAGGAATAATATATCTTCAGTTTGGAAAACCTAGTCTTTATAATATTTTAATAATAAAAAAAAATTATTTTCATTTTTAAATTTCACTTTCTTTATATAATACATATATGGTATACGTATATGATTGATGTTGAAACATTCTAGTTGAAACATTTTAGTTTAAATGGAAATATAAATATTTTATTTATGATGTACAATGTTTATTTGTCATTAATATAGGTTTAAATATATGTTTCTTTTTAAATGGATATGAATCACTCTTGAACTTGGGAGTGAGAAGGTTTTTCATAGTAGTCATTTTAGATGCTCTATATTTTGAGTTTACACCAAAACCTATCATCCAAATAAGAAAAAGCAAAAAAAATTAAATAGTGATAATGCTCATTGAAAAAATAATGCACTTAAATTAAATTTTTTTATTAAATTTATATATATATATATATATATATATATATATATATATAAAAAAGTTGTATATTAATTTTCGATTTTTTTTAAGGTAGAAATGCTTTAAAGGTGTATTAAAAGAATTTTCTAAATATATAAAATTTGAATACTTAATTATTTATTTTAAATACATTAATATATTTAAATAAATTTACATTAATAGATTTGAAATATATAATATATCTCAATAAAATGTGAGTAGTTTAATATATTTGGATTAAGTTAATGGTTAGAATAAGTTAAATAGTTAATTATTTATTTTAAATATATTAAATATTTAAATTATATATGATGATGATGATGATGGTTAACGTCTACTGAGACCAAATAATGGTTTATCGGACCTAAAGAAACAAGTTATCTATTTTGATTTAAGATTTTATTCCTATACTCAAAAAGCTTGAGAGAAACCTCCCGAACTCACTATAATTTTGACATTGTAAAAGGCTAGGAAGGTCAGTATTGTAACAAAGATTGTGAAACTGAGATCTAATGTGTTTATACTCGGGGCACTCTAAGAGGAAGTGGTTTTCATCCTCGATGTTCCTATTCTCACATATATGGCAGATCCTTTCCGTCCATGGCGTTTTAGGAACTGCCCAACGACCTGTTTCACTATGGAGCTCATGAGAATTCGTTCTAATCTTTGCTATATTAATTTTCATCTTTGAGCTAGTTAAAATAGAGAGAAACTTTTGATCTTCTAGGGTGGGGTTGATGACTTTCTTATAATAACTTAATTTTCTTTTAGCCGCTAAGTCTTTCTCACACCACATTTTTTCTTTGAACTTAGAAGTAACAATATCTTTAATGTTATTTATGTTTTGCAATGCATCATTTTCGTTGATCTCCCAATAGTTTAACCAGGCCCTTGTGTCTTTATGCCACCCTCGATTGAGCCTTAGGTGGTTTTGGCTAGAATTTAAAGCTAGCTTAGGAAGTCTATGATCGTCTATGTTACTGATTTTGTGCTTGTACAATAGAAACCTAAACATAGCTAGGCTCTCAATAGGGGAAAGACTTGCTTCTATAAGCAGAATAGGATAGGGTGTATTACTTTTAATTTTCATGTTATAAGTTATAAAACGCTTCTGGATTTGCTCAATCTTTCTCCATGATTCTTTGGAGATGCTGCAACCCCAAACCTCACAGCCATATAAGATAACAGGAGTGACTAAAGTTTCAAAGAGGAACTTCTTTTTATCCCACATTACAAGGTTTGCTATTTTACAATTATTTTCAAGACCAAAGTAAGCTTTCCACCCCCCATTAATCCTTTTCTCAATGTTATGGTTCTAGTTGAGCTTGTGATGAATATCAATTCCTAGGTACTTGTAAGAATACACTTCTTCCAAGTTATTATTGTCATACATAAAATTAGTGTAAATGTCCTTCTTGGATTTGATAATCATAACTTTTGTTTTGTTAGTGTTAACCGTCTTACCCATGGTAGAGAAAAAATCCTTAAGAAGCCTGAGTTGCTTATTAAGATCAGATGGGCACCTTGCCAAAAGAACAATATCGTCAGCATAAAGAATGAGGATGACGACTATCCCAGCTAAGATCGTGCCATCACATCCTGCTTCCTCTAAATAGCCTTCGAGTTTATCGATGTAAATGCCAAATAGGGTAGGGGAGAGGGGGCAACCTTGTTTAACTCCGATGTTACACTTAATATCTTTCGACCACCCTTCATTGCTCTTTAGCTTGGCAATTACATTCTCGTATAACCTTATGGCGGTAGCTCTCAACTAGAGAGGAACCTTTAGCTCTTCTAATCTATTCCAAAGGTTGTATCTAAGAACCGTATCGAAAGCCCTTCTAAAGTCCACAAAGCAACAAAATAAATTGGATTTATCATTACGACATTCCTCCGCAATGATCCTAAGCGTAACAAGGTGGTATGTTGTTGAGTGATGCCTTCTGAAACCTGCTTGGCCTTTAGCCCGCTTACCTTCACTTTCAAGTCATATGCTTAACTTCTTTTCCAAAATACTACCATATAACTTGGCTAAGAGAGGGCTGATCATAATTGTTCGATAATTAGAGGGGTTATTTGTATCCCCACTTTTAAAAATAGGGATAATGAGGCTCTCAGTCCAAGGTTTAGGGAACCCTTGCTTGACTTCTTGATTGAAAAGCTTGTGGATGTGGGGGATGAGGACAGGACCTCCAATTTTTAAGATTTCCGCTTGGTAACCTTCAATGTCCTTAGCTTTCCCATTAGCGAGGCGATTAACCCCAAACTTAATGTCTTCTAAAGAGAAAACTTCTTTCGTTGTGAGAAGGGTTTCTAAATTATCCATGACATTTGGAGATTCATAAATCTTTTTAAGATAGGAATTCCAATCGTGAAGAGAAATTTTATTATTATCCTTAGTCTTCCTAGTTAAAATCTGCCTCCAAAATTTCTTAGGAGCTACCTTAGAGAGGTGTAAGAGATTCTCCTATCTTTGACGAATGTACTGCCTCTTTTTCCTTTTAGTTAGGGCTTTATATATTTTTATCTTGTCCATTTTAAGAGATTCATCAACAGCTTCCTTAATTGCTCTCCTTGCACTTTTACAATCTTTGTCATACCATGGATTGGTTTTGCTATTTCTTTTATTATTTGAAACTTCAATTGAGAACTTGTTAATAGAATATGAGAGGGTTGTAGTAAAATTATGATAGAGGCCTTCTATGTTGTCTATATTAGATAAAGGAAGCAAATTAGTTTTTAATTCATTTAGAAAGAGATCATTTTTATTTCTATCAAATATTAAGTTCTTTTGGCTATAAGTATTATTTTCTATGGGAACTCTATGCATGACAAAATTGAGAGTTATAAGTAAAGGCCTATGATCAAATTCAGGTTCGTGGTCGTTTAAGATGTCAAAATTTATTATTTCGTTGTATAATGGGAGATCAAAAATAACGTAGTCTACCACGCTGCTACCAAGTCCATGGATGCAGGTCATCTTGCTAGAATTGGGCCACTTCTTTAGACCGTTGCAAATTATGAGATCCTGAGCACTACAGAGCTTGACTAGCTCTGACCCAAACAAATTTTCCCCGAGATCTTTAGAGTTCCTTTTGTACCTGCTAGCCAGAGTAGGGTCTTCGTCTAACCAAAGAGGATTAGGGTTGGAATGATTGCTTAGAATAATAGCTTGGTTGTTTGAAGTTTGAGCATTAAAGTCACCTATTAAAAGGATATTACCGTCATTCCTTAGGCTAGAAATATCATTCTCTAAACCATTGTAAGGGTTAGTTTTATCTAGATTCTTCTTCTTATAGAAGTTAGAATTAATGGGGGGAAAATAAAATATTGCTATGTAAGACTTTTTATTATTAATGTCTTTGATCTCTATCCAAATATATTGGTTGCGAGGGTCATTTTTATAAATCCTAACATGGGGGGAGATGTTCTTCTTAATGTAACAAGCTATTCCCCCAATGCATCTATGGGAGGATCGCTTGTTCCAGGTAGACCATAGCGTAAAGCCATCTATGTTAGGGACCTTAGATTCTTCGTGCTCCCAAGTTTCAACAAGCAAAATAATATCAACATCATTTGAAATCCAACTTAGCTTGGGGCCTTTGTTCCATGGGAAGCCCCGACAATTCCAAGAAAGGATCCGGAGCATGTTTAATTGCTATATCTTTTTGGTTTCTATCTCGAATAAAGGCTTTTATATTTCTGATTATTGCCCATTTTCCTTCCTTTCTAGCTTCTTTTACCTTTTGAACCTCCTTTCTTAATTCTGCTTGGTCTTCTGGAATGAGATCTTCATTTATGAATATTCCTATTCCTTTTAGACTTGAGGTTTTACTAAGTATGTCGTGCTTATGATCAATGGAGCTCACCTTTATGCGGATTAGTCTTCCTTTATTCTCGGTTAATTTCCCCAACCTTTTTTCTTCTGTGAGACACAATGTTTCAATTTGTAATCTATTATGTAGTTCTGTCTGGGCTAAGGCTAAAGTATCCTCATCTACTTCCTCTTTTAAACCGAATATTATAAGGTTTAAGGCCCTTTTGTTACGTTCGTGGTCTAATTCTATTAATTTTTTCATTTCATCTTTAATTGGTTTAATATCTAACTTATCTACCACATTATTTAGGGTGAGGCGGCTATTAACTTTTTCTTCTAGTTATTTAATCATGTCTTTCATTTTAATACTCTCTAAAGTATCAACATCTCCTTGCTGGGATGGTTGGTTAATATCTTGGTTAGGTTTTTCTATAACCTGCAGTCTAGTCTCCGTTGCCTCCATTTTATTCTCTAGTAGTTCTATTTTATTTTCTATTTGTTTTTGGATCGTGTCTTCAAGAGATGCAAACCTATTTTCCAGTATGGCTTCTAACTCTTTTTGTAGCTTGGCTTCTCTTTGTTCTCTACGTTTCTCTAAAGTCTCTATATACTTATAGAGGCCTTGCAGAGTAACTGTGCTAGGTCTTCCCTTGGTAATCTTTGGTAACTGTGGTGAAATATTCATACTTGAAATTATATGAGCAAATATGTATTAGAAAAAGAAAAAGATAAGGGATGTGTGCACCTGATATCAGAAAACCTGACTGGAGATCGCCCGTCTGCCCTTGGTAATCTTTGGTAACTGACTGCAGATCTCCCGTGCCCACCGCAACCTGCAAACTCTTTCACCGAGCCTCAGAACACTTTCACCGAAGAATATATAGAGTATGTTTTTAACTCTTTCACCGAGCCTCAGAACTCTTTCACCGAAGAATATATGCGAAGAATATATAGAGTAAGAATATATGCCAAGAATATATAGAGTATGTTTTTAACTCTTTCACCGAGCCTCAGAACACTTTCACTGAAGAATATATGCGAAGAATATATAGAGTAAGAATATATGCCAAGAATATATAGAGTATGTTTTTAACTCTTTCACCGAGCCTCAGAACACTTTCACCAAAGAATATATAGAGTATGATTTTAACTTTTTCACCGAGCCTCAGAACACTTTCACCGAAGAATATATGCGAAGATATATAGAGTAAGAATATATGCCAAGAATATATAGAGTATGTTTTTAACTCTTTCACCCTTTAAAGTCACCTATTAAAAGGATATTACTGTGTAAATGCTTAATACATATAAAAGTTTAAAGGATATATATATATGTGTGTGTGTGTGTGTGTGTGTGTGTGTGTGTGTGTGTGTAAATGATTAATATATTTAAATAAATTAAATATATTAATATGTTGAAGAGAGATTCCATACAGGCTGGTAAGGCTCAAGGAATTCTTATCCCATATAAATAGCCTCTCCCAACACATAAAATTCACCATTGAAATTGAGCAAGACAACCAGCTCCCCTTCTTAGATGTCCTCCTCACCAAGAAGGATGGCAAGCTAAGCCACCAGGTCTTCAGGAAGCAAACACACACTGACAAGTATCTTCATGCAAACTCCCACCACCATCCTAAGCAAAAAATGGGAGTCATCAAAACCCTAACCACCAGAGCCTCTAGAATCTCCGACCCAGAACATCTAGAGGAAGAACTTATCCATCTCCATGAAGTTTTTGTAAACAATGGCTATCAACATCAGACCATCAACAAAATTATTAAAAATTCCTTAACCAATAAACAAAACAAAAAGAAATCATTTGATAACCCTAGAATATCCCTTCCCTATATCAAAGGAATCACTGATAAAATTGCCAAAGTTCTCGCTAAGCACAACATTATGGTAGCTTTCACCCCCCCTAACACCTTAAAAAACATGCTTGAATCTGCAAAAGATGCAACTGACCCAAAAAGTCACAAAGATGTTTATTCGATTCCCTGTTCGTGTGGTAAAGTTTATATAGGGGAAACAGGGAGATCCTTTGGAGTAAGATTAAAAGAGCACATTAGTGATATTTCTAGAAATAGGTCTGATAAATCAGGTCTTGCAGAGCATGCTTGTTCCTCCTCTCACTATATATGCATGGAACAAGCTAAATTAATCCACAAGGAAGACCACTATTTAAAAAGAAGAATTAAAGAGGCTATAGAAATTGAAAAATCTTCGAATAATATGAATAGGGATGATGGTCTTAAACTAAGTAATACCTGGAAACCCTTGTTAAACAAAATAAAGTAACTGTATTTTATACAAATTCTCCCTTAAGACAACATTTACAGCTCAAAAAAAGTAAATAAATTAATATTCACACACACACACACACACAATTGCATAAATTAATAACTAAATTCTATTAATTAATTAATCAAAATTTAAACTAAATTTAAAATAATTTAATTAATTAATTAATTAAATTGATTTTATTTCAAATTTAGTTTAAACTAATTTTATTTTAGGCCAAATTAATTTAAGTGATTTAATTTTATAAAAAGTTTTAAATTTATTAATTAAACTAAATTTAAAAATTAATTAATTAATTAATATAGTTTTAAATTTATTAATTAAACTAAATTTAAAATTAATTTAATTAATTAATTAAATGGATTTTATTTTAAATTTAGGTTAAATTAATTTTATTTTTAATTTAGGTCAAATTAATCTAGTTAAGAGAAAAAAAATATACTTTTAATACAGTTTTAAATTTATTAATTAAAGTAAAAATTTAAAACATAATTAAAATTCATTTAATCCTTTTAGTTTAAACTAATTTTATTTTTAAATTAGGCCAAATTACTTTAAGTGAATTTAGAAAAAAAAAAAAAGAGAGAGAAAAAAGAAGAAGTTTTAAATTTATTAATTAAGCTTAATTTAAAAATTAATTAATTAATCAATATAGTTTTAAATTTATTAATTAAACTAGATTTAAAAATTAATTTAATTAATTAATTAATTAATTAACCAATTAAATTGTTTTTATTTTAAATTTAGTTTAAATTAATTTTATTTTTAATTTAGGTCTAATTAATCTAGTTAAATAAAAAAAATTACTTTTAATATAGTCTTAAATTTATTAATTAAATTAAATTTTAAAACAAAATTAAAATTTATTTAATCCAGTTATTAATAAATTGATGAAAATCAAGCCGACCTCTCCAAACCTAGGTTATCTATCCATCCTTCTATTAATAGGTTCTCATTTTCTTGACTCTCTCTTCTCAAAATGCAGATCTCATTACCCTGATGATGGACTCACCTAGCTAGTCCGAAACGTCGGTTTCAAAATTGCTCACAGGTCTTTCCATTAATTAAATATATTAATATATTTGAAATAGATTTAAAGATATAATACATCTAAATGAAATGTAAGTAGATTAATATATTTGGATTAAGTTAGAGTTCATATAAGTTGAATAATAATGAAGTAATCAAAATTTTAATTAAAATGTATCTCGAATATATTTATTTTATTTATTTACATTTTTTAATTGTGAGTATATTGATTGTGTATATATATATATATATGTTTATTGTACAATTAATATTATTCATAGATTTAATGGCGTTTTTTGTTTAATTATGGATTTGAAGGGTTAGAGATGGTTAGTGATGCGGGAGTGCTAAATAGTTGGAGATTGTATTTTTGTGTGAGCAGTGGTGTGGGCCACGAATTGAGTAGGGCACGCCCATGTGCGACGGGTTCTTGAACTCGATTATGTACAGTGGTGGGAAGAATTTCTCAGTTTTGTGTGATGGACGCGCTCATGCGCAATGGGTAGGCACTCCCCTTTGTGCGATGAGTCGTGCATAGAGCGCATTGGTTAAAGGCGACAGGCGCGCGCATGCCCATAGCGGCCGACAAGATCGACGAGCGCCCGATGAGACGTGCAAAAGGTGTGCGACGAAAGAGGGCAACACAAGCAACTCGTAGATGGAAAGTGCGATGAGTTGGCAAGTGCGATGAGGGCAAGTTTATAGGCCACCTAGGAAGTGTGATGGGTGGAGGCCGACTTGACGAAGCAGACCTGACAGATATATTGGAGTGGTTGGTTCAACGTGTATAATGGGCAGGCCAATGCATACTTGGGTGGGCAGCCGTGTCACTTGGATGTGGTATTGTGGGTATATATAAACACTTGGAGGCAACATTCAAGACAATGAAGGATCCAGGTGGGGAACTTGTTTTGAAGTTTCGTAGGAGTTTGGACAAGCAAGGGAGACATAAGAAGATGAACCAAAGATTGGGCGAGTTGCAAGCCGAATGGGTGCAAGCACTGGTAGGTAGGCAGTTTGAACGGCCTAAGGGTGCGGCAGGGTGACCCAACTCGGGTGAGCGGAACGACCCAAGGTCACAACAAGGTGACCTAAACCAGGTGAGTTAAATAACTTGACAGTGCAGAAGGGCGACTTGACTTGGGTGAGCTGCATGACAGGCAAGATTGAATGACCGACAAGGCTGAATGACCGACAAAGGTGACCGACAGGCAAGGCTGAATGATCGACAAAGATGAATGACCCACATGGCTGAACAATAGTGAAAATGCAAAATTGTTTTGATGTAAGGAAACTTGGGGTTTCCTCATAACTTGTGTAGGCAATAAGTAGTCGAGTAGCTACAAGATTGTGACATGACACTTGGTGGATTGTGTAGGCCAAGAGATTTGGTAGCACATGACTATTGTAAACTTGTAATTATAAGATATTGTACATTACAGTTGTATAGTACACTGGGCAGAATTTACAAGAGTTTCGCCTCCGAAGTATATGTGTGTTATACTTGTATGGTTTATAATTTCCGCTGCTTAATGATGATGAATGTTAATTGAAGTAAATGTTATTTCACTTCATTGATAAGAACACTTTATTGGAAAGTTGGCTAAGTGTTGGAGTTAGGCATAGACCATACACTCTAGTATTCGTCAAAAGAAAAAGTGTAGTAGTGTTGCACCCGCCTATGTGTGGTTGAAACACTACCACCGAGATAGGGGTGTGACAGATGGTATCAAGGCTCTTTTCGTAGAGCTTTGCAGATTGAAGATTTGAAACACAAATACGACAGCAAGGTTGCAGTTGGTATTTAAGCTTGGACACTTGGGATTTGAACCAAGTGTGACAGGTTGAGAAAGGGTGAAGCATTATGCTTGGGCCAAGTTGAACAACAACATATGAAAAGTTTGGAAGAATATCACGAGAGGCTCTAGCTGACCTTATACAAATTGAGGTGTATGGAAAAAAAGAACCCACAGATTTGAGATGAACTTCAGGTCTTGGAAAGAAACGTTGAAGAAGAGCCTCTTTGACTTGGTTGGGAAATGGAGTAGGATGTAGCTGCAGATTGCAATGAATAAGAAGAAGTTGTGATATATGAGGATGTTGTAGTCGTGACAACGATGGAGGAAGAACTTGGTGTGATGAAACTTGACCAAGTTGGACCAGGATCATACATATTGAAAACATTAATGGATGGAGGCACTCACATAGAGGAGCCTCATGATGAAGTAATTATTATTGTTACTTGTGTTTAATTGAAGCTTTTGGAGGATGGGCCATATGCAACGATGAGAAAAGGGAAATTTTCAATGCAATGGACAACCTCACCATGGATGACTATGATGAGACGTTGTGTTTTGATGAAGGAAGGAACATTGATTGTCACAGAGCTTGTTGGGGAAATTTGTGACCTTATGACAGAACGTGCAAATTATCATGACAAGGGAGGAACATGATGATCATTGTAGAGGATCAGTCGTGCTTTAGCAATATGGAGAATTGGCTAAGTGCTTGACATGACTCATGGATAGATTAGAGAGGACACACCAAAGTTTTGATGATATGATACTTGGGTGGACTTCTTGTTGGTTGTGACCAAGATGAAGACTTAGTGGACCTTTAGTGGGGGAGGAAAAAGTTATGGAAGGAACCTATGACATGATATGATTGATGTGATATGTGATTTGAGTGATGGAGGGCACTAAATTTGGTTTAAGACGAAGATGTGATGACCGATGTTGTGATGAGTCTACTCAGATAGACAACATGGGCAGCCTGAGTCATGGACATCAAGTTGGATAGATGGAGTATGGCAAACTTCTTGTAGGGGAATTATGCAAAAGCACTTATAGAGATGTCACTTATGGGCATCTAATGAGGAGTGACAAGGTAGGTATGTTGTATGGATAGACTTGCTGGTGTGACATAGAGACATTTTATGCATGAGCCGATGGAGATGTTGTGAACATTTGTACAACAAGGCCATGGACTAATTGGTTTTGTGAGAAGCCTATCGATTATCCATACTGCATGGAGGGAAGATGTATATTGCAGTGGAACTTGAGACTGAGAAATGTATGCTTTCCGAAGGTGTTGGTTGGTGATGATGCATAGGTGTTCATGAGGACTTGAGAGAGTTACATCTAGTGGAGACTGCATGTTATGGTGGTCTTAGAGTATCTAATTCATCAAGGAGATGAGGTCATAGGTGTACCTAAATTTGATGCAGTATGGGATACATACCTTTGGGCACATTTATGGGGTGTGTTAAGAGGGAGTGACTTGATGGATGTGATCGAAATGAGACACTTTGGAGTTGAAGGAGTTACAACGATGGATATGCCTTGGTGGTAGAACTTGGGCATGAGTTGAGTTGATGAGACTTCACCTCTTTTGATAAACATGGTGGTTGATTGGTTTATGACCATAGGTAGCACATGGATGATGAGGTAGTTGTAGACTTGCCCCTTTGATAGGTTTGAGGGATGGCATATTGCAGATGAGGTGGAGGTTGCTTCATGGACATAGATATGGCACATTGAGCATTGGTTTGATGAGAGGATATTTTCATTTTGAGGAGATGAACCTCACACATATGGATGATGATGCTTGGATACACACAACTAATTGATATACAACACATTAACACCAACACATGGATAACATGTTGTAGACGAGATGGAGACTACTTCATGGACTTGGGCATGGCTTACTTTACACTTTCATTGAGTTGGGATAGATTCTTGATCGAGTTGATGTTCTGATAGGATGCTGGAGAAATGAATGATGATATCATGAGAAGGTTCATGCTCATGGTTTGAGCATGACAGTTGGACTGATCACCCCACTATTTCAAGTCGCGAGGGTCGATAGTAAACTGGCATATGTTTGAGTTGAGGTGGAGTATCATGGTAGTAGTCAGCATGATTATAATACATGATGGGTCGACACGATATATGTTGCAGTGATAGCATGTAGCTTGAGTTGGAGGGATCAACCTTCCATGGTGGGGAAGCATGTGGAGATTGTGATGGATGTGGTTAATGATCATAGATTGATGAGACTTTCCCATTTGATGGAGTCATGAGCCTTGATGGTTTGTGCAATGATGGAGCAAAAGTGGGAAACATGGACATCTTTGAAATGTTGGAGCTAGCAACACTTTGCGATGATATATGATGGAGTTGTCGAGGACGACAACCTTATTTAGAGTGGGGGAGAATGTCAGGCACATGAGTTGAGTAGGGCACGCCCATGTGTGGCGAGCACCTGAACTTGGTTATGTTCAATAGTGGGAATACATTCTCGATTTTGTGCGATAGGCAGGTGTGTCCCTATGTCTGACGCATCGTGCAGAGAGCGCGTCAGTTAAAGGTAGCGGACAAGACCTATAAGTGCCCAGTGTGACGTGCGGAAAATGTGCAATGATGGAGGGCGTCATGGGTGACCCATTTGACCCACAAATGGAAAGTGCGATGAGTTGGAAAGTGTAATGAGGGCGATTTCATAGGCTACCTAGGAAGTCTGACGGGTGAAGGCCGACTTGAAAAAGTGGACCCGATAGATATATTAGGGTGGCTAGGCTGACGTGTAGAATGGGTTGCGAAACCATACTTGAGTGTATGGTCGTGTCACTTATATGTGGTAATGTGGGTATATATACACACTTGGAGAGGATGTTCAAGGGGAGCTTGCTCTAAAGTTTCGTAAGAGTTTGGATGAGCAATGGAGACATAAGGAGATGAACCAAAGGTTGAACGAGTTGTAGGTTGAACATGTGTAGGAACCGACAGGCAGGCAGTCTGAATGACCCGAGTGCACGACAGGGCGACCTGACTTGGGTGAGATAAACGACCCTTGGGCATGACAGGGTGACCTGACTTGAGTGAGATGAACAACCCAAGGGTTTGATAGGGCGACCCGACCTGGTTGAGCTTAATGACCAGCAACACTAACCGACTGACAGGGCCAAAAGACCATTAGGGTTGAACAAGCGGCAGGGCCGAACGACTAGCAGAGTCGAATGACCAGCAGAGCCAAATGACTGGTATGGCCGAACAACAGTGAAGCTGCAAAATTGTTTTGAGGCAAGGAAACTTGGGGTTTCCTGGTAACTTGTGTAGGAAATAGGCAGCTGAGTAGCCGCAAGGTTGTGACACGACACTTGGTGGATTGTGTATGCCAAGGAAGTTTGTAGCACATGACTATTGTAAACTCGTAATTGCAAGATATTGTACATTACAATTGTATATTATCTTGGGCAGACTTTACAAGCGTTCCCCCTCCCTAGTATATGTGTGTTATAATTGTATGGTTTATAATTTTTGCTACATAATGATGATGAATGTTAATTGAAGTAAATTTTATTCCATTGCATTGATAAGAACACTTCATTGGAAAATTGGCTAAGTGTTGGAGTTAGGCATATTCCATACACTCTAGTATTGGTGAAAAGAAAAACTGTAGTGGTGTCGCACCCGCCTATGTGTTGTTGAAAGACTACCACTAGGATAGGGGCGTGACAAGGGGGGATCCAACTTCTGCTAACTTCAATCCCATTATCTCTGTATCACTCTCTCTATATATGAAATTTTCATATTTATTTATCTCTATATTAGAACTGGAAATATTATATTTCAAATATTTTTACAATATATATATGATCTAGATTGAAATGTTTTCTAAACATGTTTCTTACTTTATATTAAAAAATTGATGAATTACATATTATTAAATTTTGGACATTGAATTAATTTATTTATTGTCAACCTTAAATATATGAACTTGATATTGAAATATATTAATTAACATGGATATTCAAACATTTTTTTTAAATCATATTAAAATATTATTAAAAAGTAAAGAATTTCACATCTTCATAAAATATAATTTTCTTCTTCTTTTAATTTTCAATCACTTAATCTATTGAAGTATTAAGCGGTTTGTAATATTAATAATGCTTTTAATGAAAATTAACCAATATGTATATATATGTTTTGTTTTACAATAGTTAACATTGTTTTATTTAGAGAATATTTTATTTATATTTTAAAAGGAACATGTCTCAACTTTAGTTTGTGAACAAACAGAATTACACATCTCTCTCATACAGGCTTGGTCATTTCCCCCCTCGACCCAATAACGATAATATGTAATATCTTTATCCCTAGAATTAGACATCATGTATTTAATAATATAAAATTTATTATTGATTAATATGTAAATTTAATTTGACAAGTTGAGCCGAGATTCAGTTAGGATTGAACAGTTTTTTAGAGCTACACCTCTCATGCTACAAGAAGAGGTTGGTTGTGTTGTGTCCATTATGATGGATATAGATGAGATCAATGGGAAATATTTGCTATGCAAGATATGGAAATATATGCAGGTTGAAGAAATGTGTATCGATTTGATCCTACAACAATTGTGACCTCCAAAGTACCATTCAGTGGATAGATTCATTGCTAGAGTGTATCATTATTCGAATGTGACCATGCCATGGAGACTGACATGATCTATAGTATCATTGTTGGAGCCTGGAGCTTATTGTGGTGACATTTGAGCCTATAGTGTTCTGATTTTGAAGTTGTGTCAAAGCCAATGTTGAAGTCATTCTAAAATAAAATGGTATGTGTGGTAAATCAAATATTAGTGGTCCAAACTTCCAACCTTGCAGAGATTTGTTGTGGCTACCCATGCAGATGAATAGTTGAAATATCGCAGTTTGAAGAAAGGTAAGTATCCATGTTTTTCTTCTTGAAAGAAAACATTGCATACAATTTTTTTGAAAGTATCCATGAATCATTTGAATAAGAGGAATGCATATGAATATCTTTTGCATAAAATATTATCCACGTCCTTTTCTTGGAAAGACGACATGGCAAATGATAAATTAACTGTGCTAATCTTTTGGAAAAAAATTCATATGAATCTCTTGCATAAAATATAAGTAACCATGTTATTCCTTGAAAGATTACAAATGAATTCTTGTGCATGGAATGATAAGAGTCAATATTATTTTCTTGAAAACTTGCATATGAATTTTGTGCATGAAAGTGGTAAGAATCAGAGTTATTTTTCTTCAAAGGTTGCATATGGATCTTGTGCATACAAAGATAAGATTCCATGTTAATTTTCTTGAAAAATGTGTTTGTATACATAGAAGTAATGGCTATCATATTATATTTCTTGGAAAATAAATATGTATTTGCATGCCCAAAAGAATAACTATTATAATAGAGAATTATGTGTTTATATGCACAAATATAATGACTATTGGGTTAGTTTCTTTTAGATAAATATTATGTATTTGCATGCACAAAGATGCCAACAAATGTGCTAGTTTCATTTAAAAGAATATTTGGGTATTTGCGAAGGTTTTTTTTGGAAACAGGTTTTTCTTATGCAAAGAACATGATAGCAGTTGCGGTGTTTAGCTCATGGAAATATGTCCCTCTTTTTGTGCGAAGAGTTAGGAATAACCATGGTGATTCTTTTAAACATTACTATGATAACCATGGTGATTCTTTAAAATATTACAGTCTTCTTGTGAGAATGGGTATATTTTCATGCCTTGGTAATCTTATGTACTTTAATTTACACATGTGAGATTGTGATCGATATACTTGTGTCATAGTCATACACATATAAATATCAATCGACATGTTTTGGTAGCTATGTGATTTCAATTAATTCTTTTGCGGTGTCAATAAAAGAGGCATGTATCGATACTTTGTATATATTTCATTTATCAACATGAATGGATGTTTGAAGCATAACTAGTAGAAGAAATTTATTTGGTTTGATAAATATTTTGATGTCAAATTTTGTTGACATTAGTAATTGCAAGAATGGATTGTGACTTATGCAAAAGATGGATTATTTTAACATTATGGCATATAATGTACTAATGGCCCATGCAGATTGAGGGATTAGCAAACACAGGATAATCCACTATAGGGAACAACCACGCCACAAAGACACAGTGCTTGAGGAATTTAAGGGGCGTGTAAATGTTATCGTGATTAATGTAATGACCTCTAGCTAGTTATGCTGAATTTAAGATGACAGTTCTTTGTAAATTTTTTAACAATGGTCTAGGGATGGTATCCCTCATTTCCATTATGTGAGGGGTGAATGCCCTTACGAAAGATTTAATAAAATAATTTTTTGTTGTTTTTTCCCTACATGGTTTGACGGGTATATCAGTTTCCATTTATGTGTTTCCTACTTTGTTGCTTTGATGATATCTCTACCTTGCATGACAATGACATTTACATGATCAAATTTGTGATTAACTAGCCCAATTAAATGAACAATAATAATGATGTAATGTTACAAAAAGGAGTTTTATGTTAATACAATGTAACAATGATTGTTACGTTATGATACTTGTTATATTCCATTTCTAAAGTTACATTAGTAATGATGATAGTTGTATCTAATGATCAATTAAGGAATATGGAATAAGTGATTGGAAATTTTACATGGTAGTAAATCCAACATAAATTTTTTAATCCTATGTATTTTTACACAAGGTTTACTGAGGGATGTTACAAGTGGTATCAGAGCAATAGGTTGTAGCACTAGCACCTTTTGGGAATCTATAAGTAGTGAAGAAGTAGAGGTATGATGCTTTTGTATATAAGATTAGTTATGATTCTAATGAAAATTACATGGAAGCATATGCATTAGATTTCATTTTACATGAGATGCATGATGGTGTTAATAACCATATTGAAGAATGATAAGTGTAATGTTTTTCTAAGGATTAACTATGCTCAAGACATTTGAGTCTTTATACAAATAGAAGACAATAAAATTTTTGTTGCATTGTTTATAGCTAAATCATGAACAATTTTGAATACTCACATTGTAATTCGTGATGGTATGGATTAACTACCAAACTTTTCATGCACACTCTTATGATAGTTTTTAATGGTTCATTTAAAAAAAATTGATTAGAGTTACAATGCACTACTTATAAGAAAAGAATGAATGCATGCATTGTTTTGTGTGATAGAGAAAGAATGTAGAAGGTGGGGGTTGTCCTTGAAGAGGACAATAGAATGTTTTGAAATAAATTGAAAGAACACCTTTGAATGTTGAAACTAAACAATGAGTTAAGTAGTAGGTCTTGACTATCATGAAAAATTGTCAATTGAGTCTGATCGTGGATTTTGATTGTGTTATGATGATTAGTAGCATTGATTATTTAGTATATTATAATATCTTTCATGAATTAATATTTCATGACAACATTGTTAGTAATTACAATGTTAATATATTGTAGGTGATCAATTAACAAACTATATTGGAATATGCATCATTCAGTTCTTAATTTAGGATTATTGTTAAAATGGTAAAAAATGTGATCCTCGTGGATTATTCTTATGGTAAGAATAAGTTGTTTCAATTGTGGAGTAAACTTTTGTATAAGATTTTATGCATAATAATAGAGTATACAAGAAATTACAATGATTACAGAGGTGGATACTAGTTTAACAATGCATACACATGACTATCAGTTCTTGAACGTTACAAATAACTTCAATCATGATAACAATAGAGTCTCTAAAAGTGACTGATAAATAGAAATGCATTGTTATAATAAGACATAAAGGAAAATGATTGTGGCCTTTCATATGAACATGCATAAATAATAATTGATAGGATGAGGGCAACCAAGATTATTCGATAGTTTAATAATGTACTAAAATGCATGAGATGAAATAGATGATGTATGTTCAAGCAACTTAACGATAGAAATAATAGTAATGAGATGTTGTTTATTACACTGTCTGTTCAAATTTTACAGCTCTACAACTTGATGATTTAATGATGAGGTTAATCGATATGCATCATATATCTAATAAAGATGTTAATTTCATCCTTTATAAATTCATCTTGTGTGTGTAAATAATGTGTTGACATTACATATTAAATCTAATTAGTTAACTCCATTATGTTGTGGAAATATGGTGTCTTCATTTTCATCGCTAAACAAAAAACTAGATAGTAGGGGTGATTTTAGGGGCGAATGTTCGCCCTTTGGCGAAATTAAGGGGTTTTAATTTTTTAGTGGGAGAATATTTTGTATCATAGTACATTTTTACAAATCACCTCAAATAGCCCACCTTATTTTAAGGGAGAGGGTAAAAAAGGTAAATTTATCCCTTGAAATTAGGAGTTACAACCTTCCATTCGCCCATTTTCAAGAATAGGTTTTATTTAAGTGAATCCATTCGCCCATTTTCAAGAATAGGTTTTATTTAAGTGAATCCTATGGGCCAAAGGCCCAAATACCATATTTATTAAAGAGGTATGGTAAATTAATAAAAATATAAATAAATGAGAGGTATGGTAAATAATTAAATCATTTTTTATATTTACTCCATAGGTCACCTTATATACATGCAAGGGTGTAAATAAATAAAAATATAAGTAAAGTGGAGGTATGGTAAATAAATAAAACGTCTTTTTATACTTACTCAAAAGGTATGGTAAATAAATACAAATATAAATAAACTAGACTCATGCTAAATAAATAGAATCTCTTTTTATATTTAGTCCATAACCCTCGTTCTATTTATGAAGGCTCAAGAAAGAGGTTTTATTTAAGTGAATCCTATTGGCCAAATACCATATTTGTAAAAGAGGTATGGTAAATTAATAAAAATATAAATAAGCGAGAGGTATGGTAAACAAATAAAACATTTTTTTATATTTACTCCTTAAGTCACCTTGTATTTATGAATGGTATGATAAATTAATAAAAATATAAATAAACAAGAGTTATGGTAAACAAACAAAACATTTTTTTATATTTACTCCATAAGTCACTTTATATTTATACTATGGGACAAATACCATGGACTAGATTGTTATTAATACCATGCAAAAAAACATTATTAACCCTAATATTAGTATTAATAAAAATAAAAATGGCACATGGTATTGACCCATGGTATTCACCAAAATGGCACATGGTATTGACCCATGTTATTCACTTGGAATGTGGCCTATTTAAATGGGGGAATTAAACCAGAATAGATCCATCTTTACTCTGGATCTACTAACCCCTGAGAGGTATCAAATATCATGATATGAAAACTAGAATAGGGTGAAAAAATAGTTGATCCGATGAAGAGTAAAAATGGATGTTGTAATTTAATGTATGTTAAACATTTTAGCTTGGTTAAAATAAAAAATAAAATAAAAATCAACTATTAATTTTATTAATTTTTATAAATTACTAATAGTAATTTTTAAGCTCCAGGTTTATGATAACCCATGGTATTGACCCATGGTATTCATGTGAGCATAGACTATTTAAAGGGGAAATTATATCTTAGATCCATCTTAATTCTGGGTCTACCAAGTGCTCAGAGGGATAAATAGATTTCATCCCCCTCAGAGTGGTAGATGTGGAGTTAAGATGGATATAGGTTGGTTTTTATGATAATGAAGATATTAAATAGACTTATGAAATTATATTGTAAAAACATCTTAAGGTGAATGGTTAAAGCATAAACATTGGACAAGTATATTTGTATACTTCTGTTTTAAACTGAAACAAATCCAGGGCTAAAAGGAATGGATTGATTGCACTAGTCATCCTTCTATAACTTTCCAACATATGCTGGAGTAAACATATTGTAATTTGGGTAATTTTTCTAATTGCAAACGGGAACATACTTGGGTATTAGCAAGGTGGTTACGAGGTCCCTAGAAGTGGAGTAAACAGATTGCAATTTGGGTAATTTTTCTAATTGAAAACAGGAACATACTTGTGTATTGGCAAGGTGGTTACGAGGTCCCTAGAAGTGATGAATTTGAATTTTTCTTGGTTTTATATATAGTATTAGGTTTTTTCTCATGCTTTCTGTGAATGGCACGGGTGACTTTTATCCTAAACCCACTAGGTTATCGATATGTAATTTCAGTCATTTTGATTTCAAAAGATATTTTAAAGAAATGCAATGATTTCATTTGTGTATTCAATAAACACAAGATTTTATAATTGAGTAAAATATTCTCCATGCCTGGTGAGAGATTCACCAAAAAATTATATATACATATCATATTATTGATAAAATCGCCTTCCATTTTTCTTATATACCATGGAGATTCACCCATTTATTATACATGTAAATTTAGGGGAGGTTCTTAAAATTTTCCCTGCTAGATAGTATTTTGAATATGTTGGCATTACTAATTTGTTTAATCAAGGAAAGTCTATGTGATTAACTTCAATTTAGTAATCTTACATAATGATTGTTGATTAAATACACATGCATAAATGAAATTTCATTTTTCATGAATTAGAACTATGGGAATGCCAATGATTAAGATCCTATTCCCTTAATTGTTGTTTTGTAAAATAGCTTCATGGAAACTTGGTTTCAATTTTACTATATATATTCTGGAAGAGGTATTCACATTCTCTATACTTACTCATAATGCATGGAAATGGTTTATGAGAAAACAACCACACCAATAACTTTCTAGATTGTTAAAATCTTGAGAACATTGATGCATGTGCAAAGTAAAAATGACAAGATATTTTGTAAATACCAGTATTTTGTAGAAGGTACAGTTTTATCAAAAGAAATTGTGACTAATGTTTCTATTGTGGTTAAACATGGTAGCTTAATAGAAGCATATTAGTGCCACTAAAGCTCTAGTAGCATGGAATATAAGAAACAATGAAAGGTAAAACATTGCAATGTGATTTACAATTACAAATTATAATGTTTATTGTTATGATATGCAAGATTGTGTGTAGAAAATATAGTAATGTTTATTCTAAATTCATGTTGTTTATTATATGGAAAATTTGAAATTAACACCACTCATGTGACATGAGATGTTAGTCACGTTTTTCTATAAATTTTACTTTTAAATACGTTGAGGTCCATGCTGAGGGTCAAATATGAACACATGATGTACATAAATGTTCTTTCTTATTTAATATTAATGTGCAATTGTTAGCCATGTAAATTGCAGTGGGAAATGGTGCTAAAGAGAATTCACATCCCAGATAGTTATAGGACAGTTGGGAAAGGCCCAAGGATGGCCAGGGGCATAGGTAATTGCATGCCCAAATATCCTCTCCCTTGAGATAGTTGATCTTAGTAAGGGAAAAGGGTTGGCTAAGAAGGTCAGAGGGGATAATCTCAAGGCAACCCTCTTGGTCTTGAACCTTATCAGAGGAGACCCAAAAGAGGTGGTTTTTGAACTAAAATTCCTCAACATAAGACATTGTCATAGGAACATGAAGGATGCTGCCAAGAAGAATCATGTGTTGGACCAAGTTTGGTCATTGTTAAGGAATTGTATTGGATGTGAAATTGGCTCAATTTGGTTGGTGAAAACTGGTTCTCATTAGATGGGAGGAGCACTCTTTTTCCCACTATGGGTTTCATGGAAAACAAAGTTAACTAACCAAGTAAGTGATGTGTTAAAATGAATTTTCGGCATGATTGTGTAAGATTTTTTTTTACATCCTCAGAGGAAAGGAGCCTAGTGCTCAGGAAAGAACTACCTGAAGTGTAGTCCCTTTATTATATTACGAGTCTTTTTGATGTCTTTAGTGTTAAACACACATGGATAGTAAAGAAAATAGGAAAGATAAATCATTCAGTACTTTTTTTATTAACAATAGATGTACATTTATAATACAATGTTGTGACTCTTGGGTTTCAGATCCCAAGGTCTCTTGGACTCCTTTTGTCCATTCGACTTCTACAGTAACCCACTTAGGATTAGGTGTCCAACATTCCCCCCTTAATCCGAAGGGTTATGTATGAGTCCAAGAAAAGAGTTGTAATACAAAATGTGCAAAAAATGCATGGCAGCACTAGGTTGAATGTGCTCTATGAAAGGTTGGTATAAAAAGGCGGTGGCTTAAGGATGACCACCAACACTGGAACACTTAGTGCAGTTCCCGAAACTCTTCCAAAACTGGCAAGAAACTGAAGTTTTCTGCTAGAGGAAGTGATCCTATTGTTTTAAAGAGGGAAACCTTCAACCATAAAAGGGAGGTCTCACCCCGCATAAAAGGTAAAACTTCAACCTGAAAGGGAAGTCTCAACCTGTGATGGTTTAAGGATAACCAACAATTCTGGAACTCTTCCAAAACTGGCAAGAAGCTGGAGTCTTCTGCTAGAGGAAGTGTTCTTAATCTGTGATGGTTTAAGGATGACCAACAACTCTGTAATTCCTGGAACTCTTCCAAAACTGGCGAGAAGCTGGAGTCTTCTGCTAGAGGAAGTGTCCCAGATTGCCAACTGAAGGCATGTTCAGGCATCTCTGTCTCTGGCTACAACTCTGAAACTGGTGTGGCAGGTTGTGGCTCAGGCTCGCTTGATGTGACTTTGAAGCTTGTAGATGACCATCATTTCCCCCCCTGTCAGATACAAGGTGAGATGATGGAGAAAACTCAACTGCAAGACTGTTTAATACTCTGGAACAAGTTCTGACATGTGTTTGGAATATCTTCTTGGCTGTTGATGCCCATTGCAAAGAAGCGATCCATCCAAGATGAATCTTTGTTCTTGCAGGATGTTTATTTCTGAAGCATCTGTGTGAAGAATGGCTGGTTTTATGACAGTGCTTACATGGATGAAGATCAAAACAGTGATCTTTCAAATGGCCAACTCGGTCACAGTGTTGGAATTTTACAATCTGTTGTTGTTGTTGCTGCGGTGGAAGAGGAGTAGAATCTGGAACAGCTGAAACTGAACTGTCATAAGGAGCAGGTGAACTGTCATAAATGAATCCAGCACTCTGAAACTGAATGGGCTTGGCATAGTCTGGAATATGAAAGGACAAGTCCTTGTCATATCCAAGACCAGTTTTGTGCTTGTTGTGGACAAGCTGTTCCCAAGGTCTGATGATGGGCTTGGGAAGTGCAAACTGAGTTTCTGCATCTGCATGTACAACTGCTGCTTTATTGGATTCTAAATCTGAACCAGCTGTAACATTATTGACTTGCTGTTTATGGGATGCAGTCTCAATGTTCTGAACAGAAACATGTTTAGAATGATGACTCCTCTGTTTTAATTCTTCTTGCTGAAGCTGAGATTCAAGTTGTAAAAAATCAATCTTTTCATGTACATCTTGTAAACAACTATGAATATCGGTGAGAAAATCCTTGTTGATTTTGACTGTATTATCCATAGTAGAGAGTATTAGATTGTTCACTAACTCTAATATTGCACCGATTGGAGCCATTTCTAACCTCAAAATAATAAAACAATGAGGAAAAGATGGACACCAAATAAACTTATGGCAACAACTTCAAATCAGCTTGCAATAGATTCAACATACAGAGAATGGTGATATCCAGAAAACAGACTCCTCATTCAAAAAATGAATTTTCTTCAATTCACCTGAGAATTTAACTTCCAACAAAGCATGCTCCACTCTTCAGCAGGATCCAACTACATTCACAAAACGCATCATCACTAGTTCCTGCCTCTCAAGTATTTTGTTACAAGGTACAGCTGTTCAAGGACAGGCAGTCTAGCTGAATGTTTTAATAATTATAAGATTCCCAACTGTACAATTACCACCATAAATTTGAATTGAATGCTGTTCTTACTTTCAAGTTATGAAAAAAATCACTCTTAAGAAATATCTATGCCCACACTACTCCCAGTGCTCACAAACTAAATCCTTTGTACAAGAATACTCTCCAGCAAGTGTATGAAAGCCTCCTCATTGGCACGTGCAAAGAATTTATTCAAACAAGATGGTCAAAGTCATTGATATCTTAGAATTGAAGAACATGAGGATTAACCCAGTCTTTATTACCATCGATCCCTTGCGTGATACTCCTTCACAATTGTGTGCATATCTCAAAGAATTTCATGCAAAAATAATGGGGTTGACTGGACCTGTAAATGCAGTAAGGCAGGTAGCCCAATTGTACCGTGTTTATTTCAAAAAAACTAATGAATAAGGATCGGATTACCTTATTGACTGTTCACATAATATGTACTTGAAGGATCCTAACATGGAATTTGTGAGAATGTTTGGGTTGGAGTATAATGCAGAGCAATTGACTGATGCTATAGCTTATGAACTTATATTTCTAATGACATAATGCGCGTGCGCAAGGAATAATGGATTGAGTAATCAAACACATATAAGACATGGGCAGATTTCTGCTGAGTAGAATTGTGATGGTATCAGAGCCAAACGTTTCTATTCTCGTTACCCCTTCAAGGGCTTTTCCAACCTCCATTCCCACTCTTTATCCACCTCGCAAAGCCTCTTGGGATATGGACACACACCCAATCCCATCGGAGCAACGCATCGTTACAGGAACTGCTTAAGTTTACCGGTTTTGTATTTGAATAGTCATGTCTTCAAATATACAACATCATCAAATTGCATTAAGTTTACCGGTTTTGCATTTGAATAGTCATGTATTCAAATATACAACATCATCAAATTCCAAAAAGAATGGAACTGAAACTAACCGTCACTTACTGCAGAATGGCTTGACATCAAGGCCATTGGCATTCAGGCTCGACATTGTTCCAACAACATTGTTGGTACTTATCAGTGCAGGCCTTCTGTTACACTACAATGATGAAAGGAGGGCTATACCTAAAGCCTCACAACAAGGTTCTGCAAATATTACCAGTAAACCTTCCATTGGAGGTCCTTTCACGCTAACAGATTGTGACGGGAAGCCTATTACAGATCGTGAATTTCTTGGGGATTGGACCTTGATATATTTTGGGTACACGTCCTCTCCTGATACTGATCCAGAGGAACTTCAAAATATGGCCAAAGCTTCTTCTATAATGGTTCATCCGATGAGCTCTGTACACCCAAGGATGCCTCCTGTAGTAATTGCAGTTCGTATCCCGACTCTTGTCTTTCGTGTAATGCCACAAACATTCTTCAATATATATCTGTAATACTCTTTTACAATAATTGTTATACAATCAATTCAATCCTGCTCTCATTTCCAAGGGGTTCGTTCAATTCCCGTCCGAAGAAACAGGCTTGGAAGCAAGTGAAATGCATCATAGTGGTTGAACGCTTTCAAGTCGTTGATTCATCTAGTAGAAGATATAGAGAGATTGACAATATAATTGACATCTCCAGCGAGGAATGTACTCAGTTACAAGAATGTGCCCAAAAATCGTTGGCATACCAGGAGCTGGACCTTCATCGATGGTGGCATGTCAGCCTCAGCGCTGAAACTGGAAACGACACTGCTATGATTTAATATACAGCAGCGTTCAACCAACCCTCATCAGCATGTTAGGCCAGTGCCACGCAGATTCATTATACACCATTCAACATTGTCAGTCATGAACCAACGCTATTCATGAAGAAATTTAACGTACAGTGTTTATGAGGCAGTGCTGGAATAAGGCAAAGGCAGATTATTTCAGATCTGAGCACAGAATAATCAATGGAGGCGCAGGTGCAAAAAGCGCCCTTTTTTTTTGAAACGTTTATGACAGTTGGAGATCTGAACAGTCAGACAGAGGGGCAGCAAATTTTATGGACAACAGACACCAGCACCAGTATAAACAGAGTGCAGCTAAAATTTAGCAGACCTCATGAGAAAATATTCATGAATTTCATGGCAAAAATAAACTGCGTAGAAAGGCCATAAAACAAATGGCTCAAATTAATTATGCAGGGCAGGAATACGCCTGCTCTGATACCATGTTAAACACACATGGATAGTAAATACAATAGGAAAGATAAATCATTCAGTACTTTTTTTATTAACAATAGATGTACATTTATAATACAATGTTGTGACTCTTGGGTTTCAGATCCCAAGGTCTCTTGGACTCCTTTTGTCCATTCGACTTCTACACTAACCCACTTAGGATTAGGTGTCCAACATTTAGCAAGGGTTAACACAATATGCACTTTGTGCAGTTATGATAACTTTGATCATTTCGATGAATAGAGAGCTAGGTGCTCTTTAAGTACTTGTAGAAGTACTAAGATAAAAATATCACCACAAATTGCATAAATAATTGATAGTTGAAAATGTTGTGATTAAAATTAATTTTATTATGACTAAGCGATACTATTTGGATTTGTTGGTCATATACTATCGGGTGCTTTCCATGAAGGTTGATAAAGCACTCTTAGAGTGCTTGCCACAACTAATAAAACCACTTGTAATTAAAATTATTTTGTGAAGTGGTTATGATTTCCAATATTATTGACAAATAACAATAAGTCTTATAAATACTTTGTTTTTGTTTTCTTTCCAAAATTAAATAATGGCTAAATGATTGAAAGTAAAAATTGAATATTTTTGTAGTTGTAAATGTTTATGATTATTGATAAAACATTATTTATTTTACTTATTAGTATTTCTTGGAATAAAATCCTTCATTTTGAAGGGGAAGGATCCCCTTTTGGTTTTTCTAAGATAAATTTCATGATTGAAATATGATCTAAAAAGTAGATTGCAAGAGATAAAAGAAATCTAAATAAAAATACAAAGTTCGAGTGGGAAATAGAGAGTATGAAAAAGCATAATAATGATGAAAGAAGAAAGAGATGGACACCAAGGATAATGTTATCTTTAAGGGTTGGAGTATGTGATATGTCTATCCCTAGAATTAGATGTCATGGATTTAGTAATATAAAATTTATTATTGATTAATATGTCAATTTAATTCAAGCGGTTGGGCCAAGATTTATTGAGGGTTGAACGATTCTTTGAAGCTATACCCATCATGATACACGTAGAGGTTTTTTGTGTTGTGTCCATTATGATGGATAACACTAAGATCAATGGGTAATATTTACTATGTGGGATCTAGCAACATATGCAGGTTTAAGAAATGCGTATCGATGTGATCCTGCAAAGATTGTGACTTGCAATGTACCATTGATTTGACAGATTCATTACTAGAGCATATCATTATTACAGTGAAATTGTACCGTGGAGCTGACCATGATCTAATGTATCATCTCTAGAGAATGGATCTTGTTGTGGTGATATTGGAGCTTATAGTGTAGAGTTTGAAGTTCATTTGAAGCCGAATGTTTAAGTTGTACTGAAATAAAATGATATGCGTTGAAAATCAAACACTAATGGTCATTCCTTCTAGACTTGTAGAGATTTGTTGTGGCTACCAATGCAGATGAATAGTCAAACCATCATAGTTTGATGAGAGATAAGTATCCACACTATTCTTCTTGAAAGAAATTATTTCATACGTATATTTTGAAAGTATCCCTGAATTATATGCATAAAAATAATGCACATGAATATGATATTCATAAAAGATTAGCCACATTGTTTTCTTGAAAATACTATATCGAAAAGATAAATTAACTGTGCTAATCTTTTGGAAAACAATGCATATGATTCTCTTACATAAAATATAAGTAACCATGTTATTTTTTGATAGATTACATATGAATCCTTGTCCATGGAATGATAAGAGTCAAGATTGTTTTCTTGAAAATTTGTTTATTAATTTTGTGAAAGAAAGTAGTATGGATCAAGGTTATTTTTCTTGAAAGGTTACATACGCATCTTGTGCATGCAAAGATAAGAATCCATGCTAGTTTTATTGAAAAAGATTATGTATATATATACACAGAAGTAATGGTTATCATGCTAGATTTCTTGGAAAAGAAATATGTCTTTACATGCAAAAAAGAATGACTATTGTATTAGGAAATATGTGTTTATATGCACAAAGATAATGACTATTGGGTTAGTTTATTTTGGATAAATATTATGTATTTTCATGCACAAAGATAACAACTATTGTGCTAGTTTTCTTTAAAATGGAAAATGTGGTCTTATGCAAAGAAAATAATAGAAGTTGTAGTGTTTAACTCATGGATTGAAATCCCTCTTCTTGTGCAAAGAGATAGTGATAAAAATGGTGATACTTTTAAATATTACTATGATAACCATGGTTATTCTTTAAAATATCATTGTCTTCTTCTGTGAATGGGAAGATATGCATACCTTAGAAATCTTATGTACTTTACTTTATACATGGAAGATTTGGATGGATATACGTGCATCATAGCCATACACACATAAAGGCAAATAAACATGTTTTGGTAGTTATGCGTTTTCAATTAATGCATTTGCGATGTCAATAAAAGAGGCATGTATTGATATTTTGTATACATTTTATTTATGCACATGAAAGGATGTTTGAAGCATGACCAGTAAATATTTATTATTGGTTTGATAATTGTTTTGATATCGAAGTTTTCTCATGGTAGTAATTACAGGAAATAATTGTGATTTATGCAAAGGATGGATTATATTTAACATTATGGAAGGAAATGAATTAATGGCCCATATAGATTGAAGGATTAACAAAGACAAGATAATTCACTATGGAGAACAACCTGGCCACAAATACACAGTGGTTGAGGAAATGGGGGTGGGGGGGTGGGTAAATGATATCATGATTAGTGTAATGGGCTCTAGCTAGTTATGTTGAATTTAAGATGATATTTCTTTGTAAAATTTTTAACAATGGTTAAAGGATGGGCTCGCCGTACTTCCATTGAGTGAGGGGTGGACAGTTTGTCACAATAGATCTGATAATATTATATTAAAAATCTGAGATTCTACACTATTACAGTTTTATTTAATTTCTAGATATGTAGATCTTGCTATAATTAGTGCATGCATGTCAAAGTAAATTATGTAGAAAAGAAGAGAATGAAACAATAAGATCACACACATATAAGACACAAAATATGCTCTATGGGAAACCCTTTCGGGAGAAAACCTAGCTGGAAGTTAAGGCCGCTTCGCTCTCTTTTACTGTTTGGAAATATGGCTATAGATACAAATAAGTAATGTTTGTGGCCTGTGCACTGCTACAGTGCACAAACCCTCTATGTGCGCTCTACCTCCTATCTCTCCTAGCTATATTTTCTCATCTATGTCCACAAATTTTCTCGAAAGAATGGAATGCCTCTTCCTCCTAGTGGCCCGGTTATAACACAACCCAATAGCTCACTAATGGTTTAGTTTGACTACATAAACTGTTAACTATATTTACAAAAAAGACTCTTCTAGAGTCTTCTACATCAAAAAATGTGGCTAGCCCATTTTTCATGAATAATAGGGGTCTGACGCTGCATCCTCCTGAATTATAGGTTTGAAAACATGAAGGTCAACTTCTAAGTGGCATAACTTTTGCATACGGACTCTGATTGACACAATTCTTGCGCCGTTCGAAATATTTTTGTGTTTAGAATAGCATGAAAAAGTGTGGTGCTTAGGAGACAGAATTTTACTATGAAAAAATTCATTTGATGCCTAAAAATGCTCCTAGAAGGTTTCAGACCCCGTTTCGCCAATCTGGGTCCCGCCGGTGAAAACGGTCTCATGAGTTGATTTCTCCACTTCCACTCCAAATGGATCGGGATGGATGAAAAACAATATAATGATCCAATTTAGATAAAAAACACTTGATAAAATAAACATTTTCTAGTTTTTCCCTACGGGGTTTCTATTGTGTTTTTTATGATATTACTACCTTGCATGATGATTACATTATATTATTAAATATGTGATTAACTAGCCTAATTAAATGAATAATAGTAATGATGTCAGTTACAACTGGGAGCTTTATGTTAATATGATGCAACAATAATTGTTACATTATGAGACTTTTTATTCCATTACTAAAGTTACTTTATGCAATGACGATGATTGTATCTAAAGAGTAAGTGATTGAAAATTTTACATGTTAGTAAATACTATAAGAAGAGTTCTAATCCTATGTATTTTTACACAAGGTTTACCAAGGATGTTACATAATAATAAAAATAGTATTACATCATAATTTAAGGAAAACTTGTACAATAATAAAGTGTAAGATGAAAAAATCAAATTAAGATATTATAAGGAGGTGATCTACCTAAATTTCTAAAACAAAAAATATTTCCCTTTTGATTAATATCAAAAAGAAAATAGACATTATTAAAATAAAACACATTCTCATGATCTTCATAATGAAATTTGGATTTTCCAACTACCAAAATATCATGGGATGAAAGAGCCTATTGCCTCTAATGATACTAAGAGGTTAAATTTATATTTTAAAATATTTTTCACATTGTTAACTTTCTTGACTATAAGTCCCAAAAAGTATAGTGATATTGTAATTAATATTTGTCATAAAGTTTCAAAAACCATTAAGGTTATATTATAAATTAGCCATCATATTCTTCATCATTATTTGTTAATTTTATTTCAATTACAATGACTATAGTTTTTAATTTCCATATAATCATATGCAAAGACTATTTTTTCATATAGATAAAATATATAATCACCAAACACTTAGGATATATATATTTGTAAATTTCTTTTTGAGTGCAAAATATGAGAAAATATTTATATATAAAAATTTCATTCTTCTTAACCTTTAAATAAATTAAAATAGATTTATACTCATTTTTAATAATATTATTTATATTCGTATAAATTTAACATCCACACACAGACTCATTTTTAATTTTATTAAAACTATGATAATACATATAAATTTGTTTATTTAATTATTTAGTGTGATTTGCATAATAATTTTTTTTTTTCTAAATAAAGCTAATCTATTCACATTAAAGGGGTACAATTACATCATGACCGAAGTCTAAAGCAACTTCCCAGAAGGAGAGGCAGATAGGAACAAAAAAAATTGCCCAAGACAGAAAATTTGGACGATACCTTGTAATCCAATCCCACACAGGGAACCAGAGATGACCTTATGGACATTACAGAGCTTACTGATATTCCAAAAAACTTGCATTTGAACCCTAGTTTATCAGCATTAACAAAAATTATCAGCAGTGACAAAAACTTACCCTTTATAATGAGCCGCATGACTTGAAACAAAGCAACAGAGAAAGAACTAAGCATTAGGAAGCTCTTCCACGATTCTGCACCAGCCGAAGTCAAGCGGATCCCGAGCACGAGCAGCATCATTCTCAGACGAACCTTGGGCCGCTGGCTCCATCACCATGTCAATAACATTGCTCACTGGAACCTCCGCAGCCTGCACAGAGACCGAACCAAGACCCTCCTGATGAGAACTGGAACCTCCGACCTCCTGGGATTCCTCAAGAAAGAACACCGAAACATGAGCAGTAATCCTGGGACGATTCAGGGAGCAATTGAAAGTGAGAATTACAGAGCCGAAAGAGGGCGAGGACAAGGAGTTTGGAGGACGGGGCTCAGGGTAATGGCTGGGCAGATGAAGACGCCCTCTCCCACTACGAGTGCGAGGGTAATGGCTAGAAGTGAAATCACTTGAGAGGGAGGGAGAACTGGAGGTCGGGCTAGAGGGCGCCCGCCTCTGAGTGCCTCTGCGACATCTCATCCTATGGCACCGAAAGGGCATTACGAAAGCGACAGTGACGCTGTGGGAACAAGACCAAACAATTACAGTAACAGAACACTGGAAAATCAAATGTTCAACCAGACGAGAGCCCAATGCCTTAGAGAAAATCCAAGGAACTGGCGGAGGCAGCACCGCAAGTCTATTAGAGCAAGCATCCACCAGGCCATACCTCGACCAACAAGACATAAGAGGCTCCAGAGTGATCCCATGGTGGAGGCTAGATTTATTACTCTCATTCCTGCCTCGAATTGCACCCGCCATTACTATGGCATTCAAGAGACCCGAGGTCCAGAGCAGATCAGAGCGTGCGGAGGTGAAAATCAAGACAAAGGACAAGTTGGTAGTATCAAAGTCGCGTGCAATGAAGCCGTTAAACGTTGCAATACCCAAATGCCAAGGATCATTTGTCATCCGGCTATAATATTTGTTGTACAGGGCGGGCAGGTGGCATTCAAGATCGCTCCACCCCTGTCCCATCACGTTAATCCTCAGGAAAGTCACCCACATCCGGGTGTGATTTGCATAATATTAATGATAAATAAATATATATTGAAAAGAAATAGTAATTTTATATCTCATATATATATAATTAAATATTTTCAAATATCATTGTTATACATTATAGGCATGAATCATTATTATTTTAATATGATATACATATTATGATTTATAGAATTCCAATCTAATAAATTGAAATAAAAATACTCATTATTTCCATTATTTTATAGTTTTGTAACTTTATTATTATTTTTTAAAATAATATTTTATTTAAAAAAAAACTACATTATATATATTATAAAGTTAAAATAATAATATTTATAAATAATTTTTTTGTTTAAAATAAATATTGGTTAATTTATTATTATTATTATTTTTTAAATATTACCAATAAAAAATATAATTCAACTTAATCCCATATAAAATACAGAAAAATACATATTATATTTAAAATATTATATAATTTACTTATTAAATCTAAAATAATATTAAATTATATATAGTATTTAACAAAATATTCAATTTTATATTTGTGTTGAGGGTGAAGGAATATGCGTGAATAATGTTAAATGATATTTCCTTTACTATTTTATTTATTTTTTAAATTTTTTATTATTTAAAAAAATAGTTATATAATATTACAAACATTAATAGGGAAGTCATATAGTATTATTCTTATTTTAAAAGGATTTTTCACCACCTGCCTTTAGGAGGAAAAGGGGACCAAATTTTGTTCCATGTGAAAAGCTTAAACCTAATCTATCCTTACAATCATAAATATAAATAAAATCTAAAAGTATAATTAAATAAAGATAAAAACTAAATATAAATAAAATCTAAAAATATAATTAAATAGAGATAAAAACTAAATATAAATAAAATCTAAAAGTATAATTAAATAGAGATAAAAACTAAAGGTACCACTAGTTTCCCCATTGGAGAGTATAATTTCTTCGTTGAAGTTTTTTCGATATAAGTATTTTTAAAAGTGTGTTTTAAAAGTTAATTAGCTAATACATTCAACTCATTTCATGAGTGATGTGAGAAAATGATATTATTCCCTACCTGATTAACCCGAAATTTTATGATTAATTTATGATTAACCCGATCAATAACAACTTTATAATCATGCATTGCTTATATTCATAAGAAACACATCTAAGTGGCTTAAAAAAACCAATAAAGTGACAAATTCCACTTTGTTGGATTGTTTGTCCACAATGCATACTTATAGGAAAGTAATGAATTCACATATAAAATTCTAACCTCAGAATTGATTTATTTCTTTTTTGCTTGGGATAAATTGTGAATATTTGAATAAATTTTGAAATATTTAAAAAAACTTTTACAAAGCAAAAACCTTTGCATAATATTATAAAATATTATTATTTTTTTATATGTTTCAAAATTTATTAAATATTATATTAATTTTATAATGAATAATTACTTTTCGTAATCTTGTTTTTAGACCTTATTGAAGTAAATACTTCAGTATAAGATACAATATGGAAACACATCCGTGACATCATAGTAATTTACAATAGTGTTATTTCCAAACACTCTTCCAAATAGCAAATAATCTTCTGTAAGCCCAATAATTATTTAAGAAAATCTATGGAATTTTACTGTTATAGGTAGGTTTATCGAAACAGTAAATATCTTTAAATTAGATGGGTGATTTTTTTTTTCTTAATATGATGGTAGAAGTGTTTGAATCTTATTTTTAGGGTGGAAATAGGTTTATTACCATCAATATTCTAAAAGCACTTAAAATTTTGAAGTTTAACAGCTATATCTAAGATTTCCAAAAAAAAATTGCCCAAAAAAATCCATTATTTTGTAAACCAATTTGCTAATTTCTTAACTACCCTCAAGCTTACAAACCTTTTTAAAAACATTATCTTAAAATGCAAAACAATCATTATCATAAATAATCTTTAAATAAAACACTGTATTTAAAGTACATGGGCTGAAAATTCTTCTTCAAAACCCTAATACATTTAAATCGACAACTATAACCAAAATTTTCAAAATTTTTTACCAAAATTTTCAAATAAATTATTTTGTAGGTTTTTTAGACTACGCGAATACATTTTATCAATAATGAATTCAAGATCCGCTGTTGTGGCCTAACGGTAAGGCGTTTGGTTAATACGAATGAGGTCGCACGTTCAAACCTCCATCCGCCCACCGAAATTTTGACAATGCCAACATACCCTTGCTGACATCACCCTGGGCCACATGGAAACCTCTGGGCCTACCACGTGGCAGCCTGTGATTGGCTGCCCAAAAGGAATATTCCAAAGAATATTACGTGGAATATTCTTTTTTTTAAATTCAAAAACTAAGGGTTCTTGGGCGATTTTGTTTTTGGCATAACTTTCTCATACGGTGACCATTTTTTGAACCGTTTGCGACACCGAAATCAGGAAGACGAGTTCTATCCATTCGTTTAGTTTCCAATCAGTTCTGAGCACTTTCATTTTTGACCATTTTACGACACTTGGTATTGAGCTCTTGATCACGTTTTGAGGCCCTAAACGACGTTTTTTGGGAAATCCACCCCAGTGATTTTTTTGTCTAAAAATCGTCTTTTCCGTCGTAGTCCTCGGAGAGATCTTTCCAACGGGCTATCATGCGTGTCAAACGGAGATAGTACCACCAATTCGTGACCCCAGGAAGTTGATGTACCAACTTACCCAAAAGCGGGGCCCACAATTTGGCGTTTCATCTTCTAGGGTTAGGTTTTGGAATGTGAAGGGTTTTCCATTGTTTTTCAACAATAAATAGGCCCTCGAGCCTCATTGTAACACAGTTTTTGGAGAACAGTTCAGAGGCATGTAGCTGACACATCTCTTCTCAGAGATAAGCTACCATCGCCCTAGCTGGGTTATTTCCATTTCTATTTGTAAGCATATTTCAGTGTTTTATAGTAATGAAATGAAGTATTATTTCCACTGCATATTTGTCTTTATGGTTATCTCTGTATTTTATTGCGTTCTTGTTTAAATCTGGATCAGTGTTATCAGAGCGGTCTGCTTTTTCTCTATTTTTCTTTGCATGTCCCCAACGAGGTCGGGATATAAGGAGTTAGGTCTGGAACTGGTCGAACCTTTGCAAGACCAGCCTCGCAAATCTCGACGACCTCCCATGGCGGATGAGAAGAAAAACGAGGGGGCAGGAGATCCTATCAAAATATTGCTCGAAGAAGCCCTCGAGCGACAAAGGAACGTGATGATGGACAGCTTTGCCCAAATCCTTCAGCAGCTACCTAGAGGCGACGCATCGGCTTCCAACAGCTACTCTGGAGATGCCACACCGTTTAAGGTACAAGTTAATTTTTAAATCCCCATCTTCGAGGGTCAAATAGATGCAGATGTCGTAGATAAATGGTTAAATCTGCTCGATGGGTATTTTTCCGTCCATGAATTTTCAAGTCAGGAAAAGATTGTTTTCACTCTTCTCAAAGCAGTCCCCCACGTCAAGGACTGGTGGGAAACCTACTGCGAACAGAAGGATGAAAGTGCAGGCTCACTGTTTTCAGCCGCACCCACTTGGAATGACATTCGGGATGACATCAAGGAGCAGTACTACCCTGTCAAAATCTATGAGTACAAATACATCAAATGGACCACACTGCGGCAGGGACGAGACCAAGATGTGTCGGAGTTCACAAACATTTTTCATACCCTTCGCACACAATTGGGTATCAAAGATTCTGAGGTTCATCTGGTACTCAAATACTGCAGCTACCTACACAGATACATCTAGGAAGAGATGGAGTTCTTGAACATCTCCTCACTCGGCACAACATACTGATACGCTGTCAAAATCGAGCAAAAGTTCAAACAAAAGAAGCAAGACTTTGGATCTGCATATCCAAAGCCCAAAGGACAAAGCCATGGCGGGGTGACCTAAGACAACCCGTCGAAGCCGCAAGAAAAGAACAACACCACGAAGCCAAAGAAGGACACTGGAAAGTGGTGTGAGTTCCACAAGAGTCCCACTCATAACACAAGTGAGTGTCGGACCAAGTAGTCGTTGGTGTCGAGTTGAAGGCTTCCGAATCAGATGCATGTTTCGACTCTGAGTCAGAACCCGACAAGGGGAATGACAAAGGGAAGCAGATCATTGATGCGGAGCCGAGTGCCACTATTGCTACTGCCAAGATCCAGAAAAATGAGCCCGAAGATCCAAAGGAGGGGGAATGTCTTTTCAACTCACAGATGTGGGTGAAGGGTTCGCCGCTGCAATTCATTGTCGACAGTGGCAACCAAAAGAACCTCATTTCAGTAGAGGTTGTGAAGCGGTTGGGCCTACCAACTACACCACACCCACAGCCGTACAGTATCGGTTGGCTTCACGAAGGACAAGATCTCAAAGTTTGCCAACAGTGCCGCCTTCCCTAGAGCATCAAGCGCTTCACAGACGAGGTATTATGTGATGTTACACCTCTGGATGTTTGTGAAGTACTATTGGGCCAGCCATACTTGTGGAGGCGACATGTTGTGTATGAGTCAAGGCCTCGTGCTGTCATCATTTCTTTGGATAATTCATTATACAGGATACCAGAGGTAGCCCACCTACCGCCACCTCTTTGATCACTGCTAAGAAAGGCAGCAAGCTCATCTCACAGACTAGGAAATTTATTTTCTGTTTGGTTCGCTCCCAAAGTAAGGGGAAGATCGTTGCTACTTACATGACCCCCGCAAAGGGTTCCTCCACACAACAGCAGCAACAGAGGGATACAGTCGTGACAGAACACAGGAACAACTTCTCCTTACCCGGAGGGGTACCACACAAGTTTCAGGTGGGCGACAAAGTTTGGTTACATTTGTAGAGGGAGCGCCTTACCAGAACCCATCAGAAACTTAGACCACTTCGAAATCGTCCTTACACCAGTAACAAGGCTACAGGAAACAATGCTTTGAAGCACAACATTCCTCCATTCCTTCGCTTGCATCGAGTTTTCAATGTGGACTGTCGCCGACCATGCTCCCCACCATTTCTAGACACATCAGAGATTGCAGAACAACTCACCAGAGACCGAGCTCAGTAGAAGCTTCCTCATCTCAGGGAGAAACTCAACTCAATGGGGACCATTGCTTCCTAAGGGGGGAGGAATGATCCAGGTGGATGTTGGTGACCACCCACCTATCCCATTTGGACCCCCACAATTGTCTTTTTCAGTTTTTCTGTTTCCTTAATTATAGCACAATTTACTATTTTTAACAGTTTTTCAGGTCCTAAACTTCCGGTGCCATTTTGAGGCCCTAAACGACGCTTTTTGGGAAATCCACCCCAACGATTTTTCTGACTAAAAATCGTCTTTTCCGTCGTATTCCTCGGAGAGATCTTTCCAATGGGCTATCATGCGCGTCAAATGGAGATAGTACGACCAATTCGCGACCCCGGGAAATTGATGTACCAACTTACCCAAAAGCGGGGCCCAAAATTTGGCGTTTCATCTTCTAGTGTTAGGTTTTGGAATGTGAAGGGTTTTCCATTATTTCTCAACAATAAATAGGCCCTCAAGCCTCATCGTAACACAATTTTTTGAGAACAGTTCAGAGGCATGTAGCCGACACATCTCTTCTCAGAGATAAGCTACCATCGCCCTAGCTGGGTTATTTCCATTTCTATTTGTAAGCATATTTCAATATTTTACAGTAATGAAATGAAGTATTATTTACGTTGCATATTTTTCTTTATGGTTATCTCCGTATTTTATTGCATTCCTATTTAAATCTGGATCAACCCAAGCAACCGGCCAACTGGGGTAAACATGTGATGAGAGGCCACTATGATATGATTTGACCTCCTAAGTCAAATTAAAGAAGTGGAGCTAATGGAAACACACCATACATACATCCAACATCATCAACAGAACCCTCATAAGACAAGTCAGCCACTCAAACAACCTGTCCCTGGGTCCCACTATTGTTTTAGGTCTCTTGGGCCATAGTCGCTCTCATGCTATAGGCAAGGGAGCGACCAACAACCTAAAATCTCCCTCACAAGTCTACCTGCCAATGACTATTGAGAAAAATTGTCAGTGTTGTGCCATCGACCCTGGGATTTAAGCCACTTTCTCAGTCTCAAAGCCCAGGATATTGCCAATAACATATCCATCTCTTCAAATAAGTAAATTAACATGGAAATGAAAGTAAAAGAAAATACTTGTTCAAGACTTTGACTAGATCCCTACTAGCAATCCCAGTCATTTTGTCGAACATATCATCAACATTTAATCTACAGGTGTAAACAACAGAATTAAGTGTAGGGATCTCATACTCGTCTGAGAATTGTTATGAACCATTGTTCCTTCATGCCATTTGTTGCATTATCATCTATGAGGTCATAAGCACATTATCCATTCACATACAAGTAAAAACATGCTAAGAGCCATACATAGTTGTTGTCATATAAGGTGCATATAACCAACATAATAGGAACAAAAATACAATAAAAATATCAACCATAAAATTCATAAATACATCAGTAATTTTACAAATGAAAATCAAGGGAATGGATATCTCATTAATGAATGCAATGAACCAACTGGAGATGGGACTACAATGTTCCACCTGGCTGTAGAATGGCTGAGCCAAATATCTTTTCATCCATTCAGTCCATGCCATATTCCAATCATGAATGCGAGATCTCATATAAAACATCAATTATCAAAACTCATCTAGGGCTTATAGAGGCCATCCACATCAACCCATCAAACAGTGATTCCACCTCATAGTTAGACATCACCAAAACCATCACTAGATCGGCCTCCATCCTAGCCATCTAGGGCACCAAAGAATTTATTCCAACGAAGGCTCCAGGACTAGTAACTCAACTCACAGCTACCATTGAGCTATAGATCATTTGTCCAAACAAAGCTTTAGGACTAGTAACTCAACCTATGATGTTATAGGGCTCCAGAGGATTGTTCAACCAAGGCTCCAGGAACTAATAACTCAACCCAAGCTAAGGAAACCCTGAGAACCAACCAAAAAAAATAATGAAAATAAACTCATCATCACCATGGTTTCTAGGAAATGACAAGGCTAGGAAATCCACTATCAATCTAAGAAATCCATCATGCCAATGACAGATCATAACCAAGAATCCACATGCATATTCGATGCATGTCCAAACTAGTGAAGAAATCATACATGCAACTTGGTACTTGCAAGAAAATCCAATGTAGTTGTTGATGTTGATTCCCTCTTGTGCTTTCCTTCCCTTCCTTTTCCTTCTTGCTCCAATAATCCAAGCATGCCACACCCTCCAAGAGTGCTCCAGGAAAACTCTTTGTATCCAAGAGTATGAGAGAGAGAGAGAGAGAGAGAGAGAGAGAGAGAGAATTAGAGAGCTTCAATAATGAACTAACAAAAGGTTACCAACTGATCCTTAGAAGACTTTTTATAAATGAGGCCTCTACTTTCTTCATTTTCCATTATTTTCTTCATTTTCCTCCTAACATGCAACTTGGGACCTCTCACCTCCTTTTTCTCCTAGTTTCCATTATTTTCATAAATAAATGTTCCAAAATGCATTTTAATGCCTTTTCCAATTTCTTTAGCCACAAACAACCAAATGAACACCCCCTAGGATGTATTTCCCAACATGATGTTAGGTCCCTATAATACTAGTGATTTCCTCATTACAATTGTATTTGTATCCCTTTTTAATATTGTTGTGCCCCTATTTCCCCATATTGTTATTATTGTGCCCCATAGAATCCCTCTATGGTTATTTTTGTGCCTTTATATTATTATTGTTAGGTGGACTTGGTTATATTGTGACCCCTTAGACTCCTATATATAGAAAGGAGGTTTTGTCATTTGAATCGTCTAAGAATTGTTCATTTGTGTAATGTAAAGGAGGTTGTCCCTCGAAGAGGCTTATTTCTAAGGTGTTGATCTATCTTTTCTATCTTTTTGTGAGCTTGTTTCCTAACATTTGGTATTAGAGCTTTCGATTCTAGGGTTTTGCTACTCCAAACAGGACATTGTGTCATTTTTGCTATAACTTTCTTTCTGTGACATTTCAGAAGCGAAAAACAAACCCATTTGAGAAAAAATCGCGTTGAATCTCAAGTCCGAATTTTAGAGCTTCTATCGCTATATTCTCGAAGATATGATATGAGGAAGTTAGAGCTTTCGCAGACCCCCAAATTACATTTCAAACAGGTCACGTTGGGAAAATTGTCATAACTTTCGCTCTATATATCAGATTAAATTTTCATAAGAAGTTACAAAAAAAAAGGATGGATTGTAGTTTTTGTGAGTATCATTTTCAGAACCTAAGGTTGAAATAATGATATGCGGCATGTCATACAAGTTTTCTCTACTGAACTAGTCTATAATCAGGTCACCATGGGAGATTTGGCATAACTCTTCCTTGAAGAATCCAATCTTGATCAGATTTGTGGGGTTAGAAAGAGGACTCAAAGGGCTACCGGAGGATGATATTTCAGATATTTGAGATCCGCGGATACAGAGGCACAATAGATTCAATATCGAGCTCTTACAAAGCGAAAAAAGAGGTGTGTAATTTTTTTCATTTTGCATAAGATTGGTTGGAAAAAATAGTTTGAAGGAATTCAAAGGGAATAGTGAAGAATTATTAGAATTAATTAATGCCCCGAAGAAAGAAAATGGAAACACCTAGTAAGAAACCTGAAAACTCTAGCATGACTTGTGAAGAAGAGGAAGAAATGAAACATGATATATCAAAATTACAAGACCAAGTACAACAAGTTTCACTCTCACTAAAGGTAAATGAATCCAAGAGGAATGGCGTGGAAGCTAATATGAATGGCATGAAATTTAAGTTCAATGGCATGGAAGCTAAGATGAATGGCATGGATGCTAAGATGGAAGCTAAGATGAATGGCATGGATGATAATATGGAAGAATTGAAGATAAATTTGAATAAGTTGCTACAAGAAATGGTCACTAATGGTGAAAGGGTAGTAAAGGAAACTCATGATGACAAAAAAAGAAATGTTAATCATGATTTCATAGACTCTAATGTTGGATTGAAGACCCACCATATTCCAAAAATTGATATGAGGAAGTTTGATGGCAAGGATCCCACAACATGGATACTATAGATGGAGCGATTTTCCGATCTCCATAATGTGCAAAACACACAAAAGGTACATATTGCAACATTATATTTGGAACCAAATCAGTTTGTATGGTATCGATGGCTTTTATCTCGCAAACAAATTGTCACTTGGGCAATTTTTACGAAAGAAATGACAACAAACTATGAGGATACAAAAAGCAACACCTTTTTTAGCCAATTGATAAGTCTCTAACAAAAGGGTTCAATGATGGAGCACATTGAGGACTTCCAAAAATTGAACATAAGGATAAAAGATATTCTAGAGGAGCATAGGATTGATGTGTTCATAGGGACTTTAAAGGATACCATCCAACATGAGGTTCGCCTTTGGGAACCTGATTCATTGGAGAAGGCATTCAGGTTAGCAAGAAAAATGGAAAGAAAAATTATGGCAACCAGGAAGCCTACCACTCACAACTATAAAGATGGAAGTGTTGTTTCCCATAGCCTTCCACAACCTATAAGGTTGACACTACAACAATTGGAAGAAAAAAGAGCAAAATGGCTTTGTTACAGTTGTGATAGCAAATACACTAAAGGTCATAAGTGTGCTGAGAAGAAATTATTCTACATATATTGTGAAGAGGAGGAAGAAAAGGAACAATAAATGTCAAAAGAAGAGGATATACTCCAAGAACAAACCATAGATAAAGAAGAAATGAATCCAACCATAACTTGTAATGCATTGGCTAGAATTACCACTCCTCAAACTATCAAGATAGAAGGACATATCAAGAAGAAAAAGGTAATAGTGTTGATTGATTCAGGAATTACCCACAATTTTATTCATTGTAAGATAGCAAAAGAATTGAATTGCTTTCTATATCCAGCACCAGAGTTTCTAGTGATGGTTGCAAGTGGAGGAACCATAAATTGCTCTAGAAAGTACCATAATATCAAGCTATCCATGGGATAATATGTATTGAATAGCCCAATTCTTTCCATTCCAATGGGTGGTTTTGATTTTGTACTAGGAGTCCAATAGCTACAATCCTTGGGTACAATAGCTTTTAATTTTCAAGAATGTTTCATGAAATTTTCTGCGAAAGGAAAGGAATTTGAATTAAGGGGTATTGCAGGGAAATTGTGAAAGATAATCAACTTTAACGGTATGACAAAGATTCTAAAAAAGGAACAACGAGGTGTAATTGCACAATTATGTTCGCTAGATGTTTGCACATTGAAATGATCTATTTCTCCATATCTCCAAAAATTCTTACACAAATCATTCCAAGGTATTTAAGACTCCCAAGGTACTCCCGCCTATTTGTGATCAAGATCATGTTATTCATTTGATTCCAGGAAGTGTTTCTCCAAACATAAAGCCGTACAGATATCCATATGCCCAAAAGAGTGAAATTGAACGTATGGTTGTAGAAATGTTAGAGGTTGGTATAATTCAACCTAGTCAAAGTTATTTCTCTGCTCCAGTAGTATTGGTGCACAAGAAGGATGGATCATGGCGCATGTATCTGGATTATAGGGAGATCAACAAGCTCACTATTAAAGATAATTTTCCTATTCCTGTCATTAATGAATTATTGGATGAACTGCATGGATCAATTTACTTCACCAAGTTGGATCTTTATTCAGGATATCATCAAATTAGAATGAAGATTGAAGATATTCCAAAAATAACATTTAGAACTCATGAGGGTCATTATGAATTTTTGGTCATGCCTTTTGGCTTTACAAATGCACCTTATACATTTCAAGGTTTGATGAATTCCATTTTCAAACCCTTCCTTAGAAAATTTGTGTTAGTATTTTTTGATGATATACTAATCTACAACAAGTCTTGGAAGGATCATGTTGAACATGTTGATAGGGTGTTACAACTATTGGAGGAGAAACAATTATATGAAAAAAGATCCAAATGTTTCTTTGGAGTAAAAGAGGTGGAATATATGGGTCATATTGTATCTCATGAAGGTGTTAAGGTAGACCCTAGAAAAATTAAAGCCATTAAGGAATGGAAAATTCCCACATCCATAAAGCATCTCTGAGGATTTCTTGGATTGACAGGGTATTATCACAAGTTTGTTAAGAATTATGGGAGAATAGCAGCACCTCTAACAACATTATTGAAGAAAGATGCATTTTCATGGACTCCAGAAGCAACAAATGCCTTCAAACATCTTAAAGAGGCAATGTGCCAAGCACCAATCTTGGCTACACCAGACTTCAAAAAAACCTTTATTGTGGAATGTGATGCTTCAGGAAATGGAATTGGTGCTGTTTTAATGCAAGTTGAAAGATCCATTGCTTTCGAAAGTCATCCAATCAAGGGAAAGTATTTACACAAAGCTATTTATGAGAAGGAAACGTTGGCAATACTACATGCACTTAAGAAATGACAACCCTACCTAATGGGAAGACACTTCAAGGTAAAAAAGAATCATGTTAGCCTTAAATACCTTTTAGAACAAAGATTATCCTCTGAAGAGTAACAAAAATGGATCACAAATATGTTGGGTTATGACTTTGAAATCATCTACAAAAAAGGGAAGCAAAATGTTGTGGCAGATGCAATCTCAAGAAAGGATGAGGATCTGGAAGCATTGTTGCGCGCCATTTCTATTATCCAACCAGATTAGATAAACGAAGCGAGGGAGGAATGGAAGAATGGTGAAGAAGTGTGGGCACGTATTCGAAAGTTACAGCAAGATTCCAATACATCTGATACATTTAGCTAGAAAAATGATTCGTTATGGTACAAAGATCGCTTATACCTCTGTAAAAATTCCCAACTCAAACAAAAGATTCTTATGGAATTGCACACTTCTCCCTTAGGAGGGCACTCAGGATTCTTAAAAACTTACCATAGGGTTAAGAAGGAATTTTTTTAGGATGGCCTTAATCAAATATTCAAAAGTTTGTGGCAGAATGTTTGGTTTGCCAACAAAATAAAGTTGAAACAATTAAGACCCCAAGCCTATTACAACTTTTATCCATTCCAAGCCAATTTTGGGAGGAGGTTTCAATGGATTTTATCATAGGTTTACCCAAGTCTGAAGGAAATAGTGTCATCGTGGTGGTAGTTGACAGTCTTACCAAGTATGCACACTTTTGTGCATTATCACATCCATTTAAAGCCAATACAGTTTCTACTGCATTTATGGAAACAATTCAAAAGCTACATGGAAACCCAAATATTATTGTAAGTGACAGAGATCCCATTTTCACTGGAATTTTTTGGACAAAATTATTTTCTTGTCTTGGTACTGAGTTAGCTCATAGCTCATTTTATCATCCTCAATCTGTTGGGAAAACTGTGATAGTAAACAAATGTTTGGAAGGATATCTTCATTGCTTGTATCTGATAACTAAACAAAATGGGTCAAATGGTTGACTCTGGCTAAATAGTGGTATAACACTTCCTTCCATTATGCAACAAAATGACCCCATTTATGGCACTTTATGGATATTAGCCACCATCCATCAAATCATATTTAAGAGAAAATTCTAAGGTTCAAGCAGTGGAACATCACATCAAGCATCAAAAACAAGTTCTCCAACTCTTAAAGGATAACCTCGTTTTGGCGCAGAATAGAATGAAACAACAGGCAGATCAACATCGCATCGAAAGAAGTTTTGATGTAGGTGACTGCATATTCCTACAGCTACAACCATATAAACAAATTTCCCTCAAGCAAGCTAAGAAGGATAGTAAATTATCACCAAAGTATTATGGTCCACACAAGGTGTTACAAATTATCGGTACTATGGCATACAAATTGGAGCTTCCTGCAGCTTCTCGAGTGCACCCAATTATTGAGCTCCAAAACTGTCATTTCCTTAGCAACTTTTCTCATCCATTCTTCTTTGCTTTTCCATGAAAAATGCATCCTTATCATCAATCACCATTATACATTGCCTCAAGCAGAACATTTTAGTGATTTACATGTTATACTTTTATGTTTGTTGTTTGAATAAGTTTTTGTCTTTTAGCTATGGAATGCAGCCACATTCTGCAGCTAATCGGCTGTTCCGCAGCTACCTCCACGCTTTTGCAGGTTCCAGGTGTCAAGAGGGAAAAATGACTACATGGCCAACTTGGAAAACAGTAGGGCATGGATCGTGTCCTATTCACTTGGCCTAGGTCGACAAGGAAGACTCTGGTCAAATGGAAGTCAAACATAGAAAACTAAGGCAAACAAGGCTCTTTTTTGTACACATTTCTCAGTGATGGGATTCGAAGCAGTTTCCTGAGGCCACTGACTTCATCGACCATTGTGCAAACTGAATCCAATAGCCATTACCTTATATTTATGTCTCCAGCAACTAAGGAAGAGGATTCCATGTACCTGTCTTGATACATGTTTTGTTGTAGGTTATTTTTCTCCTTAAAACAATTGTATAATTTCTCTATAAATACCTGTGTGAAGAATGCAGAACCAGTTCAATTTTTCTCATGTGTTAAGTTCATATTACCACTTTGTAATTTTGGAAAGTCATTCTCTATTTTTTTAATATGAATAGTGTGTGTTTCATGGATACCTGAAAGCATTTTTTGGAGTGTTGATTAAGTACGTAACCTGAGCAGCAACGGAGGACCCCTGCATTGGCTAAGGTTACATTTTATTTTTGTTTTGTCTTTCATAATTGAACTGTAAATTCACTGTGTTTATCCATGATGTTTATAACCATTTTCTAACTTTGTTCATAATGCAGTTTTTGTCATCTTCTTACTAATGCAGAATAGTTTTATTTCAGTACAATATAGTTCTTTTGTTCATTTCTTTCTAGTTTCTTATCAGTAGCTTGAAGTTGAGTTCAGTAGTGTAGAGTAATTTATTTCATTTGTTGTTCATTAGTCTTTAAGTTTTTATTTAAAACTGATTAGTGCCATTACTGTTTTTTCATTTTATTACTAGTTTAGTGACTCATATTGTAAGTGAATGTTTCTAAAAAGCCCTTCTAGTTGATGGTTCATATTGAACCAAGTGGTTGGATATTTCATTTATGTAATGTGTCTTCTCCTACATTTTTGTATTTATTTTCTATAATAATGATGAAGTACAAAATTCCTCAAAATGTTATCACAAGGAGTTTGTTCTCTCAAAATTGTGTAGCAAAGTAACTAAGCACTTCATTTAGTTTTCCATATTAGATTAGTTGCAATTTCATTTTTAGTCTTAGTCTTTCAATTAATTTTGTTGTGAATTCACTTTCAGTTTTTCATTAAGTTTTGATTCTGCAATAGACTAAAACAGTGGTTGTAATCTCAGTTTTAGTATTTTATTTTACCTTTATTTCCATCATAGATAGCTGCAATTCCACTTTCAATATTTCATTAAGCTGATTAGACAATAGTTGCAACTTCACTCTTAAGTTCCTTTAGTTCATGTTTTGGAAATAATAATAAGAGAAAAAATAGGAACTCTATTTTCATTTTCTTGACTAAACTTTACTTCCAAATATGACTTTAAGCACTCTTAGTCCTCATTTCATTTCTCTAGCAGAAGTAGATTTAAGGTTTTTGTTAAATGCATTGTACATCATTAGGGATTAAAGGATTAAAAACCCCAAAAAAACTTAAAACTCAAAAACATTGAAGTAAGAAGGGCCATGTAGCACATATAGTGCACTACACTTCATCAGTTTACACTAATCGGATTGATAATTTATGTAGAGAAATTTAGGACACTAAATTGACCAAACATTTTGGCGTCATTGCTGGAGAAGTGTAACTAGGTAGCCTTATATCTTACATTCATTAAAATAAAAAACAAAAACAACAAAACAAAACAATGACATGCATAGAGAAAGAGACTATAGGGGTAGAAGTTCAATTCCCACAACTCCACCTACTCCAACAAGAGTTAAAAGAGACACACCTCCATCCGAGACTCATACTCCCAGCCATAGGATTCCTAGAATTCAAGGGGCGGAAATTTAATCAGAAGATTCTCCTACTTCATCTACTACAACAGACCTAGGAGAGAAGACCTTCTCCTACTTCATCTACTAAAACAGACCTAGGAGAGAAGATCTTTTTAACCTCTACAGGGGAGCCTATTGTAGTTGAAGAGGTAGGAATACTTAGTGAAGAAGAAGAAGTAGAAACTCTCTCCTATACTCCATTAATAGAAGAACCAGAGGAGGAGGCAATAACCTTGTAGGTTGAACCTTATACTGACTCTAAAGAAACTGTAATGGCAGAAAAAGAACAAGATGGATAATTCTCATTGTTTGGAGGAGGGAGTAGAGGGAGAGGTAGATGAAACAATGGAGGAGGTAGAGGTAATAATGGAGGAGGCAGAGGAAATAGGGAAGTAGATAACTCATTTGGATTCCCTATAGTGAATGAGGAAACGCATACCACAATGAAAAACACCTCACCATATGTCCTCCCAAAATTTTATGGATTGAGAAGTGAGGACCCTAAAACATTTTTGTTTGAGTTTGAAATCTTGTGCAGAACCTATGACTATTTAGAAGACACTCAAAAACTCAAATTGTTTCCCTCAACACTAAAAGGGGCTGCTTTGAAATGGTTCATGGGGTTAGTCACTCAATCCATTAGAAAATGGAATGATATGAAACAGGGATTTTTGTATAGGTACTTAGATTATTGTATGCCTACCAATCATAAAGATGAGGTGTTCAAAATAATACAAAAAGAGGATGAAAACTTAGAGGATTTGCTTGAGAGATTCAACTATAATTTGAAAAGAGAAAATATGAACAATTTAGATGAAGAAACTTTGAAAGCTCTTTTGTTGAAGGCCATTAGAGATGAATGGATAGATATCCTTAACATGATGGGGAAGGGAGATATCTCTCAACTTCCATTGAGTGACATGGCAGAACTATGTGTTCATCTCTCAAGAGGGAAATCTAAAACCAGGAAAGGGCCAAGAGATCCTTCTCTTGTTAAAGCAAACAAATATGCAACTAGATCTATAAGTAGGGTTGAAATTGGCAATATCCTTGATGAGTTCAAAACTAACATTTAGTGAGCAGCTAGACAACCTTAAAATTCAAAACAAGCAGAAAACAGACGCTGATGATTTAGCCATATTTTGTCCAAAATGCAGAAAGAAACATGCTCTAAGGGAATTCCCTTTAGATGCAAAAATTGTAGAAACTTATATGATTTGTTCAGAAAGTCACGAGACCAAGGGTTGTCCCTCAATCCTAGGTCTTAAGGCTGTCTTTCAAGAGGAAACAGTCCCAAATTCTATAGAATCTCTTTTTTTTGTTGCAAGAAGACCTTGGTAGGGGCCACAAAATCAAGGATTTAATAATCCAATGTATCTTCAGCCTCCACCAAACTCGAATTCTTGGCAGCAACCTTGGCCTCAACCTCAATCTTAGTATCAATCTCAACTGTGGGCACAAGGGGTACAAAATCCTTATGGGAGATTTGCCCAATATTACCAATATCCTCCATCCTATCAGAGTTATCCTCCCCCACAAAATCAACAGCAAAATCAGCAACCACAACTTCAAAATCAGAACCCTCAACTCTCATTACCCTTTCCACAATAACCTCTACAACAAAGTAAAAATCCTCAGCTCTTACTCCCATTTTAACAAAAACCAAATCAGCGACCTACCCAACCATTTCCAAAATCCAATAATAAAAACCCTCATAATGCTTATGTGGTAGAAGCACAACAATTTCCAACTTACATGATTACTCCTCTAGATCTTAATGATGTTCAACTTAGATCTGGTAGGATATTAGAAAAGGAAAAACCTTCTATAGTCATTCAAGAACAAGATATCTCTGAGGAAGCATCTCTAAAAGTCAATAAAAGTTTGGAGGGAAAATCCCTCCAAAACCAAAACATTGAAAAAGAAAAACAAAAATAAATCAATAAACACAACCCCTATCATTGAGCAACCAGTATCTACTTCTACACCTCCTTTTCCTGAGAGATTACAAATTGATAGAGGGGTAGAGAAACATATCTTGTTGCCCAATTGTGACTTTCTAGATGAATTGAAGAATGTCTATATCAAAATTCCTTTGTTACAAGCCATTAGAGAAATTCCTATTCTAGCCAAGAAAATAAAGGAGTTGAGCATTAAAAGACCAAGAAGGAAACCAAGAGAAACAAAAAGAATTCACCTGGTAGGAAAGATAGCAGACATCATGATGGGAAAGATTGCCATGAAGAAATATGTGGATCCAGGAAGTCTAATTGTAAAAACACATATAAATGGAATTTAAATTTCAAACACATTGATTGACTTAGGGACAACAATAAATATTATGAGTAGACAAACTATGGAACAACTTAAACTTCCTAATCTTCTTTACACACCTACCTTGCTACAACTTGCAGATAGATCAGTAATCAAACTGGATGGTGTACTAGAAGACATTTCAGTATCCTTAGATTCTTGGGAATATCCGTTGATTTCATGTTTTTAACTCCCAAGAATAATCTAGGAGGACACCCACTCATATTAGGAAGATCTTGGCTGGCCACAGCTGATGCTTTTATTAGTTGTAGATCTAGTGACATGTATATTTCTGATGGTAATTCAATAAAGAAATTTACTTTGTATCCTCCAACAAAAGCAATCACAAAAATAGATGACAAGGAATGAATTGATGATGAAGATGATATTCAGCCTCTCTTTACTATGGCATAAATTAGTGAAGATAGTCAAATTTTGAACACATTGGAAAATTTTGAAACATCTTCAGAATATGATCATGCACAATTTCAAAAAAAATCTAATGTTGAATACTTTTCATCTAGGCAGATGTCTCTCTATTCTATGGAAGAGTTTGGTAGCTCTACAATTGAAATTTTTCCAGGTAGGACATTGAACATAAAACAAAAATTGGAGAAACTACAACAAGAAGAGCTAAACAAAATATTACAAAAACATTCTGCTACATTTCCATGGGAATAGACTGACATGAAAGTATTGATCCTAAGACTTGTATTCATCATATTTATATTGAAGAAAATAATATACCAATTAGACAACCTCAGAGAAGAATGAATCCAAATCTTAGGGAAATTGTGAAAAAAGAGCTCCAAAAATTACTCAATGTAAAATTCATTTACCCAATTTCAGATAGCCAATGGGTTTCTCCTTTGGTAATTGTGCGTAAAAGAATGGTAAATGGAGGGTGTGCATTGATTATAGAGAATTGAATAAAGAAACCTTGAAAGATCATGGTAATTGTGCGTAAAAAGAATGGTAAAAGGAGGGTGTGCATTGATTACCAAGAATTGAATAAAGAAACCTTGAAAGATCACTTTCCTTTTCCCTTTATAGATCAAGTATTATATACATTAGTAAGTAAGATGTATTTCTCATTCTTGGATGGTTTTAGTGGTTATAATCAAATTCAGGTAGCACCTGAGGATCAGGATAAAACCACATTTACTTGTCCATGGGGAACTTTTGCCTACCGAGTACTTCCTTTTGGGTTATTTAATGCACTTGCAACATTTCAAAGAGCAGTACTAGGAATTTTTCTGATCTAATACATGATTGTGTAGAAGTATATATGGATGATTTTACAGTCTATGGTAACACATTTGAAGAAGCTTTGGAAAATTTGGAAAAAGTCCGTAAAAGATGTAAAGAAACAAACCTTTCACTAAGCCATGAAAAATGCTTTATGATATTTACAGAAGGTATTGTTTTAGGACATCACATTTCAGGAGATGGGATTAAAGTTGATAAATCTAAAGTTGAAGTCAACTCTAAGTTATCAATTCCAAGTTGTCAAATGGATATTAGAAGTTTTTTAGGATTTACAGGATACTATAGAAGATTTACAGAAAACTTCACTAAAATAGCATCTCCACTCTTCAAGTTGCTTACAAAATATTGTGAATTGAAGTGGAATCGTGATTGCCAACTAACATTTGAAACCTTGAAAGAAAAAATATCTGAGGTACCTATATTAAGAGGACCAAAATGGGAACTTCCTTTCCATATTTCTACAAATGCTTCAGATACAGCTCTGGGAGCTGTATTGGGACAAAAATATTTGATACCTTATGCCATTTACTATACAAGTAAAAATTTGACTCCCATTGAGTTGAATTATACTGTGACTGAAAAAGAATTCTTAGTTGTTGTTCGTGCAATTAATAAGTTCAGACACTATATAGTAGGCTATGAAACCTTTGTTCATACATATCACTCTGCAATTAAATATTTGATGAATAAACCTACTACTAATGTCAGAGTTACAAGATGGCTTTAACTTTTGAAATAATTCAACATTACTATGCTAGATAGACCTAGAAAACAAAACATAGTTGCTGATTTCTTGACTAGGATTCAGAATATCAAAGAAGACTCCCCTGTTGAAGATAAGTTTCCTGATGAATATCTATTTGCAGTAACTACTCAAACTCCTTGGTTTGCAGATGTTTTTAATTACTTGGTTACAGGGAAGTTACCTTCACATTTATTTCCTAGAGAGAACAGAAAGATTATTCAAGAAAGTGAAAGATATTCATGGATCACTAACGAATTGTATAAAACAGAGCCATATCTTATGATCAGAAGGTGTGTTAGGGAAGATGAAATGTATGATATTCTCAAAGCATGTCATGATGAGCTGTGTGGTGGACACTTTGCTGACAAAAATAAAATCTATAAAATCCTTTCTTTAGGATATTATTGGCCATCCATCATCAAAGATGCTAAAGAATATGCCAGAAGGTGCGACAGCTACCAAAGGGTAGGGAAACCTACTCCCTCAAATGAAATGGCATTACAAACTCAGGTACTTATCGAACCCTTTGAAAAGTGGACTTTAGACTTTATTGGACCAATTAATCCTTCATCTAAGCAGAAAAAGTATATATTGGTATGTACTGATTATGTCACCAAATGGGTAGAAGCCAAAGCATTACTTTTTGCTAACAAAAAATCTGTAGTTAGTTTTATTTTTGAGGACATATTTACTCGCTTTGGTGTTCCAAGAGAAATTGTGACAGATCAAGGATCTCAATTCACATCCAACATGATGGAGAAGTTTATGGAGGAGTAAAAGATCAAGCATAGGAAATTTACTCCTTACCATCCACAAGCAAATGGTCAAGTGGAATCTACAAATAAAGTGATTGAAGGAATCCTCACCAAGATTGTGCATCTACATAGAAGATATTGGGCAAAAAGGCTTCCAGAAGCCTTGTGGACCTATAGAAATACATGGAGGAACACAATGGGACATACACCCTATGAACTTGTTTATGGGAAGCAAGTCCTATTCCCCATAGAGTTCCAAGTCAAAACTTTCAAGATGGCAGCCCAGTTGGGGATCAGAAGCTCAAAAGCATAGACTGGAGCAATTAAATAAACCTGATGAAATCGGATAAGAGGTTGTTCAAAGAACTAGTCTAGTTCAACAACAGAAGGCTAAATGGCATGAAAATTACATCAAGGACAAGAGGTTTCAAGAGGGATATTGGGCACTCTTATTTGATTCAAAGTTTAAAGATTTTCAAGGAATTTTTCAAACTCATTGGCTTCGGCCATATGATATTGAATTTTTTTTTAGTAATGGAGCAGTAAGGATCAGAACAATACATGAAAGTCAAACTCCTCTCCATGTGAATGGTTATAGAATGAAAATTTATCAAAAACCAATCTCAAAGGAGGAGTTCATCAAGATCTTTCAGAACAATTCTGGAATGAACTTGGTGAAGCAGAATCCTTTTTCTCCACCAACTTAGTCTTTGTTTTTCCTATCTAAAAAGAAAATAAAAAAAATAAAAAAATAAAAATAAAAAATTTGTATAAGGTTGAAAACCAATCAATGATTGGCATGCTTATACAAAAAATACAGGGTGAAAATCAGAAGACTCTTACACCCTATATTTTCAGTTTATTTTCTAAAAATAAAAAATGGTGACTCATTATGCATTCTGAAAAACTCATTGTCTTATCTCATTTCACTCTATTTAACTTTTGCAAGTTTCACTTCACTCCATTGCCATATTCCACCAATAAATTTTTCATCTCCAACATTTCTTTCATCTCCATTTTCATTTATCATCTTGCCATATTTTCACTCACATAGATATTTCCATTCTATTCATTCATAAGCCATATTTTATTCTTTGTTTTACATTCTACAGTTGTTTCCACATTCTGCAGCTCCTCCCATTCCGTAGTTGATCTTGTTCTGTAGCTAATCTGATTCTGTTGAAAAGTGTGCAACAAGAAATGCTTGTTGAGAATGCAACAAGATGATGGAGCTTAGTGAAAAGAGTCGCCTTCACTAAGTGGGCCCGCAGGCAAATTATGGCGCAATTTCTATTTTTTATCACAGTGTGGATGATCACAGTGTGGGTGATCACAGTGTGGGTGACCACAGTGTGATTGATCACACTGTGAGTGATCAAAGTCTATTTTTAGATTGGCTGTCTGTTGTTGGGAAAAGTATCCAATACGGAATGACCCTATCCCACTCTAAGGGTGATAGTACCTCAGCAAAAACTGAATGCAAAGCTATTCGAGATTACTTCTTTATGAGATGTAAGAGAGAGGAGAAAGAGATCCACTAACCGTTATCTTCCGCTAATGATTGATCCAATCTTCCCTCTTTGTTGCTTGCTCCCAACTCCTTGCTCTTTCACTGGCCCAGCTACACAAAGATCCTGCAAAAGCACAAGAAAAGGAAACTACAAGAAGCATACATCCATAATTGATTCAAGGATTAGAATAAATCAAATATACAAGTATCAATACGCCACAGAGACACATGCATATAGAAGAACCTCAAACGCTTTATTAATGGAAGAAGTAAAGTTCTGAGAGTGTTACAACCATAAGAGGCCCAATCCAGCAACACCTCCCAGCAGAAAGAAATCTCCTCTTCACCTCCTTCAAGCAAATCACTCAATAGTTCTATACTCAAACCAACAGCACTTCCTTACATTCACAAGATTCCAGCCCCCTTAGACCTCATGAGAGAGCTCTATATATAGGAGTTTTGGAGAAAGGATGAGTCATCTTGAGCTTGGCATGAAGCTGACTAGTGTCCTCTCCCACTTCAGTTATTCTTCAGTTCTTGAGTCCACTTGGAGTTTCTTGCTTCCACTTGGAGATCTAGATCCTCTTACTCATCACAAGGCGAATTCCTTGATCCAAGTGTCATTTTGGAAGCTTCCTGGGCATTTGACACATTGAGGAATGACTGTGCCACTTGGCCAATCTCGCCCAGCGCAGGTAGCCTTCATTGCTTTTGACATTCAACGCAGGTACAGAGTGGAGCAGTTGACATTCAGCGCAGATGCTCAGTGGAGCAGTTGACATGATCCAGAATTAGCTTGTTTTTGAGTGTTTTCAGGTGGAGAACTGATTTTCAGTGCTGTGGTTTGCTGACCTTGTTCCTCTAGGGGTAGGAACAACATGTTTAGGGACTTTGGATCCCTCAGATTATTGACATTTCATGCTTTGTGTTGTAAGGCACAAAAATGTCTATAACAGTTGCCCCCTAAAGTATGAGGTCGTTTATCGGGTGAAATGCTTTACCAGGAGGATCCGAAGTTCATTCAATCGTTGAGAGGTGACCTGTAATAAATACAATACAATACATTATTTTTCATTCTACTTTCATGATCTAGCTGAGGCGGGCATTCCCATGCTCAGCTTTATAAATTCATTTTGGTACATATGACAGATGATCGTCTGATGGTAGACCGATAATTCTCTGCTGAAATTATCATCCTTTGAGTAGGATGATCATTTGCTGCAATGATGTACATATCAAATGTCTTTATATTTCCTGAATATATATCGCAGCCCGGATGGATGAAACTAGATCCGGGGTCTTCAAACTCGTTCGATCTTCACTCTAAGTACAAGTCGATCCATGTGAGAATTACGCTGAAGTCGAACATGGAAAGACATCGCTTGATTACTGGTCAATAATGTAAACCGTTAACAAGCACGAGAGGAATCACCGATAATGATAATGACCCTCAAGGTACTGCAGTACAATTCACGCGGTGTGAATAAAGGACTTGGCGTCGAACACCACGCAAAATCTCCTGGTCGAAGGTCATTGATGTATACCTGTCGCCGGAAGTGAGAAACTTGCCATTGAGGCATGCAAGCTTCAAAGTACTGGGGGGTTTGTCCCTAGATCAACTTCTTGGATAATGAGCTGAAGTCGACAAGAAGCGATCCGTCACAGGAGGGCCTTAATGAATCCCACATCAGTGACACGGAACGGAGTTAATGATTTTAGTGGAGGTGAAAACAATCTGTGAAATATGATCCAGGGTGACGATCATGGGTGGATGAAGGATAATGTATGGCAGTGGATGGGACACGGTTGACTCTCTCTGAACAACATCTCTTGAACATATAACGACACTGATGTGATGGATCGGTAGCATTACCCCAAATGTGGATGGTTTGGCGAGGACCATGGTGATGAGACCAGTGAATGAAACAACCCAACCCGATGTGATACGGAGGACAAAGTGTCATGTTCAAGAGCGACTTGCTACCATTAAAGCTTTGAGGTTCTCCCAATTTTTCCCCAGTCATTTCTGACCAGTACCTCTTTATTTTTGTCAAGCTTGAGGAGGATAACATATGCTTGTTCTATAACTTGCCCTTCGGGCAAGCCCATCGCTATGTTTTAACGAGCCTAGCGATAGGGAAACTCGCTCTCGTCTAAAGACAAGTTTGTCGCTGTTTAATCATTTTAACGAGTCTAACGACAAGGAAAACTCGGTCCTTTTCATTTTTAGAGAGTCTAAAAAGGTACAGAAAGTTAACTCCAAAATTCCTTTTTCGTCATCTAATCCCTTAAGTCTGAAAAAGTATAAAACAATACAGAAGGGATGAGTTTTCGATAACTTTAACGAGCCGAATAAAACAAGAGCTCGACCTTTTTGTGCAATAATCCCTCAAGTCCAAAAAGATTAAAATCTAGAGGAGGGATAGCTCTTCCGGTCACTTTAACGAGCTGGAAGGCCAAAACTCGGCAAACTTTTCATATTTTACGAGTCAGGAGAAAAGAGCTCAAAGAAGACTCGTCTTTTGAGGAACGAGTGATAAACAGGGATAGCAGCAGATTCCAGGTACAGGTTGGAATTTTCCAATCACGACAGTGTCACAAGGATGGCTAGGTGAAATCACTCTTCGCAGTTGTTCCTCAAAATAGGTAAACAATCATATGGAGGTGAACGATTGGCCAAATGGAATGGAGGTGGCGGGTGCAAACACGACCAAGGCTTTTTATGGCTAATAAATTTACGATCACAATGGTTATTTACCGGAATAGGTTCATTTTTTAATGAGCTTGAACTCTGGAGGAAACTCTTGCTCACGCTTTTCTATTTTTTAACGAGCATAAATTCCACGGTAAAACTGCTCGATCTTATGTTTATTTCTTAACGAGCATGAACTATGTGCTAAAACTACTCGGATCTTCGCTTTTCTATTTTTTAACGAGCATAAATTCCGCAGTAAAACTGCTCGATAATACCAGTCATAAGATAAGAAATGTCTCTTGTGAGATCTCTATTTTTTATAGAGCTTCATCTTCACTAAGCTTTGCTCCCTCTCATCCTTTCTTTATGCAAGTTCGGAAACGGCTAATCCCAAAAACAGATAAATAATTGCTCCTAGCTTGCACTCCAAAAGGTTTGCATGCCCCAAGGTATAAAGTACAATTTCAAGGCTGCCCCTACTTATCCGATAAAACATTTGTTTTAAAGGGTGAGGCTTGCCTCTTTCTGGTTACCCAAAGATTGTTTTGTTAACACCATCAAACGAAAACATTTCCTCGGCACTGTCTACCAAAGTAGACAATGGTGAATGACCTTTGTCAAACAAGTAACCTTATCAAAAGAATCCTGTTCTAGAACAACCCCTCTTCCTTCCACGGACGGGGTACGGACTAGTCATATTCCTTCGCGGAAATTCTACCTTATACCCAAGGTTTCCTCTGCCCGAAGCAGACCAGGATGCATGCCCCCTGGGTTCCAGTCCCATCTTTCTGAATCACTCGCATTCATCGGGAAGGAGGACTGCGGGTGGAGACATTTCTTGGGTGAATATACCATTGAGGGTTGGTATGTGACTATTTGCGATGCGTGATCCCGGAAATGAAAGTTGGTCTACGAGCTTGACCATCCTTCCTTCGTGTGGAAAACACATTACTCTAAAGAGTGAGGAGACTATAGCTCCCATGCAATATATATAGTCTCGTCCAAGGAGTAGGTTATAATCCAAGGGTCCTTGAACGACCATCACGTTCATTTGAACGGTCTTCCCTTTCAATGTAACAGGTACATTGGGGAGGATCCCTAATGGTCGACTGGTTTTTTTATCAAAACCCGAGAGATTTCTTATCTCAGGAAAAAGCTCCGGGGAACCCAGTGCTTTCCATGCAATAGAGGAAAGTATACTCACATATGCCCCTTCATCAATGATAGTTCCAGCCATTACCATTCTATAAATTTGGACTATGATTCTGAATGGTATACTGGCTGGCAACCGGGGTCTTCCTAGTTGGTTCCAATCAAAGGACACAACCAGGTTGCTTGGTGGTGGGACCGAATACACTGCCGGATATGACCCTGACGATGTTCCTTCCTGCGATAAAGGAATGGGCGCATTGCCCTGATGCTCATCAGAGTCTGTGTTGATGAAAAGAATCTGGATGGTGTCATCCTTATTCTCTTCAGTGAGGGTGTCATTTGAAGATGAATCTTCAGTGACAGTGTCATTTGAAGACGAAACCTATGAAGGGAGAACCGGGTCAACTGCCGTATCGACCTTTAAACTTTCGTCTGGTCTGGATTCAGTAGGTTCATTTTCAACGACTAACTCTTCAGCTGACCACTTGAGCGGGCCAGCTGTATTTTCAACCAACGAAGGACCTGGCACGAGTTTTTTGTATCCAGGAGGAAGCATTACCGGTGAAACCGGACGATCTTTCAAAACTCTCTTCGCTTCGTCTAAGAAGGGACAACGGTGGATGGCGTGATCGGCTTTACACAGTTTGCAGGGGGATCTTGCTCCCCCTCTTTGTCTTGAACCTTCACTTTCGCTAGTTGACGGTAAGCATTCAACATGGCTATCAGAGGTTGATGCCCCCGAATTGTGCAAACGAGGTGACCAGTCCCTTAGTATCCGGGGAATACAGGGACAATCTCTATGGAAGTGGTCTCCTCTACATATGACACATGGCGATTTAGGCCCGGTCTGTGTTGTGTGTGGATTTTTGTCAGATGTCTTTTGCTTGCCCCCAGTCGCCTTAGGCTCCTTCTTCTTCTTCTCCTTCTTCTTCTTCTCCTTCTTCTCCATGGGAGCTTGGCTTTTGCCGGCTCTACCTTGCGAAGATGAAGGATTAGAGGAAGAGTTATAGGAAGTAGAAGGTTGGTGGGTAGCTCTAGACTCATCTAACTGTTGACTCGACTATTCAGGAACCATGGTGTTCTAAACTACATTGGTTGAGAATAGCCAAATTGGCAGGCCAATTGTCAGTCCTGGAAGCGACAATGTGGCCATGTGGGGTGCACCAACTTCTCCCCAAGAGGAGAAAGGACTAGGATTTCCATCATGTGGAATTCCTTGGTTGGAGCGTTCCATGTTCTCAACCTAAAGATCAACGCGGGAATAGGAGGTGATTATGTTCCATTTAAAATAAATTTTATAACGATGCTTTAGACACAACTTGCTTTTTCACTTTTTAAGAGTCGAGAAAAAGCTAAAGATGACTCTAGTCTCCTTCGATGTTTTAACGAGCCCGAAGTGACAAATGCTCGGATGGACTTTTTCAGTTATAGAGTTTGAAAAAGGCCAAAAGAAACTGCTCTGGAGTTCTAGGCAGAGGGTGTGCCAAACTTTTCGCAAAACCACAGAATACGTTTTACGGTACGGGTGGTCGATCTTCGTGAATGATGTGTTCACTGCATTGCGATCAGTAGGGCGGCCGACACGGTTTCCTATGGATAAAGGCTTTGATCCTATAGGGGTCTCCTAATATATACGCGACGGTACGTGGGAGCACAAGTCCGTATTGATACTTATCGCTTCACTGTGGAGGAATCACCCAACCACTCAACGCTAAGATATCACGTTTAACGATGCCGAAACACGTCTCTAGCTTAGACCTCTATGTGTTTGCGTTATGTTTCAATACGTTGTTATGTAAATTCAATTTATTTTAAGGTTGATCTTGTTTAGCAGTTTTCCTTTATGGATCACCACGAGATGTATAGTAACACTCCTAAATGCAGTCTAAGATGATAAGAAAGCTTTTCAATCTTTCAACTTTGAAAATCTTAACTACTGAGGGAAAAGAAAGATAACATCTTTTCACACAGATCATAGAGCACACACTAATGCACTTTTTCCCTAAATCAACATGCAAACTGTCATAATGCACATGCACAATGCAAGTATTTTTTTTCTCTTTATTAATGTTTGTGCGACACAAAAAGAAAGCTGTTGTATAACTTTGAATTCAATTTCAAGTGAAAGCAAACAAGCTTGTCCAAAATCAAAAGACACCTTAAGATTTACTTGTTTCGACACTAGAAATATATAAACTCAAACCATATGACGAAAGCAAAAGCTCAATCAGCTATGAACAGCAAACAAACTAACTCTTAAGATCAAAATGACACTTTATCACAGGTCTAGATCTAAGAGGCCACAGCAGGACTAGTTCACTTTCGTTATGGGAAACTGTAAATGATACAAGAAATACACAAAGAACAAACACAGTTTCTTTATACAACCGAGGCGGAATAGTGGCAAGGAAAGTTGGTTTCAGATAGGTACATTGACTGGTAACAGGCAGCAAAACAAGAGTGAAAACAGGGCAAGAAACAGCAGGAAACCCCAGTAGCACAAGGCAAGACTGGTTCAGCACAGGTGGTACACAGGCAGTTTGACCTTCAGCATAGGTAGCCCCTTCGGGAACTGCGCTGAAATGCAGACAGCCTTCACACAGCCTGCACTGAAGAACGAAACTTTCGTTTCTCTTGGTTTCCGGGTCACAGATTGCTAAAAAATTCACAGTTTTGGCCAAATCAGAAGCTATCAGTCAAGTACACACTAAGGGATGAAAAGGAGGATGAAAAGATATCACTAAGAGAATATTCAGAGTCCTTGTGGATCATCTCTTCAAATCATAAACATGCTCAGAAACTGAGCTAGAGTAGCTGCCCTCTACTTTGCATTTGAAAGATCCAAATGCAGTTCGATTCGGTACTCCCTGTGTTTATGAAATGAATAGCAAAAACACAAACAACCAACAAGATACGATCCCCAGCGGAGTCGCCAATTTGTTGTTGGGAAAAGTATCCAATACGGAATGAGCCTATCCCACTCTAAGGGTGATAGTACCTCAGCAACAACTGAATGCAAAGCTATTCGAGATTACTTCTTTATGAGATGTAAGAGAGAGGAGAAAGAGATCCACTAACTGTTATCTTCCGCTAATGATTGATCCAATCTTCCCTCTTTGTTGCTTGCTCCCAACTCCTTACTCTTTCACTGGCCCAGCTACACAAAGATCCTGCAAAAGCACAAGAAAAGGAAACTACAAGAAGCATACATCCATAATTGATTCAAGGATTAGAATAAATCAAATATACAAGTATCAATACACCACAGAGACACATGCATATAGAAGAACCTCAAATGCTTTATTAATGGAAGAAGTAAAGTTCTGAGAGTGTTACAACCATAAGAGGCCCAATCCAGCAACACCTCCCAGCAGAAAGAAATCTCCTCTTCACCTCCTTCAAGCAAATCACCCAATAGTTCTATACTCAAACCAACAACACTTCCTTACATTCACAAGATTCCAGCCCCCTTAGACCTCATGAGAGAGCTCTATATATAGGAGTTTTGGAGAAAGGATGAGTCAGCTTGAGCTTGGCATGAAGCTGACTAGTGTCCTCTCCCACTTCAGTTATTCTTCAGTTCTTGAGTCCACTTGGAGTTTCTTACTTCCACTTGGAGATCTAGATCCTCTTACTCATCACAAGGCGAATTCCTTGATCCAACTGTCATTTTGGAAGCTTCCTGGGCATTTGACACATTGAGGAATGACTGTGCCACTTGGCCAATCTCGCCCAGCGCAGGTAGCCTTCATTTCTTTTGAAATTCAGTGCAGGTACAGAGTGGAGCAGTTGACATTCAGCGCAGATGCTCAGTGGAGCAGTTGACATGATCCAGAATTAGCTTGTTTTTGAGTGTTTTTAGGTGGAGAACTGATTTTCAGTGCTGTGGTTTGCTGACCTTGTTCCTCTAGGGGCAGGAACAACATGTTTAGGGACTTTGGATCCCTCAGATTATTGAGATTTCATGCTTTATGTTGTAAGGCACAAAAATGTCTATAACACTGTCAAAAATAGAAAATTCAAATATTATTGTCTCATAATAATATTTGGACTATAAACTTGATCTTATTCTCTTGGAGCACTTCAGGATGAGATACGGATGTGGTACATGTAGATCCCAAAGGGAAATGTGTGGTTACCTATGGGATGACTAATATTTGCATGCAGGACTTCAGTTAGAACTCAAGTGAGTTGAGTTTAGTGGACTGGAGGTGCAGTTGATGGAGTTGTGTTCAGTTTAACTTTTTTAAACTAGTTGTATTTAGTCTAAGTGATCAATAGACTAGAGATGAGTTGGGTGAATTAGTTATTAATTAATTCACAAGTTATTAACTCATAATGCAACTATAGAATATATCAGTTAACTCAGTTGCATGTGAGTGCATGTTCAGTTCAGCAGGGACATGTGTTAGAGTATCAGATTGCTATCAGTTGTGACTATAGCTGTGCATGATGATTTGCACAATCAGAGGGATTGAATATGCCAATGAATTGGCCAATATCAAGTATTGCAGCCTGTTCTCACGTCCAACAGAGTGTGAGTGACTATTTGCAGGTCAAATACGAGTTTGGTAAGCCATGCTCATCAGTTCTTGAGTAGGTATTGAGCTGGAGAGGCAGGCAAGCAGTGGAATAGATTTGGAGATCAAATCTGAGTTGTATTGTGTGTAGCATGTGGAGATAGTACTGAGTACTTGTGAGGAGTATTGTACTATGTATTTTTACATGATTCAATCACTATAATATACAGATAGTTGGGATTTTAGCGAGATGCTTTCCCCGGGATAAATACTGTGTTCATATGTGTGATTGATGCTTCTATGTACACCTGTGAATGTTTTTGCTTCTGTAAATTGATGATCAACGTAGAGGAGGTTACGTATTATGCATGTTCCGCTTATAAGTGTATAATCAGGATAATCTCTGTGAATATGTGTCATATTATTCAAAATTTCTACAGATTCTGCAGCAATAGTTTGATTATCAATCCAAGCACAAAGAGGCCAATGCATAATAAAATCTCATATGCAGGTAATTGAAGAGAAAACAACTTTGAAGACCAATCACAAGCACCTATGGAAGCAAACATCAAGATATTAGCAAGCGGAAGGTAAGGTTCCAAAGGTAAAAACAAAAACTTATTTCAAAAAGCAATACAAAAACATAAGTTTGTATAGCTTGTATGATCACATGTCTCCTTCATTAATCATGATATGATTTGACTGTCATGATGACTTTGACACACCTTCCGTCTTCAATGCCAAATGATTCAAATGGTGCCTTCATAACTAATCTCCATTTTAAACTCCATGACTCGTACTTAACTAGACTTCTACAGCCACACTTGTTAACGGTTAGATTAACGAGATGAACTATCTGTATATGACTCGTCAAAATACTGATTGTTCATTTATTACACCAAGTTTTACTTTCATACTTCCGCAGAACTTTTTTGCATACAGTCACTATGTATTCATATACTTTATGCATACAGTCATTTTGTTTTTCACACAGTTTACGTATATAGCTACTCTGTTTCCATATATTTTGTATATACAGTCATTTTATTCACAATCATCCTGCTTCCATATACAGTATCATTCTATTTCCATATCCTTAATCATTCTATTACTATCCATCCAGTTGCTCCATTTTCATATACATAGTTCTCTTTACACAGTCACTCCATTTCTCAGATAGTGAAGGGAATTTTGAAGAGTAGCCGATAATAGAGGTGATGGGGCTCATTGTTAGAACTGAACCTACAAGGGTGAAGTACATGGAGGGTTATCTGTAGCTAAAAGGAATGTTACAGAAGGTTAGTTAGTTGAGTTTTATTGAAAAATTCAACGGTTACCATAAGGAAACCACCAAATCCTTTGCCAGGTCATTTGATGGAATGTATGTGGAAATAGGTGACATCAAATTTGCAGTTACCGAGTCCTTTATAGTTGAAGCAACATAAATCCCAAGGCTAGGAGAAAGGTGGTTTAAGAACAAAGAGTTTCATGATGAATCCTGGAAGGTCATTCTTAAAAATCTAGGTATGGACACTTCAGTTTTTAGAAAAGGGATTCCAATCTCTGCACTTAAAAACAAATGGAGTATCATGTTGTTGATTTTGCAAAAGTTTATTACATGCATATGGAGGTTTGGTTCTATGTATGTATATCATATATGACTGTTAATGAATTTTCTAGAATATGGAACCCTCAATCTACCCCTTTTCTTTTTGAATAGTCTGACAAGAATGGCAACTAATGTTTAGAAAAAAGTTGAGTCAATAGAAACCACTCTATATCACCATGGACTAGTGAAGATTTTAGTTGAATTTCATTTGAGAAGTGTAGGGGACACATGGGAGGACTTTTTGGTAAGGAACTTCTTCCAAGATGCTCTAGAATTTCTTGAGGGAAGTCCTGTAAAAAGAAGTAGGAGAAGGAAGACCAGTCTCACCATTCAAAACACCCCTGAAACTTCAACACAGAAAAACAATGAAGAAGAGCCAATCTCTGAGAAATTAACAGAGATCAGAAAGCAGACTAAGAAAAGGAGAAAAATGAAAGAAAAGGTTGAAGAAATCCACAAGGATATTCCTGAACCTTCATCACCTAAGGAGGATGAACAACTGCTTTCTGAGAGACTAATCAAAATCAGGGAACAACTCAAGAAAGATAAGGAGAAAGGAAAAAGGAAACATGTTACAGAGGAAGAGATCATAGGCTCCCAAAACTTGAGGAGGAGTTCTAGACTCCGGGGAAATGTAAATAAAATGAAATCAAAAGAGACCCAGTTTATAGATTTAGAGGGAGAAACTCCAACTCAGTCCCCTAACAATATTCCATATGAGCAAAGCCCACAGAACTCTCCTCCACAAAACTTTGAGAGCAGCCCAAGAAGATCCTCTCCTAGTATTGATCCAATCCAACAATATATTTATGACCACATAGAGTCATTGGAGAAAAAGAGTACATCAGTAGACCCAGGGACTTCAACTAATCCAGAGCAGCCTGCCACCTCACAAGAAACTTTAACTAGCTCTCTTAAACAGGAGATCTATGAGCTATAAGTTCTAAATAAGCACATCCAAAGATAAAATGAAGCCTTAAAAGAACAGAACAAGTTGGATAATATTATCCATGATAACACTATGCTTCACTTGGGTTTATGGCACAAGAAGAATAGAAAACTAAAATTGAAGAATAAGAAGCTAAATATGGCAATTATTAACCTCAAGTACAGATTTCTCATGAGGAAGCCAAGGATGGCAGTTGGTGCAAAGAAAAGCAAGAAGAGGTTGGATATTTTGACTAAAGTCTTGGAACAAATGCAGTAGGAGGAGGAAGTGCACAATTTTGATTTCATGGGGACATGCAATAGTCTTGTAGTGGGGGTATGTTGAGCTCCAAAACTGCCCTTTCCTTAGCAAATTTTCTCATCCATTCTTCTTTGCTTTTCCATGAAAAATGCATCCTTATCATCAATCACCATTATACATTACCTCAAGGAGAGAATTTTAGTGATTTATATGTTATACTTTTATGCTTGATGTTTGAATAAGTTTTTATCTTTTAGCTACGGAGCGCAGCCACATTCTGCAGCTAACCGGTTGTTCCGCAGTTGCCTCCGCACTTTTGCAGGTTCTAGGTGTCAAGAGGGAAAAAGGACTACATAGGTAGCTTGGAAAACATTAGGGCATGGATCGTGTCCTATTCACTTGGCCCAGGTCGACAAGGAAGACTCTAATCAAAGGGAAGTCAAAAATAGAAACCTAAGGCAAACATGACTTTGTTTTGTACACATTTCTCAGTGATGGGATCCAAAGCAGATTCCTAAGGTGATAGAATTCATCAACCACTTGTACGGACAGAATACAACAACCATTACCTTAGATTTATGTCTCCAACAACTAAGGAATATGATTATGTGTACCTGTCTGCCTACGTGTTTTGTTGTAGCTTATTTTTCTCCTTAAAACAATTATATAATTTCATTATAAATACCTATGTGAAGAATGTAGAACCAGTTCGATTTTGCTCATGTGTTAAGTTTAGATTACCGCTTTGTAATTTTGAGAACTCATTCTTTGTTTTTTAACATGAAGACTGTGTGTTTCATGGATACTTGAAAGTGTTTGTTGGAGTGTTGATTAAGTACGTATAACCTGAGCAGCAACAGAGGACCCCTGTGCTGGCTAAGGTTACATTTTATTTTTGTTCTGTCTTTCATAGTTGAACTGTAAATTCACTGTTTTTTCCATGATGTTTATAACCATTTTCTAACTTTGTTCATAATGCAGTTTTTGTCATCTTCTTACTAATGTAGAATAGTTTTATTTCAGTACAGTATAGTTCTTTTGTTCATTTCTTTCTAGTTTCTTATCAGTAGCTTGAAGTTGAGTTCAGTAGTGTAGAGTAATTTATTTCATTTGTTGTTCATTAGTCTTTAAGTTTTTAGTTAAAGATGATTAGTGCCATTATTATTTTGTCATTTTATTACTAGTTTAGTGACTCATATTGTAAGTGAATGTTTCTAAAAATCCCTTCCAGTTGATGGTTCATCTTAAACCAAGCGGTTGGATATTTCATTTATGTAATGAGTCTTCTCTTGCATTTTTGTATTTATTTTCTATTAGAATGATGAAGTAGAAAATTCCTCAAAATGTTATCACAAGGAGGTTGTTCTCCCAAAATTGTGTAGCAGAGTAACTAAGCACTTCATTTAGTTTTCCATATTAGATTAGTTGCAATTTCATTTTTAGTCTTAGTCTTTCAATTAGTTTTGTTGTAAATTCACTTTCAGTTTTTCATTAAGTTTTGATTATGCAATAGACTAAAACAGTAGTTGTAATCTCAATTTCAGTATTTCATTTCAGCTTTATTTCCATCATAAACAGCTGCAATTCCACTTTCAACATTTCAATGAGCTAATTAGACTATAGTTGCAACTTCACTCTTCATTTCCTTTAGTTCATGTTTTCGAAACACTAATAAAAGCAGAAATAGGAACTTTGTTTTCCTTTTCTTGACTAAACTTTACCTCCAAATCTGACTTTAAGCACTCTTAGTCTTCATTTAATTTCTTTAGCAGAAGTAGATTTAAGGTTTTTGTTAAATACATTGTACGTCATTAGGGATCAAAGGATTAAAAGCCCCAAAACAACTTAAAACTCAAAAACACTGAAGTCAGAAGGGCCATCTAGCACATATAGTACACTAAACTTCATCAGTTTAGAATACTCGGATTGATAATTTATGTAGAGAAATTTAGGACACTAAATTGACCAAACACCAATTTTCCATGTTTCATGTTAAAATAGGGTTATAGGCGACAAGCTTCCAATTCAAACAATATTGCCAGAACTTGACGAGGAAGGAAAAATTATATTGGAACCAGAAGCAGTCACAGAAACAAGAACTCGACAACGACGAAATCGATCAATTTTGGAGTATCTCATCAAGTCGAAGAACTTATCCGCTGAAGATTCCACATGAGAGGATGAGAATTTTACACAGAAGCATCCAAAACTACTCAAGCGTTGACGACAACACTTTTTTGAAGGAAAGGGACATGTTAAGTCCTTATAATACTAGTGATTCCCCCATTACTATTGTAGTTGTATCCCTTATTAATGATTTTGTGCCCCTATTGTCCCCATATTGTTATTATTATGCCCCATAGAATCCCTCTATGGTTATTTTTGTGCCTTTATATTATTATTGTTAGGTCGGCTTGGTTATATTGTGACCCCTTAGACTCCTATATATAGAAAGGAGGTTTTTTCATTTGAATCATCTAAGAATTGTTCATTTGTGTAATGTAAAGGAGGTTCCCCCCTCAAAGAGGCTTATTTCTAAGGCGTTGATCTATCTTTTCTATCTTTTCATGAGCTATTTTCCGAACATGAAGATTGGAATAAATGTCCCAGTCATCCGTGGTTATTGTTTTTAACATTATTACATGGAATTTTCAATAGGGTTGTTACAGATGCTTTGAGTAGAAAGGGGGAGAAGGTGCAGAGCCGAGATGTCGTGAATTGTGGCATAGAAGACTTGGCCACTTAGATCATGGGGATTTGACAATCATGCAGTAGATCACCAGAGGCCTCCCCAATGGAGCACTAGAGCAGTAGAGTACATGCAAAGGGTACCTTTGGGAAGTACACAAAAGCCACCTTCAATGACCGAGATAGCAGGGTGCATTTATTCTTTGAAAAGATCCACTTTGATGTCGGTGGAACTTTCTGGAAAGCCTCCATGACCAATCACATGTATTATGTTATATTTGTACATGATTTCTCATGTAAGTGCTATATTTTATTCATGTAGAGGAAAGACCAAACATTCTCTAAATTTGTTGAGTTTAAATCACTTGTTGAGAAAGACACTCAGATAAAAGCGAAGGCTCTCAGGAATGATAACAGTGGTGAATATGTCTCGAATGAGTTTAAAATATTTTGTGCAAAGGAAGGAATTCAATAGCAATTGACAACACCTCATAACTCAGAACAGAATGGGGTGGTTGAGAGGAAGAACAAATGTATTGTGGGAGAAACACGGGCGATGTTCCATGACCAAAGCATACCTCTACATTTGTGGGTTGAAGCATGCAATACAATGGTATATGTGCAGAGCATGAGTCCTCATCGGATTCTCAGGATGAGTATACCAAAAGAAGATTTTTCAGGGAAGAAACTAGATGTGCCACACTTCAGGATCTTTAGATAATCAATATATTGCCATGTTTCCAAGGAAGCAAGTAAAATGCTAGAGCCAACAACTGAGTTGGGAATATTTGTTGGGTACACTGTTACACCTCACAACTATCATGTGTACTTGCAATCTCTCGGGATGATAATTATTCACAAAGATGTGAGGTTCAATGAGGAGAAGGAAATTAACTGTCCCCTTGAGAGGGAGCTTGAGTTGCATGTAGATCAAGAGTTATTGAATCTGAAGGAAGAACCTCAAGAAGATGTGGAGCAACCACAAGGAGAGGAGTAGAGAGTGGAGACCACCACTTAGGCAGAGACATCCAGGGAAGGAAGGAAGTAGGCCAGGAAAGATGAAAAAATAGTACAGGCTTCTAGAGAGAATCTAGGATCACCCAGATCATAGCGTAGGCAGAGGAGGTCACCATATCGGTACATAGGGTACATGGCTCTGATGAGCAAGCTAGAACCAACCTCATTTGAGGAAGCAGTAGAGCAGCCAATATGGTTTGATGCTATGGTATAGGGGTATGAATCCATTGTTATAAAATGCGTTTGGGAAGTGGTCCCAAGACCTGCAGAGAAGTCAATGGTGGGTTCAAGATGGATTTACAATGTAAAGCATGTAGTAGATGGAAGCATTGAGAAGCACAAGGTCGGGTTTGTGCCTATGGGGCACTCTTAGGTAGAAGGGATTGACTATGAAGAGACCTTTTCTCCTGTAGAAAGGTACTCTTCCATTAGATCAATTCTCACTTTGATTGCATAGATGGGGTGGATAATACACCAGATGGATGTGAAGACAACATTCCTCAATGAAGTGATTGAGGAGGAGGTGTACATTAAGCAACCTAAAAGATTTGATACCTTCAAGAGAGAGTCACATGTGTTTCAACTCAAGCAAGAATTGTATGGATTGAAACAAGAACCATGTGCTTGGTACTCCAAGATCGTTAGCTACATCACCGTGTTGGGCTTCACCAAAAGTGAATCAGATGCAAACCTTTACCACATTCTGGTAAGGTAAATTGTTGATTATTTCTATTTATGTTGATGACTTGATTTTCACAGGTGATGAAAAAATGATCGAGTTTTGCAAGAAGGACCTTGCAAGAGAGTTCAAGATCAAGGACATTGGGTTAATGCACTATTTCCTTGGTTTGGAGGTATGGCAGAAATATGGGGAACTATTTGTCTCTCAGGGAAAGTATGTTAATGAGATACTTCAAAAGTTCCACATGGAAAAATGAAAACCCACGGAGACTCCTCTAGAGACACAATGGAGGAAAGAGGATGCCACTTCAGGTGAGGAAGTGGATGCTACTATGTAAAGGAATTTGGTGGGTTCACTCATGTATTTGGTGAAAACTCAGCTAGATTTGTGTTATGCAGTCAATCAATTGAGCAAAGCCTTGGTTCAACTAAACAAAACATTTTGGAGGGCAGCTAAACATGTGCTACCATACCTCAGAGGCACCACTCAGTTTGGACTTTGGTACAGAAAAACAGAGGGACTGAAGTTGCAAGGCTTCACATATGAATATTGGGTTGGAAGTGCATCATGTCGGAAGAGATCTTCAGGAGGAATCTCTAGTATTGGGTCAATAATAGTTTCTGCATACAATAGGAATTAGAGATCAATTTCACTTAGTTTAGCAGGAGAAAAGTACATAGCTTCCAATCAAGTAACTTGTGAGGCTATCTAGATGAGGAAGATTTTTGTTGGGTTATTTGGTCATATGATGGAGCCTATAGTGATTTACTATGACAATCAGAGTTGTATCAATCTCTCTGAGAATCTAGTTTTTTACGATTGTTCCAAGCACATAGATATTCAGTACCATCATCTTTGAGATTGTGTGCAGAGGCAGATCATGTTGTTGTAGGACAATCCGACGAAGGAGAACGATGCAGATATTTTGAAAAAGTTCTTGTTAAGAGGAAAATTTGAGTTCCATAAAGTAGTATTGGGATATATGATAATACCTTTCTTTCTGAGAGGGAGTGTTGAAAATGAAACAAGAAATTCCTAATTTAATTTTTCCTTTGAATTAAATTAGCAGAAAATTCAAAATTCCATGTCAACAGACAACTTGTAAGAGTTAATTGAGTTATTTTGATTTAGTTGGATTATTTAGTTTGAGTTAGAGGGATAACTTTAGTTTTGTATAGTGATTCCTAAATTTTAAGAGCCTAGGTTGAGTTAATTTCAGTTGTAACAATTTAATTCAATTAAATTGAGTTATGGTTAGTTAAACTAGTTCCAACAGTTAGAGGAACTAGTGGGACGTCTAGTAGTGGGGTTTGCACTCAGTGATCATCCGATTAATTGATCAATAAACCTAAATTAACTCATGGATGCACAAAATTTGAGTTACCCAGTTGATATTGGAGTTCAAAGTTAGTGTACTATCAGTTGTAGAATATTCCAAATTGTACACATCATGCATGCAATTAGAGGAATGCCTAAAGGATTTGTGCAATTATCATTGAGGAATTTCCTAATTAATAGTGGCCTAATTCTCAAGGAAACAATGCAAGAAAATAAGAGATTATAGGCTTGAAAATTTGGCAAGTGTTGGCCAAGGTTAGTTAATCAAGTAGAGGATAGAAGATACAGGTGCAAGTTGAGCTCAAGGTTGAGAAAAGCATAGTGTATTCATCCAGATCCTTTGATTAATTCAATACAAATAATAAGGGGTTTTGAGCAGTTTTTCTCCCCTAGATATATATATGTGTATGTGTCTTTAATCTTGATGCATGTTATTGATTCTTGTTCTCAATCATGAATTTACTTCTGCAGATTGGTAGAGTAGATTCTTGTCTTTTGATTTAGTAAATTTCAGGAGAAGATTGAATCTACAATTAAATTTCTACACCTTATATTAGTGTTAAAGGCGAAATTAAGATCACAATCTCAAAGTTTAAATCCAATTGAACAAATGTCCTGCACCCACTTTTTATGAATAAACAACGTTAATTGTTCATTAGTTGAATCATGAAGATTCCCATGCTCATGCCAGCACAAATCCATCTCCTTGTGCTAAATGATATTATAATCAACACAAGTATATATTTTATCGGCAAGTAGACACGACCTAACTCTAGCGAAGTAGGGGTCTACACAGAGGGACCTAGCCACACTGGTATCTCTCATATCACCAAGCCTGTAGAGCTACCTCCACTAGGGATCTAGATGGAACACCTATCTACGTTGGAATCTACCTGCTAACATACATCTAGGATCTAGACACTTCTTACTAAGCTACTCATGACATAGGAATGCAATGGATCTTTGGTCAAGAGCCTAGCCGTTATAGCGATTTCATGTTCTTGAATTTTAGCTGTTGGAGGTCTGCTCTGTCTATTTAACATGCATAGCTTGATTTGATCCTCAACTTGTCCTGACGATGAACCACACTGATTGGTTTGAAACGCGTCGACAAATGAAATACCATGTGATTTACGCCGAAAATTCTTTCGTAAAGTAACTAAGATGTTAAAATATAGGGGAAATTTTATAACTAGGGTACACAGATGAAATTGTACCCATCATTTCGAGTTGATGAAACCTTCGATGGAACATTTTGATTTAGAATGATGGGGATGAAAAATCATATCATAAGGACCCATCTCATATCCTATCCTATTGGGTAAGGACCCATATCCTTATTATCTCTAGGTTGAAGATTTCACCAAAGCTGCTTGCCTGAATGCCTTCTTAGATTGTCTGTCATACTCTCCAAGGTCTATTGGAGCCCTCTTAAACCCGATGGAAATTATTCTAATGCAGCGACACCAAATATGAAGATAACTAACACCATGATGGCTAATCTAGTACAAATTATATTCATGTCCTTTATTTTGCATATGGAATAGGGAAAATAAAAGGAGGAACTATGAATCCCCAACCTGAAATATTTGTAATTTTCATTCTCATAGCCGCCAAGAGCCCAAGTTCTTAGTTGCGAATAAAAATTTGTAATTTTCATTCTCTTAGTAGCCTAGAACCCAAGTCCTTATTTGCGAATAAAAATTATCTTTAGAATGTTATTATGCTTCCAAATGCATTAGGCGTAGCTCTAAGGGTAGAAATGCATGTGCGTTAGTCCGATGGTTTAAATGATAATAACAATTAAGAGGTTGCATGCAGCCCATGTCTTAAAATTTCTATATTATATGATTTAAAAATATATAAATTGATATAAACAAAGGAATCAAATTTCAATATTATATAATTTAAAAATATACAAATTGATATAAACAAGGCAACCCATGCATATGCATGTCACCTTTGTATGCAATATACGTGGTTTTAAGAGACTGAAGGTCAATGTGTCCATCCAAGAAATTAAGGATACCAATAGCCTAGACTGATTCTAGTTTTGATTTGCTATTTAACACATGTATTTCCATACAATCGAGATGATAAGCTTTTAATGATGTTTACCTCCCCTTGCAAGATGCATTCAATGTGTATGTTGTCCTTGCAGTGAGAAATCAGTGGTTGTTCAATGCATGGAACCTAACATCATTGGAATGGATGTTAGAGGCTAGATCTTATAGATGCAATACTACAATGTTTCATTCAACTAGTAATTGGTCATGTTTATGGTCATTTTAACCTTTCTTTCATGTATGATTTTAGTGACTATTTATGATTTTTATAGACTGTGCATTGAGATTGACACTGCATATTCAATGTTCTTCCTATTTATGTAACGATATCTCTTTACCTGTGCTGATTTGCAGAAGGTTAGTTCTCTATACTTTGTTTTTGTATTTTATGACTATAAAATTAAGCACATTTTTAAAAGCTTCGGTTTGAAAATACCCCATTGGCATTTGCACACTATCTATGTTTAGAATTCAGGTATTGTAATTGACAATGAAAAGGTTAGCCAAATTATGCTTGTATCCCACAATGAATAATTAACATAACAATTATAACTTACTTGTCCATGATTTTCTCCTTTTTAGATAACAATCATTACCAATTTTCCTAACATCGATCATTATGATACTACAATACATTTAATAATTCATTGTAAACCATCTTTCAGATGAAACACTTGTCGATGGTGAATCCCAAGTCCACTTGCTACATTTTATAACTTAATGAAGGATTACATGGTTACATTATAAAAACTTAATATTTTTTATCATTTAAGGAAGGAAGATGCTTTGATTTTGGCGAGTTAACAACAATTCTAAACTTGACCTTTTTGTTCTATTCAAATTAGGGTTGAAACACATGTAGTTGAATTGAAATTTTGATAGCATGTGTTGTGGGAAGGCAAGCTACCTTTCCCTGTTTTAGAATATAACTACTATTTTAATGGAATAGAGTATATAACTACTATTTTAATGGGATAGAGTAGATATATTTGGCAAGATACAATGAAAAAGCATACTAAAATGCACATAATTAGAACACATGAGGGTCATGTGTATTTTTAAACCTTATTTAGGTGATTTTGTGGTCTTCTGCCATGGGTTTTTAAAGACTTTGAGGTTAGATTTTGAAAACTGCATACATATTTTTGATTACATGTATGCATTTTTATTATAGCACTTTGTTGAATTCATTATTATCATTTCTTGGATTATTAACTTAATGTCAAAGACCAAAAACTTATTTTTCGTTAAATGAGAAGTAATTGATATCCTTTAACTCCTTCATGAAATAATCAACTCATAAAATTGCTACTAAGATTTAACAAAAAAACCATCCATAATATCATTAAACTCTTTTGCAAACTAAATTGAACAACCTCATTGCTCTAAGAATATAATCATCATTGAATCCAATAAGGAGAAAATATTACCTTCACCTATAATTACTTAAATAAAGAACAAATGTAAGAAACTAGTAAAGGGAATCCCTCTCTAATTCAACTGAAATTGTCACATCTCTGAGACGAACAACTCAGCTAAAATTGTCACATACGAGACCAATTTGTGTTAGTACCAATAAAAATAACATATCAAAAAGACAAGGAAATGATACTAACATACTAATGGGTTTTACACCATAATGGCAAGTCCGATTTTGCCAAGAATGATGACATAATCTTCTCAAAGAGTGTAATATATATCAGTGTGTTAGAAGAATAATGATTTTTATAATATAATTCTTCTTTGTTATACTTTTTTATTTTCATGTTATAATTGAATTAAAATTTTGAAATATTAAATAACTCCAATATAAATAAAAAATAAAAAATTCATACATTTTGTTATTTTAAATGTACATAATACATTTCAAACACTTAAAGAAAATTTATAATTCCAACGATTTTTAGCTTAAAAAAAAATAATAAAAAAAATATACTAAAAAGAATTCGAAAAAGAAAAGTTCATATATTAGATAATTGATGAATTGGTTATAAGATATGAATGCATCATGACTATGTGGGATTTTGGTAAACCTCACCGATCACCCTGTCTCCCATGGAATTATGATTTCTATTATATGCACCATTAGAACATTAATCACGACTGTGGTAAACAACGCTGCCCCCTATTCCCACGTCATCATGTCATCAATTGTTGTCCTATGTGTTTGAGTGTAGAGAGCAATGAGTTGTCCTGCTGTGCGTAGAACAGTGTGAGGGAGTGTTGTTGTGCTGCTGTGCATAGTGCAATGTGAGACAGTTGGATAATGGTCGTGTTGTCAAGCGATGAGGCAAGTGGAAAAATGAGTCTCAGAAGAGTTGCGAACCTATGGAATTGCTGAGCAACGTTGAGTTGAAGTTGAGCTGTTTACCGAAGGGAATATTGGTGAAGAGCATTGCGTTGGAGTTTTTTCTGTTTGAGGTGAACGCTGCAACAAGATTTGCAAGGTGTTTGAGGTGAACGCTGCAACCAGATTTGCTAGTGCCAGGCCTGCTATTTAAGTGCAGTCCTGGAGAGCACAGTTCAAGAGACATTGTTCAATTTGAATCTATGTGAGTGGCATCCAGAGACATTGTGAAATTTGAAGCTGTGTGGGTGGCATTGTGAAGTGCATGTAAATTTAAGCAACATTGAGAAGAAGCAAGCATAGGCTTTGAAGTCAAAGAAGCCTTGCGTAGTTTTGCTATCTAGTGGAGTCATTGGAAGAGGTGTAAAGGAGGAGAGGCGTTCACTGGAGAAGCATTCAGCGTAGAGTGTGAGAAGCAACTGAGTTCAATGCAGGTGGAGTTATCTGTGTGTGGTGGAGCATTGTGGCACCTACCATGGGGAAAATTTCCCTATTGTTAGCGTTGTTGAAGAGGGTTGTGAAAGGAGTTGTGTGGAGGCGTAGCTAAAAAGTGTGGAAAAGTTGTGGAGCTGTGTGCTCTCTGTGACTTAACATTTGGCGCAGGGTGAGCTGCTTGGAGGAGGCCGAGTGGTAAATAGCTTTTATGGTGTGCCACTGTGTTGGAGAATCCACAGTCGAGAGAGAGAGAGTGTTGTTGTGTTGTGAGAGAGTGAGCACAATGTTGTGTGGAGCTCTAAGTGTTGTTTGAAGTGTGATAACGCTAGAGTGCAGAGGAGCCTGGAGGGTCGAGGAAAGGCTTTGAGCCTTGTCGTTGTTTTGAGTTGAAGAGGCTATGTTTGAGAGCCAATATGTCATCGTGCTCCCTGGAGGCGTCAGGCATATGTGTGTTGAGCATTGTTGAGGGGTAGAATTGAAGGTCTGGTGGCAGTCTGAGGAAATTGACTGCCCTTTGGATAGTTTCCTACTCATTGGTTGTCGAGTGCACCTAAGGAAGTCTAGCAGAAGAGGCGAGGACATGTGTAAAGAATATTGGTTATTCGTTGGCGTGGTATTCTGAAGAATTGTGGTGCGTAGCAATTGTTCTACTACATATTGAAGATTTGTGAGGGTTTTGAGGCTGGAAACATAATCAGTGGGCAATCCATTCAAAGACGTAGACTTTGTGAAAGCAGACAGTGGAAAGTCAATTGCAGTGTGCTATGTGCTGCTTGTGAAGACCTGAAGTGAGGTTACAAATTGAAGACCAGTGAATACCTAGAGAAGCCGCTACCGGTTGTGATGTGAAGTGAGGCGTGAAAGCCTAGGAGTTTTCATTTGAACTGTTGTAGCGTAGAGGAGCAAAGTTTGTCGTGGCTACTGTTTGACGAGGCTGCTAGAGCTCGTGGGATTGAGAAGCTTGAAAAATGCAATGAACATTGCTACCTGATATCTGACTTTGTCTATGGAAATATCACTGTGAACAAGTTGGTTGTGGCTGCCAGTGCGTGTGGAAGTCACACTCTGATTGAAGTACAATGCCTGGAATAATGTTGGATACTGATTTTTTTGATGATGTCTTTTTAGAGAGTTTATTTGGAAATATTTTTGGGCCTGGTAATATTTTTTATTCTAATAGTATTTTTGAGTTACAAGAATTATTAGATCAACAAAATGATTTTATTGATGACCATAAATATCCAGAGCTAGAGTCCATTCCACATGAGAGAAAAAAATTCTTGTCCTTGAACTCAATTGCTAGTAATGTGATTGGATCCCGCTTCTAAGATGGCTACGACACTAGAGGATACTACCATGGTTGTTGTTCATAGGCTGCTCGTGTTCGAATACGAGTGCATTTTGGTGGCTCCTCATGGAAAGTGGGGAGAACATGAATTAGATTACCTTGTTCAAGATCTTGCATTGCATCCCAATCCGGAAATGGTTGCTGATGTTAAGTACGTAAGCAAGGAGCAGAGGAATTTCATAAGGAAAGCCAAAAAGGTGAAGATGAAACTACACCAGCAAATGAACAAGCATGGACCCTTTAGCAAGAAGGCAAAAATGAAATGTTTTGTTGTAAGCCTAAATGAGGCTTAGACCAGCAGGCAAGTTAAAGTTTAAGTCGTTGTGATTAAGGGGAGATGTTAGAACATTAATCATGATTGCGGCAAATGGTGCCACCCACTATTCCCATGTCATCAAGTCATCAATGTTAGTCGGCGGGAGTTGGTGAGTGTTGGTGAAAAATAAATGACAGTCGGATTTAATCTATGTATAAATCTATGTGTATGAATGTAATGATCAAGCTCTTTGATAGAGTCTTCTAACTTTTCTGTCATGCACTAGGCCTCAGTTTACTCTGACCTCTTACATCATACTCTCTTTCTCCATTCTCCAAATAAATGTGTTCAATATTCAGAGTAAATTATACTGCATTATGAAAATTTCAATTCTCCATTCTCCAAATAAATGTGTTCAATATTTAGAGTAAATTATACTGCATCATGAAAATTTCAAAGATTTTCCTCTTGCATATTCATTTTCAAGTCTTTTATAAGTGATCTGATCATTTAATGGATCACTGACAAGTCTCTAATTGTTTAATGGATCACTCCATAACTTTCTAGGTGTTGGCACTTAAACCAGAATAATCCTAGGAGGAATCACTTGATTGGGTGGGTTAGCAGACCATTTTCTTATCTTTTGCCATAATTAACTATGATTTACATCTAACAACTTACAACCTGATGCAAATAGCATGCATGTTTACAAACCTTTTGATGCCCACCCAAGGAACTAAACTTTTAGTATTGCACAGAAGGACGTTCGAAAAAGAGCATAGGTTTGTTGGACCAATGTTTGATAACACTTGATTTGTGAATGCTTACGGAGGTAAGCACTTCAGATCATTCATTCATCTTAGCTTTCAAAGGCTACTTTATTTCTAGACAGCCATGTTGGATACTTGGAATTGCTTGGATTTTTTCAAAAATGTACATCACCACACTTTGTCCTTGGAGGGATGTGTTTTCTTGGGCACTTCAAACCTTTGCTATGTGCCTTTCACCGTTAGTTGCCTATTTGACTTTACTTTTCATTGTAACAGTTACCACCTCCTTTCACATTGCTACTTACCTTTGTAACGCCATCCAACGTTCAACAACTTCCCATAGCATAGAGCTCTTGGACTGCAAAGGAGACGACATTCAAAGATAAACTTACCAATAATACTTGTTGACAAATGAACTATACCACTATGCCTATCATTCTGAGCCGAGCCTTAAGCAATTTATTAATAAATTATAACCAACACCTAAGAAAAGCCCTACATACCTTTCATTTTAATGTCATCTACTAACCCACCCATTCTATTCACTTCACTCTACTCTATATACTCCTCTCTACTTACCCCACTTACCCCTACTTAGGAACGCCCCAAATAGACAGCGTTGCACTTAGCATCCCTTATAGAGTCGTTGCATTGCAAACAAGTTCTGTTTTCCCAAAAAATAAGTTGGCAGGGAACAGTTGCCTCTGCGACCATTCTTATTCTTCTTAAAAAGACATGTAATACAAAATAACAACAATAAAAAATCCCATTAGTAAGTTTTTAAATATAATGAGGATTAAAAACTACTTACTTTTGTAATGCCATCCAACGTTCAACAACTTCCCATAGCATAGAGCTCTTGGACCGCAGAGGAAATGACATTCACAAATAAATCTGCCAATTATACTTTTTGACAGATGAACTATACCACTATACCTATCATTATGGGCCAAGGCTTAAGCAATTTATTAATAAATTATAACCAACCCCTAAAAAAAGCCCTACTTACCTTTCATTTTAATGTCTTCTACCAACCCACCCATTCTATTCACTTCCTTCTACTCTATATACTCCCTTCTACTTACTCCACTTACCCCTACTTAGAAACGCCCCAAATAGACAACCTTGCACTTAGCATCCCTCAGAGAGACCTTGCATTGTAAACACGTTCTGTTTTCCCAAAAATTAAGTTGGCAGGTAATAGCTGTCTCTGCAACCACTCTTATTCTTCTTAAAAATACATGTAATACACCATAACAGCAATAAAAAATCCCATTAGTAAGTTTTTAAATATAATAAGGATTAAAAGCTAATCAATAGATAAAACCCAATGCTTATCCCCGAATATTGCATTCGTTGTTTTTCACTCATTTTAAATTTATACCGTTATTAATTTATTTTTATTTTTTATTTTTTAGGGTGGAAAAACCTATCAACTCAGTTTTCAAACCAACAATGAGGACAGCCATCTCTGGCTGCTATCCGCGAGTGCTGGCTTGACTCATCATTGTCAAATAGGAAAACCACGCCACCTGTAATAACCTGCTGGTGGTTCGTAAGGGAGCAAGCTTCCACTCCTGCCAGATGCCTCTGGGTCTTGGGTCGTTAACCTATTTCCTTACGTCCGAGGAAGATGAGCTCTTATCCAAGCAGAAGCAGTTTTACGGCATACTCCAAGTCGAACCGTTATTATTATTCTTAAAAACAAATATGTAAGAGATTACTAATTTTGATTGTATTAACAAATTATCTAAATTTTAATCTTTCTCTATGAACATGCGGAAAGAGGTCTAATCATGTTATCCAAGTTTACAAGATTACAGTTATAAAATAATGTGGAAAAATGTTTACAAGGTTACAGTGATAAAATAATGTGGAAAAAGCTCTAGTGATTTTATTAATGTTTACAAAATTACAATTATAAAATATTTATTAATTGGTATTTCTGTTTCTCTTTGATATAAAAAAAAGAAGCTATTTTTTCCTTTAAAAATAGAAGAATAGACGCTATTACATTTTTTTACCATAGTTTAATAAAAATTAATTTTCATATTATATTTATATAATTATTTATATTCAATCTTTCACAAATTCGTGCTGTGTTTGTATTCGGATTTAAAGATTTTCCAATTCTTTCAATCAGTTTTAATCTTCCTTGAATAACTTATTAGCTTTAAATTTTTTGTTCTTTATAGTATAAGCAAATGAAATGGATAGAAAGAAATAGAAAAATGTTTCCTTAATAACTTATTACATTTATAATTTTGTTAAACAGAAGAAATTTGTTAAAAGACATATAATAGATTTTTTATATTTTTAAATAAAAGTTATAATACATAGTTTTACATGACCTAGGTGAGGAAGAACACACTTGGAATCAAACCCTAATTAGCTTGGAATGGAATCCTAAGTAGATTAAGTTCTAGTTTCCACCTGTCTAATCGTCATTTCTTGCTGAGGTAAGCACTGATAAAGGCTCATTCGCTGAACAATTCACAAAAAATCAGAGAGATTTCCAAAGATCTGTCGGCATCCACAATTTATGAGCAATCTCACTCAGGGTTTTAGCATTCAAAGTCCCCCAAAGTTATGATACCACTTCGGAGTTCTATATTTGAACTTTGATATATATTTGATCTCTGCGGATCTGCGATGAGCGTGAATTCTTACGTGGTTTAATTTGTGGCGAGGAAGAACCTTTGATCCCCACGGATCTGCGACAAGGGTGAATTCTTATGCGGTTTGATCTGTTGCAAGGAAGAACCTTTGATCTCTGTGGATCTCCGACGAGAGTGAATTCTTAAATACGGTCTCTATGATAATATTGGAACATAGCTTTGCTATGAGGTGATAATATATGGTTATGCGATAACAATATTTGACTCTGGTCCGTGACTTGATCCAATCTAGGGCACGTGCGGTTGTCGTCTGGTTTTTTGATATCAGGTGCACACATTTTTTATCTTTTTCTAATACATATCTGTTCATATATTTTCAAGTATGAATAATTCACCATAGCTACCAAAGATTACCAAAGGTAGACCTAGCACAATTACTCTACAGAGCCTTTATGAGTATATAGAGTCTTTAGAGAAACGTATAGAAGAAAGAGAAGTCAAGCTACAAACAGAGTTAGAAGCCATGTTGGAAAATAAATTCACATCTCTTGAAGACAAGATCCAAAAGCAAATAGAAAATAAAATAGAACTATTGGAGAATAAAATGGAGGCAATGGAGACTAGGTTGTAGGTTGTAGAAAAACAAAACCAAGATACGAACCAAACATCCCAGCAAGAAGACGCGGATACTTTAGGGAGTCTTAAAATGAAGGACATGATTAAAGAACTAGAAGAAAAAGTTAATAGCCGCCTCACCCTAAATAGTGTGGCAGGTAAATTAGATATGAAACCAATTACAGATTAAATGAAAAAATTGATAGAATTAGACCATGATCGTAAAAAAAGGACCTTGAACCTTATAATCTTTGGTTTGAAAGAGGAGATAAATGAGGATACTTTAACCATAGCCCATACATAATTACATAATAGATTACAACTTGAAACAACGTGTCTCACAGAAGCAACAAGGTTCAGGAAGTTAACTGAGAATAAAGGAAGGTTGGTCCGAATAAAGGTGAGCTCTATTGACCATAAATATGACATACTTAGTAAAACCTCAAGTCTAAAAGGAACGATAATATTTATAAATGAAGATCTCATTCCAAAAGATCAAGTAGAATTAAGAAAGAAGGTTCAAAAGGTAAAATAAGCTAGGAAGGAAGGAAAATGGGCAATAATTAGAAATAGAAAAGTCGTTATTTGAGATAGAAACCAAAAAGATAGTAATAAATAACAATTCAACATGCTGCAGATTCTTTCTTGGAACTGTCGGGGCTTTGCATGGAACAAAGGCCCCGAGCTAAGTTGGTCTCAAATGGTGTTGGTATTATATTTCTTGTTGAAACTTGGGAACACGGAGAATCTAAGGTCCCTAACATAGATGGATTTGCACTATGGTCTACCTGGAACAAGCGATCCTCCTGTAGATTCATTGGGGGTATAACTTGTTACATTAAGAAGAACATCTCCCCCCATGTTAGGATTTATAAAAAAGATCCTTACAACCAATATAGCTGGATAGCGATTACTGACATTAATGTTAAAAGGACCTACATAGCAATCTGTTATTTCCCCCCATAAATTCTAACTTCTATAAGAAAAATAATCTAGATAAAAATAGTCCTTACAATGGTTTAGAGAATGATATTTCTAGCCTAAGGAATGAAGGTAATATCCTTTTAGTGGGTGACTTTAATGCTTGAACTTCAAGCAACCAAGCTATTCTTCTAAGAAATCATTCCAACACCAATCCTCTTTGGTTAGAATAGTTGGTACAAAAGGAGCTCTGAAGACCTTGGGGAGAATTTGTTTGAGTCAGAGCTAGTCAAGCTCTGTAGTGCTCATGATCTCATAATTTGCAATGGTCTGAGGAAGTGGCCCAATTCTAGCCAGATAACCTGCATCCGTGAGCTTGGTAGCAGCGTGGTAGACTATGTTATTTCTGATCTTCCTTTATAAAATGAAATAATAAATTTTGACATCCTAAACGACCACGAGCCTGACTTTGATCATAGGCCTTTACTTATAACTCTGAATTTTGTCATGCATAGAGATCCCATAGAAGATAATCCTTATAGCCAAAAGAACTTAATCTTTGATAGAAATAAAAATAATCTCTTTCTAAATGAATTAAAAACTAATTTTATTCCTTTATCTAGTATAGACAACATAGAAAACCTCTATCATAATTTTAATACAACTCTCTCATATTCTATTAACAAGTTCTCAATTGAAGTTTCAAGTAATAAAGAAAATAACAAAACCAACCCATGGTATGACAAAGATCGTAAAACTGCGAGGAGAGAAATTAAGGAAGTTGTCAATGAATCTCGTAAAATTGGCAAGATAAAAATATACAAAGCCCTAACTAAAAGGAAAAAAAGGCAGTATATTTGTAAAAGACAAGAGAATCTCTTACACCTCTCTAAGGTAGCTCCTAAGAAATTCTAGAGGCAGATTCTAACTAGGAAAACTAAAGATAATAATAAAATGCTTTACACGACTGGAATTCCTATCTTAAAAAGATTTATGAATCTCCAAATGTCATGGATAACTTTGAAACCTTGCTCACAACGAAAGGAGTTTTCTCATTAGAAGGCATTGATTTTGGGGTTAAATGCCTCGCAAATGGGAAAGCTAAGGACATTGAAGGTTACCAGGCAGAAATCTTAAAAATTGGAGGTCATGTCCTCATCCCCCACATCCACAAGATTTTCAATTAAGTGGTCAAGCAAGGGTTCCCTAAACCATGGACTCAGAGCCTCATTATCCCTATTTTTAAAAGTGGGGATACAAATAACCCCTCTAGTTACCATGGACTCAGAGCCTCATTATCCCTATTTTTAAATGTGGAGATACAAATAACCCCTCTAGTTATCAGACAATTATGATCAGCCATCTCTTAGTGAAGTTATATGGTATTATTTTGGAAAAGAAGTTGAGAATATGGCTTGAAAGTAAAGGTAAGTAGGCTAAAGGCCAAGAGGGTTTTAGCAAGCAACACTCAACAATGGATCACCTTGTTATGCTTAGGATCATTGTGGAGGAATTCCGCAATGATAGATCTAATCTCTTTTTTTTCTTTGTGGACTTTAGAAAGGTTTTCGATACAGTTCCTAGAAACAACTTGTGGAATAGATTAGAAGAGCTAAAGGTTCCTTTCGAGTTGAGAGCTTCCACTATAAGGTTATATGAGAATGTAATTTCCAATTTAAAGAGCAATGAGGGGTGGTCGAAAGATATTAAGTGTAATATCGGAGTTAAACAAGGTTTCCCCCTCTCCCCTACCCTATTTGGAATTTACATTGACAAGCTAGAAGGTTGTTTAGAGGAAGCAGGTTGTGCTGACACGATCTTAGCTAGGATAGTCATCATCCTTCTTCTCTATGCTGATGATATTGTTCTTCTTGCAAGGTGCCCATCTGATCTTGATAAGCAGCTTAGACTGCTTAAGGATTTCTGCTCTACCATGGGTATGATTGTTAACATTGACGAAACAAAAGTTATGATTATCAAATCCAAGAAGGACACTTACGCTAATTTTATGTATGACAATAGTAACTTGGAGGAAGTTTCTTCTTACAAGTACCTGGGAATTGATATTCATCACAAGCTCAACTCGAACTATAGCATTGAGAAAAGGATTAATTGGGGGTGGAAAGCCTATTTTGGTCTTGAAAATAATTGTAAAATGACAAACCTCGTAATGTGGTATAGAAAGAAGTTCCTCTTTGAAACTTTAGTCACTCATGTTATCTTATATGGATGTGAGGTTTAGGGTTGCAACGTCTCTAGAGAATCCTGGAGAAGGATTGAGCAAATCCACAAATGTTTTATAACGTATAACCTCAAAATTAAAAGCAATACACCCTATCCTATTCTCCTTATAGAAGTGGGTCTTTGCCCTATCAAGAGCCTAGCTATGACTAGGCTTCTGTTGTACAAGCACAAACTCAATAACATAGGAGACCATAGACTTCCTAAGCTAGCTTGAAATTCCAGCCAAAACCACCTAAGGCTCAAATGAGGTTGGTATAAAGACACCAAGACCTGGTTAAACCATTGGGAGATCAACGAGAATGTTGCATTGCAAAACATTAATAACATTAAAAATATTGTTACTTCTAAGTTCAAAGCAAAAATGTGGTGTGAGAAATATTTAGCAACTAAAATAAAATTAAGATATTATAAGGAGGTCATCAACCCCACCCTAGAAGATCAAAAATATCTCTTTGTTTCAACTAGCTCAAAGAAGAAAATTAATATAGCTAAGATTAGAACGAACTCTCATGAGCTCCACAGTGAAACAGGTCGTTGGGCAGTTCCTAAAACACCATGGATGGAAAGGACTTGCCATCTCTGTGAGAATATGAACATCGAGGATGAAAATCACTTCCTCTTAGACTGCCCCACGTACAACCACATTAGATCTCAGTTTCATAATCGTTGTTGCAATACTGACTTTCCTAGCCTTTTACAATGTCAAAATTATAGTGAGCTTGGGAGTCTTCTCTCCAAGCTTTTTGAGCATAGGAATAAAATCTTAAATCAAACTAAATAATTTGTTTTTTAGGTCGGATAAACCAAAATTTAGTCTTAATAGACGTTAACCATCATCATCACCACCATAATATACTTTTATTTATAAATTAAAATATGTTATTTTTATATTAATTCAATTTTATTATAAATTTATTTAATATTAATATTATTTTAAAACAATAATTTTGAAAATTTAAGCATTTTAATTTACTTTTATTTATAAATTAAAATATGTTATTTTTATATTAATTCAATTTTATTATAAATTTATTTAATATTAATATTATTTTAAAACAATAATTTTGAAAATTTAAGCATTTTAATTTTTCATTCATTACAAATGATCTCAAAACATAAATCATCAAAATTATAAATTTACTTTAAACTATATATAAAAATACATAAATCATCAACATTATAAATTTACTTGAAAAATATAAAAAGTTATGAGTCAACTTTTTATAAATTGACTTAAAAAATGAAAAATATAAAATGTTTTGGGTCAACTTTTTAAATATAAAATGTTATTGGACAACTTTCACACGCTTATCAGGGACGAAGTGATATTTAAAAATGTTTAAACAATTTTTATAATTCTTTTTATTGATTTCTTATTTAATTTCTTAAAATTTAATATTTACGTAAAAAAACCATATGTATTTTATAACATGTTTATTTATATAGTTTAAATTTTGATATTCAATTTTAAACTATAGATTAAATATTTATGATATTATGGAGTTTATATGTTTAAAAATATCATTATACATACCATTAAAGATTACATATGTTTTTTCCTTAATTAAAAATATAGATATATATTTTTCAATTTTTTTGATGTTTATAAATAAGAGTATGTTTTTATTTCCATATTCGATATACTAGTATAAAACCTAAGCACTAAGAGATTAAATTCCTTACTATGAGGAAAAATTTTAAACTTAAAATTTGACCAAAAAAATTGCATATCAACACACATTTGATTCTTTTTCATATATATCTAAATTAGTTTTTACTAATATTATTTATATCTATGTAAACTTTACATATGTATATATAGAAACTACTCGTAAATTAATCAATTTCTTTTAAAATGAACAAATCTATTAGTAGCTCAGAATCATATTTCTTCTCCTCCCATATGCCGAAATGTTATGCAATCAACTTGTTTTTTATGTCAAAAAAAATTGTTTTTAATCCATGATCAAGATTTGGTTTACAACTTATTATACCTATAGTATAAGGCATTCACTTATCTATAGTTTAATATTAGGAATTCAATTTTTATTATTTTTATTATTATTATTAAAATTTATTTATTTGTGTGGTGATTGGTTGACATTTTATTATGGGTTGTTTAGTAACTTCTATTTCTATTAGTTAATTGTTTTTTGTTTTTTGTTTATTCTTTTTTATTTAACCTTTTGATTTATTCTTTTTTTTTTATGAATTATAATTTTTTCACAATATTTTCAATTTAAGAAGACTTATTATTATATTAAAAATATATTTTAATAAATTTAATTATAGACAATTATATATATTAATAAAAATAAAACACACATAGATATATGTATTTTAATATAAATAGTACTAGTTAATCATATTTCTTAATTTTTGGTAATGACATTCAACAATTTAATATTTTCTATATTTATGTTTCCGTGATCTATAATGAATTAAGCAAAGTCTTACAGTAGAAATCACATAAGAGAAATTTTTTGTGTATTTATGTTTTTGTGATCCATAATGAATTAAGCAAAGTCTTACAGTAGAAATCACATAAGGGAAATTTCAAACGAGTCAGCTAAAAATTTCTCTTATGTGATTTCTATGGTAAGACTTTGCTTAATATAATATTTTATTATTGTTTTTTTAATTTTTATGATGTAATCTTTGTCTTTATCACTTTTTTGTTTCATTAAGCTATATTTAAACAAAGTGATTCATAAAATATTGATATAAAATTAATTTATTTAAAATAAGTAGTAAAATATTGTATTTATGGTCAAACATTAAATATATTAACTAATATGAATATTTAAATATTTTATTTACAATTCACATTAAAATAGTATTAAAAGGTATATAAAAAAATCCAAATCTTATACTAAAAAAGTATTGATACCAAATTATGTTATTTAATGAGGGTGAAAGATATATTATTGTGCGAAATTACGTAAATGTAAATGTCAATTTCGTAAACATTTAAGCCCAGTATGGGGTAGATCTAACATAAACGTGAACGTGAACAAATACGTAAACGTAATGGGGGTAGATCTCATGTATGTAATGGGGTAGACCTCATGCAAACGTAACATTTTTAGCTCTATTTAAAAATCAATCTAATTATTATTATCTATAAACACAATAAAAATTTATAATACAAATAGTTTTACTAACGCTCAAAAAAGAGATATGGTAAATAAATAAAAATATAAATAAACTGGAGGTATGGTAAATAAATAAACCGAAAGTATGGTAAATAAATAAATAAATAAAACTTGTTTTTATACTTACTCCAGAGGTATGGTAAATAAATAAAAATATAAATAAACTGGAGATATGGTAAATAATTAAAACCTCTTTTTATATTTACTCTATAAACCTCTTTATATTTAAGAAAACTCAAAAAATAGGTTTTATTTAGGTGAAGCCTATGGGTCAAATACCATTTTAATACCATGGGCCAAATAACATATTTATAAAAGAGCTATGGTAAATAAATAAATATAAAAGAGGTATAAAGAGGTTTGGTAAATAAATAAAAATATATCAAATAGGATTAAAAATCAACATCTAATAGCTTGAGTGGGCCTAATGGTTAAGAGCATGTGTTTCCTCCTAAGAGGTCACAGGTTAAAAACTAGAAGGGGGTAGAGTATGCATGCCTTTGTAGATTGGACTCTATGTATACCTTTGGAATAATAGAGTGAAGAATGATAGAGAGATAGGGACCATCACAGTGATGCAAGTTACATATGTTGAATCATATAGAAACGAAGATGCTATGTGAGCTCGCCCACAACTTATGCAAACTCATTGAGAACTTCATATTCTTGAATACCATGCGAACTTTTCAAAGGAAATACTCAATAGAAGGTTGCAGTGAAAATACCCAAGGTGAGAATTGCACAATGAATTCACACCGCCTCTTGTGGATCACCCCAATGGGGTATATTATATATATATATATATATATTCCATTCCATTCCATTGATGAAGGGTCTTGACTTTTGGATGAGTTCACATGCACCTACTGAATTCAATTGAAGACAAGCATTAATTTTCAAAAATAATTTTTCCTCCAATGAGGTCAACATAGATTTTGAAATTGAACCAACATGGAAATCACTAAATATATTCTAGTAATATTTTTGAATCATGAGATGGCTAGGGAATTTCTCCCTACCTTCCAAAATTAACACAACTCCATAGCTCCAGCTAAAATTTAGTCCTATTGAAGAGACAACTTGAAAAATCGTGCTAATAGGAGACATTTTCATTCCTTTTGATTGATTTACAACAAACCATATTGCCTCTCCTTTCTTATCTTCCTCTTACATTCATCAACAAAAAATAATTAATCTTATATCATAAACACTTTATACATGTAAGCATTGCAATCATTGTCCTCAACTCATGGGGTACCTTTACACCCTAACCCATGCAAGTCGACCTAATTCCATGGTGCAACCCATCACACTCTAAGATGGTTTTAATTATCTCCTCAAAACTAGGGCATAACACAGCTTACAATGCCAAATGATTAAGCCATCTCAAACATGTGGGCTTTTTCATTCATGGAACACATTCTAGCTATTGCTCATCAAACACAATGCAGTAACACCCGTAACACACACCAAAAGTCCAAGATACCCATAAGATGTGGCCTGCGGATGTCCCAAAATAGTAATTAATAATATCTTAACTCAATATGGCCTATTTGTTAGGATTTTTTAATTCGCTCCTTATCAAATGCACCTGATTGACACTCCATGAAAAATATACTCTAATGATCATCTTCCAAGTTCCAACACCTTCTTTTGCAACACAACAAAACCACCTATATATGTTGCAACAACCTTTCCAACTTCTTTAGTGGATTTCACATATATTTCACATTTCTTCTTTGTCTTGCAAAGTGGTAGTGCCAAGGAGAGGGTATCAACTTTGATCAAGTAATGTTCACTTGGTACCAATTCCAAGTTGCCTTTGTTCAGCTCATCAAATGTATTAAGATTACTTCACAACTTCTCATAGTTCTTAACTTTCTTGTCTACGCCTCTAAGTGAGACTAAAACCCCTCAATCTCTCTAACTATTTCACCTCTTCAACCCTTGTTAGAGTCTTCTTAGATGTGAACTCATGCCTCAAGCAGAACATAACACTAGAATCCAAATGTGCATGCTTGTTCCATCTTTTAATGCCTCACTGAAACCACATTATCACATTGCTTCAAATCAAATGTTCACATCTTAAGGAAAAGCACCTAGTTTGCTTATGACAACCTAAATTGTGGAGTGACTTGGAGAGTACTCCATTTTCTCAAGATGAAAACATAGGGTCTTACAAGATAGGAATTTTCATGAAATTCTTACTTAAGTGATAGTCTATACACATAGACATGCACATGTGATTAACATAGATGGAGGCATGATGTGCAGTAAACAATGAGGAATGCCTCTACTTGTGATGGTAATTTATTTCAAGATGGGGACCTCCATATACACGTTGATGTTCACATGCATGGTTGTGGAACACAAGTGTTTTCCCAACTAATCAGGACTTTCTATTGATGCCTTCATAATGATCTTGTTTCTTGACTAATGAACCACTCCGTAAGATGATAAATTACTCATTACATAATAATATTATTTCTATCATATGTAAATACTACAAATCTTGGTCCATTTCTATCACTTTTATGACTAGTGCAGTGGTTTACAAATTTTTAAGCCTCAAAAGGGCTTTTTGAAACTACTATATTCATACAAATTTTTTACCCTTCTTCTTGACCTTAGTAATGGCATTAGCTATCTTGGAGAATTCTTCTATGGACTTCCTATAATACCCAACCAATTCATTGAAATAATGTAGCTTATGAGCGTCCTTTAGTGTTATGAATTCCATAATGGCTTTGATTTAGGCAAGGTCCATGAGTATACCTTCTCGAGAAGTAATGTGGCCCAAAGAATGGATCTTTGACTAGAAGAAGGAACACTCAAAGAGATTTTAATCATTCTTATTCTCTCCAAGTCATTACAATATCAACCATAGGTGCTCCACATTCTTCTTTGGTACACATGAATAAATAAAATTGTCATCTAGAAAAACTTGAACAAACTTTCCTAGGTATTTTTCAAAAACCCCATTCATTAGCTTCATGAAGACTACTAGGGAATTGGTAAACTTAAACTGTACCCCAATAAAATCATAATTTCTTAATCATGGTTTGAATGCAATATTTTGGATGCCCTTCTAAATTCTTAATTGGTGGTATTAAAATCACAAATCAATCTTTAGGAATATCATGGTCCTTCTCATTTGATCAAAGAAGTCATCAATCTATGAGAACTAATATTGATTCTAGATGGTGATGTTATTCAACCATCAATAGCAACTACAAAGCTCCAATGACTAATCCTTCTTCATCCAATTCTTAATCCTTCTTCATCACCAAAATTAGTAACCTCAAAATGTTGCATTAAGCTAGATGAATCCAAAATTCAACAATTATTATAGATGCATATGAAATTCATATAAGTTGGGTGAAATTGTTTGATAAGGAACCTTGGAGATAGGAATAATCCCGCATTGAGTTCAATGGTGAAATTGATATCAAACGTGGGTGGAAGCCCAAACAAATCTTTTGGAAATACATAAGGAAACTCTAAAAAACCTCGGTGTTAAGTCACATCTATCATGTCCCTTTTTTTCATGGTCACCACATGGAAACATTATCATGGTTTTTTTCAATTACAAAGTTGAAAATATGCTAAGGATACAACCCTTTTGGTCCCATCTAGAATCTTCATCTAACCCAAGTCATCAAGGAGGTGAAACAACTTGTAATTGGTATGTTAATGGCATTGGTACTAAGATGTTTTAACTTTATTTTATAACTCCACAATATTTCCTGGCTAATTTCTTTTTTGTATTTTATGAAAGAGTTCCTACACCTTTGAAATGTTTAACATGTGAAGAATGTGATGGGAATATTTCATACTCGATAGCTCAATCACAACACCTAGGTGACTTCTCTTGCCTATAGCCATACAATATCAACTCCTTGGCCTCATTTTCTCGAGTGATTAGATCTCGGTAACTCGAAGAAAACCACATCCAAAATATTGTGGGAATTAGGTGACAAAATTTGTTGAAAGTCAAGGTAAGTCACCTACTACCACTATTACACCAAAATCCTTGGATGAGACATTTATTTAAGATGAAATTATCATTTTGTCTTAACTATTTATTTTATATTAAATTACAATTTTGATATTTGTAATTATTGTAAATTTAAAATTGGAGTTGATGTTCTGGATGCTCTTGGAAAAAACTAAAGGTCTTGATTTCCTGGTTGATCACATGATGGGATTAACTACCCCTTTTCCTTTTATTTTCCATTGTTCTTTCTTGCCTACAGAGGGTTTAGCTGCACCAGACTAGGGTTTTTCTTCTGTGGAAAGGTGATTATGGTTTTCTCACAGTGAATGGACTCCATTCCTTCCTGTGGTGGAACCCCAATATGCATTGGTAAGCAGTTCTATCGTTTTTTCAAATTCTTCTCTATTTAAAAGAGGTTGGGAATATTTGAAGGTTTCAATATAGAAAAATTGATATATCAACCATATTAAGGAAACAAGGGAATGAGTTGCAAAATGCAAAACATAGAGATTAAATAGAGGATAAGAAAATAGAGCAAATTTTGTTAAGCAACAAGAACAAGAAGAAGCACATAGCATCATAAATCTCCAAGCCTGAGTATTTTGTTAAAAAGGTGGCCTTGGGTTATAGTTTACAGGTGGATGATATTATAAAATTTCCTTTAACCACTCTTTTCTCAAGGATAGGGTCATCTGGCATAGGACATTGACTAATGTAAATTAATTAATTGTTTGGACCAAGGATCAACAAGGATAAAATTACCTATTGTTGGCTCTAGCTCCCTTCACACAGTCCAATTCCTAGGATTTTCCAGTCTATAAAATATTACAACTATCTCAATCTACCAACCCTCTCCCATCAGGTTGCACAACCCAAGGAATGGGATCCCTATCTTTGTCATGCAGTCCCTCAGGTTATCCCACTTCCCTCCAGGGCTCTAGCATTGACCGGCCAAGAAATATCATTGTGGGGACTTCAGGGGTTATCAACTATAATTAAGTTTATTCAATGAAAACCATTTCCCTTTCACATTGTCATAATTTCCACATAGTTTCATGACAATTGTTTCCATAATTCTATTATATCATTAATACAACATCGTAAGCTTTGAGAGAAAAATCTCAGGGAAGAATGGATGTCAAAATCTCTTTTGGATGCTCAAAAATCATGGATTATATTTGCATGCATGGGAGATACCATGTGCTTTCATAAGAAGTACATGTCTCTCTCTTAACCACTAATTCCAAATTTCCAAGGTTAATAAGACTTAGGATAACCATAAATCAAGGTTTAGTAAGGCTAAGGTTAAAGAACCGATGGGAGTAATAAAATCATAAAATATTTTTCCCTTAGGCCCTAAGCCCCATTTCATTCCCTTCTTGTTGGATCATAGGTGCCCTGGCCGCGCCTCCCCCCCCCCCCCCCCACACACCCCACATTGTTTTTCCTTTCTTATTTTGAAATATGTGATGTATTTTTATTATGATGCAATGTACCAATTTACATATTCCATTGTTCGACATTTTAGGAATTTATCATGTAGAAATATAAATTACAGTTCTATGGATCAAAACTAGGGGTATTACATAAATATCATTAGCACCGAACTCCACTTGCATGTCTCTTTTTTCCCTTGAAACATTTGGATATCTCACAGTTGAATGTGATGTGCTTTGATCCTCCACTGTGCACATGTTGATAAAAAATAAAGTGGTACTGGGTTGAGAAACAAGAAATTGTGGAGAAGGATGTCTCTAGCTTGGATGCTAACTCATCCATTGCAGCTTCAACACTCATCTCAAACTTCTTTTGTAGTAGCATCATTTTTTTTGGATATTGGCTTGCATAATGTCCCTTTTTACAACATTGAAAACATGTCACATGGATCATAGCCTCCTCCTCAGAATGAGATGAACAAACCTCTTTTTCCTTGGCCTTCTTGGGTCCTCCTTTAGTCATCCTCCAAATGAGTGGAAGATTTTGAATCTCTTCCACTCTGACTAACGAATTCTTCTCCAGGACAAAGTCATCCCACAATGTTTCAAAATTGGGCAACTTAACACATGCACATTTTCCCTGCACAAAGGTAAGTCAAGATGTTGATAATCCATTTAGAGTTAACCAAACTAACTCATTTTCATAAACCTTGTTTCTTATCTTTGTAAGTTGATCTCTCAACTCAATGATCTTCATTGGATAGCTTGCTATAGTATTAGCATTTCTCATGTGGTTACTAATGAGCTTTTTCTTCAAAAGCATCTTGTGGGATGTGTTCACACTTTGATACAGAGTGACTAAGGCATCATACATATTCTTCCATGTCTTGTTCTATGAGATGAGAGGGATCAAGTGGTCCTTGAATAAGTCAAGGAAATTTTTTCCTTTTGGCCACCTTATTATGCTCAACCAACCAAATGGATCGAAATCCCACCCTCGAACCTCCCAAAGGTCCAAGTGCCTATCTTGGTGGTAGATCAACTTCAAGTACTGAAAAAAGGGCATTGCACACACTGAAAGCCTCTGACAACTCTGTCTCACATAAAATAGTCCCATCCATATGTGGATTTGCTGAGAGATTTCATATGCACAGCTCTGATACCATGTTAGTTTTCTACACCATATTTCATATCTTTACCTAAAGAATGAACTTTACATATCATAAAACTCTAACCTTTAGATTGCACCTATCAAAACTGTAGGTTTTAACCCTATATAGAAATTACCTGTAGACGAATTCTAAAACATAGAAAATAAACAATGCAAGAGCATAAGACATATACACAGATATTTTCCCCTGGATCCCAAAACCAGGACTACCAACTTGATCTTTCATTATGTTCCTTTCAATGTTATAATACATATTTATACATGCCGAAGCATCCAATACCATGGACCGAAACCCATCATGTCCAAAACCATGGACCGAAAAACCATCATGTCTAAAACCATGTGCGAAAATCATGCACAAAACCATAGGTAGGTCCACCCAACCTAATATAGGGTCCAAAAAAAAAAAAATCCAAGGTGCTGCCCTAGACCCCATAGAGGGGGGTTACCTGCACCCCTCAAACCCCCTGTGACCCCCCCACTATGCAAACGGTGCAATGAAGGGGGGGCACCATCCCCCCTCTAACCCCCTAGTTAACTACATGGGCTAGTCGTGCAAAGAATATAACACAACCCAAAATTCTCTCACTTATTGTTTTCTTTCCACAAGGGGCCACAAGAGAGATTAGTCATTTATCCAGCCCTACAATGCCCATTGTTTCTCTACACCAAGAGAACTTCTCAGAGCTCACAGATTTTGTTAATGCATCTGCAGTATTCTTTAAAGTGTCCACCTTTACTAGCAACACCTTTTTGTCTTCTATCATATCCCTCACAAAGTGATATTGAACATCAATGTGCTTTGTCTTTAAATGATATGCGGGGTTATTTGCTAAGAAAATTGCACTTTGGCCATCACAATCTATCCTTATAGCTTCCTGTACTAACCGCATACTTGAACACAATCTCTGCAACCAAACTGCTTTCTTGCTTGCATGAGTAGCTGCCATGTATTCTGCCTCTGTAGTTGATAGTGCCACTATAGATTGTTTCTGACTTATCCAATTGACTGCACCTCCAAATAGGTTAAACACATACCCACTTGTAGATCTTATTTGATCCAGGTCTCCAGCCCAGTCTGCGTCAACAAGCCACGAATATCCAACACTCTGTTCAATATCGGTCTTCCTTGGTAGCGTAGACCATAAATACTAGTGCCACGCAAATACCTGAAAACTCGCTTTGCTGTTGTCTAGTGCTCCTTCCCTGGTTTGGACATAAACCTGCTCAATACTCCCACTGCATGTGCAATGTCTGGTCTAGTATAGACCATTGCATACATCAGGCTACCGACTTCACTTGCATATGGAACACAAGACATGTCCTCTTCCTCTTCTTGTGTCTTGGGACACTGTTCAGAAGATAACTTCACACCTACAGGAATAGGAACCTTCACTGGTTTACTAACCTGCATATTAAACCTCTGCAGTATTGTCTCGACATACTTCCTCTGCTTTAACTAGAGCTTCCTCTTTGCCCAATCTCTTTTAATTTCCATGCCCAAAATATAGTTTGTAGCACCAAGATCTTTCATGTCGAATTTGGAGGACAATTGGGTCTTCAAATCCTGGATAATTTATTTGTCATTTCCAACCAGCAACATATCATCCACATACAAGACCAGATAAATAACACGATCACCAATTAATTTAAAATACACATAGTGATCTTCTTTGCTTTTGGTGAAGTCAAGTCCCCATATAAATGTATCAAATTTTTGATACCACATCCCTGGTGATTGTTTTAACCCATGCAAAGACTTCTTTAACCTGCTTACTAGTTCTTTCTTACCCTTCACCGAAAATCCTTCAGGTTTATTTATGTAGATTTCCTCTTCTAGATCCCCATGAAGAAATGTTGTCTTCACATCCATCTGTTCTACCTCAAAATCAAAAGTAGCAGCAACAAATAAAAGTAATCTAATAGAATTTACCTTGGCAATAGGAGAAAAAATATCACCAAAATCAATTCCGACACTTGGGAATAACCTTTTGCTACAAACCAAGCTTTGTATTTCTCCACCTTCCTTTCTGCAGTTGTCTTCTTCTTGAACACCCATTTGCTTCAATGGGTTTCCTTCCAGTCAGCAACTCCACCAGATCCCAAGCCTCATTTTTGTGCAAAGATGTTGTTTCATCAACCATGGCCTCTTTCTAGAGTTTTTCATCCTCTGAATCTACTGCTTATTTCACAGTTTTTGGATCAGCATGAGTAATAGATAAAGCAAAATTTGAGCAAAAAGCAGATGGACTATACCTTTCTGGTTGCCTTCATTCTCGAACTGATCTTCTCACACCCGGAGTTTGTGGCTCTTCATCTTCTGATTCCTCCTCTGTTGTAGAGTCTGATTCTTCCTCCTTAAGCTCAAACTCTATATTCTTAGGTTCCTTTCATTGGACTTCATGTTTAATAACATCTTTCACCTCTCTAAACACCACATCTCAGTTGTACATAACCTTCCTTGTTACTGGGTTCCAAAGCTTATAACCCTTTAAACCATCCTTATACCCAATAAAGATGCACTTTTCAGATTTACTATCCAACTTGGTTCTTTTCTCCTTTGGAAAATGTACATATGCATAGTGAAAGAGAGTCTTTCTTACCGGTCCATACCTCTTGTGGAGTCATATCCTCCAACACTGATGAAGGTGATTTGTTGACCAGGTAACATGCTGTCTCCACCGCCTCTTCCCAAAATTCTTGTCCTAACCCAGCACCACTGAGCATGCTTCTTACCCTTTCCATCAACGCCTTGTTCATTCTTTCTAAAACTCCATTTTGCTCAGGTGTGTATGGAGTAGTATTCGGCCGTGCTATACCACACTTCTTACAGAATTTTTTAAATTCCTTACTGCAAAACTCTCCACCGTTATATGTCTTCAACACCTTTATCTTCTTCTCTGTCTAGCTTTCCACCAGAGCCTTTAAACCTGTCAAAGACTTCAGATTTCTTCTTAAGGAAATATATCCATGTATTCCTTGAGAAGTCATCTATAAAGTATACATAGTACATAGACTTACCCAGTGATGGAACCTTCAGAGGTCCAAACACATCACTGTGCACAAGCTCTAATATTTGTTTCGCCCTCTTACCACCAGAGGGGAAACTCACTTGTTTCTTCTTCCCATATACACAATTTTCAAAGAAATCAAAATCCAGAGAGCTATTACTCATACCTTCTACCATACTTTTACCATGAAGTATTTGAAGGCCCTTCTCTCCAGTATGTCTAAGCCTTTGATGCCACAGCATGGTCTTCTCTCCAGAGACCACTAGATTTTCTGCTCCACTTTCAGGAATCATAGAATTTTTGCACCCATCAACAACAATGCTACCTTGCAGCTTTTACAGAGTTCCAATTCGAACTCCCTACATCAATACCAATGCCCCTCGAACCATCTTGCAGGTATCCTTCTCAAACACTGTTTTTACACCTGCATCATCCAGCTTGCTTACAGAAATCAGATTTCTGGCTAATGTAAGAATATGCAAAACACCGGGAAGTGTTCTAACCCTTCCACCTTGCAACTTCAACTTTACTTTTCCGCAACCAATGATTCTTTCTTTCCTTTCATTCCCCAAGAAGAAATCACCACCATCATATTTCTCATACTCACATAACCACTCTCTATGGTGAGTGAAGTGAAAGGATGCACCTAATTCGTGATCTACATGTGTACTTGAAGAAGCCAAGTACATATCCCCACCTTCATCTGAGGTGGTTTTCGCCTCTACAGAAGGAGCATCAACAAATCCATTTCCTTTATCAAGAGCTTTATATTTACAGTCCCTTTTGTAGTGCCCTTCCTTTTTGCATTTCCATCTCATCACCTTTACAGGTTTTCTTGGAGATTTAATTTAGATCTCCCTCTAGATTTAGACCTCCCACTCGATGACTTATTTTTGTTTCTTTTCTGGGAATTTCCTTATACAAACAAGGCATCACCATTCTGGCTCTCCATATTTTTCCATCTCATTTCCTCCGTCAGCAAGGATGAGACTATTTCATCAAATTGCAAGGTAGTTGCATTGCTACCTATTGCAATAACCAAACTATCCCACGAATCTACTAGAGAACACAACAAACTAATGCACTTATCTTCATCTGAAATTTTACTATCAACAGATGATAACTGACTTACCACAGTATTAAATTTTTTTATATGTTATGTCACCGAGTCTCCATCTTTCATCCTTAGGTTATACAGTTTTTCTATAGGAACAATTTATTCACGAGAGACTTAGATTGGTATAAGGTCCCTAACTTGTCCCACAAAGCCTTTGTCGTAGCTTCCCGTGATACATTCAGCAATACTGAATCTAAGACACACAATCATATTGTGCTCTTTTCCTTTCAATCCAATGTAGAAATTTCACTTGTAGAACAAACCAATATATGCAATGTCCTAAAGCATAATACTTGTTCTACTTCTACAAAAAATTAAGCGGAACCATAATCGAATTCATGAGCAACATCAAGTAGAAACATGCATAACTGAACAAGAGAAATAATCACACATAACACAAGATATATCCAGGGGAAAGCACCAGCATAAAACCCCAACCATATATTATCAATCAAGTGGTAATCCTCTTCACAATACAAAAGGAATTAGCTCTCAAGCTATTCAGTTCTCAATCAACTATGAAGATATGAAGATATGTCTCATGAACCAACCAAGCCCTGTTTATATAGGCTTTACCTATGTTCCTTACGTAGTTTTCTTAGGAAATCATAGCAAAATCATATGCTATTAATTCCAAACATACCAATTTACCGAATGATCCAACTACGTAATCCTTGAGGACACTAGTCCTAAACCATGCAAAAACTACTTACTAGAAATAGTCAAGCATCTGATAGTACACTGTCCCACATCTGATCTCAACTAGGTCTCTGACAGAACTGACATGCAACAGTTATCCATGAGTGAATCCTCAGTTATCTAAAATAATAGTTGTCACATGCATGCAAGCATTAACAAACTATATTTTATTATTTTAACAACTTGTTAAAATAATCTAATTGGACTTGACTAGTAAGAACTAAGTCAACTGATTCTCTCATTATAGAACTCATACTTATTCCCTCAATCAGTGGAGGAAATTAAGGATAAATTCCTCAATCAGTGGGACAACTCATGTGCATGCTCACAAAGACTTCAAATTCGAATTTCCTTAACTAATTAACTCAACTGAATTAATTAATTAATATTTCCAACTACTGTTAAGATCAAAATTAATTTTACTTCCTATAGATAGACTAGGGACTGCTATAAATAGGAAGGGACCCAGAAATGCTATTTTTAGAACTTTCTATTTTTAGCAGTTTCACCTCTCACCCAATGTGGCCAATGACCTCACTGGCCAAACTGCTATTTTTAGACATGTTATTTTTAGTAGGTCTAATTTTAGCACATTCTAAATTTAACATTTCTTGTTGCACATTTTTCAACAAGAAAGGCTTTCTCTCGAACCCGATCCTATAACTCTAGAATGTTTTGCATGCAACACATCTACCCGGTCCACTTGCTCCAACAACACATGGAACAAAAACACTCCCAACTGACCACTGTGTTGGGCTAGGAACATACTCTGATGCTGAAGCTCTACCTGCTACTGACAAGTGCTCCCTCTCTAACATCTACGCTACTACAACATCTCCATGCATCTTGCACCATTGCACACCTCTCCGTGCCACCTAGCACTATGAAAAACACTTATGCCTCTTGCATTGCTACAGCCTGCTAGCTATGCGTTGTCATGGGATTCCCTGCACTGTCGCTCTCTCTGTCGCTCCATCTACATCTGTCTCTACCCAATCAGTCAGTTCTTGCTACTCCACATCGGGGATTCTGTATCAAGGTCTCATCCAAGAGGTTGGGTACCTCAAGGATCCTGCCCCTCCTCCTTGGGATGATCAATCCACATCACCCCACCTCCTACCTGGAGGTATGGCTGCATGTGATCCCTCTGCCCACCTAGATCGAAGTTTCCCCCTACTGGAGGTCTCTGCATCAGTAGATGTCTCTACTCGATCTCCTCTCAACTTCCCTTGTTGTGGCTGCTCCACAACCTCCTGAAGTTGTTGAACCAATCGTGGCTCCTCCACAATCGTTTGAGACTTCTTCTGGCTCTGCATGTTGAGAGGTAATATACCCTCCCTCTCAACCACCAAGTCTCCATCAGTTGCCTTGTTGCTCAATGCTTTGCATGCATCTTGAACCTCAAGAGCATACAGGTTCTTGACCCGTGAACCAATCTGCTTCACTTTTCTAGTGATGATGTGTCTAAGAAAAACCTTTCCCTTACAGAAGACTACATCATAGCCTCTGTCTTCCAACATCGTGATCAACACCAAGTTTCTCTTTATTCCTGGTACAAACTTGAGATCGGTCAAGGTAAGGCGAGATCCATGCTCCCTCTGAAAAATAACCATGCCTACACCTGAGACACTATACTTCTCATCATTACCCATCGCTATGAGTATCTGGAGATCTTTCTCCTCCAAAGTACTGAACAAACTCTTATTGTTAGTCATGTGGAAAGAAGCTCCATTGTCAAAAAACCAACCACTTCCCACCATGGATGAAACCACGCATGCGAAGAGTGTGAAATCCAACTCAAACTGTGAAGCAAGTGCCTCACCTTTAAATCCTTCTCCGGATCCATTCTTGGATTTCCTCCATGGATAATTTACAGCATAATGGCCCACCTCATGACAACGAAAGCATCATACTTTCGATTTGTCAAACTTCTTCCCATCATTGGAAGAAATAGATTCGGAAAGAGAAACCTTCTCCTTCCCCTTCTTCACCTTACTCACTAAGGCACAGTTCCCCTCATCATGCATGGATGAAGAACTATCTCTGGTGCTCCATCTGATCTCCTCCTGCATCAAATCCGACTAGTCGTTCCCAATCTGGCAATTTCTCCCTTCCATTCACTGAGTCCTGGTAGCTATGCCATCTCTTAGGAAGGCCAAGGAGTGCTAGACTCACCATATCCTCATCTAATGTCATGACCCCTACACTTGTAATCTCATCATTGCATGTGATGAGCTTGGTCAGATACATAGAGATCGTCTCATCACTTTCACACTTGATCTTTGAATTTTGTTCTTCAGTGCCAGCTTCCTCTGATCACTGCTATTCTTATATAAATATTTTAATGTTTTCCACATTGCATGTGGAGTCTTCTTCCCATGGAGGCTCGAGACAATGTGATCTACACTCCCTCCAAGAGAATTCTCCTAGCTCTAGCCACACACTTCCACCATTCCACTTGCTCATTCTTGTCAGCAGGCTTAGGAATCTCTTGATCAATGAATCCTTAAGGCCATTATCTTCAAAAAATGCCTCCATGAGATCCTTCCAAGCTATATAGTTTGAGCTGCCATCAAGGGCCTACTCAAGCCTCAAACCATAAAACACCATCAATGCAATAGATGTGATAAGAACTTGAGATCTATATCCTGAATAATAAACTCTGAATTTTTCCTGCTAGTATACTGTTCTTGCTTGATCACCTGTGCTCCGATACCATGTAGAAATTTCACCTATAGAACAAACCGATATATGCAATGTCCTAAAGCATAATACTTGTTCTACTTCTACAAAACATTAAGCGAAAGCATAATCGAATTCATGAGAAACATCAAGAAGAAACATGCATAACTGATCAAGAGAAATAATCACACATAACACAAGATATATCCAGGGGAAAGCACCAACATAAAACCCCAACCATGTATTTGTTTAGTCAATTTAGTGTTGTCTAAATTGCTAGTATTAATTGTCAACCCGGGGCTCGTAAGATGATGAAGTGAAGGTGTACTATATGTACTTAAGTAACCTCTTAGAGTTTTCTTATCGTTGGGGGTGTTGTTGTGGTTAATTATGTTCCTAAGATGGAATGATGATTTATAAACAAGTGAGTGATGGTGTGTGTGTAGTGTGAATCCTAAATGAGTGAGAGTGTGTGATTAGTGATTTCTAACTACTTGCTTGAAAGGAAATGCTTGAAAGAAATAAATGACTTGAAAGATCTTGAAATAACTTTGAAAGCAAATAACCACTTCCGATGGCACTAGACACCATTCATGCAGCTGCAAATAAAAGAAAAGAAAGTCACTTTTAAAACCAAAGATAAAGATTATCTCTCTCTAACTCGCTGCTTCAAACACATGTACTGTGTAAAGCACGGAAAGAAAGTAGCTTAAGTTGAATTAGAAAAGTGATTAAAAATGAGAAAAATCTGCTTTAAAGACTAGTGATAACGTTTTGCTCTTTCTAACTCTCTACTTCAGCCATATGTACTATGCAAAGTATGATTAGAAAGTAGTGAAAGAATAGTCTAGAAAGCTCTTAAAACCAAAAATATACTTTAAAGACTAGTGATAACGTTTTGCTCTTTCTAACTCTCTACTTCAGCCATATGTACTATGCAAAGTATGATTAGAAAGTAGTGAAAGAATAGTCTAAAAAGCACTCAAAGCCAGCTGCAAGTTAGTGGTATTCTGATCTTAAAAGATAACAATTTATGATAGAAGATCATTCATATGTTAGCAGCTCTTTGAGAAATAAGATTAAAAATCAGCTATAAAAACAAAGGCAGCAACTTGAATCTGTCAACTTCAAATACCATTAGTTTGTAAAGCAAACACACACACATAAAAACAAATCCCGGGCTAAAAGAAACCTGCAAAGAAGTAATACTGATCAGCGTGAAAGAAAAGAAATCAAATAAATGAAACTATACATGCTTAAAGGAATGTTGAATGAGAAAATAAATAAATACTGAACATAAAATACTTTACAGAGGCTAAGATGAACAGGGGCCCTCTATTCATTCAGCCACAAGAAAACTCAGAGATCTGGAAGCTTCAAAACAGCACTATGTCTATTCCTCCATTTGCAAAAGTGTACAAAATAGAGTGCTAGAATAGCACTAAAAAAAACAGAGTTCACAACGCTCTTAAAATTAACACAAGTTCAGAAATTACAACTGATAAAAATTCTATTGAGCATACGCAGACGCAGCTATTTATAGGCATTTCTAGGATAGCCTAACACGTACAGCTACTAACTGAAAAACAACTAACTGTAATGCGTAATTATGGTTCCTGGACACATCATACGGCTGCGTGGATGAGTTGGTGCTTTTGTCGTCATGGGCAATGAATCCCATGTTGGATCATGTCCCCTACCATCTGCAAAACGTGGACAAGTCACCGTTTAAGCTGACGTGACCTAGCAGCTCACAATCACCGTTAAACAGCCTTTAGTTGACCGTAACTTGAACAGCTTTGACCAGGGGTAAAGATGACGTGGATGGCTGGAAAAATGGGACAGGAACCTCGAGCACGTTGATACCTAAGTGCCCATGTGGCTCATCTGGCAAACTGACATGTGGAACCTTGCGTTTAACAAAAATGTTGCAGGATCATCAGATAGCTGCGGGATTCCTGCAAGTATGTCAAAATCTAAACAAACAGTCATCCATTAGCAAAACTTGCTTGATCATGCTTAATGACACCTAATGTAATGATCTGGGTGGTTTTAGAGTGAAAATGAGGCAAAAGTGAAGAAAAGATGAGGAAAAACTGAGGAAAATGGTAGACAAGTAGGTGTAGAGTAGAGGCTCTACATACCCCCACTACGAGGGTATTGCATGTCCTCATGCAATGAAAACACAATTCAATCCACCTGCTGGGATGCCTCTGCTAAGACATCCAATCTCCTCTTCTTCCTTTGTGTGGAAACATTAACTTTTGGTCTCTTGAACATGCATCTGAATTTCAAACTGATTAAGGCTCTGTTTAGCCTTCTGCATTTCTTCTTGAGTCTGCTGTTTTTCTTCTGCCACATGCCCATGTGAAGCATGGTGTTATCTTGGATTGCTTTGGCAATATCAGCTTGCTGCTTCATTTCTTCATTTTTCTGCTTAATGTGGCGGTTTAGCACCTCAAGTTCATAGATCTCTTGTTTGAGTATGTCTATTTGCTGCTCATGAGGTATGATATTACTTGGGCCAGTAGTGTTCTGCTCCAATGTTTCAAAATAGTTGTACACCTCTTGTTGAACTGGGTCAACAATTGGTGACTTCCTTGGACTGTATTCATGCTCAATTTCAGTTTCAAACTCCGGCTGAAATGGACTGTCCTCCCTTGGAGGAGTAGCTGCCTCACGTTGTGGACTATCCTCAAGGTCTGTTTTTATAGCACCCTTCTCAGGTGTGCTTAGATCAATGAAAAGTGTCCTTGTGGCTTTCCCTTTATTCTGCAATCTGCTACTCCTTCTTACAGTGGCAACACTCTGTGTTTCTCTTTGTGCCTTTTTCCTTGGTTTTTGTACTTTTACTTTCTTGGAGAGGGCAATTTTCTCATGGAGTTTAGCTAACCTTTGTGCTAAGGGCTGGCTATCTCTTTCTTCATCACTAGAATGCTCTGGAGTCTGATAAGTTTCTTGAACTATGGATTTTCCCTTGTCTTGCTTTTGTTTCTTTTTATCTTCTCTTCTCTTTTTGGCAGCTTCTTTGGCAAGTTCAGAGAGGGTTTCTGAGATAATCTCTTGAGCACTGTCCACAGTAGGTTCAGGCTCAATCTCATGTTCAGGATGATGTACTTCTATTTCCTCTACAGTCTGTCCTTGGACAGTTCCCTCTAAGATATCAGTTTCAGAGGTACTTTCTTTTCTTTTCCTTCTACTTTTCCTAGGTACAGAAGTTTCTCCAGGTTCTTCAAAATGATTTCTTACAAGAAATTTCTCCCATGTGTCTCGTTTTGCTTTTAATTTTTCCTCCACTAACAACTTAACAAGACTATGATGAGAGAGGTATGCTTCAATGTTTCGTGGATTCCGTTGGGCCATGGAACACATTTTCCTAAGGCTTTGGAATAGAAAGTAGGGAAGATTTATATCATGTTCTCCTTGAAATTGCAGCATAATTTTACCATGATAAACGTATAATACCCCAAATCTCCCTTCACACATGAAAAATTTTTGCACTAACAACAGTAGAATTTTCCATTCTTCCTTAACATGAGAGATAGGAATTCCTTTTGTGAAAACACTTGTATCCATACCTGGGTTTTTAAAAATCTGCTTCCATTGTTGACCTTGAACTGACCGGTTCTTAAACCACCTTTCACTGGTTTGTGGGAGAGATGTAGCTTGTGCTATGCTGCCCTCTGAGACTGCAAACGTTAAATCACCCACCTCCACTTGACTGTCTTTATCTTTGAATGACCTTGCAAAGGCTTTTGTTACTTCTTTGTGGTAGCCTTTAAACTTCTTGATGCACTGTAGCCAATTGGCTTTTTGCAATGCCTCCTCAACTTGAGGATATGCCTCCAAGAATTTCGAACCTTCTAGTTCAGCCCTTAAAAGTTTTCCCATTGACTCTTCAGCTCTATTTAAAACACGACTTTGATGGTGGCTTTACACAGTAAATCCTCGGTTCTTGTTCAGAATTTGTGGAACAGAGGATATATGGGTTTAGCAACAACCTTAGACACAGAGAATTCACGGCTTGAACAGAGTTAAATGGTGGATAAACAGCGTTAACACAGTGAAACGGTGGCTAGCGGTCGTAATACAACCGTAACATACGTTTACTGGCTATACGTATTCACTGTTTCTTAGAATGAGCAGAGAGGAAAAATAGAGTATGGTTTATGGAGGAAATCGCAGTGAGTGAAACGGAATGAGGGAGATGAGAGAATGGAACAGTGTGAAATGGAGTGTTATGAGCGTAGAGGGTTTCGAAATAATGAGTGAAACGGCTAGATTCTCAGATTTCAGTTGTAGGTTAACACATGGCTGTGGGATGAGGACTGAGAGAGTCGTAATACGGTAGGTTACGTCATTAGGGTACGAAAACCTTAATGACAAAAACAGCCATATGTGATTTCAAAAATCGTGGGTATCATGAACTGATAGACGTGGAGGATTCGTGGATATGTGGTCGCATGGTAGAGAAAATGGGTAATCATTACAATTAGTGGCCAAAAAGACATAACCCAGAAAATTCTGCGTAATGAAATAACTATAGGTTTAAGATTTTAAAACATACCTCAGATCCGCATTTGATTTGCCTTCTAATAATTTGCCACTAACCCTTTGTCAACTTTATTCATGACTCTTTCCTACTTGTCATTAATGATTCTTGAACTGTAAATATTTTCTTCAAACACACTGTGTTTCTTTGTGCAGGTTCAGAGGGCTGCAGAAAGGCTAAATGGCTGCAGAATTGCCAAATAGCTGCGAGAACTGCAATGGTGTCCTTCAGCTGCACAAAATAACTTTAGTTCCTGAAAAAAAAACTTTATTAATGAAATGGAATGAATGAATGGATGAATGGGTGGAAAACAGTGAGGTGAAGTGAGGATGGTGAGATGGAATGAGATGGTGAGATGGAATGGATGAAATGGCGAAATGAAATGAGAGAGAGATTTTTTTTTTTTTGGAAAATATGAGGTGTCAGGTGACCCTGATTTTCACCTCAGGTTTTCTGCATGAGACTGCCAATCAGAGATTGGTTTTCAGGCTCATACATTTATTCTTTTTTTTTTTTCATTGAAATTGAAAGAAACAGAGATTAGGCTGATGGAGGAGAAGAATTCTTCTCCACCAGCCTCATTTCAGAATCGCCTTGGAACAACTTAACAAACTCCTCTTTTGAGAGTGGCTTGTGGTAAATTTTCAACCGGTGGCCATTCACAATAAAGGGAGTTTGAAGTTCATCAATAGTCTTCACTCTAACTGCTCCATTATTAAAGACTTCATCAATCTCATATGGCCCAAGCCAATGAGTTTGAAATTTTCCTTTGAAGTCCTTAAATTTTGAATCAAACAAGAGTGCCCAATCACCCTTTTGAAACTTCTTTTCTTTGATATGTCGATCATGCCATTTGCTTCTTTGGTGCTGAACTAGATCAGTCCTTAGAATTGCATCTTGTCTCATTTCATCTAGTTCATTTAACTGGTCCATTCTGTGCTTCTAGGCTTCTGATAAGCTCATCCCTAATTGAACTGCTGTCTTGAAGGTCTTGATTCGGAACTCAATGGGGAACAGGACTTCCTTCCCATAAACAAGTTCATAGGGAGAATGTCCTGTGGTGTTCCTCCATGTAGTTCTATAGGCCCATAAGGCTTCAGGAAGCCTTTCCGCCCAATCTCTTCTATGAAGATGAACAGTCTTTGTGATGATGCTTTCAAGAACTTTATTTGTAGATTCTACTTGACCATTCGCTTGCGGATGGTATGGAGTAGATGTTCTATGCTTGATCTTATACTCCTCCATCAGCTTCTCCATCATTCTTGATGTAAATTGGCTCCCCTGATCTGTTACAATTTCTCTTGGGACACCAAAACGAGTGAAAATATCCTTAAAAATAAATTGAACAACTGAATTTTCAGTAGCAGAAGTCAATGCTATAGCTTCTACCCACTTAGTAACATAATCAGTACAAACCAATATATATCTGTTTTGCTTGGATGGCGGATTAATTGGTCCAACAAAATCTAGAGCCCATTTCTCGAAGGGTTCGATGCATACCTGTGGTTGTAGTGGCATTTCATTTGAAAGAGTTGGTCTTCCAACTCTCTGACAACTGTCACACCTTCTAACATATTGCTTTGCATCCTTAAAGAGAGAAGGCCAATAATATCCTAATGAAAGGATTTTATAAGCAGTCCTCTTATCAGCAAAGTGTCCGCCACAAGGTTCGTCATGACATGCCTTAAGGATGTCAGGCATTTCATCCTCCCGTACACATCTTCGGATCATCAAATCTGCCCTGTTCTGAACAATTCATTAGAAATCCAAGAATAATGTGAACTATCCTGAATGATTTCCTTTTCTCATTAGGAAATAAATGTAAAGGTAACTTTCCAGTAACTAAATAATTAGCAATATCAGCATACCAAGGAGTTTTGGTAGTTACTGCAAACAAATACTCATCTGGAAATTTATCCTCTACAGGAGAGTCCTCATTAGTGTTTTGGATTCTAGACAAGAAATCAGCTACTGTGTTCTGTTTACCTGGTCGATCTAACACAGTTATGTTGAATTATTGTAAAAGCAAAAGCCATCTTGTAACTCTACCATTAGTGACTGGTTTGTTCATGAGGTATCTAATGGCAGAGTGATCAGTGTGGACAAAGGTTTCATAGCCGGTTATATAGTGTCTAAACTTGTTTATCGCATGAACAACGGCTAGAAATTCATTTTCAGTAACAGTGTAATTTAACTCAGTGGGAGTCAAATTCTTACTTGTGTAATAAATGGCATAAGGGATCAAATCCTTTTGTCCCAAAACAGCTCCTAAAGCTATATCTGAAGCATCAGTAGAAATGTGAAAAGGGAGTTTTCAATTTGGACCCCTTAGAATGGGTGCTTCAGATATTCTAGTCTTTAAGGCTTCAAAGGCAGATTGACATTCAGGATCCCACTTAAATTCACAATCTTTAGTAAGGAGTTTGAAAAGAGGGGATGCTATCTTAGTGAAGTTTTCAATAAATCTTCTATAATAACCAGTAAACCCAAGAAAACTTATAACATCTCTTTGGCAATTTGGAACAGGTAGCTTAGAGATGACTTCGACTTTAGATCTATCAACTTTGATTCCATCTCCTGAAATATGATGTCCTAAAACAATCCCTTCAGTAAACATCATAAAACACTTTTCATGACTTAAAGAAAGATTTGTTTCCTTACATCTTACCAGTACTTTTTCCAAATTTGCTAAAGCTTCTTCAAATGTATTACCATAAACTGTGAAATCGTCCATGTATACCTCTACACAATCATGAATCAGATCTAAGAAGATTCCTAGTACAGCCCTTTGAAATGTAGCGGGTGCATTGCATAATCCAAAAGGGAGTACTCGGTAGGCAAAAGTTCCCCAAGGACAAGTAAATGTGGTTTTGTCTTGATCTTCAGGTGCTACCTGAATCTGATTGTAACCACTAAAACCATCCAAGAATGAGAAATACTTTTTACCTGCTAAAGTGTCTAGTACCTGATCAATAAAAGGTAGAGGAAAATGATCCTTTAAGGTTGCCTTGTTCAATTCTCGATAGTCAATGCAAACTCTCCATTTACCATTCTTTTTGGGCACTATAACCAAGGGAGAAACCCATTGGCTATCTGAAATGGGGTAAATGAAGTTTACCTTGAGCAATTTCTGAAGTTCTTCTTTCACAATTTCCCTAAGATTTGGATTCATCCGTCTTTGTGGCTGCCTAATAGGTCTGCTGTTTTCTTCAATATAAATGTGATGAATACAAGTCTTAGGGTCGATTCCTTTCATGTCAGTGTATTCCCATGCAAAGGCAGTGGAATGTTTTTGCAACAGTTTAGTTAATTCTTCTTGTTGTGGTCTTTCCAAGTTCTTGTTAATGTTCAATGTTTTTCCTGGAAAGATTTCAACTGTAGAACTACCAAACTCTTCCATTGAGAAGAGAGACATCTGTCTAGAGGAGAGATATTCAATGTCTGCATCTAACTGAAACTGTGTAGAGTCATATTCTAAAGGTGTTTCAAAATTTTCTAATGTATTTAGAATTTGACTGTCCTCACTAATCTCGGAGATGGTTAGAACAGGTTGAAGAGTATCCTCATCATTGACCCACTCATCTTCTCCTATTTCTGTTATTGCCTTTGCGGGAGGATACAAGTTGAATTTCTTGGTAGAATTACCATCTGATATATACATGTCTCCAGACCTACAACTTATGAAAGCATCAGCTATGGCCAGCCAAGGTCTTCCTAAAATAAGAGGATTTCCTCCTAGATTGTTCTTGGGAGTTAAAATCATAAAATCAACTGGATACTCCCAAGAGTCTAGTGAGACTGGAATATCTTCCAATACACCATCAGGTTTGATGATTGATCTATCTGCAAGTTGCAGCAAAGTAGGTGTAAAGAGAAGGTTAGGAAGTTTTAACTGATCCATGGTCTGTCTACTCATGATGTTGATAGCGGCTCCTAAGTCAATCAAAGTATTTGGGATTTCAACCCCATTAATATGAGTTTTAACAATAGGGCTACCGGGATCCACATACTTTTGCATGGTAATCTTACCCATCATAATGTCTGCAATTTTTCCAACTAAATGTATCCTTTTGGTATCTCTGGTTTTCTTTCCTGTTTTTTTTAAACTCAACTCCTTTATTGTCTTTGCTAGGATGGGAATTTCCTTAATGGCTGTTAACAAGGGAATCTTGATACAGACATTTTTCAATTCATCTAGAAAGTCATAGTCAGGCAACCAAATTTGTTTTTCCACCCCCTTGTCAATTTGTAACCTTTCAGGGAAAGGAGGTGTCATTGAAGATGTAGGTTGCTCAACTATGGGAGTTGATTCTTTTTCTTTTTCTTGAATGCTTGGGTTTTGAAGGGATGCTTTAGAACCCTTATTGACTTTGAGAGATTCTTCCTCGGAAATGCTTGGTTGTTGAGCACTTGTAGAAGGTTGGTCTAGGATTCTACCTGATCTGAGTTGTACCTCATTGAGAGGAACAACCATATAGGTAGGGAATGGTTGACCTTCCATGAGTGGTTGACCTTCCATCACATAAGCACTTTGAGGATTCCTATTATTGGGGTTTGGTTGAGGCTGAGAAGGAATTTGATTTGGCCTCTGTTGAGATTGTAGCAAGAGTTGAGAATTTTGATTTTGTGGAGGAGGTTGTTGTTGTTGAGGGAATGGCAATGACAATTGTTGACCTTGATTTGGAAGTTGGGGAGCTTGCTGATTTTGAAAGGATTGAGGATATTGATAGAATTGGGCAAATCTCCCATAAGGATTTTGCATTTGCATGCTTTGCAACCATGCTTGGAAAGGATTTTGTGGTTGTGACCAAGGTTGTTGCCAAGGATTCCAATTTGGTGGGGGTTGGAAATTCATAGAGTTGTTAAACCCTTGATTTTGCTGCCCCTGCCAAGGTCTTCTTGCAACAAAACAAAGAGATTCAAGCGTACTTGGATCTTCTTGAAAGACTGCTTTGAGGCCAGGGATTGAAGGACATTCCTTGGTCTCATGAGTTTCTGAGCAAATTACACAGGTTTCCACAACTTGTGCTTCCAAGGGACATTCCCTTAAAGCATGCTTCTTTCTACACTTCGGGCAAAAGATAGTCATAGCCTCGGCTTCTGCTTTTTGTTTATTTTGAATCTTAAGGGTATCAATTTGTTCACTAAGACTCCCTAAGATGTCAGTTTTAAATTCATCTAGCATATTACCGATTTCAGCCCTACTCACTGATCCTGTTGCAGATTTATTTGCCCTAAGGAGAGAAGGATCTCTAGGCCCTTTTTGAGTTTTTGATTTGCCCCTTGAGAGATGGATACAAAGTTCTGCTATATCATTGAGAGAAAGTTGAGAAATATCCCCCTTCCCCATCATGTTTAAGATATCTATCCATTCATCCCTAATGGCTTTTAATAAGAGGGCTTTTAAGGTCTCTTCATCCAAGGTACTCATTTTTGCTCTTTTTAAATTATATTGAAATCTCTCAAGTAAATCTTCTAAGCTCTCATTTTCTTTTTGCATCATTTTAAAAACCTCATCCTTGTGATTAGTAGGCATACAATAGTCCAAATACCTATCCAAAAAGGTTTGTTTCATTTCATCCCAGGTCCTAATGGATTGAGTAAGTAACCCCATGAACCATTTCAAAGCTTGATCTTTTAGTGTTGATGGGAACAGTTTGAGTTTCTGAGTATCATCCAGATAGTCATAGGTTCGACACACAACTTCAAATTCAAACAAGAATGTTTCAGGGTCCTCAGTTCTTAACCCATGAAAATTTGGGAGGACGGATGGTGATATGTTTTTCATGGTGGCTCGAGAATCCTCATTAACAATGGGAAACCCAAATGAGTTATCCCCATCTCTATTTCCTCCAATGGGACCTCTACCTCCTCCATTGTTATTGTTATTTCCTCCTCCTCCTCTACCTCTACCTCTACCACCTCCTTCTTCCTCTGCCATGATGATTCTCCTAGGGATTTCAAAATCTTCTGGTTCTTCTACAAAGGGTGAATGAGAAGAGATTTCTCCTTCCTCTTCAGGTGAGTCTATTTCCTCAATTACAATTGGTTTTCTTGTAGGAGAAAGAGAAGAGTCTCTTCCTAGTTCAAACTCAATAGAAGGTGTAGGAGAGTCAACTCTTGGCTCTTGAATTTCAGGAATTCTAGGACTAGGAGTTTCGGTTGGAGATAAGGGAGGTGTCTCTTGTCTATCTCTTGAAGCAGATGGACTTGTAAAAATTGAACTTCGAGCTCTAGCTAAAAACCTTCCCCTAGAATCTCTAGCTCTATGCATGTCATTTTTTATTTTATCTTCAAGTCAAGTTAAATAGTTCTTTTTCTGATCTTCCAGGTCACTCTAGGTGCAAGAAGAGAGCATACTCAAGAAACTATTAAATCAATAACTTTCTCCTTTCTGATCCTCCAGATCACTTCAAAGTGCAATAGGAGAGCATACTTAGATAGGCTATTAACTCCTTTTCTTGAAATTTTATGTTTTTTTTTTTCTTCTAAGAATATGGCTACTTAATTTCACTTCCCCGGCAACGGCGCCATAATGTTTAGTCAATTTAGTGTTGTCTAAATTGCTAGTATTAATTGTCAACCCGGGGCTCGTAAGCTGATGAAGTGAAGGTGTACTATATGTACTTAAGTAACCTCTTAGAGTTTTCTTATCGTTGGGGGTGTTGTTGTGGTTAATTATGTTCCTAAGATGGAATGATGATTTATAAACAAGACTAGTGAGTGATGGTGTGTGTGTAGTGTGAATCCTAAATGAGTGAGAGTGTGTGATTAGTGATTTCTAACTACTTGCTTGAAAGGAAATGCTTGAAAGAAATAAATGACTTGAAAGATCTTGAAATAACTTTGAAAGCAAATAACCACTTCCGATGGCACTAGACACCATTCATGCAGCTGCAAATAAAAGAAAAGAAAGTCACTTTTAAAACCAAAGATAAATATTATCTCTCTCTAACTCGCTGCTTCAAACACATGTACTGTGTAAAGCACGGAAAGAAAGTAGCTTAAGTTGAATTAGAAAAGTGATTAAAAATGAGAAAAATCTGCTTTAAAGACTAGTGATAACGTTTTGCTCTTTCTAACTCTCTACTTCAGCCATATGTACTATGCAAAGTATGATTAGAAAGTAGTGAAAGAATAGTCTAGAAAGCTCTTAAAACCAAAAATATACTTTAAAGACTAGTGATAACGTTTTGCTCTTTCTAACTCTCTACTTCAGCCATATGTACTATGCAAAGTATGATTAGAAAGTAGTGAAAGAATAGTCTAAAAAGCACTCAAAGCCAGCTGCAAGTTAGTGGTATTCTGATCTTAAAATATAACAATTTATGATAGAAGATCATTCATATGTTAGCAGCTCTTTGAGAAATAAGATTAAAAATCAGCTATAAAAACAAAGGCAGCAACTTGAATCTGTCAACTTCAAATACCATTAGTTTGTAAAGCAAACACACACACATAAAAACAAATCCCGAGCTAAAAGAAACCTGCAAAGAAGTAATACTGATCAGCGTGAAAGAAAAGAAATCAAATAAATGAAACTATACATGCTTAAAGGAATGTTGAATGAGAAAATAAATAAATACTGAACATAAAATACTTTACAGAGGCTAAGATGAACAGGGGCCCTCTATTCATTCAGCCACAAGAAAACTCAGAGATCTGGAAGCTTCAAAACAGCACTATGTCTATTCCTCCATTTGCAAAAGTGTACAAAACAGAGTGCTAGAATAGCACTAAAAAAAACAGAGTTCACAACGCTCTTAAAATTAACACAAGTTCAGAAATTACAACTGATAAAAAGTCTATTGAGCGTACGCAGACGCAGCTATTTATAGGCATTTCTAGGATAGCCTAACACGTACAGCTACTAACTGAAAAACAACTAACTGTAATGCGTAATTATGGTTCCTGGACATATCATACGGCTGCGTGGATGAGCTGGTGCTTCTGTCGTCATGGGCAATGAATCCCATGTTGGATCATGTCCCCTACCATCTGCAAAACGTGGACAAGTCACCGTTTAAGCTGACGTGACCTAGCAGCTCACAATCACCGTTAAACAGCCTTTAGTTGACCGTAACTTGACCAGCTTTGACCAGGGGTAAAGATGACGTGGATGGCTGGAAAAATGGGACAGGAACCTCGAGCACGTTGATACCTAAGTGCCCATGTGGCTCATCTGGAAAACTGACACGTGGAACCTTGCGTTTAACAAAAAGGCTGCAGGATCATGAGATAGCTGCGGGATTCCTGCAAGTATGTCAAAATCTAAACAAACAGTCATCCATTAGCAAAACTTGCTTGATCATGCTTAATGACACCTAATGTAATGATCTAGGTGGTTTTATAGTGAAAATGAGGCAAAAGTGAAGAAAAGATGAGGAAAAACTGAGGAAAATGGTAGACAAGTAGGTGTAGAGTAGAGGCTCTACAGTATTATCAATCAAGTGAAAATCTTCTTCACAATACAAAAGGAATTAGCTCTCAAGCTATTCAGTTCTCAATGAAATATGGAGATATGAAGATATGTCTCATGAACCAACCAAGCCCTGTTTATATAGGCTTTACCTATGGTCCTTACGAAGTTTTCTTAGGAAATGATAGCAAAATCATATGCTATTAATTCCAAACATACCAAATTAACCAATGGTCCAACTACATAATCCTTGAGGACACTAGTTCCTCAACCATGCAAAAAATACTTACTAGAAATAGTCAAGCATCTGATAGTACACTGTCCCACATCTAATCTCAACTAGATCTCTGACAGAACTAACATGCAACAGTTATCCATGAGTGAATACTCAGTTATCTAAATAATAGTTGTCACATGCATGCAAGCATTAATAAACTATATTTTATTATTTTAAAACTTGTTAAAATAATCTAACTAACTTGACTAGTAAGAACTAATTCAACTGATTCTCTCATTATAGAACTCATACTTATTCCCTCAATTAGTGGAGGAAATTAAGGATAAATTCCTCAATCAATGGGATGACTCATGTGCATGCTCACAAAGACTTCAAATTCGAATTTCCTTAACTAATTAACTCAACTGAATTAATTAATTAATATTTCCAACTACTGTTAAGACCAAAATTAATTTTACTTCCAATAGATAGATTAGGGATTGCTATAAATAGGAAGGGACCCAGAAATGCTATTTTTAGAACTTTCTAATTTTAGCAGTTTCACCTTTCACCCAATGTGGCCAATGACCTCACTGGCCAAACTACTATTTTTAGACATGCTATTTTTTGCAGGTCTATTTTTAGCACATTCTAAATTTAACATTTCTTGTTGCACATTTTTCAACATCCAACTTCTTCCATTCTTCATCGGACACTCTCGTTGGTTTAGTACCAAGATCCACCACGATCCACTGATCTTTATCCACCAACAGATCCTCCGAATTGAGTTTCCATAACTCAAAACTCTAACCATTAAATTTCTTGATCTCTATCTTTCCACTGCTCGCCATCTTCTTTCACCACTAGAATCGATCTAACAAATCTCCCACTGAACAGGGTCTACCACAGGTCCAAGCGAAACCACTCAACAACAAAGGCATCCACTTGAAGCCAAAATAGCTCTGATACCAAATGTAGGTTTTCACCCCGTACAGAAATTACCTGCATACAAATTCTAAAACACAGAAAATAAACAATGTGAGAGCATAACACATAAAACACATATACATAGAGATATTCCCTTGGATCCCAAAACCGGGACTACCAGCTTGGTTTTTTATTACGTTCCTTTCAATGTTACAATACATATTTATACATGTCGAATCATCCAATACCATGGACCGAAAACCATCGCATCCAAAACCATGTGCGAAAAACATGCACAAAACCATAGGTAGGTTCACCCAACCTAATATAGGGTCCAAAACCAAAATTTTTCAAGGCACTACCCCGAACCCCATAAAGTGGGGTTACCTGCACCCCTCAAACCCCCTATGACTCCCCCTGCTACGCAATCGGTGCAACAAATGGGGGCTCCACCCCCCTTCTAACCCCCCGGTTAACTATGTGGGCTAGTCGTGGAAAGAATATAACACAACCCAACAGACTTCCCAGTGGGATCTTTGATTTGGGATTTGGAAATGGAACAAAGAATGTTCATCCACGATCACATGTTTTGGTAAATAAATAATAGGGCATAGAAAAATTTGGGGAAGAATCTAGGTAACAGTTTCCACGGCTGAAGGATCACAATAAGCTTAGAAGTATTAAAGAGCACACTACAAGGACAGGGTTGGTAGTCATAGCAAATTTTTGGAAGGCCACTATTAATTGGGCTCGGTAGAGAACAAGGAAGAATTAGGATTATTAGAATCACAACAACCCCCAATAGGAATGGCAAACCCTGGAAGAAATCTTAAAGGAAAGGAAAATCAAGGTGGTGTGGGATGGGGACAGGAAGAGATGCAGATATCAAACTCAGGGTATTTTCACTAGATAGGGAAGACTGTAGAATTTTTTCTAATCACAAATATCTCCCCAAAGAAGTGTCCTGGTGTTGATGGTGTCGGAAATTCATCAACCCAGGGGATCTCCCCGATATGAAATCCCAAATCGACCTCACATTGTTTGGTGTAGGAATCCCATCTGATATAAAATACCAGTTGCCAAATACTCAAATATCTACCTTGGCTCTAGCTGTCATCACATGAGAGTGTTACACTAGTATTTCCAAAAAGTAAGGTAAGTGTGCCTGGTGAGTGCATAATTTAATTATGTCAAGGTTCTCCTACTGCAAGGGGGGGGGGGGGGGGGATGAGCCTCTAAGTGAGAGGTAATATTACCACCGAGGAAGAGACACATGTGAACTAATAATGGTTTTCCAAGATCTAGTGGTATAGTCCACAACGGATGTGGTAGTCATTAAAACCAAATTACAAGGGGAGACCCATCCACCATCCAGTAGAGTAGTCCACAACAGATGTGATGGTCAATATAACCAATAAGCGAGGAATGTTTGTCTAGTATCTTGTGGAGTAGTCCACAAGGATGATACATCAGTGATAACCAATACAACACGTTTCTAATAACGTAAATACTAAACAACATAAATAGTTCAACTATCTTAGTACATGTGAAACAAACATGAATTACAAATGCCGAAAGAATATTCTTATAAACATCTACAAGACAAACATGCAAATGTGTTCGACTGAACAAGCTTTTGTATTAATAAAAATTTCCAAGACACATATGTACATCAGACATCACTAGCCCCAATAGTGGGACATTAGAGCCACTCCTTGCCCCTCAAAGAATTGACTAAAAACCTCTCTATGCTTCGTGGGAGGATCCAAGGTCAAAATTCCTTGTTCATACAATGGGAGGGGTATATCTATAGCCAAGGGTGATGGTTGACCCTTATGACTCTTGGACTACCCTCATGACCATTCAACTTCCTATGACTTTTAAACTGACATGAATCTTCATCTTCGTGCATGCGTCTGTTGGAATTTCACTTTACTTTATATCTGGTTACAACAGATATGGCCCATAGTAGTGATGTGGCCTCAACAAATCATGACACAACTTGACATGACACTGTTGAGATGGACTTGTTGGCTGTGGTGGAAATGTCAAGCTGTTGTTGTTGTTGAGTGATGGATTTTTTCTTGGATGTGCTTTTTCTTGTGGGGTCGTTCATCATCTCGCCATGATCTATCAGTGTACTTGTTCCTGCAATTCACTCATGACGGGACGACATTAAATCCAAAACCTCCTAGTTTAAGATGATGCATTGTTTTCCATGGACTGGGCCAGGGACAGATGACATGTTGGGAAGAGGACTGAGAAACTGCGCACTGTGCAGTTCTAGGTGACAGGGAGAGAGACTGGTCACTGATATTGTGCAGAGCGTAGCTCGGGCTTGGATGAGGAACTTCAATGCACAATCTTCACTGTCAGGGTAAACTGCACAGTGGCCACTAGGAGGTAAGATTGAGAAGTTGAGGTCACCATTGCAGCTGTAATATGGGACCCTGAGAGGCACCTCTATGAATTTTTCTAAGGGAAGACAAGACAGGGACTAGAGAGGATAGTTCTATGTAGTTTCTAGAAGCAGTGAGTCCCAGCTAATGGAGGTCACTGGGAGGACACCTCTACACAGTTTCTAGGAGTAGTGCAGGCTTAGGTCTCTATGCATTTTGGAGTTCTAGTACATAGGGAGGAGGCTTGATGGCGGATCTTGCGAAGTGTGCAATTCAGGTCAGGCTTTGAGGTAGTTTCTGTGAAATTCTATAAAGGAAGGAAGGCATCTCACCTATGAGATTGTGCAGTGAAACTCGCCTGGCGGATAGCCTCAAGAAATGTATCGTTCTAGGTACCAGAGTAGCACCACTAAGTGTTGAGACCACACAATGCAGCTCAATCAGGGTCTGGTACAAGGGGGTTGTCTGGTTGGAAGGATTTTCAATGGCTAAGTGTGGGAGGCAAGTGAACCTATGAGGACTCAACATTATGATCACACACTTAGCATACTTCGACAACATGACAACATAGGCCACCGGGGAAACAAGACAAATGATTTCCCACTGTGAGACTATCTAGAGTTAAAAGAGACAAGTGCGGCACTTGGGATAGACCTTTCGATGACCATGATGACATTTGTGTGATAGTTCTTACAAATTTTTGTGTACATGGCTAGGAAAACTTTTATACACAAATACCAGCCTTCAAGGTCACCAGAAAAATTTTCAAACTTGACATAACAACCAAACATGTCAAAAGACAACAAAAAATCCAACAAGCAAAAGGGAGCAAGACATATAAAGGAAACACATGGAATGACTTTTAGTGCTTGCAACCATACAAGTCATTGAAGACAAAATGATATGAAAAATGATAAGTAGTCCTTCAAGCTACATTAAGAGGTGTATTTCAAAATATGTGCTTTGTTTCCATACCTACCCTCCAAAGGGCTATGCATTAAATGGAGTCTTCTTGCGGTCTCAATCTTCTATCATACCTTGGGTTCCTTGGTTCTCTTATCTTTCTCCTTGACTCCTTGAGAGTCATCTACCATGTCATCCTTTTTTATGGCCCCTGAGAAAAGAAATTGTGCAATTTCTACGGGAAGTGACTGTTGTAGGATGAGGCCCTAGGAGGACACATCTGTGTAGTTTCAGGATACAAGTCAGACTAAGCAACTTAGGGAAAAACTACAGAGTTTTACGATGCAAGGAACTGCTACAAGATGAGGCCCTAGTAGGAAACACCTATGCAATTTTAGGGTGCAAGACAAACTAGGTAGTTGTGGGACACATCTGCATAGTATTAGGATGCAAGGAAAAATGGGCAAATGAGATGCCTAAGAGACAAAATTGTGCAATTTCTAGAGATAGTGGCTTCCTTTTAAGGGAAGGACACTAGAGGAAACCACTACACATTTTTGGATGCCAAGGGAGGTTGGGTTTTCTATGCATTGTGGAGTTCTGGCAGGCAATGGAAATTCTTGAGGGTTGCATATGCATAGTGCGCAGTTCAGGAAAGCTAGATGAGGCTCGGTTTCTAAGGAAACTATAGAATTTGCCTAAGTGTGGGATTAGTGGAACTGATGTAAACAGTGATAGAACTTGACTATGATCACACACTTGAACACTTAGTGATACAACATAGGCGATCCAAAACATATAACACATACTTCACTTAATGCAACCACCTCTGTGGCATCTTACGATAAGTGCAACTCTCATGAGATACTTTGAGAGGAAAAAGGCGACACCTGTGTAAGAGCATGTGAAATGACTGTGAAACATGTCTGCGTGGTGAGGACAACCCATTCTCAAAAATATTTCCCCTTGAGGCAAAACGAACTTCCCTTTGCGTGACAAGTGATAATCCCCATGCCCAAAGATGAATCATGCTATATAATGATAAAATCGTGAGAGACTCTTGAGGTCGAAGAGGGGATATTGAGATCATTAGCTTACCAATAAGTGATTAAGGAATGATTGATCACAGGATCCATAGTAGGCTTTGAAATTTGAGTACAAGCCAAAACTTTTGAGGGTGTTGCAGTTGCTACAACACTTGATGACACATTGGTAGAATTCCAGCTTCTCTGTCTTGGTTCATTTTAGTGCAAGGCCTCGGTCCATTAGGGAGTATTGGTTCATCATGCAGATTTATTTTCCTTACCCCCTTACCCCATAGGCAGACATGGTCCCCTTTGTATCTACTCCATTGAACACAACATGAGATTTAGCCAGATCACAGCATTTTGAATTGGGAACGTAGTTTAGCTCGCGAGCTTAACATTTGTAGAGTATATTTTTTCATCTCTAATGTTTCTCCACTGCAAGCAGGTGATCCTAGACAATACTCCAACAGATTCACATAGGAACACAAGCATTTCTCCACTGCTAGCGAGCCTGGATAGTACCCCGATGGAGTTTCCTACTTCACCTCTCTGTGCAGGAAGCCTTTCTCTTGTTTCACCTTTGTTATTTTTTAAAGAGAACTGTGCATAGAGACTTATTTATTTTTGGGGTGAAAGAGGGATCCCAAATTATTGAGAGAAGGATATGTTGTTCCTTCAGAGAAGCATATAGAGACCTCTAATTTAGATTTTCTCCTTTATATTTTTCCCCTTCTCTGTTTCTACTAGTTGGATAAGCTTGAACACACCAAAGCATAAAATTGAGTACATGCATGAGGTTCCCATAATGCACATAGGTTCATGGTTGGACCAAATCTCTCCTTACGAATGGATCATATTTTGCATCAAAACTTCATCGGCCAAAAGTTACAATGAAACACAAAGAAGACAGACACAAGACTGGCCAACGTTTGTAGTGTCACAAGACTCTTTGAACTTCAGCCACATACACATTCAGAAACCAAGACACGGGTCTAGGCATAATGCTCATTCGCATGGTGAAAATAAAATGAAAACTCAACAAGACAGAAAACAAAGAAAAAATAAAGCAGACGTGGAACCAAGAAACAAAATCGAAAGAAAAGAGAAAAAAATGACTAAAATGAACATGATGTAAAACTAGAATAAGAAAACCATAAAAAACTACCGGGAACGAGTGAAAGATAAGTGCAAGGAAAGGAAAACTAATATGCAACTAATCCTACTCCTAACCTAACAGGTAGAAGGCTAGGGTCATGTAAAATGAGATTTCTAGTGAAGCCACCTTGATTGTTCCTAACCTGCATCCACAAATATATGAATGATTAAAACATATAAAAGGTGATGTGCAACATAAGATATAAAACTTGAAAAACTTGCACAAGGGAAGGAAGGTCTTTCATGTGGGCAGCAAGATGTGTCATAGCCACTACTTTTATCCAATCCACATGTTTACCTTTTCAATAAATACCATTTTTCAACAATGCTCAGAAGCCTCTTGTGATTGTGTCTTCATCTGCATTGAGCTTCTCAGCAAGCACGAGGAAGGATTGAATCTTTTCACCTGCAACAAAGTTTGCCAAGTAATATTGTTCTAGTCATTCAACGTTTGGATCGTAAAATTCATGATGGCCATTGTCAAAGCCTCGTGATCTTTGAAAAGATAAATTTTGGATTCGAGAAGCAGGTTCACGATGGGAATATTGTAAGTAAAAATAGATATGATTATTCTCAACAGAGATGCCAAGATAGTGAGGACCTACCATAACCATCAGCAAAGGTTGAAGTGCCTCACCTACTTGACAAAAATTTGAAGAGAGAGATGTTAAACAATGAATATCAACGAGTTTGAAGTGATTTTCATTGGATTTGTTGACGGGAAAATGATAAGATGAATGGCGGTCACCCAAGATAGAGAATTTTTTAGATGAACTTATTGAAACATCAAATTCCAAGTTTGCAATGAACAAAGGAAAATCAGTTTCAGCAATCTTATGAATGCTCTGAATAATGGAACCAAGTTCGTTGTGAGCTAGATATGAGGAACTAACTTCTTGCAACTAGTGACCAATTGTGCAAGAATCATAGTCATCACAAGAATTTAAAAAGGATGCTAGCACCATGAATGCATGAAACCAGTTGAGGCATGGTGAATGGGGAAGAACTTGATTCGTATGACAACTTGTGCGTTCATCATCACACAGGGATATTTTTGGTGTGATGAGAGGATAGATTTGTAGTACAAGATTCACGAGAAGACCAAGGAATTGACAATTAAGGGAGATATTCGATAAGTATAATTGTGGGAAAATACAGTCTTTGAACTTATCAAGTCCACAATTCCATGACTTTGTGGGAGATGGACCTTCCCAACCCGAATTTGACATGAGAGATTTGCATGAAGACAGATGTGTTATAACAGATTTGTAAATTCGGTCGTAAGTGAAATTTTGAAAATTTGAGAGATCACACCAAGAATACCAAACTTTTTTACACAGGAGTTCACATCGAGTGCAACCATGCAGATAGACATATTGCGTGTGAGAAACCATATCTGATTTGGTTCAGGGGCCTTACCGAAGTCGCAAAGTCCTAACATAACCATTAACGGATGTTGAAGTGCCTCGACTCCCTAACAGGTCTTAGAACTTTCTAGAATTGAAAAATCTCATTTTGAAGCTTGAACCAAATCATGCATGGCTTGAGGGTGGTTGTTGTTGCTAATTTCAAAACTTCTCTTCGGATGATAATCATCTTTGTCACAGATTTCACCATATTTTTCAACTTCAACAATAATCAGATTGCTCAATTAAAGAGGCTCTTCTAATTATACATCCAAAGATAAATGAATTGGTGAGCTCACATGAGAAAGCTGATTTGACGAGTTGTCTTCATGTAAAAGAAGGTTTGATGGGGAATGGGAAGTATACTCTATGATTAGACTATTTTTAGTTTCATCATGGATAGACTCACCACCTTATGTCAATCGAGGAGATAACTCATCAGATGAAGAAGCAAGAGAACATGGAGTATCTCTTTCGAATGTAGATGTATTGTGAATGGTAAGATGCAAGGGAAAGTGAGGTGAAGAGGAATTTTTGATATCAATGTCTTCTTTGATTGAAGCAGATCCTAGATTTGAGTTAAGAGTCTTCAAGAGAAACTAGATGATCACATGATATGCTTGGGCATTCATCATGGCATATGGAAGCATGGGAGTGATTACTTCCCAAGATTGGGGGTTGATCGAAAGAATTGATTGGACGAGATGTTACACCAAGATTAGAAAATTGAGAATTGTTCAATAATATAAGCTCATTGTTTTGATGTGAATGATTTCGAAACAGAGAGGGAAGATTGATAGTGTCCTGACCTTTCTACTCCTCTTCCTGTGTAATGTGACTATCTTTCACTTGATCAAAATTTGAACCAACAGCTTGAGAATCAAGAGAATGCGAACAATTGGCTAGTGAAGCGGATTCATCAAGTGAGTCATGGTACAAGGAGTCATGTCTTGTAGATGATGTACGATGGAAAAGATGCGGATCAAATTCTAGACTTGAGTTATGAACGGTGATGTCCTCTTGCTGAATGGAGGAGTGAGTCTTCATTGTAGGATTCCTAAGCCATTATGGAATTTCCTCCATTGAAGCGGGAAACAAATGAGAAGATGGGTTAGGGACTTGATGCACAAATTTCTCAGCTTCATTATCACCACAAGGGGTAACCCACATCGAGGTCGAAAAAGGAAGATGACAAGGAACAAATGGGGTAGTGGGCTCCTCCTCTGCAATCTGAGGTGCCTCATGATATGCAAGAGTTGGGGAGGAATAGAAATAAAGAGCTTCACCATATTGGGAGACATGAACCAAGTGTCTAAACTCTTGTCTTAAGGAGTATGTGTTCAAAATTTTGTCAGGAATTTCACAACAAAGGTGAAGGAATCGATCAACGAAGTCCTCAACTGATTTGTCAAGCTCCATTCTTAAACGACGGATTTTTTTACAAACATCCTAATGGTTATACTTATCAAAATCCTTCACCATCATCTCATCAAGTTGACTGAATGATTCGATAGAAACAATGGGTAATGTATGACACCAACGTTCATCACCACCTTAAAATGTGAGGGTGAGTAATATAGCCCAGACATCTTCAGACTTTATTTGGTGACAATGAAAAAGAGTCATAACTTGAAGAACATGAACATGAAAAGATGCTTCACCCTCACCATTGAAATTCAACTTGGACAGGTGATGAATAACTTCCACACAAATGGTACAGTTATTCTTTTTAGAAAAACATCCCAGGATTATGATTTCAGGAAGAGTCGTTTTAAATAAGAGATTCAAACCAGACTCTACATGCACAACCTATTGTCTGGCCCTCCTTCTAGCACCATTTTGTTTATGGTGCTAGAAATACGTCAACTAAGGGGATCTCCCCAATATGAAGTCCCATTTAGACTTCACAAATTTTGGTGTAGGAGTCCTATCTGGTATAAAGGCTCGGTTTCCAAATACTCAAATATTTTCCTTAGCTCTAGTTGTTAGCACATGAGAGTGTTACGTTGGTATCTTCAACAACAAGGTAAGTTTGCCTATTGAGTGCGTAACATAACTATTTCAAGGTTCTCTTACTGTAAAGAGGGGGTAAGTGAGACTTTAAGTGAGAGGTAATAGTACCACCTAGGAAGAGACACAGGGGAACAAGGAATGGTTTGTCCAGCATCTAGTAGAATAATCCACAGGGGACATGGCATTCATTAAAACCAAAGTACAAGGGGAGACCATCCACCATCAAGCGGAGTAGTAAACAACATATGTGACAGTCGTTATAACTAGTAAGTGAGTAAGGTTTGTCTAGTATCCTGCAGATTAGTCCACAAGGATGAGATAGCAGTGATAACCAATACATCACATTCCCAAAAAGGTAAGTACTAAACAATTGAAATAGTTTAACTATATTAGTACATGTGAAACAAACATGAATTACAAATGTCGAAGAATAGTCTTACAAACGTATACAAGACATGCATGAAAACATGCTAGCCTAGATAGGATTTTATATTAAGAAAAATTTCTAAGACACATATGTACATCAGACATCACTAGCCCTAGTAGTGGGAGATTGGAGCCACTCCTCGCTCCTCAAAGAACTGACTGAAAAAAAAAAAAAAAAAAAAAAAAAACTCTGTGTTTCGTGGGAGGAGCTAAGATGAAAATTCATTTCTCATACAATGGGAGGGGTATATATATCCAAGGGTGATGCTTGACCCTTATGACTCTTAGACTACCCTCATGACCTTTCAACTTCCTATGACTTTTCAACTGACATGACTCTTCATCTTCATGTGTGCGTCCATTGGACTTTCACTTTACATTACATTTGGTTAAAACAAATATGATCCAGAGTAGTGATGTAGCCTCAAAAACTCATGGCACAACTTGACATGACACTACTAACATGGATTGGCTAACTGTGGTGGCAATGTCAAGTTGTTGTTCTTGTCGAGTGATGGATGTTTTCTTGGATGTGCTTTGTCTTCACATCTACATGGCTTGATGCTACTGAGGTCTTCAATGGTATTGTTCTTGAAAGATGGTTACATGCACGTGTTCCTTTCTCTTGAGATTCTTTTTTCCACCAATATCATCTTCACACTCCTTCTTCATATCGTTCATCGTCTCGCCATGATCTATCAATGTACCTGTTCCTGCAATTCACTCATGGTAGGACGACATTAAATCCAAAACCTCCTAGTCTAAGATGATGCATTGTTTTCCATGGACCATGCCTAGGATAGATGACAAGCTGGGAAGGGGGCGAGCAACTGCACAATGCGTAGTTCCAGGCGACAAGGAGGGATATTGGTCACTGAAACTGTGTAGAATACAGCTTGGGCTTGGATGAGGAACTCCGAGGAATGATGTTCACTGTCGGGGAAAACTACACAGTGGCCACTGGGAGGCAAGATTGAGCAGTTGAGGTCACGAGTAGAAGTTGCAAGGTGGGACCCTGGGAGGCACCTCTATGTACTTTTCTCAGGGAAGACAAGACAGGGTAGTAGAGGGACCAAAGAGGACAGTTATGTGTAGTTTTTGGAGCAGTGAGTCCCGACTGAGGGAGGTCACTAGGAGAACACCTCTGCATAGTTTCTAGGAGTAGTCTAGGTTGAAGTCTTTGTGCATTGCAAAGTTATAGCAGGAAGGGAGGAGGCTTGATGTCTAATCTTCTGAAGTGCATAGTTCAGGTCCGGCTTTGGGGCAGTTTATGCGCAATTCTGGGAAGGAACGCAAATTGCTCACCTCTGAGATTAAGCAATGAAACTGTCTTGGTGGAAATCCTCAAGCACTATGTAATTCCAGGTAGAAAATCAACACCACTGAGGGCTGAGACTACTTAGTGTAGCTAATTCGAGGTCTGGTGAGAGGGGGTTGTCCGGTCGGAAGGATTTCGTAAAAATGGCCAAGTGTGGGAGGAAAGCTAACTTGTGAGGACTCGACATTGTGACCACACACTTAGAATACTTCGACAAGTTGACAATATAGACCACCGAGGCAACAAGACAAAGAATTTACCTCTATGAAACTGTTTAGATTTAAAAGAGATAAGTGCGACACTTGGGATAGACCTTTGGATGACCATGACGAAACTTGTGTGATAGTGCTTACAACTTTGTGTATGAGTGTGATAAGTATTTACATGGCTAAGACAACTTGTATACACAAAGGCCAACCTTCAAGGTCACCAGAATGATTGGTAAATATGACATAACAACCAAACATGTCAAATGACAACAATTGATCCAACAAGCAAAAGGGAGCAATACATGTAAAGGAAACACATGGAATGAATTTCAGTGCTTGAAACCATGTGGGTCATTGAAGAGAGAATGATATGACAAATGATAAGTAGTCATTCAAACTACACTAAGAGGTGTATTTCAAAATATGTGCTTTGTTTTCCATACCTACCCTCCAAAGGTTTATGCATCAGATGGAGTATTCATGCAGAACTTATGTAAACAGTGATAGAAATGTTCTACAATCACACACTTAAACACTTAGTGATACAAGATAGTCCATCCAGAACATATAACACATACTTCTCTTAATGCAACAAATGTGGCAGTTTACAACAAGTGTGGCTCTAGTAAGATACTTTGAGAGGACAAAGGTGACACTTGAGTAAGAGTGACTGAAATGATTGTGAAACATGTATATGTGGTGAGGAAACCCATTCTTACAAATATTTCCCCTTGAGGAAAAACAAAATTCCCTTTGCATGAAAAGTGATAATCCCTAGGCCCAAAGATGACTCATGCTATATAACAATAAAATCGTGAGTGACTCTTGAGATCGAAGAGGGGAGCTTGAGATCATCAACTTACCAATAAGTGACTATGGAACAACTAGTCATAGGATCCACAGTAGGCTCCGAAATTTGAGTACATGCCAAAATTTTGGAGGGTGTTGCAACCGCTACAACACCTGGTTAAAATTTTGGGGACGAAATTTATGTTCGAAGGTCACATGTTTCCAATAGTTAATTAGACAGCATAGACTACTTACCTGGGATCTCTTGGGGCATAAAGGATTTGAAGGACTAGCATGGTTTCCAATCTTTTAAGAGAAAGAGGAGAGCATGGAACATTTACTTAACACTTGTCTCCAAATGGAAATTTTGTGGACTCGAATCAGATCACTATTTGGGCACCTTGACAGGTCCCATAATAGTTTGTGGGAAACTTTTGAACTATGGAAAACTTCTCTTTTCAATAACTCGATTTTGAACAAGGCCTAGGTTCTAGCCCCAAGTTTCCCTCTTTGGAATGTTTGGAAGGAGTGCAATAGGATCATCTTTAAGAACTGTAGGAGTGTCAAGGATGAAGTGTGGCAATAGATGAGGATGAATATTAAGGAAACAATTCTCTCAGAAAAGTGGGTGGAGGAGGACTAGAAGGTAAAAGGGATGGATTCTCAAATATTAAATTACTTAAAAATCTCACCAAATCCGGTATCCCCTAGTCCAGATCGGCAGTTGAGTGGCTTAGGGAAGTCTCCTTCTTTTTTCCCTCCCTGCGTAAGGTTTTGTAAAACTGAATTTTGATGGAGCATCTAAAGGGAGTGTGAGGCCAACGGAGTATGGGGGCCCTTTTAGGGGCAACAAATGTAGAACCCTTCATTTTTATGTTGGGAATTGTGGCTACACAATTAATAACGTGGTAGATTTCATCGCCCTAGTGTGAAGTTTGACTTTGGCCCACGAGAAGGGATATTTTAAGCTTCAAATTGACAGAGACTCACAATTGGCAATCTCGGTGGTTTAGAAATTTCTTAATGGATTTCCAATATATAAAGCTAAAAAAAGATAGCATCTATAGCTTTTAGTCCATTGAATCCAATCCTTGGTGCTTTCCTTCCATTATGTTATCACATCTCACTCGGTGAGATCAAGGAATAAGGCAATGAATTTGCTTGCTAATTAGGAGATTCAGGACCATAGTCGTTTGATCTCCCAAAGTTAGCCTTCCTCTACACCCTTCGATTGGGTAAATTAATTAATGAGCATCATAGATAACAATAAGGAGACCTTGATGGGTGTGGAGGACTTTGGTTTAATTTTTGCAGTAGGTAATGGATGTGACCCTCCCATATGAGAAAACTAAGACACATGGGGGATACTAGAGATAGTTGTCAGTGGACACTTTGAAGTTTCAATATGAGTGGCATTTGGTATATAACTTGGGTGTCGTTTGGCTTTGATGTTTATGGTTTTAGGTTATGGGTGATCATGAAGGTGGTGAGAACATCATCAAGTATGCCCAAGTTCCCAACCTATACATGCTTTGCATTCTGGTGAGCCCTATGGATACATTTTTAATTGGATAGTGGGGTTTGTAGAAAAGATCCATTAGGAATACAATTCACAAGATTTAGGATCTTGGAGCAAGGGTCCACTGGATTTTTCATTATTACTAGTTTTTTCTGTTGTGGGAGGGAATTTCATTGGTATGGCTCATGGGTAGTTGTTAATAGGGGGACATGGGAACTTTTGGTGCCTTCCTTTTGAGTCCTTTTTCTCTGGTCCTTGGGTTTCATAGATTTTCTCCGCCAAGAAATATGGTTGTAGGTGGGTTTGGTGCCAATTCTATCCCCTCTCTCCCATAAGCTATGAAATTGTTTAGGACCTATCTAGTGGATAGTGGTAGTTATTGTGTGCTTTTTAACTGTAGTAACTATGGGGTGGGGGTCTAGATATTAGAGTGTCGTGGTGGTTCTCTTTGTGTCTAGATTCCTTTTCCCTCAACCTCTCATGGTAGTGCAGGCCAAAGATGTTTCTAGTTCTGTAGTCACGAGGGGTATGTAACTTGTGGGGACACCTAGGTAGTGGTTGGAGGCACTCCCACTGTGAAATATCACTACACTTTTGGAAGATATGGAGCAATAGGGACATGAGGACAACAATGAAGGGATAGTGTTTATGAATCACCTACAACAGAATCAGTGGGACATCCTCGACCACTTGGCTTCGCTTAAAAGGAGCCGAAGGTGCACTAATGATCATATGGACCAAGTCAAGAATTGACTAGCTCACTTGGAGTTTCATGTACATGGGAATCCTAGACCTATCGATGCATCGGGTCCAACACATGCACCAACACTCCCTCTTGTTCCCTGATGGTTGTTGGTTTTATTTTAACTCTCTGTGTTATGGGCTCTATGGTCATTTTGTTTTTGGATATTATGTAAATTTTAGCAATTTTCTCTCAGTTTTTGTATTGATCTCTTAGAAAACAAGTCTGGGAAGAGTGAGGCTAGGCAAGAAAGGATTTCCATGCCTATCTACGATAAAATTTTGATGAATTAATAGAAGATGTTGGACCGACAAAAAAAATGTTGACTATAATAAAAAATGAAAATGAATATACATATTTGGTTAATTTTAATTAAAAGCATTATAAAAGGTCAATAATCTCATTCTTATTATGTTCACTAGTTAGTTGATGATAATATAACCAATATGAAGGAGATTGGTAAAAATATTTCACTTTCACTATCAAACATAAATAGAATTTTAATTTAATTATGAATAATTATGTCAATAGTTGTGTCTTTTTTGAAACAGGGCTTCCATAATTTTAATTTAATTAACAATGATTATTAAGTTAATGGTATAGATTTAACCTCGACGAAATATTCTACCATATTCTTAGAGATATACATAGATCAAAGGTTGAGATTTATCTAAAAAGTAGTTATGCTCTTTTTTCTCTTTTAATTAAATTGATTAATTAAAAAAATTGTTATATGAACATGAGTTATGGTTGTGTATGTTTCCATAGCTATTCATCATATTGGTTGTCAACATTCTTGAATTTAACTATGTATAGATTTTGGATTGTCGAACTTTTCTGGTGGACTCACCACCCATCATCAAAGACACAAACAAATCTAAACCAATTGGAAACCAAGTGCCTAGAGGATTGAATAGATAAGATAGGTATTATAAACCATAATTTAGGCATTCAAAATTTTTAATTAGAAAGTCAAACTAATAAAGATTCAAGATTTAAATTTTGAGCCAAAATTAGTAAGTAAACCTAGATAAACATTAAAATCAAATAATATGAAAATATTTAATAGAATAAGAAAAAATATCTAATTGTTTATTGAATAATTAATTGGATGTTGAAATATTGAAATATTTTTTGTTGCTAAAGCAAGATTCGTACCTTCATTATCATTAAATCAGAAAATAATTTACATAGATTACAACCATCCAAGTGGATCCATGGACCAGGTAAAAACTACCACCAAACAACCAAGGGCATCAAGTTAAGGGTGTAAACCTGATCCCTCCCAATCAAACCAGCAAAAACCTCAAATTCCTGATCATACCAAGGCCAACCATTCAATTCACCACAATCCGAATGAGGGACTAACACAAACCAAAGAAAAACCTAAATCAAAACTGAAATCAGTGTTGAAGCCTTTAATCTCCACCGGAAAAACACCATGCCCGATCCAACGATAGAGGAAGATATTGCAGTGCCAAGGGGCCCGACGATTAACTGTGAGGATCCACTGACAAGCTTGAAGGATCCTGGTCGCAGATCTCCTAAGCATGATCCAACGACTGGGGAAGATATCGTATTGCCAAATTAGCCTGCCACTTAACCATATGGACCCACTAACATGCTCGATGATTCCTAGTCATCGATCCACCATGCTTGATCCAACGGCACAGGATCATATCGCATGGGCCTAAAGCATCGCTGGTTAGCATGTGATGAGGGTGATATACATACCCACCCCTCATCCACATGTAGCGATTTGAGTGGAATCACTCCCAAATCTTAAAAACCACTTTCTGCTTGAGAGGCACCCGCTGACCAGAAAACCACTTTGTGGGCGGAATTACATCCCTGTGAAGAGAATCTAAGGTATTCTGACTACCTCGAAATCTCGAATTACGGCTTCTCCATCCATCCCCTCTACACCAGTTGATGAACCTATGTAAAGTACAGTCCCAACCCTCCGGCCAACTACTCGGGCAACAGAATCTGCCGAGCAACTGAAGAAGGGTAAAAATGAGGAAAAAGTAGCAACTCATGTCGAAACCAAATTATTTGGACACAGCCTCCATGGCTCTGTTACGATACACCATCATATCTTCATCTACTTGGCAACCACACTGTTCCTTGAGTCTGTTCTGAGACAACCCTTGCCAACCCCTCGTGACTCTGCTAATGGTACAATTCACTCCTTGGTTAACTAATAAATCCTCCAGTTTGTTAGCCTTCCTTTGTACATGGTTAAAACTAACCGTGTGTAGGCTCATGAGGTGGAGTTGGATCAGTGGAAAGACCTAGATCAACCTCCAATGAATAGAAACCTTCTCCGGCCCCGTGCCCCAACTGATTCTTTTGACAGAATTTATGATTAGCTAAGAGTCAGCTTCGATAATCACATTTCCGCTCCATATCCATTAGTTATGCCATGTTGTTAGTGGCTCTGCCTAAATGGCAATGGAATATGGAAAGGATAGTTCCCAATTCATCGCTAACACCCCTCCAAAGCCAGCAATACCCAGGTTGCCTTTAGAGGCCCCATCAATGTTATATTTCAGGAAACCCTAGGGGGAGGATGCCAATAGTCCTACTCAGTTTCCATCATCCTAACCTTTCTGTCCAGGCCCTGAGGAATAAGCCCCTACATACCCAACTGTCTGAGAATTCTCATTTCAGCATCTGAAGGTGGATCCTTAGGGGGGATTTCTCACACTCGTGCTAACCGTCTCCCTAATTTGTCTTAAGGTCTGCTCAAAAAGACATTAGAAGGGTCTCTTTTCATTTTTAAAGATGCTATTGTTCCTTTCTTTCCAGACATTCCAAATAATGAAGCTCGGCGTGAGAGCCCAAGCTGAGCAAACAATTTCAGAATCAGAAAAATTTCACCTCTAGTTGTTTAGGGTATTGATAATACTCCCTCTATCCCTATTGGTCTTTTGGGAGATGGTGGAAAAAGAGTCCCACAATCTAGAGGTGAAGATGCAAGTGTTGAGGAGGTGTTCCATAGTTTCCTCTTGGGTTTCACAGAGCTGGCATCTGGAAGGCCCCAAAACCCCCCTTCTCCAAATGTTGTCCCAAGTCAGAATTTTCTTATGGTAAACCAGCCACATGAAGAGTTTAATCTTCATTTAGCCTTGATGCCTCCATAGATTCTGCCAAATTCTATTCGGAGCAAGAGAATCCAGCTCAAGGAGTATGCATTTTTCCTCCTTAAGATTGAAGGTTCCCTCATTCTTGTTTCCCCATCTTAACTGATCATGCCCCCCTATTACTATAATCTTCCTTTGTTCCAACATTTTCATAAGAGCCTCTGCTTTAGCTTTCAAGGGGTTATCTTCCTTGTAAACAATATTCCTCTAGTTTCTCCATTTTCCTGCATTAGTGGTTTGATCCCCAAAAATTTTAACCTTCGATAACCCTATGATGTCTGTCTCTATCTTGGGGTCCTTAAAATCCTTTTTTAACAGTATCGGTTCTTTTTGCCATTTGTCTTCCCAAAATAGTGCCAGATCTCCCTCTCTGATTTCCTAGAAGCTGTTCTTTTATACTAATCCTCTATTCTCCTAGGCCTTATTCTAGATATATGAGCCCTTTATACTTCCAAACATCCTTATATGATCGTTAATTTGCCAAGTACTAGCATATTTTTCTTTCCAAATACTAGCCCACTGAGCCTTTGGTTCCTTAACCCAACGCCACCAAAGTTTAGCCCCTAAAGCCTTGCTTAGAACCTCTGGATTGTCCAAACCAAGATCTCCATGATTTTTAGGTTTGCAAAACTTTCCCAGGCTACCAAGGCCCATTTCTTTCTGTTCTTTCCCTAGAGGAAATCTCTTTGAATGGTTCTGAATTGTTGTAAGACTCCTTTTGGTGTAGGGAGAGCTGAAAGCATGAAAACTGGGATAGATTGAAGAACAGCCTTTGTGAGCACCAATCTAGCAGCCAGGTTTAAAGCTTTGATGGTCCAATTCCTAATTTTATCCTGCATCTTGTTAATCACCAACTCCCATATGCTCTTATGCAGAGGTTTAGCAGTTAGAGGAACACCCAAATATTTTGAAGGAAGGAAATCCCTTTGAAAGCCCAGAATTTTGGAGATATTCCTTTGAATAGCAATATTGGTATTAAAGAAAAAAATCTTGGATTTGGAAAGATTAACCTCCATACCTGAAGCCATGGCAAAGTCACTTAGAATTTGTTTGTATGCTAGAGCCTCTTTGACCGTAGGGATTCCTTGCAGCATGGTATCATCCACAAATTGTTGATGAGTCAAGGACTGTCCATTCTTAGAAAGTTGGAGACCCTTGATTTTGCCGTCTTCCTTTGCCTACTTGATGGACCGCCCCAGTCCTTCCATCATGAGAATGAAGAGAAAGGGAGAGAGTGGATCAACTGCCTAAGGCCTCTTGAAGGAATAAAAGTCTCGGAGGGAGAACCATTTACCAAAATAGAAAAACTTAGAGAAGTTACTATGGCCATGACCCATCTGACCCAATTATGATTAAACCCAAAAGCAATAAGAACTCTTCCAATATAGGTCCGATTCAACTTTTCATAAGCTTTGGCTAGGTCTAGTTGCATGATCATTGCAACCTTCCTATTGCTAGTGAGAGAGTGCACCACCTCTTGTACTTGAATGATATTATTGAGAATTTTCCCGCCTTCCACATAACCGGATTATTCCCCAAACACAAGAGTGGGAAAAGAGGTTTGAGTCTATTGGCTACAACCTTGGATATTATCTTGTAATCCACATTGCACAATGCTATGGGTCTAAAATTATCTGGAGTTAGGGCATTATCTTGTTTAGGGATTAGAGAGATGAAGGAGGTGTTAAGTGCTTTTAGAATAGTTCTATTCCTCCTGGAATCATCTACTACATTCAAAATGTCCTGTTTAACAATATTCCAGCAAGCTTTAAAGAAATATACATTGAAACCATCAGGGCCTAGAGCTTTACCATTCTGCATTTCCTTGAGGACCTCACTGATCTCCTCTTCAGTCACTAGCCTATTGAGGTTGAAGTTATCCTCTCTGGACACTAGTCTCGGTATATGTCTTGTTAAGTCCTTGATGAAATGCTCTCTGTCTAAAATGGTTTCCTTTGCTATCTCATGAAAGTGCTGGACTAACGCAGCTTCTATGTCTTTGTGGGAAATGAGAATTTTTACTCCCTCATCCTTGATCGAAGAGATTCTATTATGGGCTCTGTTTGCCAAGGTGGATCTGTGGAAGAATCTATTATTTCACTCTCCTTCCTTTAGCCATTTCACTCTCGATTTTTGTCTCCAAAATATTTCTTCTTGTTTACAAAAGTTCTCCCATTCTTGCTAGAGTTTGGTAGCTTTCTCATTTCTGACTTTGTCAAAGCCAACCGTGATAAGGGTTTGGTTTAGTTCCTGCAATTTGTTTTCAATAGCTCTTTTTCCTGCAAAAATATTGCCAAATTCATTCTTGTTCCAATCTTTTAGACTACACTTGATATGTTTTAATATTTTGTGAAGAAGGAACATACTTGTACCCTGAACGTGTAAATCTTCAGACCACCAACTTGAAATGTTGTTGATGAAATCTGGATGGGTGAGCCAGATATTTTCAAATCTGAAAGGTCTATTCCTGGGGGTACCTATGCCTTTGACCTCCAGTTGGACCAGCCAGTGATCTGATCCTCCAAAGGGGAGAATACTCGCTGCCATTTCCTTATTATTGAGCATAAGGTCCTCTGAGATGATGAATCTATATAAGTTTGAAGCAAATAGAGACTCTCCTCCTCTTTTATTGTTCCAAGTAAAGAGACCATTACTCGAAAAAATGTCAACTAGCTTCATAGAATCCATAAAAGTTTGAAAGGCTAAGGAGTCTTTGTTTAGAGTTCTGGTGCCCCCTTTTTTCTCTGATAGTGATTTGATCATGTTGAAATCACCACCCAAAATCCATGGTATATCTACATATCTTGCTCTGAGATCCACCAGAGAATCTATAAACTTGAGTTTGTCATCCATTATTTGAGGGCCATAAACACTGGTGACTAGATAGATCTCCCTATCCCCCACAAGTTGAATAACCACTGATAAATAATTTCTATAAGCCTCAGCATCTATTATACCAATGTTTTGGGGATTCCAAAGAGTAAGAATGCCTCCTGCTGTATTTCTGCCTTGACTTCTAAAAACTCAAAACGATTGAGCCATTTGCTATATATTTCTTTAATTTTTTGAATGGAACATTTAGTTTCCTGGATAAAAATCATATCCGGAGCTTCTTGTTTCATTCTATTTCTAATTAATCTTTTCTTGCTTTTACTACCTAGACCCCTGATATTCCAAGAAGTGAACTTCATCATTAAATATTTGTGAAGGAGTAACTAGTTAGGTCTTTCATCTTCCCTGAATCTATCATTAGCTTTCCACATTCCATCAATAGATCATTCTACTTTTTTTCTACCCCTCTTCCTTCCTGGGAATCTAGGTGCCAATCCTGGTGTGTTTTTCATAGTTTTCACCCCTTCGCTACCCTGTCTTGCAATATCCATCCCTCTTGTCTGGGTTTTCCATAAGTTCAACTGTTGTACTCTAGTGAACTCCTCTTGAGGTAACGAGTCTACCCCTCTCATGGTACCCTGTTTCAAGAACCCTTCCAAATCTAGGTTTTCCCTCTCAAGAATCTCCTGTAGTTCATGTTCCTCCATTTCCATCTCGCTCTCGTTCATATCCTGGTTCATATCCATTTCTACATCGCTCATCATAGCCTCTTTCTGTTTATTATTATCCTTTGTTTGTTCCTTGTCCTCCTCTTTCTCCTTCTCCTCTGGACTTCCTTCCATTCCCTGATCTTCTTTTTTTATCTCTTCTTCTTCCTCGAGCACTTGGTACCTGTTCAGATTGGCCTGAGGCCCCTTTGCTTGATGTTTCTTAAGTCCCCTTTTGCTTCATTTTCCTCTATGGCTCACTTTATGAAAGCTTTCAGTATCTTTCATCGTGGTAACTTTGCTCTTATTCTCTATTTTATTGAGAGGGAAATCCCTAAAAAGGTGTCCATGCTCATGGCATCTGTGACATCTAAATGGAATATGTTCATAATCAACTGTTTGAACCCATTCTTCATCAAAAACTTCCATGATAACCTCATCCGGTAGGGCTCTAGATAGATCCATTTCCACACAAATTCATGCAAAGGAAGTGTATTTCCCCTTCTGGTGGCTTCAGAGGTTTTGACAAAACATCCAAATTTATTTCCTATGGCTGTTAATGACTCTGTTTGCCAATAGTCAAGAGGAAGGGAGTAAAGCCTTACCCATACCGGAACCGAAGTGAATGTCTCCTGCTCTGGGACAAAGTTCATCATCCATGGCCTCATATAGAGGCCAACAGCTACAAAGAAGTAGGGCCCCCGTTCAAACACTCTGTCTTTATCCTCAATATTTGTGAAGACCACAGTGAAGAATCCATTTGACCCAAGATGTAGGTCAATGCTTCCTTTTGGTTTCCAATGATATTTAATCCATGTCTGTAATGCTTTTTCAGTGGGCCATACTCCCATGAATTTATATATGATAGCATATGCCCACATGTGGTCCCTATGTGCCTGCAGAGTAGGATCATTCAAAACTACTCTAGGTCTGACTTCATTTTTGGGTTTACATGGACCCTTCTGTGCCTTGGTTTTTTCCCCCTATTCCTTGTTGTCTTCCTCCTTTTCTTTTGTGCTATTATACTCCTTTGTTGTGATTCCCTCTTGCTCTTCTTCCATGCTTTCTTTCCCTCCTTCAGCAATACCTCTGACTTCTTCTATTGGCTTCTTGCCTCAGCTCGCTACAGCCTGCTTGTAGGAGAGAGTGGAGCTCCCTCCTTTGCGCCCTTCCATGGAGTTCAACGCCTGCTAACGACTGTAAACCCTAACTGACATAGTCGTCCAATCACTTCTAGTTATTGCATGCATTCAAAATATCAATACTTGGGAATTGTGTCTTTGAAATATTAAAATATTAAAATATAAACCTAAACCATTAAAGAATTAAAACTTTTTGCATTTAAAATATGATTAAAATTAATTATATAATAAAATATGTATTATAGAATATAATATATAAACAAAGATAATAAATTGGTTGATATTTACGCCGTAAGGCGTTTCCATTTGAAATGGACTCTCCTGTGATCCGCGCTGTCTTGGTTTTTCACCATTAGATTTAGTGTTAGACGATTAAAAACTTTACTACCGTTGATCTCATAACTGACTCTTGCCGCTCAATAACTGACTCCTGTGATCCGCGCTGTCTTGGTGGGGTATACGAAGGGGATGATCCGCGCTGTCTTGGTGGGGTATACGAAGGGGATGAGTTTCATAGCAGGCGTGCTTCTGCTGTACAGAATTCTGAGGTTCCTTACTTCCTATGGTGTTTTCTCTGAACAAGAAGAGGCCGATCAGGCAGACGATGCAGACACCAAGAAAATAAAGTTCGGCTTGACAGGCATTTCAAAGCTGCTAGTGCAGGGAGGAAATCAGCAATCATGTGGGCCGTTCCTGCTCCTGATAGCAAACAACGTCTACCTGGAAGCCTTTCAACATTTGCACGAATCTGTCTTGGAGGGCTGCTACACATTTAACAAAGCTTATGGTACGAGTCCCTGGGAATATCTGGGCCACGATCCCCAAGCTAATCAGATTTTCAACAACGCCATGGTAGCTAATAGCAACACTGTCATGGCTTCCGTGGCGAAGATGTATGAAGATGGGTTTAAGAGTATGGCGACGCTGGTAGACGTTGGAGGAGGTATGGGCTCTGCCTTGTCCACAATTGTGAAGGAACATTCACACATTCGTGGGATTAATCTCGATCTGCCTCATGTCATTGCCACTGCACCTCCCATAACTGGTAATTAGATTTGTAATGTTGGTCACCATTAATATAATAAATTTGTTGATATATACAACATGATAGCAAGTTGATGATGATTTATGCCTCGGAACGAGGGAGTGTTGCAGGGGTGGAGCATATGGAGGGAAATATGTTCGAGCACATACCTTCTGCCGATGCAGTCTTGATGAAGGTGACGATTTCATCTATGGTCTTCTGTTTGCATAAGAAATTTACTGCAGTGGATTTGTTGAGGGCTAATAATATTCTATTGTCATTTACTGCAGTGGATTATCCATTACTGGGGGACGAGGAGTGTGTGAAGTTGCTGAGAAGAAGCTATGAGGCAACGCCAGCGAAGGGAAAGGTATTAATTGTGGAAGCCATTGTTGGTGGAGACAAAGAAGGTGAAAGCATGTCGAGGCGATTGGGATTGTTATATGATATAACGATGATGGTTTATACAGCTGGTGGGAAGGAGAGAATAGAGGAAGAATTCAAAGGACTGTTCGAGCGGGCAGGGTTCAAGAGGTACACCATCATCAAGTTACCTTTCCTTCAGTCGCTCATAGTGCTGTCCAAAGCCTAATAAGCGGTTGCGCTTCCGATTATCGTTACAATAACGTTGGTTTTGTTGGGGTTGTTATCATGCAGTATATGACCTATGTTTTATGTTGTACGTCAATAGTTTAAATTTTTAAGGAAATAACGTTGGTTTCGCTGGGGTTGTTATCATGCAGTATATGACCTATGTTTTATGTGGTACATCAATAGTTTGAATTTTTAAGGAGCTAAAGGATTTAGAGTGCGATTATTGCTATAATTAATGTTGGTTTTGCCTTGCAGTATAAGATCTATGTGATAGGCCAATAGTTTGAATTTTTAATGAGCAAAAGGATTTATATTGGGAGTAATCGGGATGGCTTCCACGATACTCTTAACTCAGAGATTTATAAGATTTGTTAAGGGTAGACATGGTTGAAATTATTGTGAGATTTTAAAGATATTTATCCATCATAAAAATAATTGAATATAATAATATTTTCATATCTCTCTATGTTAGTAGATATAATAATATTTTTACATCTGTGTCTATGTTGGTAGTGTAGTGTAATTAACGTTTATTTAAATTAGTCTGATTTTAATAAATTTAAAAAAATTCAATTATTTTATTTAAATTTATGTCAAGTTTAACTCAAATTTAAATATTAAATTAAATAATTTAAATATTATTTTTACTCTCTATAAATGTTTACGTACTCTGGAAAAGCCGTGGTCGCTTTCCCAGAGATTCATACCAAAGGAAACGGCAACGTTACAATTATGATTCGATCCCACTATCTCGTCTTGAGTTGTTGAATAACAAGATTTAACGGGTATTTTTACTCTCTATAAATGTTTACTTACTCTGGAAAATCCATGGTCGCTTTCACAAAGATTCATACCAAAGGAAAGGGCAACATTACAATTATGACAACGAAAGGATGATTCGATCCCACTATCTCGTCTTGAGTTGTTGAATAACAAAATTTAACGCGTGTTGCTTGTGTTGCCAACTTTAGCGGTAGTTGCGGATGCAAAAGTCCAGTTCAAAGGTAATCCTTGTCTTTTTCTCTCCAATGACGGCTATCTCTCAAAAGAAAATGTGACACTAAATATTAGGAAGATAATAACTATTATTAATGGCAATATGAAATTATTTTGTTGTAGGAAACCTTAAAGTGGACTCATTTTGATGCGTCGTTGGAGAATTGTCTTTGTTATAAATATTAATTAATTACCACCTAATGTTACATTTTGTTATAAACCGTATTTATTATTTTTAAATCCGAACCCAAAATGTATTCGTGGTTGGAGATTTAAGTAGGTATAAAAAATTAGCGGTAAATATTAATGATTATTTTTACGCCGTAAGGCGTTTCCATTTCAAATGGACTCTCCTGTGATCCGCGCTATCTTGGTTATTCACCATTAGATTTAGTGTTAGACAATTAAAAACTTTACTACCATTGATCTCATAACTGACTCTTGCCGCTAAATAACTGACTCCTGTGATCCGCGCTGTCTTGGTGGGGTATACGAAGGGGATGAGTTTCATAGAAGGCGTGCTTCTGCTGTACATGTCCGAGGAGAATGCATTTTGGGTGACGATACATGTCCGAGGAGAATGCATTTTGGGTGATGGTTGTGTTGCCTAAAGGCGGAGCGAATACTCCATTGTTGTACATGTCTAAGGGTGGGGTATACGAAGGGGATGAGTTTCATAGCAGGCGTGCTTCTGCTATACATGTCTGAGGAGAATGCCTTGCGCAGAGGTCTCTCCAGAATGTGTTGAAGGGATATGCGATGTATGACAGCGAGGTGGGGTATACGCAGGGGATGAGTTTCATAGCAGGCGTGCTTCTGTTGTACATCTCTGAGGAAAAAGTGTTTTGGGTGATGGAGGAGAATCTGTTTTGGGTGATCATGAGCTTTGCGTTGGTGGGTAATGGTCAATTACAAGTACAGGAAAATTTCAAATAATCGGCTGGTTACATGCATACAACTATGTTTCAGAAGGCCATAGGAATCCTTACGTCAAAACATTGAACAGGTATATTTGGATGCATTCTTGATAAGCATAATTAAAAGGCTTCTTGAAAACGGTTAAAAGTGCTAATAGCATGATCTCAAGATTTTGCTGATCTGTAAAGTTTTGGAGAAAATACTTGTACTGGCTGAACAAATTTTCACTCACGAAACCTGCCATTTCTATTATTTTTCAATCAAGAAACCTGTCATTTCAATTATTTTGCAAAAGGGTTAAAACCGCTGGTGACATAATTTAAATTTTTTCAGAAATTACTTGTACACAATTTATTCAGGAAAGATCCTGTCACTTCATTAAGCATGGACGCCATTAGTAGGATTTCTAGAAGCTTATGAGAGTCCTATATGGAGATCCGTTTCTGTCTTGTCAACATCAAGTTAATGATTGTAGAGTATTCGGAAAAAAATTGATTATACTATGAACCTTGTAAGTTGTTATTTCCTACAGTTTCGCTAGAGATTGTTGGTATCATGCTCCTTGTTATGTACCTCGTTTTAGATATTCCTCGATGTCATCTCAATATAAGCCAAAAATAAGCTCGTACGGTGAAATTGCAAAATACGTTGCATTTGAGCGTTGATACTGATTATGATCTCTTTTATAACAGGTAAATTTTTTAGCTATCAACTTCTCCATGTGGGATATTTACATTGTGAAATTTTTTAGCTATCAACTTCTCCATGTGGGATATTTACATTGTGATATTTGGCAGTAATAATGATTATCTGTCCATAAGGTTGATAATACCATTTTAAAAGAAATTGGAAATCAAAATGGAATTTTTCTATCCTCCATGATATGCAGTATTTAATACTATGGTGGGTTGTATACAGTTTTTTAAATCTAAAAGCTATTGACCATTGAAATTAACACACCAATATATTGTGCAACGGGATTTTATCTGTTAGATATAGAATTCTACTTTAATTTCAATTTGCAAATCCAATCGTTTGTATATCATCCAATAAAAGGAACTGATGAAACACATATTTACCAACTCCAATTAGATGTCCAATTTTACACAGTGGTTTGTGATGGTTCGTGGTGAATGTGATAAAAAAAGAGTTGTCTTTAGTGTGATTTTTTGGAAATTTTTATAGCGGGTTTTTCCAATTTAACTTTTTTAAATCTGGCAAGAATTTATTGAAATGACAATCTTGATGGGTAATCATGTGCAATCTAAGCACCCTAGGAGTTTTAGATGGTGTTGAATCCATATATAGTAAAAAAACTAGTTTAAATAAGACAAATCAAGATTTCACCTCAATTTTTCCTCAACAATTATTTTTATCCACAATCAACAATCAACAGAATACTAAGTTTTTAACATTCCATTCAATATATAACATAGATTCACGTGAGAGCTAAGAACACATAATCATTTAATTTAATTATTAAATAATTTTTTTCCCTTTCCATTTTTATTAAAATCAAATCATAATTTCTTCCAAACATAAGTTTAACTCTATTAACTTAAATTTTTAAAACATTAAAATATATTTATACATTCAAAAAACATCTTAAAATTCTCCACAAAATTACATATAATAATATTATTAACAATGTCATATTGTATGGTTACAGAGCAAGGTCAATTAACCAAGTATTATGCAAAACGAATGTCCCAGGTTCAAATCCATTGAACCATGTGTAGGGCGGCCGGGTATAACTACATAAAAATGGAAAGAAGGACTGAATATAAAAACATTAGTTTATAAATATTGGTTTAGTGGATTGACATTAAATAAAAAAACATTAGTTTATAAATATTAGTTTAGTGGATTGACGTTGTAAAATTTACACGTAGTGCTAATGATTTGACTTTCTTTGCATTTAAAACTACGGAACAGACCAAAGCGGAGACTAACACGTAAGTTTGTTACGCCTTTTTAGTAGCAACCTAACGTTTCTAGCCCTGTTCAAGCACGTGCGGCTTCCTTTCTTGCACTTGATCCTATGGCATGGTAAATAAGCTCTGCTTTTCTCCATGGCAAATAATAACTCTCCTATAGGATTTTGTATGTGGTTTAGGATATTAAATGTATGTGGTTTAGGATATTAAATGTGGTTGGGCTGTAAGCATATACAATTAAAGTTATACCAATATAAATTTAACAGTGCGTATATATAGGTAAATAAGCTTGACCTTTCTCAATGTGTTTGATGGAGGGAATTGTCATGGTCAGGTAAGCTGGGTTTAAATCTGTTATTATCATCAAAATCAAAATAATTGCAAATATTTTTATTTTTGAACATGTATATTGGTGTGTTATACTTTGAATAATATATGAAAATATTGTTTGATGTATTGGTAAACCTGAGGATGGGTATGTCACCTTGTATGTCACCTTTATCATTGACGATTAATTAATTACACCGTAAGGAATTTCCCTCTGAAATCAAACCTGAGGATGGGTATGTCACCTTTACCATTGACGATTAATTAATTACGCCGTAAGGCATTTCCCTCTGAAATCAACTCCTTTCTCTGCCTACATGTCATCTTTATATGCCATAGGATTATATGTAAGACGATTGCAAAGATTTCAGCCATTAGATTAGAATGGTTACAAAAAACTAGTTCTCTCTGCCTACCTGTCATCTTTATATGCCATAGGATTATGTAAGACGATTGCAAATATTTCAGCCATTAGATTAGAATGGTTACAAAAAATTAGTTGTTGAAACAGTTTGCGCACTGGTCTAATGGTTACAAATACCGTCGCCTCTTGCAAGTCTTTCTCGCCAAGCCTGAACTGTAGGCTGGACACAATATTACATCTCAGATAGAAGCTGCATATAAGCTGCTGTTTGAGTAGCCTCTGTCCATATAGCCATTTTATCTGCGACCTATGCCGAATCTAGTTGGTGCCTAGATGCGCTGGTCGTCATGGTGGACTCCAAAGCTATTATTCTTCCGGTCTTCTATAAAGTGAAGCCCTCGGAGGTCAGGTGGATGGGAAAAGATAAAGATGGATCATATGCTAAAGCCCTACGTATCCACGAAGAGAAGCAGCAGTACGACTTGCAGACTATCCAGACTTGGTCAAACGCCCTTCATCATGTCACGAATATAAGTGACTTTGAACTGCAGGAGGGTAATGGGTAAGGATATCCACTGTCTTGATCCATATTAGGTCTAAATCTGTTGCATTGAAGCATACATCACATCTCAAGTATGCTTTTGTCATTACTTACTTTACTGTCTTAATTAATATTCAGGGACGAGGGCGAAGAGAGACTCTTGGAGGAGCACGAAGAGGATCTATTGGAGAAGGTTGTGCAAGCCGTGTTGAAAAATGTTGCAATGCCATTGGATGTGGCAAAATATCCAACTGGTTTGGCGGAAAAGTTACAAGATTTTTAAGGGACATTGTGACTGCATCATGGTGAGTATGTGGAGGTCAAGGTTGTGGGGATTGTGGCCATCGGTGGAATTGGAAAGACAATGATGGCCAAAGAACTTTTTAATCGTAAGAGGTCAGATTATGATAGATACTATTTTCTATTTGATGTGAGGGAAAATGCAAATAAAATGTCTCTAAACAATGTATAAAGCAAACTCATTAAGGACTTGAAGGATAGAGATATCAAAATTGAGAGGTGGGAAGAAGGCGTGGAGATACTTAAAAAGAATCTTTCAGCTTGTGAGGCACTCATAATATTAAATTATGTAGGTCATGTGGACCAACTAGATCCTTTCTTGCCAATTAAGCATGTCCTTCACCCCAAGAGCTTGATTTTGGTTACGTTTAGGGTCAAGCATATCCTTAGAAGTGCAGGAATTGCAAAGTCGTCAATTTATCAGTTACCAGGCCTCAATATAGCACACTCCCAAGAGCTGTTTTGCTTGCATGCCTTTTTCCAGCCATATCCACTACCAAGATTTGAAAATCTTGTAGATGGGTTTTTAAAGGCATGCCATGGTTTGCCTCTATCATTGAAAGTTTTTGGGTCGCTTGTTTGTGGACATGACAAACTTTACTGGGAAGAGCAACTGAATGGACTTCACCAAATATCACCTGCAGAGATAGAAAGGAGCCTTAAAATTAGTTACGACTCTCTCAATCATGAGTAGCGGCAAATATTTTTAGATATCGCCTGTTTTTTGATAGGAAAAGCCAAGGATACATGGGTAAGAATATGGAGGGGTTCGGGATGGAATGGTTTGGTAGGGTTTCAAAATCTGCTCAACAAGTGTCTTGTCGAGTTGGACGATGAAAATAGAATAAGAATGCATGATCACCTCATAGATTTGGGAAGAGCTATTGTGGATTGTCCAGAATTATTACCGCATTGGCTTTGGCGACCGATAAAGAATCTTCATCTTCATGAGTTGTTGCAACAATCATCCTCTATAAGTGTTTGAGCCATCCTAATTGTTGAATGTCTAAAGAACTTTCGGTATTTTGTATTCAAAACAGTCTGCCACACATTATGGTCTTGTCGAGTTGGACGATGAAAATAGAATAAGAATGCATGATCACCTCATAGATTTGGGAAGAGCTATTGTGGATTGTCCAGAATTATTACCGCATTGGCTTTGGCGACCGATAAAGAATCTTCATCTTCATGAGTTGTTGCAACAATCATCCTCTATAAGTGTTTGAGACATCCTAATTGTTGAATGTCTAAAGAACTTTCGGTATTTTGTATTCAAAACAGTCTACCGCACATTATGTTAATAATAGTTTATTGTTTTCAAACCACAAACAGGTGATAGCAAAAGTGCGCGGATTTGGGATGGCTCCTTGGTACACCTTTATTGGGTAGGATGAAGATTAGGAAGTGTTCCATTCAAAATTAGAATTTCCCTTGAATACAAGTTCCAGTCAAGAGGTCTGCGGAATCAGGAAATTGCAACTTCTTGAAGTTGAAGGCAACTTTGAAAGCATCTTGACTTCGGTGTGGTCACTAAAACTCATATGGCTTCATTGGAATGTGTCGAACTACTCATCACTACCTTCTTGAATTCCATTGTGCGATTTAAGAGTTTTAGAAGTGTTCGGTTGGGAATTGAAAAGATTGTGGCAATCTCGATCTGAGGTACGTACATATAGATGCAGCAATTTGCAGAGCAAGAATTCTCCTATCTTTTCAATTTATTATATAATCGAAACATACTTAACATTGCAGGCACCTCTCCACTTGCGGAAATTAAATATTGAAGCTCCAATTTCCAAGTTTCCAAAGTCATTAAGGTCGCTGAAGCACCTAGAAAAGATTGTACTGAATTGTCCGCGATTGTGGACATACGCAGATGTAGCAATGCTATCAGAAGAATTTTGTTATTTGAGCTCCTTGAGATGTCTAACCCTCATAGGGTGCCTGAAATTGCAGCTTCTTCCAATTTTATTTTGGAATCTAAGAAAGCTCGAATACTTTCATCTGTCCAAGTGCAGTAGTTTGGAAATGCTTCCAGATTCTTTTAGTAATCTAACAAATCTTCAACACATCAATCTGACAGACTGTGGAAGTTTGAAAATGCTCCCAAATTCCTTTGGGAATCTGGTAAATCTCCGGTAAATCTCCAACACACCAATATTTCTAAGTGCAGCAATTTGGAGATGATTCCAAATTCCTTTGGGAATCTAGCAACTCTCCAACATATCAATCTCGCACTGTGCGGAAGTTTGAAGATGCTTCCAGATTTGTTTCAAAATCTGAGAAATCTCCAAACCATGAATTTGACATTGTGCAAAAGTTTGAAGATGCTTCCAAGTTCCTTCGAAAATTTAAAAAATGTTCAATACATCAATCTTTCTAGGTGTAAATGTCTGGAAATGCTTCCAGGCTTTCAGGGAAATCTATTGCAACTTAGACATCTACATTTGGGTGATTGTTTGAATTTGACTCTTTCCACACTTGGAGATATCACCACTCTTGAATGTTTAGATCTATCAGGTTGCCTCCAAATGGAGTTATTGCCTTCCCAGGTTGGAAGTCAACCGTCTTTGAAAAAGTTAAATTTGTTCCGTACAAACATCAAAGATTTACCTAGTACTATTGTGTGCCTGAGCAATTTGGAACTACTGATGTTAGGTAGCCCTTTTTGTTGGGAGCGCTGCCATCTTTGTTCGAACTGACTAAGTGTTTATTGAAAACATTGCAATTTTTCAACAAAATGTCAAGAATGTTATTGTAGTAAAGGTGTTTTCACATCCACTACTTCAGAAGAAGGAGGTGGGTGCTGATTTTCTTCTCCTTCTGCTGTGATGGCTATATCTGCTTCTTCGTCAGAAGATATTTTGATCTAGGTAGCATCGTCTTGGCTTTTGCCTCACAGAAAGGGTAGAGACCAATGAATATAAGAATCACACACATCAAACTGTTCTAGTGTAGGAAAATCAAGCATTTCAATTAATTAATTTTGTAAATTTGTAGGCAAAATGAGAGAAGAAATAATAAATTTAATGTAAATTGTTAGGGTAGTTCTGGTAAACTTGATTTAGTCGAGTTATAAGTAGTTTTCTGGCTCCAACCTGTGGTTTGGCCCATGATATTCCTGTGGAATATAACCTATTTAAAAGCCAAAAGCCTCCATGTTAATTTCTTTCACTTATGGAGTCTTTCTGTTTTTAAACAGGCTATATTCCACATGAATACCATAGACAAAATTATGGGTTCTCATGAACCCCAAAATAGTTGATGACTTTACCTAATCAAATTTACTTGAACCACTCTAATAGAAATTGAAGACTTAAGAATATACTATATTCCATATGAATACCATGGACAAAACCATAGATTCTCATTAGCCCAAAAACAACTAATAACTTTATCTAATCAAGTTTAATTTTACCTGAACCACTCTAACACAAATTGAATATTGGAGCATATAAAAACCACCGAATTGAATATTTGAGAATATAACAAACCACCCGCCTTCCCAAACGCAACGTGTCTCCCAGAACTATAGATGATAAAATTGTTGAGCACACGGTAGACACTGGGTTGAATACTGTAATGAACACTGGCCCTTGTTTCCACAAACACCATAACTGTAATGGAAATGCCATTGCATTGAATATGATTCCCTGCCAAATTGAATTAATCTTCCACAAATCAGCTTAACCAGCTAACAAAAATTTAAGTTATTCATGGCTGGGAAAATTGAGGAAGAACACCATTCATGTATGTAGACTTACTGTAGTGAACACAGTCAAAATATTAGCCCTATCCAGTATCCATGATGTTGGAATGATGCCCCTGTCAAGAATGGCTATTAGGAGAGCAGTTTAGATGGAGCCTAGAATGACAGTAATTGATGTAAGGGATAGTGTGGCTGGAAACTTCTTCATTGTCTCAACATGCACATGAAATTATAATCATATATTTGATTGGGTGGGGAGCTTTGAAACTTCTAAATACAGAAAAGGGTTATAATTGGGTATCAATTTAATATGCAAGGTGGTAGGGAGACCTGCAATATCATGGTAGTGGATAACATTATCACTGCTGAGATAAGGTAAATACACCCTCTAATCGGGTTGCCTGAATCTCCCTCGTGCAGAATGGTTTCCACTAGGTGTACTGTATTAGTGTTGGAAACTGATGTTGATTGTCCCCACAGAGGCCAGAGTTGGGCTAGAGTAGGACCTTGAAGGAAACTCATAGCCATTGCACAAATTTACTTGAACCACTCTAATAGAAATTGAAGACTTAAGAATATACTATATTCCATATGAATACCATGGACAAAACCATAGATTCTCATTAGCCCAAAAACAACTAATAACTTTATCTAATCAAGTTTAATTTTACCTGAACCACTCTAACAAAAATTGAATATTGGAGTATATAAAAAACCACCGAATTGAATATTTGAGAATATAACAAACCACCCACCTTCCCAAACGCAACGTGTCTCCTAGAACTATAGATGATAAAATTGCTGAGCACACGGTAGACACTGGGTTGAATACTGTAATGAATACTGGCCCTTGTTTCCACAAAAACCATAACTGTAATGGAAATTCCATTGCATTGAATATGATTCCTTGCCAAATTGAATTAATCTTCCACAAATCAGCTTAACCACCTAACAAAAATTTAAGTTATTCATGGCTGGGAAAATTGAGGAAGAACATCATTCATGTATGTAGACTTACTGTAGTGAACACAGTCAAAATATTAGACCTATCCAGTATCCATGATGTTGGAATGATGCCCCTGTCAAGAATGGCTATTAGGAGAGCAGTTTGGATGGAGCCTAGAATGACAGTAATTGATGTAAGGGATAGTGTGGCTGGAAACTTCTTCATTGTCTCAACATGCACATGAAATTATAATCATATATTTGATTGGGTGGGGAGCTTTGAAACTTCTAAATACAGAAAAGGGTTATAACTGGGTATCAATTTAATATGCAAGGTGGTAGGGAGACCTGCAATATCATGGTAGTGGGTAACATTATCACTGTTGAGATAAGGTAAATACACCCTCTAATCTGGTTGCCTGAATCTTCCTCGTGTAGAATGGTTTCCACTAGGTGTACTGTATTAGTGTTGGAAACTGATGTTGATTGTCCCCACAGAGGCCAGAGTTGGGCTAGAGTAGGACCTTGAAGGAAACTCATAGCCATTGCACAAATTTACTTGAACCACTCTAATAGAAACTGAAGACTTAAGAATATACTATATTCCATATGAATACCATGGACAAAACCATAGATTCTCATTAGCCCAAAAACAACTAATAACTTTATCTAATCAAGTTTTATTTTACCTGAACCACTCTAACAAAAATTGAATATTGGAGTATATAAAAAACCACCGAATTGTATATTTGAGAATATAAGAAACCACCCACCTTCCCAAACGCAACGTGTCTCCCAGAACTATAGATGATAAAATTGCTGAGCACACGGTAGACACTGGGTTGAATACTGTAATGAATACTGGCCCTTGTTTCCACAAACACCATAACTGTAATGGAAATTCCATTGCATTGAATATGATTCCCTGCCAAATTGAATTAATCTTCCACAAATCAGCTTAACCACCTAACAAAAATTTAAGTTATTCATGGCTGGGAAAATTGAGGAAGAACATCATTCATGTATGTAGACTTACTGTAGTGAACACAGTCAAAATATTAGCCCTATCCAGTATCCATGATGTTGGAATGATGCCCCTGTCAAGAATGGCTATTAGGAGAGCAGTTTGGATGGAGCCTAGAATGGCAGTAATTGATGTAAGGGATAGTGTGGCTGGAAACTTATTCATTGTCTCAACATGCACATGGAATTATAATCATATATTTGATTGGGTGGGGAGCTTTGAAACTTCTAAATACAGAAAAGGGTTATAATTGGGTATCAATTTAATATGCAAGGTGGTAGGGAGACCTGCAATATCATGGTAGTGGATAACATTATCACTGCTGAGATAAGGTAAATACACCCTCTAATCTGGTTGCCTGAATCTCCCTCGTGTAGAATGGTTTCTGCTAGGTGTACTGTATTAGTGTTGGAAACTGATGTTGATTGTCCCCACAGAGGCCAGAGTTGGGCTAGAGTAGGACCTTGATGGAAACTCATAGCCATTGCTCCACCCACACAAATTACAGTTCCCAGAATTTTGGCTCTGTTGCAAATACACATAACATCTACTTTCTCCATCCTACATATTTGACACTCACATTAGATTTTGGTCACAATAAATCTAAATGATATAATTAAATCCAAATGAATGCATCATATAGTTGAGCAATTATAAGCTCAAAATAATTTTTTGACCATTAGTAACCTAAATCAAAATAAATTGTTCAGAGTTTCATTTCATTAACCTAAATGGAAGAATCTCCTCCAAATTTCAACTATGTGAACAGTTATAATCTCCTTCTAGTTTAAACAATTATAAGATAAACAATAGAAAATCTTTTAGCTTTTTAATAACTTCAACTACATGTAACTTCAATCATTAACATTCACTACCAAAATACAAACAATTTATATTTCATTAATCACACATTCAAATGATTAACCACACATTCAAAGTGAGTGTTGAGTTCTTGATTAACCACACATTCATGTAAATGATTCATATTTGATTAACCACACATTCAAAGCACATTCATGCATCCACACATTCAAATGATTAACAACACATTCAAAGTGAGTGTTGAGTACCTGATTAACCACACATTCATGCAAACAATTCATATCTGATTAACCACACATTCAAAGCACATTCATGCAAACGATTCATATTTGATTAACCACACATTCAAAGAACATTCATGCTAATTAGCCACACATTCAAAGCACATTCATGCAAATGATTCATCACTCAATGCAGAGTTAAGGTTTATAGCCACTCACTTATGGATCAAAAGCATGATGAATTAGTAAACTCTTAGCTGTTGGATGTAAAAAACAAGATTCAAGTCTATTCTACATGTTAATGGGTATTTCTATCAATCCAATACATAGATGAAGTTCATAAACACCACTAATGAATCAAAATCAGTTACACATGCCAAGGGGAATCAAGTGCCATATATTTCAACTCAAAATCTCTTATCAACAAACTTTGTATTTCAGAGCTTTTCAACTGCAACTAGGAAAAGCTGCTATAGTAGAAAATATTTCCCCTCTTTATATTTGGTGACTCACTACAGCATAAAGAGCAAACTCCATTGTTGTTGCAGGGCTTCAAATCTGGGGAAAAGAGTTAGACAAATGAGCAAATGATTTGGACAACAGATCTATGGATCCCATGCTTTCATCCATAATAATTTAATTTCTGCATCACTGAATTTGTAATGAAAGAAACTCAAGCCCATTTGATCTGCAAGTCATTCATTGTGCTCTCAAACTATTTGCAGTCGCGAGAGAAGAGGAAGAGGAAACAACAGAGTGGTTGAATGATTTAGGGGATCCTAACACTAATCTCATGGATTGGGCGAGGGAAGAGGCAATGGCTGCCTTCACCTGCCCTCTTTTGGGGATGTTCCTCCTCGAACGAGTAACAGTAGTTGTAGGCATCTTGGTATTTATTTTTTGTACTGAATTCAATGGATTAAGCGATTAAGGAAGATAACAGGCAGTGAATACTTGAAATATTGAATGAACGAAGTACAGAAGCAAGGGAGAGAGGGTTTAGAGAAATGAGATGATAACGAGTATTTAAGCCTTTTTTAGACTTTACCCTACTCTGCTAACTAGCACACCCTTCACATGCTAGGCTGTATTACAAATAAGTCAGAGTGCAGAGGATAAATTGAGGAAGTAGTCTGCAATCCCTTGGCGACTGTTTTTAGCTCTGATTATTCCGTTCATGAAATAAACTAGCATATATTTAGATTTATTAACACTGAGAATATTATTCAATGACATTGAATATTGACCTCATTTTATTTAATAATCATGGACATCTTTCCCAGGCTTGTTATAGAGCAGCTACCTTTTTTGTGTACAATGTTAAAGAAAATGCAGATTACTTTGCAAAAACACTCAAATTGCATGAATTTTAATTCACAAAAGACCAAAACCTCTGTTATTTTAGTAGTAAGTTCAATCCAAGTAAAACCCAGATTTATTACCAATCCAACCTGGGCTATAATTAGCACAAACTCATATGAGGGTTTAGGGAATCTGAAGTTGATGTCACACTTGGGTTTGAATGGGCTTGTAATAATGTCTATATAATCAATGCACCTTTATATACAATCTAGATTCCATACATCATTACATAGGCACATTCCTATAAAAGATTTCATATCTCATTTCCCCTCCAAACTTTAGACTGCACCTTGTTTCTCTCCCTTGTAACTTCATTTCCATTCATTCCAATTTCATTTTAACACAACTCACATGCAAAATATTACAAATAAATTTCCACACTTAATTTACATATTACAAATCCTAACAAAATATAAATTTTGCAAGTTCATTACTGCTTCTTCAGGTCTTCGATGCCTCCAACAAATTTTGATGCAACTTCAAATATGGAATGACAACCACAATGTTCTTCAGAATATTATATTTCTTCTCTAACCTCTTTCATTACAATTTACTACTTGTATTTTCCAACTGAAACTTGAAAAATGATGTTTCAAGATGAAATACCATTCTGATAGTTTATGTCTTTACAACCAATTCATTATCAATGGGTTTTAACATATTTAAAAAAAAATCAATTTATTTTAATGAATATAATACATGTTTTAAATATATCTTGATATTAATTAAAATTTTCGTTTAAATAATGGTTTCTTAAATAACCCTATCCAAATCGATATGGATACCCAGTTGTTGTTCACCTGGATTCATTTGTTTACCTTCACCTTCAGCTAGGCAATCTTTATCCAGATAGAAAGGTGTTTAAAGAACTTCAATGGCTATTTATGACTATTTTTATTCCATTTTATAGCCACTTTAACCCCCGAATAGGGTTTTAGGCATGGCTTCCTCAATTGAAACTCATTATCATCAACCTGTTCACCTGGATTCATTTGTTTACCTTCACCTTCAACTAGGAAATATTTATCCAGATACAAAGGTGTTTAAGCAACTTCAATGGCTATTTATGACGATTTTTATTCCATTTTATAGCCACTTTAACCCCCGAATAGGGTTTTAAGGATGGCTTCCTCAATTGAAACTCATTATCATCGACCCTTTCTTTCAAAAATGCCCATTCACATTTCAATATTCCTCCACACTATATGCCTTACGGCGTTTCCTTTGCAACATTAGGTGCAAATGCTAGTTAACCTTGGCCAGGTAGGAGATGAATGGTTTAAATATTAATGAATGAATAATAAATATTAAAATAATAATTAATGAATAATAAATTTTAAAATATTTTTTAAAGAGATAAATTACTAAATTAAAACATAATTTTGTAAGTGAATAAAATGATACAATATGACAAAAAAATAAAAAATAAAAAGGGGAGGGGGGAGGGTTGGTGGGGGTGGGGTGGGGTATAAAGTAATAAATTCATGTTACAATATGAGAAATTAATAAAAAATAAATTATATATTAAAAAGTAAAATTAAAAGGGGTGGGGTGGGGCGGGGCGGGGCGGGACGGCGCATAAAGTAATAAATTCATGTTACAATATGAGAAATTAATAAAAAATAAATTATATATTAAAAAGTAAAATTAAAAGGGAAGGATAAATTAAAAGATTAAAACCTTTTAAAAAACAATTTTTTTTTATAAAGAAAATTTGTTATGAATGAAGTTTAGGCTTTTAGATAATTAAGGATTGAAATTGTTGTAAATAATTAAGATGTTTTAAAATAAAATAAAAAGGGAGAAAATTAAACAAAATAAGAATAAATAAATATGTTTTGAATATATATATTAAGATATCTAAAAATAAAGATATTAGAGATTAACATTAGGCTTTTCAAGAATAAAGATTAGAGAATAAGAAGTTTAAGAATAAAGATTATAGGTTACGACGTTTACAAATAAAGATTAGGATTTTTAGTAAATAAATTTTAAATTTATTCAATAAGGAAGGAGAATATAGAGAGTATAGACCATGAAATGGGGAGGAGAAAAGGAAGTTAATGAATATATTTATGAATAAGGGGTTTTTAGGAGTGGCTAATTTTGTAGTTGTTTTTTGTATTGAAGTTATTACAGTGTTTTTAAATCTAAAGGGTCTCTTGGATCTAGTGGGTGGATTGGAAATGAGCAAGGGTTAGGATCTTAACTTGACCAAATCTAATGATGTGTTTGGTGCTGAAGCAGTGTTCTTCTAATGCAGATTTTAGGACCCTATTATGGGTCATGTCAACTATGTGCTCCTTCAGACGAGTTATACAATACCTTCCAATTTGGCCAATATAATATTTGTCACACGAATAGGGAATAAGGTAGACTCCATAACCAAGCATAGGATACATCTTGTCTTTAGGAGATATGAGTAACTGTTTGAGGGTTTTGTAGGCTTTGAATAAGGTTTTGATGTTCTTTTTGGCTAAAAAATTTGAAATGTTATATGTGGTACCTTTTATATATGGAAGGGATAGGCAGACTCTAGGAGGGGGAAGGGGGTCTTTGGGCTGGTGCAATCAAACTAATCTATAATATTTATAGATTTAGGAAGAGGAATAACCATTTATAAGGGAATTAGTGAGGTGATCTTTCTCAAGGGACAATAATTGCGGATCAGGAATTCAGAGTGCTCTATTGAAGAGGCTCTTTAAGACCACAGACTTCTAATTTAAATTATGATGAGAGTTTTCATGGAGGTATTGGTTAGTATGATTTGTCTTCTAGTATACTTGAAAGTAAGGGCTTCCATTAGAATTTCGAGTGACAAGGACATCTACAAAGGGAAGGGATGGGTGTTCCTCTAACTCCATGGTAAATTGGATATGTGAAGATAGACTATTAAGGTGGTTAAGGAAGGTATGAAGAGCAGGAATCTCATGAGGCTAAACTACGAAAATATTGTCAATAAAGTGATACCAACATTTTGATTTTTGATGCCACAATGATCTGTAAATTATCGTGGATATTCCACTGGATAGTTTGTCACAACATATTTGATAGTAAAATATTAAAATGTGAAATTTCTAGACTATTACAGTTTTATTAAAATTCTAGATATATATATTTTAATGTAATTAGTCCATGCATGTGAATGGAAATTATGTAGAAAAGTAGAGAACAACAAAATAATCCCACACACACACATAAGGCACAAGATATTCTCTTGGAAACCTTTTCAGGAGAAAACCCAACCGGAAGGTGAGGCCACTCCACTTTCTTTCTCTATCTAAAAACATGGCTGTAGGTATAAATAAGTAATGCATGTGGCCCATGGTATGCTAAAATGCACAGATCCTATCTATGTGCTCTACCTCCTATCTCTCATTCCTATCTTTGCTCAGCTATGGAACAAAATTCTCTCCAAATAATGGAATGCCTCTTCCTCTTATTGGCCTGGTTATAACACAACCCAGTAGTCTACTAGGGGTTAATTTTGACTCTTATAGATACTTTTACATCACAAACATGTGGCTAGACCCTTTTCCATGAATAATGGGGATTGACACGACATCCTCCCGAACTATAGGTGTGAAAATAGGAAGGTCAACTTCGTAGAGGCATAACTTTTCCATATGGACTCTGATTGACGCACTTCTTATGTCATTGAAAAGGTATTTGTGTGTAGAATAGAATGAAAAGGTGCAATGCTAAAGAAACAAATTTTTACCCCCAAAAAACATCATTTGATGCCTCAAAATGCTCCCAGAAGATTTCAGACCTTGTTTTGCCAAACTGGGTCTCGCTCGTAAAAATGGTCTCGTGAGCTTATTCCTCCACTTTTTCTACTCCAAATGCATCGAGATGGATGACAAACAATATGATGATCCAATATAGATCATACCTCCCCATTTTGGGAGGTCTTTGGTCCCCAAAATCTTTTATTGAATGAGGTGACGAAATTTTTCCTTTGCCTTCTCTTTGGTGTACCATTTAGCTTTGCCTGGAATTTGTCCCTTCAACCCAATCTCCCACCTTGAATGATTTCTCTATTTTGTGTTGATCATGCTTGGCCTTATACTTCCCTTGTGACTCCTGCAGTGTTTCTTGTACCTATAGATGGATCTACCTAATCTTATCTATAAATGTTTCAACCTCAAATCATATCTTGTAATATCTTCCCTCACTCCTCCTTGTTTCCCATATGCAATATCCAAAGTTGCAAGTGGAAAATATCCAAAACAAGTCTCGAATGGGGACTTTCTTGTAGAAGTGTGGACTGCTCTGTTATAAGAATGTTGTATATGTATCAGATTTTCATCCCAAGTCTTTAGATGATTTTGGTTATATCCCCTTAGAAGCTGCACCAAAGTCTTGTTAACTACTTTTTTCTACCCATCTGTCTATGGATGGAATGTTGTAGATATCTTCAACTTTGTGTCCATCTTCTCCCATAATGTAGTCTAGAATGCATTGAGAAATCTTGTGTCCCTATCTAAAATGATGCTCCTTGGTATCCCAAAGTGCACCCAGACCTGTCCAAAAAACAAGTTTGATGCTTCTTTTCCACTATGGTCTTTTTACAGGACATCGAAACACACATCTTGTTGAACCTGTCAACTACCACAAACAGGTAGTGATGTCCCTTCCTGGTTTTCGGTAAACCTCCCACAAAGTCCATGGAAATTCTTTCCCAAGGACAAGTAGGTATAGGTAAGGGATGATATAGACCCTATTTCTTATTTCTAGGTTCAAAGCATGCATCCTCTTATGAACCTAGCTACCTACTCTTGCATCTTGGGCCAATACACATACCTTTGCAAGTTAGCCACAGTCTTCCCCACACTAAAGTGCCCTGCAACCTTGGAGATGTGGGCTTCTCTAACCAACTGCAATCAGTCACATTTAGGAACACATAGCCTATCCAGCCTATAGAGTAACATGTCCTGGAGATGGTAGTCAACAGTGTTGTCTCCATCTTGGAAGGATCTATATTCAGTTATCCTCCATCGATCACATATCCCAAATACACCAAGGATTTTTATGCAAACTCGCACTTCTTGATATTTTCTAGTAGTTGGTGCTTCTTCAATGTTTCTAGCACCTGTGTCAAATGTGAAATATTCTCCTCTAAGGTAGAACTATATAACAGTATATCATCCAAATAGTAAAGAGCAAATGAATATACAAAAGGGCGTAGTACATCATTCATTAATCTCATAAATGTAGTTGCTGCATTACATAGGAAAAATGGCATAACTAACCACTCATACAAATTGTTAGCTCTACTACATGTTGTTGATTTTCCAGGAGGATGAATAAGTTTGGTCCCTGGTTGCTGGTTCAGAGATGGTTTATAATGGTTATCATTGCCTCTCCCTATTTTCCTGCTCACTTCCTTTTACTCTGCTATCTCTATTTTCCTTCCTAAACCTCTCCATTCCTCGCTTCCCTTTCATTCTCATTTCTCTCCCTTAACCTGTCATTTCCTCTATGATCCTTATAAATTTCATATTTACCCTGTTCCCTCGGGTCCTGGGCGCAAGGTTAACCCATGAGACCATGGTCGTATAATCCCCCGGCACTAAAGTCTTAACCCATTATAGCCGCGCCCATACAAAGAAATTTAATATCGGCGAACCCTCACTTGTCACATCACCCGGAGCACGTGTTTATTACCTTGGCCGTCCAATTATCCATCGTCGCAATCCAACATCATACACTTCTCTTGCCACGCAAACCTACAAGAATGATAACCCGTGGGGAAAACCGTTTCCCTGCCGTCCCATCCGCCACATGTCGTTATTATATGGGATCGCACCATCGCGTACGTAAATCACCCATTCCCTTAAATTGGTGCGATAAAACCGCTCACCGTCGTCGTACCCTCCTCCCACTTGTTAACGCTCGTGCAGCTCTTGCTCCCGATAGTCGTCCGATTTTCCATCCCGCAATCCGATGGCCCACGTCCCTCTATTTGTATTCCCTCCCGATAGCCTACGTACGTTGTTCTCCACCGTTCGATTAAAAGATCTGATGGTTTGTATTCGTTGCACCTCTATGTCTTCCCATCACCTCGTACCATCATATCTCGGTCATTCGTCTGAGCCATCCAATGGCTAATACTAAGTCCCAGGCCCTCATTCATTTGCCATGCATCTTCCGTGTGTTTGACCTGTCTCGTGCACGCGAAGAAGGAAAGAAAACATGATCCGGTACTCTGCACATAAAATCCTCAGCTACCGCATTCAACACAGTGTACCTTCGAAGGACAAGAAGGACAACCTTGAGCAGATAAACATGGCATTTCACCTGTTCGTGAAGTACAACAGAGCAGCAGAAAGGTCATTTTGTCCATTAAAGCAATCAAATTGTATCAGAGACCATATCTGATTGTAAATGTGGTTGGTGGCCAGTTATGACCCCTCCACGCTTAGGGCGGTAGAGAAATTTTGTAAACAAACTCCATATATACCCACAAACAAGATGTAATGGGGGTTGATGAATGTTATTTTGATGTAAGCTTCAACTTCTGAAGACTGTAACTACTATGATACCTGCAGCTTCTGGTCTTCATTTTTAGTTAATACGAGCTTCTTTTGCTATCAATTTCTCACTTCCCACTTCTTCTTCCTTGTTCCAGGTTGTGCCTGTTATGCATTTATTCATGTGTTGTTGATGTTTAGCATTAGAGGGGCTATCATCCCACCTCTGTGTTAGAATCTAGCTTGTATCATTGAATTTTTACACAGGTTTCTGTTCTTTTAATGGCAGAGAGCTGTCATCCTGTCTGTGCATTAGGAAATAGATTTACGGACCTTTTAACTGGTTGTCGCTGGCCATCACAGGGTCCTGTGCATCTGCTGGTGTGATCAGTATTCTCCATCATCACATTTTCCTTAAACTGTGAGTAATTGGTGGTCTAAAGCCTTGTAGTCTGAGGGTGTTCACCCATGTCTGGGGTTAAGCATAGTAGAAGTGGTTATCTGGCTTGAATATGCATCATTTCTCTCATTCATCCACCATTTTCCAACATTTTTGTTGAGTTTGTAATGTTCTCGAGCATCTCTGATATACAACATAGGAGAGTTTCTTGGGGTGATAACACAAACCTTGCCTAGTTTTGAAGGTGGTCTTCCATGTATCTTCTTCTTTGACTCGTGACATGGTGATATCCAAACTTCAAGTCCAACTTGGTGAAGTATTTTTCTTGCTGCAACTGGTCCAACAAATCATCTATCCTACGGAGGGGGTATATGTTCTTGAGCGTGATTTTATTCAACGCCTTGTAATCTATACAAATCCACTAAGTCCCATCCTTCTTTGGCACAATGATGATAAGTGACCCACATGGTGATGTACTTGGTCTAATGAAACCCTATTCTAATAGTTGTTGCAACTATTTCTTCACCTCACTTGCTTCTATAATAGACTACCTATACAACCCAATATTTAGAAATGGGGAGTCTGGCAATAGTTGGATCTCATGCTCTACTTCTCTCTTAGGTGGTAACTCTTTAGGATTTCGAAACACATCCTTGTATTCCTGTAACAACTCCTCCAATTGTTGTTTATGTTTCTTAGTACACCACCCCAGGGATGCCTTTTCTCTTAATGACTCCTCTTTAAACTGAATTTCTCTTAAAAACAATAAAACATACTTCTGTTGGAATTGATCAATTTTTTGGCTTGGCTAGAACTTACTAGTGAAATTTTTAACTTGCCTTTGTGTGCGTGGATGATGAATGATTTTCCATCCTTGATGAGCCAATAATGGTTAGCTCTCCTCATGAATATTGCATCATGCATGTACATGTATAGACTCCCAAACACGAATCCACATACATCCAAATCTACTGTATCAATAAAATCAACACTGATAGAAAATCTAAATTTTCATTGTTATGTTACCTTCTAATGAGAACCAGTATTACAGCAAGGATGCTACAACTCATGGGGCTACCAACTTTACTTCATCAACCCGGGGTTTGTAAAAACTTGGAGGTGACAATGATGTGTACACAAATAGATGTAATTGGTCCACTCTTTGTCACTACTGATCTAGGGCAATAGACCACTAGGGTTTCTCAAACCAACCTTCTATTGACTAGAAGAAGTCTGATTACCAACTTGGAGAAGGGAAATTTACCCTAATTGGAAGAAAATAAATGATGTCTATTGCATGAAGGAAAGATTGAAAGAAATGCTTGCAAAACAACATGAAATCCTCTATCTACTTGCTAACATACTTTTCTTGAAAAAGAACCCTACTTTAACACATGTGAGGTTTTAACTAATCTAAGCATGAAATCTGATCTAGAGAGTGCTAACTGCTGTGTGCAAGAATAAATATAAAATAAATTTTTCTCTTTATATTTTTTCTTGAAAAATGTAAATGCTATTATTGCTTGGTTCTTTGGCAGGGGAGACAAGTGTGGAGAAGAAGGAGGATAAAGGTTTAGATGGTTTGGAGGGAAAGTAGGGACCTAATCCTAACTTTAGTGATGATTTTTCTCAAATTGGGCTCAAAATAGGTTACTACAGGTTTTCCTACATGATGTCTACAAGAAGTATTAGTTCACCTACAGGATCCCCTATTTTACTACAGGAATAGACCGAAAGCTTCGGGAACGGTCTAGAAAGTGGGATGGAGCTTGGAAAAGGTGAATGAGGAGGGAATAAGGCATGAATGTGGTAGGAACTTACTTAGAACTCAAGCCAAAGCTTTAAGATGGTTGGATTTGCTCAACAGAGATGGCAAATTTTCTTCATAAGACAATAATTCTAATTGTGACGATGCTGACTTTTGGCAATCATGGGTGGATATGGCTTGGATGAGGCTAATGAGATGAGGAATCCCTATAATTTAGAAACCTAGCAACAACACACATCATTCTTGGAATTTATACATGAATTCATCAAATATAAGAAAGGTTTATTCAAGTAGAAGAAAACAGATTTTTCACCATTTACTTGCTAAGCTCGTGCATGGAAGTGCTGGAAACCAATATGAAAGAGAGATGAAATCAGTGAAAAACCTAGGATATCAGAAAATACCAATTTCAACATACCCTATGAAACTAAAAGGTAATGACCTAATTAGCAAGAAAACCATAGATTACACAAAAAGCAAAAATTTTGTCTTTTGGGATGTATGAGAAGTGTTCCTCAAACCATGATCCCTGAAAGGGAGAAATGAGGTGAAAACCACTTGTTGTAAGCCTTTTTGGAATATATTCTTATCGCTACAGTTCTTTTATCATAACTATCCACAAATGGAAGTAAACTAATTAAATCTACCAATACTTGCAAATTAACAACACCAAAACTATGACTATAACCTAAGCATACATATACAACAAGAGGAACCTATGCTACTATGGTTGGACCCTAACCCAAGAGCTTCAACCCTCTAAGTAAACTCAATGTTGGATCAAGGGAATGTTGCTCATTTTCATTAAAGAAATCAGAAATACATAAGAGTGCTTGGTTACAATGCTTCAACTTGAAAACTGCTTAGCTATCTTGAACAAAAAATATGAATCCTAATGAGGCCCTAGGCCTCTTTATTTATACAACTAAAGTTACCAACAACTTCCTTAAATTTAGGGAGGCTTGGCTCCAATCTCAAGATCAACTGGTCTTCAACTGTCACTAGCTTGGCTGCCAATGAACTTCATGACTCGACTGCTTGCAACTCCGAGCTGATGAGATTTGATTGAGGAATCTTTGAGTGAGTGAGGAGTTAAGGAGGGATATCATGTCTCCTAGAATCCCTCTTGCTTGTCTCCATTCGAGTTCCTACACTTTAATTAGCCAAAATTTTCTCCAAAACCTACAATCAATGCACATTAGACCACTAGACATGACATCTCATCTTTACTCTCCTCATTAAGAAAAACATAATTATAACTTGAGAGAATGATGAGAACATTTGATTTTAGTAAGCTGGAGGTGCATTAAGGTCCATATAATTTACCCACTGATGAGCCTCATCATCACCGCCTACTGAAAATGTTTCTCATCCTCTGAGAAACTCAATCTATGTCCATGTCTTTCATTGCTTTGGTGGCCTCCCTGGCATTCCAGGCCGTTGTTGTAGTCTCCTCCTCTTGCGGATAAAACCCTAAATTCCTCTCTATTTATTCCCAATGATTTCTTTCTTCTTCTTCCTTTCTCCCCTCTAACATACCTAAAAGAAATTATAGGTTGAGTTTTAATCCAATCCAATTGACCTTGAGTCTCTGTAATGTTTTCTTATACATTGGAACTCTCTCTAGTGCATCCCTCATTCTATCAGGAGAATGATATTCTTTGATCATTAGGTTGTAGGGTAAGGTGTTCCATCTCCTTTGGCAGGCTTGATGGCTATCATCTCCTAGCAATCTTAGCATGTCTTCAAAATGAGTGACTGTGTGTTCTTGTACAACAATGTATCGTGGTGCAGGTTTAGGATCATTTGCAATGAGGTTGTGAGTGCTGATGACAGCCATTGGGTTAGAATTTTTTGCTCTGATGAAAAGGGGTTTTGGTTCTTCTCTTTCCAACACCTTTTTCATTTCTGTAGCTCTAGCTTCCTCGTGACTCATCCAAGATTCCATGGCCATTAGTTGTAAGTCCCCTAGCTTTGGATTTTGGTCCCACACATTTAAATATGTTAGAGCTAAATTGTGTAGGTATAACTTAGATATCTTTGCTCTATGCTCCAGGGTGATTTGATCACAGAGATCAATGAATTGCATGTAGTCTTTGAAAGGCATAATTCCTCTTTGTGCTTGGCTTTTTATCTAAAATTGCAGCCATTGTTCTTTGAGGTATAAGGCATATGACTTTGGTGGCATCCTGCATTGAATTGCCTCCATGGATGAACTTTCCATAGTTGCCAATTGGCCTTCCTTTTCCTATAGCTACTTCCTTAGCCGTGTGTTTTTAGCCTCTAATTGAGATTTCATCATTCATTCCTTGTCTCTTATGTTACTTAATTCTCTTCCCATTTCTTGCAGCTTCTCTTCCATGTGGCCTACATCCTCCAACCCCTTTGATTTAGCAATTTGTATCCACCAATGTGTTATTTCTCTCCCTTTTTCAAGTTCAAAGAATAGAGGAATGGTGAATTTTTGTGGTATCACCCTACTCCTTCAATGAATCTGTAGTAGGAGTTGAGGTTTCGTTGTGGGCTAGGCTCCTTCAGCTCCTGGGCCTCTTCCTCTATTTTTTTTAGTAATTCCTTCCTCTTTTCCTTCCCTTTGCCCTTGCAGCCTTTCCTGATCTTTTTTTTTGTGTTTCCTGTAGGTTTTGCAAGGTTTCCTGTAGGATTGTTTTTACTTCTTGTAGGTTTGAATGTGTTTTCTGTAGGAGATATTCTCCTTTTGTTGAGGTCGACCTGGTGATAGATCTCCTAACATAGTTGATTGGTGACTTGGTAGAAGCTTGTTTTGATGTTCATTCTCTTTCATTATTCCTTATATGGACTACTTTATCTTGTTGTTTTGGTGAGTCCTCTATGACAATTGAAGTCTTTGTAGGGGTTTGAGGTCTCCCTTGTTTAATCGGGTGCTCTTCCTTGTCCTGAAGTAATGTGGAGTTTGCATTTGTCTCTTTCCCTTCGATTTGATAGGTGTACTTAGGGAAGTTAGAGGAGTTGCTACCTCCTTCTCTGTAGGCTCTAGAGATTCACTTGGTGATTCTTCTTCTTCCCTGCTCTATTTTTCATAATTTTGTTCATCATCCTACCTCATCCTCTTTTTCATCCTCTTTTTCATCTTCTTCTTCATCCTCTTTTTCCTCTTATTCTTCATCCTCTTTTTCTTCTTCTTTCTCATCCTCTTTTTCTTCTTCTTCTTCACTAGTAGTAGGGCTTATGTCATACTCCATGGCTCAAATTTCTCCTTCTTCCTGCATGTCTGCAAATGTTGACCACGCAATAGGGATTCTTAAATTGTGTAGAGCATCTTCCAGGATGAGTTTGATCAACCCATGATGTGCTAGTTGTTGATGTTTTCCTTCTTGTACCTTGATGCTCATGTCTATTATCAATCATAATAGAAAATAAGGTACACTAAGTCTATTATGACGAGGTGTCTCTTCTCCAAATCTTAGCTCATGGAGGATTCTAAAGTGGTATCCATACACTACACTGTATCTACCTTCACATGAAATGTACTTGATGATATCGTAACTTACCTCATTCCAAGGATATGGAGTGACTTCGCTTCTAACCCAATTTTTGTCTTCAATTGGTTCTTCTCCTTCGAAGAAAAAGCCTTTCATTGTAAGAGTGTTGTTAGTCTTGTCCTCTTTTCTCCATTGCAACCCTAGGGGGAGTTTGATTTTGGAGGATGTGTTCAATCAAATTGTCTTCATGAGGCTATCATCATCCTATGGTAGTTTCTAGGGTATAGATTTGGGAGGAGTAGACTTCATATTCTTCCTCCTCTTCTAGCCATAAAGGTAAGTCATGTTCTATGGATGGTTGAGCAGGAGGGTATAGGACCAATTGTTTGGACAGATGCCCATTTTTTATAGTCATATTTCTAGCCCTTCAACTTATATAGGCATCGGTATTGGCTAACCAAGGTCTCCAAAGGATGAGAAGATAACCATTGAATTTGGTCTTAGGTTGGAGAACTAAGAAGTTAGAAGGGTATTCCCAGGAATCAATGGATACCATAACATCCTCAATAATACCCTCAGGAGCTATTGTGGATCTGTCTGTAAGCTGCAAGACTATCATGGTCTTCCTTAATGATCCCTGAAGATTGAGCTTGAGCATAGTGTCGTTGGTCATTACATTGATGGCAGCCCCAAGATCAATCAAGGTATGGGGAAAAATATGCCATTGATGTGTACATCTACTACAGCACTCCCATGATCTAAATACTTCAGGAAAATTACCTGCCCCAACATTAAGTTAAATAGTTGTCCAATGACATTAAGGGTAGGTTTGTCTCTCTTTCACCTCCCTGGATGTTTCAAACACTTCTCTTTGATCATCTTGTTGTAAATGGGGACATCTTTGATAGCTTGAAGAAGCGGGATTTTGACACACAAATTTTTCAACTCACCCAGAAGTTCAGTCTCTTCTGGGGAGTGCTGGACTGGATGGGTTAACCTTTCAGGAAAGGGGGTTGGATTCATTCTAGGCACAATTTCCTCTCTTTCCTCCTCACTCTCCATAGGTGGAGTTGCAGTTTGGTTATCCAGGAGCACTCTCCCACACTTAAGTTCAATTTCATGAATTTCCACAACATAGGCAGGGTAGGATGCTTCTCCATTGTAGACCTATTGTGCCTGACTATTTTTCAGGTTCAGGTTTGGTTGGGCAGGCATCTGAGGTTGTTTAGGTGGAGCAGGGTGTAGGAGTTGTGGTTGAGATGGAGGTGAAGGAAATAAAGTTGTAGCTTGGTTGTATGGGGGCCTCAAACCCTGGGGTGGTGCATTCCATTGATTTTGTGGAGGATTATATGGCTGATATGGTTGGTTGGCCGATTGGGAATGGTATTGAGGTGCAAAAGACTAGGGAGAAGGTGTAGAACAAGAAGGATGATCCGGGTGGCTCTAAGGGGGAGTGGATGTGTTTTGAATAGGATTACCATTGCATTCCCTGCTAGTATGGTCGAGGTCCATGAGGCCTCCTTTGATTTATGTAGTAGAGTTATTTAGTCACCCCTTCAGTTCCCTGATACACAGATTTTAATCCATGAAGAGAAGGGCACTTGTCTGTGGAGTGGTTTTCCTCACAGACCGAGAATATTTCTATAAGGTTCAATGAACATTCATTCCTAGGGTGCCTCCTTGTGCATCTAAGGTAGAAGATGGCTAATTCTCTCTCTTCTTCCTCCTACTTCCATTTGATTTTCATAGTGTCTATTTTCCGAGCAAGGGTTTGCATCATTTCACTCTTGAAGTCTTCAAACATGTTCCCAATTTCACTTTTTATGAATGTATTGGAAGACGATGAACCATCCACTTCTTGACTAGACCTACCCTTCTTTCTATCTTCCCTAGAATGATTCTTGAAAATTGTCTTGATATCATCATAGGGTAACTAGTAGATATCCCCTCCTAATAGCAAGTTTAGGGTTTCTAGAAGGTCTTCCCTAATTCTCCTAAGAAGGACTAACTTAAGTGACTCAGGATAAAGTGTGCACCTGGCCCTTTTATAATTGAGATGGAATATTTCCTCATAATCCTATAAGGAATCATCATGTCCCAAGGTCATTCTAAAAATTTCCTCTCTGGTATATTTGGACCTACAATAGTCACTTATACTTGTTATTGAAATCTTGCTGCATCTGAACCTAAGTGGTGATACTATCTCCAGGTAAACCCATGAACTAGCACAGGGCTACATCCTTGAGATTGGATGGGAATAATTTCAACTTCTGATCATTAAATGTGTAATCATAAGTTCTACATATGACAACAAATTCAAACAAAAAGGTATCTGGATCTTTTGAGGTCAGGCCATGGAAGTGAGGAAGAAAAGAGGGGCTTATGTTTTTCATCTTGGGATCCCCATTAGATTCTATGATGGGAAAATCACCCTCAATTCTTTCCCTGTCTCCCCTTTCATTTCTATTTTCAACCATTGTGTTAGTTGGAATGGTTTCTTCTTCTTCCCCTATAGGCTCTTCAAAAATCTTTGGTTGTTTGCCTAAGGGGTCACCTAGCTCATAGCCATCGAAGAAGAGATAAGGTTTGATGTTTGAAGTGATAGGGGTATTTTTTATAAATTTTCCTAAGTTATCCCTATTCCTACGAGGCATGAAAGGAGTGTTTTTTTTCTTTTTGAGTTTTAAACTACTTGCAGAATTGAAAGAAAACAAAACTGAATTGCAACTATTTACTAAATGGAACTAATTGCAGAATGAAAGATATGAGAAAAGGAAGAAAGAAAGAATGAATCTCATCTACTCAGACACCTCCCCAACAATGGAGGCAAAAACTTATGAGCAACAGTATTGCAGCAAGGATGATGCAACTCCTACAGCTACCAACTTTACTTCATCAACTCGAAGTTCGTACAAACTTGGAGGTGATAATGCTATATACACAAATATATGTAATTGGTCCACTCTTTTTCATTGTTGAGCTAAGGCAATAGACCACTAGGGTTTCTCAAACCATCCTTCTATTGACTAGAAGAAGTCTATTACCAACTTGGAGAAGGGAAATTTACCCTAATTGGAAGAAAAGAAATGTGGTTTATTGCATGAAGGAAAGACTGAAAGAACTGCTTTAAAAGAACATGAAATCCTCTACCTACTTGCTAACATACTTTTCTTGCAAAATAACCCTACTTTAACATATGTGAGGTTTTAACTAATCTACGCATGAAATCTGATCTAGAGAGTGCTAACTCCTATGTGCAAGAATAAATATAAAAGAACCTTTCTTTTTATATTTTTGCTTGAAAAATGTAAATGCTAATCTTGCTTGGTTCTTTGGTAGGGGAGACAAGTGTGGAGCAGAAGGAGGACAATGGTTCAAATGGTTTGGAGGGAAAGCACGGACCTAATTCTGACTTTAGTGATGAATTTTCTCAAATCAAACTCAAAACAGTCTACTACAGGTTTTCCTACAAGATGTCTATAGCGGGTACTATTTCACTTACCAGATACCCTATTTTACTACACGAATAGGCCAAAAGCTTGGGGAATGGTCTAGAAGGTGGGATGGAGCTTGTAAAAGGTAAATGAGGAGGAAATAAGGCATGGGAGTGGTAGGCACTTACTTAGAACTCAAGACAAAGCTTTAAGATGGTTGGATTTGCTCAACGAAGATGGCAAGTTTTCCTCATAAGACAAGAATTCAAATTGAGACCTTGGTGACTTTTGGCAATAATGGGTGGATATGGCTTGGCTGAGCCTGATGAGATAAGGTCTCCCTACAATTTAGAAACTTCTGCAACAGCTCACATCATTCTTGACATTTATACATGAATTCATCGAAAACAAGAAAGGTTTATTCAAGTAGAAGAAAACAGAGTTGTCACCATTTACTTGCTAAGCTCATGCATGGAAGTGCTTGAAACCAATACGAAAGAGAGATGAAATCAGTGAAAAACCTAAGATATCAGAAAATACTAATTGCATCTTACCCTATGAAGCTAGAAGGTAATGACCTAATTAGCAAGAAAACCCTAGATTACACAAAAAGAAAGAATTCTGTCTTTTTGGGTTGTATGAGAAGTGTTCCTCAAACTGTGATCCCTAAAAGAGAGAAATGAGGTGAAAACCACTTGCTGTCAGCCTTATTGGAATATATTCTTCTCACTACAATGCTACTATTATAACTATCCACAAATGGAAGCAAATTGATTAAATCTACCAATACTTCCAAATTAACAACACCAAAACCATTTTAACGGCTAACTATGAGTATTGTTGAAATATGGCAACAAGAATATTCCAATTTAATTTTTCCTTGAATTAAATTGTGAATTAAAATCGAATTTAGTCTTAACAGCTACTTGGAAATAATTAATTTACTTATTTTAAATTAATTAGTTGGAGAAATTCAAGTTAGAATTCTTTATGAAGTCATGCAAGAGTTATCCCTTAAATTAAGGAGATAAGATTGATTTATATTTGAGTTGTAATTAGTTAACTTAGTTTACTAAGATAAGTCCATTTAAATTAGTTCCAAATTGTTTGAGGAACTAATAGTGAGTTAACAGTCAGTTGATGCATGCATGCACTCAACTAGTGCTACTTCAGTTAACTGATGATTCCCTCATCGGAAACTCATGCATGTTTATTCTGAGAAAGACCCAGTTGAGATTAAATTCAATGATAGTGTACTATCAGTTGCATGTGTTTTCTCATTGAGAAAAATCATGCATGCAGTCAAGGATTTATCCTCAAGGATTGTGCAGTTTTGGAGGATTGGTTTTCCACTTGGTAAACGAGAATCATCCACAAGGAACGACACAAGGAAATAGGAGCTTGGATGGTAGAGAGGAAGGTTGGAGAGAAGCCAAGATTTCTTGTGAGCATCTGTGAGGATTGTACTAAGAGATGGCTAGCTGTGAGAGCTAAGGCTTTGTATAATTCCTATGTATTTCCACCATGTATGATAATACAATAGTGTGGGGTCTTTAGTTGAGGCTTTCCCCAAAGTATTTTTATGTGTATTTTGCGATTGATTCTTCTTCTTTTGGTTATATTGTTCAACTCGATCTTTAAGATTTCACAAATTGATAGTAGAAGTAGGTTATAGTATTCTGCTTTGATTTATATTGCATTATCCGGTTAACGTACACAAAGTTTCTACATGGTATCAGAGCTAGATTTGTAGAAATTTTCTACATGGTATCAGAGCTATATTTGTAGAAATTTTCTACATGGTATCAAAGCAGTGAACAGTATACTGAGAAAAGAATTCAAAGTTTGAAGTTCAAGGTTGCAGGCGCAAATCAAATTCATATCATACTTCAAGATTGACCAATAGCGTTATATGGATTAAGACTCAAGTATGCCTTGGAAGGTAGCTCGAATTACATAGCATGGAAAGATAGAATGGAGGTTCTATTAGAAGACAATGGCTTGAAGGAACTCATTGATCGAGAAATCCCAAAGCCAGCTTCAACTAATGCACAAGAGTTGGTTGAGTGGAAGAAGTGTGTGGCAAAGGCGCGACGGATCATCCTTGAGAGAGTTCGAGACCATATTGTCTCGAGTCTCCATGGGAAGGATACTCCATTTTCAATGTGGAAGACATTGAAGGACCTCTACCAGAACAATAGTGATCAGAGGAAATTTGCGCTCAAGGATAAGCTTCGAAGAATCAAGATGGAGAAGGGCGATACTATTTCCACATATCTGAACAAGCTCACCACCTGCAGAGATGAGCTTGGTAGTGTGGGAATAAATACTGCCGATGATGATATGGTGAGCCTCACTCTCCTTGGCCTTTCAAAGAGTTGGAATAGCTACAAGGACTTTGTGAACGGGAGGGAGAAGTTGCTGGATTGGGAACAAATGTGGTCAGATCTTATGCAGGAGGAGATCAAGAGGATCACACGAGATGGTTCTTCATCCAAGAATGATGATGAGGAAAATATGGCCTTAGCAAGTAAGGCAAGGAAAGGGAAGGGGAAGGCTTCCCATTTCAAATTGAATTCTCCTCATGGAGGGAAGAAGGGTGACATGTCTAAAGTAAGATTCTTTAATTGTCACAAGATGGGACATTATGCGACTAATTTCCCATCGAAGAATTCCAAGAAGGGATCCTCGGAAGGATCGTAAGGTGATGCAGTAGCCTCTCAGTTCAAAATGGACTTTACCCTCATTGCATGCATGCTGTCATCGATGATGGGTTGTGTCTGGTATCTTGACAGTGGGGCCGCATTCCACATGACCGGTGATAAAAATTATTTAGTGCCTTAGAGGAGAAAGACTTCAAGATGTGCATAGAGATGGGTGACAATGGAAGGTATAGTGTTTCAGGAGTGGTAACGGTTACTTTTCAGAGGGAGAATGGAGCCCCTTTCACCTTGACAGATGTGATGTATGTGCCTGGACTAAAGAATAACTTGATATCTATCACGATGTTGGAGGACAAAGGCTACAATGTTGTCTTAAATAAAGGAAAGGTGTTCCTAAGACACATAGCCAGGGGTCAGACCAAGAGGATAGGGATTCGGGTGAAGAATCTCTATAAAATAGAAGTAAATGATTGTGCAGCATTGAGTATGAAAGCAAAATTGGTGCAAAGCCAAAACATTGGCAAGTTGTGGCACAGGTGTTTGGGCCATTTGCATCATGGGGCTTTGAAGATAATGCAGTAGATATCTACAGGGCTTCCCAAAGGTAAACTTGAGCAAGTTAACACATGCAAAGGTTGTACCTTGGGAGAGTACACCAAGTCTTCCTTTCATGATCGAGACAGTCGAGTAGAGGCTATCTTAGAGCAAGTTCATATTGATTTGTGTAGACTATTCTCGATGACATCCACAACGAAGCAAAGGTATTATGTGATTTTCATTGATGACTATTCTTGTAAATGCTGGATTTATTTAATGCAGAAGAAGGACCAAACTTTCACAAAGTTTTGTGAGTTCAAAGCTTTGGTCGACGAAGAGTCAGGGAAGAAGATCAAGGCCTTGAAAAGCAACAATGGTGGAGAATATGTCTCTCAAGAGTTTAAGGACTTCTGTGCAGCGGAAGGAATTAAACGAGAGTTGACAGCACCTCATAACCCACAGCAAAATGGGGTGGCCAAGAGGAAGAACAGAACTATTGTAGGGGCAACACGGGCAATGTTGCATGACCAAGGCCTACCACTTCACTTGTGGGCTGAGGCATGCAACACAAAGGTCTATTTCTAAAATACAAGCCTGCATCGCATAATTGGGATGAAGACACTAGAGGAAGATTTCTCCGGTAAGAGACCAGATGTGGGTCACTTTAGGATCTTTGGTTAATTAGTATATTTCCATGTGACAAAGGAAGCATGGAAGAATCTTGAGCCGATAGTAGAGTTGGGGATATTTTTGGGGTACACTGATACACCTCACAATTATCGGGTGTACTTGCCTACCAGTCGGAGGACAGTGGTTCACAGAGATCTCAAGTTTGATGAGTAGAAGGGCATGCGAGTTTCCCCTGAGAGGGAGCTCCAACTACAAGCTGTGGAAGAAATGTTTGTTCCTAAGGAGGAGGAGCCTCGGACTAATGCGGAGCAGCTGCATGCAGAGGATCCAGGAGGGGAGACATCCACTCAAGTAGAGTCTTCCAGAGATGGATTAAAGCGCACAAGAGAAGATGACAGATTGTTGGAGGATGCAATAGAGAATGTGGGAGCACCATCTTCTCAGCATAGACAGAGGAGGTCACATGAGAGGTACATTGGATACATTGCCCTTGTTGGGGAATGTGATGAGCTTGAGCCATCTTCCTTTGAGGAAGCAGTGTAGCAACCGATTTGGGTTGATGTTATGGTGGAGGAGTATGGCTCGATAGTCCGTAATAGTGTTTGGAACGTGGTTCCGAGACCGGAAAACAAGTCAGTTGTGAGTTCTCGTTGGCTTTACAAGGTAAAGAAAGCTATTGATGGTAGTGTGGAGAAGCATAAGGCAAGATTTGTTGCCCTTGGATTTTCACAAGTAGCGAGGAGGATCATGTTTTTGCAGTATATTTCAACAAAGGAGCAAGATGCTGACATTTTGAAAAAGGCATTGTCAAAGTGTAAATTCGAGTTCCATAGAGATAGGATGGGGGTGGCAGATAATCCCTTTTTTGTTGAGAGGGAGTGTTGAAATATAGCAAAAGAATATTTCAATTTAATTTGTACTTGGATTAAATTGTGAATTAAAATCAAATTTAGTCTTCACAACTACTTGGAAATAATTAATTAATTTATTTTAAATTAATTAGTTGGAGAAATTCAAGTTAGAAGTCTTTCTAAAGTCATGCAAGAGTTATCCCTTAAATTAAGGAGATAAGATTGAGTTATATTTGAGTTGTAATTAGTTAACTTAGTTTACTGAGTTAAGTCCAGTTGAATTAGTTCCAAAATGTTTGAGGAGCTAATAGTGAGTTAACAGTCAGTTGATGCATGCATGCACTCAACTAGTGCTACTCCAATTAACCGAAGGTTCCCTCATCAGAAACTCATGCATTTCTATTCTGAGAAATACCCAGTTGAGATTAAAGTCAAGGACAGTGTACTATTAGTTGCATGTGTTTTCTCATGGAGAAAAATCAAGCATGCAGTCAAGGATTAATCCTCGAGGATTGTGCAGTTTTGGAGGATTGATTTTCCACTTAGTAAAGGAGAATCATCCACAAGGAACAACGCAAGGAAATAGGAGCAAAGAGGAAGGCTGGAGAGAAGCCAAGATTGCCTGTGAGCATCTGTGAGGATTGTATTGAGAGTTGGCTAGCTGTGAGAGCTAAGGCTTTGTATAATTCCTATGTATTTCCACCATGTATGATAATACAATAGTGTGGAGTTTTTAGCTAAGGCTTTCCCCAAAGTATTTTCATGTGTATTGTGCCATTGATTCTTCTTCTTCTAGTTATATTGTTCAACTCAATCTTTAATCTTCAGCAAATTGATAGCAGAAGTAGGTTATTGTATTCTTCTTTGATTTATATTGCATTATCGGGTTAACCTACACAGATTTTCTACAAGTATAACCTAAGCATACATATACAACAAGAGGAACCTCTGCTACTAGGGTTGGACCCTAACCCAAGAGCTTCATCCCTCTAAGTCAACTTAGTGTTGAATCAGGGGAATGCTGCTCATTTTCATTAAAGAAATCAGAAATGCAATAAGAGTGCTTGGTTACAATGCTTCAAGTTGAAAACTACTTAGCTATCTTGAACAAAAAATATGAATCCTAATGAGGCCCTAGGGCTCTTAATTTATACAAATGAAGTTACCAACAAATTCCTTAAATTTAGAGAGGCTTGGCTCCAATATCGAGATCAAATGACCTTCAACTGTCACTGGCTTGCCTACCAATGAACTTCATGATTCAGTTACTTGCAACTCCGAGCTGATGAGATTTGATTGAGGAATCTTCGAGTGAGTGAGGAGTTAAGGAGGGAGATCCTATCTCCTATAATCCCTCTTTCTTGTCCCCATTCGAGTTCCTGCACTTTAATTATCCAAAATTTGCTCCAAAACCTGCAATCAATGCACATTAGACCACTAGACATGACATCTCATCTTTACTCTCCCCATTAAGCAAAACATAATTATAACATGTAAAGAATGATGAGAAAAGTTGATTTTAGTAAGATGGAGGTGCATTAAGGTCCATGTAATTTACCCATTGATGAGCTTCATCACCTTCACCTCTGCATCCTTATTTACCCATCCCAGTGGATATGGGTATGGATGATCATGAAATTTCAGCCCCAACTTCTTGACCAGCTCTGTTGCAATAAGATTCACCTACAATCCTGAGTCAAACAGAGCATCAATGTTTGTCTTCTTTACCTGTATCTTTATATGGAATAGTTTGGTCAGTTCTTTCTCTTCTTGTTGCTGAAGGCTACTCATAGTCACCTCCTTCTGCATTGATGTACAGACAATATTCTCATCCATGTTCGAGCTGACTTCAACCTGGTTGCTTACATCATTCGCCATGAGATTCTTCTACTTATTATATTTCTTCTTGTTCTTTTGGTTTAGCTCTAGATGCAACTTCCAACACTTCTCCTCTGTATGGCTATCAATTTTGCAGTGGTTGCAATGGTTGCTAGGATATTTGTATCACTGTGTTGTGGTTGTAGTATTGTTATATTTTCCCCATTTTTTCTTCTTATTCCCCTCCTTAGAGGCTTCATGTTTCTCCTTCTGCTTCGATCCACCTGATTGCGCTCTTTTCAGGCCTATGTTCCCCACGTATTGTGCCTGTACACAAGCCTCGTCCATCGATTTGGGCTTGAACAACATCACTTGCTCATGCAAATGGTGGTGCAAACCCCCCAAATACTTAAGCAGTACATCTAGGCTCTTTGGGGAGATACCGAACATTATAGCCATGTTTATGAACTCTATGGTGTACTCCTACATGATTTGGCCCAAATTTTACCTGAATTAATGCCACCAGATCCAATGGTCCTACACATACCCAATGGGATAAAATTGTGACTTAATGACGGTTTTGAAATCCTCCCACTTAGTCATTAGAGGTTCTTGTTGATTTCTGGTAGCATCGAATGTACTCTTAGCCTCAAAATTTGCAGGGAGGCTAGGACACATGTATTCCAGAATACTCAGAAATCATTTTGGGAAATTCCACCTAGAGAAGGTTTTATTAAAATAATTAATTATTTTTAATGGGTGCCTAAGTCTAAACTTAGGAAATTAAAATAATTAAAGGGTATTAATAAAACTAGGGGTATAACTTCTAGAAGAATACGAGGATCAAGCCAAAATGATCTAAGCCATTGATTAGAATCTAATTTGGGCCATTGGTTACTCAATGAGAAGATTATAAGAAGAGGATTTATGGGCATTTGGAAAACACATCAAGTGAGAGATCAAGAGATTGATTTCTAAAGAGAGAACCACAAAATTTGTCTAAGAAGTGATTGAGGTGATTTCTTGCAGTGAGGGGCAGGGATAATTTCTGGAGGAATTTTTCCTGATCCAGAGAGTGCAAGGCAGAGAGGGAAGAAATACGTCCAGAGAGGCTGACGCATGGCCACACAAAGCTACATTGTGGCAGCACAGAGCTTTAGATGGATTCTAAAATTATACTGAGAAACAATCGAGATCAAGTTTCGAAGCTGAGGTGTGAGACTGGGAGGACAGAGGGCTAAATTTTCCATCCAACAAAGGATCATAGGAGATGCAGCGCAGTCCCAGCAGTAATGACGTAGTGACTACATGGCTGTGACACAGTATTGCATTGAGGCTCATCTCTCGCGCAAATCAGTGTCGGATTTTCCAGTGATAGGGTGAGATTATATCACTATCTTTTGTCCAATTAGATCTATGTATAGGATTTCCAGTTTGGGCATCAGAAGAATTGTACTCAGAAATTATTGCTTAATAATACAGACCCTCAACTATTGGACTAGTTTTCCCACATTTGTGTTTTTCTGGGGACATTGGTCCAAAAATAATGGTGTCACTTATTTGTGTTATTTCTTTCTTCCTCAAATTCTTGTTTCACATATAATTCTAAGTTTTGAATGTTGTAGTTGAATTTACTTCGATATTTACAGTAGAACATAGTAAATAACTTGCATGGTTTAACAAGTAGAAGAAGTAATATCAGTTTTCCATAGTAGTGATTAGGGGATTCTCCAATTTTCACGTGGTATCAGAGTAGGTGAAGCAAGAGAGAATAATAAAAGAGCCTAATGTTGAAGAGGAGGGAGATTGAATTGTTGCGTAGACAACAGATCGAATCCTAGAGGGATTGCGCATTCCAATCCAGGAGGGCAAGATTCTCAAGGAAAATCTCTCTCTAAGTTAGTTGACACAAATGTAAGATGTCTAGATTGATATTTTTCAATGGCGGAGGGAACAATGCATCAATAGATTTAGCACAAAGCAGTTTTTTGGTGAGACACAGTTTTCTGCAATAGTTGTTGGGGAAGAAAAACATCAAGAGAAATAAGGAAACACTATTTGAGGGAATTTCTTCCTCCAAGAATTATTGGCTAGGGAATTCGATTTCTCATTTATTAAGCAGAAATAGAGAGGAGAAGATCTACTAAATCTAGTAGGGAGTGCGTAGGCCAGCCCAACAGAAGCGCAGAGGAGAGAGGAGGCAGTTTCACATTTTGTTGGCAGAGATGACAGCTAATAGGATGAGATATCAAGATCTGTTGGATGGAGCATCCAACTATGTGATATGGAAGGAAAGGATCTCATGCCTTCTAGATGAGCATGATCTCAAGATATATGTCGATATTGTGGTAGCTATACCTGCTAATGAAGATCCACTCAAGAAGGACAAGGATGAGATGGCGAAGGCCAAGCAGTTGATTATCGACGGAGTGAGGGATCACGTTGTATGTCACATTACTGGAAAACGAACTTCTAAATACATGTGGGATGCCTTGGATACATTATATAAAGGATCTTATGAGTAGTGGATGATGTACTTGGAGGAGAAGATAAGATCAGTAATGATGGAGAAAGGGGAACACATTGATCCATTGTTTTGAAATCTTCAAGAAGTTCGGGATCAGTTGGCATCTATAGGATCAACACCTCAACCTATAGAAATGGTGAGGTTGGCCCTAAATTCAGCCTCAAAAGAATGGAAAGTATTTTCCCAGAGTATTCTGGGTAGAGAGAAATTACCGAATTAGGAACGGATGTGGGATGCTCTTTAGCAGGAAGAGATGAGGCAAGACTTAATCAAGTACAAACTTGATGGTAGCAATAGCAATTGGAGGAATCCCAAGGAGGAGGAAGATAATGCAGCCCTTACATCAAAGGGGACGTAGGAGCAACAGAAGAAGAAGAAATATGTCTGAAAGATCAAATGTTTTCAGTGTGGTGTATTTGGTCACTACGCTACACAGTTTCCTCTCAAGAAGAAGGACAAACACGAGAAGCATGATCTGCATGCTACAACTAAAAATATAGAGAATGAGGAGTTCGCTGTGTTTTCCCAAATACCTCCAAGGGAGAGGTGGGGTGATCTAATATTGTAGTTCAAAAGAACAATAGATGGGCAGGATCCTTGAGGACTCCACCTCTTGGATCAATACCTTACTACGGGAGCCCATATTAGAAGTAGCAAGATGGACCATGTCAGTTGGTGGAGAGGAGTGTCAAAGTGATAGTTACAGTAACAAGGAGTGTCAAAGTCTGAGCAGCGTAGAGCTAGTGTTGGAAGTAGTGTAGTTGGCACAGAGCAGAGTTGGTAGTAGCGTAGTGGCTTCAATGACATCGTAGAGAATAGTAGAAATCATAACTCCAGCAGCAGATGCATCGCGCTGAACGCCTTTGGTTCAGTATTTTGGATGTTTTTTCATTGTTTTTGCAGCAACAATAGTAGTTGGAGAGGGTTGTAGTGTAGATGCAGAGTTGGTAGTGGCAAGGACAACAGCAATACGGATGCAATGATTATGCAGTAGTTGGTGGGCAATAATGTTAGACATCATCAACATAGATGGAGATGTTACAAAGAATGATGATGCTTAAACAAGTTGCATTACTAGAGTGCATTCCTTGTTAAGAGAGAGTGTTGATTTTTGGTAGCATTAGATGTGACCTTAGCCTCAAAATTTGCAGGGAGGCTAGGACACATGTATTCTAGAATACCTAGAAATAATTTTAGAAAAATCCACCTGGCTAAGGTTTTATTAAAATAATTAATTATTTTTAAGGGCTGCCTAAGTCTAAACTTAGGAAATTAAAATAATTAAAGGGTATTAATAAAACTAGGGGTGTAACTTCTAGAAGAAGACGAGGATCAAGCCAAAATGATCTTAACCATTGATTAGAATCTAATCTGGGTTGTTGGTTATTCAATAAGAAGATTATAAGAAGAGGTTTCATGGGCATTTGGAAAACACTTTGAGTGAGAGATCAAGATATCGATTTCTGAAGAGATTAGCGCAACAGTTGTCAGAGAAGTGATCAAGTTGATTTCTTGCATTGAGGGTTAGGGATAGTTTTCGGAGGAATTTTTCCTGATCTGTAGAGTACAAGGCAGAGAGGGAAGAAATAAGTCCAGAGAGGCTAACATAGGGCCACACAGAATTATGTTGTGGTAGTGCAGAGCTTCAGAGGAAGTCTGAAATTCTGCTATGGAATAGTCAAGATGAAGTGTTGGAGCCGGGGTGTGAGACCAGGAAGATAGAGGGCCAAAGTTTCCATCTAGTAGAGGATCAGAGGAGATGTAGTGTAGTCCTAGCAGCAGTGACATAGTGACTGTGTGGGTGTGACGTAGTACTATGCAGAAACTATGCAAAGGCTCTCCCACCAAGTCATTGCATGGCCCTTTAATTTCAACCGCATGAATGAGATATTTTTCCCTTCCTCAATCTAATGGATACTGAAATAAACTTCCAGTTGTTTCAACCAGTGGTTCAGCTTCAAAGCCTCGATCTCTCCATGGTATGACTTGATATCAAATTTTTCTTCCATTTTGAATAGGGATTGATTCACGAAACTCGAACTGGGTTCATCCTTTCTAGGTTCTTTCTTCAACTGGTTCTTAGTGTCTTCCCAATCTCCTGATGCCTCTTTTGATTTTTCCTCTGTATTTGAACCCCCATCTTCTCCAAATATCCCCAACTTATTTCTTAGGACTTCCATGAGGAGGTTTAAATTTTCGTTTATATCCATGACTTGTTTTTCAAGCCGCGAAAACCCTACCTCTGTAGGATCACAAGGTTCGTTTACAAATTTGTCGGTCATGATTAGGGTTTTATGATTTTTGACCCCATTGATATAGATCCCCTACAAATATCCACAAATACCAAATGAAACCTGTTCTAATACCAAATGATCCGTAAACTACCATGGATATTCCAATAGACAATTTGTCACAATAGATATGATAATAAAATATTAAAATGAGGACTTTCTACACTATTACAATTTTATTAAAATTCTATATTTGTATATTTTACTATAATTAGTGCATGCATGGAATGGAAATTATGCAAAAAAGTAGAGAATGACAAAATGATACCACACACACACACAAGACATAGGATATGCTCTGGGAAACCATTTCGAGAGAAAACCCAGTTGGAAGGTGAGGTCGCTTTGCCCTCTTTCTCTATCTGGAAATATTACTACAGGTAAAAAGAAGTAATGCTTGTGGCCCATGAGCTGCAAATCCTCTTTATCTTCTCTACCTCCTATCTCTTCTGGATATATTTGCTCAACTATGGAACAAAATGCTCTCAAAAGAATGGAATGCCTCCTCCTCCTAATAGTCTAGTTATAACACAACCCGATAGCCTACTAGGGGTTAATTTTGGCTACACCAACTCTTAACTAGAGTTACAATCTAGAATATTCTAGACTATTTTACATCAAAAACACATGGCTAACCCCTTGTCAATGAATAATGGGGCTGACGTGGCATCCTCCTGAACAATATGTGTGAAAACAGGAAGGTCAACTTCTGAGTGCCATAACTTTTGCATACAAACTCTGATTGGCGTGCTTCTTGTGTCGTTGGAAAGGTATATGTGTGTGGAATAGATTGAGATTATGCAGTGCTAAAAAAACAATTTTTTACCCCCCAAAAAAATAATTTGATGCCTCAAAAGACTCTCTAAAGGTTTCAAACCCCGTTTTTCCAAACTGAGTCTTGTCATATAAATGGTCTCGTGACTTGATTCCTCCAATTTTTCCACTCCAAATGCATCGAGATGGATGAAAAACAATATGATTATCCAATCTAGATCACACTAATTAAGTGTTAAAGCCTCTAAGTTCTCCATGAAGATATCATCGACAACAAGAGGTAGAGAAGATCCTATTTTCATTCCTTCAGTTTGTTCATAACAAGTGCCTTTATACGAAAAGAAGGTAGAGGTTAGACAATTTTTAATGATATTGATGGTTTCAACATCCACAAGCTTCTAGATGAAATCAAAGGTTTTACAAATAGGGATTTTTTTGAAGAGGGAGATGACATAAAAAATAATCATGATGTCACTAGGGTCAAGTTGGACAGTCTTCTAAGACTTTTGAATGAAGTGGGAATAATCCTTAATAAAGTGATATGAGGAACCAACAAAGGATTGGAGTTTGTCAGCAAGGAATCGAGAAATGGCATGGGTAAAGAGGCCAATAGAACCTATTGTCGGTCTTAGGGAATGCCCTTTTTATGAATATTAGGCTAATTGTAACCCCCCACTCTACAGTTTCTTAAAACAAGTTTTAATTTTTCCATTTCCCCTAATAGATTCTTGGTGGAATACATGTTATGCACCACTAAATCCATTACCGACAATCTATCTTCTCATGAAGTATAAGAGACACAACAATAATGTGTTAGAATTCTCAAGTGCATAAAGCCCCTATGACCTAACCTTTCAAAAGAAATTTTTCTTTCCATTAATGAACTTAAAAATAATCCTAAAATCTTAATTCTTAAAGTGGATAAAGGGATTGCCTTTGTTATAATGAATGTGTCCAATTACGAAACCAAGCTTCTTGAACTCCTTTTCTCTTATTCTTACAAGTTTCTCTCTAAAAATCCCATTAATGGTGTCACCATCCTTGTCACCAAAGCCATAAAAACCTCATCCATTAATCCGCTTATTCAGAAGCAAGTCATCCCTCATCACCTGCTTACCCCTAAACTCTATGGTTGGCTAAAGTTTCATAAAAAGTAAATTCCCTTAAGACCAATATTGAGTGCCATTAGTGCCCATACCCATACTCTTTATCCTTGTTGATGATATGAAAATGGAGGAGAACTTCTCCTCTCCAAAAATTGATTGTCCTCTGATGCTTTGCAAGTAATCAAAAAATGTCTTTAAAAGGTAACAAGTTTCAAAACCTCTTCAAGATGGTGAGTTAGTTTTTCACGTGAACTTTTTAAAAGTAAAAATTCGCATGAAACTCAACATGAAAACCATGAAGAGAAGAAACCAGCATTTGATGATGGATTTCACCCCTCCTGGGCTACTTCTTTGGGCTTGCTCCAAGAGCTAAACCACTCTATTGATTTTAGTGGAAAATGAGTACATACAAATTGTTAACAATTGAGTGGCTTGTTTCCCCTACAAGGAAACATTCTCCTACAAATAATTCTCATTCCAAAAATATGACTCCCTACAAAAAGTCTTGAAAATGTCAACATAAAAAGGACTCACACATCAAGTCTTTGTACTCCACCTAAAATCCAAGTACAAAATGTACAAAAAATCCACATTGAAGTACTAAAAATATCTTCTCTCATGAACACATAATGAGAAAAGACTAAAAGGAGTTGCACTACAAAAGTAACAACTGGTACAAATAAAATAAGAAGGTTGTAAAACCTCTACAAGGTTCTCTCCATGTTCAAAGTTGCTTCAAAACAACGTCATAACTTTGATTGTCTCTGGCACTAAAAGACATGAACCTGCAAACATTCCTTCATAAAGTGCTCAAATCAGAAAATTAAGGCTGACAATGAATCTAAGATGCTCAAAAATCCCCATAGAGGCTCTTCTTGAGTTCAAAAAGGTTCAAAATTGAGCAAGTTACGTTCTCCAAACCAAGCTCTACTATATGTCCTGAAATTTGTCCAAACCTACAAATTGTGTGACAATTTCGCCCTTTAAATAGTTTGGGAAGCGACAATTTCGCCCCCAAAAGGTGCATTTTTTCGCCTCATTAAAATTCCCAATAACCCCTATGTGAAAAAATAGGGCTACATGGAGCACATGAGGCTGAGGACTGGGGCCAAGAGTCTACCCCTGCCATCACTAACTCCTTCCTCATCATAACAGGGTCATGTAGTGTGCGACATGGTCAGGGGTCAGGGCCCACTACCCGAGCCCTCCAGGCTAGCTCCCTTCCTTTCCTCCTTATATTATGTGTAGGTCCACATGACTAGGGGTTAGCCTTAACTAAATCCCCCATCAGACTTGGCTCCACACCAAGTCTTATGGTTCCCATAGCGCCAGGGGCTAGAGCTAAATGCTCACCCCCACTTTGGTAGCACCTCTCATCTTGTGGGTGGTTGTGTTACTACATTGTGACCTAGGGCTGGGGCTGGTCCCCGCCCCCCTCCATTGTTGCTTGAAGCTAGGGTATTTTGGGCAATGTTATGACCAAGGGTTGGGGCTAACGTCTGGCCCCTTCCCCCAATGCAAAAATACAATGACTTCAAATATAAACTGAGACCCTAGTATGTTAAGAACCTTCCATGTGGTGCAACGCTAGAGGCCAAAGTTTGTGCATGACAATTCTTGGGGTTGAACCCCACCAAGACCTTAGGGCCTATAAACAAAATTTTTACCAATGTGGAGGTGCCACATGGTGGCCTCTAGTTGGGCCACATTGCGACCTTCTATTTGACCACCCCAACTGCACGACCCAATAAAACAATGCCAACTCATACATGTACGGTATAACACATGGTGGGCTCTGATTGGTCCTCCATATGCGCAGTTTGTATACTGATTTCATCATGACATCAATAGTGCAGACTACCTAGTCAACATCTGAGTCAACCCACCTACAAATTGTTTTGTTGTTGGTAAAAAACTTCAGAACTTCATAAATTCTTCATACGATGTCAGATTGAGACAATTCAAGCGTCTTTGGAATTATGACAATAAACACTATGACTTGATGTCAATTTTAGGTTATTTTGGGAACTTTCATTTTTTAGCCTAATTTTGATCTCCAGATCGTACCTCCCCACTAGGAACTTTTGGATGCCAAAAGTTTATCTTCTCCTAGAAAATAAATGAGGAAAAAAAGCTCATAAACCCTCCCAATATCAATCCTTCTTGTTCTTTTTGACTTGGTTCCTTCGAGCTCCAATCAAGGTACTCCACCTTGCCTTTGCATGAATTACTTATCCTCCTATCAAGAATCAAGCCACAATTCTTCTAAACATACAGGAACTAAAACTTCAATCGATGGAATTTGAACATTCTCTCCAAAACCATATTTGTTGGCTCAAACAAACTTCATCTTGAAGTCCGTTTTTGCTGAAAACAAACTTTATCTTCCATCTTGAAAATCATAAGAAACTCAATGCTTGCCATGCACTGATTCATACTTTTCTTTACTATCCTCAAACTGCACTTGCACTCTTAGGTACACTGGCTGCATTTTTTCAATGACATACTTGGATTTTTCCACATAATCATGGTCATATTTTGCATAATATTTATCAAATATTACATTCACAAACCAGCTTCATTTTGAAACACTTGTATCAATGAATGCTTGACACAACTATAGACATATTGGATGACATACAAATGCTCATCCCAAAAAGTCTTCAAACAATTGGACTCATCCTCAATCTAAGACAACATAACATGTCAAATTAAACACACTTGTTACAATAAGTGATTATACATTACTTCACTTTAAAAAGTACCTAAAAAAGAATATATACAACAAGTATTTACAACTTTACAAAGCAATAAAATTATGCAAAATAGTCTACCCATCCTTTTCCTATCCTAGGCTTATGGGTTCTCTTTCTGCACCCTCTCTTATACAAAGGATCACATGACCTCATTGTCCTTCTTGGGACGAAGTTCTGGATAAAGTTTCCAAAACTTTTCAATCAAGTTCCCATTCATGTTACAATGGGTACAAAAATGCTTTCACTTGGCCATCGACAAGGAAGTCTTCAGAATTGAGAGAGGTTCCTCATGATTTGTTACAAGGATTCGGTCGATTATTTTGACCATCACTTTGCATTGCTCACAGTTAACCACACAATGGTCAGTTGCATCACAAAATGTGAAAGGAAATATGTCTTATAAATAATAAAAATCACCAACATTTCTAAAACTCCCATGACACTTATACCTGTCTTTTGGGTTGTGACTTTGACTATGAGGACTGGACTTTGCATGTCCTTTGAAACATCCATCTTTCTTTGGCAACAAAATTCCATTATCACTACCATCTTTGTGTGACATATCATCACTTGATGATTTATTTGCCTAAAAAAATTTAGAGCACTCTCCAACTTCTCTATGACCATAACCCAATCATTTATATCATGGTCACTCCTTCACCTCGATAGGATTAGTGATACCTTGGCCATTGATTCTAATGCCTCTTCCTTCATAACCCATCTAAGTTAACAAATTCATAACAATACCTTTAGTATGATTTTGTTGACGATGCTGGACCCACCAACATGTCAAGGGGATCTCCCTGGTAAGAAGTCCCAATTAGACCTTAGACCGTTTGGTGTAGGAGTCCCAACAATGGGTCGTATATCAATGCCTTGACCACGATTTCGCACAGAGGCAAGTAAGATAACTCTGTTAGTAGCAAGGGTGTGACCACTGAGTGAGTCAAGGAAGGTGCATGAGAGGTTCTAACACTGGTGGGTTGAGATGAGTGCGCCCCTTGGCAACCTGTAACAATACTTAGATGGGAAGGGAACACACGAGTGAAGATGCATCACAAGCTGGAAATAAACTTAGTTGGGAATCAAAGTGATGGTTAAAAAAATCAACACATTTCATAAAGATTCATACATGCTCATATGGATCAGTCCATACATGCATGAGTAAGAAAGCAAATACATATTCTATTTAGAGTAAACAAGACAGCTGGAATACAATACAACATATGCATGAAACGTGTTGGCTCTTATTATATAAAGAAGTGTAAGTTCTAGTCATACAATACATCCATGTAAACCTGCTAGCCCCAACAGTGGAACATTACAGCCACATCCGCCTACTCCTCCAAAGAGATGTACTAGCTCCATGTAGTGGAGAATCCAAGGCGTGTTACAATACTATCCAATCTCTCTCCAAGATAGTCTTGTCGGGAACTTGGCTAACCAAAAGCCTATACAATGAGTTATGAGGCAATATTTATAGCAAACGGTGGGGTGGCCCTTGACATTCCCCTTTATGACCATTCAACTACCCTCATGACTCTTCACCTACTCTATGACTGTTAAATCCACTATTAACACTTGACATGACTTAACATTACAATGCACATGTACCCATGTGAACAAAACTAGCTCAAGCAAGCCAAACTAGACATCACTCTAACTTAGACAACCATGGTAGTTCAACTCCTCAACATGTTCATGCTGATCAACAGTAACATACTGATGCCAATATCTATAGTCCTTGATGGTGTCCGTTTGTTCCGCGGTGACATCTATATGAAACCTAACCCTTGCCTCCATATCATCTAGGTACACTGCTCGGGCTCCTCTGTCCAACTCATCTAAAAGCATGCACATCATTGTCTTCAAGGTGGCTGGAACAACAACATACTTGTGCATGATGTCTGCACTGATAGGCAAGTCTGGGCTAGTGGTGATGCACATCAACTCATCGAAGTACGAGTCAAGATCTAGTTGGACTTGTTTCTTTGTCTTCACTTGGGTGAGAGTCCCAAGTGATGGGATCGCATGTGTGTGCACCACAACATCCATACTCTTAAATACTCATGCATGGGAAGCATGTATGCTAGTGATGAACTGCAGGAACTCTTCATAATTCTAAATATGACTCTGGATACATTCCTTCAGCTCAACCGCATTGGCCCTCATCATCTTAGGCAAGTGAAGTGGGGCTCCCTTTTACTTCATCATCCATGTTTGCATGTCATCAATAGCAGCATGCAATTTCATTAAGATACGTGCTCTTCTAGCACATCGCCGTTGCGATCCGTTGAGATGGACGACTACCTTGTGCATGGTCCCAAACTTGGAGTACAATGCTCATATAACTATGTCAAGGGACAATAATTCATCTAGTATTCCTTCTTTAGTTCAGCTCGGGCAGACATTATCACCAAGTCTCCTCCTTGCTTAGCCATTTGTTGTTCATTTTCCATCCGCTCATTCTCAGCTATTAGGAAGTGAACACTTGAGCTAGTGGCTTCGACATACACTCTGGTTGCATCGACTAAGGCAACTGGATGTTTGCGCACATCAGTCACGATCACTCATTCCTAAACTTGCACAGGAGACATATGATCCTTCGGAGCTCACACTCTATGAGACTGTACAACTCTATTTTGGGATTTGTCGAACGAGATGTTGTGCATCTCTTATTCCGGCTTATCACCAAGGATCTTAGTGCCTTCTTGGTTATTTGAGAATTTCTCATCATCTGATTGCATTGAAGTGGGTGAGTCGACCTCTTTGTGGTGAGGCATGAGGTCGGTGTCCTGTTCCAACTCCTGCTACTCCATGTCTACATCCAACTGTTGAAGTTCTTGTTCTATCTCATGAACGAAGTCTAGCCCCTGTGATGGTTCACCCTGTTCACTTGATGCTAGTTGTTCCAATGAATCAAATACTTGTATGGGTGCTGATTCATCTATTTGCAAATGTTGCACCCCTTGTTATATCTACTGCTACTACGCTTCTCTCTCCTTTTTGTGCAGCTCTTGTTCCTTTTGGAGTTGCTCCCTCAGCTCATGTAACTCCTTCTCTACTTCTTCCATTCTCTTCTTACCCCTCTGCCTTCACGCGATTTTCTTGTCGTACTGTTGCCTCTTTTCCTCTATAGCCATAACTACTTTCTCTACAAGTGGATTTGCTCAAAACTTGTAGCTTTTCTCCTCCTCCAGTGATTGAGAATCTTCCTCTTACTTTGTCACGTACTGGTATGCTTGCCTCTGCTGCCACTGCTGCTACTGTTGGTGCTCTCCGTGATGCTACTTCATGTTGCTTCGCTAACCACTCCACAACAAAGCTGACCAGTTCATTGGGTCTGTAGAAACTATAGCAATATCTCCATGGGTCCTCCTTGGCCCAATGACATGCCCCGTGGATCCAGTTGAACTGAACTCTTGTGCAGTGATCTTTCACAATCCAATGTGGGTCATATAGATTGTAGCTTTGGAGGTCAAATGGGTACTTCTTCATCAGTTCTTCTTCGACATCCACTTGCTTGATACTCTAGATCTCATATAACCCAATCTGCAATGGAAGAGCAGACCAAGGTGCCTTCTTCTTCCGATGTAGTCTAGCTATCAATCATGCCGAGATGTGATATGTCACTTCCTACATGACAAGTACGTCCAAGGAAAACTTCGGAAGAACATGTAGAGGCTTCTCTGCACTGAACATTCGGATGAAAATGTGAGACAGTGAGGCATACCAATCTGCAATGTCTACCAATGCCGCCATTGCTTCCTTTGACATGTAGGGTGGATCCTGTTCGAATATCATCTTGTACATAGGGGTGACAAAATGATCGAATAGACATTTGATTACTCCTTTGAAGTTGCATTTAGACAACAACTTGAAATACGTGTTCACAGCGGTTTCCTTCAGTGACCATGCCCACTCCAAGCCTGGGAACTCCTGTCGGGCAAAGACTGCATCTATGATGTAGGCGAACATGTAAATCTCTACATGCATACCTCCAGGTGATTGTCGATCCTTTATTACTTGTTCCTTCAGCTGATGAGCCAATATGCCAGACTAGTTACACGGTTTTCCTTCTCTAACCACTTGGTCTAGGGAAATCACCCAACTCTGTGGAAAGGTTTCTGTGTTGGCTTGGCCATACAGTCGACATGCAACTATGACCAAGAATTGGTACGCCTTCCTCAATATCTTCATCTTGTAGATCTGGTTGGGTGTCAACCTGAATCAAGTTGGCTCCTTTACCGAGTTCTTCAGAATGTCTCTAGAGTTAGCACTATTATTGGGTAAGATGAAAGGATTCTTGATGATAGTCACGCGCTCTGACATCTGATACATCTCATCATAATCTTGTGCCCAGAACATCGCAAGCTTCATCCCACTGACACTGCTCAAGTCCAGCATCTCAGGATTAGTGTGAGAGGCGATCCAGTGTATCATATCTACGCATGGGAACGTGGGATATATGCATGCAATCTGGTACAAGGTGGACTTGTGAATGTTCATGTACACCTGACGATCTTCGAGTTCTTCCCCAAAAGTTCCTACAAATGTTTCATTGACCTCTTGCCACTTCAGTTTGATGTCCTTTTCTAGATACAACTTTGTATCTTCATAGATCGGCAAACCAGAGAACACTTGCTCAACTGTTGCTCCAGCTGCATTTCCATCAGTGTCCTGTGATCATGTTCTCTTGGAAGCCATTGAGATGGATGAACACCTAAAATATCTAGAGACAAGCAACATGCATGGCAAGAAATTTGTTAGCGAAAAACAAAGCAAATTTGAGGAATGACACAGCGCATACCTTGAAACTGATGGGAAATATTGCGCAATTTCTTCTAGGAGGTTGAGTGACTAGCTACCAGAACTATGCAAAAGGCATTTTGGGTTGTCTAGGAGGCAAGACTAACTGTTGGACTTGCGTAATGCACAATCCAGACTGGTTGTTGGTTGTTGGGATTGCGTAATGCGCAATTCCAACTGGGAGTGACTGTAGGCTTAGGGACTGCATTGTGCAATTTTCTAGGCCAGTAGTCGCTATCCCTCAAAAATGTGCAAAATAGTCCTAGAGGACAACACTAGTTAGAAATGTGCAATTTTGGAGAGGAAGGCAGAGCCTTCCTTCCCCAGATTGCGCAATGTTGTCTCAATGAAGGCAGAGTCCGAGCCAAGGTTGGCCCGACTCCCCGAAGGGCAACTGAAAGAAAATATGACAATGAATGCATGACAACACTAAGTGAAAGCAAAAGTGATAGACAATGCATGAAAACATGAATGAAAGATTCAATGAATAGATCAACATGCATGTGGGTGTAGCGATTCGCCGAGTCGGTGAACATTCGTGAAAAATAGTTTCATGCATGTGATAGTAGTGAGAAAACAACGAAAACTGAAACAAATCTAGGAAAATCTAATATACATGTAAATGAAAGCAAGCATTCAAAGAAATCAAGAAAACAACACTCACACAAGCGAATACACAAAAAGCGATAGAAATGTTGAAAAAGACAAGTTGAGGCCACTTACCCATGAAAAGCTGAGTCGGATGTGTCGAAGAGTCCTGGATGTGCTGTGGGGTGTTATAAATCCAAGATCGATGTGAAAGAATGAGCTCTGATGCATCAAATAAATAAGTTTGGGCTCATGACGCGCATGCCACAAATCTAGGAAAATGTGACACTTAGAGGAAAGTTTCTAAAACAACTTTGCATGTAATCTCCAACTGCTAAAAATAGCTCCCTAAATCATGGGATTCCTTTTTCATGTTGCATTTTTTTATTCTGGGAAGAAGCAAGCTATGCATGCAAGTCAAGTTTCCTTGGTCCCGAATAGAACTGGTCAACCATAATGCTCATGCATGAAGTTTCTCAACTGCTTGAGGAAAATGTGCATTTCTGGTTGGGATATGCGATGGCTTCCCAACATATTTGTGCAATTTCTGGGTAGAGTAGCTGACTACTACCCAGATTTGAGCAAATTCTAGAATGAGCATCCCTGCTAGGGAAAATTGCGCAATTTTCACTAGGAGTGCTGACTGGCAGAATTGTGCAATTCTGGTGCCCAGCAGGCTGCCAGAAAGGATTGTACAATTTATCAAGGGGAGGCTAGTTGCCCTCTAGAAATGCACAATTTCTTGGGGAAGCTTCTCAGCCCGCAGTTGGACCAAGTCTAGGTGAATAGCCTGTGAGGGGAATGCATCAAGTTGTGATCGATAGGCTGCCTTTGTGCAAGCAAAACACTGAAGCTTTTGTACTTGACGAAGCAAGACAAGGTGTTGTGAAAGGTTGGTAGGGAGGCTCTAAAACGAGGTGAAGGCAAAATTTTGGAGGGTGGTTGTAGCTGCTACAACAAATTTTCAAAGGCTACGAAAGATGTGTTATCAACATAAAATGAAGGAGTAGAATTAGAGATGCTAATTACCTCCTTTGATTTGTCACCCATAATTTTGTTTCAGACGTTGATGATGAAGTAGATGATGACTCAAGCCACCAAATTTTACCAACAGGCACATAAGGAGAATCTTTTAGATAGTGAAAAAACTCACAAGCATCATTCTCAACATAGGGTCCATATTGTGTGTTTGGACCATGCCCACAAATTGGATTCATCTTGGAGGGATTATTTGTTTCTTTTGGAATGGAACTCTCACCAATCTATACCTCCTGCACATGCTACAACTGAAGGTGCATTTGCCTCTTCTACTCCTCAGTAACTTCAAGTAATCTCCTCAGCTCAACATTCTCCATTCAAAGAGATAGATTAATCTCCTCCAACTCTTGGAGTATTTCACATTTCATTTTCTTTCCCATACCTGCAACTTGGTCAGAACTCATTCTGATACCATAGGATCTGAAAATGGAGGAGAACTTCTCCTCTCCAAAAACTGGTAATCCTCTGACACTTTACAAGTAAACCAAATGGGTGTTTAAAACATAACAAGTTTCAAAACCTCTTCAAGATGGTGAGTTAGTTTTTAACATGAACTTTTAAAAAGTACACATTCACATGCAACTCAAAATGACAACCATGAAGAGAAGAAACCAACATTTGATGATGAAGTTCACCCCTCCTGGGCTACATCTTTGTTCCTACTCCAACAACTAGACCATTCTATTGATTTCAGTGGCAAATGAGTACATACAAACAAACTTTTGACAATTGAGTTGCTTGTTTCCCCTACAAGGAAACAATTTATACTACAAATAATTCTCACTGCAAAAATGTGTCTCTGTACAAAAAATCATGAAAAGGTAAACTCAAAAAGGACTCATACATTAGGTCCTTGTACTGCACCAGAAATCCATTCACAAAATGTACAACAACTGCAAATTGAAGTACTAAAAAGAGCTTTTCTCATGAACACATAATGAGAAAAGACTAAAAATAGTTGTATTAAAGAAGTAACAGCTACTACAGATAAAATAAGAAGGTTTTAAAACCCCTACAAGGTTCTCTCCATGCTCAAAATGTTGCTACTCCAAGCTAAGGACTTCAAATATAACTTGAGACCATATTATGTTAAGATCCATCCCTATGGTGCGGTGGTGGAGGCCGAAATTTGTGTGTAGCAAGTCTTGGGGTTGAACCCCACTGAGGCCTGCCGACCTATAAACAAAATTTTGACCAAATTTGAGGTGCGACGTGGTAGCCTTTGGTTGGGCCATGTGGTAGCCTTCTATTGGACCACCTCAATTGCACGATCCAATAAAACATTACCAACTCATACTAGTACGGTTTAACACATGGCGGGATCTGATTCGCCCTCTATACACCATTTCGACATGTTGACATCAACAATATAGACTGCCCAACCAACAACCCATTCGTCCCACCTGCAAAAAAATTTGTTGTTGGTCAAAAACTTCAGAATGTCATAACTTCTTCATACGATGTTGAATTGAGGCAATTTAAGTGCCATTGGAATCAGGACGATGAACACTACGACTTGACACTAGTTGTGGGAGATTCTGAGGACTTTCATTTTGAGCCTAATTTTGATCTCCTAATCAACTGACAAGCTCTAACCCTTTGTTGGTTCCTTCAATTCCTTTATTAAGGATTCTTCCCACTTCATAGAAATTCCAATTCCATCCAACTAGACCCCAATAATATATGTTTAGCTTTAATATCATCTCCCTCTTCACAAAAGTCCTTGTTCCTAAAACCTTAGATTTGATCTCGAACCTTGTGGACATCGAAACCCTCATCGCATTAAAATATATCTAACCTCTACCTTCTTTTCCTTTAAAGGCACTTGTTATGAATAGATTGAAGGCATGGAAATGGGATATTCTCTATCTCCTATTGTCGTTAATATGTTCATGGAGCACTTTGAGGATTTAGCATTTAATTCGTGGCACCACAAACCAAAATGTTGGTATTGTTTCCTTGACGATATTTTTGTGGTTTCACCTCATTAGCTTCCTACTCCTCACGAATTCCTTAACCACCTTAATAGTCTATATTTTCATATCCAATTTACCATGGAGTTTGAGGAATGCTCATTCCTTCCCTTTCTAAATGTCCTTTTCACTCGACATTCTAATGGTACCCTTTCCTTTCAAGTATACCAGAAGAAAAATCACACTAATTGATACCTCCATGAAAACTCTCATCATCACCTAGCTCAAAAGTTTGTTGTCTTAAATACCCCCTTCAATAAAGCACTCGAAATTTATGATCCCCAATTCTTGTCCTTTGAGAAAGTTCACCTCAACAACGCCCTTATAAAGAATGGTTATTCCTCTTCCAAAATCTATAAATTTTATATATCAACTCGATTATGCCAGCCCAAAGACCCTCTTCCCTCTCCCATATTCCTCATATCCCTTCCATATATAAAAGGTAGCACATATAACATTTCAAAAAATTTAGCCAAAAAGAAATTCAAAACATTATTCAAACTTCATAAAAACCTCAAGTTTATTCAAATCCCCCAAAGACAAGATGGATCATTTGCTTGGTCCTAAATTCTACCTTATTCCCTGTTCATGTGGAAAATCCTATATTGGCCAAACTAGCAAATCTTGTATAGCTTGTATGAAGGAGAAAATAGTCGACATGACCCATAATGGGGTCTTAAAATCTACATACATAGAATACTCCTTCAACACTAAGAATGTCATTAGCTTTGATCAGGCTAATATCTTGGCCACTGCTCCTTTCCAATCGACCTACCAGATGTGAGACACCCTTGATATTGAAAAGCACCATAATAGCTTCCATAAGGAAGATAGTTACAAACTTAGCCACTCCTAGAAACCCTTTATTCATAAACATAGTCATTGACTTCCTTTACTGTCTCTAGTTCATTTCCTAATCTCTCCATATTTTCATTCCATATTTAATAATTTAAAACATTTTTAGTAAAAATCCTAATCTTTATTCTTAAATATATTAATCTCTAATCTTTATTCTTAAAAAATTATAATCTTAATCTCAAATCTTATTCTTGAACATCCTAATTTATATTCCTAAAATATTTATTTTTTCTTATTTCATTTAATTTTCTCCCCCTTTTAAATTTATTTTAAATCATCTTATTTATTTACTTATTTAAAAATTTCCTTCCTTATTTATCTAAAATCCTAAACTTCATTAATAAAAAAATTTACTTATAAAATTCTTTATTTTTAAAAGATTTTAATCTTTTAACTTATCCTTCCCGTTTTAATTTTGATCTTTAACATATAAATTAGTTTTATTAATTAACATGAATTTTGAATTTATGTGTTAAAATATTCTTTTTATTAATTTCTCATTTTGTAATTTTTGCTTTAAAAAATATATATTTTAATATTATTATTCATTCATTAATATTTAAACCATCCCCTACCTCGTCACGATTAAATCTCTATCAATTTATTACCTTAATTTCTTTATATATTATATTCTCTAATACCTTTTTTATTATATAACTAATTTGGATTATAAGTTAAATCTTAAAAATTTTAATATCTAATTGCCTTAAATTTATATTTTAATATTTCAACATCTAATTAAATATTTTTTATTATTTTACTAAATATTTTTGGATTAGTTTAATTTTCTAATTATTTCCCTTCAATTCATTAGAGTCTAATTTTAAGAGCATTCAGAAAAATTAACCTAATGATTTCTCAATTGCAAGATGTTTTAACAATGGAAACTGGATCACTTAAACTAACCCTCAAGGCTGAATTCTTTTTATAATAATAATAATTTCAAGTTAAGTTATAATTTATTATTTTTGGCAATGTAAGATGTATGACAAATTAAGTGGTTTGATGTTTATTGTCACTTATCACTGAATTAATTGATATGGTTGCATTATGATTAAAAGAGATTTTGGGGTAAGGCCAAACCCCTTTTCATTACAATATTCGATCTTGGGACCTATGGGTTATGAGCCCATTTCATTATTGGAAGTATTCCATAAGACTTTAAGCCTTTAAAACCATGGACCACACATTTATTCGATTTTCCTTTGAAAACCGGAGCTACATCACTTTATCACAATACAAAGGGAAACATGGGAAAACTCGCTCCAAAACACATAAGCTGGAACTCAAAAACTGTACAACCACATTCATAAATATCGTCGGGTCTGGATCTCACTTCAAAGCCTTATCACTGTGCTCCTCCGATATATGATCGGCCCAATCTCTAATTGCCGATCAGCGCTTTATCACTATCGGTGTATCAGCCCATCACAATCACAACATTGTTGAATCACCATCCGCTGTCATTTGGCTTTGCCGAAATGCAATAAGTGATCAAATCTTGACTGTCAATCCTGGTTCCGATCTGACAGTCCTCGTTTGATTGCACAATCGCAATCGCACTAATTCAAAGACTGGTTCTAATATCGCATAAAGGGTTTCGTCGATGCGATATGAGATCTCTGCTCCACAACGATTAGATCTGGACCATTGATCTCTGAGATCCAACGATCATTGTGCATTCTCGCCCGCTTCTTCCTTAACTTAATCTCACTTGTTGTTTGATGGATTTCTGTGTTTTAACACGGATCTCTGCCATACTCTGTGTATGCATGATATCACTCCATACGTAATTCGTTTAATATTGGGTCGCCATCGATCCTTTAGTGATCGATGGTCGATCAACAATGCAACATTTAACATTTAACTCTATCAAATAAACGGTAAATAGACATTACTCAGACATATAGAGATCCACACAACACACACATATATTCACTATACACAACACAATTAGAGCTAAGGCATTTCAGCCTTAGAACAGTTTCTCCCTCAACTACATTTGAATACTCTCGGTTTTACAGTTTCTATCTATCACTCTATATTCTTCTCTGTCTCCCATTGAACACCCAAGCTCATAATATATATAAGGAACATTGGATCGGATCACTGAAAGGATCCGATCAATCCTCTCCATGAATCACTCAATTGTCCCTAATTCTCTCTACATGCATACATATGTGGCAGATTACAATTAATAAGTCTCCTCGAGACTTTTATCCACTCCACATAATTAGCTTTGTTTGAACAGAATTGTCCCCTATTTTTCTCGATGGTCCACATCTCCTCCTTCTCTACTTTGGATTCCTCCTTTAATTAAGGGGGGTTTAGATGCTCCTGCATCAGACTCCCGAGGCACAAAAATTTATGACCTCCCAGTCATATGATTCTCCTTATCTTAGCAATTCTATCCACTTCTCGGTGGAACTGCCTTCATGATCTTCTGTGAGCTGCAAGCAACCTCTGCAGTAATAGTCTTCCTCTGCTACACGATACCTCACCAAGCCATCCTCACTTGGTCTTTTAGAATCCTTCTAGTTCTCTTCTCTGGAACCAATTGAGCACACCTTGCTCTAGGTTGCTGCAAATCTTCTCACCTTCCACTGCCACTCTCTGCATGACAGTAAGACCACAAAATCTCTAGCTTTAAACAATTGTACCTCCTTTCCCTTCTTCATTCTCTCAAGAAAACTTTCCCAATCTGATACCACTTGATGAAAAGAGATTTTGGGGTAAGGCCAAACCCCTTTTCTTTACAATATTCGATCTTGGGACCTATGGGTTATGAGCCCGTTTCATTATCAAAAGCATTCCATAAGGCTTTAAGCCTTAAAACCATGGACCACACATTTATTCGATTTTCCTTTAAAAACCAGAGCTACATCACTTTATCGCAATACAAAGGGAAACACGGGAAAACACACTCTGAAACACATAAGTCGGAACTCAAAAACTACACAGCCGCATTCATAAATATTTTCGGGTCTGGCTCTCGCTTCAAAGCCTTATCGCTGCACTCCTCTGATCTCTGATCGTTGATCGACGCTTTATCGTTATCGACGTATCGGCCCATCGCAATCGCAACATTGCCGAATCACCATCCGCTGTCATTTGGCTTTGCCAAATGCGATCAGTGATCAAATCTTGACCATCAATCCTAGTTCTGATTCGACGGTCCTCATTTGATCGCATAATCACAATCGCACTAATTTAAAGACTGATTCTGATATCGCATAAAGGGTTTCACCGATGCGAGATCTTTGCTCCACAATGATTAAATCTAGACCGTTGATCTCTGAGATCCAACGGTTGTTGTGCATTCTCGCCCGCTTCCTCGTTAACTTAATCTCGCTTGCCGTTTGATGGATTTCTGTGTTTTAACACGGATCTTTGCCATACTCTGTTTATGCATGATATCACTCCATACGTAATTCGTTTAATATTAGGTCGCCATCGATCCTTAAGTGATCGATGGTCGATCAAAAATGCAACACTGAGCATTTAACTCTATCATATAAATTATAAATAGACATTACTCAGACATATAGCGATCCACACAACGTGCAAATATATTCACTATACACAACACGATTACAGCTAAGGCATTTCAGCCTTAGAACAGTTTCTCCCTCGACTACATTTGAATACTCTCAGTTTTACAGTTTCTATCTATCACTCTATATTCCTCTCTGTCTCTCATTGAACACGTAGGCTCATAATATATATAAGGAACATTGGATTGGATCACTGAAAGGATCCGATCAATCCTCTCCATGAATCACTCAACTGTCCCTAATTCTCTCTACATGCATACATATGTGGCATACTACAATTAATAAGTCTCCTCGAGACTTTTATCCACTCCACCTAATTAGCTCTATTTGAACAGAATTGTACCATGTTTTGCTCGATGGTCCACATCTCCTCCTTCTCTGCTTTGGATTTCTTCTTTAATTAAGGGGGGGTCAGATGCTCCTGCATCACATTAGCTATTAGGTAGATGATAAAGATTAACCTCGACAAAATATTTTTAGTAGTATTCACATATCAAAGGTTGAGATTTATCTAAAAAGTAGTTATGCTCTTTTAATTAAATTGATTAATTAAAAAAAATCTCATAGTAACATGTGTCATATGAACATGAGTTATGGTTTTTTGGGCATGTGGTATTAGTAAACTGTATTATTGGCCCATGATATTGTAAGAAAGCTTATTCAAAAATTTAAAATATTCATAGTAAAGTAAGGGTGAATCTCCATATCTAATACTCTTGTTACATATTTTTTGAAATGTATATAACTTTTGTTGATTTATAATTCTTTTATAATAATAATAATTTAAAATAAAGTTTAATTTAATTAATTTTTACATTATTTTAATATTGGCAATCTAAGATATATCATGAATTAAGTGTGTTGATGTTTACCACTATTTAATTTATATGGATAAGCTAAAATTATTATTGAAGCGAGAGGCTCATTCTACAACCTAGTATTTTCGTCCGTCTTAAAATAAAATAGCGAGAGGCTCATTCTACAACCTGAAATTTTTGTCCCTCTTAAAATAAAATAAAATAAAATATTTTCTAAATAGAAAAGCAATGTTGCCTATAATAAAAAAGAGAAAAAAAAATGCTATGCATATTTAATTAGTTGTCCATATGACTTAATATAATTTCATGTCAAAAAATTAGAAGTAAAAAAATATGTGAGTGAAATGTTTAAACATTATACTTTTCAAAATATTTGAACACGTGATATCAATTTCATATATATCCATATATAGAAAAATTGTAAAAAAAAATATTTTAATATTGTATAGAATAAAATATCCAATGCGAGTTATGAATAAAATATTTTAATCTGAATTAATATTGAGGTATACTTAAAAATATATTAATAACAAAAAAAATCAATTTATTATGCATTGATAAAATGACTCAATACACATGTTATGTAATCTCTATAATATTCAAAAATACAATTTAAATAATAAAAAATTACACGTTGTTTTTTGCATGCTAAAATAAGTTTGCACCTAAATAAATTTGATCCCCCTCGACTTTAGAGAGGCTCGACGGCGCGGAGCGAAAGGATTTCCCAGGGTTCAAACTTGAGACCACCCACCGTCATGTATCAAATCTTAGACAAGATTTTGGATGGCAGATCAAACGGCATGCAGGTGTCTGCATCCCACCTTGCGATCTGGAACCTGAAGAATGGGCGTTTCGATCTGATTAAAATCCCTCCGCAGTCTTAGAGGCTCGTATCGGGCACCCGCCAGATCACCGATGATGGCCTTCTGGTTGCTGGCTGCGACGGCCTGTATACACAAGTCCATATCCTTTTCCGCCTAAGAGGGGGCAAAGGGGGTTTCGGCAATCCTATGAGGGGCGACGTCACCAAGATCGGCCAGAAGAAGACCAACAATCTTGATGCTTGCCGCGACTTGAGTGGAAGGTGGCTTCGCCGCGTGAACGCTGAGAAGAAATCTGTAGTTTTTCACACTAGTTTGGTTAATGCAATCAAAGAAGGGGGCTTAGATCTGCCCCCTCACATAACGGTTTGGGCCAAATCTTACAGATCCGGGATGGATCTAACCGATCTGTCCAGTCCCAGGTAGCAGATCGGTGGAATGGTGCATTGGCTGAGCGGAGGGGAAGCAGATCTTGAAATGCAAAGGGCAGAAAGGTTCAACAAGAGGTTAGATCTGGAAGACAGTCTACAGGCAGAGCACTTGCTAATCAGCAGTGACATCAGGTCAGGCAGACCAGGAACTCAGCGAAAACCCAGCCCTCAGGTAACAACAAATCATTTTCATTTTCAGATTTTTATTAAAACCCCAGAGGGGAAAACCTGTTTAGTGTGGGTACATACAGGAAGCACTATCATGCAGCTGAAACAACAAATCTGGGCAATGACCGGATATCCTGTTCAGTTTCAACATTTGGTCAGAGGAAGGTGGTCTCTCTAGGATAATAGATCTTTGGGAAGTTATGAGATTAGTCCAGAAGAAACTATTGTTTTAAACTTCAGGCTGAGAGGAGGGGCTATGCATCAGGGACAGACAAGCTTCTCAGGAGGAGAAAAGGGGAAGAAGGCAACACCTCAACATCAAACCAAAGGGTCTTCTTCCTACAAAAACATTCTTCAAGGCAACAGAGATTCAGGGTCTTCTCCAGAACAAGGCGGATATATACCCAGGCCATATATAGTAGATCAGCTAGGGGAAACTCCAGCCCTTAACTTTGACTCTTCAGGGATTGATGATTTCGTAAAGGACTATGAAACACAGGCCCTAATATGTTGTTTCAATAGTTTTTGGCCAAAACCTCTGGACCTATTTCACTAGATTTTCACCAGTTGGACCATGGAATGTGATATACATCTATGCTCTAAGGGGTTTTTCATCGTCAGATTTGCATCTAGGGAAGTCAGGGATACAATCATCAGTGCTGGACCCTGGTTCTGGGGAACGTCGAGACTGTTCATGACTCCATGGTTTCCAGATTTCGACCCAAATAAAATGACTGTATCCAAAGTACCGGTCTGGGTCCGTTTATACAACCTTCCCCTCCATTTCTGGAGTGAACAAGTCTTGGAAGGAATAGGGAACAGCATAGGAAAATACATCAAAACAGATCTGGAAAGGATTGATGAAAGGGTCTACACTTTCGCACGCATTTGTGTGGAAGTAGATTTAAGCAAGGGGCTGCCAGACAATATAAGGCTGATCTACAAACAACAAAATTGGCTGCAAGCACTAGACTACGAAAACACAACTTTCAGATGTAGGCTTTGCAGGCAAACAGGACATCTGCAAAGCACATGCCCAGAAGTCAAGAAAGCAAACGGCAAAAGAAAGCAGAAAGGGAAGCAGAGGAAAGGATGGCAATTTTCTCCCCCTAATGCAGAAGGTGAAGAATCAGAAGCAGAAGAAGAAGATTACCCTGAAGAGAATGTTGAATCATCTCAAGAAAAGGAGACCCAGAAGGAAACCACAGTAGACAATAAGGTCTCACAGCTTCACCCAAATCAGGTAGAAAAGGCAAACGAGGAACAAAGTATGGGAGGGATCAAACGACACCATCAGTCAGATACTTCAGATTCAGACAAGGAAGGGGGTTCTCAGAAAGCAGAAACCCAGTTAGTTATAGCTTCGATCGAGCCCACCCAAGGAGAATGGCGCAAGGTCGAAAAGAAAAAGGGAAGAAAAACTTGATGTGTAAAGTTTAAACTCAGTTTTTCTTGCCCTCTTTTTTCTCTTTTTTCTCTTCAATCTGCACGTTAGTTCTTTAACGTTGCGTGGGGTGCGGAAGCACTCGAGCCCAATGGGCAGATTATGGAAATGCCTCAATGCATCTGCTAGTGTAACTTTTCATTTTTCTTAATAAAAAGTTACCGTTTTTTCCACTGGAAAAAATTTGATCCCCCTCGACTCATGTTAGATTTGTGCTTAAAATGGATCTATGTTGGTGTTTAAAACATTCCAAGATAGCCTTACTATTCTACATTTTGTCTCTCTTAAGATATATATATTTTTAGTCACTTTGTGTAAAATCCAACAATGGAATTACAAACTTAAGCTATTTAGACCACCAATCCAAGTGCCCAATGAGATTTTCAAGGGATTAGATCCATTTATGCATAATGCAATTTAAATAATGAAAAATTATAAATATATATGTGTGTCTATTTTAAACATAGATTTATGAAGCATATGGAGGATCAAATTTTGGAAGTGTAAACATTTTTTTTGAAATTTTGCACTCTGAAAAAAATTTGCACCTCAAAAATTTTGGTCCCTCTCTACACAAAATAAGTTTGTAGTTAAAATAAATTTATAATAATATAAATAAATATAAATAATTATAATTTTGAAAACTTCATATTTAAAAACAAAAATGATTTTGTAAAATAAGAACTTCAACATAAACAAGCCCCACAAATATAAAATATCAAATGTCAAGCCACTTGGACACACCATGTTCCTTTTACCACTAAACCAACATTCCCACACATAAACTGAATTATATGCGCCGCCACGTGGCCCACCATATTCCATTCCGTAATGAACGCTAACACCTATCCAGCATTAAATGTCTAGCCAGATGGGGCCACAACATTCCATCCCGTAATTAATACGAACACCCCCACGCACATATAACATTAAATGTCAAAAGATCTGTACAGATTTCTCTGCAGAGGCCGATCTGATCTCATGGCGTCATCACCTGTACAAAATACCTCCCTACTCACACGAATCTCAGAGGCAGCGAAATCCGCCAACGCCCAGAGTCGCCCGTGGTCGGAGCTCTACAGCACAGCCTCCTTTTCCAGACCACGATCCCTCGCAGAGGCAACGGACCGCTTGCGCAGGCACCTCGTCTTCTTCCGCATCAATTACTCAATCGTCCTTCTGGCACTCGCGCTCTGCAGCCTCCTGGGTGAACCCCTCTCTTTGCTCGTGGTCCTCGCCGTAGCCATCGCCTGGTACGTGCTGTACTTCTTCCGGAGCGAGCCGCTCGTGGTTTTCAACCGGAGCTTCGGTGACGGGGCTGTGTTGGCGTTGCTGACCGTGGTCACGGCCCTGGCGCTCTTGCTGACAGGGGTTACGGGAACGATCTTGAACGCCGTTGCGGCGGGGTTTGCGATCGTTGTTCTCCACGGAGCGTTGCGCGCCTCCGACGATTTGTTTATGGATGAAGAGCAGGCCACTCGCGGGGGCGTAGTCTCCTCCGCTGGCTACACCTCTTCAGCCCCTAATAATAGTGGCCGGAGCTTCTGATGATCTTGGTATGGACATGCATCTGTATTAGGTTCGGAGTTCTAAATTTCCATTTTTTTTAATCGAAGAAAAAAGTAATTTTTGTGTGGGGATAAAGATGGGATTATTTTGTTTATTTTTCCAATAAAATGAATTATGCAGTGATTATTTAGTTAAAATGTTATATTAAACTTTAAATTAATTATGTATTGATTATGTTTTTTTAAATGGCGCATTCAATTTTAAATCAATTACATATATTGATTCTAAGATCCCATAGCGGTATGGCTTCAGCGATTATATATATATTTTTTTTTCTAAGTAAGTCGATTCTATTAATATGGGACAAAATATAATTACACTTGAGTGGTATTGAGTATCGTTCATCAAAAATATGACTGTTTAATCTTCACTGTCCCAACAATGGGGAAGTCAGTTTATGAAAGCAAAAAAACCTACACAGGGGTTATTAGTTTTGACCAAAAACATATCAAACATTGCATACACATAACCAGAAAACACAGACATAACCGAAATTGCCCAATCATCAGAAAGCATCCACCTGGCAGAAGGCCAACATCTCGCTGCGAAATGTCGAAACTAGGGATTGTCTGGGGCCGGTTCTTCCTCGATCAGACACGCGTATTTATACCAATCATCCTCTTCAGCTGACGTGCCACTGCCTCGAGCTGGATGGGTGCCCTCGGTACTGCCCACACCTGCATGTGGTCCAGACGTGTCTCCCAGTCTGCTTCATGAAGCCTGCGTGTCGCCAATTTTGCCTTCAACAGCCTGCTGACTGCCAACCAACGCTTTACCATGCAGGGTGGCAACATCTTCGTCGAGTTGCTGTTTGCCTAGGTTGTGATTGCGTCTGTTGCATTGTGCTACCCTTTGCTGCTCATCATTGTGCTCAGGCGGAGCTGCCGGCGGGTCAATTTCTTCAGAGAATGTGATAGTGACGGTGGCTGTGATTACAGGTCGATGCAGGGTGCTGTGAAATTGGCACTGCGTTGTATGGGGGGCTGGGTGCGGAGGAAGAGGAAAATTGGCTGTATGGACAGCGACATCCCTCTTCCCTACACCTTGGAGCTGAGCTCTTCCCCTTCTGCTGCGGGTGTCGGGATACCGGCTAGAGAAGGAGCCATAAGGATTGGGAATGGCATCTGAAGTGGCAGGGGAGACAAAGTCGGCATTGGGCGTTGCAGGAGGGCGAATGCTCCCGCCACAAGTGCCTCCTCTCCTGCTTCGCATTTGGTGGCGGATGCAACCCATGGCCAGATTCAAAGCAAGGCTATCAGCGGAGAGATTGTTGGAATGACTACACAGAGATTGAGCGAAGGAGGTCTGAGCAGGAGCTAAATTGCAAAGTCTGGTATGGGAGTAGTGAAACCTGTTGCCAAGGTCTACACAACTAAGTAGCCAGCAACGACTTCCCATTATTGTGCATGAACCTGGCTCTGCGAATTGAGAAGGACAAACACAGTGGAACAGGGGAGGAGGAATCACATTATGGTCTGCAGAGGCCATGGCTATGAGCAATGTGGTGATGTCTCGGCCCTAGCACTCATTTAATAGTGCCTGCAAGGTGCCATGAATGCTCTTCAGGTTGGCATGGGGGAAGATGCAGGCAGCCTTGCCAGTCCTCCCACCGTCTGACTGTCTAATCGCCTTAAACGACTTGATTATCCCCTGCATCCAGGTGGCTTCAGCCATTATATTAAGATTACCACAGATTTCCTTTTTTTTCTCAATTTCATTTTCATGTTTATTCGGTTTTAGTACCCTCTATGATTTTTTTTATTTTTTATTTTTAATTCAAATTTTCTTATTTATGATAGGGAAAATTTATGAAAAAAAGTCGTAAATATAAATGCGGATATACTATATTCTTTTCAAATGTAAATTTGTTTAACGTAGATAACATATATCATACTTTTTAGGAATACTAATCTGTAATATTGAAGGAAAACACATTTTTAATTATTAAATTTAAATATTTTTTCTTTTATTACATAAACAGGTTTAAATTTTCTCTTTTATCACCTGAACATGTCACTTCCTTTCTGAAATCTTTTATCACTTAAACCTGTCTTCTCTTTTTCGAAATTTGAGTTGTATTCTTTCTTTTCTGAAATTTGATGAATCTCTTTGCTACTTAAAAATATAAATTTGCTACTTAGAAATATCATTTATAGATTTTAAAGGAAGTGTTTATTAAGGCGGAGGAATTGTTGGGATGTCAAAAGTGGTTGGAATTGGGGTAAGAAATTTCAAAAAAATTTGCATAGTATTTTATGGTGGAAATGGATTCAGTGCCATCAAAAACTTTTGAGGCACTCAAAACTTTAAAGTTTGAAAGCTGTAATCTAGATTTACAAAAGTCCCTGTCAATTTTATCAAAATCTTATCAAAATTTCCATGATTTTCAGAACAAAAAAAGCAATTTGATTAGACCACAGCCAATTGAAATCTTCAAATATGTCCTTGAACAAAAATTTAAACATTTTCTCTCTTTATCACTCAAACATGTCCTTTCTGAAATTTAAGCATAAATCTCTATATTCCTTAAATTTTTCATACCAATAAGACTCCAACCTACCATCCCTTACTAGACTATGAAGGTTTAAATATTTTTTTTTCCATTAAACTCATATGATATCAAACAAATACATAGTCCTGTTTATTTCTTATCTTAACCTTTGATTTATGAAGAATTCAGTCTATCATGTCCATGTTCTGCTAGAGCAAAGAGGAAATAAGAAAGTTAACATTATTTTGTTCGTAGAGTCACAATGGGAAAATGTATCTCAATCATTACCGTTTATTCCTTTTCTCAAGCATTCATTTATGAAAACTTCAATCTGTGATGCCCATGTTCTGTTACAGCAAAGATGAAAAATATGACAGCTAACTCACTTTTGTTGTTGTTATACTCAGTGGGAAAAACGTATCTCAATTGTCACTGTAAGCCCTTCTTGAAATTAGACACTTTAATATAGAATTTTAGTATTTTAAAAAGATAAATCCAGAATAAACAAAAGCATTGTGTCAGTTTGATACAGATTTTTAATATTTTAAAAAGATAAATCTAGAATAAGCAAAAGCATTATATAAGTCAGACAAACTGATGCTGCGTTTTAGTAAAAAAGCTTATACGTGCATGGTAGTTCTACTTATTTTTGGGCTGCATTTTTCATTTCCAATCCTAGGTTAGAACGAAAGGGTATACATTATGCAACCTCCAGGGCAGTCAATTGCAAGATATACTTCGATTTTAGATGCTTCAAATCACATAGATTATGTTGAAATATATACTTGAATAATTAGATAGATTATATTTCATGTGATGTTACTTGCTGATGTATAATGTTGGCATTTTAATTTGTTGGAGTTTGTCTTTTTTAATGTTTGATTTTCCTATGAGCTAAATATGGTGAGTTGTAAACTTAAATAAGGACTTGCATTTGTCTAATTGTGGTAGTTATCTTTAAGAGACATTGGGTCTCCTCCATTGCTATATAGAGTGTCATGTTAGAAATTTTTGAAGTTTTATAAGAATTTGGAAGAATTTGTTTTACCTTTCTAAATAAGATGTTATGAGTGAAATTAATAAGAATGCGGAAAAATTTGTTTTACCTTTCTAAATAAGGTGTCATGAGTGTTGCTTTTATAATTTTAGAATGATAATTGTGGATAAGGTCTTGTAGGAGGCCAAGACATATGGTAGAGGACGGTATGAGTAACATTTAAATTATGTAAGCAGCAATATTATAATATTATGTTAGAAATATATAAAAGGCTACTTGTGATCCGAATTGGATCCTTGAAAATTATCAAAGTTCTATAACTGTTTCAAATTATGTTAGACTCCAAAATCTTGCAAACAATGAGCTATCAAGAAGGACCTCTGGACAGTGGTAGTTGTAGCCAGCATGGAACAACGAGGACCTTCGGTCAAAGTGCGCTGACCATTGGCCCATGGAGACCGCGTAGTGGTGGAAACTAGCAAATAGGGAGTCCAGATCAGAAAATAGAGGCCGTTTCTGATAAAAACCTTAGACAAAGAAAAGCCCCAACACCTGGTCATGTGAAAAACAAGGAAAGTCGTGGGAAAGCGCTAAAACCAACAGGCGGGTCCCGCGCTCCAAAACTGGCTGAATATCGAAGGCATTTCAGGCGGTAAGCGGGTTTAGCAGAGAACCAAGCTATGCCATACACTGAATGACGTGTGTTTGGCGGATGAGAAAGAAAACCACTCTCATTGCAGGGTAACGGTCGAGCAACTCACCCGTGCGATAAAAGAGATGACCGTAGGATCTGAAGGCCCCAGATCAACGACAGAGATTGCACCCGATGGGAGACCCGGATTTGACGAAAGAATACGCTGAGGCATATGTCATTTGGAGTCTGACATGGCCAATGAGCTGGCAGATGAATCATTTCGCGGAATAACCGAAATAATGAGCGTTCGAGGAAAAGATGGCACCTAGTTCGTAAGGAGACAAGTGGCCACCTCTCTGTGAGACATTACAATGGCGATGACGCAGAAGCAGGGAATTTTAGCGGACAGAGGCAGGCGATCCAAAGAGACGGAAGAGGAAGCGAACAGTGAAGGGACTTATTGGCTTTAAGCCACGAATAAACAAAGAATAGAAGGGAGACAGAATAGAGAGTGAAACAAGAAGCAGAGAACAAAGATGTCAAGCTGACCTACAGAGCTAATGCAGCATCGAACAGACAGAACCGAGAAGGCTTGAGAGGTTCAAGCAATCATTGTGAGAATATTTGTCGGGAACTGAGTACCAAATTGGACTCATCCCATTAAGACCAGTTGAGGTCGAGACTTGGTAAGGGGGGAGTCTGTGTACTCTAGTGGCTTGGGGAATCCGAATACCACCCTACTAAGCATCATTTGTTACAAGAGACTCAAATTGAGTTCCTCATTGTAAAAAAATTCTGCTTAAAGACACAATAAAAAAATACCACCACTAAAAGCTGGACCAGGAGACGTAGCCTAAGAGGATTGGATGAACTCCTTATTAAATTGTTGTGTTTTACATTTTCTTGTTGTGCTTCTCTTACTGTTTTCCAGTGTTTGTTTATTTTCCAATCTTATCGATTTATTGCCTAAGATAATATAGACACACACACACCAGCACATGAGTCTGTAATACTTTCATTAATTTCTTAAGGTCACGTAGGGGCGATTTTCAAATCAATTGGTATCAGAGCTTTTGGTTGTCAAGGTTAGACAAGCTTGTGGTAGATTTCGCTGTTGAATGCTAACTAGATCAAAGCTCAAATTAGGAGAAGGAGAGTTGGTCGAAACTAATCCCGAAATTGGAAGATTCTATCCTCAGAAAACAATGTCAGAGGAAGGTTTTGTGGGGCCAAACCCTCAATTTATAGATAGTTTCCTGGCCATAAGGTCCATGGTAGAGGAAATGTATAAGGACTTTAGAAAACATAAAGAAGAAGATTCATCAGGCTCCAAATAAGATAAAGGAGAAGAAGAATCTCTCCCTCATGACCACTCAAAAGGAAAAGGGAAAGAAGAAAGCTTTCTCACACCTCCTAATAGCCCTAAACATAAAAAGAAGACATCTTTGATTAAACTAGATGTTAAATTTGATTTAACAATATATGATTGAGAGTTAAATGCAGAAAAGATGGACAATTGGATTAGATAAATTGATGTTTATTGCCGAATGCAGAGTATTGATTCAGACAAGAGCAAGATTCAGCTGGCCAGCCTACGCCTTGGAGGCACTGCCTTGGTTTGGTGGGAAGGCAAGACCCAAGCTTACATGAAGAGACATGGGAAGACTCTTTTTATCTGGAGTGAATTTGTTTCTGCAATCAAAAATAAATTCTATCCACTGGCCTACATGCAGCAAGCCATGATGAGCTGGCAAACTCTTTGACAATTAAAAGGGAAAAGTGTACAAGGTTACATCCAAGAATTTAGGAAGAGAGTTTTGATTCCAGGAATTTCATTAGACTCACCTGAGACTCTGTTGAAACATTTCGGTGGTCTACACAGCTACATGAGGCACACAATCCTCATGTTTAATCCCACCAGTATAGATGAGGTATCTGTTCAAGCTACGCATCTAGAAGCTAGAGGAAAGAATGGAAATCCAGAAGTTGGGGGATCATCCCAACCCACTACAAGCAAGAATAAGGAGAAAAGAAAACAGAAATGGAAAGCAAGGAAGGCCAACACTGCACAGAAAAGCAAGTCTTCATGCACTCACTATAAGAAGGATGGGCATGATGATGAGCACTCTTGGATTCTGCATCCGGAGCTAAGACTTAAGAAGTTCGAGGGCAAGAAGAGGAAGACTGCTCCAGTTATTCAGAAAGATTTGGGGTAGGACTCGGGAGATGAAACAACTATTGCAACCACAGGTATAAAAGGTAAAGTTTTGAAGCATCTACTAGTAATTCTGCACAATCTACTATTGATGAAGAAAATGAGAGAAAAAGACATGATCTTTTCCATATTCGAGTTATTTCCAAACATCAAAAGATTGATACTTTGTTTGATAGTGGCTCACAAGTAAATTTAATTTCTGAAGCAATTGTAAAGAAGTTGGGATTACTGACTACACCTCACAAGAAACCATACCCATTAGGATGGTTAAGTGATAAAGCACAACTACAAGTGACTAAACAATGCAAACTCAAGTCTTCTTTTGGGTCAGCATTTGTAGATGAGGTTGAGTTAGACATAATTCCTTTGGATGTATGTGGAATTGTTTTATGAAGTCCTTACTTGTATGAAAGAAAAGCTATTTTCTATAGAGCTGAGAACAAGTATCTACTCGTTAAAGATGGAATCGAATACTTTGTAAGAGATCATAAGCTCAAGAATAATTATACTCTCATAAACTCAGGGCAGATGAAACGAACGATAAATTCATACAAACAATTTTCTCTTATGGTTGTAAAGGAAAAAAAACTTGATAAAACCAATGTATTTGAGGGCTGTGATGCTAAACAGCACGCTGATTTAGAAAAAGTTGTTTTAGAGTATGATATCTTGTTTCAAGAACCTAAAGGTCTGCCACCCAAAAAGGAAACAGTGCATGATATTAATTTGCAACAAGATGCTCCATTGCCTAACATTGGAATGTACAGGTTGTCTGATTTAGAAAATGCAGAAATCAAGAAGCAGGTGCAGGAGTTGCTTGAGAATGGGTTCATCAGACTTAGCACATCACCATGTGGTTCTCCAATCGTTTTGATGAGAAAGAAAGATGGCTCATGGAGAATGTGCATTGATTACTGAGCACTGAATAAGATAACAATAAAAAATTGTTATCCCCTTCCTCACATAGATGATCTATTATATCAATTGAAAGAAGCTGTTTATTTTTCCAAGTTAGACTTGCATAGTGGATATCATTAGGTCAAAATTGCAGAACAAGATGCATGGAACACTGCTTTCAAAACAAAGCAGGGATGGTATGAGTCGCTGGTTATGCCTTTTGGCTTAACTAATGCTCCTGCTACTTTCATGAGAATAATGAATGATGTACTCAGACCTTTTCTTGATAATTTTGTTATTGTGTATCTGGATGACATTCTGATATTTAGCAAAACATGGGAAGAACATTTAAATCATGTTAAGTAGACACTAGATGTTTTGAAAAGAGAAAAACTTTATGTTAGACTCTCAAAATGTGAATTTGGCAAAACATCTTTGAATTATTTGGGACATATAGTAGGGGATGGTGAATTGAAGATAGATCCCTCTAAGGTGGCAGTCATTGTAAACTAGCCTAAACCCAAATTTGCAATAGAAGTTAGGAGCTTCTTAGGAGCAACACCATATTGGAGAAAGTTCATTTCTAACTTTTCCTTAATTGCAGCTCCCTTACATGCTTTAATAGGATTGAACAAGGTGTTTCAGTGGGGAGGCAAATAGCAGAAAGCCTTCGACACCTTGAAAGAAAAGATTAGTACAACACCAGTACTAGCACTGCCTAATCTTCAAAGACCATTTGAGATCCAAACGGATGCCAGTGACTATGCCATGGGAGCAGTGTTGATACAGCATGGTAAACCCATATGTTATCATTCTGAGACATTTAATTCTGCAATAGTTAACTATCCCACATATGATAAAGAATTGTATGCATTAGTACAAAGTGTGAAAAAGTGGAAACATTACTTAATGGGCAAAGAAACAGTTATACATACTGATCATAAACCACTTCAATATATACACTCCCAAACTAAGTTGCAACAATCAAGACACTATAGATGGATGCGTTTTCTACAACAGTTTCATTTAGTCATCAGATTTAAAAAGGGCATGCACATTAAAGTTGCAGATATGTTATCTAGACCCATTATAAATGCATCTACTATACTTAAGCATAATTTTGTGTTACATGAGAGCCACATTGAACGATATGCTCAAAATATAGACTTTAAAGATGTATATGCAACTTTAAGTCAAGGAAAACGAGTAGAAGAATTGGATTATCATATTAAGGATCGACTCCTATATCATTGTGGGAAGCTATACATTCCACAAACTGAAAGAGTAAAGATAATTCGAGAAGCACACACTTATCTAATATCAAGTCACTTTGGAGTAAATAAAATTGTTGCACAGCTGCAAAGATTTTGTTATTGGCAAAAAATGAACGAGACAATTTCTAGATATGTAAGAGGGTGTACTATGTGTGCTAAAAGCAAGCCCAGCAATAAAAAACTAGGCTTGTACACTCCATTACCAGTTCCTTCTCATCCTTGGGAAAGTGTTTCCATGGACTTTGTTGGAGGACTGCCTAAATCTAGGAAAGTTCATGATTATCTATATGTTGTTGTGGATAGGTTCAACAAAATGTGTATCTTGATACCTTGTAATAAATAGATTACAGTTGAACAAACTGCAAAATTGTTCTTTCAACATGTATGGGTTCATTTTGATTACCCACTTCCATTGTATCTAATCGAGACACCTGATTTGTGGGAAAGTTTTGGTCAAGTCTGTGGGAACTGATGGACACCAAACTAAAGAAAAGCACAGCTTTCCATCCACAAACCGATGGCCAGACAAAAATAGTCAACATGACAGTGATCCAGTTGCTCAGGGGATATTGTAGTAAGCATCCTAAGCTTTGGGATGAACATTTGTGTTATGTGTAGCATGCTTACAACCGAGCCAAACATTCTTCTACATAGAGATCTCCTTTTGAGACCTGTTTTGGTTTCACACCAACGTCTCCCTTGGATTTTGTCTTTGGTAAGGACACAATAGTTGAGGGACACAACAATGTAGACAGGGCAGCTAAGTTCATTGAGCAAATCCAAGAGATCCACCAGGTAGTACAGGAATAGCTGGAGAAGAGCCAGGCCAAATACAAGGCAAGGAATGACAAGCATCAGATGGAGCATAGTTTCCAAGTTGGTGATCAAGTCTAGTTGTATATCAACAAGGACAGAATGCAAGGTGAAGGTAAAAAGCTGAAACCAATAAGGTATGGACCTTTCAAGATACTTGAGAAAATTGGTGAGAATGCTTTTCGCCTTGATGTACCAGTTTACATGCACATCTACTCAGTGGTAAATGCAGATAGTTTGAGATTGTTTGAACCTGCACTAATTGAGGATCCTAAAGAGCAAAGTCAATTGTCTTTTGTTGATGACCTGTTACTTGAATATCTTAATGAATTGCAGGAAGATACAATTTTGGACAGGAAGGTGAGGACGACGCGCAGGGGAGATGTTGAGTACCTCAGAATTGGGCTCAGGGGTTCAAAGCCAAGCAATGCAAAATGGATAGATATTGGACAGGTGAGAAAGTTGTACCCTCACTTAGTCAATGCTTGAAAACCAACTTTTGGTGGTCCAAAAGCTTTTTCAGTGGGAAGGCCATGATCCGAATTGGATCCTTGAAAATTATCAGAGTTCTATGACTGTTTCAAATTATGTCAGACTCCAAAATATTGTAAACAATGAGCTATCAGGAAGGACCTCTGGACAGTGGCAGTTGCAGCCAACACGGAACAAGGAGGACCCTCGGTCAAAGCGTGCTGACCGTTGGCCCATGGAGACCGCACAGTGGCACAAACTAGCAAATAGGGAGTCCAAATCAAAAGACAGAGGCTATTTCTGATACGCGATTAGCGCGTGCAAAGTGCTAATCGCATATCGCAAGATAAAAACCTCAGAGAAGGAAAAGCCTCGGCACTTGGTCATGTGAAAAATAGGGAAAACCGTGGGAAAAGTGCTAAAACCGACAGGCGGGTCCCGTGCTCCAAAACCGGCGAAATATCAGAGGCATTTCGGGCAGTAAGTGGGTTTGGCAGAGAACCAAGCGATGCCATACATTGAATGACGCGTGTCCGGTGGATGAGAGAGAAAACTACTCTCATCGCTGGGTAACGGTCGAGCAACTCACCTGTGCAATAAAAGCGATGACCGTAGGATTTGGAGGCCTCGGATCAACGACGGAGATTGCACCCGATGGGAGACTGGATTTGACGAAATAATAGGCTGAGGCATATGACATTTGGGGTCCAACATGGCCTATGAGTTGGCAGATCAATCATTTCGCGGAATAATCGAAATAACGATTGTTCGAGGAAAAGATGGCGCCCATTTCGTAAGGAGACAAGTGGCCACCTCTCTGTGAGACGTTACACAGTGACGATGACGTAGAAGTAGGGAATTTCAGCAGACAGAGGCAGGCAATCCGAAGAGATGGAAGAGGAAGCGAATAGTCAAGTGACGGATTGGCTTTAAGCCACGAACAGACAGAACAGAAGGGAGACAGAATAGAGAGTGAAGCAAGAAGCTGAGAACAGAGAAGTCGAGCTGACCTACAGATCTAAGGCAGCATCAAGCAGACAGAACCGAGAAGGCTTGAGAGGTTCAAGCAATCCCTGTGAGGATATATGTCGGGAACTGAATACCAAATTGGACTCATCCCATTAAGACCAGTTAAGGTCGATACTTGGTAAGGGGGGAGTCTGTGTACTATAGTGACTTGGGGAATCCGAGTACCACCCTACTAAGCATAATCTAGTACAGGAGACTCAAATTGAGCTCCTCATTGTAAAAAAACTCTGCTTAAAGACACAATAAAAAAATGCCACCACTGAACGCTGGACCAGGAGACGTAGCCCAGGAGGATTGGGTGAACTCCTTATTAAATTGTTGTGTTTTGCATTTGCTTGCTGTGTTTCTCTTACTGTTTTCCAGTGTCTGTTTATTTTGCAATCTTATCAGTCTGTTGCCTAAGATAATATAGACACACACACACACACCAGCACGAGTATGTAATACCTTCATTAATTTCCTGATGTCACCTAGGGGTGACTTTCATATCAAATTGTGTAATTTATTTCATACAAATTAGATTCCACTTCCAATAATTAAAAATATTAACCCGGTAAAAATTATTTACAATTGTGGCATTGGTTAATGTGAGATGATCTCCTCCTACTCCATGTATCTATTAAATCTCCCCTTTAACAATGCAAATCACAAACACACCAAACACTTCAAAAAACTTGCAAAGCATTAGCACACCAAACATTTAAAGAAACAAACATGCAAAGCACATACACACCCAACACTAAAAAAACCCCTCACATTTCATTCCACTGATATACAATGATTTCTCAATGTCTTCATTATTGGCTACAAATCATGGAAAATTTTAGGGGCTAATGTTTACCCAGTGGGCTAATTTCCATGATTTTTCCACAAAGAAGATTCGTCAATTCCCAATCTTTATAGAATATGATTTGTCCAAAATTTAGAATATAAAATTATTTTACCTTAAAAATCGCCAACATTATATAGAGACTATATATAAAATCATTATAAATTTGAATAATTTTACAAATATATCAATAAACATTTTATATTTTGCATCTTAGGGATTAGTGAGATTCCCCAATGTTTTTAAACTTCAAGAAAATTTTCCATCCTTAAAATTTTCCTTGCTGCAAATATACCATATGAGATAAAACTGGGATGACAAACTAAAAATGAAACCTGCATTCACAGGTGAGATGAGTTACACTTGGAGACTACTCTACTCCACTATCCATAAAATCTGAAATAAATAAGATTACATTTGATTTAGAGAGATCAAAACCATCTCCTAGAAAATAAGAACTAAATCTAAACTAAGACACACACACAATCGTGAAACAAACTTTCTCAGTTAATTTCAAGTCACACACAACTGTGAAACAAACTTTCTCCATTAATTTCAAGTCTCCCTCTTAATGGAGAAAGGATTCATGTGCACACCTAACATCTCCCTAAACAATTCAAATTTGATCTTCCCAAGAGGCTTGGAAAAGATATTAGCTGCAATTTCACAAGTGTTACAATATTCAAGAAAAATCTCTTTCTCTTTAGACTGAACCTTTTCTCTAATAAAATGAAATTGAGTATCTACATGTTTCGTTTTTGCATGAAAAGCATGATTATTTTTTAAATTGATTGAACTTTTGCTGTCACATTTAATCACCATAGAATCCTTTTGTTCTTCTCCTGCATCTTGAAGAAGTCTTCTCAACCGAATTGCTTCACAAGTGGCTGCACATACTGCTTGATACTCTGCTTCTGTTAATGATAAAGATATAGTACTCTGCTTTTTACTGCTCCAAGAAATGACCGTGGACCCAATATTAAATCATATCCAGATATAGATCTTCTATCGTCCATATATCCAACCCAATATGAATATGAATAGCCAGTTAGTTTAACATGAAAAGAATCACTATATTTAATGCCAAAATTTATGGCTCCTTTAAGATACCTTAGGACACCTTTCGCTGTCATCCAATGATTTTCAATAGGTTTTGTCATAAACTGACTCAACACATTGACTGAATATGCTAAGTCAGGTCTGGTTGTAGTCAAATAAATCAAACTTCCAACCAGTTGTATGTACAATGTAGCATCCACCTCTTTAGAACCATCATCACTTTGAAATTTAACATTCTATTGTATAGGTACTGAAACAACTTTACACTATTCCATTTTGAGTTTCTTCAACAATTCCCTAACATACTTTCCTTGAGTAACAAATGTTTGGCCAAAATCCCTCCAGACTTCAAGACCTAAACAATAATGCAGCTCTCCAAGGTTCTTCATTTAAAATACCTGTGGCATTTGTAATTTAATTTCTTCAACCAATTCATCAGAATTTCTAGTGATAATTAAATCATCAACATATAAGGAAATCAACACATTTTTCCCCTTTGAATCAAATGTGGTATACAAATTTGGATCATTTTTACTTCTTTTATAACCATGTTGTAAGAAGAAAGAGTCTATTTTCTCATACCAAGATCTGGGAGCCTGTTTCAACCCATACAATGCCTTTTTTAATTTACAGACCAGGTGTTCCTGCCCCTTTTTAATGACCCCTTCAAGTTGTGTTAGATATAATTCTTGTTTCAAATATCCATTTAGTAAAGAAGATTTTACATCTAGCTGGTGTAGACTCCAATGGTACTTTGTAGCTAGAGCTATTAATATCCTAATAGTATTTAACTTAGCTACAGGAGGAAAAAGTTTCCTCATAATCAATCCCTTCTTTTGTGAGTACCCTTTGGCCACCAATTTAGATTTATACTTGTCTACACTACCATCTTCTCTGAACTTATGTATCTATAGCCATTTACAACCTATGGGCTCTTTTCCTTTTGGAAGTTCAACTAATTCCTAGGTTTTAATTTTGATTATAGACTCATGCTCTTCTTTCATAGTTGACCTCCATTCTTCACACTGATTTGCTTCATTATAATTTATGGCCTAAACAACATTTAAAACACTAGTCATAAGAGCATAATCTATGTACCTTTCTGTTAAGTGAGTATGTCGCCCTGATCTTGTTGGTAGTGGAATTTCCTCAATTCTGTCCTGTGTGATTTCTTGCTCACCTCTAAGTGGACTTCGATTGTTGAATGTGTGCACATCACTAGATTCCTTTTTTTTTGTTGCTACTATAAATGAATGTTTGTGGCTTCATCATTATTGTCATGAATCACTAAAGGCATGTGCCACTCTTCATAATTTCTATCCTTATTCGCTTCATCAACCTGTTCATGGAAGATAACATCTCTACTCACAAATACCTTGTGTGTGAATGGATTAAACATCTTATATGCTTTGAAATTAGAACAATACCCTACAAATATGCATTTTATAGCTTTAGCATCCAATTTCTTCCTATTTTCCTTAGGAATGTGTGCAAAAGCTCTAGAACCAAATACTCTCAAGTGATGGACTGCAGGTTTAAAACCATACAAAGCCTCAAATGGAGTCTTGAGATCAAGACACCTAGTTGGACTTCTATTCTTTAAGTAAACTGCAATACTAATAGCTTCTGCCCAAAAACCATTGGAGAGGTTCTTACCTTTAATCATGCTACATGCACACTCCACCAAAGTTTTGTTCTTTCTTTCTGCAACACCATTCTGTTGTGGAGTGTGGGGTACTGTAAACTATTGTACTATTCCATGATCTCTGCAATATTTGATGAAGTTCCGAAGCATGTATTCTCCCCCTTGATTTGAGTGGAGGATTTTAACGAACTTCCCTGTCTTCTCTTAAACCATATTTATAAATTATTTAGAGTACTCGAAAGCATCACTTTTACTTCTAAGAAAGTATACCCAGGTATACCTTGTGAAACAATCAATAAATAGAAAAAAAATAGTAAGCTCCAGCTAAGGACCTTGTTTGCATAGGTCCACAAAAATCAGTATGCACAAGTTCAAGTATATCTTTCTTCCTCCTATTTAAGTTAGAGGGAAATTGATCCCTTTGCATTTTTCCAAGTGCACAAACTTCACAACCAATATGTTCATTTCTTAAAATAGGAAGTCCATAAACCATACCTTGTTTCTGTAGCAACAATAAATCATGAAGGTTGGTGTGGCCAAACCTTTGATGCCAAATATTCTATGATGTCATAGTCATTAAAGTTAAAGCTTCATGTGGAACTCTTGTAACATTCAACTTGTATAGGCCTCCAACCCTTACTCTTGATGCAACTGACTTCTGATGATCCAACAAATCCTTTACAACACAGTAAGTTTTGAAAAATTCTACCTCTAAATTCTAATATGTAATCATGGATACAAAGATCAAATTATTTTTTAACTCAAGCACATACATGACATTATGGATGCCCCTGATATTACCATTAGGCAATACCACAGGAATATCTCCATACCCTTTAATTCAATATGCTTTGTCATCTCCCAGGTAGATGTTAGCACCATTGTTGGTCTCCTTAAAATTTTCATACCAATGTTTATTACATGTCATATGAGTGCATGCTCTAAAATCCAAAAACCAAGTTCCAGCCTCATTAGTCTCAATAGAAAGAGTAGCATCAAACATAAATAATTTAAGATCATGATTCAAATCTTCACCGGCAAAATTCCCTGTATGCCTGTTGTGTCTATGTCTGTTTTCATCATTATTTTTCTTATAGCAGTCTCTAGCAATATGACCAGTTCTACCATAGTAAAAACACTTAATTCCTAAATCATTTTTGGCGGATGACATACCTTGAAATGACTTTTTCTAAGATGGACCACCACTTTTATGTCCTCCTCTCGGTTTCCCTTTGAAGAACTTCTTCTTTGCCACCAATACCATATACACATTTAGAGGCTTTAGATTATCACGTCTCTCTTCTCCCTGCATCAAAATCCTTGTCAACACTTCAAAGGAGGGAGCTTTCTCCCTTCCTACAAGCCCTGTAATGAACATTTGATAATCCTTTGTCATGCCATTTAGGGTAATTGTAACAGGATCAGTGTTGGATGCTTTCTCCCCTATGCCACCTAACTTGTCTTTCAATTCTTTAATTTGTGAGATGAATGCAGTAACAGATTCATTCTATTCCATCCTAATGGAGAGAATATTTATCTTCAGAAACAATGCACGATTCATATTTTTCGTTTCATATAAATCCTTGAGTGTCACCCAAATATCATTGGAAGTTTTGCAGTGTCAGATATGGGGGATTATGCTATCTTTTACTAACATCTTCAACAACATCTTCGCTTTATTTTCCCTCTTTTCCCAATTTTGAACTGATGTTGTTGTGGCACCTCTAACCGTAATCAAATTTGCTTCATCTTCATTTACAATTGTCCACGCACTAGAAACCTCAAGCAATGTCTGCAACTTGAAGTTCCAATTGGCAGAATTTGATTCATCGATATTATTGCTCTGATTAAGGTATGTCTCTACAATGTAATTATTCATTGCGACAAAAAAATCAACAACACTTTTCTTTTTAACTCACGAGCACCACTAGTAACTCATCTGATCAATAGATTCATGACTCCAATAACAGATCCACTGATCCAATAAACAAATCTAGTGATCCAGCAACAAATCTATGGATCCAAAAACATATCCACTGATCCACTCAACATATCTATGGATCCATTCAACCGAGCTAGGCAAGGGTTTCACAAGGATTTTTTTTTTTCACAAAAACAGTCGTTTGCACAGTCTTACCTCAAACACAATGCATAGGAGGAATTTTCTTCTAAGTCACCATGATCTGCGTAGTGTTCCCTCTTACTGCCTGCACAATTATGCGCAGTTTTTCCTCAATAACACTGCGCAGTCTCCCTCTCTACCCTCTATGGAAAAACTTGCAAATTCACAAATAATATTTCCCCTGGAAAAAAAAAGATCCACAACTTGGCTTGTCCTATTGATCCGTTGCTCCACTGATCTCTGATGGATCCTCCTCCGATCCATGCCAGGATTCACTGCTACACAGATTTGCAAACATGATCTACACACTTACATTCACTAGCAAATGAGGCTTACACACTCTCTAATCTCAGCCACAAAGGCTTAACTCATCACAGACCCAGCTCACACAGAGCTCCTTATCTGCGCTCTGACACTAAGTTAAAAATGGGAAGACAAATTAGAAATGAAACTTGCAGCTCACAGGTGAGACGAGCTACACCTGGATATTTCGCAATCAATACTGCTGGACTCCATTATCTATAAAATCCGAAATAAATAAGATTACATTCAATTTAGGGAGATCAAAACTTTCTCCTAAAAAATAGGAACTAAATCTAAACTAAGACACACACACAACCATGAAACAAACTTTCTCCATTAATTTTAAGTGGATGTTCCTAATACCTTCCTTAACAACTAAAAATACACTAATTCCTTCATTAACAATTGCGAATACACTAGATGTTCTTAAATGTTAAATGGTGTCTTCCATCCATCTTTTTATGGAAAAAAAGATTGATTTTATGATAAGCATATTGAAAAGGTAACTTCAGTTGAATTAACTCTATCATACCATCCATAAACAACGAAAAAAATTTGTTGTTAAAGTAAATCTATCTACCATTTATAACCAAATGGTGAAAATCCATCATGGGTAATGATTTTGTTGATTGCATTCGAATTTATGCACATTAATGTTTTTCAGATTCAATGAATGCAAACACATCACATAAATTCATATTTTTTTTCTCAATACTTTGACAAATCACATTCCTTCCATTTCCATATTGATTTCTTCATTCTCAACTAATTAAGCTAGTGTCATCCCTTTAACTTCCATATTCATTTCTTCATTCTCCAATGTTCTTAATCCATGGATTAACCTAGGTCATATAATATATTCATTTTTTCATTCTTCATTGTTCTTAATCATCGGATTAACCTAGATCATACTATAGATTTGGGTGACCGTTAATGTCTTTATGGCAATATACTAAGAAACCTCATTAGCAAGGTCTATATGAACTTTATTTTTAAGATCTTTCAATCATCTTTAAACATAACATTTTACAATTTACTCATGCCTATAAAAATTCATAGCTAACTATTATAATTCTTTTACTATTTTAAATTTTACAAATTATAATCGAAGACTTATTCCACATCATGCATCGCTTCCCCATTGGATATTGAAGGACATATTCTCAACTAAATGGAAAAGGCACGAAAGGACATACTCTCAGCGAAATGTTAAAGGCATTTATAAGTTATATATAGTAGTTGCATTATGTGAAACTTTAGCATCAAATTTACATAAATATAACGATAATCTGGATTAGATTGTTTTTGAGTTTGGATTGTCAAAACATTTTTGCCTCTAAAAACTTTAAATTTGTTTAAAAAATTTCGGTTCTAATATAAAAGAGATTTTACATAACTAAAAACCATTAACATAAAAGAGTTTTATAACTAAGAGCAAGATAAATTAATACCTTCGACCGGAATACCTGTCATGAGGCAAACTTTCCTTCAATTGTTTTTGTGGGCAAAAGACAATCCCCTTAGATGCATTTTGCCCCTGTAATATTAGATATTGAATGACATTATATCTTATTTTTATTTTATAAAAGTGACATCATGTATCACTTCCTCTTAGTGATAATATGGGATATTGAATGATATTATATCTCAATTTTTTCATTGTGAATCTAATTTACCAATTGATATAGGAATGGGAGTTTTCAATACCTAATAGAATATTAACACAATTATAATAGGTTGACATAGAATATATAAGAAAATTTGTTAGAAAACAATCTTTCATAATTTTTAAAACATGACCAATGAACATGATTTTCATCTCAAATTTCATTAAAACGAAGACATTTTAAGCCCATAATTTTCATCTCAAATTCCATTAAAAAAGAAACATTTTAAGCCCATGATTTTCATCTCAAATTCCATTAAAACAAAAACATTTTAAGCCCATGATTGTCATCTCAAATTTCATTAAAACAAAAACATTTTAAGTCCATCATAGAGTTTAGTGAATAATAGAAAATACATTTAATTTCTAGTTGCTTTACACTTTGGTTTTCATTATACTTATTAACCAATGCTCTTCCTTTCTTAGCTAAATTATGACGCTATCATTACTTTTAATCATTCAACTATTTTCTTCATTAATGCAGCATACTCATACACAATCTCCAGACTTGTAATTGGGCACCTACTTCACAATAATCCAAAATTTCATCATTACCCATCCAATTTGCCTATTGGAATAGGGATTGGGGTTTCAAACAACATTTGGAAAGCTACTAGAACAACTATAATATGTAGATTTGCAGGATTGGATGACATGGAAAAGCCCTTCAACGAATGAGGAGGCGCCAAATGGAAGGTAGACATTGGCCCTCGCATATCGCATATCGGAGAAAAATATAGGTCAATGTTAAAGAATCGGCCCCTAGTGCAGAGTAGGTTGCAATGCATTGCAATCGCAATTGCATATCGCACCTGGTACCTGCTGATATATATATATATATATATGTCACCACTGATAACATCAATTGCGATTTGCGATGGGGGAACTTTCAGACCCGATATTGTTATACGTTGTATTTTACAACCCTAATGGGTCCGCTGCTATCATAGTGTATGGACTTTGATATCCATCGATGGAAAGTGCCAATTGCGATAGGACTATCAAATGCAATGTTTTATGCATTGAGATTTATAATCCCAACAGATCCATGTTATCGCAAAACACAAGTTGGGTTGATATGTCGAAGGTTTAAGTGTCGATTGAGATTGCGATGGGGTTCTTGATGCAATATGTTATATGTTGTATTTAATAATCTTGATGAGTCTGGAGAGTGCCTAATGTAAGGGTATGTACGCCAATGGACTTCGCTGATTGCGATATCCGATAGGATTGTGGAATCATAGCCTTAACCGACAGACCAACCACTTTATATGTAACCAATCGGCCCTTAACCACGAGTTAGGCAAGAATGATCGCGGAACTGCTAATTTTAGCAGAACTAACAATTTTAACTACGGATTATGAATTTAACTACCAATAAGCTAGATTTGGAGGAGAAAATTGTGGAAAGACTGACAGAAGTCATAACTAAGGCAATTTTCGACTAAATGGGATGAGAAAAGAGGCTAGATAGCTATTTTTGGGCATTATGAACTCATTGGAACACGTTTTAGGAGAAAATGAGCACTTTTGGATAGGATTTTTGTAAAGTGAAGCCTATGGGTTCCCTAATCAACCAGAGTGTTGATTCATTTTATGGAGGAGTTCCAAGATGGAGATGACCTTGCAGAGGTTTTCCAGCCTCCAGATGTTTTCTGCAGTAGCCATTATAGTAGTGATGTAACTTTATTTCTTATTTGCTCTATATGTGTATGGAGAAAGAGAATTGTTTGAGTACTTCAAGTGGATGGTAGTATTGTTTATGTTCTTGGAAGTTGGAGTATGGGGTCTTGGTGTAAGATGCCTGTATTTGCTGAATATTTACATGTTTAACTGTAGGTTAACATGTGTATGGAGTGAGAAATTTTGTAGGAATTTGTTTCTTTGAAGGAGAAACTATCGATTTCATTTCAACAGCTTATGTACTCTTTGTTTCTTGATATTGAGCATAATGAGAAGGGGTCATGCCTTTAGAGCTGATCCAAGGAGATGTAGCCTAGGCGGGGTGAACTCCTTTATCAATGGCTGGTGTATTATTGTTTAATGCATGATTCCATTTCAATGTTTTGGTTTCATGTTTTAAGTTTTCTTCATGAAACTAAGTTAAGTAAAAACACATAAATTCATGCTTTTACTTGCTATTTTGGAGTCAAACCTCAAGCAAATTTTTATATATTGATGAGGGGAATTGGCACAACATTACTAATCTACCCCAATTCAGATGACCAACTTCGCCAAGAAATCTTTAAGCCAACCAAACTTTATTGGAAGGAAGCTAAACACGTGTTGAGATACCTCATAGGCATCGCTCAGTTTGGTCTTAGGTACAGACAGATAGAGGGAGTGAATCTACAAGTCTTCACAAATGTAGATTATGCAGGGATTCCATCAGACAAGAAGAGCACATCAGGGGGAATCTTCAGTATTGGGTTAGCAATAGTTTCTTGGTACAATAGGAAGTAGATATTAGTTGCACTTAGTTCGACAGAAGAATAGTACATGGCTGCCAGTCAAACATCTTGTGAAGGTATCTGGATGAGGAAGATCCTTGTTGGGTTATTTGGTCAGCAGATGGATCCTACAATGATTTACTATGATAATCAGAGTTGTATCAAACTCTCTGAGAATCCATTTTTTCATGATCAGTCCAAGCATATCGACATCTGGTATCACTATCTATGATATTGTGTGCAAAGGAGAATCATGTTGCTGGAGTACATTCCTACAGAGGAAAAAGATGCAGAAATATTGGCTAAGGCACTGTCAAGGGGAAAATTTGAGTTTCATAAAGGTGGGATTGGGGTATTTGATAATCCTTTCTTGTTGAAAGGCAATGTTCAAGATGCAAATTTTGGCATTATGACACAAGTTTGGTGCTTTGACACAATTTTTTCCTTGATGACAACTCACTCAAATGACAGATAACATATTCAGGCTCTCAGAATGAAGGAAAAAAGGTATACGTAGGTTTCCCTTGACCAAGCCGCGTATACACGTCGGTTCGCTAACCAAAAGGCGCGTACGCGTATACATGCACTTTCACGCAAGGAAAGGAGCGTACATGTTGAAAACTTGGTTTTGGTCCATGGTATTTGGTCCCTGGTATTTTGACCCATGGTATTGATCCAAGGTATCTTGACCGAAGTATTGACCCCAGGTATTTGGTCCAAGGTATTGCTTCTAAGTCGTTTTGGACCATGGTATTGAGTAAGGCCTAAGACTATAAAAGGAGGAGGAGATCATTAGGAAAATACACTCAAGAATTGAATATCTAATGAAGAGCAAGATCTAGAATACTGATCATTGGGTTATGATACATAGCTAGATTTGAATCAAGGACGAACCTGAGTGCTTGAAGAAGGATAAGTTCTATTGATGGGTCAATATCTTAAGGCTTGAAGAGAAGTATCTTTATGTGGTTTTGATATTTTATTTGAATAGTTGGCGCATGTCGTAATCTGTAAATCTGATGATCTGGGTATAACTGATGTCTGAATAGTTCTAAAGGTTAAATCATCTTTTACAGATCTGTACGTAGGTTCATTATAGCAAGGGCACATATACACATGGGTTCAGCATTTCAAAACAACGTATACGTAGGTTTGTCTTGAGAAAAGTGCGTATGCACACAGGTTTGACACATTGAAGTAGTGTATACCTCATAAAATATGTTTTAGCTACGTCTGTTTTCTGTTGCAGTGTTCTAGGTTCTGGCTTGGGTTACAACTTTTAGAAAAGTGATTGTTTGATTCAATTTTGGTTGGTGCAAAGGAGATTGGTTTATGCAGATACATTTGATGTTTGATTGATGTTATTGATGGATCCAGTCTGAAAATTTATGAAACATGGTCCCTAGAAGAAAAGAGAAGGTTGTAGCCTTCTGTAGGTCAACACCTATGTACTTGTACATCAGCTAGTATAAGAGCTAAGGGGGTTGTAGCTCCCTTTGAGGAGAAACTGGAGAATGAGAGAAGGTTGTAGCCTTCTACAGGTAGAAGCCTGTGTACTGGTATAAGACTGCACCAATACAAAAATATTGTAAAAAGAAGTTTCTTATTAAAAGAAGATAGAGACGAATTGCAGTAGGTGGTTTTCACCCACATTGTGTTTCCACCTTATATCTTGTGTTCTTGTGTGTGATTGTTTGCTCTTTTTTTACTGTATCTGGTTACTGTTATATGGTTCTGATACACAGATTAAAGATCAACATCTGATGAATTAACTAAATTATAATTCTGCAGGATATACACTAGTTTTCTTAACAACAGTTGTGTATATACACAAGTTTCATTAACTAAAGTAGCGTATACAAATCTGATTGTGAAAAGAAATATTATTGACTTGTTAATACTGATTCACCCCCTCCCCCACCCCCTCTCAGTATTATTTCCAACAATTGGTATCAGAGCAGGTCCTTCAGAAGAAGCTTGATTGCTTGAAGGAAGATCTATCATCATGAGAAACTACGAAAGAGAGGCATCCATCAGGCCACCAATCTTTGATGGGAGCAACTTCTTCTATTGGAAGGTAAGAACCACAACCTATCTTCAATCTCTTGGAACAGAAGTTTGGAATATCTTGGAAGGAGGATACACATTTCCATCAGCAAATCCTACAGATACGGCAAGTAAAAAGCAGTATGAAACAAATGCAAAAGTTGTCAATACTCTATTGGGGAGTCTGTCATAATCAAAAGTCATCAAGGTTATGCAGCTCAAAACCGCCAAAGAAATATGGTATAAGATCATTCTAAGCTATGAAGGAGACGATCAGGTAAAACGTTCAAAATTACAGTCTCTCATAATTCAATATGAAACTCTCAGAATGCACAATGATGAAAGTGTAGCTAATTATTTCTTATGTATAAATGAGATTTTTAATCGCATGAAAAACTTGGGTGAAGAGATAAAAGAAGTTACTTTAGTTGAAAAGGTTCTAAGATCCTTATCTTCTAAATTTAATCAAAAGTTTCTGCCATAGAAGAAAATCAGGATCTTCAGAGTATTACTATATCACAGCTGCATGGAATCTTAATTGCTTTCAAAATGAGAAAAGGGGGTCCATCAAATATGAGAGAAGCCGCATTCAAAGCTTCAGGAAAAGGAGAATTCAATGAGTCAGGACATACATCAGAAGGAGAGGAAGAATCAAACTTTGTCAAGAACCTTCAATGGGGTTTTGCAAGAGTCAGAGGTAAACTACCTTTCAAATGTTTTGCTTGTGGAAGAGTAGGTCATTATGCTGCCAAATGTCCTCACAAAGATAAGCTTGATAAAGGTAAGGAATCAACAAAATGGAATAGAAAACAAAGCGTAAATAAGCAGAGCTACTATACACGTGAAGATAGTGATGGTTTATCAAATAGTGATGAAGATGAAAATAGTAATGATTATAGACTTTTGATGGATTTTGAAGGTGACGATTTCTTGGATGCTTTAGATGAATATGGTCTCTATGAAGAAATTTCTCAACTTAAAATCTGTTTAGAAGAAAAGAGTATGATTATAGATACTCTTACATTCCAATTTATTGAGAGGGAAAAACACAATGAAAAGTTAGAATGTGAAATTGTGGGTCTAAGAAAAGAAATTGAGAAAAAAAAAGCTCTTAATCTTAAGTTTTCTAAAGGATCAGAAACTTTAGATGAAATTATCAAAGTGCTGCGTTTTCCTATGATAAAGACAGGTCTTGGATATACTGAAGAACCATCTCAAGCACAAAAGCCATCAACCTCCAAAAGTTATCTTGATGCAGCAAGGAGAAATGAACAGGTTGACAATCATCAGCAGAGGCTTAAATTAGATCACCAGGTAAATCGAGTTCAATCTACTTCAAGGATGAATAAAAGCTATAACCAACCACAGGTAAGTCATTCTCAATTTGCTTCAAGAATGAATGCCAATGGAAAATACAATCATCAGGTCAGTAGATTCGATAATCACATGAATTTCTTTAATGGCCAATATTTTTCATGTCATAACTTTGGACAAAAAGCTACTCAATGTGTTGCTTACAAGACCATCATGACTAGAGAATCACGAAATCAAAGGAATGTGACTAGGATCATGAAAAGGACCTACAATAACTTTTCTTCTCTTGAAAATGAAATAGAATGCTCTATCTATAACAACTTTGGTCATGAAGACTCTGAATGCAGGAGTAAATATCGGCAAACACCTCAGAAGGACCAACCCTCATTGGTTCCCAAAACATGGAAAAAAAATAACTGCAAACCGAAAGATGTGGTATAGCTTTATGTGCAGAAGGACAAGAAAATCAATGGTACATTGATAGTGGATGCTCAAAACACATGACAGGTGATAAAGAAAAATTTCAATCATATAGTGCCTTTGAAAAGGAAAGGAAGGTCTTATTTAGAAATGACACCCCTGGAGTCATAAAAGGTTAAGGCTCTGTTCTCTTAAAAGAAAAGGTCAAAGCTGGGAATGTTATGTATGTTGATGGTTTAAAGCATAATCTATTGAGTTTTAGTCAAATGTGTGATCAAGGAAATGAGGTAGTATTTCGATCAAGTGGATGTGTTGTTCATGAGCTTGATACAGGAGAAACAATGATCAAAGGCATAAGAACCCCAAATAATTTATACATACTCAAGGGAGGACAACAACAATGATATCTTAGCAAAAATGATGAAAACTGGCTATGGCACAGAAGATTGGGGCATCTAAGCTTCCCTCAGATAAGGAAAGCATGCAAATTCTAGGTTGTTCGTGATCTTCCTGACATCAGAATTCCAGAAAATACAATATGCAAATCATGTCAATTTGGTAAGCAAACTAGAACACATTTCCCTTAGAAGGAAGGATTAGCTACTAAGCCGCTTGAACTTGTCCATACTGATTTATGTGGTCCATCAAGGAAAAATTCACCTCGTGGAGAAGAATACTTTATATTGTTCATTGGCGACTTTTCCAGAATGTGTTGGATAGGACTTCTAAAGCATAAAGAGGAAGCATTTGAAAAGTTCAAACCATTCAAAGCTTTGGTTGAAAATGAATCAGATTCGCAAAATCAAATGCCTCAAATCTGATCGAGGAGGGGAATTTACCTCGGATGAATTCTTCGACTTTTGTGAAGAACAAGGAATAAGAAGGGAATTCTCTACCACAAGGACTCCTCAGCAAAATGGAGTGGTAGAAAGGATGAACAGAATTGTTCAACAAATGGATCGTGCTATGCTAGATGAGTCTGGAACTCCTGCAACCTTCTGCAGTGAAGCTGCATTTACTGCCATCACTATTCTTAACAAAACAAGTGTTCGGGTAAACAACACTCAAACTCCTCATGAACTTTGGTCTGGTAAGACTCCTACTATAAAATACTTCAAAGTTTTTGGAAGAAAATGTTACATCAAAAGGACTGATGAAAAACTTGGCAAGTTTGAACCTAGAGCAGATGAAGGCATTCTCCTTGGTTACTCTTCTCGAAGTAAAGGATACAAGTGTTATAATAAAAGACTAGGAAAAATTGTTGAAAGTATTGATGTTGTGGTTGATGAAGCAGGCGAAAATCCAAAGTAGGTAAAAACTGAAGAGTGGGAAGATGATGAGGATTATCCTTCCACATCAAATCAGACTAATGCTGAAGAAGAAGAAACCAATGAAGCACCAGAAGAGTAGATAATGACAGAAGAAAAGAATCCATCCATATATGTTCAGAAAAATCATCCAGAGACTCAAATTTTGGGACATAAAGAGGCAGGTGTGTAGACAAGAAGAACTATTACAAAAGCTTCAAGCTATCTAGCATTGCTTTCTTCCATCGAACCGCAAAATGTACATGAAGCATGCAAATATGAATGTTGGATCAAGGCCATGAATGAAGAGCTCGAGAAAATTGAAAAGAATAATACTTGGGAATTAGTTCCTAGACCTCATGATAAGAATGTCATAGAAACCAAATGGATATTCAAAAACAAGCTGAACGAAAATGGAGAAGTTATTAGAAACAAGGCCAAACTTGTTTGTAAAGGGTATGTTCAACAAGAAGGTATAGACTTTGAAGAAACTTTTGCACCCGTCGCTAGACTTGAAGCCATAAGAATGTTCCTTGATATTTCTAGCTTTCAGAAGTTCAAAGTATATCAAATGGATGTGAAACCTGCCTTTCTTAATGGAGACCTAGAAGAAGAAGTATATATTGAGCAACCAGACAGATTCATCCTTGGAAATGATCCAAAACTTGTATGCAGACTCAGAAAGGCTCTCTATGGTCTAAAACAAGCTCCAAGGACATGGTATTATCGTCTTGACAAATACCTTCATCAACAAGGTTTTTCAAAAGGATCAATTGATAGAAATCTATATATAAAAGTTGACAATGATAAATTGCTAATACTTGTTGTGTATGTTGATGATATCATTTTTGGGAGTAATGAAGAAGCCATGAGTCAAAACTTTGCTTTTGTAATGCAAAAAGAATTTGAAATGTCCTTACTTGGTGAGCTCACATATTTTCTTGGTTTACAAGTTCAACAAAATAAAGATGGTATTTTTCTATCACAAACCAAGTACCTCAAGTAGATCTTGAAGAAATATGGAATGGAATATTCTACACCAGTATGTACTCCTATGGTAACAGGATGCAGCCTCAGCGAAAATGATGAATCAACAGCAGTACATCAACCAACCTACAGATCCATGATTAGTAGTTTGCTCTATCTAATAGGTACCTGACCAGACATCATGCATGCAGTGGGAATAGTTGGAAGATTCCAAGCAAATCCAAAGGAAACACACCTTCAAGCAGTCAAAAGGATTTTTAAATATCTTCAAGGGACACAAAACTTTGGTTTATGGTATCCCAGAGATACAGATCTCACACTTCATGCACATATAGATGCAAATTGGGCAGGAAGCATGGATGACAGAAAAAGCATTAATGGTGGTGCATTCTATATGGGTTCTAGATTGGTGTCTTGGTTCAGCAAGAAACAAAGTTCAATTACATTATCTATAGCTGAAGCAGAATATGTGGCTGCTGCATCTTGTTGCACACAACTCCTTTAGATGATGCAAACATTGCAAGACATTCAGATCACATGTACTCCACCCATCTCCATTCTATGTGATAATACAAGTGTAATCAGTATTTCAAAGAATTCAGCCATGCATTCCAAGACCAAGCACATACCTATCAAATATCATTTTCTCCGTGAACAAGTACTTGAACAAAGGGTCAAATTGGAGTATGTTCCCTTCAAGGAACAGGTTGTTGATATATTCACCAAACCACTGCCCAAAGAGGCATTTGAATACCTCAAACAAAAGTTGGGAGTAGTTGATGCATCATCTTGCTGTTGACACTTATTTGTTTCAGAGAACAATGGTTGTATGCGAGTTTCATGAAGCGTATTCGTGTACATACATTGGTTGCTGTAAATACAACCGCATATATGTTGGTTTGAAGAATATCAGTGGGCCAGACTCGGGATGAAAAGAGTTTGATATGGGTCTGACAATGATCATCTGGCACAGGTTCAGGGGGAGCATATACTTCTAATAATGCACTGTTGGCATTATCTTAGAAGATATTGGTACAATTTCACAGTTGTTTTTGATTCAAGTGCAGAGGGAGATCATGGTCGCTGGTCTGGATGGTGATTGACAGATGTTGCTGATGATAGTTGATGATTACTATCATAGTCTTGTTTAAGATATTTTGCCTCTATGTCATGTATATCTCTTATTATGTAACGACCTATTTTGTTTCCCCACTATGCCTAGGATGGATGATGTAATGTTCTTGTTTTATCATGTATAAACTTTTGGTATATCCCCACTTGGTTGGATGGATGAGTCAATCTTGGTATCTCCTACGTACTAATACATTAGCTAGTACAAGAGCTAAGGCGGTTGTAGCTCCCTTTGAGGAGAAGCTGGAGAATGAGAGAAGGTTGTAGCCTTCTGCAGGTAGAAGCCTGTGTACTGGTATAAGACTGCTCTAGTATATAAATATTGTAAAAATAAGTTTCTTAAACAAAAGAAGATAGAGACGAATTGCAGCAGGTGGATTTCACCTACATTGGGTTTCCACCTTATATCGTTTGTTCTTGTGTGTGATTGTTTGCTCTGTTTTTACTGTACTTGGTTATTGTTATATGGTTCTGATACACAGATTAAAGATCAACATCTAATGAATTAACTAAATTATAAGTCTGTAGGATATACGCTAGTTTTATTAACAACAGTTGCGTATATACACAAGTTTCATTAACTAAAGTAGTGTATACAAATCAGATTGTGAAAAGAAATATTATTGACTTGTTAATGCTAATACTTGAAAATGAAATAGAATGCTCTATCTATAACAACTTTGGTCATGAAGACTCTGAATGCAGGAGTAAATATCGACAAACACCTCAGAAGGACCAGCCCTCATTGGTTCCCAAAACATGGAAAAAAAAATAACCACAAACTGAAAGATGTGGTATAGCTTTATATGCAGAAGGACAAGAAAATCAATGGTACATCGATAGTGGATGTTCAAAACACATGACAGATGATAAAGAAAAATTTCAATCATATAGTGCCTTTGAAAAGGAAAGGAAGGTCTTATTTAGAAATGACACCCCTGGAGTCATAAAAGGTTAAGGCTCTGTTCTCTTAAAAGAAAAGGTCAAAGCTGGGAATGTTATGTATGTTGATGGTTTAAAGCATAATCTATTGAGTGTTAGTCAAATGTGTGATCAAGGAAATGAGGTAGTATTTCGATCAAATGGATGTGTTGTTCATGAGCTTGATACAGGAGAAACAATGATCAAAGGCATAAGAACTCCAAATAATTTATACATACTCAAGGGAGGACAACAACAATGATATCTTAGCAAAAATGATGAACACTGACTATGGCACAGAAGATTGGGGCATCTAAGCTTCCCTCAGATAAGGAAAGCATGCAAATTCTAGGCTGTTCGTGATCTTCCTGACATCAGAATTCCAGAAAATACAATATGCAAATCATGTCAATTTGGTAAGCAAACTAGAACACATTTCCCTTAGAAGGAAGGATTAGCTACTAAGCCACTTGAACTTGTCCATACTGATTTATGTGGTCCATCAAGGAAAAATTCACCTCGTGGAGAAGAATACTTTATATTGTTCATTGGCGACTTTTCCAGAATGTGTTGGATAGGACTTCTAAAGCATAAAGAGGAAGCATTTGAAAAGTTCAAACCATTCAAAGCTTTGGTTGAAAATGAATCAGATTCGCAAAATCAAATGCCTCAAATCTGATCGAGGAGGGGAATTTACCTCGGATGAATTCTTCGACTTTTGTGAAGAACATGGAATAAGAAGGGAATTCTCTACCACAAGGACTCCTCGGCAAAATGGAGTGGTAGAAAGGATGAACAGAATTGTTCAACAAATGGATCGTGCTATGCTAGATGAGTCTGGAACTCCTGCAACCTTCTGCAGTGAAGCTGCATTTACTGCCATCACTATTCTTAACAAAACAAGTGTTCAGGTAAACAACACTCAAACTCCTCATGAACTTTGGTCTGGTAAGACTCCTACTATAAAATACTTCAAAATTTTTGGAAGAAAATGTTACATCAAAAGGACTGATGAAAAACTTGGCAAGTTTGAACCTAGAGCAGATGAAGGCATTCTCCTTGGTTACTCTTCTCGAAGTAAAGGATACAAGTGTTATAATAAAAGACTAGGAAAAATTGTTGAAAGTATTGATGTTGTGGTCGATGAAGCAGGCGAAAATCCAAAGTAGGTAAAAACTGAAGAGTGGGAAGATGATGAGGATTATCCTTCCACATCAAATCAAACTAATGCTGAAGAAGGAGAAACCAATGAAGCACCAGAAGAGTAGATAATGACAGAAGAAAAGAATCCATCCATATATGTTCAGAAAAATCATCCAGAGACTCAAATTTTGGGACATAAAGAGGCAGGTGTGTAGACAAGAATAACTATTACAAAAGCTTCAAGCTATCTAGCATTGCTTTCTTCCATCGAACCGCAAAATGTACATGAAGCATGCAAATATGAATGTTGGATCAAGGCCATGAATGAAGAGCTCGAGAAAATTGAAAAGAATAATACTTGGGAATTAGTTCCTAGACCTCATGATAAGAATGTCATAGAAACCAAATGGATATTCAAAAACAAGCTGAACGAAAATGGAGAAGTTATTAGAAACAAGGCCAAACTTGTTTGTAAAGGGTATGTTCAACAAGAAGGTATAGACTTTGAAGAAACTTTTGCACCCGTCGCTAGACTTGAAGCCATAAGAATGTTCCTTGATATTTCTAGCTTTCAGAAGTTCAAAGTATATCAAATGGATGTGAAACCTGCCTTTCTTAATGGAGACCTAGAAGAAGAAGTATATATTGAGCAACCAGACAGATTCATCTTTGGAAATGATCCAAAACTTGTATGCAGACTCAGAAAGGCTCTCTATGGTCTAAAACAAGCTCCAAGGACATGGTATTATCGTCTTGACAAATACCTTCATCAACAAGGTTTTTCAAAAGGATCAATTGATAGAAATATAGATATAAAAGTTGACAATGATAAATTGCTAATACTTGTTGTGTATGTTGATGATATCATTTTTGGGAGTAATGAAGAAGCCATGAGTCAAAACTTTGCTTTTGTAATGCAAAAAGAATTTGAAATGTCCTTTCTTGGTGAGCTCACATATTTTCTTGGTTTACAAGTTCAACAAAATAAAGATGGTATTTTTCTATCACAAACCAAGTACATCAAGTAGATCTTGAAGAAATATGGAATGGAATATTCTACACCAGTATGTACTCCTATGGTAACAGGATGCAGCCTCAGCGAAAATGATGAATCAACAGCAGTACATCAACCAACCTACAGATCCATGATTAGTAGTTTGCTCTATCTAATAGGTACCTGACCAGACATCATGCATGCAGTGGGAATAGTTGGAAGATTCCAAGCAAATCCAAAGGAAACACACCTTCAAGCAGTCCAAAGGATTTTTAAATATCTTCAAGGGACACAAAACTTTGGTTTATGGTATCCCAGAGATACAGATCTCACACTTCATGCACATATAGATGCAAATTGGGCAGGAAGCATGGATGACAGAAAAAGCACTAATGGTGGTGCATTCTATATGGGTTCTAGATTGGTGTCTTGGTTCAGCAAGAAACAAAGTTCAATTACATTATCTATAGCTGAAGCAAAATATGTGGCTGCTGCATCTTGTTGCACACAACTCCTTTAGATGATGCAAACATTGCAAGACATTCAGATCACATGTACTCCACCCATCTCCATTCTATGTGATAATACAAGTGTAATCAGTATTTCAAAGAATTCAGCCATGCATTCCAAGACCAAGCACATACCTATCAAATATCATTTTCTCCGTGAACAAGTACTTGAACAAAGGGTCAAATTGGAGTATGTTCCCTTCAAGGAACAGGTTGTTGATATATTCACCAAACCACTGCCCAAAGAGGCATTTGAATACCTCAAACAAAAGTTGGGAGTAGTTGATGCATCATCTTGCTGTTGACACTTATTTGTTTCAGAGAACAATGGTTGTATGCGAGTTTCATGAAGCGTATTCGTGTACATACGTTGGTTGCTGTAGATACAACCGCATATATGTTGGTTTGAAGAATATCAGTGGGCCAGACTCGGGATGAAAAGAGTTTGATATGGGTCTGACAATGATCATCTGGCACAGGTTCAGGGGGAGCATATACTTCTAATAATGCACTGTTGGCATTATCTTAGAAGATATTGGTACAATTTCACAGTTGTTTTTGATTCAAGTGCAGAGGGAGATCATGGTCGCTGGTCTGGATGGTGATTGACAGATGTTGCTGATGATAGTTGATGATTACTATCATAGTCTTGTTTAAGATATTTTGCCTCTATGTCATGTATATCTCTTATTATGTAACGACCTATTTTGTTTCCCCACTATTCCTAGGATGGATGATGTAATGGTCTTGTTTTATCATGTATAAACTTTTGGTATATCCCCACTTGGTTGGATGGATGAGTCAATCTTGGTATCTCCTACGTACTAATACATTAGCTAGTACAAGAGCTAAGGCGGTTGTAGCTCCCTTTGAGGAGAAGCTGGAGAATGAGAGAAGGTTGTAGCCTTCTGCAGGTAGAAGCCTGTGTACTGGTATAAGACTGCTCTAGTATATAAATATTGTAAAAAGAAGTTTCTTAAACAAAAGAAGATAGAGACGAATTGCAGCAGGTGGATTTCACCTACATTGGGTTTCCACCTTATATCGTTTGTTCTTGTGTGTGATTGTCTGCTCTGTTTTTACTGTACTTGGTTATTGTTATACGGTTCTGATACACAGATTAAAGATCAACATCTAATGAATTAACTAAATTATAAGTCTGTAGGATATACGCTAGTTTTATTAACAACAGTTGCGTATATACGCAAGTTTCATTAACTAAAGTAGTGTATACAAATCAGATTGTGAAAAGAAATATTATTGACTTGTTAATGCTAATACTTGAAAATGAAATAGAATGCTCTATCTATAACAACTTTGGTCATGAAGACTCTGAATGCAGGAGTAAATATCGACAAACACCTCAAAAGGACCAACCCTCATTGGTTCCCAAAACATGGACAAAAAAATAACCACAAACCGAAAGATGTGGTATAGCTTTATATGCAGAAGGACAAGAAAATCAATGGTACATCGATAGTGGATGCTCAAAACACATGACAGGTGATAAAGAAAAATTTCAATCATATAGTGCCTTTGAAAAGGAAAGGAAGGTCTTATTTAGAAATGACACCCCTGGAGTCATAAAAGGTTAAGGATGTGTTCTCTTAAAAGAAAAGGTCAAAGCTGGGAATGTTATGTATGTTGATGGTTTAAAGCATAATCTATTGAGTGTTAGTCAAATGTGTGATCAAGGAAATGAGGTAGTATTTCGATCAAATGGATGTGTTGTTCATGAGCTTGATACAGGAGAAACAATGATCAAAGGCATAAGAACCCCAAATAATTTATACATACTCAAGGGAGGACAACAACAATGATATCTTAGCAAAAATGATGAACACTGACTATGGCACAGAAGATTGGGGCATCTAAGCTTCCCTCAGATAAGGAAAGCATGCAAATTCTAGGCTGTTCGTGATCTTCCTGACATCAGAATTCCAGAAAATACAATATGCAAATCATGTCAATTTGGTAAGCAAACTAGAACACATTTCCCTTAGAAGGAAGGATTAGCTACTAAGCCGCTTGAACTTGTCCATACTGATTTATGTGGTCCATCAAGGAAAAATTCACCTCGTGGAGAAGAATACTTTATATTGTTCATTGGCGACTTTTCCAGAATGTGTTGGATAGGACTTCTAAAGCATAAAGAGGAAGCATTTGAAAAGTTCAAACCATTCAAAGCTTTGGTTGAAAATGAATCAGATTCGCAAAATCAAATGCCTCAAATCTGATCGAGGAGGGGAATTTACCTCGGATGAATTCTTCGACTTTTGTGAAGAACATGGAATAAGAAGGGAATTCTCTACCACAAGGACTCCTCGGCAAAATGGAGTGGTAGAAAGGATGAACAGAATTGTTCAACAAATGGATCGTGCTATGCTAGATGAGTCTGGAACTCCTGCAACCTTCTGCAGTGAAGCTGCATTTACTGCCATCACTATTCTTAACAAAACAAGTGTTCAGGTAAACAACACTCAAACTCCTCATGAACTTTGGTCTGGTAAGACTCCTACTATAAAATACTTCAAAATTTTTGGAAGAAAATGTTACATCAAAAGGACTGATGAAAAACTTGGCAAGTTTGAACCTAGAGCAGATGAAGGCATTCTCCTTGGTTACTCTTCTCGAAGTAAAGGATACAAGTGTTATAATAAAAGACTAGGAAAAATTGTTGAAAGTATTGATGTTGTGGTCGATGAAGCAGGCGAAAATCCAAAGTAGGTAAAAACTGAAGAGTGGGAAGATGATGAGGATTATCCTTCCACATCAAATCAGACTAATGCTGAAGAAGGAGAAACCAATGAAGCACCAGAAGAGTAGATAATGACAGAAGAAAAGAATCCATCCATATATGTTCAGAAAAATCATCCAGAGACTCAAATTTTGGGACATAAAGAGGCAGGTGTGTAGACAAGAATAACTATTACAAAAGCTTCAAGCTATCTAGCATTGCTTTCTTCCATCGAACCGCAAAATGTACATGAAGCATGCAAATATGAATGTTGGATCAAGGCCATGAATGAAGAGCTCGAGAAAATTGAAAAGAATAATACTTGGGAATTAGTTCCTAGACCTCATGATAAGAATGTCATAGAAACCAAATGGATATTCAAAAACAAGCTGAACGAAAATGGAGAAGTTATTAGAAACAAGGCCAAACTTGTTTGTAAAGGGTATGTTCAACAAGAAGGTACAGACTTTGAAGAAACTTTTGCACCCGTCGCTAGACTTGAAGCCATAAGAATGTTCCTTGATATTTCTAGCTTTCAGAAGTTCAAAGTATATCAAATGGATGTGAAACCTGCCTTTCTTAATGGAGACCTAGAAGAAGAAGTATATATTGAGCAACCAGACAGATTCATCTTTGGAAATGATCCAAAACTTGTATGCAGACTCAGAAAGGCTCTCTATGGTCTAAAACAAGCTCCAAGGACATGGTATTATCGTCTTGACAAATACCTTCATCAACAAGGTTTTTCAAAAGGATCAATTGATAGAAATCTAGATATAAAAGTTGACAATGATAAATTGCTATTACTTGTTGTGTATGTTGATGATATCATTTTTGGGAGTAATGAAGAAGCCATGAGTCAAAACTTTGCTTTTGTAATGCAAAAAGAATTTGAAATGTCCCTTCTTGGTGAGCTCACATATTTTCTTGGTTTACAAGTTCAACAAAATAAAGATGGTATTTTTCTATCACAAACCAAGTACCTCAAGTAGATCTTGAAGAAATATGGAATGGAATATTCTAAACCAGTATGTACTCCTATGGTAACAGGATGCAGCCTCAGCGCAAATGATGAATCAACAGCAGTACATCAACCAACCTACAGATCCATGATTGGTAGTTTGCTCTATCTAATAGGTACCTGACCAGACATCATGCATGCAGTGGGAATAGTTGGAAGATTCCAAGCAAATCCAAAGGAAGCACACCTTCAAGCAGTCAAAAGGATTTTTAAATATCTTCAAGGGACACAAAACTTTGGTTTATGGTATCCCAGAGATACAGATCTCACACTTCATGCATATATAGATGCAAATTGGGCAGGAAGCATGGATGACAGAAAAAGCACTAGTGGTGGTGCATTCTATATGGGTTCTAGATTGGTGTCTTGGTTCAGCAAGAAACAAAGTTCAATTACATTATCTATAGCTGAAGCAGAATATGTGGCTGCTGCATCTTGTTGCACACAACTCCTTTGGATGATGCAAACATTGCAAGACATTCAGATCACATGTACTCCACCCATCTCCATTCTATGTGATAATACAAGTGTAATCAGTATTTCAAAGAATTCAGCCATGCATTCCAAGACCAAGCACATACCTATCAAATATCATTTTCTCCGTGAACAAGTACTTGAACAAAGGGTCAAATTGGAGTATGTTCCCTTCAAGGAACAGGTTGTTGATATATTCACCAAACCACTGCCCAAAGAGGCATTTGAATACCTCAAACAAAAGTTGGGAGTAGTTGATGCATCATCTTGCTGTTGACACTTATTTGTTTCAGAGAACAATGGTTGTATGCGAGTTTCATGAAGCGTATTCATGTACATACATTGGTTGCTGTAGATACAACCGCATATATGTTGGTTTGAAGAACATCAGTGGGCCAGACTCAGGATGAAAAGAGTTTGATATGGGTCTGACAATGATCATCTGGCACAGGTTCAGGGGGAGCATATACTTCTAATAATGCACTGTTGGCATTATCTTAGAAGATATTGGTACAATTTCACAGTTGTTTTTGATTCAAGTGCAGAGGGAGATCATGGTCGCTGGTCTGGATGGTGATTGACAGATGTTGCTGATGATAGTTGATGATTACTATCATAGTCTTATTTAAGATATTTTGCCTCTATGTCATGTATATCTCTTATTATGTAACGACCTATTTTGTTTCCCCACTATGCCTAGGATGGATGATGTAATGTTCTTGTTTTATCATGTATAAACTTTTGGTATATCCCCACTTGGTTGGATGGATGAGTCAATCTTGGTATCTCCTACGTACTAATACATTAGCTAGTACAAGAGCTAAGGCGGTTGTAGCTCCCTTTGAGGAGAAGCTGGAGAATGAGAGAAGGTTGTAGCCTTCTGCAGGTAGAAGCCTGTGTACTGGTATAAGACTGCTCTAGTATATAAATATTGTAAAAAGAAGTTTCTTAAACAAAAGAAGATAGAGACGAATTGCAGCAGGTGGATTTCACCTACATTGGGTTTCCACCTTATATCGTTTGTTCTTGTGTGTGATTGTCTGCTCTGTTTTTACTGTACTTGGTTATTGTTATACGGTTCTGATACACAGATTAAAGATCAACATCTAATGAATTAACTAAATTATAAGTCTGTAGGATATACTCTAGTTTTATTAACAACAGTTGCGTATATACGCAAGTTTCATTAACTAAAGTAGTGTATACAAATCAGATTGTGAAAAGAAATATTATTGACTTGTTAATGCTAATACTTGAAAATGAAATAGAATGCTATATCTATAACAACTTTGGTCATGAAGACTCTGAATGCAGGAGTAAATATCGACAAACACCTCAAAAGGACCAACCCTCATTGGTTCCCAAAACATGGACAAAAAAATAACCACAAACCGAAAGATGTGGTATAGCTTTATATGCAGAAGGACAAGAAAATCAATGGTACATCGATAGTGGATGCTCAAAACACATGACAGGTGATAAAGAAAAATTTCAATCATATAGTGCCTTTGAAAAGGAAAGGAAGGTCTTATTTAGAAATGACACCCCTGGAGTCATAAAAGGTTAAGGCTGTGTTCTCTTAAAAGAAAAGGTCAAAGCTGGGAATGTTATGTATGTTGATGGTTTAAAGCATAATCTATTGAGTGTTAGTCAAATGTGTGATCAAGGAAATGAGGTAGTATTTCGATCAAATGGATGTGTTGTTCATGAGCTTGATACAGGAGAAACAATGATCAAAGGCATAAGAACCCCAAATAATTTATACATACTCAAGGGAGGACAACAACAATGATATCTTAGCAAAAATGATGAACACTGACTATGGCACAGAAGATTGGGGCATCTAAGCTTCCCTCAGATAAGGAAAGCAAGCAAATTCTAGGCTGTTCGTGATCTTCCTGACATCAGAATTCCAGAAAATACAATATGCAAATCATGTCAATTTGGTAAGCAATCTAGAACACATTTCCCTTAGAAGGAAGGATTAGATACTAAGCCGCTTGAACTTGTCCATACTGATTTATGTGGTCCATCAAGGAAAAATTCACCTCGTGGAGAAGAATACTTTATATTGTTCATTGGCGACTTTTCCAGAATGTGTTGGATAGGACTTCTAAAGCATAAAGAGGAAGCATTTGAAAAGTTCAAACCATTCAAAGCTTTGGTTGAAAATGAATCAGATTCGCAAAATCAAATGCCTCAAATCTGATCGAGGAGGGGAATTTACCTCGGATGAATTCTTCGACTTTTGTGAAGAACATGGAATAAGAAGGGAATTCTCTACCGCAAGGAATCCTCGGCAAAATGGAGTGGTAGAAAGGATGAACAGAATTGTTCAACAAATGGATCGTGCTATGCTAGATGAGTCTGGAACTCCTGCAACCTTCTGCAGTGAAGCTGCATTTACTGCCATCACTATTCTTAACAAAACAAGTGTTCAGGTAAACAACACTCAAACTCCTCATGAACTTTGGTCTGGTAAGACTCCTACTATAAAATACTTCAAAATTTTTGGAAGAAAATGTTACATCAAAAGGACTGATGAAAAACTTGGCAAGTTTGAACCTAGAGCAGATGAAGGCATTCTCCTTGGTTACTCTTCTCGAAGTAAAGGATACAAGTGTTATAATAAAAGACTAGGAAAAATTGTTGAAAGTATTGATGTTGTGGTCGATGAAGCAGGCGAAAATCCAAAGTAGGTAAAAACTGAAGAGTGGGAAGATGATGAGGATTATCCTTCCACATCAAATCAGACTAATGCTGAAGAAGGAGAAACCAATGAAGCACCAGAAGAGTAGATAATGACAGAAGAAAAGAATCCATCCATATATGTTCAGAAAAAACATCCAGAGACTCAAATTTTGGGACATAAAGAGGCAGGTGTGTAGACAAGAAGAACTATTACAAAAGCTTCAAGCTATCTAGCATTGCTTTCTTCCATTGAACCGCAAAATGTAAATGAAGCATGCAAATATGAATGTTGGATCAAGGCCATGAATGAAGAGCTCGAGAAAATTGAAAAGAATAATACTTGGGAATTAGTTCCTAGACCTCATGATAAGAATGTCATAGAAACCAAATGGATATTCAAAAACAAGCTGAACGAAAATGGAGAAGTTATTAGAAACAAGGCCAAACTTGTTTGTAAAGGGTATGTTCAACAAGAAGGTATAGACTTTGAAGAAACTTTTGCACCCGTCGCTAGACTTGAAGCCATAAGAATGTTCCTTGATATTTCTAGCTTTCAGAAGTTCAAAGTATATCAAATGGATGTGAAACCTGCCTTTCTTAATGGAGACCTAGAAGAAGAAGTATATATTGAGCAACCAGACAGATTCATCCTTGGAAATGATCCAAAACTTGTATGCAGACTCAGAAAGGCTCTCTATGGTCTAAAACAAGCTCCAAGGGCATGGTATTATCGTCTTGACAAATACCTTCATCAACAAGGTTTTTCAAAAGGATCAATTGATAGAAATCTATATATAAAAGTTGACAACGATAAATTGCTAATACTTGTTGTGTATGTTGATGATATCATTTTTGGGAGTAATGAAGAAGCCATGAGTTAAAACTTTGCTTTTGTAATGCAAAAAGAATTTGAAATGTCCTTTCTTGGTGAGCTCACATATTTTCTTGGTTTACAAGTTCAACAAAATAAAGATGGTATTTTTCTATCACAAACCAAGTACCTCAAGCAGATCTTGAAGAAATATGGAATGGAAGATTCTAAACCAGTATGTACTCCTATGGTAACAGGATGCAGCCTCAGCGAAAATGATGAATCAACAGCAGTACATCAACCAACCTACAGATCCATGATTAGTAGTTTGCTCTATCTAATAGGTACCTGACCAGACATCATGCATGCAGTGGGAATAGTTGGAAGATTCCAAGCAAATCCAAAGGAAACCCACCTTCAAGCAGTCAAAAGGATTTTTAAATATCTTCAAGGGACACAAAACTTTGGTTTATGGTATCCTAGAGATACAGATCTCACACTTCATGCATATACAGATGCAGATTGGGCAGGAAGCATGGATGATAGAAAAGGCACTAATGGTGGTGTATTCTATATGGGTTCTAGATTGGTGTCTTGGTTCAGCAAGAAACAAAGTTCAATTACATTATCTATAGCTGAAGCAGAATATGTGGCTGCTGCATCTTGTTGCACACAACTCCTCTAGATGATGCAAACATTGCAAGACATTCAGATCACATGTACTCCACCCATCCCCATTCTATGTGATAATACAAGTGTAATCAGTATTTCAAAGAATTCAGCCATGCATTCCAAGACCAAGCACATACCTATCAAATATCATTTTCTCCGTGAACAAGTACTTGAACAAAGGGTCAAATTGGAGTATGTTCCCTTCAAGGAACAGGTTGTTGATATATTCACCAAACCACTACCCAAAGAGGCATTTGAATACCTCAAACAAAAGTTGGGAGTAGTTGATGCATCATCTTGCTGTTGACACTTATTTGTTTCAGAGAACGGTGGTTGTATGCGAGTTTCATGAAGCGTATTCATGTACATATGTTGGTTGCTGTAGATACAACCGCATATATGTTGGTTTGAAGAATATCAGTGGGCTAGACTCGGGATGAAAAGAGTTTGATATGGGTCTGACAATGATCATCTGGCACAGGTTCAGGGGGAGCATATACTTCTAATAATGCACTGTTGGCATTATCTTAGAAGATCTTCGTACAATTTCACAGTTGTTTTTGATTCAAGTGCAGAGGGAGATCATGGTCGCTGGTCTGGATGGTGATTGACAGATGCTGCCGATGATAGTTGATGATTACTATCATAGTCTTGTTTAAGATATTTTGCCTCTATGTCATGTATATCTCTTATTATGTAACGACCTATTTTGTTTCCCCACTATGCCTAGGATGGATGATGTAATGTTCTTGTTTTATCATGTATAAACTTTTGGTATATCCCCACTTGGTTGGATGGATGAGTCAATCTTGGTATCTCCTACGTACTAATACATTAGCTAGTACAAGAGCTAAGGCGGTTGTAGCTCCCTTTGAGGAGAAGCTGGAGAATGAGAGAAGGTTGTAGCCTTCTGCAGGTAGAAGCCTGTGTACTGGTATAAGACTGCTCTAGTACATAAATATTGTAAAAAAAGTTTCTTAAACAAAAGAAGATAGAGACGAATTGCAGCAGGTGGATTTCACCTACTTTGGGTTTCCACCTTATATCGTTTGTTCTTGTGTGTGATTGTCTGCTCTGTTTTTACTGTACTTGGTTATTGTTATATGGTTCTGATACACAGATTAAAGATCAACATCTAATGAATTAACTAAATTATAATTCTGTAGGATATACGCTAGTTTTATTAACAATAGTTGCGTATATACGCAAGTTTCATTAACTAAAGTAGTGTATACAAATCAGATTGTGAAAAGAAATATTATTGACTTGTTAATACTAATTCAACCCCCTCCCCTCTTAGTATTATTTCCAACAATAACAATAAAATATTGATATAACTTTTTCCTTGAATTAAATTAGGAATAAAATTGTAATTCCACATCACAAGACAACTTATACGAAACTAAGATAATTTGACTTAGTTCGCTAGTTAATTCAAGTTGAAGATCTAATTTGAGTCATGCAGAGTGTCTCCTACTTTATAGGAGCCCTGTTGAGTTTATTTTAGTTGTAATTAATTAATTTAGTTTAATTGAGTTAAAGTCCGTTAAACTAGTTCCAAATAATGGAGGAACTAGTAGGAGGTTAGACAGTGGGGTACTGCTTCACGTGTTCAACTAGTTAATTGATAATTCACTCATAAAAAACTCATGCATGTTAGATCTGAGAGTTACCCAGTTGAGATTGGATTTCAGGGATATTGTACTGTCATTTATATAATCATCTAAATTGTATGGGTGGTGCATGTAGTCAAAGGAAGGTCTATGAGAATTGAAAAATTCATATTGAGGAATTTCCCTAATTAATAGGGGGCTAATTCCCAAGGAAACAAGACAAGGAAATAGGGACTTGGGAAAGTGAGAAATTGGTTAAGTATTGGTATAATATTGTTTAGGAAGTTGTGAGACAGATAGATATAGTGCAGAGATTCATCAAGATTGAGCAAAGCATTATAATCTTCTCATATTTTCTTACTAATGAAATATACAAATAGCATGGGTTTTTAGCCGCAACTTTCCCCATGAAATCATTGTGTAATGTGTTAATAAAATTCTTTCTCTTGTATGCTTCATGATTTCGCAGTTGTTTAATTGTTTCCACTGATGAGTAGAGTAGATTCAAGTCTATTGTTTTAGTAAATTACATTTGGCAATTTGAATCTACAAAGAATTTCTACATAAAACAGTTCAAGTAGTCTTACTATTCTACATTTTTGGTCTTGTCAGATATAATTTTTAGTGACTTTTGTCTAAAATCTAGTAAAGATTTGTTGGAATTACAAGTTTAAGCTATCTAGGCTACACAATCCAAGTGCCCAAAGGATTTTCAAGGGATTGAAGCCATTTATGCATTCAAAAATGAAATTTAAACAATGAAAAATTAGACATGGATTTATAAAACATGCACTCTAAAAAAAAATGAACCTCAAAAAATTTGGTCCCTCAACCCATTTGATATATTTGTAGTTGAAATGGATTTATATTAGCATAAATTAAAATAATGATAATTCATAATTGTAATTTTGAAAACTTCATATTTAAAAACAAGAATATTTTTATACATAAAAAATGTAGACTTTATATATAATATAAATAATATTAGTAAAAAGATGCAAAGATCCATTTAACTTTAAAATTTCCAAGCACAATAATTAAATTTTTTTTAGGTGCAAATCTTTTACAATTTTTTAAGTTAAAAAAAAAAAATATATGTTTTGAAAATTTTAATTCCTTCAAAATTAATTAAAATTATACTAATAAATAATAATAAAAATCAAAAAATCGTAAATCATAACCCACACACTCTTGGTCTAGTCCTTAGAGTTAGCTTTATTGATTGAGTCCTAGAATACCTTTACTACTGAGAGGTCATCAATTAATTTCTCTCCACAGTTTCACGATTAAGCTCCATGGTTGAAGTAACTTCAAAATATTCCTTTGAATAAATATTCCGTGGACATAATGATCAGCCATCTCCAAAACAAAAAAATAACATAACAAAACCACCCACACCATCACGAATCATATAAAAACCAAAAGCGAAAACAAAAACTTCAACATAAACATGCCTCACAAATATACAATCAAATGTCAAGCCACTTGGACCCACAACGTTCCATTTACCACTTAACAATAAAATTTCCACACAAACATAATTATATGCGATGCCACGTGGCCCACCACGTTCCATTCCATAATGAACACCAACTAGTGTTCAAAATTGAACATGTCAAAACTTGTCAAGAGGCCTCTAGCACATATGAGAAGTGCTAAGCTAAACTTATGTTAAAAAAAAAATGATTTCTAATTGTTTATATATATATATATATATATATATATATATATATATATATATATATATATATATATATTAAAGTGACCTATGAAGGGTTGTCGCTCCGCCACACATTTATGAAAATTTAAATTATTGAAGGGTTGTTGAACCTACTAGTATGATCACCTAACCAACGATAACTACAAGTTTAATTTAGTTCAAAACACTTTGAATGGAATACATCAAGCTTCTCATGTGTTATAACTATATCTGCAACCACACACATCTGGCTCAATTGAACATGGAAAAAACAAATAACAATGCTCTATACAAAAGGGACTAATATTCTTTGTATATATCCCTATCTGGATTGTTCAATTTTTGAATGCAACAGATTATTCACGCATTTGAATACGTTCCCATCTAAAAGACTCTCCACACAATCTTCCTCGTCACAACATACCTGCATACCTGTTAGCATTATGAATTAGATGTTGTCCTTGATGGAAGCCTACCTGATGAGTTGTCCTTGATGACAAGATGAATGGCAACCTACTTAATGAGTTGTCTCTTGATGGAAACCTACTTGTTGAATATGTAAACGTGATGTGATCGATTGTTTTACAGATGTGACAGTGTGTTTTGGCAAAGGCATATTAGTGCAAGGGCAGAGGTTTGATAAAGTTGAAAGTTCAAGAAGTATACATGGGTTCTGGTAAGCAAAGCCGCGTACACATGCGAGTTTGAAGAAGAAAAGGCATGTACAATTTCCACATCGTGGTATTCTAAATACCAAGGGTGTTTACCATGGTATTTCCCTGTGGTATTGAGCCCAGTAACGGATGTTTTGATCTCCTCTAAGAAAACAATTTGCTGGAGTATGGTTTTGACCTATGGTATTGGAAAAAGGCTAAACTATATAATGTGATGAAGATCAATATGTGCAAGGAGTGCAATATGTGCAAGTAATGGAAATCTTATGAATAGTTAGATCTAAAGAAATTTTTCATGTTATGGGCTATTGATGATTTGTTTGATATAAACTAAGTATGCACTTGGGGGTTTGATGATGGATCAGATCCAATAGATTGAATATGATAATCATGATTATGAGATGAGATGTTTTTTTTTTAATGCATGATTTTTCTGTGTATGCTGAGATCTGGGTATGTCTGAAGTTTTGTGTTGCGACGAAGATTTGACTCTGAATTTGCAGATATGTATGCGGATTTTATAGCCTACAAGGCACATACACACACGGATGTGCTTATGGTAAGTCATGTACATGCAGTTTTGGTTTCTGAAAAGCGCGTACACGCGCATATATGCTTTGAGGAAAGTGCGTACAGAAACCACGGTTTTGATGAAAAAGAATGTTTGATCAGTTAATTAGTTTTTGATGTGTTTATGTTGTTTGTCAATGAAGTCTTCTTAATGATATGTGCTTAAAAAATGATGGTCTGATTATGAATTGATTAATTGAAGAATGTTGAAGTTACTTGTTGATTGAAATTGAAGATTAGAGAAATTTCTATCATTAGTTCAGAATGTTGCAGTAGATCTGAGTATGATTTAGTGTTTGTTTCAGAAAGTCAATTTTTCAGTTTTCAATTTTCATAGGTTTAAGAACCATATGTGGGTATGATTCATGAAACCTGTGCACACACGTGGGTTTGATACTATATGGTAACGTATACACTTTGATAGATGGTTGATCAGGGTTTATAGTAATATGATCTGGTTTCTATGATGTGCAGTATGTCGATGTCTGATATTATGGTTCCAGTGATCTGACTGGTTGATTGAGTTTTGATTGAGTTTCAGTTTATTGGGTTTAAGTGATTGGTTGATTCAGTTGTGTCAAATTTTGAGTTACAGTTTGATGATTGATATTGAGCTTAAATGTCGGTAATGGGTCTAGTCTGGAAATTTGATGAAACGTGGCCTACAAGTTATGATGTGTTGTAGCAGGTGGATCAAGTATGAAAATTTATGAAACATGGTCCCCAGAGTTGAGGGAGTTAGAGATTCATTCTAGTAGAATATGGTAAATTAGATCAGGGGGTTGGAGCTCCCTTCCAGTAGCAACTAGAGAACGAGTGAAGGTTGTGGCCTTTAGTAGGTTGGTGTCTGCGTACTCGTACAAGTTTTCGCTAGTATAAGAGCCAAGGGGTTGAAGCTCCCTTCCAGTAGGAGTTGGAGAACGAGTGAAGGTTGTACCCTTTTGTAGGTGGGTGCCTACATACTAGTATGAGTCTGCACCAGTACAAGATTGTAAAAATATTTTTTTTTATATTAAAAGAAGACAGAGACGACAACAACAGGTGGTTTTTTCCCGCATTGGGTTTCCACCTTAAATCCTTGTGTTCATATGTGTTTCTTATGTGTGATGATTTATTTTGTTCTTACTGGACATGGTTACTGTATGTCTAATATTTAATAAAGTACTGATGCACTGGCTGAAGATAAACAGATGATGAATTAAATGAAACATAATTTTACTGGATGTACACTAGTTTTATTTAGAACAATCACGTACACATGTGGTTTCCTTCTAGTAAAGTCACATACAAAAATCAGAATATGAAATGAAAAGTTTTTTATTTTGAAAATACTGATTCACCCCCCCCCGCTTCCCTTTGGTAATTTTCCCAACAATTGGAATTAGAGTAGGTCCTTTGGCAGAAGCTTGATCGCTTGAAGTAGATCCGTTAAGATGGGTAGTCGCGAAGGAGTATTTTCTATCAGAGCTCCTATATTTAATGGAACTAACTTTGTCTTTTGGAAAGTTAGGATGAGAGCATACTTGCAAGCACTAGGAGATGATGTATGGGAAATAGTTGAAAGTGGATATCAATTTCCAACCTCCATTCCTTTAGACATTGCAGGAAAGAAACAATATGAAACCAATGCAAAGGTTGTAAATTCCATCTTGGGAATTCTGACCGAGACCGAGTTTGTGAAGGTAATGCAAATGAACATAGCAAAGGGAATGTGGGATAATATTATTCAAAGTTATGAAGGTGACACCAAGGTAAAAAGTGCTAAACTTCAAACATTTAGAATTCAGCATGAGACATTGAAAATGCTTGATGATGAAAGCATTGCAACATTTTTTTCTTAGAGTAGATGAAGTTGTGAATTCCAAAGTTTGAATCCAAAGTATTTGCTATTGAATAAATGCAGGATATGAAAAGTCTTACCAAGGGTCCTTACCATGGTATTTCCCTGCGGTATTGAGCCCAGTAATGGATGTTTTAATCCCGTCTAAGAAAACCATAGACTGGAGTATGGTTTTGAACTATGGTATTGGAAAAAGGCTAAAATATATAAGGTGATGCAGATCAATGTTGTGTAATATGTGCAAGTAATGGAAATCTTATGAATAGTTAGATCTGAAGCAAATATTCGTGTTATGGGCTATTGATGCTTTGATTGATCTAAACTAAGTAAGCACCTAGGGGTTTAATGATGGATTAGATCCAATAGATCTAAGATAACAATCATGATTATGAGATGATCTGTTTTGTGTTAACGCATGATTTTTCTGTGTATGGCGAGATTTGGGTATCTCTGAAGTTTTGTGTTACGACGAAGATTTGACTCTGAAGATGCAGATCTGTACACAAATTTTATATCCTGCAAGGCATGTACACACACGGATGTGTTTCTGGTAAGCCGCGTACATGCAGTTTTGGTTCCTGAAAAGAACATACACACACATATATGCTTTGAGGAAAGCATGTACAAAACTAGGGTTTTGATGAAAAAGAATCTCTAATCAGCTAATCAGTTTTTGATGTGTTTCCATTGCCTGTAAATGAAGTCTTCTTAATGATCTATGCTTAAACAATGATGGTCTGATTGTGAATTGATTAATTGAAGAATGTTAAAGTTACTTGTTGATTTAAATTGAAGATCAGGGAAAGTTCTGTGATTGGTTCAGAATGTTGCAGTAGATCTGAGTATGATTTAGTGTTTGTTTCAGAATGGTAGCTATTCAGTTTTCAATTTTCAGAGGTTTAAGATCTGTACATAGTTATGATTCATGAAATGCACGTGCACATGCATGTTTTTTTACTGTAAAGTAGCGTATACATTTTGATAGATTATTTATCAGGATTTACAGTGATAGGATCTGGTTTCTGTGATGTGCAGTATGATGTTTGATATTCTAGTTATAGTGATCTAATTGATTAGTTGAGTTTTAATTTACTTTCAGTTGATTGCGTTTCAGTGATTAGTTGATTCAGTTGTGTCAGAGTTTGAGTTACAGTTTGATGATTGATATTGAACTTAAATGTTAGTAATGGGTAAAGTCTAGAAATTTGATGAAACATGGCCTACAAGTTATGATGTGTTGTAGCATGTGGATCCAGTATGAAAATTTATTAAACGTGGTCCGTGAAGTTGAGGGAGTTGGAGCTTCCTTTCAGTAGTAGTTGGTAAATCAAATCAGAGGGTTGGAGCTCCCTTCTAGTAGTAGTTGGAGAATGAGTGAAGGTTGTAGCCTTTAGTAGGTTGGTGCCTACTTATTGGTACAAGTTTACACCAATATAAGAGCCAGGGGGTTGAAGCTCCATTCTAGTAGGATCTAGAGAACGAGCGAATGTTGTAGCCTTTTATAGGCGAGTGCCTACGTACTGGTATGAGTTTGCACCAGTACAATATTGTAAAATTATTTTCTTTATATTAAAAAAGACAGAGACGACAACAGGCGGTGGTTTTTTCCCGCATTAGGTTTCCACCTTAAATCCTCATGCTCATGTGTGTTGTTTATGTGTGATGGTTTATTTTGTTCTTACTTCACATGGTTATTGTCTATCTAATCTTTAATAAAACATTGATGCATTGGACGAAGATAAAAAAATGATGAATTAACTTAAACATAAGTTTATTGGATGTACGCTAGTTGTATTTAGAACAGTCACGTACACATGTGGGTTCCTTTTAGTAAAGATGCGTATAGAAATCAAAATATGAAATGAAAAGTTTGTGATGTTGAAAATACTGATTCACCCCCCCTCCCCCCTCTTAGTATTTTTCCCAACAATACCTATAAACAAGCTCGCATCTAGACTTGTTTCACAAATGAGGAAGTGAGCATTCCTAGAGTTTCATATTGAAATATGTAGTATCTGATTTATACATACGATCTTGTAGATTGCATCTAGATGATAGAAGATGGCAATGTCTAGACCAATAAAAGCAATAGTGGTGCTCGTTTAGGAGAATCAATTGTTCGACCACATGATGGGATGGATGAAGGAGTTGAATCCAGAGATAAATGACGTGATAGAAGAAGAATGGAACCCCATTTCCATAACATATCCTAACTCTACTAAAGTTATTTTCCAAAATAAAGTTGAATATGTCGATCTAGATGTCAAGCCATTAGAGTACTTTTGAAATTCCACCGAAACCTCTGTGGATCCTCCTCTCATGAACAACTCCGCCTGTGATGGATGACACCTCTACTGATGGTATTATTGGCCCCAAGCCCTATTACTTCTAGTGTTGGTCCGTTAGACAGTCGATTCGCCATGTTCTCTGAAAACTTAGAGTCTAGAGTCTAGAGTACGCTACTACGTAGGTGACAAGAGGTTGTTGCAACAATAATAAAACGTAATTGAGCCTCGAGGTTGTTTCATTTCCATTAGGTAGTGATGGGTTGTTTTGCCTCCACTTTTTGGCTTGTCCAACATGACAAAGTAATTATCCACATTGAATTTCTCCGAACTATGCTTCACTTTACATTTTGGTGTTTCTTCTTTGCAGTAAGTGAGTGACCGTGTTTCCTTGTTTTTTCTGAGAGCAACCTCTTTCCGTGAATTTCCTTAATGTTGTGTTTGGACTAATCAATCATTTCGAAAGTAATAATGTTTGTTCATTTTGGTTTTCTGCAAGTTGGTGTGCATCTCTCCCAGTTACTGCTTTAATGCACAACTTTCTAATAAATATCTTGTTCTTTTTCTTCATGTTTTAAAGAGTAATTCTGGATACTAGAGCAGCTTCCCCTACCATTGGGGGTTTGGGATCATCACAATATTGGGTTTCAAATCCCTTGAAAAGGAAGAAAGCTCCCACCCAGTCAAGGTGAGCAAATTTACAATTACTTTCTTTGGGGGATTGCAGGGTTATATAAGTATAAAATGTGTTTTGCAAAAGGTTCTTTGGGTTCACCTTCTACTGATTGAGTTCTCTTTTCAAAATATTTAGATTACAAATGAGGTACCTCCTAAAATTTGAGAATGAAACCTTAAATGCAATTGATGAAACATTCAAAAAAATATTTGATTGAGATTTATTCCTTTAGAATACTTATTATCAGACTTGCATTGGTAATTAAAACTTGTAGAGTACCACATTTTGCAATTATGGGGTCGAGAGAAACTGTATTAATGATTTTATACAGGTTACTCATTTACCTTTCACCATCTTAACTAGTTTTTAAAATGTAATTTTTTATTGAAATCACTCATGAGTCTTGGACGCTAAGTAACTTAGTTTATATATATATAATTTTTGGATATAAACTTTATATTTTATATTTTCCATTAAAATCATTGTAAGCATTTTTATGGTCAGATTTATTTATTTATTTATTTTAAATATATATTTGGATTGGATAAAAACTTTATATTTTATATTTTCCATTAAAATCATTGTAAGCATTTTTATGGTCAAATTTATTTATTTATTTATTTTAAATATATATTTGAATTGATATTACGACATTTTTTTTTCAAATTTCTCCAAAACAAAATTACAAATTGTATATTTCGCATGGCATTGTATAATCATTGAATTCCATCAATAATTTTTATGTCCTAATTTATTCTCTTCTGAAGATAATAGCTATTCACTTTTTATAAAATTTACAAGTATCCCTCCGGTTAAAGATTCTCATATACATTTCAAAATATCATCACAAAAAGTTAAAAAAATTGGAGAAAACAAATACATCAATAAACAATCATGTGATTCGAAAAAAAAAATTTAGACCCGAGGGTTAAGAAAATAATTTTGTTGCTAACTTTCTTTAGTTTTTGTGTTTTCAAATGCACCTTCGTTCATATCCATTGCAACCTTATATAGAGACATTTGCTTCTATATTTTGATGCCTATAGAGATTATCAAAGGAAATCTGAGTAAAGTGAGGAATTTGGTGTTGTATTTTCTAAAAAATAGGAGAGAAAATATAATTTTCGATTCTTGCAATTCCTTTTACTTAATTAATGATATTTTGAGAGTCCCCATAGATATAAATTGAGGAGATTGCATGTGAGGTAGCAATCTAAAGTAATAATTTAAGAACAAAAATTCAATTTAATTGTTTGAAACAAAACCAATATTTGTAGAAAAAGATATGGAAAATCTTAGAGAAAGATTAACAATTCCATGGGCTTCTCCTAGAGAAGGGTCCTTTGCACACCCAATCAAAGAATGCGCAAGTTCTGCATGTCTATATATCCATAAATCCATAACATGAGGATTATGAGAATGTAAAACATGTTCACGACAAGAAATAATTTTCACAATGGCCAGGTTTTGAATAACAATTTTCGTTGTAGAAATAGTCTTATTTTTGAAGATAGTTGGTTTGTTTCCAACTTGTGTGGGATTTTATCTGAGATGAAAACTATAAAGAAAGTCACTCATTAATGAGACCTTTCATATACTTCGAATATAATTATTTATGTTTTGTCATATTTCTATTCTTATGTTGTTCTCATTAAGATATAGTAATATCTATATGTTTATTTTTGGTTTCGTAAGAGAGACAAAATATTATGGAATGTCAAATTTATTAATAAAGTTTGATCAAATGTCTCATTAGAAATGAGATATATTTTGAAAATTCAACGAAATATAATTAACTTTTATTAACACAAATATTTTTGGTTTTTTCTGTATAAAAATAAAATGTAAAGATAATATACCATTATCAATTGAAATGCAATTTTTTAATCTTTTCATTGTAAAAATGCATTATGAATATAAACACTTCTAATTAAAATTAAGACAGACCGTTCAAATATAATAACTAACCCAAATACCTCCTTACATATCCAACATTAAACTTATACAACATGTGTGCACAACATTCTATCTCTTAATTAATAGAAACACCCCACGCACATACAACACTAAATGTCAAAAGATGTGTACAGACTCCAGAGTTTGTAGAGGCCGATATGATGTCATGGTATTACTGGGCAACTCCTATTTCTTACCCCATAGAAAAGTTAATGCAGTCTGACATGCAAGGGAAATAACAGTTTCTTTGCTGCTAAAGTGCCAAAGTCAACTTTGAGAGAAATATAAATGCAAGAAAACTGCGATTCCCCTAGCATGTCAGATTGCATTAACTTTTCTATAGGGTAAGAAATAGGAGTCCTATTTCTTACCCCATAGAAAAGTTAATGCAGTCTAACATGCAAGGGAAATAACAGTTTCTTCGCTGCTAAAGTGCCAAAGTCAACTTTGAGAGAAATATAAATGCAAGAAAACTGCTATTCCCCTAGTATATCAGATTGCATTAACTTTTCTATGGGGTAAGAAATAGGAGTTGCGGGCATCACTGCCTGTACAAAATGCCTTCCTAATCAATCTCAGAGGCATCGAAATCTGCCTATGCCCAGAGTCATGCCCAGAGTCGCCCGTGGTCGGAGATCTGCAACACAACCTCCTTTTCCATACCACAATATCTGGCGGAGACAACGAATCGCTTGCACAGGCACCTTGTCTTCTTCCGCATCAACTACGCAATCGTGCTTCTGGCACTCGTGCTCTTCAGCCTCCTGGGTGAACCCATCTCTTGCCTGTGGTTCTCGTCGTGGCCATCGCCTGGGATGCGTTGTACTTCTTCCGGAGCGAGCCGATCGTGATCTTCAACTGTAGCTTCGATGATGGGGTTATTCTGGCGGGGCTGACCCTGGTCACGGCCCTGGCGTTACTACTGGCCGGGGTTACGAGAACGATCTTGAATTTAGTTGCGTTGGGATTTGCGATCGTTATCCTCCACGACGCATTGCGCGCCTCCGACAATTTGATTATGGATGAAGGGGAGGCCACTCGCGGGGCCGCAGTCTCCTCCACTGATTACCAATCTAAGCTGCTAATAATAGTGGTCGAAGCTTCTTGATGATCTTGGTAGGGACATGCCGTATTAGGTTCGGAGCTATGTCACAAGGTTCTTCTAATTTGAAGTTTTGAATTTTAGTGATAAAATTGTATAGTCATTGACCGGAATTTATAGTCATTGATTAAGTCCATAAATCAAAACTCGTAATTTCATGTCAGAACTTAAGTTTTAAATTTATTCTTCCTGTGACCATGTTTATGGTAAAAAAATTTTATATTTATGATATCGATTTCTTATTATTTAATCTTATAATTCATATATATATGGAAAACTCTAATAAAAACCTCATCACAAAATTTAAAACTCAAATCATACCTAATCATTGTGAAACCCAAACCATGTGAGATAGGTTTGGAGTTCTAAATAAATCAAACCTAATCATTGTGAAACCCAAACCATGTGAAATAGGTTTGGAATTCTAAATTTCCATTTTTTAATTGAATAAATAAATCATTATTGTGTCCAACTAAAGATGGGATTCTTTTGTTTATTTTTCCAATATAGAACAATTGTATGGGTTATTTTGTTAAAATGTTGTATTAAACTTTAAAGCAATTACATATCTTGATTTTAATACTCTAACAAAATTGGAACTCCTTTTGGCCCCATTGTGTGGCTTAAAATGTTGTGTAAAATTTTAAATCAATTATATATATTGATTCCAATATCCAGTAGCTAGGTCCTTTAGGCCTTAAGGTATAGTTTTGGCTTAGATTAGATTATTATAAATTTCATTTTTTATTAATTGATTTGTTTTCAATAATAATGATCAGTTAATCTATTTTAACTTAATAATAATTATTTTTATTAGTTTTACAATTGAATTATAATAATTTTTCCATATTATATATACATATTTTAAATTTCTTCTTTATAAATAAAAAATTTATAAAAAAAATTAATAAATAAAATTAATAAATAAAAAATATGTATCTATTTTATTTATAATTTAAATGTATTTAACATAAAAATATATATATCACACTACTTTTTAGTACTATAAAAATACTCTTAATTATTAAACTTATTCAATCTTTCATATTAAAAATCATATTTTCTTAACTTCATCACTTTCTTAACCAAACATGTTTGTAATATAATTTAAAAATCATATTTTCTTAACTTCATCACTTTCTTAACCAAACATATTTGTAATAGAATTTGAATATAATTTTTTTATTACTAAACATATCCTTTCTAAATTTTAAACATGTACCTCTTTGTTTTTATCTGAACTTTTCATACAAATCAAATTCAAAATTATGATCCATTTGAAAATGAAAATACTTTATTTGCCTAACTTTTGATACCAACCAAACTCTAAGTTATGATCCCCTTACTGGAGTTTGAACATGAAAATATTTTAGGTTGCCAAACTTTTCATACCAACCAAAATCTAAGTTATGATCCCTTACTAGAGTTTCAACATGAAAATACTTTATGTTACTTAACTTTTCATACCAACCAAACTCTAAGTTATGATACCTCACTAGAGTTTGAACATGAAAATACTTTATGTTTCCCAACTTTTCATACCAACCCAACTCCAAGTCATGATCCTTTACTAGAGTTTGAATATGAAAATACTTTATGTTGCCCAACTTTTCATACCAACCCAACTCCAGTTATGATTCCTTACTAGAGTTTGAATATGAAAATACTTTATGTTGCCCAACTTTTCATACCAACCCAACTCCAGTTATGATTCCTTACTAGAGTTTGAACCTGAAAAATACTTTATGTTGCCCAACTTTTCATACCAACCAAACCCTAAGTTATGATACCTTACTCGAGTTTGAACATGAAAATCCTTTATGGTGCCCATTGATCTCGTATCCAGTTAAACTTGAGATAGATGGGTCTGTTTATTTATTTTCTCGCCATTGATTTATGGAGAGTTCAATCTATAATACCCATGTTATGCTACAGCAAAGAGGAAAGAAGAAGACAGTTAACATTATTTTTGTTGTTTGCAGAGGCCGATCTGATATCATGGCGGGAGCACCTTTAGCTTTATTCATGCGAATCCCAGAGAAATCGAATTCCGTCTACGCTCAGACTCGCCCGTGGTCGGAGCTTTACAGCACAGCCTACTTTTCCAAACCACGATCTCTCTCAGACGCAAAGCACCGTCTGCGCAGGAACCTGACGCACTTCCGTTTCAACTACGCAGTGCTGCATCTGTCACTCGTAATGCTCGCCTGCTTCTATGAACCCCTCAGATTTCTCATGATCCTTCCCGTCGTGGGCGTCATCTTGTTCGCACTGCGCTTCTTCCGGAGCAAGCCGCTCGTGGTCTTCAACGGGAGCTTCGGTGACTGGGTTGTGCTGGCGGGGCTGCACATTGTCACGTTCTTCGGGCTTCTGCTGAGTGGGGTTACGGGAACGATCTTAACCGTAGTTGCGAGCGGGTTTGCGATCGTTGTCTTCCACGCTGCATTGCGCGACGCCGACGATTTGTTTATGGATGAACAGGAGGCCATTCTCGAGGGTATCGTCTCCTCCGCTGGCGACAAATCTTAAGCTGGTCGGAGCTTCTGATGATCTTGGTATGGACATGCATGTGTATTAGGTTTGGAAATTTCCATTTTTTTAATTGAATAAAAAAATAATGGTTTTGTGGGGGATAAAGATGGGATTATTTTGTTTATTTTTCCACGACATCTATGGGTTAATTTGTTAAAGTGTTTTATTAAAATTTAAGTTGATTACATATCTTGATTCTAATATTCAACGGATTTGGAGTTCTTTTTGGCCTGACGTAGGGCTCCAAACATGAATTATATATTGATTTTTTCCAGCTTATTTTTTTTTTCCGGTTGGTTAAAATGGTGCATTAAACTTTAAATCAATTATATTGATTCTAATACCCAAAATTTATTAAGATTATCATGGAATTTTTTGGTTTTTGTTTGTTTTTTCTTTTCATATGTTTTTCTCTTTTTCTTTTTTTCGTTTTATGTATATTTAGATTTAGTAATTTTTTTATAATAACAATTTAATTTTAAATTTATATAATATTTTTAAAGTTTAGACATAAATGTATGATATATAATTAAGGCTAAAATATAAATATAAAATATATAAATATTTTTGTTTGTAAAATAAAAAATTAGTCAATAAAATATATATTGTATCATGTTAAACTGGAGATACGTGGATTTGTTTATTTCTTATTTCTTTTCCTTATCTTAAATTTTCATACTAACCAGATTCCCAGCTATAATCCCGTACTAGAGTTTAAACATGAAAACACTTTATTTTTCTCACTTAGCTCGTATCATGTTAAACTTGAGATACATGGATTTGTTTATTTCTTATTTCAACCCTTCATTTATGAAGACTTCAATGTATGATGCCCATGTTCTGCTACAACAAAGAGGAAAGAAGAAGACAATTAACATTATTTTGTTGAAGACAATTAACATTATTTTGTTGGTAGGGCACAGAAGATAAAATGTATCTCAATCATAATTGTGAGTGAGCTTCTTTTTTGTAAATAGACATATTTGTTGTTATAGTATAGAAGGTAAAATGTATCTCAATCATAATTGTGAGCTCTTTTGTAAATAGACATTTTGATATAGATTAGTAATATTTTTAAAAAGGATAAACTTAAGATAAGGAGAAGCATTGTGTCAAGCTAATTAGGTTGTGTATTGATAAAAAGCTTATAAGTGAGTGATAGTTATGTTAATAATTATATGTATTTCTTTTCAGATTGTATTTTTTATTTGCCAATTTTAATGGGCAAACATTATTTACCTTACAGAGAATCAATTCTAATATATATATTTTGATTTAAAATACTTCATGTTGAAAATTTGATTTGTGATTTAATTTTAAGGAGTTCTTCCTTAGCATACATTTCTATATAAGTTAGGATACATTTCTATGATTTAGGATGCATCCCTACAAATTAGGACGAGGGATGTAGTGTTTAACTAATGTGAAAAATTGGAAGGCCAAGGCCATGTTTATTGTCTTCTAATGGAGTTAATTTGGGAAAAGGACAAGTGACTGAATCTCAAAGGAAGACTGAATGCACAATTGTAATGATAATTTATTGAGCATGAGTTTGCTTGTGAGCTTGTGAGGGAAAGAATGTGCAAGAAGAGCTTGTGCAAGATTAGAAAAAGGAAGAATTTCTTGGGAGTGCACATAGAAATAGGAGGAAACTCTTAATAGGAACTTTTAATGCGCTACGAAATAGGAGTTCTAGTGCACATAGATTTAGAAAGCAAGGCTTAGAGTCTTGCATGTGTTTCAAGCTTGGCACTAGCAGAGAAATCAGTTTGATCTCTATTGAAACTATATTGTATTGTAAGAGATCTATTGCTTATTCTTCTTCAATAATATTCTCAAGCAAGTAGAGGGTTCTCCACTTAGGTTTTCTAGAAAAATTGGATTGTTGAATTATGTGATTTTGTACTTATTTATGTTCCTATTTTGCTCCAAAATAAGTAGAGAAATTCTATGTCTATATGAAAAAAAATTAGTTTTCAGATACACAATTTAACAAATTTTCTATAGATTATATTGAAATATAAATAAATTCTATTAAGATATACACTTAAATTTAAAATATTCCAAATTAAATAAATTATATCCCATATATATTTTATGTGATGCTCCCTTGCTGATACATATGTTAGTTTTTCAATGACTTTAAAGGAAAATGAGTCCAAAAATCACTACAATACACCTCTCAACCTAACTATGATACTGCTCAATGCTTATGCTTATTGATAACCGATTGAAAGTTCTGAATATGACAAACGTGTATTCTAATTTTCTGTCCTTTTGAGTTATCATAAAATATTATGAAAAAGTGTCCTGGTGTAATAGATTTTGAAGCTTGCTAATTTGAAATGTCAATATACTACTTGTTTGTCAATGATATTGATATTGTTCGTGTTAGACTAATATGTTGTGAATGAATAACAACAATTAACACAGTGAATAGGAAAGTCTGTAATAGGGATTTATAAAAAGAAGCTTTACCTTTTTAAATAATAAGGTGTCATGAGAGAAATTATTCAAATTGCTGTTATAATTTTAAAGTGGTAATTGTGCAGAGGGGTTTTGCCTGAGAGCAGGACACATGGGAAGGAATGTATGAGTAATATTTAAAATAGGTAAACAGTAATATAATAATGTTATATTAAATTATATAAAATACTATTTGTGTAATATATTTCACAAAAATTAGATTCCCACTTCCAGTAATAAAAAGTATCAATCCAGTAAAACATCTTTACTTTTGTTATCTTATAAGGCATTATGGCATTGGCTAGTGTGGTCTGATCTCCTCCAATTCCATGTATATATAATCTCTTTTAATAACACACAAAAAACCTTAAAAAACTTCACATTTCATTCCGATTTTCTCAATGCTTTCATTACCGGCTGCAAATACACCAGATGTTTTTAATGCCTTCATTACAAGCTGAAAATTCCTAATGCCATTTTTACCAGTTGCAAATACAGTAGATGTTCTTAAATGTTAAATGTTGTCTTCATCTATCTTTTTCTGAAAAGATTATTTGATTGTAAACATATTTAAAAAGTACCTCGTTCTGGTGAAGTAACTCTATTATATAATAAACAATGATGAAGATGTATTGTTAAAGTAAATATATCTACCATTTATAAACAAATGGTGAAAATACATCATTGGTAGAGATTTTTAGTATTGCTTTCGAACTTATGCATATTCATGCAAGCACATCACAAGGGTTCATATTCTTTCTTCTCAAAATTTTGGCTAGCGTCATCCCTTTAAATTCCATATTCATTTCTTTATTATTCACTATTCTTAATCAGTGGATTGACCTTGATTATGGTATATAGATTTGTGTGACCGTTAATGCCTTTATGGCAGTATACTAAGGAAGCCTCATTAGCAATGTCTATCCATCTGTTTTTGTAGTAATCCTCCTGACATTCATATGCATCTTTGTGTTACTCTAATGAGTTTTCTTAACATCTATATGAACTTCAATTTTGAACGTATCAATCCCATTGAAACATAAAAATTGTATTTTACAATTTTATGAATGCGTGTAAAAACTGCAAATCTAATAAGCATAATTTTTTTAGTCTCTCACTTATATAACTTATTTCATCCTTCTATAAATGATATTATGTATCGCTCTCTCTTAATAATTGAATATTGAAGGACATACTTTCAATCAATAAATGATATTATGTATCGCTCTCTCTTAATAATTGAATATTGAAGGACATACTTTCAATCAAATGTAAAAGCATTTATAGAAATCCCATTATGTATTACTTTTTCTGGGTAATATTGGATATTGGATAATCATGGAGGTGAAATTTTAGCACTAGAATTATATAAATATAAAGAAAATATGGATCAGATTGTTTTTGAGTTTATATTGATAAAACATTTTTGTTTTTAAAAATTTAGAATTTATGTAAAAGAAATAAAAAAGTATAAAAGGAAAAATGTGCATAACTAAGAACTATAATATAAAGTGTTATTTTATAATTAAGAGCAAAATAAGTTAATACTTTGAAAAAGGGCATGGGATTCAATTAGATTATTTGTCATGATTTCTAGCTTCCAAGCAAACTTTATTTCAGTTGTTTCTCTAGGAAAAACATTGTCCCCATAGTTGCACTTGTCTCCCTTGTAATATTAGATATTCAATGACATCATATCCCAAATTTCCTTTTGGAGATATTGTATATTGAATGATATTATATCTAGAATTTTTCCATCGCTAGTCTAATTTATTAATTGTAATATAAATTAGAGTTTTCAATACCAAGTAGAATACTAACACAATTATGATGTGTTGATCTAGAATTATATAAGAAAAATTATTAGAAAATAATTATTCGTAATTTTTAAAAGTGACTAATTAAGATGATTTTCATCTCAAATTCCATTAAAACCCCATCATGAAGTTATGTCCATAGTAGAAAATACAATTTCTAGTTGTTCTATAATTGATTCTCATTATACTTATCAACCAATGTTCTTTATTCCCTAACTAAACTATGGTGCTACCATTATTTTTAATCATTCAACTCTTTTTTTCATGAATGTAGCATACTCATACACAACCTTCATATTTTTAAATGGATACCAACTTCACAATAATCGAAAAAAAATTCATTACCAATCAAATTTTCAAATTTTCCAATTGGAGTAGGGATTGGGTTTTCCTACAATACTTAGAAAGAAATTAACGCAACTATAATATGTAGACATAGTATTGCACAAGAAAAAGTTTGAGCAAATAACAATCCAAAATTCCTAATCGTGACCAATTAACGTGATTTTCATCTAAAAATATTCCCTTAAAACAAATTTCAAATGATAAGAGGAAATTCATTTTAATTCCCATGATAATTTTTTTTTTCAAAATAGAAACTACGTCTAATTTCATGCACAACATTTCAAATCACTTATAATTAATGTGTTTAGTTAACAAATTCTTAAATATAGATAAACAACATTGCAAATGAATTACCTTCTTTTAAAATTTTTCCAAGACAATCATAAGAGTGATTCACATCCCTTCCATAGCATCTGGAGTGGGTGTAAATGCTAAGTTAAGCTTTGTGATCACAAGTGTAATGAAAAACTTACTAGGCTATATGCTTCACTCTATCCTTACCTAACATTATTTTGTCGTTATAGTCACAAAAGGAAAAATGTATCTCAATCATAATTGTAAGCTCTTTTTGCAAATAGACACTTTGATATGGATTAGTAATATTTTTAAAAGGATAAATCTAGGATATGAAGGAGCATTGTATCGGGCAAGCTAGTGTTGTGTTTTGGTAAAAAGATTATAGGTGCATGGTAGTTATGATGATAATTGTATGTATTCATTTTTGGATTGTATCTTTCATTTGCCAATCTTAGGTTAGAATGAAAGGAAAAACATTATATACTTAACATTGAATATATATATATATATATATATATAGATTTTAAATGCTTCACAACAAATAGATTATGTTGAAAATAGTAGCAAAGAAGGGTTCCTTGATTTGTGCCTTAATCAAAGGGACTCATACAAGTTTTTTCTTAGCATGTTCAATTTCCTATAAGCTAGAAATCAATTCATATAAGTTAGGAACCAATTTCGGATGAGTCCCTAAAAATTAGGATGAGTGATGAAGCAGTAATCTAATATGCAAAAGTGCAAGGTCGCGTTTATTGTCTTCAAGTGAGAGTTAATTTGGGAAAAGGAATAGAATTGAGACTATTTGCATGAGTTAGTTTAACTCAGCTAACTCATCAATCACAAAAACTCATTAGTCACAAAAATCAATTCCTAAAATATATTTTACCAAAGTTAGCCATTCCAATTGCTTATAAGGAAGAGTGGAGGCACAATTGTAATCATAATTTATTGAGCACAAGTTTTCTTGTGAACTTGTGAGGGAAAGAAACGTGCAAGAGGAAATTGTGTTGAGATTAGAAGAAGGAAGGATTCCTTGGGAAGGAATTTCCTATTTAATAGGAGTTTCTAATGTGGTAGGAAATAGGAGCTCCTAGTGCCTATAGATTTAGGAAGCAAGGATCAAAGTCCATTGTAAGAGATATATTTCTCATTCTTCTTCAATAATATTCTCAAGCAAGTTGAGGGTTTTCCCACTTGGGTTTCCTAGAAAATTGTGTTGTTGAATTGTGTGCTTGTGTATTCATTTTTGTTCCTACAAAATAAATAGAGAAATTTTGTGTTTATATGAAAAGAAAGTAGTTTTGATATTGTTCATTTCGCAGTTGTAAAATTTTGTAGATTTTCTATAGATTATGTTGGGATATAGATAGATTATATGGGGATATAAACTTGACTCTAAAATATTTCAAATCAGACTGATTAAATCCCAATATATATTTCATGTGATGCTCCCCTGCTAATGCATATGTTAGCCTTCCAATCCACTCTAGGGGATGAAAGATGAGATATACTATCCAAAAATCACTACAATAGACCTCTCAACATAACTACCATGTTGCTTAATGCCTATGCTTATTGATAACCAATTGAGAGTTCTGAATATGAAAAACTCGTATTCTAATTTTCTATCCTTTTGATATATGATAAAATATTATGAAAAAGTACCCTTGTGTATGAGATTTTGAAGCTTGCTAATTTGAAATGTCAATATGCAAATGCTTCCAACAAAGTTACTAAGATCAACTTGTTTGTGAATGATGTTGTTCCTATTAGAGTAACATTTTTTGAATGAACAATTGAGAACATAGTTGACAGAGTGAATAGGAAAGTCTATAATAGGGATTCATAAAAAAATAAACTTTACCTTTCTGAAAAGTGTCATGAGAGAAATTATTCAAGTTGTTGTTATAATTTGAGTGGTAATTATGTATAGGGGTCTTGCTTGAGGGGAGGAAATATGGTAAAGGATGGTATGAGTAACATTTAATGCATGTAAGTGGAAATATAATAATATTATGTTAAATTATATAAAATGCTTTATTTCACAAAAATTGGGCCCCCCACTTCTAGTAATAAAACTTCTTTACATTTGTTATCTTATGAAGCATTGTGGCATTAGTTAGTGTGATCTAATCTCCTCCATCTCCATGTGTCTATGTAATGTCTACTTTAACAACACAAAGCACAAACACACCAAAAAATTTAAATAACCTTCACATTCAATTCCATTGATATACAGTGATTTTCTCAATACCTTCATTACTGGCTGCAAATACACTGGATGTTTCTAATGCCTTCATAACCAAACGAAAATACCCTAGATTTTCTTATATGTTAAATAGGGCCTTCCATCTATCTTTTTCTAAAAAATTGATTTGATTGTAAGAATATAAAAAAAACTACCTTATTCTATTGAAGTAACTCTACCATACCATTTATAAACAATGATGAAATTCTATTGTTAAAGTAACTTTAGCTATCTTTTATAAACAAATGGTGAAAATCCATTCGTATTCTTTCTTCTCAACACTTTGGCCAGTGTCATCCCTTTAACTTCCATATTCATTTCTCCCTTTAACTTCCATATTCATTCCTTCAGTATTCACTGTTCTTAAATCAGTCGATTAACCTTATAATATAGATTTGTGTGACCGTTAATGCCTTTATTAGAGTATACTAAGGAAGCCTCATTAGAAATATCTATCTTTCTATTTTTGTAGTAATCCCTCTTCATTTATACGCATCTTAGATTTTAGTATAATGAGCTTTCTTAACATTTGTATTAACTTCATTTTTTAATATTTTAATCATCTTCCAATATAACATTTTACAATTTTATGAATGTATGCAAAAATTTCATAGCTAATGATTATAAAATTTGTAATCTTTTTCACTTTTATAAATTATAATGGAAGTCTTATTTCATCGTCGGAATTCTTGGGATTATGTATAGAGGGTGAAATTTTAGTATCATAATTTTGGGATTATGTATAGAGGGTGAAATTTTAGTATCATAATTACATAAATATAGAGACAATATCAATCAAATTGACAAAACTTTCTTGTTTCTAAAAACCCCAAACTTATCTAAAAGAAATAGGGAACTAACATAAAATATATTGTGCATAACTAAGAACTATAACATAAAAGTGTCATTGCATAAATAAGAGAAAGATAAATTAATACCTTGAAAAAGACCATGGACTCCTATCGGATTATTTGTCATGACTCCTAGTTTCCAAGAAAAATTTCCTTCAAATGTTCATCCAATTGCCTCCCTTGTAATATTAGATATTGAATGACATCATATCTCAAATTTTTATAAGAGTGACATCATGCATCACTTCCTCTTTGGTGATATTAGATATTGAAAGTTGTTATATCTCAAAAAAAATCATTGCAAATGTAATTTACCAATTGGTATATAAATTGGAGTTTTCAATGCCCAATAAAACATTAACATAGCTATAATGTGTTAATCTAGAATTATATAAGAAAAATTCTTAGAAAACAATTATTTATACTTTTTAAATGTGATCAATTAACATGATTTTCATCTCAAATTCCATTAAAAAAAATAAAAAAATTAAGCTCATCATAAAGTTGTGCTCATAATAGAAAATATATTTAATTTCTAGTTACTCTATACTTGGTTCACATTATACGTATTTACCAATGCTCTTTCTTCCCTAACTGAACTATGATGCTACCATTATTTTTAATCATTCAGCTCTTTTCTTCATCAATGTGACATACTCATGCACAATCTCCACACTTGTAAATGGATACCCACTTCATGATAATGCATAATTTCTTCATTACCAATCAAATTTTCCAATTGGAATAGGGATTGGGTTTTTCAACAACACTTGTAAAGCTAGTAACATAGTTATAATATATAGGTATATAGTTGTGTAAGAAAAAGTCCAAGAAAATAACCATCCATAACTCCTAAACATGACAAATTGACATGATTTTCATCTAAAAAGATTCCCTTCAAGAAAAAATCAAATGATAAGAGGAAAGTCAGCTTAATTCCTATAGTAGAATTGTTTTCATAATAGAGACTACCTCTAATTTCATGCACAACATTTCAAATCACTTAGGATTCATGTGTTTAATTAAAAAAAAAATGAATATAGATAAACAACAAGACCAAAGAATTGTCTTTTCTTAAAAAAACTCCAAGACAAGCATAAGAGTGATTTACATCCCTTCGAGAGGAATATGGTGTGGGTGTAACTGCTAAGTTAATATTTGTGATCACAAGTGTGAAGAAAAACTTACTAGACTCCATGATTTTCTCAACCCAACCCATAATGCCATGAATAAACAAAAATGAACCCTTGCTATGAATTCACACAATGCAAAATCCCCCAAGAAACTCAACCAACATTCAGTCAACCACGATGCAACATAAAATAATTGTGTTGCATCTTAATATTTCTTGATAAGGACCACTGGGTTTCGAAATGGGGCCAACCATAGGGGTGTTAGCCTTACTTTGAGGTCCTAAGAGAGCTTAACACGAGTTTTGTGTTTACCTCCATGAATCTCAAGCACTTGACTGACATGGCATTGTCAAGCAGGGGTACACCTTGTGGCTCCCATATTTTCCACATTAAAGCTCCCAAGTGATTAAGTGACAATGAAGTTTAAGAGCACAAAAGATAAACAATGAATTTTAAGAGCACAAAAGAGAAATCTCAAGTTAGCATACTTTTTCTACCCACATATCAAATTGTCCCAATGATGACTTCATTGGTGATTTGAAACATCATCTCAAAAAAAATGAATATTATGGATCGAATTCTGAACTAACTTGCTACAAGTTTTATCTCATTAATTCCAAGACAATTGGAAAAATGTAGGTTCCATATCTGATTCATTTTGGTTTTAATATGCATGGATTTATACCCCATAGAGAATTTTTCTCTCCATACCTTCATCTCAAATGTTGATGTTTGGTGAATAGACAAAGAAGGCCATTCTCACACTAAAGGGGATGCTATGAGTCAAGGGTGCCATTTTGGGGGATGCTTCCAATATGTTTGAAAAATATATCACCTAATGAAAATAAATTATCAAATTGTTTCCCTTGGAAAAAACCACCACTTGGGGTTGTTTAAGAAATAACCTCTTGATTCTAATAACAATTTTCTTTTTTTTTGAACTCTTAGATGGGAAATGAATCACCTTGGAAGTGGATGAGGGGCTTTCAGTTGCAGTTATAAAGGGAAAAATTCAAGTCATAGAAGGGTTTCCCATCTTTGAGCAATGGTACCTTTCATTGATAGGCCACTAGAGCATTTCCACACTTTGTTAGATTACAACATTGGAAAGGAGGCAAGCCTATGCCTTTATTTAGTAGTTTTATTGCGGGAATGGCTTACAAGAAAAGAATTATGTTTCTCATCTAGGACTCAGAAATATTTGACTCCCAAAAAGGGAACAAATAACGTTTTTTTATTCTTCAATTAAACCCTCCGTATATCATCAAATGTCGATATTATTATTGATTTCACTCAACCATCTTTGGCTAGACTCCCTAAGAAGGGTCATGTCCCTTCTATTTTGTAAATCAAGCATAATGCCACTACTTCTAAAGTTATATCTAGCTTGGGTATGTGATAAAGAAGAGTATTATTTAATGCAATGCATTATCCACATGTTTATATTAGTGTTTCACCCTTTGTGAATCACATTTAGACTTATATGGAAAGGTATTGAGAATTCTTCTTAGAGGAATTCATGTTAATGCATCTACCTTATAAAAGTTTCTTCATTTTAGAGTTTGTTATGAACATTAATAGAACTAAATTTTCAGGTGAATGACCTTGGTTCGAGGGGGAGAGGCCATTTTTATGAAGCCACGATCCCCTAGTTTTAACTTAAATTTGGAATATTTTCCAAAGATCTTGTTTTGGGTAAGATCGCCTAGCCTCTCATTAGTGTGTTAGGGGTTTTTAAACCCTTAGAGCCATTGGAAATATCTTGGATAAGTTTGTTAACTTGGCTCTCTACACTTGCAAGAAGGTTTCTATTAAATTCTTGTGTTTTTACATCTATGTTGATTTGAGCATAGATATTCTAAGCTAGAAACAAAGAATGGTAGTTGGTTTCAACTTATCAACCACAAAGATGTTGTTTTTTGTTGCAAGATTTTTTTTGGATCATGGACATAGGTAAACTTCTTGCCTTAAGGAAAATATGACTAGGAGCAAAACAAAAAAGTATAAACACTCATCGTGGAGAAACTTAGAGGATAACAATTAGGTGGAGCATTCCAAGTCCTTAGAGGTTCCCAATTTTTCAATGCCTTGTTGTAATCTAATCTTGCATCCATATGAGGATGGAAGCAATATTGCATGACTATGATTCATGATTCCACCTCATTTTTAATTGTGCCAATGCATGAAAATTCCTTCGGTAAGGAGAAGATAATACACGAGTAAAATTATTTGGATTGGGAAGGAGACACAAGTGTTAAAGTTAAAAATCATAATGAAATTAAACTTATGGTGATTGCAATCTCTAATAGTTTTAAATCAAGGAGTATGGAAAAAGGGGAAAAAAAAACTTGGATTTTGTTTCATATTATGTAAATTAGTGAAGTTTTGTAATGGATAACAAATGTTTATCCTTTTATTTCCAAGGAAAAAAAAAACATTTGGTAGCATCCATCACAACACATACTTGAGGATTTCCGTTCAATGCAGGTCACTCACTTTAGAAATCCATCCCACCAAGGTAATTGTTCAAGAAGAAGAATGAGGTGTTGATTGCCCTTTTGAGTAGCTTGGTATGACAGTAGTTCGCTTAAAAACAACCAAAAATCAACACAAATATGTGTTAGAGTTATATTTTTCTATCTTTCCCAAACTTTCCTAATCACAAGAATAATGTATTTCTTTATTATAACCATAGATTTATTTATTGATTCTTCGTCCCTTAACAATCAACACACATTGGTTTACCACAATCCACAGTTTCTAAGTGCAAGTTGCAATGGTGGGTATGGGTTTTAGGGGTGGGAGATTATATGATTTACATTTCAAAATCAAATAAGAAACCATCCAATTATAATTACACATTATATATTTTCCTCCACTTCAGATATCCGAGCTTGCCAAAGAAACATGGTGTATTTTGTATGGAGATGTATGGTCAAAAGGGTTGTAAGTTTTCTTAGTTGTGTGTAGTCAAAGGGTGGGGATATTTTCAATTAACATGTGGTAAGGGAATTTCTTCCCATATACCCCATCTCCCCTTCCCTTCTCATGGATTCATATTAGTCCCCTTCTACTCCTTAGCAACTTAAAATTCATATATTATGGTTCAACATCATGACTTAACATAATTTAAGAAGTACCATGGTATTATCACTTTCAGATGATTATGAAATATGTTACTCAAACTTAAGTGACCATGCTTATTTCTAAAATGTCTATCAATCCTTGGTCAACTTTGAACTTTGGCTATACACTAGGAATTTGTACAAAATATCAACAATTTGTTTTTAAATGTGTCATATATAACTACAATTGGTTTACTTACATTGTTTATATCATATTTTCATTACATCTAATCCTCCATGGCTTGACACTTATCAAAATAATCACTTCAATATGATATATACATTATATGATTGAATATACTCCAAGGGTCAACATCAATATATCACACTTAATTTAAATCACTAGTACTAATTCCAATATATCACACTTAATTTAAATCATTAGTACTAATTCCATTTGTTTTCATATACTTATTATTTTGTCTAATATCTTTTCTCAAAGTATACTCTCTTGATGAAGAGGCTATTCTTCAATCTTAATTCAATAAAGTAACACCTCTTAATGAAATAACTACGTATTTCATACATTGATAATTTTCTTTAATCAATAAAGCTAGTCGCTCTTCTTACTCCATTAATTCACTAAGATAAGATTCATTCATCTTAAATATCAAAATTTAGAGCATTTATATATCATGAAACTAACTTGTCTTCACCCTCGACATATCCAATTTAAAAGAGCTACTTAAAACATATCTCGATTTATCATAGGATAATGTATTTCTTTTGGAAAAATATTAATTATTTCAACAAATTTCACTAATAGTATATAGGCCAAAAAAAAACTATCTTTGAGCTTAGAAGTCATTTTCATGTTAAATATATATTTTCCTGTTCAAACTCCTCACATACTCCCACCAAATGGCACAATATATTTTCATATTGGACTAAACAAATTTCACCCCTTAGGTATTCCAAATTCTCCTACTCAAAATATCGCTCCTTTTGATTTAATAAATAAAAATTTTAAACTTTCACCTTAGTTAGAAATCTACATTTTTGAAACACCTCTAAGTTATTAATGGGACCATTAAATCTCCTCTTATTGTTTCTTCATTAGATTCTAATTCTTGGTCACTTCCTACAAATTATGTTTGTTAACTATTTATTTTCCAAAATTTCAACCATCCTTCTTAATGTCTACAACTTTATATTGACAAAAAATCATCCTTCTCTCCTCATCATTCATTTTTTATTTTAATTTGCATAACCTTAATTCAACATTCCAAGTATTAATCAACTTCGACACTAAATAATAAACCTTAGTACTCACTACAAAGTTTCAAAAGAAACAAACAAAAATTGAAATGCAGAGATTGGCCTTTTGAAATCTTGATATTAAAAAACTAATGCATTTTTAAGATAAATGGCCTATTGATGTTAAAATTTATAGAAATGGAGAGAGATATAAACACAAATATACACACTTATATTAAAGTCTAGATCTAATGTGTAAATCCAAACTTGAGAAAACCTCACAATGATATATTTTATACCCGTATCCAATCCAACAAATATTGACAACTTGGGGAATTTTGCAAGGAATATAGTGAGTCTCTTAAATATGCCTCCTTCACATGAATATCATGGGCTAAAACAACATTTTACAGTGAACCATTTATGGTATATTATTGCCTTAATAAAGAATTAATCTAACAATTCCCTCCTTTAAACTTGATTTGGGAGAAAACGTTATTCTTCAAATTATCCAGGAATCTAAGATTTTTACACTATAACCCTGTTTAATTATATAGCCCAAAGTCCATAACCAATTAATGAGCCACTTCTAGAGCCCTCAAAGAAAAAATATCCCACTCAAAGTTTTAGCAACTCTTTACAACTCATCAAACAAATTGATAGTGTGCATGTCAATTGGTCTCACAACAACATGCCCTACATGTAGGTAAATTACCTATCTTCAAACTCAGCAAAAATAACTCCACATTAAGGTAATTTAGCATGCATTTTCTCTACAACTCCATGCAACACTTGCCCATGAAAATTTATTGGATGAGCCAAGTAAGCATCATCATCAAGAAGCTTCATTCAATAATGAGCTATTATGCTACTTGTGATCCTACTACAAGGAATAAACATAAAGTTTCCATGACACACAATTGTATGAACTTGTAATTAGTCATCTCACTGTACATCTACCATGCATATTCTTATCATGTGCCTTCAAGCCATTTCTTTTTTCTTTACATACTTCTTAATCTCTTAATATCAATAAATCATGCCATATGATAGAGATCCTTGGGTCAAACCCTAAGACATAGGCTACAAAATAAACTCCCACCAAATAATAAAGCTCTTTTAACTTAATACCATCACATATAAATTCTTCAACAATGACATTTTCATTAAACATAAGAATCCATCTATCCATCTTATTGTTTCTTCAATAACTCTATTTTTACCAAGTTAGCAGGGGTGAGAGGGGCAATACTTAGCCTTGGTGATCAAAGAGATATAATTTGATTGGAGTATAGGCATCTCATTAAACAACCAAGATGAATACATCACACTATGGAAAGGGCTTGATTTAGCCATCTCCAAAAGAATACGAAGATTGATGGTCTTTGGAAACTAAATGCTTATGATATAACTGGTCAATAAATTCAACGAAAGCAAAAATAACATCAACCTATTATTTTGTTAAAGGATTTTCAAGGGATTATGTTGTAAATAAGACATTTTTGAAAAGATAGAATTTCACCACATTTATAGAAATCTAAATTAAGAAGCAGACACACTTGCAAACAAGGCTGCATAGCTAGTGTTTCCTGTTGCTTAGTTTAATTATTGAACTTTGAATGATGAACCAACTACCACATTTGAACAAGGGCTACATTGCTCGTACTAATTGAAAAGGCTTATTATATCTGTCTAGCATTCAATTTTTTTTGGTTGACCATTAGTTGTGTTTGACCAAAAAAAATGTTGCTCTTTTATAGTTTAGCATTAGTAATTAAATTTTATTATATCTAAATTTTATTATTTAATATATAATTAGTTGAATTCAACCAACCATATTAGTGAGTATAACACATCCCTTTTATTGGATTTAAATTTGAGAAAAATTTGGAAAAAAGTAAAAAAAAATTACTTTAGTAAAAAAATATATATATAATATATACAAGAATTCGATAAAATGAGAAGTTATGGAAGTGGCTATGATGGTGATTAATGGATGAATAAGAATAAGAATTAATCATAAACACTAACGTATCTAGTTGTAAAGACTTGAATTCCAAAATAAGGAGGTCATGCAAAGCATGTGAATATTACTGGCCATATTAATGATGACTTAATGATGACTTCAGGGATGGTTTATGAAGTAGCCAGTGCTATTATTCTACGTGGCTTTTTTTTTTCTTATCTCCGAATATTGAATTATAATGAAATTCAATCTAATATAAAATTGAATTTATAAATAAAAAATTGCTTTAAAAAAGCTCTAATAATAAGGCATTTTTGTACCTGGACGATGTATCACTTCATTTTATCTCCTGCACACTTAGATGATGGTGGAAATATGGTGAATTTGTGCACGTTCTGGACCCACTACTTTTTCTCATTATTCATAACATAGACCACAACAAAGACCTGGGTGAGTTAGTTGATCTCCCGCTTTACTCCCAAAAATCGGTGTCACTGGCGGTTGATTTCTTATTAGTCCCTTATTACTCCTTGCCCAAAGGGTAGCAGGGACTATAGTAATCGGTTGAGCCTATTAAACTTGCACAAAAATCAATGACCTTGCACAAAAACTAATAATGTTTTTAATTTTTTAAAAACGTAAGTTTGGAAAAAAATATGCAAACTTGTATTTTTTTAATCAATGTTTTGTTTTAAGTTTATTTTTCTATCCAATGAAACACTTCGAGATCTTATTGGCCTCATATCGAGGCCATGCTTAGATCAAATTACAAAATTTTGACAATATGTTATATTGAATTAAGTGCAACTGAACTGATGTTATCTTGACTATCTCCGTTATCTCAGGCTATCATTGGGCTAGCATTAATCAAACTATTTCCAGCTAGCATTAATCGATAAATCCACCTGTAACTAAACCTGATCCTGTTACCACCGATTCAGACACCTGTGCCTATTTCCACCACACCAACCTGTGCCTATTGTCACCACATTGTCACCGCCTTTAGCCAGCTGTAACTAAACCTGTAGCCATGGCTACACCACCTATCACTAAACCTCCTGTAGCCACCGCTTCACCACCCATCACTAAACTTGCATTGAACATGAAAGAGCAATTGGTACAAGGCAGCAGATTGAACCTGCAAAATAGCTAAGAAATTGAACATGAAAGAGCAATTGATACATGGCAGCAGACTTAAAGAGCAATTCATACAGGCAGCATACTGAAGCTTACCAGAAAGACTAAATAGGTAGCTATATCGGTAAACAGGAGAGAAATGATGTAGCTATATCGGCAAAAAGTTAAGTTTACTGAAAATACTGAACAAGAGTAAAAGTTAAGTTTCTAGGACGACTAGGCAATAGAGAACTAATGTACCTATATCAATCAAAGTTCACCAAAAAACTAAACACGAAAGGAACCAGTCAAAGTTTACTAAAAACACTGAAGAGGGAAGAAACCATGTTCGAGCTTGGTTCTAGGCCGTTGAAATGGACACTTCTTAGCTGAACTTGGTTCTATGCCATTGAAATGGACACTTATTTCTTCAAAGCCGAGCAATTCAACTGCACCAAAACCCGTAAATAACAACAATGGTAATTGGTATGCTTTTCATTTTTCATATCTGCTTCTATGTTTGTGTAGCCTTGCATCAGAACTGGTGAATAACTGGAAGCCTTGCATCATAACAGATGAATAATTGGAATGGTAGCCAATACGCTTTTCATGTCTGCTCCTATCCTGTATGATCTCATTCTCATATGATATTTAAAACCCGTGAATAACAACAATGGTAACTGGTATGATTTTATTTTTTCATATCTGATTCTATGTTTGTGTAGCCTTGCATCAGAACCGGTGAATAATTGGAATGGTAGCCAGTACGATTTTCATCTCTTCTCCTATTCTATGTGATCTCATTCTCATATGATATTTTATATTGATTTCATGAACTTCAATATCATAAAAAAAAATTAAAACAACACCTATTTCTGAGTTCTATTCCCTTAAACAAGATTTAAAACAACACCTATTAATGAGCTATGTTCCCTTGTTATCAGGTATCATATCTACAAGAGGATGAACATGGGAGGCAAGATGGCCCACAGAGCCAAGAGAGCATTGTGATAGGGTAAGAGAATCAATTATATTAACTATAGTTGAAACCCTCAACAATTCATGGCTATTTTGTTCATAAATTGATGTCCCCAAGGCAAGTTGTTCTTTATGGGCTCACTTTATGCATTCAGGGCCCTCCATCTGTTCAATGAATTTAGATCGTACCATCTCGGCCCCCGACCTCCAATCCATGAACCCAATCCATCTCACTGAACTCGCTTAGTTCGAAATACACAAATGTTGGAATGTTAATTCCAACTGCAGCCAAGCTCGTGGACGCGGCATGGACTATGGCGGCATCAGGACTACGCATCCAAGACCTCAGCACCGGCGTGGATTGACCAGAAAACGGGACGGAATTCTCTCGGGTTGATTTCAGGTGAAAGGAATAAACCGGCAAACGAACCCGATGGATTATGGTGGTGGCGCGTGTCATTGGCCTGACATCAGCGAGCGTCATGTTCTCGGGTGGTAAACCTCAGCAGTTGTATGCCTTCCGATATCAACCTCCGCCGTCCGATTGTCCTCTTCGTCCTCTGTCGTCGATCTCGGAAGCTGCTGCCCGCCTGCGTCAATTCAATGCATTGCGTGGAGTGTTTGACTTTTCCGCTGACCGCCGAGGATGGAAGCGTTAATGCTCTTAATGGTTGGTCGTAGTTTTTTTTGGTAAAGGCTTTTAATAAGGTTATGGGCTCATACGTACTTATGTTTTTATATGTTTTATATATATTTTTATATATGCACGTTGTCATAAAAGTATACGGTGTGGAGTTTTTAGAATGTACGTGCTGTAGTTTGTATGGAGGTGTGCCTGCGTGCAAAAATAAGTGATGTTTTTTTTGTTGAGGTGTAGTGTGGCTGCGGCAGCAGCGTATAGTGTGTGTGTCTTCACACATGGAGATATGTAAGAGCGTAGCAGCAAAAGACCAGTGAGCATGGGTCATATGTTTTATACATATGTGTTGATTTTTTTGGAGAGCAGAGTGGAGCGAAAAGAATGGTGATGCACAGCAGTGCTATCCATAAATGAAAAACGAAGTGGAGTGCATGTGTTGTAAGTAAATTTTTTTTGTATTGAGTATGCACGCTCAAGCTTTCTTGAAATTATGAATGTAATTTACTGCATATGTGTAAAATATTTTTACAGCAGTATGTGTAAAAATAGTTTTACAGCAGTAATGTAAAAATGGGTTTTACAGCAGTAAACCCAGCACAGTGAACTCTCAGGTGGAGAGAAAAGACAGAGTTTTTGTTTTTGCTGAATGCAAGTTTTTGGAAGATCCCTCTGAGTGAAAGAGGATGAATGTGTATCAGTGTTTTTGTTTTAATGAATTGAAATGATTTTATGGCTGTGTAATACTCTGTTCTGAGTTATTTTTTTTGAAAGAGGTTCTCTGCAAATGATCCTGGAACAGTAGAAACAGAGCATTGCCTTTGTGGTATTTGCTTGAATGGTTTTTGGTATTTTTCCCATGAAAAATATCCAACAGTGGTATCAGAGCTAGTCCAGGCTCTTTGAAGACTCAAAGAAGCTGAAGGAAGGTGTTGTTGCAGCAGTCAAACCTCTCCAGCAGTGTGAAGACTCAGCCAAAGTGATTCAGGTATTTTTCAAGTTTTTGAGTTATTGTTGAAGGAACAGTCAGTGATTTAAGAGAGAACACAGTCAAGTATTTAAAAGCCTAGATAAGAATGGCAAGGTCAAAGAAGAAAGCCTCCAGCGCTGTTAAAAATGTGTCTCCCCCCTCTACTAAACTAGAAGGCAATCTATTTGAAAGCATTGTATTTGAGGTTCCAAAGTTTGATGGAAACTTTGATGTATGGGAAATAATGATGAGGGCTTTCCTAATGTCTGAGGGGATTGAAGTCTGGGAGTCAGTGATTGATGACAGCAATATGGATAAAGAATCCATGGAGTATGATGCACAAGCAGCAAAGACTATCTTGGATGGACTGCCTGATTCCGTGAAGAGGAATCTAGGAAAATATACATCAGCAAAGGATATATGGGACAGACTGCATGACCTTCATGCAAAGGGAGCACTGACCATGACAATGAGTCAAGAAGAACCCATCATAGAAGCTGAGAATGAAAAGCTTGACCTCATCAAGCTTCAAGTAAAGGAAAGGGATGAAGAGCTAGCCAAGCTCAAGAAGGAGCTTGATCAATGCAAGAGGAAACATCATGAAGAAGTCATATCCATGACAAATCAGCTGAATGAAGCAAAGAAGCAGGCAAATGCCTTGACAAGTCAACTTGAACAAAGGCACAAGAGAGTGAACAAGCTTGTAGAAGAGATTGGACAGTACAAGGTAGAGGTCTCCTCCCTTAAGTCCGAACTACAAGAAGCCAGGAAGCAGGCACAAGGAGCTGAAAAGAAAATGGAGAGCAGTCAAGCAAAAGATGAAGAAATCTCCAAGATGAAGACAGATATTATCTCCTTCAAAATAGTAGCAGCTGAAGCTACTCGTAGCAAGGAAGAAACAGAGGGGCAACTAGCAAAGAGAAATGATGTATGTGAAAAGTTAGAAGAAGAGATTGTCCTCCTCAGGAAGAAGGTTGAAGGGATGAACAAGATCATGAAGAGCTCTCAAGCATTGGATGACATGCTCAGCTATCACAGATCTCCATATGATAAATCAGGACTTGGGTATGTAGGTGAACCCTCAAACAAGGATGAAGATGCTTCAAGCAAAGGAGATATGAATAAGCCAGAAAGAAGTTGTGATGCTCCTAGTTCCACCAAAGGCAAGGAGAAAAATGAAGGCAGCAATAGAAGAAATCCAGCTCCAAGAAGAAATGTAGCTGATGTCAAAAAGGCAAGAGGTAATGGTGATCATCAAAGGATCTCAAGGCAGCAAGGCTTCAGAAGTACATCAAGAAAACCTCCATCTCCCAGGTACCAAAGTTCATTTTATGGTTATTGTTATGCTTGCTCAAACTTTGGTCATATGGCAAAAGATTGTAGAACATTTCATGGAGATAGATGTTGTGGTCCCCGACAATCTCCAAGAAATAATTTCACAAGAAGAAATCATGAATTCTTATTCATGAAAAATGTTGAATGTTTCAAGTGTCATAAATTTGGGCATATGGCACGTGACTGTAACTTGACATGGGCCCTTACACAAGCTAGACCCATGCAAAAGAAGAAAGTTACACAAGTATGGAGAAGAAAAGAAATACAGTGTGAAAGCCCCTTAAGCAACGCAACTGATCTAAGTTTGTTTTGAGAAGAGTCTGCCAAAAGAAGACAAGCATACATTAAAGGGGAGCTTGTAATTTTTTGTTTGCTGAACTGTATTAACAATCATTTGTTGATGGAGGATGTATTGCAGCACAGCAGTTGCAAATGAAATCTTTGTTAATCCCTCTGAAAGCATGCAAAGAAATGCATAAAGAAAAACAAGGACAACAGATTTTTAATGCACACTGGATGTATTAGAATGTGTGTGGCAGCAGAAAGCCAAAGGAATTGCACAGTAGTGCATTGTGTAAAAAAATGAAGACTAAGATTGTGTGAAGCAAGGGTGCATAAGAAAAGGCAGCAGCCTGTGTTATTTTTTTGTGGAGAATGCAGCGCAAAACAGCGTGAGGATGATTTCTCTCTATGTGCAAGTAATGGAGAGTAAAGAGTTAGTGTATGGGCACACAGCAGTATGTTGAAACAAAAGGCAGCGACCGTGCAAATTGCAGAGGCAACGCAGCAGCAAATAAAAACCCAGGGATGACAGTCTATGGTTATGGGTATGGACAGCAGTGTATATGAAAAATGCAGCAGCAAGAAGTTTTGAACAGCAGCACATGCAAAAGAAATTTTCCTTACAGCAGTAAAGGTAAATGTAATGAATTTGTTGTTCATTGAGTTGAAATGCAATATATGCAACAACAGTGAATGCTTACACACAGCAGTGTAAATTTGTAAATTGGGACAGCGTAATTGTTCCAAGAAAGACAGAGTATTTTGTCTTTGAAAAGTGCAGAAGCAGTGCAAGTGTAGACACAGCAGTGTGGGATAGACACAGTAAAGAAGATGGCACAACAGTGCAGCAGAAAATATGCATCAGCATAGGAGAACATTGTAATGAGTTTGCACACACAGCAGTGCAATGTTTGTTTGTTTTGGAACTGCATTTGAAGCAGTCATTTGGTGAAACCCTCTGTTAAAAGAGGAAGGTGCTTTTCAGCACATTGTCATTAGTGAATCCCTCAGTTGAGAGGAAGATGCTTTTTAGCATACACATGGTAAATCCCTCTGTCAAGAGGAAGGTGCTCTTCAGCACATTGTATTGGTGAATCCCTCTGTCATGAGGAAGGTGCTCTTAAGCACAGTTTCAGGTTAATCCCTCTATTAAGAGGAAGACAACTTTGTTTGTTTGTGAACTGCATCAGAAGCAGTTGGTGAATCCCTCTATGTGAGGATGATATCTTTGTAACAGCAGTGTTGGTGAATCCCTCGATCTGAGGAAGTGCTTGGGTATGTTTGAATGCCCAGCAGTTGAAATTAAAGGGGAGTGTTGGAATGTTAATTCCAACTGCAGCCAAGCTCGTGGACGCGGCATGGACTATGGCGGCATCAGGACTACGCATCCAAGACCTCAGCACCGGCGTGGATTGACCAGAAAACGGGACGGAATTCTCTCGGGTTGATTTCAGGTGAAAGGAATAAACCGGCAAACGAACCCGATGGATTATGGTGGTGGCGCGTGTCATTGGCCTGACATCAGCGAGCGTCATGTTCTCGGGTGGTAAACCTCAGCAGTTGTATGCCTTCTGATATCAACCTCCGCCATCCGATTGTCCTCTTCGTCCTCTGCCGTCGATCTCGGAAGCTGCTGCCCGCCTGCGTCAATTCAATGCATTGCGTGGAGTGTTTGACTTTTCCGCTGACCGCCGAGGATGGAAGCGTTAATGCTCTTAATGGTTGGTCGTAGTTTTTTTTGGTAAAGGCTTTTAATAAGGTTATGGGCTCATACGTACTTATGTTTTTATATGTTTTATATATATTTTTATATATGCACGTTGTCATAAAAGTATACGGTGTGGAGTTTTTAGAATGTGCGTGCTGTAGTTTTTATGGAGGTGTGCCTGCGTGCAAAAATAAGTGATGTTTTTTTTGTTGAGGTGTAGTGTGGCTGCGGCAGCAGCGTATAGTGTGTGTGTCTTCACACATGGAGATATGTAAGAGCGCAGCAGCAAAAGACCAGTGAGCATGGGTCATATGTTTTATACATATGTGTTGATTTTTTTTGGAGAGCAGAGTGGAGCGAAAAGAATGGTGATGCACAACAGTGCTATCCATAAATGAAAAACGAAGTGGAGCGCATGTGTTGTAAGTAAATTTTTTTTGTATTGAGTATGCATGGAAATGCAAGAGAAAAGAGCGCTCAAGCTTTCTTGAAATTATGAATGTAATTTACTGCATATGTGTAAAATATTTTTACAGCAGTATGTGTAAAAATAGTTTTACAGTAGTAATGTAAAAATGGATTTTACAGCAGTAAACCTAGCACAATGAACTCTCAGGTGGAGAGAAAAGACAGAGTTTTTGTTTTTGCTGAATGCAAGTTTTTGGAAGATCCCTCTGAGTGAAAGAGGATGAATGTGTATCAGTGTTTTTGTTTTAATGAATTGAAATGATTTTATGGCTGTGTAATACTCTGTTCTGAGTTATTTTTTTTGAAAGAGGTTCTCTGCAAATGATCTTGGAACAGTAGAAACAGAGCATTGCCTCTGCGGTATTTGCTTGAATGGTTTTTGGTATTTTTCCCATGAAAAATATCCAACAACAAAGTTGTCAGCCTTTTCTGAGATGAAATCAATAGCATCATGGTTTTTTTCACACACTTACCTAATAAACTAGAAAATATGCTCTCTTTGTCGTCTACAACTTTGAATTTTTTGAGCCACCTTCACTTAGACTATGGGAACCTCTGTTGGGCCAGCATACCAGCAAAGCCAAAAGCAAATAAAACAATAGGTGGCTAGCTATTATAGTTGTGGTTTCCACTAGCCACTGTTGTCATTGTATTCATGGCATAGGCAAAGATTATTCTCCTTCACAACATTGCAAGTATAGATGCCCTTGGATGTTTTACAGGATTTGCTGAGCCAGAATCCTATAATAGATAAAACCTAAGTTGAATCCCATATGACCTGATAGCCCTGTTCTTCTTGCGAAATGAAACCAAGATAATGGTAGCTTGCGAAATGAAACCAAAGATAATGGTAGCCACACAGGTATGAGTAACAATTTCATATCATTATGGACAGGTGGTCGGAGGATGGCCCTATGTGGCAGTGTTGTAGCTCCCATCTCTTTTTGTAATTTATATTTAAAAGTGGTCTCTTTGCATTTACGTTTAAAAGCAATTTCTTTGTATTTTATTGGAGATCCCAGGGATAACAATACGTTTTACGCTGTTGGGTTTAGGGTTATCAGTTACCAAGAGAAACATAATAAGGCGTCTTTAGAATCAACCTGAGAGCATAGGCACTTCAGAAACATCCTAGTAATAGAGGCATGGATTCTAGAAGGTAAATATTTATTTAATGTGTTAAGTTTCTGATGAACGAATGCAGCTTGTATCATTTTTCTATTTTCCTATTTTTGTTAGGAATAGTAGCATTATGGAATAATTTAGCACCAACTCTAATATACTATGCTGGTGTTTGCACTTATAAAACAAGAAATGGTTTCCATCAGAGAGAAGGAATGGTATTTTTACTTCCCAAGAGACAGGAAGTACCGCAATAGTGCTTGACCCAACATAGTGACATCTGCAATTTTCTCGCAATAGTGCTTGACCCAACATAGTGACATCTGCAATTTTCTAAAAGCCACTGGCACAAACCGATCAATTTACTCATATGATGGCATCAAATGCATTGGCCTCAAGAAATCGCTTGTTTTCTACAAAGGGAGAGCATCCAAAGGAATCAAAACCGATTATATGAAGCATGAATTTTTCTGACAATTATAACAGATTATCCAGTAAGTGAATTTATTCCTGAATGGAATTCAATTGATGGTATTTTTCCAACTTTTCTTCACGAAGACTTTTATTGTAATCTTTGTGTTTGTACCAGTAGGCCCTTTTTTGAAACTTAAATGGATGAGTCTTTACCTTTTACAGGTTTTATTGAATGTTTTTTGATATGTAAGAGTCAATTTAGAACAAGTTATGATGAACACCATTGAATGCTCTTGATTTGTAAGAGTCAATTTAGGACAAGTTGAAAGAGAACATTTTATTTCAAGTTATGATGAACACCATTGAATGCTCTTGATTTGTAAGAGTCAATTTAGGACAAGTTGAAAGAGAACATTTTATTTCAGCAAAAACAAAGGAGATCCTACAAATAACACAAGTCACGTTATTAATTGTATGAGTGGGCCAAAAACACAAGTCACATTAATAATTGTATGAGTGGGCCAATTCATATTTATATAGGAAATTCATTTTTTTCGGTTTAATAGTTTCTTATACAGGCTACATTCATTCATCATGGAGTTTTTTCATTATATTCTCCATTAAATGAAGTCCATTTTTTCGGTTTATTAGTTTATGTTTAATAGTTGTTTGTTGGTTTGTTTTATGGCTAATTTCTAATGGTTAGCAACTAGTTAGGTCATGGATGTGTAATATTCAATTGTTTGGGAGTCACTCTGTGTCGCAAATCTACATTATTCCTAAAGTACCTTGACATGCTAATATACACATGTTATTCTTACCGCATTAATTTTTTAAGCAAAACTGGTATGCTATTCTAACCGCAAATCATTTTTTTAAGAAAAACTGGTTACTAAGTTTAACTTATGATTCATGGTTGACATGCTAATATAGACATGTTATTCTTACTACATTATTTTTTCAGTAGCAAAACTGGCTACTAAAGTTTAAGTTATGATTCATGGGTCTATGAAGAATAGCCTCGAAGCCTTACTATGGGGAGCATAGAGAACGACAAGTTATTGTTGCCTAAATAACTAATTAATAACAATTGTTTAATTATTGTATGTAATAGGTTCTTATTATTGAATTATTCCAATGCTCAACAACTTCAGAGCAAACAAAGGACCTACAGGAAAAGTGCTAGTAGATAGCATTCTCCATTTCCCCGTCATATCAAATATTCCTTTGGTTTTGAACAACTATATGTTCTCAGAAAGAACCTTTGTGGGGACCTTATTATATGAGTGTTATTTATGATATTATTCAACTTATTATATGAGTGCCATTTATGATATTATTCAATTTAAAGGCATATTCATTTGCCATGTGTTCTTTAGTAACGCCTTTCTTGTGGTTTCAACCACATGGATGCCTTATTTTGAATGTCTTGCACCAACGAATATCTCAATTGTTTGTTTGAAACAATATTGTGGTAACAAGTTTCTTCTAGATTGAAACAAACAATACTGTGATAACATATTTTTTTAATTGCTAGATTGAATAGGTTTCCTCATATCAGATTTTTTTATTTTTAACATTTTTACTTTTAGCCTTGATGAAAATTTATATTTAATACTACTCCTTCCTCTGAGCTAATTGTTATATGTTCATCGTCGACTGATGCAATGAACAAAACAGGGATAGGGATAGGAGCAGGTTGTGTAAGATTATTGTAGGAGCAATAATAAACATGTTGTAAACATTTATAGTAAACATCTTGGCAGGGACTTGCTGCCTCTGCAACCACTCGTGTTTGATAGTAGCTTTCCCTCCCGCTTAGTCCACTCATGTTTGATAGTATCTTCCCCCCCTTAGTCTAGGGGAGGCTCGTCCAATGCGTAATGAAGACAATTTAGATCTTGATTGATGTACACATATAATAATTACGCGTGAAGGCCAACTCCCATAGAATAATTACATGCTCTAATTTCCATAGTAATTAGTGAGTAATTACCATGTAAGATTATTTAACTGATAGATGTACCAGTTATGAATGCTTCACTCCTTGAAAGGATAAGATAAAAAAATAACCGTACCAGTTATAAATGCTCCAGTCAACCTACATTGGCATAGTACAAGTATGTCATCATGACTTAATAAGAGGTGCTTTGACGCAACCAATCACCATTTAAAAAGATAAAATTTAAAATAATTCAATAACATAAATTATTTTTAGATACAAGGTTAACATTACACATGCCATTTTAATTTTTTGGTCAAATTAGAAAAATTTACGGTTAACGCATTTCTGAATGGGTTATATCCTGTAGTGCCATGAATAATAAGGGGGTCATTTTGAAACAAGGTGAGATGGAAAAAAATCATTTTTAAATTTCATATATACGGTTTCCGTGATTTGTAAACGAAGAATATGGTTGAATCAAGTGTGTGAGAAGGGTGAGAAAAGGGTGTATTCAGTCACCAAAAAATCACTAGGATCGCCAAAAACCATGAGTATTTATGTCACATGGCATTACTTTTCATTCTACAAGGTAGAATGAAATGGCAGCCAAAACACATCATGAATCATGTATTGGAGTACTCAGGTTTTGATGTTGCTTGCCTCATGACACTCCATGAATCTTTTCAACATGAAAACTGGTGGAGGATAGGGATATCTTGGATAGTAGTGGAGATGGAATAGGTTATAAAATTAAATAGAATTTATAAGACCTATAAATAAATAAGATGGGTTGTGAAGCAACAAGTCCCTGCCCAAGTACATAGTTCGTTTTGTGTCTTGGCTTACAACTGAGTACATAGATCATTGTGATCAAACTGTGTAATCTTGAAGGTGGAACGTAATTTATGACTATTAAAATTGTCAAGCTGAAGAATTGACCCAGCCACAAAATATTAAAAGTTGGATTACACTCAAAGTACATACAATGAAGGTCTATTCTGTTTCAACTTTCAACTTGATCACAAACATTTTTCTTGGCTGGAATAGGTTTTATCAGATCTCTTGTGCTTCTAATGTATAATACAAAACAAGTCTGCATAACGTGGGTCTGGAAATAGTAGTTACAACAATAGTCCATTACCTTGTCTATCTTCAATTTAGTAAACACGTCTTGCAGAATTTTATAATTCTAGATCATGTCATACTCTTTTTTTGCATCAAAAGTTACTTGCAACATAGCAAATTCTGAAGGGTCATCAAAATATTTAATCAATGAATCATAAATCCTGGAATTTAATAGCCAAATTATTCATCATCAAGTGTTTGATATCTTAACTACTCGAAGAGCAATTTTATTAATCAAACTTGAAATGCATGCATTTTACAGCCTTGGTGAGGTGGGGTAGGGGTGATCCATAAACTCTTTTTATGTAAAGTGATGTGTTTAATTGTGCATCGAATCCAGATGGTGCATTGGGTGCATTGAATATGAACACCAGCACAGACCCTCTAAACTCCAGTCTAATATGCACCTGCAGGTTGAAAAATCTCAAGTACCAAGGTCACTTGTGTAAACTCGAGATATTTATCCTCACCTGAGCAACCTCTAGGTGCATATCAGACGCGCGTTTATGAGGGTATGTGCTAGTAAATATAGTATCATAGATTCTCCATAGATTTCAAACATTATAGGCAGAGTGAATCATCAAAAGACGAGCAGCGATTCAGACCAACAACCTGAGCATGGATTCAAATAGAATTACATGGCAATTGTGCTCAAAAGCCATTGTGAGTTTTATTTAATTTAAACCTTGTGCATGGAGACCTAGCTTATTTATTTACTACTAGATAGACTATTGTTCGATATCCTGGAACTAGATACACTTAGGTTTCTTTACTTGTTGTTGCTCTAGCTGCCTCTGAATCTATGCACATTCATAACAAGCTATGCCTCCTAGGAAATTCATGTGCCCATATGTCTATTGCACATACTTCTCTCATCAAAAAAATGGATCTTAATCATGAGGTTAGATGGTAAGAATACTTAAAGCTTGGAGTAATCAATTTTGAAGCTCTAAAACAAATGTCATAAAGCGCTTCATTGTCCAAAACCATACATTAATTTGCATTCTCCACCAATTGATGGACCGAAAAAATAGCATTGTTAGGATTAACATCTGTATCATATACCTTGGGAGTTGGGAAAATCGAGAACATGAGCATCATCCTATCTAGGTATCCTTATAATCTTGGAAATTAGAATAGTTCCCATAGCTTATCTTGTGCCTCCTCCCAATGAGTGGCATACTTGGAATCCTGCAAAGAGTTTGATTAGAAAATCTTAGCATACCTGGAATCCTGCAAAGAGTTTGATTAGAAAATCATTAAAAGAGTTTGTTTAAAAACATGAGAAACTCTCAAAATAAACCCTAATGTCCAAGTTTTGAAACACAACAGTATTCAACAAATTTTAAATAAGAAATATGAGTTGAATTCGAGTGATACATGCCCAAATTCTATGCAAAAAACAAGAAAATGATATATAAAGCTCCCTTTGTCACACATTTATGAGTTTCTCTACCCAAAGTACCAAGAACAACAACCAGTAAAATAGTTGAGGAGATTTGTTGATGCAGGGTTACCCCCACTTACACCCACAATATGGATATACAATGCATAAGCGCATTAGTCCCAGGAATTTAACTCACAAGCGAGTCAAAATCTTCAACCATCAATGGTTAAGGCCCCTTTCATAGTCTCAAGCGGAATGATTTATAGACTAATAAAGTCTAACCCTTAACTCACCTTTTCCTTTATATCGGAACTCAATCACTCCTTATAAACCTTCATTAACCTTTATTAACCCATAAGCCACATATATACCAAACCCCACATTTTGCTTCGTTATATCGGCCTAACCATGAAACCCTCTCTTTACTTTGGTTATGCATAAACTTTACCCATAACCCTTTATCCACACATTATTTCTATTATGCCCTTTTAATAGAAATAAATACACACAAACTCACCTTTAACTCGGGACTTTAACTTTATCGTAATACAAAGGAAATAACCCGCTACGAAACACTTAAGCCAGATCTCAAAATTTATACATCCACTTCCATAAATCGTCGGGTCCACACTCCCGGTCTATTACCTTTATACTCCATTGTCCTTTCCTCCGATCTTCGATCAACAACTTGCGTTATAACCTTCACCGTTGATCTATCCTTAATAGATCCAACGGTTCACCCTGATTTCGGGTAGATAACAAGCATGGGGTTTAACCGCCCGATAAAGTGGTTTCCCCTCTCCACTACTTTGCTACGTGTCATGTTATGAATGGAATCGGAACCAAACAGAAGAATACCACTTACGATCCTTCTTCCGCCCAAAATCCACTTTCCTATATAAAAACCGCTTCTTCGAGAGTTATCTTCTGCATGCTCTTTCATGCGATCACCGTTGATCTTTGAGATCTAACGATTTATATGCCCTACCTCTTCACTTCTCCACTTGTTCCTTTTCTTTAACTTTAATTCATCATTCAGTGTTTTTCCTTGTGGTTTTGGGTTTTCCTTTAGGGTTTCGGCTTCCGCTCTTCCGCTACTCAACCTTTTCTCTAAGCTTAACTTTTGCAAATTCTCACTTCGCTACTTCTCCAGAGCTCCACTCTGATATTCAACTGGATTCAAAGATCCCTTTATGATTCCTCTGAATCATTCTTCTCCTCTGCATGTCCTTCAGAACTCTGCCTGCAACCCCTGTTACAGAACCTACGAATTCACAACTTATATGTAATTCATTCATTAAATACTCATTCACACAATTACACAGTTAGGAATAAACCTTTGTATATATAAATATGAACAATTGATTACATATCGAGACTCTCTGTCTCTCACAAACCTAATCTTCAATATTAGTGGCCTCCCCTTTCACTCTACCCATAGGCTTACATTTATACATAGGACTTTATAGCTAATTTCCTGGTTTAAATCCTTAATCTACTAAACTGACTCCTAAATGTCCTCTATAGTTCCTCGAATCATGAAACTACATTAAGAGTTATAATTGACTTCTAACTCTCTCGTCATTATTAACCACTCATGTTCTCCTTCATTCGAGAGGATTTACAAAATATCTCACATCATCTAATTAATTCCCATCCTACTCACTCAAAAGCCTAAATATTACATTAATTCAACACTTAGGAATCCAACTCCCTTAAAACACATGACCCCCCTATGTCTACTAAAATACAATGATTTTCCTTGGGTTGAATGCTATTCCAGAAGGGATGTTGAAGATTTTATAGCTTGAATCAAGAATCCTGAGAATCTTTCAATTCTTAGGATAGCTTTACTATTTTAAATTTAGAATTATGTTGTAATATAAAAGCATGATTAAACTCTAGTAAAGGAGGTTAATTATTCTTGTCAATTGTAAAAGGTGACTGAAGAAACAAATTGTCTTAAGTTTTCACAGACTTTCCTATAATTTACTGTTGCATATTAATGAAGATTTTGGCGATTTGGTTTTAATCTAGCGTATTGAGTTAACTTCAAGACGGTTAGATTCCAAAGACCGTGGGCCCAATCCTGGAACACTTACTGTCTTTTTTGTATCATTATTTATTCTTACTCTCAGTTTTGAATGATTTACTGTTCCTTCGATTGAATTATTGTTCACAAGATTTACTGTTAGTATTTACTAGCAATTGTAGTGAATAGCGATTAGATAAAATTCCTTTTACAACATTATGTTTCGTTATTGTTTCTCGCAGCAAAGTAAGGATTGTTAGCTTTAAATAATTTAATGCTTTCTTGATAGATGCATTTCAAATCCTTTGTCATAGTCATCATTTCCTAAGAAACAACCTGATTTTCTTTAGGATTTTTGTATAGGAACGCAACGATGAACACTATCCTTGCACCAACTATGTAGACAATCTTGCAATAAGAAGATGAAATCTCAGGTTGACAATTTAATGTGTAGAGGTTTAAGTTGATTCTTTAGGAACAAGTTAGTTCCCAACAAACCTTTAAGAGATTACAAAGATAAGCTTGGTTGTGTAATGTGTACCCATAAGTAGTTCCATGCATGCCATAATTTATACCCCTATGTTTGGGTGTGCCTTGACTACCTTTGTGTACCATGTAAAGTCCACTGATATGAATCCTTTGTTAATAATGACAAACTCCTTAATCCCCAATACTTTGAATCCCTAAGGCATGACATATTTCATCAATTTAAAAATAATATAATAAGAAATCACATTAGTAATATCTAGTGTAGTATGACTATCTTCTCTTGCCATGTACTCGCCCATGAAATTTCCATCAAACTTATCATATGTTTTGTGCATATAATTTAATATATTTCAAGGTTTTTGTATTTTTCAAGTCTTTTGAGTCATTGAGTTTGAATCTTAAATCAACAAAGTGTAAGTGTGGCAAAATTGATAATATCAAGAACATTGACTTTAGATTATTTTATATATCAACAATTCAATCCAAGCTTGAGGGTCATTTTCAAGAGAATTGATGTCTCGAAGTAGATTCCAATAATAAACAAATTCACCCCTTTTTTGATAGAATTTTCCCCAAATCTAGTAAGAATTTTGTTGAAAGTCATAGATTTGACTAATGAGAACTTTCACTCAATTATTTTTACACATTTTAAGATAACCCAAAGAGTCAAAAATTTGGGAAAAAAAGTGGATATGAGAAAACTTTACCTCTTCAAGGAAAGCTGAACTCACGATAGAGTTTGAATTTTTTACTTCTTAACTCCCTCCTAAATTATTAGTTTCCCTAGAAATTATCCACGATGTTGGATTGAGAAGTAAAATGAATATCACAACTTACAAAATATTACTAATTACATTTCTTCTTGATTATCATCTAACTTACCTAACATGTTCATATTGGTAATGTGTCATGAATCCAATGTGTCAAACAAATCCGTGAGGACACATGTCATACAGATATTTAGCACGTGCCCTGTTACATGTGCCCTTATTCTATCTCACAATTTGGTCATGTGTTCCTCCAAAAAGCAACCCATGGCTCATAAAAGAGTGATTTGTCCATGATTTCACCTCATTTCATCCAACAAGTTGGAGGTCTAAATCATTTTGGTGTGTGGTTGAGGATCACTTTTGATGATGATGAACCTCTTGAGGGGTCATCCTCCATACTAGTAGATGTTGAGATTGGATGGGATATAGAGGAGGATGGAGAGAGCAGTGGTAGCAATGTTGATTTTTATTATGATGATATGGAGGATTATTGACACTTGTGAATTATGTGATACTTTCATCTACAGTTTTTTTTTGTAAGTTTGGTAGGACTACATCTTCATCATGTCCAATATATCACCTCGATTGGGGTGGGGAATTGAACTAGTGACTTCACATCAAGGAGTGTCTTAACAGAGCACCCAATCACCATCTATCGAACACCCCGTGGACGATACTTCCATCTACAATTTTAGTATCTACCCATTTTGTATTTTCCATTCACATTCCCACCTATAGTAGCACTAACTCAATATCTATGTAATACATTTTGATTTAATGACTTAATTAAAAAATTGCACTTTATGGTTCTAATTTATCGAGTTGTTACTTGATCATTATTGATGTAGTACTAAGTGTATAACTAAATTTATATAATCATCATGTAAATGTTTTAGTTCTAAATTATATATAAGAATCATCTTTGTCTATATTTTATTTTTATATGAGTAATCCATATATATATATATATATTCTCTCCATGTTCCATGTTTTTCTTTTTTACATAGTGGAAAACATTTCATAACTCAGTTGTCAAACTAGAAGGGGGAATATATATATATATATATATATTCTCTCCATGTTCCATGTTTTTCTTTTTTACATAGTGGAAAACATTTCATAACTCAGTTGTCAAACTAGAAGGGGGACAACCATTACATATTTCTATCCACAAATGCAGGTTGACTCATCACTGTTATTCAAGGAAACCCACACCATTTGTAATTACCCACTAGTGATCCGTAAGGAGACAATCTTTTTCTCCTGTTAGATGCCTTTGGGTTTTGGACCATTGATGGCATAGACTATAGTGTCTGCAAATAAAAACCCACATACACATAAAACTAAAATCAACACACCCATAACGAATGCATACAAATATTCAGAAATAATTCATTAAAGAAATAAGATATTTACAAGAGAACTATTGGCCTAATAATTGACCTTTCTTTCCTCACTCTCCTTCCTTTACATGCCTCACAGGCTCACCTAGATTTACACAAGTGGATCTAAAGCCGAAGCAGGTTCTAGATTCTAAACAAACTCCCACAATATCTCTCATGATCCATAAAAATTCTCACCTAGCCCCTTATCTCTACATGAGATCTAACTAACCCTCAATTCTCTCAACCCTTCCAACATACTCTTGAACTTTCTCCAATTTACAATGATGCTCATTCCCTCCTAAAACTATAGGAAAATACATTAAATAATTAAATCCTGACTTAGGAATCCAACTCCTTCGGTAAACATGTTACCCTAGGTTAGATGTTCCTGCATCAAATGCCCCAAGTAAAAGAAATGTCTGGTCTCTCGACTATTTGTATTTATAAACTAATTAAACTCCTCCTCGATCCCAAACTTTAGTTTGTTACTGATCAATTGTTTTGTTATTTTGTTGTTTTATGGTTGTCTTTTCTCGTCTTCTAGGCTTCCAAACTTTATGCTGCAATTCTCCTCTTTATTTATTGATGTATACTTGACCAATCAAATGTATTATGTTGTTGTATGTCTGCCTCATCTTCCAATATCTCGGTTTATGTTTTTTTCCCATCAATTTTCTTAGTTCTTTGATTTCAATATCCAATCTAGTTTTTGTTTGAATTTTATTATTACTAGCTTGGAATCTCAATTCATCATCTTTAATATTCAATTGAAAATTACATTTTATCTCAAGTTTCACATTTTTACTACTTGAAAATTTCTCTTCCTTATTTACAACTTGCTTAGATTCAGGTTCCATCAACATCTTTTCTAGCAATTCTAGTTCTTCTTGACATTTTATTAGCATTTTATGGTCACTTTTAGAAATCATTTCAACATACTAGTCTTTAGCTTTGCATGAAATAGAAGTAGTGTCGTGTCCATCATCTACAACACATCATGCATCAACACACTAATTGTCATATTTAAAACCAACATAATTGTTATCTTCCATAGACGATTCAGTCATCATATGCGGTCTTCTAAACAATTTGTGGTGCGTGGGTTTGATTTAAAACCAACATAATTGTTATCTTCCATTGACGATTCAGTCATCATATGCGGTCTTCTAAACAATTTGTGGTGCATGGGAATCAAACCGATGTTCATATCAACAAATTTCATTTTAGCATCATCGTGGGAATCAAACCCACGTTCATATCAACAAATTTTATTTTAGCATCATCATTGTCCTCGCCAAACATCGGTCCTTGTTATAGTTCACAAATGCATACATTTATCTCAGTTGTCTAGAGTTTTTCCACTTTCCTTACCAAAAATTTCAACTTGCGCTTCAGTTTCCTTGCAATCAACTGCTTGATTGGCCATTTAAATGTCTTATTCATTATCCATCCATGTTTCTAATTCTTTAGTACCTTCATCAACACATTAATTCATTCCCTCAACTCAACAATATCTTTCTCAAATTCTTCATCATTTTCTTTCTTATGCCAATTGTTGTAGCATCTTTGTGGCTTTTCTCTGAATTCTGCAAATGACTATCCATATTCATCATCATCTCCTTTTTCCCTTGCATAAGCTTGTTTGTACTCTGCATTCTTTGTTGCAAACAACTGCCATATCCTTTATCCTTACAAAACATTGCACAAACTTTGTGTGTCGGGCTCTACCGATCATGCACCCAGTACATTCAATGAATTCAATATACTTTTGATTTGACTTATGATTCAACTTTACATCTTCTACATTGAAAACCTTTTAATTCTAAAGACTTCTAGCCATTTTTTCTTGAATTAACAAACTCACTTAACCCACTTATTTCATAAACTCTGTATCTTTACTTTATTGGAAATTTTCTAAAACACATTAAATTTAAATTTACTTTATTACATATAAACTTTTACTTCAAACTTTGATACTAATACATTAATTTATCCCACTTATTATACCATAAAAATCCACTTCAATACAATTAAAATAACCTCAATTATAATATAATTCCATGGGCACTTATTATCTATCATAGTAAGCACTTGTTAACTCTCCTTAACTCAGAGTTTCTAGTACATTCAACCCTGAGTTTCTTTTAGCTTCATAAATTCCATGTAGATTTAATGGAACGTGAACACTCCCATTCACAATACCAATTCTCCCTCAATGCACTTTATAGAAATTTTACTTTACTTACAACGTTATCTTAAAGAATGGGTTGCACCAATTCCACAACGATTCTAATTTAGCGCAGGAGAGATTCTACAATTTCATGACATATGAACAGAGATTCAACAATTTCATGGCATAGGAACATCGCCTTCCTATAAGCAACTCTTTTTACTCTTAATGCTGATGCTTGGCCTCTCCTTCATGATGGCTCTTTGTTCATTCGCTTTGGGATGAGTACATAATTATTGTTCCATGCAGACTCCGCATTGAATTCTAGAGGCAACTCATGCAGAATTGCCACTCGCAATTCAATTGTAATAGTTTTAACTTGACTTAACTCCATTGCTTTCTGTTTCACTTGATTTGGAAATAATTAAAAATTATCTTTGACTTCTTCTTTGTTTTTCTTCGAGCACATCCACATGATTTGATCTTGATATATTCAACCATGCTGAGAACAAAAATTATTTTCATGAATGGGATCTGAAGATGCATGCTCCATTGGTTTCCATAAAACTACAATTCGATTTTGTAGCTCTTGAAAATATCTGACCAAAGGTCTTTGTGGAGGTTTTCCGTTACACCAAAACCCGCAGGTGTTGGTAAACATTACAAGCTAGTAACTAGGATCCCCAGGGTGGAAATTATGGATTCTATAGAGGTGCGGTGATTCTTCCAACACCCCCCCTCAAACACAAATTGGGGGAATCGAACCTGGGTCCAAGCTCTGATACCATGTGAGATTTTTGAGATACACAGATCTAGATCTGTAAAACAATAAACAAGCTTGCAAGAGATGGAAGGAAGCGAGCAAGAATTGAGAAAAGAATGAAATTGATTCTACAATATTAGTTTTAGAATAAATACATAAAAGCAACTAAGTTAAGCTTAGTTGTACATGCAATAACTAAAGCTAACTAAAGCTAAGTGTGCTTTATCTTATGTTAATGTGTACATGTGCCACATGCAAGCAATAAGTTAACTGGAGCTAATCTAGGTGCATGTACACCAACACAGCTAGTCTAAGTGCATGTACACCAACACCCCCCCTTAAGCATAACTTAGGTGAGTGTGATGCAAAATGAATGAGTCCCGACAACACGGCCATTTTAGGTACCCATATACAATGCATAAAAAGGAGGAAAGAGGGAAAACCCAGTGGGAAGAAAACCCCCCCTCAAAATATAATGCAAAATGAATAAAAATTACAGTGTGAATTTCCACTTAACAGACCAGCCCAAAGAAAGCATCACATGTGACCGTGCGAGAAGGAAAACCCGGTAGCTAACCCTCCAGTGGGAGAATCGTGAAGACTCCCGCGGATAGTCTGAGCACCCATGGGGAAAAACGCAGTTGGCGACGGAAAAAGGGCTGGTAACGGAGAAAATAACCCGTTTGGCGACAGCGGAACTCCAAGGCCACCGGGTGACGGCAACGGAGACGGAATTGTGAACTGGTGAGCCGGCGATGGCACTGGAAGGATCCGGTTATATGAAGGAATTGGATCGCCCCAATTTGCAGACCACGGAGCCGGGAAAATTTCAGGCCGTTGAGAGCCGACGACGTCGGGCGTGTTGGCCCAGACATGATCGCCGGGCGTCAAAGGCGGCAACTGCGAGAAGAACGACGATGACGGCAACTGCATGGCGGCGGACGCCATCGCGTTCCCGTCGAAACCCGGCAGAGTACGTCCGAAGGCCGAGGGCGCCGGAGACGACAGACTTAGCTGCGGAAGTCGAGGGAGAACGAGCCCGCCGTCGCCGCTGGTCGCGAAAGACAAAGGCGACGGCCTGATCTTGTGCAGCCGTGATGATAATGGCGGCGGCGGCGACGATCCGTTTCTGTTATCCGACGCAGGTGGCGATCCGGTGAGCCTCTGCACGGCGATTCTGAAGTCGCTCTTGTCGATTTTGAAGACAGGCGTTTGCTTCTGCTTGATGGCAGCGGCCGACTGAATTACCCCGCCGTCGCTGCCGCTGCCGCTGCGCTTGATGGATCCCTTGGCGATCTTGCTGGTGTTTCCTGATGAACTGCTTGTCAACCCAGCGGATCCTCGATCGGTCCAGTCCGTGCCCCTTGGTCCAAAATCCGTAGCGCCAGTCACAGAACTTCGCTCTATATTTCCAGAAGAACTCATAGCTTGGGCCTGACCAGATCCTGTTGCGAAAAGCATGGAATAAAGGTTGTCGCTCCCGGTATTTGACGATGTCAATGGCAACAAGCCAGACAAAGGTTTCTGTCCTTGAGAGTAATCATATTTCGACGGAGGCGGCATAACATGAAGCATGCTTTTCGGCGACTGCGCATCAAGAATAACTTGGCCATTTGATTGAGGAACAAAATCAGAAAATGTATACAGACGAGATTGATCATTTACCTTGCTAGATGCAATCTTCAAATTGGTTTGCATGTCATAAATGCTCACGGAATCTGGGGTAAATTCCACTTTCCTTCCACTGCCTGTGTGTGTCATCTGATACACTGAGAGAAGATTCATAGAAAGCCTTGGAATATGCAAGACATTTCCAAAACTTCCATCTTCGAATTGCACTCTTCCTTGTCCAGTTGCTGCAACTGCAGAATTATCCCCCATGAGAATGGGAGGACCTGAGTATGCATGTAGAGAAGAAAAGGATTCCTTTGAAGAAGCCATATGATGTGAAGCTCCTAAATCGATGATCCATTCTTGTGGTGCAGAATGAAGAGCAATTGAAGAATGCCCGTTACCTCTTGGATCTGGTGCTTGTTCTCTAGACTTCTTCTTAGCATTCTCAGGAATGTGGTCTCCAAGATTGTGTTGTTGGAGTGTCTGCGCCATAAGATCTATAGTCTTCTTCATGCATGCAGATTCAGGATGAAAACCACGGTGGCAATAATTGCACATTGATTGCTCTTTCATTCCTTTCCTTTCCTTTGAGCCAGATGATCCATCAGGGGGTTTGGGATTTGCCTTTCCTTTTGCATGCACAGTAAGTGCATGCGCTTTGGAATTTTTAAGTGTGCCCATTTTGATGAGCTTATCTTGCTCATGCGTCAAAGACTGAATAAAAGAATCCAGTGAGGGCATCTTCCAATCTGCACCAGTTGCAGATCTGACTGTGTGGAATGTAGAGACGAATACTGCATACTCTAGACCAAGTTTTGATAAAATGGAAAGAATCAACTGCTTTTCTTGCTTGTATTTGTCGATCCCGCATCCTTTCAGCTGCACCAACAAGGCTTTATACCTTGTGAAAAAATCTTGAATATTCTCAAAGTTTCTCGAATCTAATGAGTTTAACTCATTTTCGAGAATGTGACCTTGCATTTCATCCTGTTTTCCAAACAATTCTTCCAAAACTTTTCCATACTTCATTTGGAGTTGAACATGATTCAACATGAAATAGCAGTTCCAGAGAAATAGATAAACATAGGATGCCGAAGGCCTCGTCCATGCGATTGAAATATCTTGTTTTCTCCATTGCCGATGTTGGTTCAACTTCCGTTCCCATGGTTATTCGAAATAAGCCTCTACTTCTGAGATGAAGTTGAATCTTTGGCTTCCATTCGAAATAATTATATGGAGTGAGAATTGCCGATTGTGGAAACTCCAATTTAGACTCCATTCTTTGTTATTGCTTCAATCTTCTGAACATGCAAATAAAATTGCTTGTGCACTGATTACAAATCCCTATGCTCTGGTACCATGTAAAGGTTTGCCGTTACACCAAAACCCGCAGGTGTTGGTAAACATTACAAGCCAGTAACTAGGATCCCCAGGGTGGAAATTACGGATTCTATAGAGGTGCGGTGATTCTTCCAACAGTCTTCGATTGCAATACAATAGAGAACTTTTTAATGATACAAAAAGATTGCTAACAAGATTTAATTGCAACGCCTATGTTTTTAGCTAGTGTGTGGAGGGCCGTTGTCATTAAGACTACCTGTATACTCGTCCACTGTTCCTTCACATTGACGTAGAATTTGGATGGGACATCGAAGAATTCGATAACCCGTTCATAGTAGCTAACCATCGCGGGGATAACCAAAAAAGTTGGGTTGATGGTAGCTAATCACGCGGATGATGGATTTGTTAATTTGCATGCTGAATGGTAAATGCAGTCACAAAATAGATGAATGGCGGCAGCGGATGATGGATTTGTTAATTTGCATGATGAATGGTAAATGCAGTCACAAAAGAGATGGATGGCGGCGGGGACTCAGAAATTTATTGTGAAACGAAATTTCCGCGTTTTTAATTTCATTGTTTCTTTGGAGAGTTTAAAACGCTAAGACAAGAAAATAAATAAGTTGAATTTTTTATATTGAAACAATTTTATAAAAAATAATTGACATAATATTTTTATACTAGATAAGATAATATACAATAATTGTATTTATGTCTAATTAATGACCAGAGAGTAAGTTAAAGGGGTTGTTGAATAAAATGATGTCCATAAAATGTGAGAGAACCAAATAGTGTCCTATAAAAAATACAATGCATGAATATAAAAAGTACAATGCAAGAACAAAAAAAATACAATTTATATAATGCCCTACTAAAGAGCATCAGACCCATCTCTCCTAACATCCGAGATTGACTGAAGAGCATTGAAAAAAATTCCACAAAGTTTGTTGACCTAATGAAGGGTTAGTGGGAGGTACGGACTGTCCATTAACTCATTGTCTCGGGGAGTTTGTGCATTGTTGAGGTTTGGAGGACCTAGTCCGTCTCCTAGGGACGGATCTAAGACGGTTTATCCACTGGGGTTTCTTGTGGTGAGGTGAGGTCCCACAGATCCTCACTAGTCTAGAGTTTGGATATGAAACGGTATCAATTGTTCTCTTTGTGCCCCATGTCTGAAGGTAGTACCCTGAAAAATGTCGTGATCCTCTATGTGGGGTCTGGTTTGATGGGAGGCTGAAGAATATGCGCTTGGAACTTAAGAGCCTCTTGCATATATAGGGCTAAACATCTCTGATTGGGATACTTGAAAAAGTTTGTGAGGTTCTGAGAGTCTCTGAACAAGCAATGGAACCTTCCTATGATCTTGTATTAGATAAGGCATCCAAAAATGAAGTGCACCTTAGTCTCTACTTCATGTAAATGACATAATTGATAGATTTTGTCTGGCCTATCAATCTGGTGGTTCGTCTCTACCCAAAGTCTATGAGAAACTACTCTGAACTAGCCTAGAGGAATGTGAAGAGCATGCATCTAGTGGTGAAACATACACCGGGGTTGAATAATGAGCCCATCTCTCAACTCCAAGAAGTGTTCAATGTAAAAGGCCATCTTTGGGCACAACCCTCCTGGAGGATTGACCCAGGTGAGCTGGACGAACTGATTGTAGATGTCCTCCCTGATGATCTTGTTCAACTCTTGTCCAGTAGGTAGAAGGTGACCAGGAGCATCCAAGGAATATCGGAAATGAGGGAGACAATCCAACTGAATGCCCACTGACCCTAAGAGATTTGAAACTCCTATAAACCAACATCTAGCCCAGTCCGAGGGAGTAGAACGAAAAATATTTTCAGAAGAGAAATATGTCAAGTAAGGGTAACGGTCCCTACTCTTTATTGAGTATGCAAATCCCTGGACATGATGCAATAATGAGACCAAAATGAAAATTGTCTTAAGACGAAAGGGTTGAGCTCCAAACTCTGCGAGGATGATGTGTTGAGGTATTGTCTATTTGTGTCTAATGATGCGGGGGAGAAGAAGAGTTTGGACTCTCTCAATTGAAGCCCAATCTGACTCAAGTAAAGACGGTCCCCAAATCTCTGAGCCATATAGAACAGTGGGACGAATCAAGGTGTCCATGAGGCTCATCTTGGACGAGATGTCCTGGAAGTGATGTCAAAAGCATTGTCTCTCGAGAAGGGCTAAGGATCCATATCCTTTGTTGATTCGAGGCTGAAGAGTTGGTCGCAAACTGAAGCGGGGACCTAAGAATTGCACCCCCAAGTATGTATATGTGTTGGTGATCTCAACCTCCTCCCCTCTGAATAGGAAGTGAAGGTCTGAAGTTTTCTTCACCCCATTGAAGATCATAACCTTGGTTTTACCCAGGTTGACCGTCAATTGTCGAAGATCACAAAACAAAGCTAAGGCATCCAACTGCCTCTGTAATCCTTCTGGAGATGAGGAGAGGAGGACCATTTCATCAGCAAAGAGTAGAATAAATATCATGACTTCGTGAAGAATCGAAAAAAAAAAGCTAAGGCATCCAATTTCCTTTGTAATCCTTCTAGAGATGAGGAGAGGAGGACCACGTCGTCAACAAAGAGTAAAATAAATATCATGACTTCGTGAAGAAGGAAACCATTAGTGTCCTGGATATGCTCATGTAGAAAAGCCTCCAACTCATCAATATAGATCCCAAACAGGGTAGGGGACAATGGACAACCCTGTTTAACCCCAATTGTGCTTCAGATGAAATCATACATCCCATGAACCATGCGAAGACGACCAAGGAGAGACTCATATAGGCGCATAATAGTTGTCAATAGGGTCGTCGAAATGTCAATATCTTTGAGTCTCTGAAGTAAGGCTTCCCTCGGAACATAGTCAAAAGCTTTCCGATAATTTACGAAACAATAATAGACTTTCAAAGAGCGATGTCGTGCCTCCTCAATCACAACATGAAGGGTGAAGATGTGGTTAATGTTCTGATGAGTTGGTTGTATACATGTCTGTCCCCTAGCTCTGAGTTGTCTCTGCTCAAGGTCACTCGAGAGCTTCCTATGTATAACAATAGCATACAACTTCGAGAACGTGTGGCCCACCATGATTGTTCTGTAGTTATTAGGATTTGAGCTGAAGCCTAATTTGTGGATCGAATGGATGATGTGGTGTGACCATGCTGTGGGAAACTTTCACAGACTACATGGTTGAAGAGATCAACCAAGTAACTAACCAAAGCATGGAAATCGTGTGTAAAGAACTCTGCTTGGTAGCCTTACTCATCAGCTGCTTTATTGTTGTTCATCACCCAAATGGCCTCTCTAACGTCTTGTTTTGAATAGGTAATAGGAAGGGGGTGGGGAGGTAACACGAACTTGGCCCTGCCCCGAAATATCATAAAGGTTGGAGGTGTGAGAGAACATGGATGTAGGGTTGAGGTCAAATGGAAGAGGGGAGTTTCGGGGAAGGATGCTATGTCGGAATTGTTTAGGGCAGTGGGTAGGGAGAGTAGAAAGTTATCATCTTCTATGGGAGACAAAGAGTTGTTTCTTGCGACAAGGGAGATGATGGTAAGAAGCTTTTATGTTAGGGTAGAAGGGTTGAGAGTGGGTGAAAGCATATCGAAGTTCTCGATGTAGAGTCTTGCATTCGTCATCGTACCATTTGTTCATGGGGCAAGATCTAATGTTTCAGGAGGTGACAGTGGGATGAGTGGAGTGAGGGAAGGATTTGAGTGTTGCTTCCCAAATGGAAAATGAAAGACGGATGTATTTAGTGGAATCAACATCAAGTAAGGAGAACTTGGTTTCTGATGGGAGCATCTTACGTAGAGTAGAGGAGAAGATGTTAGGGTTTCCTTCATCAAATCGAAAGGTGGTTTAGGGTGGGACCTGAGTGGAAGGATGGGGTGGAAAGGGAGGGTCAAACCAGAGAGAGAAGGAAAGAAGTGCATGATCAGCATGGGGGATGGCGAGACCGAGAGATGGCAAATAAAAGGCATCAAGTTCTGGCTAGCGATGACATAATCAACTGCACTCGCATCCCCACCATATGGCCGACACGTGAAAAATGAACTGCAATAGATGCTTACCATAAAATTTTGTAGGCCCCAAAGCATCATCTGACATCCGATGAAGCCCAACTGAATCTAAATCTATCACCTGGGTACAAAACACATCCTCTAATCGATCGTGGAGAGAGATATGAAGATCTCTAGTATGAGCATTGAAGTCACCTAGGAGGATGGCTTCCCCAACAACAGAGTATTGGGTGATGCCAGTGTACAAGTCTATAAAGGGGTCCCAATTTGAGCCATTATGGATGGAAAATGGTGAAGAGGATGGGGGAAAGTAACAAACTACAATGTAGATTTCCCCAGAAGAGAGACTCTGACGCTAATCTGAATCCACATAAACCTGGAAAAATTGTCTTTGACTACCACAAATACCCTGTTTCGAAGTGAGTCACTAGGAAAACAAGAAAATCCACTTGATCCTCTGACCCCTCTAGACCTCCTAGTCTCCTGCCTACAAACTAAGAACCAATGGTAACCTATGATATCTGGGAGAGGTCGAACAGGGCTTGCACGAGTCTCGGTCACGAAGAGGATGTCCGTTGATTCAAGAGTGTCATACAAAAGTCCATTTGATGACCAGAAAGGTCCATTGCCATTCCAACAATGGATAGAGATGCCTGTACCATGTCGTCTCCCTAATCGGGCCCGTTATTTGGAACCTCTAGTTTGGGGTTCCCACCCAGGTGGGAAGGAGTCTTGAATGACTGCCCAAAGATTCCTGATAACTACCCATTTCCCTACCTATCATGCTACCATAACATGTTCTCTCGATTGTTTAAGTTCTGCAACCTGTGATCGGATGAGGTCCTCATCTAAGTAAATCCTCTTGGGGAGAGTAAACAACTTCCCTTTAGCCCTGAGGGTGTAGAGTCGAACGGATGCAGTATGAAACCTTAGGAGGAGAGTGGAGTCGTAGCTTAATCAGGGTCTGTCCAGAACTATATCAGGGAGGCTAAGGGTACCCTAAAGGAACTTAGCCCCCACTTCGATAAAATTCGGAGAGGATTGAGGTAAGGGGAGACCTCTCACCTTGAGATTCAATTCTCTTGCTTGTCTGGTGCGTTCTTCCACAAGTTTTGCTTGCACCACCTCCTCAACTTCTGCAAGAGGGGTAGGAGTTTTATCCTTTTCCCGAACCACATGTTCTCAAGAATTGATGTGTGTCTCAGTTTCTTGTTTGAAGGTGGCCTATTGGCATCAGATTTCTTCCTGCTTGCTTTTAAGGTCGAGAATTTTTGCATGCAACATATCATTTGGAGGATGGAGATTTTCCTGCTCTTTTCTTTCATGTAATATCTTCTTAAGGGATAAATTATCCCCTTCCACCTCCGAAACTCTGCTAGAGAGGGCATGTATTTCAAAATGCAGTTTGTTGTTTTCAGTTTCTAGAATTTCCATTTCCTGTGAAATTTGTTTTAGTTGGGTTGTCCAAAATGAAAAATTTAACTCCATGGTTTTTTCATGGACCCTAGTTTCAAGTTGTACCCCTTGACCTTCAACCACTATTACTTTAGGCGAAGCTGGAGGCTCTGACAAGATTTCAAGGAATTGGTTAACATCCATGTATAGGTCCATCAGAAGTCCTGTAAAAATACTACACAAACAGGACTGTAACTTCAGTTGTTATACAGTTGATTCATCAAACACTTAGCATGCATCCTCTCTTCCTTTTCTGGTTTGCGCCTTTGAGCAACATTGGTCTCTCGTTGTTGTTGTTTACTATGTTTGACGCTTAACCCTTCAAAGTATGTTGATCTGACTTCTTGACAATTGTCGCACTGTCCACTGTCCTGTCTTCTCTGCTGCTCTATCCATTGTGCTCGTTGTTTGAATACTACAGTCACTAATACGCACAATACAGTCACCAAATAAAACAATGATAATAAGCTTGTGTCTCCCTTGGAATTTTATGTATCAAGATGAAACCCCAAAACACAAAGCTCTAGCCAAAAATCAGTGAGAAACCCCCTTGCATTAGTAAAAGAAGAGGTTTTTTCCCTGCAGAAAAGCTCAACATTTCAAAGCCACCTCCTTAAAACACAAAGCCATACATATTTCGCGAGAGCTAAGGAAGGAATCCCTACATATATTCATGAGAGCTAAGATGCAGCCTACAATTCAACTCAAAAAAATTATAATGTAATTAACTCTTTAATTATTTATCTTACAGTATTTTCTGAATTGCTAGTTTTTACATATTAGTATCATCTTCCTAGCAATCTAAGTGCAAAGAAGCCTATCATGTGACAAGGAATCATTTTTTCTACTAGGGTTTTGGAGTTTAGACCATCATTGGGAAATTTGGCTTGGTGTGAATAAAAATAAGTTTTCAATATTTAGTTTTTAAATATGTACTAATTAAAAAGGATTTTATATAAAATTTGAAACTAAGGAGGGATTTAGTTTTCAGTTTTGAATAAATAATTTTTAAATGTATATTAATTATAAAAGTCTAGAGAGGGATGTGGTTTTGAAAGAGATTAGTAGACAAGTGTTGTTATGATTTTTCTTAGTGAATTTCAGTTTTAAAATTGTTTATATTGATAAAAATCATTACAAAATGTTTAAATTTTAAAATGAATAAAAAAAATGAATAGAAAACTGGTTATAGGAAAATAAATAAATAAATATATATATATATATTTAAGATGTATACTAATGAATTTCTACGGAATTGAAAATTTCTCATACGAGTTTTTATCGTATCGTATCAAATTCGAATCCAAATTTAAATTCAAATTTGGTAACTATGGTGTGAAGTAATAACTAGGTGTGCTATGCCGGCTCAACTCATTGTTGGAAAAAAAACTACAATATTTCTAACCCGTCGTTGTCTCCATCGTAGTGTTTCATCCCTATTGGGAAAACAAGCTATTATTCCAATTGAGAAGGCCCATCTCCAATTAAACACACTGGAAACCTCACCCTTAAAACTTCATCCCACACCCTTTGCGTTGCTTCTCTATGCAAATGTATCACCAGGCGTCAATAACAATGTGTCTAACTCCACAGGTAGCGACTACAACCTCCGTGTAGATCAAATTCTCCAACAATAAAGAGACGATGGCTCTTCCACTTTTCTGACAGATTCTGCTTCATTTTAGAGTGCACAAATAAAAAAGAATACAAAAAATCATTTGATCTTCTCACTTTTCTCTCACTAGCAATGCATGGTCTCAATTTTGAGATGCCATATCTGCAACAAACAAAACAATGATCACTCGCAGTGATCTCTACACACATAACCTTGCTCCAACAACACTACCCTCTTTGCAGCAAGAGGCAAAAAATTCACTCAACAATGACTCCAAAAGCACAAGACAATCCTTCACACATAGTTTACAAGAAATCAATCTCAACCTGGCTTTGATACCAAAATGATGGAGCAGACTATAGTGCCTACAAATAAAAACCCACATAAAACTAAGATCCACACACACATAATGAATGCATACAAATATTTAGAAATAATTCATTTAAGAAATAAGATATTTACAAGAGAATTATTGGCCTAATAATTAGCATTTCTTTCCTAACTCTCCTTCCCTTACATGCCTCAAGCTCACTTAGATTTATACAAGTGGATTTGAACCCAAACTAGGTTCTAGATCCTAAAAAAACTCCCACAATATCTCTCATGATCCATAAAAACTCTCACCTAATCACTTATCTCTAAATGAGATTTAACTAACCCTCAAATCTCTCAACTCTTCCAAAACACTCTTGAACTTTCTCATATTTGCAATAATTCTCATTCTCTCCTAAAACTATAGGAAAATATATTAAATAATTAAATCCTAACTTAAGAATCCAACTCCCTTGGTAAACATGTTACCCTAGGTTAGATGCTCTTGCATCTAGACAAGCTCTTAGGAAAGTAGAAGCAATTTTAGGTACTCCGGACCCACTCCATGATCCATATTATCATGTCAAATGACTGTTGTTTAAACCTGATCTTTGAACACGAAAGCTTCAGCTCTACCACTTCCTTGCTTGAATGAGTGGCCGCCATATATTCAGAATATATTCAAATTTTATAGTTGACAAGGTTGTAACCACTTGTATCTTACTCATCCAACTTATAGCTTAACCAAACAATTTGAAAACATATTTGTTGGTTGACCTCCATTGATCAAGGTCTCTAGCCTAGTCAACATCGACAAAGCAACATATATCTACCTATCTGTCGGTTTCAAGATTCCCTCAGTAGCAGATTTCATACCCACTACATGTTCCATATTATCATGTCAAATAACTTATAACTTAAATTATTAGGTATAATATAATTAATACAAAATAATTAATATGATAAATGATTTATATGTTTTAACCACTGTACTAAAAAGAAAATTTATTACAAATAAATATTTTAAAATTGCATTTTCGCTATATTAGTTATTGTGATGGGTGATGCGCATCCTTTAACCATTCCTGCTCAAAATACGTAAATGAAAACTATCTTGAAATGGCATCTTTCTGTGTTATTGTGGCATAAACGAACAAAATTTCAGGTAAATTGAGATACATCTGCTGCCAACATTTTCTTTGGAAACACAAGTAAATGCATATAACAGTGGATAATTATTTTGATGGCATCAATATTTTTCTCACCGTGGTCGAATAGATAAATTGGCGCAAAAAGATCGATGAATGGTGAATAGAGTCGTTTGAGGAGCGCGAAGATAAAACTGGTGATCAATATGGAGTTTATCTTGTGCGAGTATCACCTGTGCGCAAATGTAGCTATGGTGACAGAGCTCATATGCCACGCATATTAACCACCTTCAATTGTTGAGGTTGCATCGTCTCGAGAAGCCATCGTCGTTGGAGAACCACGGTACCATATCTGTCAACATTGGTGAGGGGTGCATACCATTTTGTCTGCATCCAAATTGTTGTGTCAAAGTCCGCCTAGACTAAGCGACCTCTTGAGTGGAGTGGAGCAAACCGTAAGAGACATCAAAAGATATAGGCTATCCAAATAGCTCAGGTAAAGCCATATTCTTTAGCGTCGGGTCATACAGGGCCGATCAACTGATCAAAGGCACGTTGGGCGTGGAAGCAACATCCAACCATAAGATAGATTACAAGGCCGAGAGGCCATACATATCACTTTTTCTGGTACCAGGAAAACTGTGAGGGAAATTCGCAACGACCGCCAACACGAAAGATGGATTTTCTAATCTGCTGGGATGAAGCTGTAGTGCTAAAAATTGAGTCGGGGGTAGCGGATTCCATTTCATACAGAAAACAAACTTTCTTTACTTTATTGGAACATGTGTCAGGAGCACAAGAGCAGTGGGAGAGGCTGAGCCAATCACAACATGGGTGCAGCGGACCAGATCGGGCTTGTTCCGCTGATTCCCTTGGTTGATTCCCGTGAATTAACACCACTAGTACACTTGCAAAAGTTTGAGTATTGTCCAGCAGAGGAGCCAGTGAACCACTATTGATAAATTCTTTACTTTGATAACGGTAAGGACTGATTCTTTAACATGGTTCCAAGCTTCTGCATCGGTAGTAATGTAGGGATACAACTTGACCAAACCCACTGAGGTTGACCATTCACGACTCATAGGGGCACACACACCAGAGGGTCATACACAATCACTGAGGTACAACTTGACCAAACCCACTGAGGTTGGCCATTCACGACTTATAGGGGAACACACAGAGAGGGTCATACACAATCCCTCGTACTACTTGCACATCAAAGATTTTGAATCAATGGGTGAAAGCTTCGCTGGTAGCACAAAATAAATTTCTCGATGAATTAGTGAGAATATATGGTCTTTTACGCAGCAATGTCTCCTTAGAACAAAATGATGGTCAAAGCAGTAGACTATTCTCAAAAAGAGTCTATGCTATTTTACAAAAGAAGCATCCATGGGAAGCGAATGAAGGACAGGGAAGAGGGGCTAGGCTCTTCACACTTGGATCTGAATTACAAAAAAAAAAGTCAGACATAGATCTTCATATGTTGGAGGAATTAGGCATATGTTTGTCTAAGTTGGGGCAACCATAATGAAAGAAACTCACTTGGGCTCTCAAGCCATCCATGCTTGCATTGATACAACCCCAACTTTGGGAACACCCTTGTGAAGAGGTCAGGGTCACAGTTGCTTCTTGTCTCAGCAGGGTCATAGCTCTAACATCGCCACTACTGCCCTATAACAATGATCTCATAAGAGATATATTGTAGTTGATAGTAGAAGCCCTTCAGGGATTACATAACATCATGCTTCCTACGTTTCAAAAGCGGTGCAAAATTTCAAAACTCATGGCAAAATTCAGCTTTAGCACATTCATGTCGAATCTTGAATATGATGAGTTAATCTTTCAGTTGCTCCAAAATTGTTACACGAATATTACAGCAGCTCATTCAAACCATGTCAAAACAATCATGCAAAAGATTGTGTCTCTATTCTTAAAAGGTGATGTTTCCATGTGCAAGATACTTAGATCCAAATTGTTGACCACTTGGAAGAAGAAACCACAGGGATCACCAGTGGCCTATGATCTAGTCGAGAAGTTGGTCAAGCGAAACATAAAATTACTCAAAAGAGCGTTGACTGGGAAGGAGATGAAGCGAATTGATGGAGGAAGCAAGAACAAAGAAAATAAAACCCGCAACAAGAATGAACTAAGAAGGAGAGGACTATGCTTTATCTTCAGGGGATCTTGGGCACTTAACCATTCATGTCCAAGTTAAAGGAAGAAGGCAACAACAAGAGAGCAAAAGGAGATCCCTTCGGATCACGAGGATTCATCTCAAGAATCCAAGTAGTCAAGTACAGATGATGAGCAACAACACAATGAAAAAAAGGAGATTCCTTCGGATCATGAGGATTCATCTGAAGAATCCGAGCAATGAAGTACAGATGATGAACAACACAATGTTATTTAGCGAGATTTGCAAAACAAGCCGATAATAATCAGTCAACTTAACAAAATACATGGGGAAAGGAAGGAGGTAATTCTTCCTAATGATGTGGTAGACTCTTATAGAACTGGGTCCTTCCATGAAGAACATGAGCAAACAAGTGTAAATAAGAGTACAACAACGTATCGATGTTTGACAATGGGAGAAGATGAACAACATATTGCCTTCACAGATGTGGGAGACTAGGAAAACTTGAGTGAGGAGCAAACATTAGTGAATCGGCATGATGAGCATAATCACGAGGAGCATGACAAATATAATGTGCAGGATGAGCCATTCCTAGAGAGTTGGCCAGAGGTTCAAGTTGAAGTTGTGTCATGGGGCATCTGGTGGAGACAGATACAAAGATATTTAGCACGACACCAGTAGAGGACTTTCAGGAAAAGACCATGCATTTCAAAACATATCTTATGATGTTGAAGCAGAGAGTCTGGACAGTTTGAGACACTATCTTACAGGAGAATAGGAAAATTGAGGAGTTCATAGAGGTATGTGTTGAGTCAGCAGCCAAGCTATCCAGTGCTGAGGAATGACTCAAGTCCCTTACAAGGCAGAAAGAGGAGTATAGTTGGGAGTTCCAGAGTAACCCTCTACAAGAGTACATAGATAAGGCTTGCAGCACTACCAACCCACCTTTATACACTGGGGAAAGTAGGAAAAAGTTCCCCAAATGGATCATGTTAAGTGACTAGGTGGAGCAGCATGAGTGGGGCATCAAGCAACTTCAACATAATAGATTTGTTCCATGTGCAGGTATTCATCTTTCCCATGGCATGGATTGGTGAGAGATTAGGAGTTGGAACTCTATTGATGGGATGATTCCTAGGAGGATACTCTTAGCCAAGGGCATATTGCAGCTTGGGCCCTTCGCAAGAGCAATGATGGAGGGTTGACATGGTATCATAACCCACAAGTCCCAGGACTTAAATGGCATTGGGATCTAGGAGAATCTATTAGGGGCAAGTTTGGGCAAAATTTTGTTTGGGACCCAGTTATTAAAGGATCCATTCAGGATCATTTAGTATGGAGGCATGGAATAGCACATTGGGTTGTATGGGATCCTCATATCAATGTAGAAATGCTTTTGTTGTGGATAGAAGTGGATTTCTTGAGGGCAAACAATTTTCACGGGTGAGGATTTGTAATATTCCCTTTTCTTGATATGGTCCAAGTGGATAGAATCTTCCCATGGTATTTACTGTGGTGTTTGGCCATGATATCGGGCCATGGTATTTACCATCATTTTTCGAGGAAAACAATAAAATACGGCTTCTAGAGGATCCTTTCAGCCTTTAAAAGGGGATAGGAGCTAAGCATTGGGGGCATCTTGAGTTTCTCTACCTTATTAAGTGTTTGTTGAGGATTTGGCGTGGCCAGTTCTAGCTTGATCCTGGGACGAAAACCCCGTAGTGGTCTGGTGGTTCCATCCAGGGTCCATGACTAAGTTTCAATATCTTATATTAGTCTTTTGAGCAGCCGTGCATACCATTTGCAGGAGCTCCATTCTTATTTGTATGGGCATGTATCTTGTTTTCATCTATTAATATAAATAAGGCTGCATTTCTAGATCCCATTTGTGTTCTTATCTATGTCAAAAGTTTATTTCTTTCAGAACACTAAGTGTGCTATATTTATTATAATTTTATCTTTTGGGAATCTTACAGGCTGAGAGCGAGGCTGAGAGGGAAGCTGTACCCAATGCCCAAAATATTATCTTTGGATGATGAAAAAAAGACGGAAAATTGACAACTAGGATGTGTAAGGTCTATGAAAACGGATGGTAAGATATTAAACCAGAAATCTTAGATATGAAACTACAACATAGATATGAAATCTGCACCAGAAATGATTGAATGATTGTCGATCCATTTTTTAAATTAGGATATATGTCAATGATTTACCAGTAATAATGGACGCAACAAAATACTGAAGAAAAACCTGTAATATTGGAGAACCCACAAATTACTCGTACATCAGTGATTGATAATATGCAATGTAGCCACATATATCCATCTTTTCCTGCAGAATTTCCCTGACATTTAACTCAGAATTGTGGAAGTATACTCCATATAACAGTAAAGTCTAAGTATACTGAAATCTTGTCAACTTCTGTAGTCTTCTATAACAGTAAAGTCTAAGTAGACTGAAATCTTGTCAACTTCTGTAGTCTTCTTATTGTGGAAGTATACTCCTATAACAGTAAAGTCTAAGTAGACTGAAATCTTGTCAACTTCTGTAGGCTTCATTGACCTGCGTGCTGCCAATTGTTAAACGGCCTCCTCTGGTACGGTTGTTTGGCAGTGCATTGGCCTGCACACTGCCATCTGATTTGCAGCCTTCAATGGCAAGACAGACCTCCCCTTTCAACCCAGTTCCCTCGTCAGCGTTATACTTTTTCGTTTTGTCTGGGGCAGATTCTCTCTCATTCAGGACAGAAACCTTTGCTTCATTCACAGCTTCCTTCTCAGTGTTACCCTGCTCTGCATTAACAAAGGCAGGGTGTTTTTCATTCGACACCTGTTCAGAAGTCTCTGTTCTTTGAACATCATTTCCATTCTGGTCCTCTACATAAGGCTCCGGTGCATAAGGTGCGTCTTTTAGCCATGGGTGCAAAAGGCACTCTGCTGCCGTGGGCCGCTTCCGTGGAAAAAAGTTTAAGAGGGGAACCACAAAATCGGCAAACTCATTGGCTTCTTGTTCAGTAAAATGATATTTTTCAATGAGGAGCCTATTGAGGGGCCAGTAAGGTGGCTCTCGAAGGTTTTTCAAACGACCAGCTCTGTTGAAAAACTTGCGAGAATGGCGACCACCCAGGGCAATCTGAAATCAGGGAAAGATCTCTCATTAAACCTCATGATATAACATACCAAACAAATTCTTAATGTGATATCATGGGAGTATTTCTCATTACATTTTATAATATTACTAATCAAACAAAAATTTTAACATATCAAGATTGACCAATCATAGTTCTTGAAAACTAGTAAGAATGTGATACAGCTTGATTAACTAGACAATGAAAACTCATAAGAATATGATTCAGCTCAGTTGGCCAGAAACCTAGCATTTAAGATTCTTATCCTCCATACCTTCCAACAGAAAATCTTTCAAGTTATGGAATTGCAAAAACAAACTAATGAAAAAATTAATGGTTAAAAAAAATATTATTTTTAATTAAAAATATATGAATTATTTTAATTTGAAATTATGTTAAATTATATTATAATATTAAAAAAAATATTTATTTAGGTATCTTATAAATTTATTTATTTTTCAATTGAATTACATATATATAGAAACGATGGAATATAAAATAAAAAACTAAAGTCTTTAAGTATGGTGGAGGAAGGAGGTGTTTATAATAGCATTTCATGGGTATGTGTCTTGTGAAAGTGGGGGTGAAAGATTCATCTATAATAGTGTTTTATGGAGATGTGTTTAAGGTGCATCTCTGCTTTTTGTATGCCTTCAAGATAGCTGGTGTCTAGTGAAATATTTTGCATGCTCTTTGTATGTCTCTAGGATAGGTGGTGCTTAGTGAAACATTTTGCATGCCCTCTAGGATAGGTGATGCCTAGTGAAACATTTTGCTATACATTATATTTTGCAAAACAAGATGAAATATTTGTTGTGCCTCTAGGATAGGTGGTGTCTAGTGAAATATTTTGCATGCTCTTTGTATGTCTCTAGGATAGGTGGTGCTTAGTGAAACATTTTGCATGCCCCCTAGGATAGGTGATGCCTAGTGAAATATTTTGCTATACATTATATTTTGCAAAACAAGGTGAAATATTTTTTAGGTTAATATATAGAAAATATTTTGCAAAATGGGAAACTTTTAGGCACCCTCTCCCAAAATTGGGAGGCTTGGTTATTACTTGTGATTTTTTTTCATATATATATATATATATATATATATATTCATTTTTCATTATTAGTTTTTAATACTTTTGATTCTAAATATTAATAATCTTACAATTTTTTGACTTACCATTCTTTATTATTTTTTAGTAATTTTAATTTACTATTTTTAATTTCAATATCTACTCTTTACTTTTACAAGCTATTTTTTTTCTTAATATTATTTAGAATAATGAATCTGAATCAATATTTTTTCATTTATGATTTCATTATAATTTATAAATTTTTAAATATCTCCATCTATCATCGATTCAATGTGAAATATTCAAATATGGCAAATCATAAATCATATAACAATGATGAATGCTTAGTAACTTGTGTTGTATCATTTCACTATTTTGAATTTAGTGTTTACATTATATAATGATAAATTCACATGTGATGAATTGTTACATTGGGGTCTTTGTTTTCTCATAGTTTTGGAGACATGGCCCTAGACTAGGGACCTTAGTTACTCCTCGCCTCCTATGAATTTCATTAAAATTTGGGGAATGTTTCACACATCTCTTGTGTGTGTTTCCCTAATCCCATATTTCTGCATCTTGACCTTAATTCCTCCTTGCCTCCTATGAATTTCATTAAAATTTTGGGAATGTTTCACACATCTATTGTGTGTGTTTCCCTACTCCCATACTTCCGCATCTTGGAAACATGGCGGAACATTATTTATAATAGAAAGAAATGGGAAAACATCAAAGTCTAAACATGGTATGATTTGGTTATTTTCTCACTATTTCCCCAAAAAATTGGCTATAAATTTAAAATAATTATTGGAATCATAGATATTGATTGTTAAGATTGTATAATTGGAGCATGGTAGTAACTTTTGAAGGGTTGAATCCATTTATAGATTCGTACCTGATATTTCAACAATGAAAAATTGCAATTTGACAAAAAATTATACTTGCATTTTAGTGATGATCGATGAAGAAAATCAAAATCATACAACTTTTAAACTTGTTTAGCAACCATTACTTATTTTTTTATGAATTTACAAACTTCAAAACTGTAACACTCCTCCCTTCCACCCATAGCAACCATTACTTATTGATATAAGCATTGACAAACCTTGAAATTGTAACACTCCTCCCTTCCAACCCCTTAAAGGTTCTCGAGCTGAGGAAGGTGTTACTTGTTGTTTAACCTGATCCCCAAGGTCCGCTATGAAGACGAGGTTAAGGAAAATCATCCTCTTCTAATATCACTGTTGCATTATGTTTGTCGAGAGATTTTTGGTGATACCAATTTTATGTTGATCTAATCCCCAAATCAAAGGATAAACTCAATTAAATATTTTCCATATTAAAAGAGGCCATGTCAACATGCTTTCCACATGGTACTGATGTGGCCTCCATGCAATTTTGACAATACATATTGGTGGGTCCCATCAATTAGATCCACGTCATGTTTCTGCGGGTTATCACTGCTAACATTTGATGTCAAACAAAGAGGAGGCAGTGGGGAACGAGTGTGGTAAGGTTCCACAATGGAACCATGGCTTAAGTCAGCTAACCTCCACCAGAACGCTTGCATATGTTACTTCATGCAACAAGTGCCACATGGTGAGTAGTGGGCAATGTTGCAATGCTCTAAATTTTGCCCTGACCCCACTCTTAGACCTTTCACTCATGATCAATCAACATTAAGCCAAGTGTATCAAACCCTGCCTGTTCCTCAAAATTACCTACTATAGCCAATGGTTGATGCCCAGTGTTTTTTCACACGACACGATTTCAGTAAGGCATAGTTATGCTAGCTCTTGGGCAGTGTTTGTCTCGCCGACATAGAAATGAAGTTAAGTTTTCCAATTGTATGTCGGTCTTGGCAACATAGGCATACATGAACTAAAATAGCTTGGTATGGGTTTATAAAAGATGAAGGAAATTTCTCTATGCACAACCTCCTAAAGCCTTAAGGCGACTTACAACCAAGAGCTCGATACCCATATTTCTTTGTTTTTGCGAACATAATAACCAATGTAGGGACAAATTAAGCTAGGTATACTCATGATTCTAGAAATCAACTAACTAAACATAGACACATAGTTTCCCATTGACCATGTATGTACTAATGAATAACATGTTCCGGGCATACCTTGAAATTCATAAGTATACAAGATATCATTCTAATCATGAGCATAATAGTAAGTCTCACAATGTAGACATTCATTTGCATTTATAAAAACCATAAGATCTTGCACCATTCACAACATACAAGATTCATCTAGTGCATAAAAAGTATACATAAGCAATTTAGACTTATCTGTGTTTAAAGACGGTTGGAAACTAAAGGAAGGAGTTCAACTCTCCACCTAACCATAAGCCAACCACATTGCAATCTTAGTCAAAGCTACGGCTTAGTCACATAACCAAGAGGAGCCCACTGCCTAGGTGGTTTATCAACTGCTTATTAGCAATAAGCACCATAGTGACTCACTTGCTCTCTGGGTTAAAACATAGGTCTTCACCCAGAATCAAATGGGTTATATCTCATTTCCATAAGGTTAAATAAACTACTTTTTTTGGTTTATCAACAAATTATTCATAGAAAACATCACAAGGGTCCATAGGCCACTATCCATGTGGTTCATCAGCTTCATGATAAGCACCATATGACTCAAATTTCCATGCATTGGTTGTTTATCATCTAGGAAGCAAGCACCAGCTGGTTTATTAGCCTCACAACAAGCACCAAAGTGTGGTTCATCAGCTTCATGATAAGCACCATATGACTCAAATTTCCATGCATTGGTGGTTTATCATCTAGGAAGCAAGCACCAGGTGGTTTATTAGCCTCACGACAAGCACCAAAGTGATCTAGTTCCTCCATCGAGCTCCCTAATGATCATATAGGCTTTAAAACATCGTTAAATGGCCTCCATTTAGGAGATGCAAATATTATCACCCTCGAATTCTAAACATTGGATCTTAGATTTTCCAATATATCTTAGTAATTCCCTTTGTTCAAGCGCTTCCTTACTTTTCTCTGCAAGGTTACTTCATCTCCTTCCACGTGTTCGTAACTCGCTTTTGCTGTTTAGTTCTATTGACATAGATTGTCATTGATGTCAATATGGACAAAGAAGAATAGAGCAAACAGAGGAGAAAATGGAAGCAAACAACCATCATAGCAACATAGGAACAAACAGAGCCATCGGAACAATGGAGGAAGCAGACAGAGAGATCGGGAGCTATCGGAGCAAGAATGCCAAAGGAATACACTATTAGGGCAGAAAGACTCATTTATGTGGCAAATAGACTATGGAAAATACACTATCAGAGCAGAAAGGCAGAGTTTATATGTATACGCAAATATGTATGCAAATACACTAACGGAGGCAAAAACTCATGTATATATGCCTTTACACTATCGGAGGCAAAAGACTTGGCTGTATTACAAATACACTAGCGGAGGCGGAAAGCGAACTTGAAACTTTATACACGGGAGTGTTCAGTTGTATTGGGTCCGGCACATAATATCGCATAGCTATAAGTGAGTGGTACCTTGCGATTTGTGACTGCCGACATATACTGCATAATCATAGTGAGAGGCAACAGAGGCAAAAAAGGCAGGAGAGGTAGGAGAGGATTTGTGTATAATCAGAGTGAGAGGCAGTAGAGGCAACAAAGGAAAGAGAGGTAGGAGAAGTAGGAGAACATGAGTGAAGGAGAAGCTCATTAGAGTAGAGAACTACAACAAAACAATTTATACCTGGTTTGGGTTGAAGCCCACGGGGTTGAAGCCTTATAACTGAAAGGACTGGAATGCTTGGGAGTTGGTGCTCCTAAGTGCAAAGCAATTGCCTTGGAAGAATAGAGTTGGTGTTCTAGAGGTTGGAGCCTCATAAAAGTCCAAGTTGGTGCTTGGAAACTTATTGCAACCAGTTATATATTGTATTTATTTCATTGCACAGTTATATATTGTATTTATTTCATTGCACTGTTTGTATTAATAAAAGAATTTATTCTTGTTGATCATCTTGTGTTCTGAATATAAATGTTTTAACTGGAAAAACAATAGTCGGAAAAACAAACACTGATTCACCCTGCCTCTTAGTATTTCCAACAATTGGTATCAGAGTCGGCTTCTTCATATTAGCCTAATAGCTTGAAGAAGGATTCATAGCCATGATGAGAAATCACGACGCATCAAGAATACCTCCTCTATTTGATGGCACTAATTTTGGTTTCTGGAAAAAGAGAATGACCTACTACTTAATGTCCCTTGGACCTGAAGTCTGGCATTTAATTCAAAATGAGTACCAAATTCCTCCCACTCTTCCAACAAATCAAGATGAGAGGAAATCCTACATTGCAAATGCAAAAGCCTTGAACTCCATCACTAGTAGAATCATTGATTTTGAGTTCACAAAAGTCATGAATTGTAACTCTGCCAAAGAAATGTGGGATAAGCTAGTTGGCTTATACGATGGAGACTGAAAAGTCAAGAAGGCAATGCTTCAGACTCATAGAAGGCAATTTGAAAGTCTGAAGATGGAAGATGAAGAAGATAATTCATCATACTTCCTCCGAATTGCTGAAGTGGTCAACTCCCTTAAAGGATTGGATGAAAAGATTGAAGAAAGTACCATCGTTCAAAAGGTATTAGGATCTCTTCCAGACAGATTTGATTCCAAAATAAATGCCATAGAAGAATCAAAGCATCTAGATACTCTCAAGATGGATGAACTCCATGGAATCCTCACTGCCTATGAGATGAGGAAAGGTGGCCCAAGCTCCAAAGATGCAACATTCAAGGCCTCAAAATCCAAGAAGGGGAAAGAAAGGAATGATTGTAGTGATGACTTCGATGTGGAATCCGAATTGGCTCAATTTCTACAAAAGCTGAAGAGAGGATCTAAGCAAAAAGGTAAGTACCCTCTTATCTATTTCAAATGTGGAAAAATAGGTCATTATTGCTACAAAATGTCCTCATAAACATGATAGTGATGATGAAGGAAATTCTAAAAGAATGGCACACAAAAAGAAAGGGTTCAATAAGAACTTCTCTAAGCAAGATGAGTCTGATGAGGATGAATTTGTTGTCATCAAAATGAAATTAGATGAGGAAAGTGACCATGATGAAATCCAAGAAACATTATTCATGGCATTCATAGATGAAGATGACTCAGGGCTAGAAGGAAATGTAGATGAACTATTAATAAGTGCCATTGAGGAAAATGAGAAATTACAGAATCAAATCATTTCTCTCAAGGTAGAAAACGAGGAAACAAATCTAAAATAAAAAGAAGAGACTTGTGAACAATGTGAAGCCGAAATAATAGTATCTCTGAGGAAGGAATTGGAGCAAGTAAAAAAGGGTTGGAAAATGTCTCAAATACTTGAGACTGTCATGAAAAGTAAAAAACGTCAACATGACAAGTCTGGAATAGGCTATAAAGGAGAATCATCAAGCACTAAGAACAATGCAAAGAACTATGCCGATGCACTTTCCAGCAACCCAAAAGAAGAAAAAATATGTCATAAAAGGTGCATTCCAGATTCAAAGAATGAAGAGAGAGTAACTCCAAAGAAGAATATGGATTCGAATCATGGATACTACAACAAATACAAACCAGTATTCCATCAAAGGCTCATCTCAAATCCAAATAATGAAGCGGGAGTAATTCCAACGAAGGAAATTGACTCAAACCGTGGCTGCTACAACAGGTACAAAACTATCTTTCTTGGACACTGTTTTCACTGTAAAAACTTTGGTCATCAAGCCAGACATTGCATGGCTCGCAGAAGTGAAACACCAAAGCTAAAGGACCAAATAATCAATTCATATGCCCCCAAAAGGCAGGGACAAATCAAAACCTTCAATTCGTTTGATCCCTTGACCAAATTTGATCTGATTTTCACATTATGCTACAATAATGGACACTTTGAACAAAACTGCCCACTCAAAGGAAGAAAAGCGAGTAGTGAGAAACCCAACATGGATAAATGTGGCCTGGCTCTATATGCTCAAAATAATGAAAATCATTGGTTTTTGGATAATGGGTGCTCCAGACACATGACAGGGGACAAAAGGAAGTTTGTCTCTTTGAGAAAAAAGGAAGGAAATGTGTCCTTTGGAAATGGATATGGCAGAATTGTGGGAAAAGGAATTGTTACTCCTATCAATGGAAAAGGAAAAGATCAAGATGCTCTGCTAGTAGACGGGCTCAAACACAACCTCCCGAGTGTCAGCCAAATCTGTGATCAAGGACATAAGGTTGTCTTCAACACCAAAGATTGTGAAATAAGGAACTTTTCCTCAGGGGAACTTGTGGCAAAAGGGGTTAGAACACCAGACAAAATTTACATTCTAAACAAGATTCAAGAAAATAAATGCTACCTGAGTAAGACAGATGAGACTTGGTTGTGGCAGAAGCCACTTCGACATACAAGCTTCGAAAATCTGATCATTATCAACAAGATTAGTGTTGTACGAAACATCCCAAGGCTATTCAAACCAAATCAAGGAGTATGTGGTCCATGTCAACATGGAAAGAAAACTAGAACCATCCACAAGACAAAGGAGCTCTCTACATCAAAGCCCTTTGAGATCATCCATGCTGATTTGTGTGGACCAACTAGAAATCAGGCACTCCAAGGAGAAAGGTACTTTGTGTTATTTGTTGATGACTATACTAGAATAATGTGGATATATTTTATAAAATATAAATCTGAAACTTTTGAGTGTTTTAAGAATCTAAAATCTCTTTTAGAAAATGAAAAAGACTAAAAAATTAAGTGCCTCAGAACAGACCGAGGGGGAGAATTCACATCAAAAGAGTTTAATGAGTTATGTAATATTCATGGAATTAAAAAGGAATTCTCTGCTGCGAGAACACCCTAGCAAAATAGGGTAGTTGAAAGAAGAAACGAGACAGTTCAAGAAATGGCAAGAGCAATGTTATTAGTAGTAGACTTGCAGCCAAAATTCTGGAGAGAAGCATTCGAAACAACTGTCTATACCTTGATCAGACTCAATTAAGACCAAATTGTGAAAAAACTCCTTATGAATTATGGAAAGGAAGACCTGCTTCAGTAAAGTACTTCAAGATCTTTGGAAGAAAGTGCTTCATAAAAATCAATGATGGCTCACTAGGAAAGTTTGATTCACGGGTTGATGAAGGGATATTCCTTGGATACTCTACACAGAGTAAAGCCTACAAGTGCTACAATTTTCGACTAAAGAAAATAGTGGAAAGCATTGATGTAAAGATTGATGAAGACCTTCCAGAAAAAGAAATTGAAGAACATGAAGATGATTTTCTCATTGAAGAAGAAGAACCTAAATAAGAAGAAATAGATGAGGAAGAAGAAGAAGAGGAAAATGAACCACCTCATACCCCTTCAAAGATGAAGTTTATCCAAAAATATCATCCAAAAGAACAAATTATTGGCAATAGAGATGAAGGGATGCAAAATCGAAGAAGGATGACAATTACACCAAAGAGAAACGTCATTGCTCTTTTATCAATGATATAACCAGAAACATTTACACAAGCAAGGATCCTCATTGGGTAAAAGCCATGGAAGAAGAAATGTCCCAAATTGAGAAGAACGAGACATGGGAGCTGGTACCTCGTCCAAAGTACAAAAACATAATAGGAACCAAGTGGGTATTCAAAAATAAAATGAATGAAGAAGGACAAGTTATCAGAAACAAGGCAAGGCTTGTCAGCAAAGGCTATTCACAAATTTAAGGAATTGAATTTGAAGAGACATTTGCACCAGTAGCTCGTATGGAAGCTCTCAGGATGTTCTTGGCATTTGCTTGCTCAAAAGGATTCAAAATCTATCAAATGGACGTAAAATCAACATTTCTAAATGGGGAACTCAAGGAGAAAGTCTACATGGAGAAACCAGAAGGGTTTGGTCTAACAGAAGGAAAGGACTTAGTCTGCAAGTTGAAAAGGGTTTTATATGGGTTGAAACAAGCTCCTAGAGCTTGGTATGCAAGATTGGATCACTATCTACAACAACAAGGCTTAAAAAAGGGAGTGGTTGGAAGTAATCTATACATAAAGACAGATGAAGGTAAGTTACTAGTTACTCTTGTTTATGTCAATGACCTAATTTTTGCTAGCAATAATGATGAAATGAGCCATGAATTTTTTCAAAACATGACAAAAGAGTTTGAGATATCAATGATAGGAGAGCTATCTCACTTCCTTAGACTTCAAGTATCCCAAACTAGAGCAGGATTGTGTATATCTCAAGCCAAATATCTAAAAGACATGCTTAAAAGATATGGAATGGATGACTGTGCACCCATGAGCACACCTATGACCACAAAATACAAATTGAGCAAAGATGATGACTTGCCTCCAGTAGATGCAACTCATTATAGGTCAATAATTGGAGCCCTTCTATACTTAACATCTGCAAGACCTGACATAATCTAGGCAGTAGGAATGGTGGGAAGATTTTAATTTGCTCCCAAACAATCCCATCTATTACCTGTAAAAAGAATTCTCAGATATCTTAAAGGAACTCCTGATTTTGGCCTTTTGTACCCTAAGATCTCAACACTGAATGTAACTGCATATACTGATGCTAATTGGGCTGGAAGTGTAGATGATCGGAAAAGTACTAGTGGAAATGTGTTCTTCGTAGGAGACTATTTGGTATCCTGACTCAGCAAAAAAAAGTCATCCATATCATTATCCACGGCCGAAGTTGAGTATATAGCTGCAATAGACTGTTGTACTCAAATACTATGGATGAAGGAAGCTCTAAAAGATGTCAACATAGGTACAAATCAACTGATTACCATCTATTGTGACAACACAAGTGCTATTAGTCTCAACAAAAATCCATTGATGCACTCAAGGACCAAACACATACCAATCAAGTATCATTTCCTTCGTGAAAAAGTAGTTGAATAAAACATCACTTTGGAATATATCAATACTAAGGAGCAGATAGCTGATATCTTCACAAAACCTCTTCCTCGAGAAGCATTTGAACATCTTCATCAAAAGATGGGGGTTATCTCTTTAGCATCACTCAAGATCATTTATAAAGATGTTGTAGGACACCGGGAGAAGTTCGATAGGGGGAGTCCGTATGCATTCCTTTGCCATTGATGTCAAAGGGGGAGAGTAGAAGAATATTGCAATAAATAACGAAGGGGGAGATTGTTGACATAGATTGTCATTGATGTCAACATGGCCAAAGAAGAACAGAGTAAACAGAGGAGCAAATGGAAGAAAACAACCATCAGAGCAACAGAGGAACAAATAGAGCCATCGGAGCAATGGGGGAAGTAGAGAGAGCGATCAGGAGCTATCGGAGCAAGAATGCCAAAGGAATACACTATCGGGGTAGAAAGACTGAGTTATATGGCAAATACACTATGTCAAATACACTATCAGAGTAGAGAGGCTAAGTTTATATATGTGTACGCAAATATATATGCAAATACATTATCAGAGACCAAAACTCACATATATATGCCTTTACACTATCGGAGGCGAAAGACTTGGCTGTATTACAAATACACTATCAGAGGCGGAAAGCGGACTTGAAAATTTATACAAGGGAGTGTTGAGTTGTATCGGGTCTGGCACATAATATCGCATCGCCATAAGTGAGTGGTACCTTGCGATTTGCGACTACCGACATATATCGCATCGGCACTTCGGGAGCGGAGTTACAACATGTTAAGCGGCCCATTACAATCACTAATAGTGATTAGAGATATTGCATCGTCCCTCTGCCAAGGGCAACCCCCGATTGCGATAAATATACACGCAGACCCGCTGCAACATTGTGCTATGGGTTAATAATGTATCGCATCTGCCCATCACAATGATACACAAAGCCCTGTCCTCTTACAAGTGTCAATTGCGACTTCACTGTGGACCCGATACAATATAGATGTGGATGTAATATCTCTTGAAGTCCGCTCTTTAGTCTTTTTGCCTATTTTTCTCATATTTCTTGTGTAATTGAATATTTGGCTTGTGCAGAGTTTTTAGGCCAAAAGGCTTATGATAACTGTTCTGATGGTTCAGGAGGATGAATGATTAGTTCAATGGGGTGAATCATGGTAATTGAGATTGCAATTGGGACATAACATCTTCATTAAACTGAAAAACCTTGTGTATGTCCATAATGATTGGAAAAATGAACGTTGTTAAGGTGTAACGTGGAACATGATTTCTCTGTGTTCTCTTTCGGACCTCTCTTATGAATTTACGTGTCCCTGGAGTATCAGTGAACTCGAACAGTGCAGAGGAAGACACAGGGACCAAGAAGGGAGGCCGAAGGATCAAGCGAGGTAGAGGAATCTACAGTGACTGAGGAGGAAACCAAAGAGGCGGTGGAAAGTGGAAACGAATAATCAGAGGGCATCAGGAATACAAAAACGGAAAAAACAAGGAAGGATTTGTGTATAATTAGAGTGAGAGGCAACAGAGGCAGGAGAACAAGAGTGAAGGAGAAGCTTATCAGAGAAAAGAACTACAACAAAACAGTTTATACCAGGATTGGGTTGGAGCCCATGGGGTTGGAGCCTCATAACTGAAAAGACTGGAATCCTTGGGATTTGGTGCTCCTAAGTGTAGTACTATTGCCTTGGAAGAACAAAGTTGGTGCTCTGGAGGTTGGAGCCTCACAAAAGTCCAAGTTGGTGCTTGGCAACTAATTGCAACCAGTTATATATTGTATTTATTTCATTGCATTGTTTGTATTAATAAAATAATTTATTCTTGTTGATCATCTTGTGTTCTGAATATAAATGTTTTAACTGGAAAAATAATAGTCGAAAAAACAATACTGATTCATCCCCCCTCTCTGTATTTCCAACAAGTTCTCTAGTCACTCTTAGACTCTCGGACAATCTTTCTCTCCAACTCTCTAACTGCAAGAAATTTCTCTTCCTTTGTACCTCCAGCCTTTTTTTTCTGTCACTTCCTTCTTCTCTACCACATTTTTTGAGTAAAGGGACAAAATGGCCTTTATTTTCCTTTTCTTAGACTTCCCACTCCACAACTTAATTTCTTATCAGTGCATGCTAATCCATGGTTAGGCGAAAGTCATGATAATTAAGGGAGGTTGGTATGGAATTACTCATTTCATGCCATAGGAAAGCCAAACAAGTATGCAATAAGCCCTTAATAGGCATGAAACAAAGCTTTGGATCTGTATGTCCCTCCCTTCAGCTAGTCACATGTTTATTTTCCACGTAGATTTACATATGTCTATAATTCACATAGTTGTAGTTACATACATGAGGTGCTAGGAAAAAGAGTTGTTATAAATCCCACCCCCTTAAAGGAACACTTTTGTTGGCCTTCTATATACTAGACACAAAAATTAACCACTAAGTTTTATATTTACAACTCTTACATTGATTTGGATGGTAAACATAAATGGGTAAGATATCCTCATTTGATCTTTTCATTTACCAAATTGGTTCATCTAACCCAAAGTGCTTCCATTACACCTTGACCTACTCTATTACTTGATTTTGTAGTGTGGTATCCCTCCAATCCAAGATGCATAGTGGTTTGGTTGGAACTCTCCCTTAGGTTCTGCCTATATCACAAACCAATCAACAACATGATTAGTATCATGTACATAATTCTTAAGGAAATGTGAAAAACTCCATGTGCTTTCACTATGGGTGGTAAGACCAATCTATAACCCATTGGCACCACTCTTTCTAAAATCTGAAATGGTCCACAAAATATGGATGCCAATTTAGCACAACACCCCACTTTTAGTGAACTCCTCCTTGGCTTGAGGTGGAGATACGCATGTTCTCCCACTTGAAATTCCTTGTATATTCTTTGTTGATATGCATAACTCTTTTCAATGTCATGAGTTTCCTTCAATTTCTTCTTGATATGGAGCACACCCTACTCCATTTCCTTCAACTTGTATAGCCCAAGGACCACTGTGTTCACTACGTCATCCCATCTAATAGGAGTGCTGCATTTTCTACCATACAAAGCCTTGAAATGGATAATCTTTAGTGACTCTTGGTACCCATTATTGTAGCAAAATTCAACAAGTGGCAAGAATTATTCACACCTCTTTGGATGATGCATGACATACATCCTCAACATGTCCTCTAAAATATTGTTCATGTCTTATAAAATTATTTTCACTCTCTTTGTTTGGCCACTAGTCTAAGGATGATATGCTATACTAAAATCTAGTTGAATTCCAAAACCAACAAGCAATGCCTTCCAAAAATTTGAAGTGAACTTGGCATCTCGATCTAAAATGATCTTATTAGTTATTTTATGTAATATGTGTCCTTCATGAAAATTTGAGTTGGGTCAATGGCTTTGTGCGTGGACTTTATAGCTATAAAGGGACTTGCCTTAATCAACTTATCCACTTCCACCATAATGGCATCATGTTGCTTGGATGTTTTTGGAAATCCTGTGATGAAATCAATAGATAAAACTTCCCAATTCCACTCAGGAATGGGGATTGGTTGTAACAATTGCGTTCAGTTTCTGCATTCCACTTGGACATGTTGAGATTCCAAGCACCTGAAAATGTATTCAACAACTTTCCTTTTCATACTTGAACAATAATATATTTTCCTCATGGATGTCATCATTTTTTGATAACCAAGATGACTTGAATAAGGTATTTTGTGAAACTCTTCCAAGATTAGCTTCTTCAAGGCACCCATATAAGGTGCATACCACCTGTCCTTGAATTTCAATATTCCCTTGCCTATGAGTGTATAATTATTACTCAATGGCCCTTACAACTCTTTCTGCAAGCAATATTTCTAATCCAAATCTTGGGGGGAGGTCCCCAAGATCTAAAAAATTGAAATGCTAGAAGAAAAGAGGAGAGAACACATAGTAAATAAAACCACAATCTTTTTTTATTAAAACAAAGAATAACTGTAAAATCTACATTATGGTGGACCATCGGTCTTTTTACAAAATGCAACTTATTACCTATAGTATTTTTTAGTAACAATACCACAGGTAAATTCCATGGGTGGGTAAATACCATGGGTGAATGAATACCATGGGTAGATGTCACTTACAATACGATGGGTAAATTCCATGGCTGGATAAATACCATGGTTCGATGAATACCATGGGTGGATGTGACTTACAATACCATGGGTGAATGAATACCATGGGTAGATAAATACCATGGATGGATAAATACAATGGGTGGATGAATACCATGGGTGGATGCCACTTACAATACAGTGGGTGGATGAACACCATGGCTGGATTCCACTTTCCATTCAGATCATTCCTCCCTCCTTAAGAAGAAATGGTCTGGTCCCCATTGCATGAATTTCCCTCATGAGAAGCCTTTGTTGATTATGAAGAGTCACTGAAGAGAAGGGTTTTGTATGGTTAACCTATAACCATGATGATTGAAGATCTGAGGATAGAGATACCTTGTAATGCTTGTGACCAACTGTGATATTAATAGTGTGCGACCCAACAAATGGACTTCGATGAAGTGTGGATTTGTGGATGACCCATAACCATGAAAAATGAAGATCTGAGGATAGAGATACCCTGTAATTCTTGTGACCAATTGTGATACTAATAATGTGCAACCTAGAAAATGGACTTTGATGGCAAAGGGTTTTGTGCGGTTGACCCATAACCTTGGGTTTGTGGGTGACCCATAACCGTGATTCTTGTCATTATGATGGCTTGTCTAGTAGATTATCCTATCTAATGAGATGTTGTAAAGGTTTCTTTAACATTTTTTTTTCTAGCAATAAACCTCTTGCTGCAACTTTGTTGATAACTTCTACTACAAGTATGAAATAAAATTCCATCAATTACCCACTTGGGGTATTGAAGAGATATTTCTATTGATATAAGACACTTGAACTTTGATGAAATGTGAAGTGATAAAATGATTCGTAAAAATCATGGTACACACGGTCACGCAACGTTCTAGACATGCGTAACTTCATTTTCTTATATCTCTCAAACCGGAAACAAAATCAAATTCCTAGAAAACCCATTTGACAAAAAATACTTTCAAATGATCTATTTGCACATTCTAAAATTTTCTATGGAGGTTGTAGCACTTCATGAAGTTTATTGAAGATTGTTGCAAAACTTTGAAATTGAAACATGCTTCAAACTCTCATTTCCATGGAGTCATAACCTGAATCTGATACCACTGATCCAGGTCTTGGGGAGAGACCCCCAAGATCTAAAAAAATGAAATGCCAAAAGAAAATAGGAGAGAACACATAGCAAGAAAAACCACAAAGATTTTTTTTATTAAAATAAATAATAATTGTAAAAACTACATTGTGGTGGACCATCTGTCATATAGCCTTTTTTTGGTTACAATACCACAAGTAAATTTCTTTGGTAGGTAAGTACCATGGGTGAATATCCATTACAATACCATGGGTAAATTCCATGGGTGAATAAATACCATGGGAGGATGAATACCATGGGTGGATGCCACTTACAATACCATGGGTGGATAAATACCATGGGTGGATGTCACTTACAATACCATGGGTAAATTCATGGGTGAATAAATTCCATGGGTTGATGAATACCATGGGTGGATTCCACTTTCCACTCTAGTCAATTTCACATTCTCAAAGCGTTTATATTGTATCATTGCCTCAATATTTTCTTTGATATTAAATTTGCAAGTGCTCATGGCTGCCAAGTGACTCACTTGTATAATCATAATAATTGCATCTAGTACTTTGTTTTCCTTTCCTTTTATGTACTTTATCTCAAAGTTGAACTCATTGATGAAACCCAAATATGGTTTATGTAGTGTTTAACATGGGCTGGTCAAAAAAATATCTTACCCCTCCATGGTCCAATATCAACACTAACTTCCTCCCAAACAAGTAGTGCCTCCACATTTTCAAGATGTGAACTATTGTTGCAAGCTCTAAGTCATGAGTGACATTGTTCTTCTCATGCTCATTTAATTTTCTTGACTCATAACATACCACATGTCCTTCTTGCATCATGACTCTGCTTATTCCTTCCTTACAGGCATTTATGCAGATGAAGAAGTCCTTTCCTGAATCTGTTATTCACAAAATAGGTGCACATGCGAGAAATTTCTTAATCCATTCAAAACTAGCTACACGCACTCTAATGTCCATTGAAATTTGACTCATTTTCTATACAAGGCTATGATTTTATTCCCAATATTTGAAATATCTCGAATGAATTGCCTATAATATCTAGAAAATCCCATGATAGATCTTCTGTGACATTCTGAGGCATGGGCCACTCCATGATGGCCTTAATCTTCTTGGTATCCACAACCGCTCCTCATGAAGTGATAAGAACCAAGTACTGAACTTGTGATTAGAAGAAATCACATTTCTTAATCTTGGCATAGATATTGTGATCTCTTAGCAACCGCAATAATAATTTCAAATGTTCTTCATGTTCTTCTCTAGTTTTTAAGTAGACCAAGATGTCATCTAAATATACCAATACAAAATTTTCCAAATATGGGCTAAGGAAATTTTTCATTATACACATAAATGTGGCTAGGGCATTGGTAAACCCAGATGGCACCAAAAAAAAATCATAGTGTCCACATCTTGTCCTGAAAGTTATCTTATGGATGTCTTTGTGCTTAATTTGAACTTGATGATAACCAAATCTCAAGTATATTTTTGAGAACTCTACAACCCATGTCAACTGATCAAATAAGTCATCAACTATGGGTGGGTACTTGATCTTCACTGTTTCTTTATTCAACTATCGATAATCAATACACAATCGCATCATGCCATCCTTTTTCTTTACAAATAGCACTAGGGATCCTCAATGTAACAAACTGGTCCTATATACCCTTGGTACAACATTTCCTTCAATTGTAATTTTAGCTCCACTGACTCTGGCATGCTCACACAATATGGGGCTTTCGATAGTGACATTGATCCAAGAAGCAATTCAATGGAATAATACATTTCTCTTAGGAGGCAATCTTTGTATTTCCTCTAGAAACACATCCCTAAACTATTTTAAGACTAAGTGGTCTTCCATTATGGCCTCATTTTTCTCTGGATTGTTGGTCACTTGGACCATATATAGGGCACAACCTTTTCGGATGCACCTATTTACCTATAGTGTCAATATATGTCGAACATAAATTGGATTCCTTATTCCCTGAAGCACAATTCCCTCACCTTCATCATTGAGACATTCCAACAACGTTCCGTAACAATCCACTTTGGTCTTGTGGGATGCTACCAATCCATGTTGATTAGAACATCATACAATCCCAACGACAAGGGATTGAGGGTAAGGGTAGTGGACATGCCACTTAGTTCCATGGGGCACAATTCCACTAATTCCATCACTCGCTTTTTAGCTCCCATGGCTAATTGGACTAGCCACAAATTTTCATGAGTCTCCCTTTCCATAAACCATTTCTTTATGATCTTTGGGTTGACATAGCTAATATTAAAACCTAGGTCATTTAAATTTGAAATAAACAACCATACCTTCCACTTTGATCACCAAAACTTTTTGTTCTACTTCACTGTTGTCCCAAGTCGGATAAATCGAGGCATGCTTTGAGTCACAAATTCATCATTGCTACCTCTTGTACATTTAACAACCTTGTTCCATTTTGTTTTCTCCAAGGGAAGTCTCCTCGTAAGTGGTTTTATCCACATGTCTAGCATAGGGCCCTTTCTTGAACCCCTCAACCTCTTCTCTTGATAGTTTATTGGGCCAATCTCTATTGTCAATAATGAATTTTTGTTGAACATGACCCTTGGCGAGGGTGTTAAACTTGAAACTCCTCCCTACTTGCTTGTATCCTAAGGGTTTTACACCTTTTCCCTTGAATCTAGTCTTATATCTCATTCTCCAGTCAACTGAAATTCAACCTTATGCTAGGACTACTCATAGCAATATTTGGCCTTTCGAATAGTGTCCTGTATGGTTCTTGGCTAATCAAACTCAATCTTGTCTCTATAGGATGGTGGTATTCCATTAAGATACACATTTAAATATTCACCTTCTCATCTCTTATGTATGACATGTAGCTAAACAACTACAAAAATATGCTAGTGTACTGATCAACAATAAGCTGAAATAACTTATGCTCATGGAATTATTTAACTTTGTTTGCATAGTACCTCCCAGAAAAGTACTTTCGAGGAAAAAATTTCTCAAACCTTCTACATGAAAAATCATATCTATTTCCATTGACATTTCTCAAATATTTCCACCGTATCTCAACCTTACACTTCAAGCTGATAATAACCACTCTAGCCTTCATATTTTCAAAGTAGTCATGGACAATGAAATATTTCTCAACCAAGCTTATACCTCTTCAATATTTTTATTTTATCCATCAAAGGTGGGAGGTTTGGCTTTATTGAATTCCTTTATCATTGAGCTTTGCTTACTCCTCCTTTACTAATGGTGTCTCTTTGTTGTCGCACTAGACATTTGGTTATGGTTGCTCACTTCTCCTTTCGAAGTACTAAGTGGGGTTTTCCCCCTTGCTATGTCTTCACTAGATTTATTGTGCCTCTTCCTTGACTTATTTCCTTCTTCTATATTGGCTTCTAGTCCTTGCTTCTAGATTTTAGAAGGAGTTTTCTTGGATTTGTGCCTACCTAGATAGCTTTCACCAAGTTCATGTTACTTTTGTCTATAGATCTGACCAAATCTGCAAGATCCTGACATTCACCTCTTCTTGTCTCTCTTGTGCTCCGGAAATATTCTCATTGTCTTCTTTACAACTTCTCAATTCATCTCTCAAAGTCCTGAGGGTCTGCATCCAATAAGGGAAATTTTTCTCTAACCTCTTTCCCACTGAGTCCTCTTCATGATGATGATAGGATCTCATCATATTGTATTCTACCATTATGTTGATCATTTTTTTGTTGTTGCTGTAATTTTTTCTTCCTTTCTCTCTCTCTCTCTCTCTCTCTCTCTCTCTCTCTTTCTCATGTTGCACACACATTATTGTTAGCCAAATGAAATACAAATCAACTAAATTTACTCATCACCTTGGAAAATCTGCAATAGGCATGCTAATATGAAGCTAGCTGAAAATTCAAATCCAATGTTAGTATTTAGGTTAGAAATCAAAATAACATGTCATCAACCTGCCAAACCCACTGTCATATAAGTTGTAATTTCATCATTAGCACACATGAATATACATAGAAATTAAATGATTAGGTCAAACATTTCATCTAGTATGTGTGTGAGCCTCTTCAGGTTTAGTGTTGAATCCCTTGCTCTGTTATGCTTCACCCTATTATTATGTAACAAAGCTCTAAACATTCTCCTTCAAGGCTCATCCAGTCCAAGTGTTGAACTTGGGAACTTCAGTAGTTCTCCCATTAATTCATAGTGTATTTGTGGCCCTCCAAGCCTGATATTTGAACCATTTCTCTAATACCAGTATGTATCTGAGATCCCAAATTTTAGTCCCAAAGGTCCAGTGTTTAACCTTCCCTCTCAAACCACCCCGCAACACTCCTCCATTCCACCCTCTTAAAGTTTCTCAGGATGAGGAAGGTGTTACTTGTTGTCTAACTCAATCCCTAAGAATCGTTATGAAGATGGGGTTAGGAAAAATCATCGTTTTTGCAAGTATGAAAAAATATATTTTGATATCATCATTGAGTTTTGCTTGTTTAGAGCTTCCTAATGATAACAATTTCACCTTGATTCGATCCTCGTCTCAAAAGTTAAACTCAATTAAAGATTCAACCTATTAAATGAGGTAATGCCAACATGCTCACCACATGTTACCCATGTGGTTTGCATGCAATTCTAATAGGACATCTTGGTTGGTCCCATCGATCAGATCCATGTCATGGTGTTATAGGTTATCACCGCTCATGACATTCATCATCAAACAAGGAGAAGGAGGTGGTAGGCGGAAAGTGATGGTAAGATTCCACTATGGAACCATGACTCATGTCAATTGACCTCCACTGGCATGCTCGCATACGTTACATCATGCAACAATCATCGTAGGGAGTGATGAGTGTTACGCAATGTTCTGACACTCCAAATACCACCCAAGCCGAACTCTTAGACCATTCACTCACTATTAATCATCATTAGCCAAATTTATAAGCCCTTTCCTATTCCTTAAACTTACCTGCTACAGTATATGGCCAATGGTCAATTTATGTTCATGCAACATGCTTCTACTGGGGCATAGTTCCACTAACACTCACTTGGTGTCGACCCTGCCAACATATAAATGAAGTTAAGCTTTCCAACTACCCATTGGTCTCAATGACATAGGCATATAAGAAAAAAATAACCCGACCTACGTTTATAAAACAAGAAGGAAACTACTTTGTGCCCAACCTCCTCAAGCCTTAAGGTGACTTATGGCCCAAGAGTCTGATACTCGAATTCTGAATTTTTATGAATGGAATAACCAACGTAGTGACTTGTTAAGCTAGATATACTCATGAGTCTAGAAATCAATTGATTGAACATAAACACATTTTCCCATTCACCATGTATGTACTAATGAATAACATGTTCTAGGCATACCTTGAAATTCATAAGCATACAATACATTATCCTAATCATGAGAATAATAGTGAGCCTCATTTACATTTAGAAACATGCAAGATATTGCACCATTCACAACATAATAAGATTCGTCATAGTCCATAAGAAAATATACATAATAAATTTACAGTTATTAGTGTGTATGGATGGCAACTGAAGGAGGGAATTCTACTCTCCACCTAATTGAAGGCTAGAATAATTTCCAACTTTCTCATAGCTGACCACCCATGATCCAAATCTAAATTTTGAGGGGATGCATATTCAAGGAAAATTTAAACCCAAGTTTTATTCACATAACAAAGAGAAGGAATCCATTGTCTAGGTGGTTTATCAACTGCTCTCTAGTAGTAAGCACCGTAATGACTCACTTTCTCTATGGGTTAAAACATAGGGCTTCACCCAAAATGAAATGGGTAATATCTCTATTCTAAGAAGTGACATCAACTTTTTTTGGTGGTTTATCAACCCCTTATTCATGGAAAGTACCATAGGGGTCTCAAATCCACTATCCAAATGGTGTATTGGGCTCATGACAAGCGCTGCAGTGACTCAAATTTCCTCATCCCAATGGTTTAGTTGTCAGGGAAAAAACACTAAGTGTTTTATTAGCCTCATGACATGCACCACAATTATCCACTTCCTCCACCTTGTTCCCCACTTGATCCTCTGGGCTTTAACACATCGTCCAATGGCCTCCATACAAGATATGTAAGTAATATCACCATCCAACCAAACCTAGCTCAGTCGTTCCCACTATTTAGGTGCTTCCTTTCATTTCACTACAAGGTCTCTTCATCTCTTTCCATGTGTTCACAATTGAATTGCTTCTGTGCTTTAGTACTTTGGCCACTTTTGGACTCTTGGATAGTCTTTCTCGCCAACTTTCTAGCTATAAAAATAACTCTCTTCCTTTGCACCTCCAACCTTTTTGGCCCACCACTTCCTTCCTCTCGGCCATGTTTTCTAAGGAAATGGACAATATGAGCATTATTTTCCTTTTACTAAGCTACCTACTCCACAACTTCATTTCCTATCAACTAATATGTGGTCAAGTGACAACCATGATAATAAATGGAGGTTTGTATGGGCCTTCTCACGACATGCCATGGGAAAATTAAACAGGCACACAACAGGCCTTTAACATGCATGTAACATGCTACCACAAGACTTCCCCCAAAGTGATGCATGCACGCATGCACGCACACACACACATAATTCACATAATTTTATTTACATACATGGGGTGCTATGAAAAAGGGTAATTATAGAAACAATAAAAGGACATTCAACAATCTTCACCAAAATTCATAAATTTATCCAAATTCATGAATTTATCATGCTTCCTAAAATCCAACCAAAAAATAAAAATATGAAGGGAAAAGTTTGCAACAAATTTATTTTAGTTATGTGATATAAAATGAAGTAAATTAAAATAGAAACAAAAAGGTATGAGATAATATATAACACTCAATGAAATTATAACTTTGAAATTGAGTGAGGTTCACGAGGAATTATTTTCACATTTCACAAATATTATCTCAAAACAAATAGACAACACCCTATATCATAGGTGGCATCTTGTATTAATATTCTTTGAAGTGAAAATTTTCCATTATGATAAGGACAATGGAAAAATATTGTATGAATAATCATAATAATAATAATAATAATAATAATAATAATTTCATGCTGGTGCTCTACATTTTTGTGAAAAAGGTATGTTTTATTATGTTTATCACTTCGAAAATTTAAACAACAAAAAGGTTATATTATAGATCAAGACTTCATTGACAAACAACAACAAATAAAACAAAATTCATTAGTTGTCATCGTCAAACAACACTACAAACCCTAGTATATATACACGACTTCCATAAAGTAAATCAGCGTATGTACACACCTACCATACATAACGCCCGTGTATATATTTCAACATACTAAGTAAATTATCACATAATTTATACACTACTTTATTGAACCAGATTCGTATATGTATGCAACAAACCAAGGATAAAACCAACGTACAAATCTTGATATACTAAGTCAGACCTTCGTTGCAATTCACAACATCTGTTAAACCCATATCTGAACATGCTTCACTATATTTAGATCAAACCATCATTATAGCTACATATAACATTACAAGCATAAATAGATCAAGCAAGTATTTTCATTAGTCTTCACAACACTATCAGATCTCAACCATCCCCTTGCTCCCTAGTCAAAACTTGTTCTAGATCAAATAACACATAGATATATCATTTACTTTCACACTTAATTCCTTGATCTCCATTTCCTTATATAATTTTAGCCTTAACCAATACCTTAGGTAAATCCCTTGGTAATGTCCTTAGTATTCTTTGACGGGATCAAATAACCATTGTTGCTTCAATTACTATGGGCCAATACTATGGTAAAGACCCTTGGTATCTAGATTACCACACTTCAGATTTTTTACACTTAAAATACCTGTGTATGTATGTGGACCTTCTTCATATGATCCACATATACTTTCTCAAACTTCACTTTGTCATACATCTATCTCTGAACTATCATTTCTCTGTCCAGTGCATTTGTACCAATTTGCATTCATCAATGTTGTCATCAATTACATCTTTATTAAGTAGGTTTCCATCAAGGATAACACAATAGACATAATTGCAACAATCTCTCCCTTTGGAATTGATGGCAACCACTTTGGTGTTTGGTCACCACCTATAAATACTTGCAAACACACCTATAAAAATCAAGACTTCCCTCCAAACACCTCTTTCCAAAAACCAAGCTTCTCTCTCCCTTTGATGTCAAGACAAAGGGTTGAACCAGGCTGAATGAAGGACTTCCCTTGTAGTGTTGATTGATGTAGGTTTGATCCTCTGAATCTGGAACATGAAATTTGCACACTGACCATGTACCCCCTGAGCATATGTTGAACCTTATGAAGAAATTCAATAGAGTACAAAAATTTATTACTCAACCAAATATGACATTTCCTATCACCAATGACTTTATGTTCCCGTGATTACATCAATCACCCAACATAATAGGGTTACATATTGGACCCAAATTTTACATCATAGTGGTATTAGATACATAGAATGAATTGATTCCCAATGACTAAATTTTGGAATGATTTACAACATGGGTCTTTTCATGACCTTTACATCAAGAGACATATATGACACTTATAACAAAAAATAAGAACCACAAAAATGAGGTAGAAATACCATAATAGTCATCAGTCTACCAAAATGTACCAGAATCTACAATATAAACATATGATAACAACAACATAGATATCATAATGACAAAAACATGAAAATCTTCATCATCAACATGTAAGGTAAGATAGTGTAGGCATCAATCTCTCCAACATCATCATCATGTGATCAAATATGTAATGTCACCAATCAATTGTAGCATAAGATTGTGCAATCAATCTATATCAACAATTCATCTCCTTGACCTCATGTCATCAAGGTCAACAGGTTCTCTCCATATATAGGAAGAGTCACTCCTCAAGCATCAATATCAATCTTTTGAACCACAACACCATATGTAGCAATCATATGTGCAAACAAAGGGTACCTCCAACATCACAAACCATCAATCAACATCATCAATGACCTTAGTATACATATCTTAAAGCTTTAATAGCAACAAGAATATGACACTATTATCAACTTCTCTAAATGCAACTCAAGTAACATATAGACATCACCTATAAGTTCACCATATGCAATCCATGCATTAGTGATAAAAAATGACAACATATGTGTATTCATTAGTAACAGTAGTAACAACCATACATTCTGATTACCAGCAATGATATGTACTCATCATAATGTAACATCATGCAAAAAGAAGTGCTTCATGAAACCATAATGCCAAAAATGAACTATTAGAAGCATAACAGATGTTGCCCCTGAACCTGTGCCAACTTTTCATCATCAAATATGATCATATCCATTTCATCAATTAGAAAATGCACCAAAGAACTATTCCAAAAACAATAATGACATTTTGCAACATCATGAACCAATCATCATTCCTAAATAGCATAAGGACATCATTAACAGTCTACAACAAGTCAATATTAGAACCAACAATAATTGATGGAGGCATATAAGAAGCTCCCCCTGAGTCTGTGCCAATTTTATTCATCTCAGAGAAACATACATGACTGTAGAGACCTAAAACCGCGTATACACATGATTGTCCTTCAAAAGACCCACGTACAAAAAAACACTGCTAATTCTTTATAGCCACTACTCTCCATGAACATGTCTTTTCTATTCTTTCTTGTTGTTACTTCATCAAATGAAATGTCAGTACTATAAATATCATCAAAATAATAAAAAACTGAAATAGGGAATCATCATCAAGATACACATGCAGAGCTCCCCCTGAGATCTCACATCACTGATCCTGTGGACCCGATAATCATCACTTGTTATCCATAAGAGTATGTACCTCATGTTGACTTCTGAAACCACTGTTAGAATAATGCATTAAGAAAAATAGACGGCAGTGGGGACCATATTATTTTACTCTGAATCTGAAGAAGAGGAATTATACCTCTTATTTCTACCTGAATTCTTCTTTACTAGCACATATAATTTGTCTGAATTTTTGAATCATCTTGCTATAACCTTTCTAGTCTCTTCTTCTATAACGTTGCATTTAGTTGATGTAAACACAATTATATGTCCTTTATCAACTATTTGACCTAAACATAGAATATTTTTCTTTAGCCAACTTCAAGGGCTAAAGCAAAAAATGTCCTTCTGATACCAGTTGTTAAGAAATTTACAGCAGAAAGATAAATTATTACTGAGATTTACCGAGATTTACAGAGAGGAATAATAAAATAGCCAGCAACAATACACATAAATATTATACATATAATATTTATCCAGGAAAACCCCAAATCTGGGGAAAAACCCAACCCAATGGGATCTCATTAGCATTGGCCAAAACCTGGCCAATCCGGCCAAGTGAGCCTTCACCGCTCACCTCCAGGCCTACATTACAGTGAAGTATTCCCAACCATTTATAGGCTCCATTACATGCAATACCATTGACCATAATACCAGGGTACACTATACCATGTGTCCAAAACCACTACTATTTAACCAGGCCAACCTTGACTCAAACCCTGAGTCAATTTTGCCTAACATACCTTTTCCTAGAACTTTTGTTGGAGCACTATTTCCAAGAATAATATTACCATCTTTGTTTTTCTTGAGAGACTCAAACTTGTTCTTATCTCCAAACATGTGATGAGAGAATCCGCTATCTATGTACCATTCATCTTCATCTTCAAATGAACACAGAGAAAAGCCACACTTAATTTCTTCTTCTTCCTTTTGTTTAATATGAGAAGTGCTGGTAGATCCATCTTTCTCAAGTCTTTTGGTAACAACATTATTGTTTGGTTTCTTGCCTTGAAAATCAAATTGTTCTTTTTGTGAATCCATTAACTTGTTCTTGCATTCTTTTGCTACATGCCCAAACTTGTTACGAGTATAAACATCTTATATGACCAGAAAAGGGGAGTAGAGGAATAATAATACTTTTGTTGCATATTCCTCCTATTCCAATTAATAGCTTTATGACCAAATATTTTGCAAGCAAAAAAATATCCCTTAAATAAAGTTGAGTACCTTCAGACTTGATGGTATTTTTGTGAATTTTCTTTTGCAATTAGCTACAAGGTGTCCAAAGTTATGATAGATAAAACATTCAATACCATTGTCCAGAGGAGAGAATCGATTGATACTTCTATAGTTAGGAGCAAATGAATTCCTTTGAAAATTTTCTTTCTTTGGTTGTTGGTTTGGTTGACTTCTTAATTATTTACCAGGTCTTTCAGATTTTTCTTTATTAATCTCATAATTTCTTTCACAAGCTTGTGAGTTATATTCTCCTTTTATAGTTTCATGAAAAACAAGACTATATTTAATGTATGGATACCTTTGACTACTAAGAAGAGTTTCCAATATCTTTAAGCTATCTTAAAATCTCAATTGCTTATCCTTTTTTGCTAAATTTCCTTCTAGAATACTTACCTCAAACTCTTTTTGTTATGAAACCAGCTCAAAAGAAGATAGAAAAGAAAGATCAATGCCTTATAATTCATCTTCTTCGAGGGGGCAACCTCCTTTACATTACACAAATGAACAATTCTTGGATGATTCAAATGACAAAACCTCCTTTCTATATATAGGAGTCTGTGAAGTCACAATATAACCCAACCGACCTAACAATAATAATATAAAGCCACAAAAATAGCAATAGAGGGATTCTATGGGGCACAGTAATAAAAATATGGGGACAATAGGGGCTCAACAATATTAATAAGGGATACAACTACAATAGTAATGGGGTAATCACTAGTATTATAGGGACATAACATGCCCCTCTCCTTCAAAAAAAGTGTTGTCCTCAACGTTTGAGTAGTTCTGGATGCTTCTGCATAAAATTCTCATCCTCCCATGTGGAATCTTCAGTGGATAAGTTCTTCCACTTGATGAGATACTCCGAAATTGATCGATTTCATAGCTGTCGAGTTCTTGTTTCTGTGACTGATTTGGTTCGAATATAATTTTTCCTTCCTCATCAAGTTCTTGCAATATTGTTTGAACTGTGAGCTTGTCGCCTATAACCTTCTTTAAACATGAAACATGGAAAACTAGGTGCACTCGAGACGCCGCAGGAAGCTCCAATTTGTATGCCATAGTACCAATCTTTTGCAACACCTTGTACGGACCATAATACTTTGGTGATAATTTATTATCCTTCTTAGCTTGCTTGAGGGACATTTGTTTATATAGTTGTAGCCGTAGGAATACCCAATCACCTACATCAAAACTTATTTCGCTGCGATGTTGATCTTCATGTTGTTTCATTCTATTCTGTGCCAACATGAGGTTATCCTTTAAGAGTTGGAGGACTTGTTGTTGATGTTCGATGTGATGTTCCACTGCTTGAACCTCAGAATTTTCTCTTAAATATGATGTGATGGATGGTGGTTGATATCCATAAAGTGCCATAAATGGGGTCATTTTTGTTGTTGTATGAAAGGAAGTGTTATACCACCATTTAGCCAGAGGCAACCATTTGACCCATTATGTCTGTTTATCAGATACAAAGCGATGAAGATATCCTTCCAAACATTTGTTTACTATCTCAGTTTTCCCATCAGATTGAGGATGATAAGATGAGATATGAGGTAACTGAGTACCAAGACAAGAAAACAATTCTGTCCAAATTTTTTTAGTGAAAATGGGATCTCTGTCACTTACAATAATCTTTGGGTTTCCATGTAGCTTTTGAATTGTTTCCATAAAAGCAGTAGAAACTATATTGGCTTTAAATGGATGTGATAATGCACAAAAGTGTGCATACTTGGTAAGCCTGTCAACTACCACCATGATGACACTCTTTCCCTTAGACTTGGGTTAACCTGTGATAAAATCCATTGAAACCTCCTCCCAACGTTGGCTTGGAATGGATAAAGATTGTAATAGACCCAGGGTCTTAATTGTTTAAACTTTATTTTGTTGGCAAACCAAACATTCTGCCACAAACTTTTGAATATCCGATTTAAGACCATCCCAAAAAAATTCCTTCTTAACCCTATGGTAAGTTTTTAAAAATCTTGAGTGCCCTCCTAAGGGAGAAGTGTGCAATTCCATAAGAATTTTTTGTTTGAGTTGCGAATTCTTACAGAGGTATAAGCGATCTTTGTACCATAATGAATCATTTTTCCAGCTAAATGTATCAGATGTACTAGAATCTTGTTGTAACTTTTGAATAAGTGCCCATACTTCTTCATCATTCTTCCATTCCTCCCTTGCTTCGTTTATTCAATCTGGTTGGATAATAGAAATGGCGCACAACAATGCTTCCACATCCTCATCCTTTCTTGAGAGGGCATCTGCCACCACATTTTGCTTCCCTTTTTTGTAGATGATTTCAAAGTCATAACCCAACATCTTTGTGACCCACTTCTTTTGCTCTTTAGAGGATACTCTTTGTTCTAAAAAGTATTTAAGGCTATCATGATCCGTTTCTACCTTGAAGTGTCTTCCCATTAGGTAGGGTTTCCATTTCTTAAGTGCATGTAGTATTTCCAACATTTCCTTCTCATAAATAGCTTTGTGTAAAAACTTTCCCTTGATTGGACGACTTTCAGAAGCAATGGGTCTTTCATCTTGCATTAAAACAACACCAATTCCATTTCCTGAAGCATCACATTCCACAATAAAGGTTTTTGTGAAGTCCAGTGTAGCTATGACCGGTGCTTGGCACATTGCCTCTTTAAGATGTTTGAAGGCCTTTGTTGCTTCTGGAGTCCATGAAAATGCATCTTTCTTCAATAATTTTGTTAGAGGTGCTGCTATTCTCCCATAATTCTTAACAAACTTGTGATAATACCCTGTCAACCCGAGAAATCCTCGTAGATGCTTTATGGATGTGGGGATTTTCCATTCCTTAATGGCTTTAATTTTTCTCGGGTCTACCTTAACTCCTTCATGAGATACAATATGACCCAGATATTCCATCTCTTGTACTCCAAAGAAACATTTGGATCTTTTTTCATATAATTGTTTCTCCTCCAATAGTTGTAGCACCCTGTCAACATGTTCAACATGATCCTTCCAAGACTTGTCGTAGATTAGTATATCATCAAAAAATACTAACACAAATTTTCTAAGGAAGGGTTCGAAATGGAATTCATCAAACCTTGAAATGTAGAAGGTGCATTGGTAAGGCCAAAAAGCATGACCAAAAATTCATAATGACCCTCATGAGTTCTAAACGTTGTTTTCGGAATGTCTTTAGTCTTCATTCTGATTTGATGATATCCTGAACGAAGATCCAACTTGGTGAGGTAAATTGATGTTGGAAATAATACTGAGAGGGGGGGGGGGAGTGAATCAGTATTATCACATTAATAAAACTTTTTCATTTCCATATGCTACTTCCACGGCTTCTTATGATTCAGTTAGTTGAGTGCATTAGAACATTATCAATCATATTAACAGTAAACTGGTGCAGTAAATAGAACAGATCATCACACATAAGTCACACACATGAACACCATGATATAAGGTGGAAACCCAATGTGGGAGAAAACCATCTGCTGCAAGTCATCTCAATCTTCTTCTTAATAAGAAAATTCTTTTACAATATTTTGTACTAGTGCAGTCTTATACCAGTATGGGAGCTACAACCCCCTTTGCTCTTGTACTAGTTGATTCATTTACTAGTACGCAGGCTGCTACCTGTTACAATGCTCCATAGATTTCCCTTAGCTCTTGTACTAGCTTAGATACTAGTACGTAGGTGTTGGCCTACAATCTTCTCTCCTACAGGTACCACGTTTCATCAATTTTCAGACTGGATACACTGAAGCACAACACATAATCTGAAAGGCCACATTTCATCCAATTTTCATACTGGTCCCAACAACAACAATGAAGCTCATAATCAAACAACCTTCTGAATCACCCAATCACCAGATCAATACATATACAATGAGAGTTATCAACCAGATCTAGTCCACCAGATCATATAAGGATAAGTCATTATGAACTTGATCCATTCATCTATCAGTACTGAAGCTAATCATAATCATTCAATCAATCACTGCTGTTATCAGAACATAATACCAGACATCACTTCAAAACCCAGAACACAACAATAATAAACAGGGGCAGCTAAATAGATTTCATGAAAAGTCCGCAGCTTCACCCATAGAACACCTGCGTACATCCGCACTGTTTCCAACTGCTTTCCTGCGCACCCACGCACTGTGTCTCATGGACTTCCTGCACACCTCCGCTCTATGTCCAATGGGATGCCTGCACCCCTCCGCATCTTCTGCAATTCTGGGCCTGCGAACCTGCACACCTGCAGCGCTTCTACGCCTGCGTATCTGCGCACCTGCAACGCTTCTGCGCCTGCGTATCTCCGCACTTTTCTTTCACTGCACTTGCGGTCCTGCGGGTATAGACAATTTTCAGACTTCAAAGATAACCTGGACTATCAGATCTACAGATCTAATCATGCGCCGAGGAGATATCAACCCATTAGTAGATCCGACTTGTAATTCTCATGATTCTCCTTGATATTGATTCAACTCTCTCTCACAAACCGATTACAAGAATTTCAGATATAGCTTCTCTTAAGATCTTCTAATTTCACAAGTGTCTATCCAAATGATCTCCTTTGCTTTATATAGGCAAGCTCTTGCTAAAACCATGAGTCAATACCATAGATAACCAATACAAGGGGCCCAAAAACATGAGGCTCAATAATAATAATAATAATAATATAAAACAATACCACTATCCAAACCATAGGATCAAATATGTCGGGCTAAATACTATGGTCCCACATTGGGTTCCCACGTGAGAATACTTTTTCACTGCATGAAAGTGTGTGAACTAGGGTCTGCACCTTTTAAATGGTGTATCTGTGGGTATGTATGCACTTTATCTATGATATTCCTGCGGGCCCGCAGCTTTTGTACGGTGTACCTGCATACCTCTTATTTTCTTCATTATTTGTGAGCTAATCATCAATCTCTGCTACTGAACAGATGTACAGTGATCCATCACCTGTAAGAGTTGCCATCAAAGACAATACTTTAGCCATAATGCCAACAATTGATTCATGCAATTCATCCAGTAATTCATCAATGACAGGAATGGGAAACTTATCTTTAATAGTGAGCTTGTTGAGCTCCCTATAATCCGAACACATGCGCCATGATCCATCCTTCTTGTGCACCAATACTACTGGATCAGAAAAAGAACTTTGACTAGGTTGAATTATACCAGCCTCTAGCATTTCTACAACCATACGTTCAATTTCACTCTTTTGGGCATATGGATATCTGTACAGCCTGATGTTTGGAGGAACACTTCCTGGAATTAGATGAATAGCATGATCATGATCATGAATAGGTGGGAGACCTTTGGGAGTCTCAAATACCTTGGAATGATTGTCCAAGACTTTTTGGAGATTTAGAGAAATAGATGATTCTGATGTGGAAACATCTAGCAAACATAATTGAACAATTACACCTCTTTGTTCCTTTTTTAGAATCTTTGTCATACCATTAGAGCTGATTATCTTTCCCGGTTTCCCTGCAATATCCCTTAATTCAACTTCCTTTCCTTCAGTAGAAAATTTCATGAAAAGTTCTTGAAAATTAAAAGCTATTGTACCCAAGGATTGTAGCCATTGGACTCCTAGTACAACATCAACACCTCCCATTGGAATGGAAAGCATTGGGCTAGTCAATACATATTCTCCCATGGATAGCTTGATATTATGGCACTTTCTAGAGCAATTTATCATTCCTCCATTTGCAATCTTCACTTGACACTCTGGTGCTGGATATAGGAAGAAATTCAATTCTTTTGCTACCTTACAATGAATAAAATTGTGGGTACTTCCTGAATCAATCAACACTATTACCTTTTTCTTCTTGATTTGTCCTTCTATCTTGATGGTTTGAGGAGTGGTAATTCCATCCAATGCATTATAAGATATGGTCGGATTCATTTCTTCTTTATCTAGGCTTTGTTCCTGGAGTATATCCTCTTCCTTTGACCTTTCTTGTCCTTTTTCTTCTTCCTCTTCACAATCTATGTAGAATAATTTCTTCTAAGCACACTTATGACCTTTAGTGTATTTGCTATCACAATTGTAACAAATCCCTTTTTCTCTTTTTTTCTTCCAATTGTTGTGGTGTCAACCTTATAGGTTGTGGAAGGCTAGGGGTAACAACACTTCCATCTTTATAGTTGTGACTATTATGCTTCTTGGTTGCCATAATTTTTCTTTCCATTTTTCTTGCTAACCTGAATGCCTTCTCTAATGAATCAGGTTCCCAAAGGCGAACATCATGTTGGATATTATCCTTTAAAGTCCCTGTGAACACATCAATCCTATGCTCCTCTGGAATATTTTTTACCCTTATGTTCAATTTTTGGAACTCCTCAATATACTCCATTATTGAACCCTTTTGTTTGAGACTTATCAATTGGCTAAAAAAAGTGTTTCTTTTTGTATCCTCATAATGTGCTGTCAATTCTTCCGTAAAAATTGCCCAAGTGATAATTTGTTTACGAGAGAAAAGCCATTGATACCATACAAATTGATTTGGTTCCAAATATAAAGTTGCAGTACGTACCTTTTATTTGTTTTGCACATTATTGAGATCGAAAAATTGCTCCATTTGTAATATCCATGTTGCGGGATCCTTGCCATCAAACTTCCTCATATCGATTTTTGGAATATGGTGGGTCTTCGATCCAACATTAGAGTCTATGGAATCATGATTAACATTTTTTTTGTTCTCATCATGAGTTTCCTTTACTAGCCTTTCACCATTAGTGACTTTTTCTTGTAGCAACTTATTCATATTTATCTTCAGTTCTTCCATCTTATCATCCATGCCATCCATTTTAGCGTCCATGCCATTCATCTTAGCTTCCATGCCATCCATCTTAGCTTCTACACCTTTCTTTAAACAACCCATCTTAGCTTCTACACCTTTCTTTAAACCATCCATCTTAGCTTCTACATCTTTCATCTTAGATTTTGTTACTTTCTGTGCAAGCGACACTTGTTGCACTTGGTCTCGTAATTTTGATATATCATGTTGCATTTCTTTCTCTTCTTCATGAATCATGCTAGAGCTTTTAGGTTGCTTACTAGGTGTTTGCATTTTCTTTCCTTGGGGCATCAATTACCGATAATAATGCTTTACTATGCCCTTTGAATTCCTTCAAACTAATTTTTCAAACCAAGCTTAAGAAAAAATTAAAAAAAAACTACACACCTTTTTTCATTTCGTAGGAGCTTGATATTGAATCTGATGTATCTCTGTAATTTCGGATCATCCAATTCTGAAATTGCAATCTGTAGTATCCCTCTATGTCCTCTTTCCAATGCCACCAGTCTGATCCAAATTGGATTCTCCAAGAAAGAGTTATGCACAATCTCCCAAGATGACCTAATTATAGACCTTTCTAGAAGAGCGAACTTGTATGAAATGTCACGTGTCACTGTTTCAACCTATGGCATTGAAAAATATATACAAGAAACTACAGTCCATCCTCTTTCTGTACCTTCTTACAAAATTTCAATTCGATGCTTAGAGAGAAAGTTATGACGATTTTCCCTAGGTCACATGTTTGGAATGTAATTCAGGAGTTTGAAAAAAGACCAACTTCCTCAAATCATATCTCCACAAATATAGCGTGAAAAGCTCTGAAATTCGTAACCGAGGCTTAGTGCGATTTTGTCTCAAATGGGTTTTTTTTTTTCTTTTGAAACATTGCATAAAAAAAGTTATAGAAAAAATTCCACGATGACCTATTTGGAGTAGCAAAACCGTAGAATCCAAAGCTCTGATACCAAATGTTATGAAACTAGATCACAAAAAGATAGAAAAGAGAGATCAATGCCTTAGAATTCAGCCTCTTCGAGGGGGCAACCTCCTTTACATTACACAAATGAACAATTCTTGGATGATTCAAATGAAAAAACCTCCTTTCTATATATAGGATTCTATGGAGTCACAATATAACCCAACTGACCTAACAATAATAATATAAAGCCACAAAAATAACAATAGAAGGATTCTATGGGGCACATTAATAAAAATATGGGAAAAATAGGGGCTCAACAATATTAATAAGGGATACAACTACAATAGTAATGGGGTAATCACTAGTATTATAGGGACCTAACACTTTTTCACTTGGTCCTTTCCAACTGAGTTACCAACTCAATGATTTCCTTCTTAAGCTCATTTTCTTGTTCTTCAAATACTTGAAGAATCTCCTCATATCATTTGTTTTATTTTTCAAGGCCAGATTTGAGAGAGATGATTTATGTTTGAAGTCCTTCACATTAACTATTTCTTTATTTAAGCTCTTCGGTTGTTGTATCCTCTTCATTTACTTTATTTCTCAATGAAGCTACTTCATCCTCGAGTCTTTGACATTGATCTTTGTTTTCCTTATGCTACTTCCTCATTCCTTCTTCCATTTTGCTTCCTTCTTCCAGCTGATTCTTTAGCCTGATAATATATTATTTGTAGGTGCAACCCCTTTCATCAAATAGTTGTAGTAACTTTTGATGATTTGTATTCTCATCTGTGAGCCTTTTAATCTTTGCTTCTAGGACCATTATTTTTTAATCTGATTTTTCTGCATAATGATTATCTTCATTTTTACCCAAGAGGGAAATATCAATTGATTCATTATCATCATCACTACATAAGATGGAAAGTGTGCAATCATTTGCATAATGGTTTTTATGCCCACAATTAAGACAATAATCAATACCTGGTAATTCCTTATCACTATCTGCATTGTCTTCTTCATTCTTGGTCAACAAAAAGTGGGGTGTTCCTGTAGTTGAATATTTGCTGACATCTATAACAGTAAGTGGATATGTTACTCTCACTACCACAAATTTCTTGAATTAACTTCCTCCTTTGAGTTATCTTCTTCTTTTTCTTCTTTCCCATTGTCCTTGATCCACTTTCAAGAAGTTAAACTTCTGCTTAAACGTCTGCTGGAGCAACCTACTCCAATACCAATTGTTAGGAAAGATACTGAGAGGTGGGTGGGGTGGGGGGGGGGGGGGGGGGGGGGGGGTTGAGGGGCCAAGGAATCAGTATTTTTAACTAACTTTGACTTTCATTTCTTATTCTGAATTTTTTTTCACAACTGTTCTTCACTCAACCAATGTGTGTACGTGACTGTTGTGATTGTAAACAATGTATATTCAATTAACATAATTTGAAAAATCTTTCATCAGTGAGTTACTTTAACTGGTGCATTATTGATTCATTTATCATCTAGAATGAAGTAAAGACCAGATAAATCAAATCACATAACAAAAAGACATAAAACACCAGGATTTTAGGTGGAAACCCAATGTCGGAGAAAACCACCGTTGTCATCGTCTCTGTCTCCTTATTTTATTATAAAGAAAACTTCATTACATCTTGCACTGGCACAAACTATTAACAACACACAAACACCCGCCTGCAAGAGGCTACAACCTCCACTCGTTTTCCATCCCCCACTGGAAGGGAGCTACAACCCCCTGATCTCATTTATCGGCTCCTACTGAAAGGGAGAACCTACCCCCTGACTGAAGGCTACAACCCTCATCTCCTTGTAGACCACTTTTCAGAATGTTTCAGGATAGATCCACATATCAAACAATCATCAAACAACTTGTAGGCCACCTTTCATCATAGTTTCAAATTGGACCCACACCAAAATAAACCCAAACCATCATGACAACTGAAACACTGAATTTGAGTCAGTGAAGAATTGTATATGAAATGAATTTATGAATCATCAAACCACTAAATGTATAACCAAACTGTAACAAATAAACAACATAATATGTATGTGACTATTCTTAATAGAACCAACCTATATACACACTTTATGCAATCCTGCGTATATATCTCAAATCATTGACTATTAAATATACTCTCAAACTAAATCATTGAAGACATGAATTACAACAAATACATCAATACTATCTCACTAAAACGCCAAATGATAACGAAACATCATCGCTGATCAATATACCAAGCCACAATCCAATTAAACTAGTCAACACTTCCAGATACAAAATTCATCAACTATCACCATCAAGAAACACGACAAAACCTAGTATATATACATGAATTTCATACAACAAATCAACATATGTATGCACCTACAACACATAACACTCGCGTATATATTTCAACATACTAAGTATCGCAAAATTTATATGCTACTTTACTGAACAAGATCTGCATATGTACACGACAAACTAGGAGAAAATGAGTGTACAAATATTGAATTATTGGATCAAACCTTCGCTCAAATTCACAACATCTGTTAAACCCAAATTTCGACATGCTTCAAACCATCATCACAGCTACAAATCTAACATTACAAGCATAAATAAATCAAGAAAATATTTTCATTAGTATTCACAACACTTTCAGATCTATTAGATTTCAACCATCCCCTTGCTCCCTCGTGTACGCTTGTTCCAGATCAAATCACACATAGATAGATCATTTACTTTCACACTTAATGCCTTGATCTCCATCTCCTTATATAGTTTTAGCCTTATACAATACCTTAGGTAAATCACTCGGTAATTTCGTTGGTATTCTTTGATAGGATCAAATAATTGTTGTCGCTCCAATTACTATGGGATAATACCATGGTAAAGACCCCTAGTATCCAGATTACCATGGTTTGGATTTTATACGTTACATTCACTTACAAGACCTGTGTATGTATGTGACCCTTCTTCATAGGGTCGGCATATACTTTCTTAAACTTCACTTTGTCATCCATCTGTCTTTGAATTTTCATTTCTGTGTCCATAGCATATGTACCAATATACAATCATCAATGTTGTCATCAAGTACATCTTTATTAAGTAGGTCTCCATCAAGGACAACACATTAGCCATAATGCCAACATTTTCTTATGTCGTCTTATTGGACATTATACATGCATGATTTGAATGTTAAACATTTATAAGACATGTTGAATGTTGGTCAATTATTATGTCCTTTGTGTTAACATTGGTCAATTATATTGAAGATACCAATAATTAGATCTTAATGCACCAATTTTAGAGCCTGTCACTTTATATGATGATGATATTCGCAGGGGGTCCTTTACCACACTAACTATCACAACAATTGAATTTAACACATTGGTGGTGATATCGATGATTCTGGTTATGAGATCTAATGTGGTGCATAGGCAGAGCACAATAATTTTCAATGTCTGGACAAACTCTTACCAATGTGAAGGGATGATCAGATGGCAATGTTGGGGAGAATTTTAAATGTTAAAAAATTTAAAATATTTAATTTAGGGGTAGTTTTTTATTTTACTCATATTAAGAAGTGATCTGAATTTGGAATATTAGATTTATATGTTAAGATCCTCATCAGAATACAAAAATGTGCTTGAGGTTTGTACTCCAAAATAGCAAGTAAAAAATGAGCTTTTATGTGTTTTTTCTTAAGTTAATTTCATGAAAAACTTTAAAAATGAAATCAAAACACTAAATGGAAGCATGCATAAATCAATAATACACCAAACACTATTAAAGGAGTTCATCCCTCCTAGGCTACATCTCCTTGAATCATCTCTAAAGGAAGGACCCCTTCTCATGATGCTCAATGTCTAGAAAAAGAATAGTACATAAACTGCTAAAATGGAATGGCTAGTTTCTCCTTCAAAGAAACAAATTTTGCAAGAGTTCTCACTCCGTAGACATGTTAACCTATAGTCAAACATGTAACCCTTCAAAAAACATAGGCTTCTTACACCAAGACCCCATACTCCAACTTCAAAGAGCATAAACAGTGCCACAATCCACTTGAAGTACATAAACACGTCTTTTCTCCAAAACACATATAGAGAAAAGAGGAAATAAAGCTACAACATTGATGTAATGGGTGTTGCAGAAAGCACATGGAGGTTGGAAAACCCCTGCAAGGTCATTTCCATCTTCAAACTCCTCCATAAACTGAATCAATACTCTGGTTCACCATGACACTCATCGGCTTCAATTTGAAAAAAATCTATCCAGGAGTGCTCCTTTGATCCTCACACCTACTCCAATGAGTCAAGAATGTGAAAAAATGGTTATCTATCCTCTTTTGGCACCCAATTTGGTTGAAAAATAGAGAAGTTATGACCTCTCCTAGTTAGGCCACTATTTGCTCCACAAATTGCTCAAAAAACAACACCGATCCTACAATTTCACCCCAAAAAGCACCAACTAGGCGAAAATTTCACGCACTACTGGGAAAAATTGTAGGATGGTTAATTCTGCCCATAACCCCGCCGACGGTTATAAAAAAATGTCATCCATACTGGTCGCATGACGCAGTTAGGGTTTGGCGGTTAGGCAGATGGTGGTGGTTATGTTAACTGCTGTAGCTTACATTTTTCTGCGTTCACATGGGCAGTTTAGGCTGGCAGTCAGGTGGACGGTGGAGGTTACAATAACTATTGCCACTTGCGGTTATGGTGGTCACATGGGTAGGCTATGACAATGGCGATGGCGGTTACAACAAAGGTTAACAGTCTTGCAGTTAGGGTGATGACATGGGCATGGTTATCTAGCAGTTTAAGTAGTGGCAGCGACGATTGCGGTCACTATCATGGGTCACACAGATTTCTGGCTGCAAGTTCACATGGGGGGCGTTCAAGTCTGCCCGACCCCCCAACCATGGTGGAAATACATAATAAATATAAATGTATCCAATATATGTTAAGAACCATCATGTAGGAGGAATGGTAAAGCGTTGGTCTATTATGTAGGAGGTCGTGCCGTCGAGCCTAGCCTTTGCCCTATTTTGCCAACAAAATTTTAAAATGCCATTAGGAGGACATGTGGCGGCCTCCAGCTTAGCCACATGTCACCTCTTGATTGGCACGAATCCAATCCACATGGACCAATCAGACCTCACCAACTCAATGGAATATTCTAAGAATATTCCCCTTTCCACCTAGGTGGTATGCATGCCTAGTCAGCATCCCAGCTAGCCACCTGCAAATTTTTTACCTATTTGAGAAAGTGAACAGATCACATTTTTTGGAGCATACGATGTCCATTTTGTGCGAAACAAGTTGTGCCAAATTTAGGACAATGAGATTTATGTGGTCATTCAGGTTCCACACCATTCTAACAACTTTGAGTTTTAGGAAAATTGTGCTCTTGATCACTCTTCCCCACTGAAAAAATTTTGGTCTCCAAAAGTTCACTTTCAATTGTTCAACATATGAAGGTACAGTTCCTTCATTTTTCCAAACTTGATCAAATCGATGTTTGTAGTGCCCTAACTTGTACTTGTCTTGGCTCTTTCTCAAGCTGAACTTGAAATATAACTTGACCAAAGAATTCAAGTTCGATGTTCTTCTCGGCCTTTCCATGTTGCTATGGCCATCCACAACAACATCCTTCCCAAGAAGAATTCCAATTCTCTTATTTTCAAAATCCTTATCGAGGATAAGATCCTAAAATACTTTGACAGATGAACCAAAACAAGCTTCACATAGTGAATACTTGTATAACTTGACTGCTTAACACATTTGTAAGATACTAAATGTGTTGCAACTACTCATACAGCCATTTTAAAATGATTTCTTAAACTACAAATAGGAATGCATTTTACAAAATGGAATAACAACTCCCAAATTTTCCATTCCAATAAATAACATAATAATTCTCAAAGAAAACACTATTGCATGTAAGTGATTTATTTATGAACATCACTTTTACAAATTACCCAACTATGAGGATATGCAACTAGTGAAAAATAAATATTTACAAACTTCCGTTGGACAAATAGTGCGCCAGTCCACCAATTTATTATCCAACCAGGTAAATAAACCCTCTAGTTGAACTTTTTCTTCTTCTGAAGCTGCTTCAGGGATGGTCACATCTTGAGCCATTTTTCTTTTGTCGCTTCCTCTTCTGGTGCTTGCATAATTTTCTTGCCCTTGCCAGGATGAAGTTGTGGAAATAATTTCCAACACTTCTCGACCCAATGCCCACTGATATTGTAGTGAGTTCAAAAGTTCTTTTGAGCTTCTCTTGGCTCACATGTCTTTAAGCTTGGATGAGATTTTTTCTTTTCAGTCTCAATTCCATTAGACATAAACATCTTCTTGATGATTTCTTTTTATTTTATAGTACTTATCTACATAATGGTTAGATGAAAGGAAAAAGGTGCATGGAAACACATCCTCAACATGTTATTCAAATCATCATGTTGTTTTCCATTATGAAAAGCATTTGAATTAACAGAATAATTATACCTCTTTTTCTTGTCCTTTGGCTTACGCTTCTTGCATGAGGAACTTGCATGGAAAGAAGAAACTAACTTTGCTTCTTCTTCAACTTGTTCCTCTATCTTTGTAGATGTTTTTCACTTCAAGTCCTCCTTATTCTTGAGGAACCAAGCAGGTACCAATTTTGGATGCAATTCCCAACATCTTGCTTCCTCATGTCCTCTCTTATGGTAAAAGGAACATGATACCCATGAACTGTCGCTAGAAGACCATTCTTCTTTTGCAACATAGCCTAAGCCTTAATATTTAGGCCTCTCCTTTGTCTTAATTGGATTTTTAATGCCTTGATGGTTCACTCCAAGGCCTCCTCCCTTGTTACCCATCTTGGTCCAAGAGCTTGGATCCAATGCATTTACCATATTTTTCAAAGGCTGCAAATGAATTTACATCAACATTTTCATGTAAAGGAGAAGCACGTAAATGCTTACCATTTGCCTCATCTTTTGGTTGACATATAAAGATGTTTTCAAACTCCCTTTTGATTCTAGATGTGTCCTCTTGGGTTCTTTGGTTCTCTTCTTTCAGCTCCTTGAATTTGGGTGTTGGTATAACCTCATCTTCCACATCATGTGGACAAAAGGTACAAACTTGTCCATCTTCCTTCTTTGAGGGACTTTCTACACTAGAATCTTGCATAAGAATTGTGGAAAAGCATTAAGATTATGGAGAAGATGGTGGTTTATCACCATTCTTGTTAACTTCTTCCCTTGGAGAACATTCTCCTCTTAGAGGTCTAGAGCTTTCACCTTGCAATTTGGTATTCCTCTCTTCATAAAGGATTTTCACCATTTTTGCCATGTTTAAGAAAGTCTTTCTAAAAGCCTTTACATGCTCTGAAATTCTTGCAAGCTCTCCTCCTTGGGACATACTTTGCTTGAAGATTCTACTGCAACCTAAGGTATAATTGGTGATAGAGATTGTAACAATCTTGCTCTCCTTTCAAAAACCTTCCCCTCTCTTGAGATTCAAACCACATTCACTTGCAAACAACATTCATTTCCTCCTTTCACAAAGAAAACATGTGCTCTGATACCAACTTGATCTGAATTTGGAATATTAGATTCTATGCTAAGATCCTCATCAGAATACAAAAATGTGCTTGAGGTTTGTACACCAAAAGAGCGAGTAAAAACATGAGTTTTTATGTGTGTTTTCTTAAGTTAGTTTCATGAAAAAATAAAAAAATTAAATCAAAACACCGAATGGAAGCATGCATCAATCAATAATACACCAGCCATTGTTAATGGAGTTCACCCCTCCTGGGCTACATCTCTTTAGATCAGCTCTAGAGGCATGATCCCTTTTCATTATGCTTAATGCCTAGAAAAAGAAGAGTACATAAACTACGGAAATGGAATGGCTAGTTTCTCCTTTAAAGAAACAACTTCTGCAAGAGTTCTCACTCCATACACATCTTAACCTATAGTCAAATATGTAAACTTCAGCAAACATAGGCATCTTACACCAAGACTTCATACTCCAACTTCAAAGAGCATAAACAGTACCACAATCCACTTGAAGTACATAAACAAGTCTCTTCTCCAAAACGCATATAGAGAAAAGAGGAAGTAAAGCTACAACACTGATGTAATGGCTGTTGTAGAAAAAACATGGAGGCTGGAAAGCCCTTGCAAGGTCATCTCCATCTTCAAACTCCTCCATAAATTGAATCAAACACTCTAGGTGACCATGGCACCCATAGGCTTCAATTTGCAAAAAACCTATCCAGGAGTGCTCCTTTGATCTTGAAACCTGCTCTACTAAGTTCAGAATTTCCAAAAATGGCTATCTAGCCTCTTTTTTCACCCAATTTGATTGAAAATTGGAGAAGTTATGACCTCTCCTAGTTAGGCCACTATTTTCTCCACAAATTGCTCAAAACCCGACACCGATCCTACAATTTCACCCCAAAAAACACTAACTAGATGAAAATTCCACACACTGGCAGGCGAAATTGTGGGACGGTTAATTTTGCCCATAACCTCATCGGCGGTTATAAAAAAATGTTAGCCCTACTGCCCACATGACGTGGTTAGGGTTTAGTGGTTAAGAAAACAATGGTGGTTATGTTAACTGCTACAACTTGTGGTTTTCGACATTTAGATGGGCAGTTTAGGCTGGCGGTCAGGTGAATGGTGTTGGTTACAATAACTGTTGTCACTTGTGGTTATGGTGGTTGTTGGGACAAGGTTCCTAGGGTTAGTTTGGGGTTAATTTAACCCAATTTTGTAAAACGTTTTGTAAGAAGAATGTAAAGTCTCTGTGATATGTGGATGCGGAGCGTGCAAATAAATAGGAGTCAAAAGGGCCTTAGCCCTTGTTTTTGGTCAGTTTTGAAGATTCACCCATGAGCCATGGGCCATGTTATTGTATTAGCAAAGCTATAAATAGTTGATTCTTAGCGAGTCTTAGAGATAACTTTTGATGGAGATTTGGGTACGTTGAAGGATTTTTGCAAAAGTGCTAAGGCATGAAGTCTTTGTTTCCTGCGCTTAGGTGAAGAAGGGAAGGCTCCTGTAGTTGAGTGCGTAGGAGGCTGGGGTAGTGTCTGCAGCTGAGTGCGCAGACCCTTGCAGTTGTGTGCATAGGGTAGAGAGTCTGTAATCTGTGAATGAAAGAGCAATAAAGACAACTTTTTGGATAATTACTGTGTATTTCCATTGAATTTGTTTATGTTATCTTTTACCAATTGAATGATACATTTTATGAAATAATGATTGAATATTGCGTGAGTTCACTGAATCTATATTAATAATGCATGATATGAATGGTTATCTACTTTCATGAAGTTAAAAGCTATTTCTCTTATGTTTTATGACGAGTTAAGTAGATCTACATGAACTCTGATCTAGGGTTGCTTGTTGATGCGCAAAAGTAGGTAAATCGACTATTTAAGGTCTGCGAAAACTGATCATGGACCTTTACAGAGGTCTGGAAGTAGCTTTAACCTAGTTATAGTAAAGAGCCCTAGAAGTCTATTGGTATGTGCGGAAGCAGATGTAAGGCGCTGAAAGACATGACACTAGTCTCTGGATGCAGAAACTTGGTTCTTGCATCCTCCAATACTGCTTCGGGTGAGACTCCAGCCTACGCTATGCGGGTTGTTGCTGAAAGGGCCAACAGATGTAGGGTTTTGTTGGTTGTCACAACTAACTTCGAACCTAGGTTAAGACCCCCCTATGCCAACAAATGGTTTCATTGTCGGGATTGGGATCTTCTTAAAGAGATGTGTCATGTCGCATCATTGGAATCCGACTAAGAAAGATATTGAAAAGTGGTTAGATTGGAAGATTCATGAGTTTGAGGCTCAAGAAAATAGGGATATGAGCTCGTCGAAGGAGGATTGGCTGAATAGGTATCTGTATACAGAGGTACGCGAAATTTTCTTCTGCACTTTCCGAATTAAATTATATGAGTGGTTAGCTAAATTGACAGACAATCAAGGAAGGTGGAAACTCGATAGTCCTATAGTGTGGACTCCAGAATTGGTGCAACGACTAGAGGCATCTGAAGAAAAGATTTCGCAGGCTATAAATCATTGGCTTGATTTAATTTTGGGAGGGTTCATTACGGAATTCACAGTTGATACCTCAGTTACCTATAGTGAAGATTCTTCAAGGGACCGCGAGGTAAGTATTTAAGGTCATTAAATACTTGGATTAAAATGTTATTATGTGAAAAGCAGGTAATTCCATTACCTTAATGTTCGAAGCTATGCGAAGTGGTACATGCTTTAGAAGTAACGGATTAGGTGCAAAGTATAGTCCATTAATTGAACTTCCTTCAAGCGACGATGAAGGGGCGGTGTTGACTACACCACAAAGTGCTATTCAGTTAATAACTCAAGGTATTCCGAGAATATCTCATCCATCCACCCCACCTTCACATCCACCGCATACACCTTCACCTACACCCCCACCTCCACCTTCACCATTCATCATTGCAAACACAATGAAGATGTCGATCTTCAAGGGGATAAGAAGTGAAGGTCTAGAGAAATTCTGGTTTGTTGTGAACATTGTGTGGACAACAAAACAAATCACCGATGATAATATAAAGAAGGCACAGTTGGTTACCGCCTTGTAGGATCATGTGCTAACCTGGTAAATTAAGTATTGCATTGATAATCCTCATGCATTGTTAGCAGAGACTCAGATGGCTTTGAACAAAGAATTCAGTAAGCCTAAATTGGAGGCACAATCGCTAATTGAATTCAAGGAGATCCTAATGAGAGTCGATGAGACACCTTAGGACTTTCATCAGAGGTTGAAGTGCCAGATCAGACAGGCTAAAATGCAAATATCATATACCCAACATCGCAACTATTTTATCGCATCACTTTTTCTGCATTTAAGAATCGCCCTATCACAACAGAAGATAGAAACGCGGGTAGAAGCCTTGGAGATCGTGATGAGGTTGCACGCATCACCTATTCAGGATATGAACCTAGGGGTACAACAGATTCACTTTCAATTAGTGAGCCTGCACCTATAATTACAAAGTTTAAAGAAAGAAAAGGAGACTAAGCCAGAAGTGCATGCAGAGGTTTGGTGCTTGAAGTGTAAGGGCCACGATCATGATAAATATCATTGTGTAGTTTACATGAATTATCTTATAGGGGGGGCTAGCCCCCATGAAGCCAGAAGCCCCAGCTAGGACAAGCACGAGAGCTATGCTATGGTGTGCCATTTGTCAAGTTATTGGGAAACATGCGACGAATAATTGCCACTTACTTCAGAAGTTAGTTCAAACACCCCAGCAACTGTTTTTCAATGTCTATAAATCTATGGGCCATGATGAGCACCACTGTTGAAGTTGTGAGCTGATGATGGAAAGAACCCCTACTTACCGTATGCAAGTAGAAACTCGGCCTCTAGATTAAGGCATAGGAGGAGCACGAGGGATTTCAAGGCTGAGGACGAGGACGAGGGTGTGGTCAAGGTCATGGTCAGATTATATGCTACAATTGCGGATAGCCGGGGCACTTCGTGCAAGATGGACCGAATCCTACACACCCTTCATGTCAATACTATAGACAATTTGACCATGTAATAGAAGGATGTCCAGTGCTAATAGCTAAAATGCAAGAGAAGAAAATGTATCCTCAACAACCTACGCAGAATTTACAAATACCTCCACGAGGACGATCAAAGCATTAATATTGTACTAAGAAGTGGTATGTCGACTTGTGCAAATAAAGGTAAGCATACTGAAGAGGAAGGATGGGTCACAAAGCTCCTGAGAAAGAAGCCATATTTGACCTTAATCGCAGTAAGGAAACATTCTAGAAGCAAAGAAGAGCTTCGTTGAGGCTTCCACCTTAGGAAGCCAGGAAAAGACACTAGAGACGAGTGCGACACAAGAGGTTGATCCTTCCATACTCACTACCATCTTGGAGACTTGCATGAAGTTACTACGTGACATAAAGGTTGTGGAAGGATTGCGAAACTTAATAGACAAGTGCGCCAATAAGGAAAAGACTCCTATGGAGTAGCGCACAATTAGAAATATTGGTAAGCATAAGGCACGAATCGAACGTGAGATGCAGCTAACAGTGCAGATAGGTGATTATGAAATGGACTAGGTAATTTTGAATCTAGGGTCCGATGCGAATGTTCTTCCAAAACAGACATGGGAAAGGATGGAGAGACCTTGCTGCAGTGGTCGCCAATTCAGCTCTGAATGGAAAATCAGCAGGAAATCATCCCCATGGGATGATTGTATGGAGTGACCGTCAATATTGAAGGTGCGAGTGCATTAGCAGACTTTGAAGTTATAGAAATTGTCGATGACAATAATCCCTACCCCGCGCTCCTGGGGATTGACTGGATATTGATATGAATGGGTTCATTAATTTGAAAAAGAGGACAATGTCATTTGAAAGGAGGTCACTAAGGGTTATAGTGTCACCGGATCCTGCGGAAGAGGCGTGCTATACTAAACCACTCCGCGATTATGTAGAAAGTGACGATGAGCTGGATCAAATATACAAAATAACAACACGAGATCAAGACTGGATCAAACCAACGACGGATAGACGGATCACATGGGATCGAGAGAGTTCATGCACCTATAACTCAAATGAATAATTAGAGCATTGGCAAAACCGCTTACATGAAGTTTCTACATTACGATGCAATATGATGATGAAGTCACTGCGCTTTGTTTCGTCCTTGAATATGTTATGTAAAAAATTAGTTAATTTTAGGTTTATTATTTAATTTTAGGTTTAATTAGACGAAAGGGCACGATCATAAGGTCATGCCCTTTCCCAAAGGGTGCCCATGGTGGTATATAAGCCAGGAACCCCATTGTAAACAATCATCATCTATCAATTAATTATTAATAAACATATATATATATATATATATATATATATATATATATATATTTTCTGCGTATCAGAAGTTTTTCACTTCATTGGTATCAGAGTGAACGATCTTCTCGCCTGGCAATCACCAATCTTCATCGCCGCTGCGCCATCCATCATATCCCTATTCTTCTACCACCTTATCCACCTATGCTATCCATAATTTTGGCCCCAGGTAGGCTTGCTGCTCCGCGGCCTTGTCTGGGCGTTCCAATCATCGGCCGCTGCCTCCATCAGCATTTGCTCATCGGTAGCTGCCATTGCCACAGTCTTCTGCATACCCGTCCCCATCTTTCGCACTGTCCAGACTTACCCCGACGCTTCCGCCCTTCCACTAGTAGCTTGACCCTATCTGTGTCGTGTCGCTACCCAACTCTAGCCGCACACCGCATCCATATAATCCTCTGCGTATACAATCCCCGTCAGCCCACACACCGCGTCCCTTTTGCCTTCGTCTAGCCCCAGCACTGCGATGATATTCGCTTAAGTTTTTTTTTGAACGGTCAATGGGAGGTGACCCCCCATCTGCAGACGTGACCGTAGACATAAAATTATATATAACGTCAAATATATATATATATATATATATATATATATGAAAGTTAATTTAATTAATTAAATTTATTTTAATTAATTAATTAAAAAAACACTTATGTCATATAATTAAATTAATTAATTTAATTTAATTATTTTAAAAAATATATATTTAAGTTGGTAGATAAATACACGCCCCCACAAACTCGCTCAATGTCGACAATGACAATGGCGGATTTCCAAAAAAATTATTGGACACGGAGCATAAGATACATAGCAACCACGATGAGGTCAGTAAAAGATTAGATGAATTCCATATCAAGCTTGAGAAGCTTGAGAGGTAGGTTGACAATATCAAAAATCAGGCTGACAAAATAAAAAATCTTCAGGATATGACAAATCGAATAGAAATAAAGATGGAAAATCAACATGTCCAAATAGAAGTAGAAATCAGAGAGGCCTTAACAATGTTGAAACTTCTGTGTAAAAAGGCGAATTGTACACCCGCACAACTACTAAAAGAAAATGAAGAGAATCAAGAGCACATCTCATCAGATTCAACAAAGTCAATAGACTCTCATGAAAAAGTTGAATCCCCAAAAAAATCAGTGACACCCCACCAAGAAGTGAGTAACGCAACTCTTACAAACAAGCAACTCTGGGATACCTTTACCAATCAACACCCATTTTTCGCTCAACCATTAGCGACATACTAGCGAAGGGCAAAAGTTGAGATGCTTAAATTCGATGGAAACTAAAAAGACAATGTTGCATGGATAAATAAAGTAGAAGAATACTTTGAGATATATGACATCAATGACGATGACGAAAAGCTTAGGCACGCATCCATGAAAATGGAAGGGGAAGCATATAATTGGTATATGTGGTGGAAAAAGACAACACACGTCATTAGCTGGAGAAAATTTAAGGATGCATTTTTTAAAAGATTCCAAGGTGTAAAGGAAGAATAGTTCTTCCCAAAACTCATCAAATTACGACAAAAAGGAAGTGTGGACGAATACACTCAAGAATGGGAGACCTTAGTAACACGAGTACCTAGGTTATCAGAATCTCGTCTAATTCAATCATACGTCTCGGGACTCAAAACCCATTTACAAGTAGAACTTGAGATGCATGACATTTCATCAATAGAAGTAGCAAGATGAAAAGCAAGAACAACCGAAAAGAAATTCAAACAAATATTTTGGTCAAAATCCGAAAAAACATATTCAAGATGAAGAACACCTTAGTATGCGGATGCAAAAAATACAAGATATGTTCCACCACATCGTCGTGAAGATGAAAAATCTAATGTGGAAATGCAAAGGATAAAAGAGGGTAAATGCAAACACTGTGGTGAGAAGTGGGACCCCAAACATAGGTGTGCTAAAGGAAAAGAACCAAAGAACCTATATGATTGTGAAGCAACCAAAGATTCAAACAGTAAAGATTCTGACATAGAAGAAACAGAAGATGCCCCAGGATTCTCACTAGAATTAGATGACGAAAGTATTCCACAAGTGTCATTATCAGCCATGACAGGTATATCACAACCTCAAACCTTAAAGTTAAAAGGACACATAAAGAAGAACAACATAGTGGTTCTCATCGAATCTGGTAGCATACACAATTTTTTAGATGCAACCGTGGCAAGGAGACTCAATATTTTTTTATTTCCCTTACCAAACATGAAAGTGTTGGTAGCTAACAGTAAGAAGATTGAAAAGGTGGGCAAATGCCATAAGGTTAAATTGCATATTCAAGACTTCAATTTAGAGTCTTTGTTTTTTATAGTATCGTTAGGAGGAGTAGATGTAGTCTTAGGTATCCAGTGGCTACGACCTTTAGGTAATTATGCTACCAACCATGAAGTACAATTTATAAAATTCAAATGGGGAGGTTAGAAGTACAAATTACACGGATTCCAAGCACCAGAGAATCAAATTGTATCATCATCTCAGATGATGAATATGAGTCGAAAAGGAGCACCCGCTTATGTAGTACAATGTCACCAATTAGAAATGTTATCTGCAAATATGACCAGTGAAGAGTCACCAGAGATACAAGATCTAATTAGGAAGCATGAAAAAGTATTTCAAGACCTACCTATGAAGATGCCGCCTAATAGGGAAATTGAGCATACAATAGAAGTCAAGGCAAGATCAGACCCCGTCAACATCAAGCCATATCGATATCCACATCACCAAAAAACAGAAATTGAGAGATTAATCCAAGACATTTTAAAGTATGGGACTTTGATCATCTTGAAATACCTGATCAAGTGGAAGAACTTACCAAAGAAGATGCTTCTTGGGAGAATGAAGCATTTTGTCAACAACATCCATCATTACGTATGCTTTGAGGACAAAGCATTCTTTCGATAGGAAGGCAATGTTTTGTAAAAAAATAGTTAATTTTAGGTTTATTATTTAATTTTAGGTTTAATTAGATGAAATGGCACAATCATAAGATCATGCCCTTTCCCAAAGGGTGCCCATGGGGGTATATAAGCTAGGAACCCCATTGTAAACAATCATCATCTGTCAATTAATTATTAACAAACATTTATATATATATTCTTCTACGTATCAGAAGTTTTTCACTTCAGAAGACCACCATTTTCAAGCATTGGGGCTGCCACTGAGTGCTACACCCGCATGATGGTGGGGTACACATAAAGAAAGTTTTGCTAGATGGAAAGATTACTGGCGAATGATGAAGTTATGATTTGGGAATGCTAATACAAGAATGATTGAGAAATATAATGGGAAGGATGATCCGTGTGATCACATGGCCAAGTGGACTAGGGCGTGGGGGACTGAACCACAACTAGAATGGGTACATATATTTTGTCATACCTTGGATACAATCCCCATGAACTGGTATCTCGAAACGAAACTTTGCCACGACAATGCGAAATGGGATGTATTGAAGGAAGGTTTTTTATTAACTTTTAGCTTCGAGGATAGGTTTGCAAGAATCAATGAAGTGCTTCAAGAAATTAAAGCAATTATCTTTAGGACACCGAAGGAACCTATGGAATGGACCCAACCAGATTGGAGCACCCAGCTGCGCCACACATTCGAATGCTATAATGTGACCACTAGAGAGGAGGAAGAAGGCTCGAGGAATATAAATATTCCAGAGACAGAAGGGCACCATTTAGTAGAAGGACCTCAAGTAGAGAACCTAGACATCTCAGCACCTTTGAAAATAAGACAAGTAAACATTGGCACTGAAGAGGAACCGAAGTTTGCAAAGATTGGAGACTATTGGGATGACACTATAGTAAACAAAGTTGCTGAATTACTTCACAAGTACCAAAATATCTTCCCCACTAGGTTTTCAGATTTAAAGGGTATAATTGGTGATTTGGGTGCTATGTGGATCACACTGAAGCCATATGCAAAGCTTGTCAAACAGAGGCCTTATCGCCTTAATCCAATGTATAAGGAGAAGGCTCGACAAGAGCTCGATAAAATACTGGATTTCGACATTATAGAACCTGCTGAAGAGTCTGATTGGGTGAGTCCGATGGAAGTCCAAGAGTAGAACCAAAAGGGTGAAATAAGGATCTGCGTAGATCTGCAGAAGCTTAATGATACATGTGTCCATGATCCATTTCTGACGTTGTTTACAGATGAAGTGTTGGACAATGTAGGCATGTAGGAGGCCTATTCCTTTACTGATGGGTTTTCTAGTTATCATCAAATTAAGATTGCAACAGAGGATCAAAGCAAAACCACCTTTGTGACAGAGTGGGGGTGCTTTCAGTACATTGTTATGCCATTTGGATTGAAGAACACACCTACAATGTTTTCCAGTGTAGTCATAGCAATGTTCAAAGAATTTATTCATAAGTTTATGGAAGTATGCTTCGATGACTGGAATATGTTTGGACTAGTAAAATTCTATGTAGCAAGTCTATGCCTTATGTTGGATATATGACGAAGATACTAGATAGCGTTGAATTTGAAAAAATGCATATTCTGTGTTCCTTTTGGGATCTTACTAGGCCATGTCATGTGTAAGAAAGGATTGATGGTGGACCTGCAAAGATCATAGTGATTGTGAACTTGGAGGCCCCTAGGAACGTCAAACAGTTGTGCACGATGCTGGGACACACTGGATACTATAGAAAATTCATTAAAGCCTATGCTCAGATTATCGCACCTATGGAAAAACTGATGAAGAAGGATGTGACATTCTGTTGGGATGAGGAATGTCTGCACAGCTTAGATGTGTTAAAGGAAAAGATGGTGACTGCGCCAATCCTAGTATTTCCCGATTGGAAAAAGGAGTTTCATGTACATGTGGATGCCTCTTGCATTGCACTGGGTGCAGTATTAACACAGGAAGGCGAAGGTGAACTGGACCATCCTATAGCCTTCGAAAGTAGGAATTTATCAAAGCCTGAGAAAAATTATTCAATGATAGAGTGCGATGGGTTGACCATGGTCTACGCACTGCAAACGTTTAGGCATTATATGTTAGGGGGTAATTTCAAGATGTATACAGATCATTCTGCTTAAAGTACCTAATCAACAAACTTGTGTTGGGGGGAATATTTGCAGGTGGTTACTATTTCAAGAATATGATTTTGAAGTTATTGTGAAGCTTGGTCGGTTGAACGTCAGCACATACCATTTGTCGAGGATTGAATCAGGAAAAGAACCCATTAATTTGGAGGAAGGGTTGCTATACTTGAAACTCTTTGCGGTACATGTAGATGATGACCATTTCGCTGACATTATTCACTTCTTAACTACAAGGATGGCACTTGAAGGATATACAAATCAATAGAAGAAAGAACTAGTCATTCACACAACAGATTTTTCAGTCATTGTGGGATGTTTATGCAAAATGGGGGTAGGTGAAATATTATAGAGATATGTGTCAGATTTTGAGTATGATTATTCTCATTGAAGCTCATGGGGGAGCTACGGGAGGCCACTATGCAGGGAAAGCAACTGCGCAGAAGATTTTTCTCGTGGGATTATGGTGGCCAACATTGCACAAGGATTCCAAAGCATACTGTAAGGCTTGCAATGTATGCCAATGAATTGGAAGATCATCGAGAAGCGACGAACTACCGCTACATCCTCAGGTATCTTTACATGACTTTGAGAAATAGGACATTGAATTTATAGGCCCAATACAAATACTAGGAAAGAACAGAAGCGCACGGTACATTATTACAACATAATACTTAACCAGATGGGCGGGAGCGCAACCAGTAAAGGATTGCACCGCTGCAATGACTACAAAGTTTCTTTTTGAGTATGTATTAACAAGGTTTGGATGTCTAAAACTTTTGATGAGTGATAGGGGTATGCATTTTTTGAATGAAATGATCAACGTGATGTTGGAGGAATTCCAGGAATATTATCAGAAGAGCACGCCCTATCACCCATAGGCGAATGGAACAGTGGAAGGTTTTAATAAGATCTTGGAGCATGCATGGACAAAGGTATGCAATGCACAGAGGAATGACAGGGACATTCATGTACCAACTGTGTTATGGGCCTATACGATGACCTACAATAAATTGACATGGAAAATTTCATTCAAGTTTTTGTATGGGATTGAAACAGTCATGCCGAAGGAGTACATTGTGCCTAGCTTGAGAATTGCATTCTTGACTGAGATGGCGGATCGTGAGACCTTGGAGGAACAGCTCGCACAGATCATGGAGTTAGAGGACCACCATTTCCTAGCAGGATTTCACTAGCAAGTGCAAAAGGAATGCGGAAAAGCATGGCATGATAAGCACATTAAGCTATGCATGTTCAAGGTAAATTATTTGGTGTTGTTATATGATAGCAAGTTCACAAAGTTTCCAAGAAAGTCTCAAATGCACTGGTTGGGGTCGCATGCCATCAAGGAGATTACGGATGGTGGTGCAATTCAGCTCGCGAAGTTAAATGGGGAACATTTCCCTAGAAGAGTAAACACAAGTAGATTGAAGCTACATACAGGGGATCCTACCCCTGCGTGATGACTATATGACAATAGGGTAGGCTCAGTAATTCAGGAAACTGCAAGGGATTATGGGACTCTAAACTACGCTGCCCGACTCCGTTAAAAGCTAAATAGAAAGGTTGTGTGAGGGATAATAGGGGTGTGACTGGTAAAGTTGTCCTGTATGAGCTACACCATGGAGAATAATGGCATGCAAGTGGGTCCAAAGATAACTGTTGAGGTTACTATTCATGATTTGATGTCTAATAAGCGGTTAAGAGGAGTGGGTAGGTGCTATTTATGGAAAAAATCTTGGAAGATCTGCTGCTAAAGCAACATTTATTATCATAATTTAAGGGGAACGATCGGATTTGAATTCAAATCCCCCTATAAATTACGTGTGCTGGTCCAACAGAAAACATTTTTCATTCTAAGAGTTGTTGGTGCACTTTACTATCTGAAGTGTATGAATTGTGCATTCTGGGAAGAATTTGGGACATGCCCCTCATTTGCTAACTATTCTGCAGCAGCTCGAGAGAAATTCATTGAAAAGATGACTGGTACTAACCTCGCTGAAGCCCTAAGTTCAGAGGCAGTTGTATGTGACGCACCAGGCCCTGAAGTAACTAGTATGGAAGCCACTCTCGTTGTGCCTACGATGCCAAGGTCACCTAGACCAAAGCAAAATCCCACAAACAAAATACAACCAGCTGAAGGGAAAATCACTCCACCGCAAAGGAAAAACAAAAGAAACTAATAAGAATGTCGCCAAGGAAAAATCCAGAGGTGCGACCAAAGGAGAAAAAAGATAAACATCTAGAAAGAGTGGTGGATTTAGAAGAATAGGAGTACCAAGGTGTCGAAGAAGTTGATGCTGAGGGAATTGAGCCTATTTCTAGGCTCCTAAAGTACATCCCTCCATAGAAGAGGAAAACCAAAATGACTAAGGATCCTGATTTTGGAAAATTTGTGGTATCGACTCCCCTATTGCCTAAGAAGGTCACATTTGAAGGACCTAGGCTTGTGCGCATCCCGATATTGAAAATGGAGGACTGGGACCTCGCGGATCATCAAAAATTTCTGCATCTGGCGACCCACAAGTACATGACGAAGATATATTATGCTGAGAATGTTGGAATTTCTAAGTCTGACATGTTAGAAACCCTTCATGTACTTTATTGATTTATTCCTACCTAATTGTTATGTTAATTAACAAGTTATTTACCATGCAAATAATGGAAATAAATACAAGTACATGCTTAACACATTACAGATCATCAACTGAAGGAAATAGAAACAAGCACACAAGTGACACCATTGTTTTTAGACTAATGTCCCCGAAAAAACCCAATGCAGGAAAACCGATGCAACTATCTGAGGGGTTGATTTATTAAGCAGTTTCAGAATACAATTTGGGTGCCAAATCTAGCTCACCCAATAGAGAAAAATGTCGGTAGTAGCACCTCTCTACTCGGAAGCAGATATTACGACTGAAACCCCAGATAAACACTCTGGTAGCTCCACAGCTCCAATCTGCCCCACAAAACCACAATGTCAGCCTCTAGGGACTGCGTCAGCCTTTCTCTGGCCTAGCGTTAGCTTAGCGTCACTCTAGTTTGGCCTGCATTTCCCTTTGGAGGCACTGCATCAACACTCTGGCCTTCTGCATCACCCACGATATCCCTCTGAGGCACTGCGCAACTCCTAGATGCCTTTGCGTGAGCCCTGGCTAGCTCTACGTGAACCCTTGTCTACTTCTGCATCCCTCTCTCTAGCGAGTGTGCTCATCCTCCCAGTGCTATCTCTGCCTCTCTTCTTCTATATTCACTTCCCCTCTGATCACTCTCTCAACTTTCTCAACAAACCCAACCCTAGAAAGTCGAAATCTTGATCAGATCAGCATGTTCTCCAAGTGACCCTCAAGCCTCCTCTTATACTTTTCTCCTTAACAAATCAATGGCCGAGATTAAGTCCCTAATCAATGGCTAATATTACATCTGGCTTGATCCATGTCTTTTGGACCATTCTAACACAATTTTATATTAATTCACATTATTATTTTAATTTGCCTGAGTTTAGACTTAGGGACTCCATTAAAAATATTAATTATTTTAATATCTCCCTAACTGTTTAGAATCTACCCAAACCATTTTTAGGTATTCGAGATATCATGTTCCCTAACCTCTCCACCAAATTTTGTGGCTAGAGCACATCCAATGCTACCCCAAATCAACATTCTCTCTTAGCTAGGACTGTGCTCTAGCAATACTCCTTACTGAGTATCACCTTGATTACCTAGCATCGGTCCCTGTGTTGATGCTAGGCTTGTTGTCCATCATCCTCAACACTACTACATCATGTACTACTTCCCATAGCTCTACCACTGCCATTGTTACATCTGTACTACAGCTCCCTTCGCATCCATGCTACTACCCATGGCCCTGCCACTACCACTACTACGTCTGCACTGCATCTCCAATCATCATGTTGCATCGTGCTGCCCGTAACACTATCAATGCTAATTGTTGCACTGCAAATCAGTTACTGAGAAGTAACTAATCTCCTAACTTTGATCTCTCTATCAATCTAGCGTACTCCTAATGCTGAAGCTCTCTCTGCCACTGACAAGTGTTCCCTTTCTGACCTCTGTGTTGTTGCAACAACTCCCTGCATCTCGCACAATTTCACACCTCTCTGTTCCATCATGCACTGGTGCAACACTCCCGTGCCTCTCACACTATTGCAACCTGCTAGCCTCACTCTATCCTAGGAATTCTACACTGTAGCTCTCTCTGCGGTCTCATCCACATCCGTCTCTACCCACATTCGCCAATCCTCCTACTCCTCTTCGGGGCTCCCATAGCATGGTCTCATCCAAGAGGCTGGGTACCTCAAGGATCCTACCCCTCATCGCCTATAGTCTGTCTGACTATAGCTCGATGTCTGCCCACTTCCGCTCAAGTGGCGTGTGTGCACTCATGGCACATAGAACAAAAAGGATCCTAGCCTTCTAGATGAAAAAGTTGGATGCCTCGTCCAACCTGTTCTGATCCCTCAGCCCATTCATGGCCATCTCTCTGCTCTTCTTGTCGACTCCTCCAAGTCTCTCTACTCCCCACCTGGAAGTTCTCTGTTCAAATCCTATTGAGTCTACTTCCCATCTGGAAGTTCTCTGTTCAACTCCTGCTGAGTCTACTTCCTATCTGGAAGTTCTCTATTCGACTCTTGTTGAGTCTCTCTACGTCCTGCCTGGAAGTTCTCGGTTCGACTCCTCCTGAGTCTCTCCACTTCCCATTAGGAATTTCTTGGTTCGACTCCTACTGATTCTCTCTACTTCCCGTCTGGAAGTTCATTCTGGACTCACTTTGAGTCCCAATTTCCCACCTCGAAATCCTTCTGCCAATGTCAAGTTTCCCCTCTCCGACCGTCTGTGCAACTGCAACACTGATGCAGATTCCCTGGCTAGAAATCTGGCTCGGCAGTAACTCCCTCTACCATGGTCTTGCCCTGTTAGGTATTGTTCTGAATATAGTACCCCAATAGCTCTACTCTGCAACTTACCCATAACCTCCTAAACCCCAACAAACGGAAAATTAGAGCTCCTAAGCTCTCCGCAATCCCGACACCAAAAAATCAGCCTCCTCAGCCAACTGCGTCAGCCCTCCTGGTCTCTGCATGCCTCTGTGTGAGCCTGCCTTTGCCTCACCCAACCTCTACATTGCCTCTTCCTGGCACAATCTTGATGATACAGGCACTGCATCACCCCTTCCTTGCTGCTACTCTACTAGGAACAACTTCTATCACTCGTGACAACTATTTTCTGTTGCTGCTGCTTTTTTTTACTGATGTCCTCAATTTTCCTGTGCTCTACAACCATGCTTTGATACCATGTTGGAATTTCCATGTTTGACACGTTAGAAACCCTTCATGTACTTTACTGATTTATTCCTACCTACTTGTTCTATTAATTAACAAGTTATTTACCATGCAAATACTGCAAATAAATACAAGTATATGCTCAACACATTACAGATCATCAACTAAAGGAAATACAAACAAGCACACAAGTGACACCATTGTTTTTGGAATAATGTCCCCGGAAAAACCCAATGTGGGAAAAATGGTGCAGCTATCTGAGGGTTTGATTTATTAAGCAGTTTCAGAATACAATTTGGGTGCCAAATCTGGCTCACCCAACAGAGAAAAATCTCGACAGTAGCACCTTGTAGTGATTCTAGCTAGGGTACTAGACTAGACTCTATATTTAATATCGACCGAGGTGCGTAAACTTAGAGGCGTGGTCTAAGATATATAGACATAAAGAATTACCGCCCAGGTGATTATGAGGGAAATTGCAAGGCTTCCTTACAGAAGACCGTGATATGCAACCTATCCTTCACACACCTAGATTACCCTACTGATGTATTTGACTACAATGCTAATTATGACATGCATCTATTAAAGCAAACTGTGACTCTAAAGACTGTGTATGATTATGGCAATGATTCTAACCTCCTTACAGAGGTATCACTCAGAAAATCTTTGCTCAGGACACACACACAACATGCAAGATATGTACACTATTAAGCTGTATAAAAGGAACATGAATAGACTAAAAAAAGGAAGCAGAGTTTATAAGCATGTATCTGTAAATCACACGAGGGCCAAATCCCTTACAAGATTCTCATTCCAGGCCCTAATGCTGACCATTCAACATAACAATAAACCCTTCTGATGCGCACACCATATACATATGCATGTAATGAAACTTAAATCATAAAAGAATCGAAAACTCATATGACTGCAACCCGTATGCTATGTGAATCAACAGTTATATAAATCGAAATTATAATGCAATCTGTGTGATACATAAATCGGAATCAATGCAACGCTGTGTAAGCACAGAGATTGAAACTAATACAGCGTTGTGCAAACAAATATATATGTATATGAACTGAAATGAAATATAACAAAAACGAAGAGCAGTATACCAAACAAAGGACGCAGGGCCCGTCCGCGCCTAAGGGTATACCAACTACCACCGTTCAATCAATCAACCAATGCAAAGGAGTGAACACACGTTGGGACTGTAAACGATTCTCTGTGTATTAACTAAAACTCTGTTCGAAGCAAATGTTTCAACTATTGATTTACCATTAAAACATTCAACCACTGTATTTACATACGCGTACATACAACCATGTCATAGATGCAGTGAATGTACATGCTGTTGCCGCGCTTTTACATAGCTTTTGCAAAATGTTTCCATACCATAAGTTTCAAAAAGAACAAGAAAAATAAAAATGAAAATAGAACAATGCTGTTGCTGCTTTTATTCGCCAGAGTACCCTGCTTTGACTGAGGTTGACCGCATGCTTAGGAGGCCCGATTTGGATGGAAGATAGGTGATTGTCCATCCTTGGGCATTCCACTTTTCACCCATGCTTTCCGTTCTCGCCCATCCGCTGCGCCACATGTCAAACGGTAAACTCATTACAGGTTGTGGGTACTTCCTGTAGTCAAGTCATCAAAAACCTCTAATTCTGGAACATAAAACCCCTAAATTAATTCTTTTGCAATCTAATAACTATAGAAAAATTAATAATCAATATTCAAGGATTTTGAGGGATAAATGATGAAACTGTATGGATAAATGATGTGAAACTGGGAAGGAAAAAGGGTCTCAGGATGATACCAACATCTCTCCCCGACTTAAGGACTTAGCATGTCCTCATGCTACCCCAGAGGTACTCCCTTTGAACTCTATGCCTGCATGGATCTCTGCTGCCTTGAGCAGGGTATCTACATTCTTCTTCACCTGTTGGTCCTTCTGTCCTTTGAGTTCTTGCTTCAGCTTTTTATATTTCTCCTTAAGAGCCTTTTTCTGGTTGTACCACTTAGTGGCCCAGTTGGAAATCTCAGACTGCTCAGTTTCTAACTCACTGATCCTTTCCTTTAGCTTTTCATTTGTCTTTTGCATTTCTTTGCCTTGTGTTTTGAGCAGTTCATTTTCTCTTTTGATAACCTTTTCCAACATGTTAGCTTCCATGAGCTCTTCTTTCAATTCCTCAATTTGCTTTTCTAACCTCTTCTGTCTTTTGGTAGGAGGTGGTGAAGATTTCTCCTGTTGGTTATGGCTTTCCACCTCTATGTCAACTTCTGGTGCTGGTGGTGAATGACCACCACTTTCAACATCCAAATGGGCAGGGGCATGAGATTCAAGTTGGTCTTCTTGCAGCTGAGTTTTTGGTGTCCTTCTTGACCTTCGGGAGTAGGTGGTGAAGATTTTGTCTTTCTCAGCCCCCTTGTCATCCTCTTTTTGCATGTTTCTGGTCCTTATGTTGCCCTCAGGTTGAGGTGCTCTGCTGGCCTTGGACACTGGAATTTCCTCATCTATATCCTTCATAAACCCATAATCTTCTTGCAGCTCTTCTTTTTCTTCCTCATCTCTGATCTGGTTGACAACTAGGAACTCTTTCCATGGCTTCCCTCGCTTCTGCAACTCATGTTCAATGAGGATTTTAATCAGGCCAAAATGGTATAGACTTTTGTCCTCATTCCCTTTTTGTTTCTGGATAGTTTTGGCCATCTTTGTTAAACTTTGCAGCAGAAAATATGGCACACTGATTACACATTGTTTCTTTAAATGGAGGAGTAGCTTGATATGATAGAGATAAACAATGTTGTATCTACCTTCACATGTTATAAACTTCTGAAGAATGTAAACCATTTCATCCCAAGGATGAACTAACCAGCTCCTTGGAACCCCCTTTTTCCAATTCACTGAGGAAACTCTAGATCTGGACATGAATTGTACCCATGATTTCTCCTTGAACTGCTTGGTTTTGAAGTACTTCTCTCCTTCAGGACTTACTCCAATGGCCTAAGCTATAGTATCCTCTGAGATTCTGAAGGAGAAGTTGCTTATTAGGGCCTTTTCCCCATTAAAAGTAAAGGCAAATTGTTTTGTGACTTCTTCATTACTACCATGGAATTTCTCCAGAAAAGGTAGCCACTGTGCTTCTCTAAGAATCTCAATACAGTCTTTATGGTACTGTGAGCTATCGAATGTACTAGGTTCAACTATATTAGTCATGGTGATGGCATAGGGTTATGCCTTTAATCCTTCTCTGTCTACACTTTTAGAATTTAAACACAGAGATGTCAAGTCGGTTACCTGGTATATGCAGCTCCCTTCAATCTTCAATTACGGTGCCTAGCTGGTCAATATGACTGCTGTGGGTGTTAAACGTGGGATGGTGATGCTTCCCTTTTCGGCGCTCACCGGTTTCACTGTGTAAACCGTCCCCAAACAATGATACTCTCCTCTGCACTCTTGTTCAAATTTTTACTTTGTAACCCCACTCAAATGGTAACAATCGCCTCGGCGTTCCTTGCTTCACTCCTTTACTTTGTAACTCTACCCAACTGATGACAATTTCCTCGCGTTCCTTGCTTCAAACTTTCACTTCGTAAGTTATGGGAACCGAGGATGTGAAATACCCTGTACTCGCCTTACAATGTAATCATACAATTTTAAAAACAGAGGGCTGTACGCTTGTATGCATGTTAGCATAACAACGCTGAGAGCGTACCCAAAGTGTTGAGCTATAATGCTGGGTGACAATGCTGGGTGGCGAGGTTATGATTCGGGTGTGCGGTGATGTAAAGCATATAGGCCGCTTGTTATGATTCGACTGTATGGTGTAAAGAATATATATATATAGGCCGCTTCCATCTCATCCTTTGTATACTTTTTTTTTCTTTTTTTTTCTTTTTTTTTTTAAAACAAAACAAACATACAACTCACCACGTGCACGTACCCTCTTCAATTATGTTCAGTCATGTAGAGAATATTGGTATGCCTGGGGGTATATGACATAGTGAATGTGTTGGTGATGGGTGTAAGGGATAGGTGGATGTAGGGAATTGATGAAACTTGGTGGAATGAGGGTAGTGAGTAGATGTATGAGGGTGTCCTTGAAATTAATTACAACAACTTATAGTCACCAAAATTACATTAAAAACTAATCTAGGAAATTAAATGCCCAAGAATAGAAATACATTACTCCTTTGTTACTCATTTGACATGCTGAGTTGCTAATCCTTGTGACTGTTCTTTTTGACAGGTCCTCTGAAGGAGGTTGAATACACAGGTCCTTTGAGAAAAAATTTGAAGATGTAACAGGTCCCTTTGAAAAGTTTGAATGTACAGGTCCCTTCTTGAAGACTGTTGAAGACTGAAAGTGTAATAGGTCCCTTTGAAAACTGAAGATGTTGGTCCCTTGAGAAAACTGAAGATGTGCATGCAGCTCTTTGTATTATTACAGGTTCACTGAGCTTGGAATTTGCTGAAGTATTGATGCCAAATCCTTGTAAGAGCTTGGTTGAAGTAGCCCTTGTTATCAAGAAATTTTTTTTTAACAGGTCCCAACTGAATGTTTTAAACAGGTCCCTACTGCTGGCTGGAATGTCTCAAACAGGTGTCAATTGCTTTAAACAGGTCCCTTCTGAATATCTTAAACAGGTCCCATTGCACTGATGGTGTTGGTAGCATAGGTGTCTGATCAAAACAGGTCCCCCTGCAAACTATTTACAACCAGGTCCCTCTGAAAATCATGACAGAACAGCTTATTTGTTAAAGTCTAGAATACTGGTAACAAGCTGCTGTTGGAAATTTACAGTGAAATATAGAAATCTGAAGAATATACAAGGGAGAGATAAAAGTAACAGAACATATGTCTCCCTCTCCCCGACTGAAAGTTTGACTTGTCCTCAAGTCATGATGCAACTGAGAAAGGAAATAATGAACAACAGAAGTAGAATTCATACCCGCCAATAAATTGGTTTTCAGGTAGGAATTCGGGGTTAGATTGTGCCAGATACTGGTTTTCACATCTAACCCATTATCATGATTATTATTTTTTCTTTTTTTTTTAGTTTTTGTTTTATTCTTTTTTTTTTTTTTTTTTCTTGATTTTGGAATTGAAAAAAAATGAAATTAAGGCAGTGATACTGCAGCTGAGGGCTGCAGTAACTCAACCTCTTCTTGTTGAGATAATGTAGTGAGAAAGTCTTGCTTGTTGATGGGTTTGTTATACAGCTTCAGGCGATGACCATTGACTGTGAAACAATGACCTTTGCCATCAATAGTTTGAAGTTTAACTGAACCATTGTCATAAGCCTGAACAATTTCATAAGGGCCCATCCAATGGGTGGTGAACTTAGCTTTATGATCCTTGAATTTTGAATCAAAAAGCAGAGCCTAGTCACCTTCTTTGAAGTGCTTCTTTTTAATGTGTGAATCATGCCATTGCTTCCTGTGCTTTTGCATGAGGGTGGTGGTTTGTTCTGCTTGTTGCCTCATCTCATCCAGCTGATTCAACTACTGGATTCTCTCTTTCTGTGCTTGATCCAAATCAATTAATAAATCTGCAGCTAATTTGAAAGTGTGAATTTGGAATTCAATAGGAAGCATGACATCCTTACCGTACACCAACTGGTATGGTGTAAATCCGGTGGTATCTTTCCAGGTAATCCGGTAAGCCCAGAGTGCCTCCTTGAGCTTCTCCTCCCAGTTTTTGCGGTTCATTGCAACAGTTTTGGTAATGATCCCCTCCAGAGTCTTGTTGGTTGATTCCACCTGCCCATTGGCCTGTGGATGGTAGGGGGTACTTTTCTTATGCTTTATTTGGTACTTGTCTGTGATGTCCTTCATGAGCTGGGAGGTGAATTGGGTACCTTGATCAGTGACAATTTCTCTTGGCACTCCATACCTCACAAAGATCTCCTCAAAGAGGAAATTGACTACTGTGTGTTCGGTTGCTCTTACCAATGCTTTTGCTTCTGCCCACTTTGTGACATAATCAGTACACACTAAGATGTACTTCTTACCATTAGAGGCTGGGTTGATCGGTCCTATGAAGTCCAGAGCCCATTTATCAAATGGTTCTATGTGAACTTGGGGCTGAAGGGGCATCTGATCCATAGCTGTGGGTCTGCCCATCCTTTGGCAGCTGTCACAACTCTTTACATACTTCTTGGCATCCTTGAAAATGGATGGCCAATAGTATCCAAGAGTAAGAACTTTGAAGGTTGTCCGCTTCGCTGCAAAATGCCCACCACACGGTTCATCATGGCAAGATTTTAAAATGTCAATTACCTCATCATTTCGGACACATCTCCTAATGATCATATCAAAACCAGTGTAGAAGAGATCGCCATTAAGCCAAGAATATCCAACACTTTGTTTGATCAGTCTTTTCCTTTCCTTTGTAGTGAAATGTGGAGGTGTCCTACCTGTAGACAAGTAATTAGCTAAATCAGCAAACCAAGGAGTTACTATGGAAATTGCGAATAAGTGCTCATCCGGAAAAGAGTCCTCAACAGGAACAATCTCACCTGGATTTTGTAGTCTAGAGAGGAAATCTGCCACCTGGTTCTCTTTACCTGGTCTATCTAGCACTGTGATGTTAAATTCCTGCAACAATAGTAACCATCTGGTAACTCTGCCACTAGTTATTGGTTTATTCATGAGATGTCGAATGGCAGAGTGATCAGTATGTACAAAGACTTCATAACCAGTTATGTAATGGCGAAATTTGTTCACAGCATAAATGATGGCAAGTGTTTCCTTCTCTGTAACTGTATAGTTTAGCTCGACAGGTGTGAGATTTTTACTAATGAAATAAATTGCATATGTACAAGATTCTTCTTTTTGGCCTAAGCATGCACCTATGGCAGTGTTAGATGCATCGGTAAAAATATGAAATGGTAAACTCCAATTAGGCCCTCTCAGGACTGGTGCAGTAGACAGTTTCTTCTTAAGTTGTTCAAATGCATGTTGGCAGTTCTCAGTCCAAGTAAAAAGTACATATTTGGCAAGAAGTTTAAACAAAGGTAAGGCTATCTTGCTAAAATGTTCAATGAATCTGTGGTAATAGCTAGCATACCCGAGAAAACTTCTTACCTCTCTCTGGTTCTGTGGAATAGGCAAATCGGCAATAATCTGTATCTTGGCTGGGTCAACCTGGATGCCTTGAAAAGAGATATAATGGCCCAACACGATCCCTTCATTTAGCATCATGAAGCACTTTTCGTTGCTGAGGGACAGGTTAGCTTCAATACACCTTTTCAAAACTTTTTCTAGATTTTCTAATGCATGATCAAAAGAATTGCCATATACTGAAAAATCATCCATATACACTTCAACACAATCATGAATCAAATCAGCAAATATAGCTAACACAGCTCGCTGAAATGTAGCTGGAGCGTTACAAAGTCCAAATGGCAAAACATTGTAGGCATAGGTGCCCCAAGGACAGGTGAAGGTGGTTTTGTCCTGGTCTTCAGAGGCAATCCGGATCTGGTTGTAGCCACTGAAACCGTCAAGAAATGAAAAGGATGATTTGCCGGCTAGGGTGTCTAACACTTGGTCAATGAATGGCAGTGGGGAGTAGTCTTTGAGTGTGGCTTTGTTCAGCTGTCTGTAGTCAACACAGATACGCCACTTGCCATTCTTCTTAGGCACAATAACCAATGGGGATACCCACTGACTGTCAGAAATAGGATATATAAAGTTGACTCTCAAGAGTTTTTGCAACTCCTCTCTGACAATGTCTTGGAGCATGGGGTTCATTCTTCGTTGTGGTTGCCTCACCGGTTTAATGGTGCTATCTGTGTAGATGTGGTGAGTGCATGTGTCGGGGTGAATCCCATGCATGTCAATGTAATCCCATGCAAAGGCTTTTTGGTACTTTTTCAAGAGTCTAATCAATTTTTCTTGTTGAGATGAGTATAGGTGGTTACCTATGTTCAAAGTTTTGCCCGGACTGATCTCTATGACTTGACTCTGAGTATTGGTGATGGATTGAACAGGAAAGATGTCATGAAATGTAGATTGCAAGGAGTGGATAGTGCATGTTTCTTGAAAGTTCTGAGCGAGAAGTACATCTGCAGCATTATATTGTTCATTTCTCAAGTTTTCAGATATATCAGGCTGTGAGAGAAATAATTCTACCAAATCAGTATTATCTTCATGGAAATCATAGATCTGGTCAATGCTAAAAACAGATTGTACCTCCTCTTTGTCATTAAATTTGTCATCAAGCCACAAGTTATGTGTGACTGCAGGTGATTGTGCTGATGGGTAGAGGGTGAGTTGTTTCCTTTCGGTCCCTCTAGAGATAATCATGTTACCTGATCGACATCCAATAAATGCATCAGCAGTCGCTAACCATGGTCTGCCTAGAATGATAGGATGTCCTCCTAGATTGGATTTGGGTTGCAGGACTAGGAAATCCACCGGATACTCCCAAGAGTCCAGTGAAACAATGATATCTTCCAAAATCCCCTCAGGAATGACTTTGGACCTATCAGCTAGCTCAAGAACAATTGTGGTATGTTGCAAATTCACAAGCTGGAGTGTTCTCATAGTTTCAAGGGTCATGACATTGATTGCAGCTCCAAGATCTATCAAAGTGTTTGGGATCCGTATGTTGTTAATGATAGTGGTCACTTTTGGAATGCCTGGATCAACATACTTCTCCATGGAGATGGTATTGGTCATAAGGCCTGCCAAATTTCCTAAAACATGAATGGTCTGCGGATCAATCCTCTTCCTAGCAGGTTTCTTGAGACACATCTCTTTGATGGCTTTGGTGTAAATAGGAATGTCCTTTATAGCTTGCAGCAAAGGGATTTTTATGTAGACATTTTTAAGTTCATCCAAAACATCAAATTGTGGTGGAGGCAATGGTGGTCTGACTTGGACCAAATGGTCCGGAAAAGGTGGTTGCAGTGACTGCATTTGTTTATCTCTGGTTTCACTGCTTGGTTGTGTTTGAGTTGTTATCTCTTTTTCTTTTTCTAAGTTTTCTTCTTGCTGGTCTGTTATTGGAGAATCCTTCTGAAGCACCCTACTAGACCTCAGATTAATGTTTTGTAAAGGCAATGTGGAGTAGGAAGTTCCTTCTTCCACGTTATAAGCTGGGACAGTTTGAGCAGGTATTTGTGTTGGTCTGGGAGGTTGTGGATTAGTTGGAAATTGAAGTTGTGGGACATTTATTTGTGGAGGAGCAGGCAGAGTTTGTTGAGAAGGCTGGGACTGATAAACAATTGGCTGATGGTGCTGCTGATATGGCTGTGAATGTGATGGATATGGCTGTTGGTACTGCTGATATGGCTGTGAGTAAGGTGGATATGATTGAGGATACTGATGGTAAGATTGGGGATATTGTTGAGATGGTCTCCATTGATTTTGTGATTGGTTTCCATGCTGCCATGGCATAGGTATATTCCATGAGTTTTGTGCATACATCTGATCATTCATAGGAAATTGCATGCTTTGATTAGGAAACATACCTTGGGGTGTTTGCCTTGGTTGCCATGGTCGCTTTGCACCCATGTAGTACACGTTCTCCATCTCTGTGCTGGCTGCCATGTTACAATTCTGCACAATTTTAAGTTTGGGGCAGTTAAACACATCATGATGCTCAGTACAGAAAGCACATACTTGTATATTTTCTAGAGGACAGTCTTTTAATGCATGTTTCTTGCGACACTTGGGGCAGAAAATGGCCATGATATTGTTTTCTTCCTCTTGTTTCTTTTTGGCTTTTAAGGTATCAATTTGGTTTCCTAGAGTACTTAACAAATCTGTTTTGAACTCTTTTAAGAGATTACCAATTTCAGCCCGGGTGACACTAGCAGAGGCAGTTTTTGTGACCTTAGAGGACAAGGTTCTCTTTCCCATTTTGGCCTTACTTCTGGAATATTTTTCACACAGTCCAGCTATTTCTTCAAAGGGTAAGGCAGAGATATCACCTTTGCCCATTAGGTTGAGATCATCCATGTACTCTTCCCGGACACCTTTCAAAAATATGGTGCGGACTAGATCAAGAGGCATTGTTCGGTGTTTAGATTTTTGCAAGTTATAAACAAACCGTTCTAGATATTCTTCTAAGGTCTCATCCTCCTGCTGACTCATTCTAAAGATGTCATCTTTAGAATCTTTGGATCTGCAATAAGGCTGATATTTCCTCAGAAATACCCTCCTCATGTCATCCCAATCTCCTATGGCATGTTCCCCTAGCCCCATAAACCATTTCAAGGCTGCTGCCTTTAATGTGGCTGGAAATAATCTCAGTCTGTGAGCATCATCTGTATAACCATAAGTGCGACACACAATGTCGAACTCAAATAAGAATGAGTCCGGATCCTATTACATATCAAATATTCTCTCAAGCACTCTCAACTAGTTTCCTGTTATTACAAGATATCATCGCACAAATATTTCAAACATGATCCCACAAATCTCTCAAATATCTTGGGTAAGATATGCCTCCATGATTTTCTCCTTGATAAGATATTCCTCCATGATTTTCTCGATATGCCTCCATGATTTTCTTCGTAGAAAAAGGCTTGCATAATTATCTCCTTGATATGGTGGAGGAGACATGTTTCCTACACATAACAAAACTCACATATTCTCGAGATATATAAAAATATGTACATTTTCTAATAATTAATCATAAATTTACTTATAATACAAAAATGAATAAAATTGGAAGATAAGAAGGTGAAACCCAAGTGTATGTAGGAAAGTGATATGATAACAGGTTAATGGGATGATGAAATGTAAGGAAAAAGGTGGATGAAAATATGACATTTCTGAGTCCCAACATCCTCCCCAACTGAACTTGTTGCATGTCCTCATGCAACCATGCATGGGTATCTTTTAAGAACATTTGGCATATTGAACTTTGGCTTTACATGATGATGTCTTAAATGTTTCCAGGATATGTGAGAGACATTTAGTAACAATTTACATTTTCTTATGGTTGGTTCTTGTGTGACAACCATGAATACAAAGAATGTTGGTTCTTGTGTTAACAACATTCATTTCATTTTCTGTTCTCTTTTCTTCAATAATGTAAACATTCACTGGAAATCATAATGTGTAGAAGAAAGCCTTTTTTGTAATATTAATGAAGCATGCCAATATTGCGTATGAAACAAAGTGCAACAAAGTATCATTGGAAAATAAATGTTGGTGAATGGTAAATGGAGTGATAGTGGTGAAGAAATGAAATCATGGAAGTGAATATGTAGTGAATGTAGTTCTCCCCCCCCTCAACTAAATTTGTTGCATGTATGCATGCAACTTAACATGGCGTATGAAAGGAAATGTAGCATGGTGAGGGAATTTTCCAAAATATTCAAGTTAGCATATAAGGAATTGCATGATTAAAGATTAGAAAACAACATACCTCTACTTACCCAAGAATGATGAAGTATGCAATAGGAATGTAGCTGCTGCTGCTGGATCAGGGAAATGTGACTGATATCACTGGATCCTGGAGAATGAAGGAATCTGAACTGCTGATGCTGAATCATGGAAAAGATAAATGCTGAGAGTGGTACTGTGGTACTCTCATAGATCAGAATGCATGCTGTTGTAACTGCTGAGGGAGTCATGAAAAAGTGTACAGTCTTCACCCGCTACAAACCCGATGGTACAATTCTAAACATGCGAATGAATGTGTCGATGTCGAGCATGAATAGAAATCATTGGATTACCGGCCATTGATGTATGTCGTTAACCAATGCGAGGCAACTCACCATTGATGTTAATGAGTGCCAAGGTACCGGAGTACATCTTGCAAAGTGCGAATGGATGTGTCGAGGTCGAGCCACTTGCAAGATCTGATAATCAAGGGACATTGATGTATTCCCATGATCGCCAGCGAGAGAATTTGCCATTAAGGCATGCAAGCCTCTAGGTACTCAAAATGAACTCTAGTCTATTTCCCAGATAAGGTGCTGGTGTCGATGGGACAAGACTTGTTGAAAGGTGAGCCTTAAGGAATCCCACATCAGTCAACGCGAGTTTGTACAAAAAGATTTGGTAGGACTATAAATAGAAAGAACTCACGGACAAGCAGTGTGGATCAGCATGGCTAGGAAATCAAGGTAATGTGATCATGGAAAGGGAATGAGTTTAAAAGGCAAACTGAAAAGGCGTGCATGAAGTCGTGAAAGATAAGGAGATGGAAGATGGGCTGCAACACAAGGATGGTCTAGGTATGTGGAAGGAAAAAGGGAAGTAATCATGACGCAAAAGGTGTGTAGTGGAAAATGTCATGATATGTGCAATGAAGAATTTCTTCCTTCAAGCATCCAATGATGCATGTTTCATTGTGATTTCGAAAAATCACTTTGCATACTCTGAAAAACTTAGCACCATTCCTGCATAAAAATTGTCATCTTCGTGTGCCATCTCCATCGATCATTCCTGTATGAAGTGACTCAAAAACGAATTAGCGCATTTTCAAGAATTTACAAAATGTCCATTTTTTAATTATTTTCCGAAATAACTCTAATTGTGGATGAAAAAGGTGTCACATCATAATGTTGAGCTTTCTGCATAAGCTTCTCGTTGTCCTGCACATAACACCAATCTCATTTCACGTGTTAGTATATGCATCCTACTTTTGCCCACAAATTCACAAAAATATCCAACATACTTTGATTTCCCCCCAACTAAAATTATTGCATGTCCTCATGCAATTTACTCATTGATTGCACAACACTTTTTCAAAATGTTTTTATTGATGTGTAGGAAAGTTGATTGAAAACATTTGAAAAAGCGTTGTATTTGTTAGGGAACAAATAGTGAGTTTTTATGAATTTTTGAGGGCAAAATTTTTTATTTTTATTTTTATTTGGAAATTTGTTTTTTTTTTGGTGGGAAATATGTCAAGTTTATGGAAAAAAAACCTGTACAAAATTTACAACCGTAGCATGCACAGATTGCAACTGACTCCATAGTATATAATATCAGAAAATGTGCATATCCAATAACATCGCAGATGACAGGACCTTCTATCTTCCAAATTTGAATGCATGTTATAACAACATTTTGGCTGGAAAAAAAAATTAAATCAAAAGAGACCTTCCGCCGAGATAATTATAAGAATGCACTACTTTGAAAGATGCCTTGCATAGTTCATCTGTAACCAGCATATCAATAATGTTAGAAGTGGCAGTCACTAGTAAACGTCAAAAAGGCTTAGCACTTCAAAACAATATAGAGATCACCAATTCGTTCGAGAAGCACTTTTAAATTGCCTAGAAGAAAAGAGAAAACATATTTTAGCGAGAACCATTGGATGGCAAAATGCAGCGGCAACCATTCTACCCTCTTCGTTAAGAAAATTGAAAGTCGATGCTGCATACCATGAATCAACAGCTTCCAATTTGATGCCATTGGATCGAAGGAAATTTCTAATGCTTGGATCTACTAGTTCAGTTCGCTGTCCACATCCAAGCACCAGTATCTCTGCAACAGGCCGTATAAGCTGGAAGATTGACAAACTGTTAGGAGTTACCTTACCAAATTGGTTAGGACGCCATGAAAGAATCAAATTGCTTACACAAATCAATGAGCCTTCGTACTCAACTCCATTGGTAATAAATCCTGTGACAGTGCACCTCTCGATGCGAATCTGGTCTTCTGGTACACCAGTTTAAATTTTGATTTCAATGGTCTCAATTTTTTTCCTAAATTTGATTTCATTTTAATCTCCTCATCCTCCTGTGGTTCTTGTATAGGGAATTTAAAAGTGGATTCCTCTTCCTCTTGATGGGGGACTGATCCAGATCCCTCCTCAGCCATTTTGCTTGGTTTCTTAGTGTCTCTAGGTGGAAAAAAAGGAAAGGAGGATTGTTTGGTAATGGTGCTACTTTTCCTTTGTGTAGAAGCTTTAGGAAAAGGTTGCTGTGATTTATGTGCAAACAGAATTTCCCTCTCAGCAAGAGTAATATGCTGTCCTGAATAAAATTTCTCAGCTAATGTTTGAATATCCTCCTCAGTTGGTGTTGAGTCTGCTCCTGATGATGATGGGTTAGTGTTAAGATGGTGGGGGGGTTTCACAAATCTCCCTTGATTGTCCCTAAGTCTAGGCATAAATGAACATGATTCTAACTGTGTTTTTTTTTTTTTTGGTTTTTATGAATTAAATTTTTTTTTGTTTTGCTTGTTTGAATTCTTTACTTACGCCTCCCCAGCAACGGCGCCAAAATGTAGTGATTCTAGCTAGGGTACTAGACTAGACTCTATATTTAATATCGACCGAGGTGCGTAAACTTAGAGGCGTGGTCTAAGATATATAGACATAAAGAATTACCGCCCAGGTGATTATGAGGGAAATTGCAAGGCTTCCTTACAGAAGACCGTGATATGCAACCTATCCTTCACACACCTAGATTACCCTACTGATGTATTTGACTACAATGCTGATTATGACATGCATCTATTAAAGAAAACTGTGACTCTAAAGACTGTGTATGATTATGGCAATGATTCTAACCTCCTTACAGAGGTATCACTCAGAAAATCTTTGCTCAGGACACACACACAACATGCAAGATATGTACACTATTAAGATGTATAAAAGGAACGTGAATAGACTAAAAAAAGGAAGCAGAGTTTATAAGCATGTATCTGTAAATCACACGAGGGCCAAATCCCTTACAAGATTCTCATTCCAGGCCCTAATGCTGACCATTCAACATAACAATAAACCCTTCTGATGCGCACACCATATACATATGCATGTAATGAAACTTAAATCATAAAAGAATCGAAAACTCATATGACTGCAACCCGTATGGTATGTGAATCAACAGTTATATAAATCGAAATTATAATGCAATCTGTGTGATACATAAATCGGAATCAATGCAACGCTGTGTAAGCACAGAGATTGAAACTAATACAGCGCTGTGCAAACACATATATATGTATATGAACTGAAATGAAATATAACAGAAACGAAGAGCAGTATACCAAACAAAGGACACAGGGCCCGTCCGCGCCTAAGGGTATACCAACTACCACCGTTCAATCAATCAACCAATGCAAAGGAGTGAACACACGTTGGGACTGTAAACGATTCTCTGTGTATTAACTAAAACTCTGTTTGAAGCAAATGTTTCAACTATTGATTTACCATTAAAACATTCAACCACTGTATTTACATACGCGTACATACAGCCATGTCATAGATGCAGTGAATGTACATGCTGTTGCCGCGCTTTTACATAGCTTTTGCAAAATGTTTCCATACCATAAGTTTCAAAAAGAACAAGAAAAATCAAAATGAAAATAGAACAATGCTGTTGCTGCTTTTATGCGCCAGAGTACCCTGCTTTGACTGAGGTTGACCGCATGCTTAGGAGGCCCGATTTGGATGGAAGATAGGTGATTGTCCATCCTTGGGCATTCCACTTTTCACCCATGCTTTCCGTTCTCGCCCATCCGCTGCGCCACATGTCAAACGGTAAACTCATTACAGGTTGTGGGTACTTCCTGTAGTCAAGTCATCAAAAACCTCTAATTCTGGAACATAAAACCCCTAAATTAATTCTTATGCAATCTAATAACTATAGAACAATTAATAATAAATATTCAAGGATTTTGAGGGATAAATGATGAAAGTGTATGGATAAATGATGTGAAACTGGGAAGGAAAAAGGGTCTCAGGATGATACCAACACACCTCTCTACTTGGAAGCAGATATTCGAGTTGAAACCCTAGATAAACACTTTGGCAGCTCCACAACTCCAATCTGCCCCACGAAACCCCAGCGTCAGCCTCTAGGGATTGCGTTAGCGTCTCTCTGGCCCAGCGTTAGCCCAACGTCACTCTGGATTGGCCCGCGTCAACCTCTGGACGCACTGTGTCAGCCCTCTAGCCCTCTGCGTCACCAATGCTGGCCCTCTGAGGCACTGCACAGCTCCTAGTTTCCTCTGCGTGAGCCCTGGATGGCTCTGGGTGAACCCTTGGCTACTTCTACATCCCTCTCTACGGCTATTGCGTTGATCCTCCCGGTGCTATCTCTCCCTATCTGCTTCTATATTCATTGCCCCTCAACTACAACTCTGATCACTCTCTCAACTTTTTCAGTAAACTGAGCCTCAGAAAGTCAAAACCTTGATCAACTCAGTGTGTTGTCCAAGTGACCCTCAAGCCTCCTCTTATAATTTTTTCGTTGACAAATAAACAACCGAGATTAAGTCCCTAATCAATGGATCTTGATCCATGTCTTTTGGACCATTCTAACACAGTTTTATATTAATTCACATTAATATTTTAATTTCCCTAAGTTTAGATTTAGGGGCCCCATTAAAAATATTAATTATTTTAATATCTCCCTAACTATTTAGAACCTTTCCAAACCCTTTCTAGGTATTGTAGATCTCATGTGCCCTAACCTCTCCACCAAATTTCATGGCTAGATCACATCCAATGCTACTCCAAATCAATAGAGAAAAGGGTTACACAGTTGGAAACCATGAAGTGGGTCCGCGGTGTTGAGAAGTTGGGGCTAATGAACATGCCTTTAATATCGCACTATTACCACTCACCTATCAATACAACCTGTGTGCACCATCTCCTCGCGCTGGTGCACGATGGCATTCTATGGCTTGGGAAACTTACCATAACTGATATGTTGATCCATTGGGTAATGAATTTTCCCCACAAAGGAGCGGACCTTGCCAAGGAGTTTGGAGGGAAAACCAAGGAAAGGGAACTCACTAATAAATTAAAGAAATAATACGGTCTTGTGAAAAAATCTTGTAGATACTCTATCATATCAATTCAAGACTAGGCAATCTAGTTCATTGCCCAGATCCTCGCAGAAAATATCACGAGGAAGTGCCGTGTAGAAGAAGTTCAGGTGTCGGTAGTATCACTTGCGGCACAGTGTGCAAAGGACGTGTAATATAATTGGTCCAAATATCTCTGCCAGGAGTTCCTCGCGAACTGCTAAGAAGCCAAAGATGAAAGCAAGCCTTTTCATTATACTTGGCTTCTGCTATCTATCGTATTGGTTGTGTGGAGGTTACCGGAGGACAATCAATTTCCTCTGCACAAGGAAGATTTTCCCAAGGTCGTAAGGTTTGCCTCACTCTGGTCTACAAAGGATGCGACACGAATCAAGGAAATGAAGATTTTCTGGGTCTTGATGGAGATGGAACTTCAGATGGTGGTTAATCAGAGGCCAAGGTTGTCCCCAACATTTTTCAAAGATTTTCTCGGTCCTGATGGAGATGGACCTTCGGATGGTGGTTAATCAAAGGCCAAGGTTCTCCCCAACCTTGTTCGAACAATTGACAGCCTATGCGGAGTTCAAGGCTGACCTTCACAATGTATCAATCCATGTGCGGAAGGACCCATAAGAAACATGGCATCTACTGCCGTATTTGGTGTCCGAGATAGATGTGCATGAAGTTTTAGGATATTGGCTAGCAGAGTGGCGCGAACCGACAATGCTGGATGTAGGAACCAACAAAGGCGCAGAGAGGTCTATGGTGTAGAAGCAGAAGGATGTTGCTCAGAAGGCCGCGTGCACCTTGGCCAAACAAAAGAGGAAGGAAGATGCTAAGGCATTCGCGGAGAAGGAATCGATGGAAAAAGAGTGTGCTACTAAGGAGCACGCTCAGAAAGAGCGATAGGATGCAGAGGAGGGTGGGAAGTCTAATTTGCAGCACACTGAGGAGAAAAAGTTTTCACAACAGGGAGGAGGCGTTGGTGAGGAGTAAAGCACTCCTTTCATCCTGAAGAGGCACAAAAAGAAACAGACAAGCGGATAACGAAAGAAGCATAAGTCTGATAAACAGACACATATTGATCCCATGGTACTGGCAGAAGGTGATCTTGATGAGATTAGGGACAAGCTATAACACACCACCACATAGGTGTTGCAACAATTTTAGTAGCAACACATGCAGACACTGGGGAGCGTCCAAAAGGATCTACGCGAGCTGCAGATCCAGGAAAACAAGATTCAGGTGGGTGTCAGACAGGGGAATTGAGCGCAAGTGAGCCTTACACAGGGAAGTGGCGCAATAAAAAAGATTGAACAGACTCTGGATCTTAGAGTCATTGCTTTGCCATAGGGGTCAGTCCGCATTGAATCAGATGAATATCGTGTTGTGATCAACACAGTGAAGGATATCGGACTAAACATTGTCGCGCTACTACTCCAGACCCTTCATGCACTACATCAGGGGGTCTCAGATGAGTTAAAGATTAGGTAAAAGTGCACACTCATCGTCATCAGTGAGTTTAAAGTCAACAATGAGCAACTTTTTGCATAAAAAGCTCAGGCCCTGAAGGAACAGGAGGAATTGCGGACACATCACTCGAAACTAGTAACCACGATTGAGTAGGCCTGCAAGTTAGTACCTGAGCTGAATATACCAGAGGATGCAGAGGCCTCAACCAAAGTGAGGAAATTGGCTGCTGCAATAGGTTCTTCAAAGGAGGAAGTCGGTAGGGTGACTTTAAACTTTCAAATGAAAATAGCAGAGTTGCAATTGAAGTTGCAGCTGAAGACTCTTCCAGAAGTCTGGGAGAAGCGCAGAGCAACAAGATAGGAGGGTGTGATTATGCTGGACACTGCAGTTAATGATTTCTCTTCAATGTTCGATGCATCGATAGAGCTATGGACTAAATTGCAGGAGGACCCGACCCGGCAACAACTAAACAGGATTTTCGAGAAACGCAACCACAATATGATGAGGTCCGAGTGACTGCATGCACTTTGATGCCAGCGCAATGCCTCGCCAAGCTACATGAGGGAAAGCAACTACTTACACAGGTGGAGGACTTGTAAAGGAAAGAAGCCTTCCTAAAGGCCAGATTGAAGCCATGGTTAGAGGAATCATGTCAACTTACTCTATCACTCTAGGAGAAACTCAAAGGATTACAACAAATGCAGAGGACCATGTGCCTCGCAATGGAGGGGCCAACAACTGAAAAATTGGTCAAAGAACTATAGCAGACAATGACGCAGAGCACTGCAGAAGTTGCAGTAATATAGGTTGTGCTGGGAGATCTTCACAGCAAGATAACGATGCCAGCTTAGTGACTCAAGGGCGAGTCACGATCTTTGTGTTGGGGGCCTATTGGGATAGGGTCCCTAGGGTTAGTTTTGGGGTTAATTTAACCCAATTTTGTAAAACGTTTTATAAAAATAATGTAAAGTCTTCGCGATATGTTGTTGCAGAGTGTGAAGATAGATAGGAGTCAAAAGGGCCTTAGCCCTTATTTTTGGTCAATTTTGAAGACTCACCCATGAGTCGGGAGCCATGGAATTGTATTAGGAAATCTATAAATAGTTGAGTCTTAGAAATAAATTTTGATGGAAATTTGGGTACGTTGAATGGTTTTTGTGGAAGTGCTAAGGTAGGAAGGTTTTGATTCCTGTGCTTAGGTGAAGAAGGGAAGAATTATGTAGCTGAGTGCATAGGAGTTCGGGGTAGAGTCCACAGCTGAGTGCACGAACCCCTACAACTTTGTGCACAGGGTAGAAAGTCTGCAGTCTGTGAATGAAAGACCAATAAAGAAAGTTTTTTGGAGAATTACTGTGTATTTTCGTTGAATCGATTTGTTTTATCTTTCACCAATTGAATGATACATTTTATTAAATAATGATTGAATATTGCGCGAGCTCACTGAATCTATCTTAATACTACATGATACGAATGGTTATCTACTTCCGCAAAGTTAAAAGCTATTTCTCTTATTTTTTTTGACGAATTAAGTAGATCTACATGAACTTTAATCTAGGGTTGCTTTTGCTGCACGAAAGTAGGCAAATCAGCTGTTGAAGGTCTGCAAAGACTAATCGTGGACCTTCGCGAAGGTATGGAAGTAGATTTAACTTAGTTAAAGTAAATAGATCTAGAAGTCTATTGATCTGGGTGGAAGCATATATAAGGCACTAAAAGACATCACACTAGTCTCTAGATGTAGAAACTTGGTTCTTGCATCCCCCAATATTGCTTCAGGTGAGATTTCAGCCTGTGCTACGCGGGTTATTTCTGAAAGGGCCAACAATGTAGGGTTTTGTTGGTTGGCACAACTAACTTCGATTCTGGGTCAAGACCCCCCTAAGCCAACAGTGGTCAAATGGGGGGATGGTGACAACGGTGGTGGCGGTCACAACAAAGGTTAATGGTCTTGCGATTAGGGTGATCACATAAGCATGATTATCTAGGAGTTTAAGCGGTGGCGGCAATGGTTGCGGTCACCATTGGCGGTCATAATGACTGTTGGCCGCACATTCACATGGGGGGCAATTAAGTCTGCCTGACCCCCCAACCACGGTGAAAATACATAATAAATATAAATCGTATCCAATATCTGTTAAGAACCATCGTGCAGGAGGAATGGTAAAGCATTGGTCTATTATGTGGGAGGTTGCGGGGTCGAGCCCGGCCTCCGCCCTAACTTGCAGACAAAATTTTAAAACACCATTAGGAGGAGATGGGGCGACCTCTGGCTTAGCCACGTGTCACCTCTTTATTGGCTCGAACCCAATCCACATGGACCAATTAGACCTCGTCAACTCAAAAAATATTTTGAGAATATTATGAGAATATTCCCCTTTCCACTTAAGCGGTACGGATGCCCAATCATTATCCCAGTTAGCCTCCTGCAAAATTTTTACCTGTTTGAGAAAGTGAACAAATTGTGTTTCTAGGAGCATACAATGTCTGTTTTGAGCGAATGAGTTGCGCTAGATTCAGGACGACGAGATCTACGTACTCATTCAAGTTCTAGACCATTATGACAACTTTTATTTTTCAATAAATTTTGACCTCCTGATCAAGAAGTTATTTTCTCTTGTAAAAAAATGCTTTCAGTTTCCCTTAATTTGTGGAGAAGGGGAAAAGATTCACATTTTTTTTACTCTTGGTTGTCATGGTGAGTTTCTTTTCTTTTGGGAAATAATAAGAAAAGAGTTTTTAGGAAGTTCCTGAGTAAAGGAGAAGAGAGAGGAAAAAGAGAAGATAGGAGCTTGTCGTTTCTCTATGTCACTGTAGTTCTGAAGGAAAAAAATGCATGTACCTTCAAATCTATGTGAACTAGAAGGATTTCTGTGTGAATGGGGCAATGAAAAAAAATTAGCTATAAGTCGTGTGATTGTTAAAGGAATCAAAACCTCGTGGTTACACTTAAATCAATTTATGTTGTAAACTATTATTAATTCATAACTTATTCCTATGTGCTTATTCATTTTGAGAACCTGTACTTTGTTGAATTGATTTACATTAAGAGTTGGTACATTGTGGCTTCAATTGCTATGTGATTTATTCATGTATCTTTGGCATTCGTGTTGTAATGGTCCCAAAACTCCGTGGAGGAATTTTCACTATGTTATGGTGCAGCGAATGCATGGTTTTTACAACGATTTGAGTGTTGTTACAGTGAAACAAAGTACCCTATTTTGAACATAGTCAAAAACCATTTTAAATGAATTTTCTAACTGTTAAATTCAAACTAACATTGAAAATCCCGACAAAGAAAGGCAAGGTAGATCATATGACTTTGTTAAGGAGTAATTTTGGGATGTTGAGATTCAATTTGGAAAAGAGTCGAATCGCTTCATGTTCCTAGAAATCACTGCACTGAATTTTGACAGTGCACTGTGAAATTACCTTGTAGCGAACGACACTACAAAATTATTTTGTAGCGACTAGACAATGAATTAGAAATAGACACTACCAAATTATTTCATAGTGACTGTGATTTTTTTTAAATTTTTGGAGGATTGATTTTCAGCTTGAAATCCCTTTTGGCTTGCCCATTGTAGCAATATTCTTATTCTTATTCATATTATTATATTGAATGCATATGTTAAATGTTTCATGATATGTTGTTGAATTGGATGTATTGGATATAAATATGGAGTTGTGTCGAGTAGATTGGGGATATTGGCATTAGTGTGAGTAGGACTCCATCAAGTGTTATCAGAGAAAGAAGATGGCCATGCAAACAAGAAGGCACGAGGTCGAGAAGGAAGACTCATGGGTAATGCAGAGCTTAGAGAAGAGATAAGGAGACTATAAGCTCGTTTAGAGTCCATGGAGGTAGGAAGACAATGATGTTGGACACCTAATCCTCAATGGGTTAGTGTGGAAGCCGAATAGACAAAAGGAGTCCAAGAGACCTTGGGATGTGGAACCCAACGGTCACAATATGTACTATAAATGTATATCATTTGTTAATAAAAATCGTACTCTCATGTTTTATCTTTCATATTCTATTGCTGCCCATGTGTGTTTAACATGGTATCAGAGCGAGTACGTTCATAATCTGCTCAATCTTTTGTGAGCCACCTGTTTTTGTGTGGCCTGTGTAAACCTACGCATCCCTGTGTCTCTAGCTATTTGTATTCATTCGACAACGTAGAATTGGACGGTGGATACCTGTTTTCTGATTTTGAGATGGACAGTTTGGAAGGGTATTTTTTATTGTAACAGTTGTAGAATCTGGGTTGCTTTCTGCATTTGGGCAGCGACTAAGGCATAGAGGTTAATGTTCTTTCCAGCTTCCAAGAAACGCTCTTACTTCAGTGTCAATATTTCAATCTTCTGTTGGCCTGGTATTTTTTATTGTAACATTGTAGAATCTGCGTTGCTTTTTGCATTTGGGCAGCGACTAAGGCGTAGAGGTTAATGTTCTTTCCAGCTTCCAAGAAACGCTCTTTCTTCAGTGTCAGTTTTTCAATCTTCTGTTGGCCTGGTGTTTTCCTTAAAAAAGGCTGAAAATTTACTCAACTCTTTGCGCATGTCTCGCATCTACCATTATGTGACCTTCTGCAACCTGAGATAACACCAGATTCTCTTACATGTTATCATTCCTTGACAAGCTTGTCTAAGCTTCCTTGAATAACGTGTTGGTATGGTCTTTCCTAGAAAGTACATCAAAAGGATGAAAGATTTATGTGTTTGACCGTTTTCATTTCTCTGCATACCAGTTTCTTGGTTAAGCTACGCTCTTGCTGGCAGCATATGTGTAACGCCTACTATTGCATGAGCCTCGGATTGTGTGCTCAAACTCTATCCACTGTGCATCTTGTCGAGAGGATTTCTAAGGTAGCCTCCATACTCTTGTAACTCCCACCATGATGCCTCCATACTCCATGCAGCATACCATCGACTCTGCATCGATACCTACTCCGGTTTTGAATGATGCTCTCTAAAATGAACCGTCGCAACAGAACTAGACTTATATCATTCTTCCAAAGAGTTGTGATCGCTGCAGCACCAATACTTATTACTAGAGTGACGAGAACCTCAATGCCTGTTGCATTGTTTGAATTTCTTGATCCATCCTTTAATTTGAAGTCATAAGTTTCCATATCCTTTAGTATTCACTTGATCTACATCCTCAAATGGCTTTGCCTTGCCTCATATGGATAGTGAAATAGTGTTTGGCATATTAATTTAAAGCGAAATAGTGTTTGGCCTATTAATCTCAGAGGAAGATGTATCGACTAAAGATAAATGCTCGAACCCATGACCTTCAGCTTGCTCTTATTCTTCCCATAAGACCAATGCTCTAACCAAGACTGAAGGCAGGGAATTACAAAAAAAAAGAAGCATTTTTCTTGGGTTATTATGGATGCCTTCGCCATTGAGATCACATCTGACTAGGCGGAAACGCTGAAATCTGCAGGAGGAGTAAGGGCTGACATGAAGGATCAGGAAATCAGCGTCTGAAACTATTGCCATCCTTTTCACCATCGATGTTGTTAATTTATTTCGTTTCATATTATTGTGAGGAAAATAATTGTGTTGGTCGTCTGTCTGTTTCAGTTTGATGTAGGATTGTTGTGAAATCGAGCAGTATTTCATAGATCTGCAAATCAAATTGTCAATGACCAGCTAGGGAAATTATGTTGGGACACTCGTCTCTGTTTATGTACATAATATCATAGTTGATTGTAGTGGAAAATTGTTGGTCCTCAGATATACTAAAAATAAATGTTCCTGCTAACCTTTGATGCCGAGTAGGAATTGCCAAATAGGGCGTGCCTAGAGAGACTAGCTGTTCATTGTCAAATAGTTGGCGAGAGTTCATGGGCGCCTGAATATAGTCAGCCACCTCTTGCAACAACGTGGGCGTGTCCATACCCGTCCACCTAGCACAATACTCTGAAGCATCTCAAGTTCGAGTCTCCTCTCGCCGCTTAGTTAAAGATTGTCTTTAACGACAACAACACTTCAAACACAACCTCAGCCTCTTTGATGGCACGCGACTTGCCTTGTTGTTGATTCTTTGACGGGTAAACAATATCGAAGCTTTTTTCATTCAAAGGTGAAAGGCATAACTTATCGGCTGTTGCCAGATCTTCATTTGCTTTTTCGTGGACCTCTGAGACTTCAACTTTGCTTTTGCCGGGAGTATCAGCGGACAAGCGCAGCCATTGGTGGGAGCAGAGGTTCAATTTCATTCGACCCATTTCCAATTTCTGTGGTGGAACTGTGAAACATTATTAATACCAAACAGATTGTGGAAGATTGTGGAAGACTGTAATTTGGTATGGGTATGTTGGCTCACATATATGATGCATGGTTGGTGCGTGGCTGCTATTTAAATCATTGAAACATATAAAGTCAAATTACAATGTTATTTTGGAGATAATTGCAGAAATATATCCTATTTTTTTTACTATTTTGGGCCCAGCTCCACTTCTATCTCTAGGGATTTATTTCTAGTTGAAATCCTTTGAGGTCTTCATTTTTGCTGAGATAATGGCCAGAATCAATAATTTTTTAGAGCTATTGAGCACATTAATGTTGTCTACTATTGAAGACACGGTGAAGGTCAACAAAGACACTCTCTTTGACATCCAAACCTGTCTACAAAATGCACAAGAGAAAATTGATTTTTTGCAGCTTGAAACTCGGCTACAGTAAGAAGAATTAACACAGAGGAGTCATTCTGAACCTATTTCTGTTCAGAATATTGAAACAAAATCCCATAAAGTAGCAAGGTTACATACAGATGTAGAAACTCAGTCTGCACTTCCCAAGCCCATCATTAGGGTTTGGGAACACCTTGTCCACAACAAGCACAGAACTAGACTTGGATATGACAAGGACTTGTCCTTTCATATTCCAGACTACTCAAAGCCCATTCAGTTTCAGAGTGTTGGATTCCTTCATGACAGTTCACATCCAGTTGTTCTAGATTTTGCCCCTCTTCCACATCAGCAAAAACAACAACAGATTGTAAAATTCCAACACTGTGACCGAGTTGGCCATCTGAAAGATCACTTTTTTGATCTTCATCCATGTAAGCACTGTCATAAAACCAGCCATTCTTCACACAGATGCTTTAGAAACAAACGTCCTGCAAGAACAAAGATTCATCTTGGATGGATCGCTTCTTGGCAATGGGAATCAACATCCAAGAAGATATTTCAGACACATGTCAGAACTTGTTCCAGAGTATTGAACAGTTTTGCAGTTGAGTTTTCTCCATCATCTCACCTTGTATCTGACAGGGGGGGAAATGATGGTCATCTACAAGCTTCAAAGTCACATCAAGCGAGCCTGAGCCACAACCTGCCACACCAGTTTCAGAGTTGTAGCTAGAGACAAAGATGCCCGTGAACATGTCTTTAGTTGGTAATATGGGACACTTCCTCTAGCAAAAGACTTCATCTTCTTTCCAGTTTTGGAAGAATTCCAGGAACAAAATTGGGGACACTTCCTCTAGCAGAAGACTCCAGCTTCTTGCCAGTTTTGGAAGAGTTCTAGGAATTGCATTAAGCATTCCAGAGTTGTTGGTCATCCTTAAACCATCACAGGTTGAGACTTCCCTTTTTCAGGTTGAAGTTCTCCCTTTTATGAGGGGTGAGACCTCCCTTTCATGGTTGAAGGTTTCCCTCTTCAAAACAATAGGAGCACTTCCTCTAGTAGAATACTTCAGCTTCTTGCTAGTTTTGGAAGAGTCCCGGGAACTACACTAAGCATTCCAGTGTTGGTGGTCATCCTTAAACCACTGCCCTTTATACCAACATTTCAGAGAGCACATTCAGCCTAGTGCTGCCATGCATTTTTGCACATTTTGTATTACAGCTCTCTTCTTGGACTCATACATAACCCTTCGGATTAAAGGGGGGAATGTTGGACACCTAATCCTCAATGGGTTAGTATGGAAGCCGAATAGACAAAAGGAGTCCAAGAGACCTTGGGATGTGGAACCCAAGGGTCACAATATGTATTATAAATGTATATCACTTGCTAATAAAAATTGTACTTTCATGTTTTATCTTTCATATTCTATTGTTGCCCATGTGTGTTTAACAAATGAGATCTTGAGGTTAGAGATTATTTGTGAACCAGAATAAGGATCAATTCTTGGAGATAGTGATGAAGAGGATGTTGATGAGGGACTCACTATGAGTCTCACAAATTATTTGGAGAATGAAGATCAACATGAAGAAATAGTGCAAGAAGCATCAAATGAGGCTACAAGGCCTTGTGATTTTGAAACTGACGAATTATGCATTAGAGGAAATTTAAGCCTAAAAGTTGCCTCCTAAGGAAAAATCAAGAAATTAATAAAAATTTCCATGTAGACAATTTTTTAAGGCGGAGTCTAACTTATAGCCAAAATAGCCTTTTGCATCGAAATTCACCAAAACTCAGCTATACGATTTCAAGTTTTTTTGTTATTTAAAATATATTTTTGAATGCATAAATGGATTCAACACCCTAAAAAAACCCTAGGGCACTCAAATTATGCAGATTAAATAATTTAAACTCAAGTTTTTAAAAATCTCCATCAGATTTTGATTAAAATTAACTAGAAAAAATGTCATTTCATCTATAAGTTAAATTGTGTCAGTTTTTAATATTAGTTTACTTTTATCTATCTTCCACAATATTTATTAGCACAAGATTTAATAATATTTTTAATAAATTATTTCTAATTTAAATCCCTCACTTATATTACAATAACTTTCTATATTTATATTTTATATTTAATTGTCTATATATATTCTATATTTAACTATTTTTTAAACCTTTTTGTTGGAATTCGGTAAATTGTTCTTTCTAGAATACATTTTTTTTACTATTTTACTATTTTATATTTAACTATTTTTTAACTATTTAGCTATTTTATATTTAACTATATATTCTATATTTTTGGCTAAAATCCAATAATTTGCCTTTTTGGAATATGTTTTTTTTAACTATTTTTAAACTACTTAACTATTTTATATTTAACTATACATTTTATATTTTTGGCCAAAATCCATTTAATTTTCCTTCTTGGAATACATTTTTTAACTATTTTATATTTAACGAAAAAAAAATATTTTTAACTATTTAATTATTTTGTATTTTGTATTTTGTATTTTATTTTTAACTACTTTTAACTATTTAACTAATTTATATATAACAAAAACTATCTATATTTATATTTTATATTTAACCTTTTATATATTTTTTATATTTACCTATTATTTTTGGTCTTTTTTGGGCATGGTTATTAATGTCAAATGGGCCCATATTTTTAATTTACATTTTTGCACTAATATCAACATTGACATTGAATTAATAACTTTTTTGACATTCTAATTCATATGGGTAAAGTAGGTAAATAATATTAATAAAATATTTCATGAATATCCAAATTAATAATAAAATATTCCACTACCAAAATAAAAAATTTAAAATTATTGAAGACATCTACCTCTTTTTAAATTTGAAGGATTTTGATTGGTTTATATGAAAATTTCATGGGTACTTTTAGGCTAAAATTTCCTCTAATCTGTATTTGCAAGTTGCATAAGACAAAAAGAAAGACAACCTTTGTCATAAGGATGGAGGATAATGAAAAGAAATCAATGTATGTTCAAAGGTTATGTGTCCTCATGAGAATGTACATAAGGTAATTTCTAGGAGATATTCACAACAATCTGTTTTAGCATAAAACAAAGTGGAATTGGCTTGTGCAGATAGCCAAAGGAGAAATGAAGGAGAAATGAAGAGAAGCATTCAGATGTAATGCTTAATAAATTTGATGAAGAAATTTTGTTGCTGGAAATTTTGCTACAAAACTCAGGTCTAAGCTATTGATAGAACCACAGGCTAAACATTCAAACTTAATATTCAAATATCTCGAGGAAGAAATGATTTTTTTAGAGAAATGGTTACACAAGGACACAAGTGCTGAAAGCTATTGGGAATTTTTAAGCTCGAATAAAAAAAGTACCAAACTAAAGTGCCATATAGTAGTGGCATAAAAGAGGAAATGCAACAAACAATAATCAACAACAATAACCAATAACAAAGCAACTGAAATATGTAGAATATGTGCCAGCCATGTTAGAAAATGAAAATGGTAGAAATATTTTCTTATACTTGATAATTACTTGTGATGTTCTTAATTTCTTATTAGATTTCCTTTATATCTTATTTCCTTTTATTTCATCAATCAATTACCAAAGAAATAACAAATAAATCAATGGACATTAGATATAGGCACACAACCAAGGGAAAAACCCCTCTATAGGGGAAAACCCAGCCATTGATTCTTCCTTCAATAGTTTTCCTTAGATAATCCAAGACTCTAGACCTTGACACAAACTTTCCTCCACACCAAGTCAACCTTCTCCTTCCTTTGCAGATTATCCTATTTGACGTGGCAGTAGCAACATTATGCCACACTTTCTTGGACCGAGTAACTTCAACCTTGATTTGGAGACCTCAATCTTGGGTGAAAGACTTCGATCTTGACTTAGGAACTTAGATCTTGACCCAATACAACTTATTGAGGCAACAACATCCAACAACAACAACTTCGACCTATACTCGTTTTAGAAACAACATGCAACAACTGGTAGCGACATCAACAAGAGAACTTTGATCTTCTAATCTAGGGCATGAGGGGGAGAGAGAGAGAGATACACCAAAATTTCAATTTTCCTTTCTTTTTCCACCTTGACCAAACTCACACTTCTTTAGCCCTCTTCCTTCACTTCACACTTTTTTCAGCTTCCGAAGAGATATCAAACTTGCTTGAGATGTTCTCCTCCAAATGAATTCGAACCGCTTCTTTTATAGCCTTTAGGTGAGTTCGAATAGCCCTCCTTGTGGTCGACTTGATCATCTTAAGGCTTACTTCGTGGGGAAGCCACATATTTCATCTTTAGCTCAATACTAATCTTTTTACATGATTCAAAAGCTCAAGAAGGGTCTCTTTAAAAGTACAATAACTCTATTAACTCAGAATAAATCCTAGAAATCTTCAATTGGGACTTTGACCTAAAACATGATGACCCAAGCATGAAACCCACACTTTAATAAGTCATAATACAAATTATTTTCTTTATTCTTTTGACAAGTACATTACATGATGACTCAAATACATTAATAAAGACCGAACCTAGTTACATTTTCCAACACTCCCTCTTAACTAGGGAGTTATTCACCATGTATAATTACAAGGAAGATCTCAACTATATAAACCATGAAGAATTTTAGGCAACGCAATGCCATGGGACTAGATTCACAACCAGGGAAATCCATCCATTGGTCTCTCAACAGTTTAGGCACCATAATTCCATGGACTAGATTCCTGACTAGGGAAATCTATCCAAGTAGGACTAAGATGGATTCAAGCTTTCAACCTCTCTAGGTACCATCAAGCTTACTTACTAACTATCAACCTAGGGATCCAGGTGTGTATCTAAGGTCAATGCTCTATGACCAACACCACCCTCCCAACTTCAGTACCTAGAAAGGCAAGATATCCTCGCAGGAAATGCTTCACTCATAAATCCTCAACACTCCTTGGTCATCAACAAATCTCTCTCGATCAAACGGATTGGTAACTAGCATGCCATAAAACCCTTCAAGAGATTTACTTGTACAAACACAACCCCAATTAATAATATATTTTCACATGTTCATAAACAAACATAAACCTTTGGGGTTTTTTAGACAATTGATGTTGCTTCTCAACAAAGTAGGACTATTATATGAATATTTGACAAATGATTCCTCAATCATACACTTTCCTTTCCTACTTCACATGCAACAACATATCCTTCAAAAATTCATTCTCCAATCAAAACTATGTCATGCCCTCCCTCTCAACCAGGGAGATTTCCTCTATCGAGGGTCCCTCTTAATCTCAGGGAGATTTCTTCTATCCAAGCTCCCTCTTAACCTAGGGAGATCAAATTCTTCTTATCGGAGACTCTTTCTTGGATTCCATCTTTCTTATTATAGTCATTCATATGTCATGCTTATCACATCAAATTTACTTGCGATCATCTTCACCATCTTGAAAATGATGTACCTACACAACTTCGATAGCAAGTACAACCAAAACTATAGAAGCATGAAGTTAGCCATATCAAAATCTTATAAAAATGGAAGCATTAGAATTTACAAACATAATTAGCAAGAGACTATACTTCAACTTCTTGCCCAAATTTCGTCACAAACCATAAATCACATCAACAAATCAAAATATTAAACTTATTTAGGGTTTCAATATTCTTTCAACGATATGACAAGTTCTTTCATATAGAAAACCCTAGAAACAATTCAAACAAGTAATGTGTCTAACAACTATCATAATTCATATTGTTAGACTCCTCACTAGGATTTCATATATATCCTATATTTCATACAATAGATTCAACAATCAAAACCGATCACAACTTAATTAACAACATAACTAGCTTCTAATAGGGTTTGATGTACACCCTAGATTTCTCATTTATACAATATCAAAAATCACTATATAGATTCATAGATTCCAAATTTTTTTATCACACATACTAGAGAATTTAACCATTGCTAGGGTTTAGCTGCAAAACACTAGATTTCCCAAACAACATTATCCAAGAATATCAAACTCAAACAAGGGCTTATATTAACCCTAGGACTTATGACCATCAATGATTAAGTTAACACACATATCTAGGAATTCATTTTCATGCATAAGCATATCATATGTCAGATGACATTATTAGGGTTTCGACCAAATGGACAAATATACACCTAGGGTTTCATTCCTAGGATCTTATTCTAAAGACATAATAAGGGATTTATTTATAGGCCCATCCAAACCCTAAATATTTAGGGTTTCATAATATAGCCAAGAAAACCCTAATATACCAAAACTTCAAATGTTTGGGATCTTAGACAACATGATTCAACCCTAAAAAGTTAGGATTTCATGATCATAAACATGGTATCATCATAAAAAAAAATGTTCAAATAACATTTCCAAAAACCCTAAGCAGGCTAGGGTTTCAAACATTATCATAACCTTAAGTTAAGGTTTTACAGAGAACCTTTCTGGGATTCTATATAATCAACCAAGAATGAGGATACATTTTTCAAATGATGAATCACCCAAAACAACAATCATTATGATTCAATATTGCTAGACATAATGGTGTTAGTGACAGATTATCAAATGAATAAACCTTTATTATGAAGAGATCAATGTTTTGTTGTTTAAGGCATACCTTTGTTCCTTGACAAACCTTGTCTTGGGAGGACCTCTTCTATACTCCTTGACGATTTAGCATATGTTTTCCTTTGTTCCTTGATAAACCTTGTCTTCGGAGGCCCTCTTCTATACTCCTTGAGGATTTAGGAGATGTTTCCATAATCAAGAAAATAGAGGTAGAATGGTGATTAGTATTTAATATAACCAAAACTTAAATAAGTACATGAAACCAAAAGATGAAAAGAAATGAGATACTTATCTTTGGGAGATGTTGAGGACTCTCTCCAAAACTTGAGGGATACCTATAAACTTATAAAAATAATAAAAATGTCTTTTCCAAAAATATGTTAAAACCTATAAATACTAAACATCAAAAAGACAAAATAGAATATCTAAGACTAAAAGCAGAGGACTTAGTAGTGTAAGTCCCTTGTGTCAGATTCTTCGGGTTTGGCTTATTGTTCAACAATATTGGCTTGATCCATTTCTCTCTTCTTATTCCTTGGATTGTTGGGACAATCACTTCTATAGTGACCCTTCTTATGACATTGTGTTGACATGGCAAATGTTCGCTATACCAACAAGGGGAAATAACCCGATCACAGGCCCCAATTAGGCATGTTTTCGTTTGGAATGGCTAGTTCCAATGGGTTTTAAGGGACCCCGTGAACTGTAATAGGTGTTAAAGGATTGCTTCTGAGAAGAAGAATTCAATTAAATCAACAAAATAAAACATCTAATCTCTATGTACTAAATTCTATCTATGCTACTTCTAACTACTCTAATCTAGTCCTAGCTATCTTAATCTATCCCGCAGGAGCAAAATAAAAGAGATTAAACACCATAAATAAATTCCAAGTCCAAAAGAATCAATTACTGAGTTCATAGATGAACAAGGTTGTATTAGAGCTTGATTGCAATCAGATTACTCATACAGGAATACACATTCCTTTTGGTACAAATAAACTAGCAACTGGTGTTTAATATGGTTTTGAATCAGTGATTGCTCATAAGTTAACAATATAATCGAATCATATTCAATTAAACCAAACTAATCATGAACAATATGCCATCAATATGCATAAACACAAATCACATTTATATTCATGCCAACAGCAACACCCCTCTTCAAAACACCTCAAAGCAAAAGCAAAATAAATCAGAAACTAAAGGCCCCTTCTTGAACCAGACAATCCTCTTTATTCACAATAAGTCAAAACTGTTCTTATCCAAACAAAAGCCCCTTCTCCTCTTCGAGGGTAATACTTATGCAAAAGCCCCTAACTCTTGGTCTTCCCTGCCTCTTCATCTTCCCCCACTGTTTCCAATATACAAACCGAGTATACAGAGATAGGACCATCAACGTAACCGCTGACATGTAGAAAGTGTATCTGCTGGAGCACTTCATTTCCTGAGGAAGTGAACAGATGTTGATAAGAAGGGTGACTGTGTGTCGCCTTTCCATGATAAAAACCAAACAACTTTGCTCTCAGAATGCACAGGCGACGCGTGGGATTCTGACCTGAAACACCTAAGGCCAGACCTTCAAACACAACGCTTCTGCATACATGGCTCTTCGAATCCACTCCTGCGTCCTTTACTTCTCACCTGCAAAGATAGCTATCATTAGCTTCATGATTGTGAACAATATAACAGAAATATTCACATAGAACATAAACACTACCTTCATTAACTTTCATAAACTACGGGAACAAGTGTGAAAAGGATTTACGCATAAAACACAGGCAACACACAATTTCCCACTCAATCCATAGGCTTGGCACGATTTTTGAGGGCTTCTTTTAATCGCAATAGGGTATTGGCCCCTCCATGGGTCGCAGTACCCATGCCTTCCACTTCCCTAATGCGCAATTACACTATCGGGACTCCACAGGCCCACCTTTTACACTGAAAACCCAATCCCTTTGTTATTTCAGAAAATTTGGAAAACATGGGAAAACAAAGAAAATCCTGCCCCGATCACTTAGGCCGGACCTCAAATTTTATATATCGGGGCCTATAAATATCATTGGGTCTAGCATATCGCATATCGCAATATGCACAAGCTTGGGACTCTGCCGATTGCGATATGCAACGGGGCTTCGGACCCAAAAATATATATATCATATTTGACAGGCTTGGCGGGTCCACCATATCGTTGCGCGTATTATGTATAGGCCTGAGCTCCGCCGATATGCGATATGCAACAAGGAGCCGGACTCGACAATGTATAAAATGAAATTAATAATGTCATCCGGTTTGGAGGCCAGTGGCATGCCATATATATATAAACCTTGGACCTTGGCCGATTGCGATATGTGATGGGGCTTCGAACCCGAAAATATATATGAAGTATGGTTAATAGTGTCATCGGGTCCAATGCCTTATGGTATGCGTTATGTGCCAAGGCTATATGAGATAAGCAAAAAGGTAGGATATATGCATGTTTTTAGCATTTCCGCTATAAAAGGCCACGACGGGAATAATGATGCGATGGGGGTTTTGTGAGTAAAACAAACAAACGATTATAATAAGGGTGGTGGTGATGGTTTGTGTGGGCACAAATGTACCATGCATGTTTGTGAAGATTAAAAGGTCCCGATGACAGTGGTGAATAAAGGGCCAGGCTATGTCATGAATGACCCATGCAGTAGAGGTTTATTCAATGGCTTAGCCATCAGGCATTGAAAATTTGACTCGGCAAGGAGTTAACATCCATGTGATAAAACAGATCATTCTAAAAGATGAAAGATCAAACTTATAGGGGACACAATGAAAATTTGCTATCAAAGCATGTTTTAATTGGGTGGTAGTTGTGGGCACAAAAAATGGCGAACCACTGGGCGAACCAGTTATCTCTGTTTCCAAATAATCCTTAGAACAATAAAACATCAAGGTGTTAAGATAAACTTGAAATGAAAACTATACAGATGGAAAAGCATGGGTTCCACTTCAACATCAGTTGCTTCAGGTGGGATAGAGACAAATAGCTTCTACTTACCGATAGGATTTTGATAGGCATTCTCCAATGGCAGTGTTATGGGATTTATTAGCCTTCCTTTACCTGTTTCCTACTTTCAAAAATCCTTTTGGGGCCGTCACTGGTCTGTCAATACCTGTTTAGGTGTGTACCTCAACCCTTTATTGTTAATAAAACTTGATGTAGATATGTTTATTTGCACTTTATATGAGAATTTCAGTGCTATATTTTCATATGATTGAATGTGGCACAATCATGGATCATGCCATATTTTTAAACTGCTTAAGCAAGGTTGGGCTTGCTGTAATAACCGGTACTCTAAGCCCAGCAACAATCCTTACTCTAACCGGCTTCCCAAACAACCTATCCTTCGAGATTGGCACAAGGACTTGACATTTCATTTTCTTTTAAATAAATCCTTCCAGTTTCAAGCACAAGGACTAGAGCACAATTGGATTTTCCACAGGGTATATGATAGTGAGCTTAGCCCATGAAAGGAGGTTTACTTGTAGATAACAGGTATTGGACAATTTAGTGTGGTGTATGGGACCACTAGAGAATGACTGTAAACCTTATAAGCAAGTATAGGCTAGGTCTGAGTGGTATTTACATAAGATGCAACACTCCTCCATGCCAATCCAATTGTAGTTACACAGTTTTTGTTTTATAAAGATGCCCCTACATGCTCCAGATATCCAAGTTATCAACAGATCTTACATAATTCCTAACAGATGCCAATGAGGGGTTTCGTTTTGCATTCCACTGCTGATTTTCAAGTGCTCATGGGCTAATAGAAAGTTTGTTTGATTTGCATGGAAATGATGGATTCAGGAACAACAGAATCATCAACAGGTTAATGAGGAAGGGAAAGGCCGAAAGTGGTGAATGAGGGAAAATCTGAAAGGTAGAACGAGACTGGAGGACCAAAATCAGCTGGCTGAAAAGGACTGTGATTCAAAACAACAGGAAAATAGACTTTGTAGAAAACAAAAAGAAAAGACAGAAATACAACTAAACTATTAGAAAAAATGAAATGAACTCTAACCTACTCAGGAGGTAACCACCATGCGGTGGCTACTGGAAGTATCTCTTCAGATGCTGGCCATTAACAAGGAGCTTTTCAGTCTCTCCCTATAACGTTTTCAACCTGTAAGTCCCTTGACCAATTTTTTCAACAACTTGGAATGGACCCAACCATAGGTGTTGGAATTTTGTGTTTTTACCCTTTGGCTCACTCAGCTTGTCCCATTTCAGGACTAGCTCCCCTACTTGGAAATCTTTATCTCCTACTAGATGATGATCAAACCATTTTTTTACAATCATTTGGTGATTTTTGAATTTAATTCTGGCTCTATCCCTTAATTCCTCCAGCCTCATCAGTTGGTTGATCCTTTCTTGAAGCAAGGCTGAAGGGGTTCCTCTTGAAGCTTGGGAGAGCTGTAAGGAGGGAAGGGTAACGTTTGGGGGCAAGATGGATTCTTGTCCATAGACGAGGAAGTATGGGGAGTTTCCTAAGGCCACTTTAGGGGTGACCCTATCGGCCCAAAGGTCATTTGTTAGGGTGTTGTGCCAGTTCCTCTGGTTGTCAGTGACTGACTTACGGATTATGCAAATAAGGTTTTTATTTGAAGAATATGCAACTCCGTTTCCCTGGGGGTAATAGGTTGTTGCATAATTTATGTGGATTGATTTATTAATAGAAAACTTAGTCAGTTTCAGAGATGAAAAGTAAGAAGCATTATAAAAATGAGATCGTCAGGGATGCCATACCTATTGATAACGAATTTCTCAATGAATGATATTACCTCATCTTCGTTCTCCTTCTGAAGTGAGATGGTTTCGGTCCATCTGGTGAAGTAATCAGTCATTGTGAGTATATACTTATGCTGCTATGAAGAGTTTGGAGTGATATCGCCTATGACGTCTAGGCCCCATTGCTGGAATGGTCGATAAATCATAACAGGCCTGAGGGGAACAACAAGCTTTCTTTCTCGTCCTGTGGCGGTTTGGTACACCTTGCACTTGCGAGCGTAGGCATGCGAGTCTCTGAACACTGTGGGCCAATAATATCCGGCTCTTAATATTTTGTGAGCAATGTGGTTGAAGGGAAAATACCCCTAGGGTCCTTTGGGCTAAGACTCTACCAGACTGAAAATTTCTTATTCAAAGAAACACACACAGTCATTATCTTTACTTTAAGCAAATTCTAATGTTAAGGGTACGTACCTAAGGTCCTACGTTCGAGAAGGCCTTTAGGGTCCAAACCCTTCTTGGAGTTCCCTTCTTCTTCCTTTGACCTGTAAAACAAACAAATCAAAGAACACAACAGTACATGGACCAATACTTATATATAAACCATCTTCATGCTATAAAGTTAGTTATAAAAATCTTTAAGTAACTACTTGCATAAGAATTCAAGACAAGAATCTCATAAGCATAAAGAAAGATTGTTTCGGGAACCAAGACGTGTTTCTTTTATATAAAGGCAAATAAAGTACATATAACGGAAAGATATGACCTGAAACACCTTCAGCAGGCTCCAAGCAAAGCTTCCTCCCGGATTCGTTCCAGCCTCAAGCCTCCAACAAGAGATCCTTCCAAGTCTTACTCAATGATGACATAAAGGATGAATGATCACCAATACACATGGAAACAAGGGTTTCCTATGCAAAATGGGGGAAGTGCAGAAAGCACCAAGGACTTCAGACCTGGTCTATGGGGAAAATCTCAGCATATTAATTTTGCTCTTCTCTTCTCTCTTAGGCCTTCCCTTTGATGTCTTTTTATACCATCTCCAAAGTAGTTTTTTAGTTAGGAGTTGGTTGGGAACAGTTGGGCCACGGGCACTAACAGGTGATCAGCAGGTAAAACCCGCGATCCCCGCCCGAAAATGAGGAATTATTTAATTTTTAAGTGTTTTAATACATACACGCGGGTTGGGTATACACAGACCCGCGTGTACACGCGTTTAACTCAGGGCAATGTTGCGTATAGGGAATAAAACATTGTTTTTTAAATTTTAGGACGAGGTCTGGAAGGAGGGGTTGCCCTAGGCCATGAGTGCAGCATCACAAACCATAAGAGTGAGATTTGGAGCTATAACACAATGGTCTCTCCACCATAGTGACCACATGCTGGGTCGTCGTGCATTTCTTTCAATACATGGTTGGCATCATCCTTCTCCAAACACCTCAACCAGATTCCATCATGATTTTTTTGTATAAGACACTGTTGGCCAAATGATACAGATTGGATTTCAATCTGAGTGTTCTCCTCTATGATGCATCCATGTGTTCAGGACATAATCCCCACACTAGATAGAAGCGTATGTTGTGGTACCATGACTCAGGGTCCAAAAAGGCTTCCGATGCTTCTGGCTCATACATCAACGCTTCGTTACTCCATAAGGGCTCCTCCTTGAGTTCCATTTGTGCATATTGCATGCTCAGTGTTCTTGATTCTTTGGATGCCCCCTTTTTGTCCACCAAGGCTTTTGCCGCTAGCCTGCAAAGTCCCTACCCTCAAACTATCTATGCTAGCTTTATCTCCAGGTCGAACTCTTGAAGGGCAGTTATCCAATTCCCTCTTTGTTCACCCATTTCTTTCTGCACGAAGAGGGCTCTTACAACAGGATGGGGAATGATGACTTTGGTCTTGGCCTTTAGTAAATAAGGGCAGAAATGTTTTACGGCCTTGAAAACTGCATAGCCTTGTTTCTCCACGTCTGGGTAGTTCAGTTCTGCTCCTTGGAGATTTGAACTCATGTAGGAAATGGGGACTTCGTTGCCTTTATTGTTTCTTTGAGTGATTATTGTGACATATGAAACATAAAAGGAAAAAGTGTACAAGAAGAACTCCTTGCTGAAATCGGCGCTCACTAATGCAGGAGCTTTAGCAATGGCTTCCTTGATTTGTCGAAACGCTTACTTGGCTTCATCGCTCCATTTATACATAACGTCTTTCTTCATCATCAGCTAGAAGGGGTGTACTATTTCTGCGAAGCCTGAGACAAATTTTCTAACGAAATTAATCCTCCCGAAGAAAGATTGCATGGCTTTTTTATTGGCAGGGGGTTGTATTCTCATGATGGTCTCTATTCTTTCAGGATCAATAACAATCCCTTCTTTAGAGAGGATATGACCCAGCAATTTCCCCTCTGTGACTGCAAAGATGCTCTTCTTGGGATTCAATGAAATTCCATACCTTCGGCATCTTTTGAAAATTTATCTCAGGTGATAAATATGATCCCTTCTGTGATATGAATACACAGTGATGTCATCCATGTAAACCACTACTGATCTATTCATCAACCCTCAGAAAGCTATGTCCATAGCTCTTTGGAATGTGGCACCCATGTTAATGAGCCCAAAAGGCATTTTACGATATGTGTAGGTGCCCCATTTGGTGTTGAAGGTTGTCTTAAGCTGATCCCCATGAGATACCAGTACTTGATTATATCCTAAAAACCCATCTAATAGGGACAACATTTCAGACCTAGAAACGCACTGAAGGATGTGTTCCATAGAAGGGATAGGATAGTTATCCTTTTGAGATGCTTTGTTCAGGTTTTTGAAATCAATACACAGCCTGATGTCTCCATTTTTCTTTCTCACTGGCACGAGATTGGCTACCCAGTGGGTGTGTCTGACCGAGAAGATGATTTTAGCATCCATCATCTTGTTTAGTTATTTCTTCACCAATGGTTCTAGGCTTGGATGCATCTTACACATATTTTGTTGGTAGGGCTTGGCCTCCTTTTCCAAAGGGATCGCATGTTACATAACACTGGTATCAAGGTCTTTAGGTCTTCTTGTGTCCACGCAAAGACGTCCTTATAGTCTTTAAATAGCTTGATGAATGCAACATTTTCTTGTGGAGAGCACCCAAGGCCCAGATTGACATTTTTTAGGTCTTCTTTGGTCCCAAGGTTGACCATTTCATACTTCATGGACGAGCTATGCGTTTTGCAGTTAGTTGGTTTCTTGAATCTATCATGCAAGTAATACAAGTGCTCCATCTTAACAACTAGTTTTGGAATCACATTAGGATGATCCTTTTCCTCATCTTCCCTCTCATTCATAAGGTTGTCATGCTCCTTTTCATCAATGACTGCATTCTTGAATGTCTTCTCGCAGTGCAAGAACTCAAGAATTTGCTCACCATCTTCGAACACCTGCCAATTCTAGATTTTATCAGGCATAGATGGTCTGAAAATCAATTCAACAGAACATTTATTTTTTTTCAGTCTAAAATCAAGCAAAAGTTTAGTAGTCATATTGGCCATCAGATCAGTGTCTTGGTTTTTCCCTCAAGGTATGTATGTGATATTAAAAGAATCAAAATTGTTAATTAAGTCCCATACCTCATGTTGGTACCTTACTAGGTGTGGTGAATTGCAATGTATCCTTTTCCTTACCTGATCTACGATTATCTGTGAGTCGCCAAAAACTTTAAGATCTTTTAAATTCATATCAATGGCTTTCTTCAGGCCTTGCAACAAGCCTTCATATTCTGTTGTGTTGTTGGTGCATGCAAACTTCAACCGGCTGGCAATCAATTGTTGGTTCCCTTGCGGGTCAATGAGAACACTTCTAGCACTTTCACCTTCAAGGCAGTTAGAGCCATCAAAATAAAGTGTCCAGAATATAGCATCTAATGTTACATCAATTGAACTACTATCTAAGAAATTAGTCCTATCATCTACTATAGTACAGGATAATTCATCAGTTGGATTATGGGGGGACTTTCCAACTGTGCGTATGTCAAAGTTTCTTCAACTGTTTCTGCATGAAATTCTACAAAACATGTTTCTGTAGGATAAACATTGAAACTATAGTTCCCAAGGATGGAGTTGGTAAAAATTATAGGTTCATTGGGACCATTTAGTTCAGTTACCACATACTTCATGTATCTTTCACGATCAACTCTCAGCATATCACCTTTTCCCTTCATGGGCAGCAAGAGGTGGGACCAATCAGTTGAGAAATATCCATTGAGTTTTGCTGACCAATCCCTTCTAAGCAACATTCCATAGGCTTTGGGTATATTGACTACCACTATATCAATGACTTGTGTGGACTGTGGTTTAGCAGCCATCCGAATCAACACATCTTTTAGTTATCCAATTACTTTCACATTGTCCTGTCCAATTGCATAATTCGGGTCCCAGTTTTCTCAGATATTGCATGTAGTCTTTTAGCAACAGCATAAGGCATCACAGTGGATGAGGCACCGAAATCTACCAGGAAATTGTGCACATTCATGTTGAGGATTTCAAATGTGATAAGGAAAGGTGGGGTCATGGATTTTGACTTTCTCCCTATCATGGCTGCACTGACATCTTGGGGTTTTTTATTCATTTTGGACAGAGTGGCTTCCATAGTTGATGGCATTTGGGCTGCAACGGAGGTGTTGACAGGTCTGGACACTGACTTCTTGGTTTGGTTGCTTGGGATGGTGGGAGCTTTGGAGTTTCTCTCATTCATAGCTTTCAAGAGAAAATCTCTTTGCTGCGTTAATTTCAGCAAATCAAAGTATGTGATATTAGCCCTAGATTTCTTAAGATCATCCACAATATTGTAATCAATGTTATAAATAGTATAAGGCAGAGTAAACATACCTATTTTTTCATTCTTAGGTGGGAGTTTACCATCTTGAGTAGCCTTCGTTGAAGTGGGCGATGCATTTTCTTTTTCTGGATGGTTTGCAACATGGGTATTCTTGGATTGACCACCAGGTCTACTCTTTTCGATATGAACATTGGGAGTAGGTGCTTTCACAGGGAAAATATCTTTCTTGGTCTGATCTACAGGCTTCATCACACTTGCAAGTGGCCCTTTGCTTCGTGTGTGGATTTATTCCATAATGTCTCTTCGGTCATCATCATTCTCATTTGTATAAAAATCCCACAGCACGTTGATTTGGGATTCTTCTTCCAATGCCTCTTCTACTTGGTATTCTTCCTCATCTTCTTGTTCTGGCTCTAGCTCCACTATAGGTTCTTCTTGGTTGAGGAGTGATCCGACAAGAACCAGCTCTTCTGTGTTTAAATTCCCTTCATTGGGTGGAGCAGGTAGTGCAAGTGGACCAAGACTTCCTTCTGTTTTCTTACGATAGAAAGGCTTAAAGGGATTTCTGTTGTTATAGTCTCCTCCACTACCACTAGTACTCTCTCCATGATTCCTTTTCATATCGATGACTGTGTTTGTTAGTTTCTTAATGATCCGATGCAAACCTTCCATATATGTGGCGTCCTTGCTTTTGGTTTCAGCCCCTTTGTTATCACTCCCATTATCCTTCTTGGATGCTTGAGAGGCTTTCTTTTCTCCGGTTGTATGGTGGCATGCTGTGAGACTGAGCATTTCATTCTCGACTTTTACTGCTTCATCGATGGCACCTTGTAAGGTTTGTGCGTTACTCCTTTTGACCCACATCACAGTAGGGATACAGAGAGCAGTGATGTAGAATTCCATGAGCACCTCTTTTGTAGGTTTGGCAGTGGTCGAGATTCTGTTGAACAAGGTGTTGAACTAGATATTAAAATCCTCAACCTTTTCTTTGGTTTCCATTTTCAAACGGGACAGTTCAAGGACTAGGGCAGCAGGGGTTTTTTTATCGCCATACTTGTCTAAGAAGGCCTGTTGAAAGGCAACCCACGAGGTGATAGATCTGGTTATCAAGCTAAAATACCATGTGGAAGTTGCATCGGTCAGGGTAAAAGGGAATAGGCTATATCTTCATCAGCTACCCCCAGCATGCGTCGGCCAGGAAGAAAGAATTGATATGATTTTCAACGGTGTCTCCCCTCTCTGGGTCAAATTTAGGCAGTACCTTTTTTGCATTCTTGGGTAAGGGATGTTGCTGCCTAGCTATCGCAATGACATCCTAAGCGAGCTAGATAGGCAGTGCTCCCAGAGGAGGTGGGGGTTGGTTTCCACTTGGTTGAGTAATATTAGCCATATCAAGGATAGGGATGTGTTGATGGAGGTTTTCTCCGTTAGGATTTTCGAAATCAGGCCAAGGATTGCTTTCAGAAGGGGAATCCTCAGGAATTTCTTCCCAAGGAGAGTCGATGCTCTGTAAGGAATCAAGCAAAATATCTTCAAGAGAAGGGGCTATAGAGGTTTCTTCGTTTATGTGATAGACCCTTGGCTTTCTTTTTGCTATCGGAGGTAATGACTGAAAGATAGGGAGTTATGATAGGGAACGAGCGTAAGCCCAAGTGAGTCTTCTGATTGGTTGTTCCTGAGTGACAGGATACTCCCACAGTGTCTCTTCTTCGAAATGAGGCTTTTTCAAATGAGAAGAGGGGTCTTTTCGACCTTCACAATCCATGTATTAATCTTGCTAAATCCATGGGTGGCACTTATAGATGAAATCTTGAAATGTTGTGGAAGGTGGTTCAGGACCTCCTTCTAGCACCAATTTGTTAACATGGTGAATGTTCGCTATACCAACAAGGGGAACTAACCCGATCACAGGCCCCAATTAGGCCTATTTTCGTTTGGAATGGCTAGTTCCAATGGGTTTTAAGGGACCCCGTGAACTGTAATAGGTGTTGAAGGATTGCTTTTGAGAAGAAGACTTCAATTAAATCAACAAAATAAAACAACTAACCTCTATGTATTAAATTCTATCTACGCTACTTCTAACTACTCTAATCTAGTCCTAGCTATCTTAATCTATCTTGCAGGAGCAAAATAAAAGAGATTAAACACCATAAATAAATTCCAAGTCCAAAAGAATCAATTACTGAGTTCATAGATGAACAAGGCTATATTAGAGCTTGATTGCAATCAGATTACTCATACAGGAATACACATTCCTTTTGGTACAAATAAACTAGCAATTGGTGTTTAATACGGTTTTGAATCAGAGATCGCTCATAAGTTAACCATATAATTGAATCGTATTCAATTAAACCAGACTAATCATGAAAAGTATGCATCAATACACATAAACACAAATCACATTTACATTCATGCCGGCATCAACACTCTTCTTCAAAACACCTCAAAGCAAAATCAAAATAAATCAGAAACTAAAGGCCCCTTCTTGAACCAAACAGTCCTCTTTATTCACAATAAGTCAAAACTATTGTTATCCAAACAAAATCCCCTTCTCCTCTTTGAGCGTAATACTTATGCAAAAGCCCCCGACTCTCGGTCTTCCCTGCCTCTTCATCTTCCCCCCACTGTTTCCGATATACAAACCGAGTATACAGAGATAGGACTGTCAGCATAACCACGAATTTCTACTGGAGCTCTTCATTTCCTGAGGAAGTGAACAGATGTTGATAAGAAGGGTGACTGTGTGTCACCTTTCCATGATAAAACCGAGACAACTTTGCTCTCGGAATGCACAAGCGACGCGTGGTATTCCGACCTGAAATGCCTATGGCCAAACCTTCAAACACAACGATTTTGCATACATGGCTCTTCGAATCCACTCCTGCGTCCTTTACTTCTCACCTGCAAAGATAGCTATCATTAGCTTCATGATTGTGAACAATATAACAGAAATATTCACATAGAACATAAACGCTTCCTTCATTAACTTTTAAAAACTACGGGAATAAGTGTGAAATATATTTACGCATAAAACACGGGCAACAAACAATTTCCCACTCAATCCATAGGCTTGGCACAATTTTCGAGGGCTTCTTTTAATCGCAATCGGGTATCGGCCCCTCCGTGGGTCGTAGTACCCATGCCTTCCACTTCCCCGATGCGCAATTACACTATCGGGACTCCACAGGCCCGCCTTTTACACTGAAAAACCTGATCCCTTTGTTATTTCGGAAAATTTGGAAAACACGGGAAAATAAAGAAAATCCTATTCTGATCACTCAGGCCGGACCTCAAATTTTATATATCGAGGTCTATAAATATCGTTGAGTCTGCATATCGCATATCGCAATATGCACAAACCTGGGACTCTGCCGATTGCGATATGCGATGGGGCTTTGGACCAGAAAATATATATATCATATTTGATAGGCTCGACGAGTCCGCCATATCACTGCGCGTACTGTGTATAAGGCCCAAGCTCCGTTGATATGTGATATGCGACAGGGAGCCAGGACCCGATAATGTATACAATGTGGTTAATAATGTCATCGAGTCCGGAGGCCAGTGGCACGCCATATATATATATATATATATACCTTGGACCTTGGTTGATTGCGATATGCGACGGGGCTTCGAACCCGAAAATATATATGAAGTATGGTTAATAGTGCCATCGGGTCCGATGCCTTATGGTATGCGTTATGTGCCAAGGTTATATATAAGCGAAAAGGGAGGATATATGCATGTTTTGAGCATTTCCGCTATAAAAGGCCACAACGGGAATAATGATGCGATGGGGGTTTTGTGAGTTAAACAAACAAAAATTATAATAAGGGTGGGGGTGATGGTTTGTGCAGGCACAAATGTACCATGCATGTTTGTGAAGATTAAAAGGTCCCTATGAAGGGGGTGAATAAAGGGCGAGGCTGTGTCATGAATGACCCATGCAGTAGAGGTTTATTCAATGGCTTAGCCATCAAGCGTTGAAAATTTGACTCGGCAACGAGTTAACATCCATGTGATAAAACAAATCATTCCGAAAGATGAAAGATCAAACTTCTAGGGGATCCATTGAAAATTTGCTATCAGAGCATGTTTTAATAGGGTGGTAGTTGTGGCCACAACACATTGGTAGCATTCTACCTTGGACATGTCTACCTTCCTTTTTGACCCTTTTGATTTCTTGAAGTTTCCTTTGTGATGAGCAATGTAGGCATTTGAAACTTCTTTAGGGTTGGAAACTAATGAGATCCTTGGAAACTAATAAGATCCTTAATTCTTCTTGGCTGCAAATAGTGCATAATTCTTCAAAAGTGGGAGCTACCTTCCAACTATTAAGTCATGCAACAAATGCACCCCAAAAATGTGGCAACCCTAATAGAGCAATGATCACAAATTCTTTGTCTGGAACAACTTCATCAATGGATAGCAGATCATCTATGATTCTTACTATTCTCACAAAGAAGGATGCCATTGTGTCTTCTTTAGTCATCTTTGTGGACCTTAGTTCATTCTTCAAGCTTGCTACTTGACCAATGTTCTTGATAGTGAATAACTTTGACAAGGCCTCATACATTTCTTGAGCATGGTCAATGTTGGCTATGTATGGGACAAGGTTGTCCTCTATTCCTTCTACCATTAGATTCATGACCACTAATTCTAGTTCTCTAAACTTCACTTTATCAACATCATTGGAGTATTTTGTAGGCTTCATTACTTTTCTGCTGACCAAGTATAGTACCTTGTTCTTTTCAAGAATGAGGTCAATCATCTTGTTCCAATCTTCTTCCAAGACTTGTAGTTTCAGGCTCCTTCAAGTTTGTTCTCTCCCTTGATTGAGTTGAACATTTTCCTTGAAGATAATAGACTTCTTCCCTTGAATAATCCTTTTGAATGATTCCTTGATCAAGTACTAGAGACTATGATTCTTTGATAAACTAGTTGAGACCGCCTTTCTATTCTTTTATTACCAAAGCTTGATACCATGTTAGAAAATTAGAAGGGAAGAAATTTTTCTTATACTTGATAATTACTTGTGATCTTCTTAATTTCTTATTATAGATTTCCTTTATATATTTTTCCTTTTAGTTCATCAAGCAATTACCAAAGAAATAGCACATAAATCAATGTACACCTGATATAGGCACACAAGTAGGGAAAAACCCCTCTCTAGGGGAAAACCCAGTCAATAATTCTTCCTTCAATATTTTTCCTGAGATAATCCAAGACTCTAGACCTTGACACAAACTTTACTCCACACCAAGTCAACCCTCTCCTTCCTTTGCAAATGATCCTATTTGACCTAGCTACAACAACAAAAGTAGTAGCACTATGCAACACTTTCTTGGATCTAGTAACTTCAACCTTTCTTTGGAGACTTCGATCTTGGCTGAAAGACTTCGATATTGACTTAGGAACTTCAATTTTGAACTAATACAACTTCCTGAGGTAGAAGCACCCAACAACAACAACTTCGAACAGTGCAGCAGCTGGCAGCGGCATCGACAAGAGAACTTCTAGCTTCAAATCTAGGGCACAAGGAAGAGAGAGAGATGCACCAAATTTTCAATTTTCCTTTCTTCTTTCACCTTGACCAAACTCGCACTTATTTAGCCCTCTTCCTTCACTTCGCACTTTTTCTGGATTCCAAAGAGATATCAAACTTGGTTGAGATGTTCTCCTTCAAATGAATTTGAATTGCTTCTTTTATAGTCTTTAGGTGAGGTCGAATAACCCTACTTGAGGTTGACATGGTCATCTTAATGCCAACTTGCTGTGGAGGCAACATATTTCATTTTTTATTCAAAAGCCCAAGAAATGTCTCTTTAAAATTACAATGACTCTATTAACTCAAAATATATCCTAGAAGTCCTCAATGGGGACTTTGGCCTAAAACATGATGACCGAGGAATGAAATCTATGCTTTAATAAGTAGTAGTAGTAGTAATAATAATAATAATTCTTTTCTTTATTCTTTTGACAAGTACATTTCAAGATGACTCAAATACATTAATAAGGAGCAAACCTAGTTTCATTTTCCAACAAGCCAAAGGATAGGTTGAATGTGGAAATAGAGAAAATAAGGAAGTTGATGTTGAAGAAGCTTCAGCAAAAGAGGTATGCAGGGCAAAGAAGAATAAACAACATCATATTGCCTATGGTGAGGTACGTAGGGAAAAGAAGAATAAAGGACATCATATTGCATATGGTAGAGAAACTTTTCATTAGCAAGGGAGGAGGAAGACTACATCATAAAACATGGAAACCCAGAAGGATGAAGAAGAAAACAATATAATAGCAACATGACAATTGGGAGATGACTCAAAAAACTGGATGGAATATATAATATGAAATAAAAACATTGAAAGTTGCGGCCAAACTAATTTGTACCTCCTGTCTGAACACCATTACAAACTTAAAATAGGAGGAAAAGATGACTAATGAGAATAACAAGCAACTCAAAAGTATGAGAAGGTTGTCAGATCTATTTTTCTTGATGCAAATAATGTTGTTTTAAAGCTATATACTAGGAGATGGTTGGTATTAGCATGATGGTTTCAACAAAGACAAATTGAATGTAATAGCCATTGCCGATTTTCTATTGGGTTGTCTTAATATATCTTCTTCTTGCAACCAAATGTTGTTTGAATGTCACAGATGGGAAATTCAATATAGACATGTACATGTTTGATTCAGTGTCCAACTTGTAGAAAATATATACAAACTGGTTAGTTTATTGCGCCGAGAGGTGCTTTAAAGTCCAATATGGCAGTGATGTTGTAAAACATTATATAATATAATATAATGTTATGTTTACTTAACCAAATTATTTAAAATAAAAATAAAATTAAATGTTTAAGTCATAGACTAGTTAAGATAGGTCCAAGTTAGTCATTTGATGGGTTTAGGGATAGTGGTTCACAAGCCCATGTTATTGCATGACTATGGTATTTCTTATGACGAAGCCTATTTAAAAGCTTGAGAAAAACTATTATGGAATGCAAGAGCACCATATTAGATTCATACTAACTACGAACTTGATCCTCTTAGTGATTGTAGATTTAGATTTAAGATACATCTAAACTGGTCATATATGGACCTTGGTATATGTCAGTTTTAAAGAAGACAACTTGGACTTCAACTGACATAAGAACCCCTGGTTTGTTTGTTTCTTTTATGTACAATGTAGAAAAGTTAATACACTAACAACTCAATTGGGATTTTCTATCCTAGGGATAGAAAAATGCTATATTTGATCCCCTATGCTAGATTTTGTGTGAAAACGAACCGTAATAAAGATTTGATGAATATGACAATGTGATCTCATCCTGTCGAAGGAAGAGATTTCGAAAGCTATAGAGAAGAAAAAACTGCTCTAGTTCAGATTCCAGAAAGTAGGGTTAAGAAGGTTTTCAGAGGTATAATACTAAAAGAAAAAGATCAGTTTGGTTAAGTAGAATCTGCAAGAGCGTTGTAGAAGAGTGAAATGAAGGCAGTAATGCCTCTATTGGAAATGTTTTGTGAAAGTGATCCCAATTCAGTTTAAGGGAATAATGAGTTGAACCAACAGAAACAGCCTTGTTTATAGAAAAGCCTGAAACATTTAGAGAAAGGAATGAAGAAGCAAAAACAGCAAGCAAGATAAATCCACTGGGGAATTCCAGTGAAAAGGCAGGAGGAGAGTAGCTCTATTTCTATTGTTGGGGTATGTAGCAGAGTTGGAAAATCCCCGGAAACAAAGTAGATAAGAAGCTTGGATAACACAAGTGTGGTCGAACCTTATTATATTGCCTTTTTACTCCTTGCAATTTTGGTAGAAGGGCTAGAACAGATTTCCTATCATGGGTGTAGCAGATTTTGTGCCTTGCGTTTTCTGACATAGAACAATTTCAACTTGTTTATACACAGAGATATCTTTAATCAGGAAAATTCTGTAAAAATCCAGAAAATGCTAGTGATTAAGAAGTTCCAGCTTATGGAAATCCAAAGGAAGAAATCAATATTGAATAATTATATAATGTTAAAAGAGTGATAAAGTAAGAGAGCTCATATCGGGTGAAATCCAGTGCTTACTTCCTTGGGCATCACGCCAATAAGCTCCATCATTGAGACCAGGTGGTCCTAAACATGAATATAGCAGGCATGCCAGGTTAGAAACTGGAGGAATTGAACAGAAATAGATAATATGGTTTCAACTATTGAACTTAGATTTGGGACTACTTTTTGACAGCGATGTCGAATAATCAAATTAGATTGCAATTGGAAAAGAATCAATGGCCTAAGTTGAAAGAATACATGTTCTTACATCATCCTTGCTGTATCCATCTCCACTATGGGGATGAAATAGTACATCACCAGTAGCAAGTTCGAAGACCATGCATGCAAAAGACCACATATCTGCAGGTGTGGAGTAACCAGCTCCAAGGATAACCTCTGGAGCTCTATACTGTCTTGTCTGGATAATATCGGAATACTGTTTATGAGTCCAACATGAATTTCCAAAGTCAACTATTTTACATCTGAGGTCTATTGAGGCCAGTATCTTCCTCCTAACATCGAGATTCATCCTTTTGAGGGGTACAATCTGTTCCGCATTCTCCACTTTGTGGGGTGCAACCTTTTCTCCATTATCCTCCTTTTTGACACCACTATCCGCTGGAACTTCTGTCCTGGCACTCTCTGCTGTGATATATTTCGGTTCTGGTATATCTTTTACTGATCCATTTTTACTGTTATTAAGAGTTAACTTCTTGACTTTCTTCCTCAATTTACTTTTTTGGTTCTTTGTTAGTCCCAGAGTACTAATGCTTGCAATTGCCTTTGCGGTTGCAGAAATTAATGGCTCCTTTGGTTCCGCAGAATTAGATGGGAGGTTGGTTGCATTTAGAGCTGCAGAATTCAATGGCTTCTTTGGCAGTGCAGAACTCAACGGCTGTTTGGTTTCGTTACTCTTTTGAGGAGGAAGTATCAGAGGTTTGCCATTTTTCCGAGGGTCCTTTGAGGAGTCAATGGCAGATACAAGAAAAACATTTTCTGGGTTCAAATCAGTGTGAATGATAGAAAGTCTGCGATGCAAATAGTCCAATCCTATCAAGGTATAATAACAAATATTCTTAACCATTTTCAGAGGCATGCCCTTGTAATCGTAATACTTAATTAGAGAAAGTAGATTGTTGCCCAAATACTCAAATACCAGACAGTAATGTTGTCCATTGGGTCCATTATGCTTGAAATGATCAAGCAATGTGACAATACATTTTTCGTCGTTGGGATCCCCAGTACGAATTTGGTTGAGAATTGAAATCTCATCCACTGCGGCATCTGTGTAATTTGGTGCACTTTTTTGAACCTTGAGGGCAACATATTTCTGCATTTTATAAAACAAATTAAAGATTGTGCACAAAAACAGAAGTAAAATTTCTCACACATTTTATGATGAAATAAAACATAAGAGCAGATCAAATCCTTTACAGCCGTTTAATGATTTCATCCGTTCAAATGTTGCATCAGTCCAAACAAAACTAATCAATTCTAATTTCACATCTGATTATTTATTTTTTGCAATTATGATAAAATGTTCTAATTTCACATCTGATTTATTTATTTTTAGAAATTATGATAAAATGTTAGCTGAGGTGAGTTTTCATTTTGTTGGATTTCAAAATGAAATATGAAATTTCTCTTATTTGATTTTTACTAAAAAAAAAATTGCTTAATTCAATACGAAAGCATTTTAACTTCTAGATTTTATGATAAATGTTAATGCAGTATTGCTATTATTTTATTTTTAGATTAATTTAATTATTATATATGTTAAAATTTGAATTTTAATAGATTTATTTTGGAAGTATAGTTTGAGTGGTATTAATAGTTAAGAAACCAATTGAATATCTAACTTTTTTTTTGTTTGTCAAGTTTTTGTGGCTTGAGGAGCCTCGGCCCAGATCTAATCGTCACCCGGGGATCATACTCGCCTTGGCCTTTTTTAGCATGTCTCCTCCCCCTAGCACAGGGGACCCCACCGATCCATCTGTCAAAGTCACCAAAGTCACCTCAGCCTTGGCCACACTAGTGCTAGGCTAACTAGATTTTTTAGCATGTCTCCTCCCCCTAGCACAGGGGACCCCACTTGATCCATCTGTCAAAGTCACCTCGGCCTCAGCCACACCAGCTCTAGGCTAACTAGATTTTCTAGCATGTCTCCTCCCCCTAGCACAGGGACCCCCACCTGATCCATCAGTCAAAGTCACCCGGGGATCAGCCTCGGCCTCGACCACACCAGCTTTAGGCTAACTAGATTTTTTAGCATGTTTCCTCCCCCTAGCACAAAGGACCCCCTTATCCATCCGTCAAAATCACAACTCGGCCTCGGCCACACCAGCTCTGGGCTAACTAGATTTTTTTTCCACACCAACTCTGGGCTAACTAGATTTTTTTTCAGAGGCTCACCCTCAACAAAACAATTAAATATCTAACTTAACAATAACCTTAAAAATAAATTATTATGATCATTATTTATTTAAATATTAAAAAATAATTACTTAAATATTTATAACATATACAGATTTAAATACTAATACTAATTTTACTTACTATATATATTTTTCCTTCTAATATGCTAGCCTTGATTGAAAAGTAAGAAGTTATCTATTTTTATGGTCATAATCAAAATGTCCAATTAGTGTATTAGATTCTATTGTGTATAGAATAAGATATTTTTTTTAAGTAATTTGATTACTAATATCTATGATGGATTCACTCACTCGACTTATTCACTAGGATGTGATTAAAGAAGTGGAAAATATTTTATATTTTCCTGAGCAGGGATAAAAAGTTGTTTTGGACTCTAAATGCAAGAATGGATAAAAATATTTGTAGAATCTCTAATCTCAAGTAGATTATAAAAAATAAAAATGTAGTTAAGTATATAAAGATTGTTTTTTCATTTTAAAAGAAATCAAATGAATGGAATTAACTGAAAAAATAAAGGACTGATTTGTTTATATGTTGAGAATGAAGTCTCTGGAATGAAGTGGAATGAACTGAACTAGAGATCTTTACCAAACTTACAATTTTTTTCAAAATACAATTTCTAGAAAAGACTCCTTTTCCCACTCTAACGAGAATTCAGAATTCAAATCCAAATGAATATTCAGAATTCAAATCCAAATGAATGGATAAAAATTCAATTAGACGGACAAGAATCTCTTCAGAATTCTAATGGACGGTACAGGGTTTGAAACCGGGGCTTTGAAATTTGAAATTCAGGATTTCCTGTTTTCTTTTTACCAATCCTGGACTTCATACTTTTAAATCGAAACGGGCTTTAAGAATTTAAGATATATTTCAGAATTCTAATGGACGGTACAGGGTTTGAAACCGGGGTTTTGAAATTTGAAATTCAGGATTTCCTGTTTTCTTTTTACCAAATCCTGGACTTCATACTTTTAAATCGAAACGGGCTTTAAAAATTTAAGATGTATTTCAGGGCAGAGAGTATAAGATACTAAATGAAAAAAGAAAATATAAAATTGTGTATAAAGGTACAGAGCAAATGAACAAATTGATAAAGGTGTTTGAATTTTCTGAAACTCTACTTGCAATTATATAGACAGACAGATTTTCTTAAGTTTAAAGGGGCAAATTACGGCATTCCAAATTCCAAGCTTTAAAGGCAAATATTTTGCAGGATTTTCGTTTCTTTCATCCCCAATCTCCTATATATGCATAAACAGACAGAGAGCGCACAAATTTTAATACTAAGATAAGTAGATTGAATGTGCATAATTTTTTCATTAGGAGCCAGATTGAATGCGCACAAATTTATTTCAAAGTGCTTAATGAAATCAATAGGCAGAGATTTAACAATACATTTTCATGGGTATCCCACGCAAGCCAGACTGTAGAGAAGTGTCCCCATCCAAGCTTGCTCTGAACAACGTAACGACCGTTCTTGAAGGTGTCTCCAATGCGTACAAAGTGGTATCCTCCCTTCCTGTAACCTTCTGGCCCTTCACTTTCAGAGGACTGTGACTCTTCCCTCTTCTCACTGTCTTCGGCCGAAATTGGGTTTACTGTTGCCATGAAAAATCCTCAATCAAAGCTAGCAAATAAGCAAATAAAGAATTCGGAAATTATGCAGAGAATAAGATTATTAGAAATGAACAGAAGAAGGATCAGGATCAGAATCGAAGGATTTGTGAATCCTTCGTTCCCTCCCTTCTCTGCTCCTCCCTTGCTTTCTGCTCCTCTACATTTTTGAAGGAATTGTGATCGATTAGTTTGAAATACAGTTAGACTTCGCCCCACACTCTAAGTTTGCATAATTATGGTACATATACATAAATTTGTAAATATACCAGATTATATTTAGTATCTATAGGAATTGATATAGTTAAATTAGCATTTGTACTTAATGTTGCAAAGGAAAAGCAGTAAGGTATAGAGTGTGGAAGAATATTAAAATGTGAATGGGCATTTTGAAAGCAAGGGTCGATGATAATGAGTTTCAATTGAGGAAGGCATGCCTAAAACCCTATTCGGGGGTTAAAGTGGCTATAAAATGGAATAAAAATAGTCATAAATAGCCATTGAAGTTGTTTACACACCTTTGTATCTGGATAAAGCTTGCCTAGTTGAAAGTGAAAGTAAGTAAATGAATCCATGCGAGCAACAAGTGGGTATCCATATCGATTTGGATAGGGATATGTACAAAATTTTATTTAAACAAAAAATTTAATTAATATCAAGATATATTTAAAACATGTATTATATTCATTAAAGTAAATTGTTTTTGTTAAAAAAATATGTTGAAACGCATTGATAATGAATTGGTAGTAAAGACATAAACCAAGACAATTTGCCAATTATTATGTAGCAGACAAGGATATTTCCTCGACGAAATATCATTGAATATTTTAATAGGAAAAATGCGTACAAATATTTATAGGCACACTCCTTATACCTCAAGTTTTTTGGTTTCAGCTTCAGCTTTTGAAGTCTGCAGATTTATCCAAGCATCAATTCTTTTTTCTTCTCGTTGATATCTGAAATTTACAGACAAAAAATAATTATGAAGAATAAGTGGAGAGTGACAGTTTAGAAATAATATAATCATATTATATTGTGAAGTATTGATGAAACCATGCTCAAAACAGTACAAATATTAGCCCATAGGTCCTCATTCCCTTATTAGCCCACATGTCGTTATTGCCTTTGATCCTTGGTTAAACATTCCCATAAAAGCCTTCATACATTTTAGAATCATCATTCAAATGAATATAACGTAGAGGAAAAGAGCTACAGAGGTTGGGCCAATATCATCATACATAGAACTGTTAAGTTATTCCAATTATCGAAAGGCCAACTCTTGAAACCAAGCAAAGGAATATGCAATACATTGGAAAACTTAGAAAGAAATAAATAAGCCCTAACATGAGGATATAAAGTCTAAAAAAGCGATAGATGAGCAAATCCTAAACTCCAAAATGATAGCAACCATGTCTGTCTACTCTTTGTCTCATATAAAGTCTATTTGAGCATCCAGTTTGGCTATAGCTGCTCACTATGTTTGAATGTTCAATGCTTAGATGCTAACAAATTTGTAAATGTGACTTGTAGATGCTCAGATGCAAACATATTTGTAAGTGGCTTGGATATTGTTTACTTTAATGCAAAATGTAAAAAATTGGAAGAAAGCAACTTATTGTTTGTCCGTTCAATGTACAATGTGTTTTTTGTGATGTGGTTTTGCTCCAACTGATATCCAAGCTCATGATTTTTTTTACCCTTGTAGTATGCAATCCTTCTTATGCTTCTCTCATTGCCTTTTGGTTTTCTTAGAAATAAATTGTCAATAATCGTTGTATTGATACAACAGTTGGGGCATAGTTACTATTTAATTATATAAAAATGAAAATGCATATGGTGAAGTGTAGCTAGATAGCATAAAAAATGATTGATTTAAGGTTGCTAATGGGAAATGAATGTAACCACTATTCTGGGCAATAAGATAACATCTCAATTGAACCCACCATAACTTCACAGTCCCTTGGTGGACATGGTGCCAATAGTTTACATCTATTTTTATTTTTATAGTCAATTCAACTTTTGCCTTGATTAAGTTCCACATTCAGCATTCCCTTTTTAGAAAATAGAAAATCTGACATCTTATTCTTTATTTATGTTTGTCCAAGGGCTTGGTACAACAAGATAGACTCTTACTTGATTAGCCACAGATTTAACAGAAGCAGCAGAAAACCCACTCTATATGCAAAGGTAAACATAACATGAAAGTAGACACACTCTTTAAAAATTGTTAACGTGATTGTTCCCATTACAAGTTTGATAAGAGGAAGACTTACTCTGGAGATGTGAACTCCATCCTACTGCAATTCCTTCCTTTAAAATCTGTAGCAGTCACTACAAAAATCTGTGTATATAGAGAGATAAAATGTATTCTGAAATGCAAGCCAAGGTGATTGGACAAAGACGTTGATCACATCTTTCAGGTCTAAAGATAACTAATCTAGAGGACTGTTGTGGATTTATATGCCTTGGAAGATCACATGGCCCAGAGAAGATGATTCAAACAAGGATTAGAAGTGGCAAGGTTCATGAAAGTCTTACTCAACCTTTTGGCTGTTTCGAAGTGGATGGTTTCTCTAGCTTTGTCGTAGCTAGAAGGACAATTAGAGATTATATGTGGATAGTAACGTAATTGAATTTTCCTCCAATGTGTTTCAAGCCAGAGCTCTCCTTAATTGTAGAGGAAGAGTTTTTAACATGCGGTAAAAAGCTAGAGTTTGAATGAAATTTACAGTTTATTTCTATAAATTTTATGCAGTATCATCCCATTGATTTAGTATGTATTATGAGTTGTTTACCATTTTCATTTGAAGCCGAGATCAGATGAATCAAAAACATTAAGAAACATCTAACATGGTTTGAGTGAATGTGAATATACTATAATGCCTTCACGACATATGTATCTCTCGTACCGAAGTAGAGAAGCCAAAGTTTTTGGTAGCTTATACCCTGCATCAATCATACAATGCGATAAAAAAACAGAAATATACCCCCACCTAGCCCCCCTACCTCTCATCTATATATATATATATATATATATATATATATATATATATATATATATAATCATGAATGCAATAATCTATATGATTAATGACCTGTAGAATGGCAAGGTTAACAATGGTAATGTGATAGATAATATTGGATTTGAAATGGAGAAATTTAAAGGAGCAACCTTGACATTGTAAATGATCCCAGTTTATGAAGGTGATTTAGTAACATGATCTCTTTGACACACATTAGTTTCGTCAAGATTTTCTTATATCAACTGAGGACTGTTCAAAGACTTTGATATTTGTTGATATCTTAATCTAGACGTATTGTCTTGGAGACGTAGTATGATGATGATTCATCTTTTTGACATGGTATTATTGATCCTTGTGTACTTGTTATCCAATACAATTAATGAAAAATGCTTGAATCTCTTAAAATTATTTCCATGTGCACAAACAAAATTTCTACGTATCAAATCCTACAACAAAATCTGCTTACTCACCACGAATTATCCAATACAATTAGTGAAAAATGATTAAGGAAAGAAGTGACATGTTTATAGATTAATTATTAATTTGATGCTGGAATGCTAATGTTATTAACAAAAGCATGTGTTTATAAATTAATCACTAATGTTCTAGTTTAATAGGAATGCTATTAACTAAAGCACAATTGCATTTATGAATTAACCACTTATATAATGTTGCAATGTTCTTAATGAAAACATAGATGTCTATATAAATTTAAGACTAATTTGATGTTGCAATGCTCTTGATGAAGACACAGATGTCTATATAAATTTACCACTAATTTGAAGATGCAATGCTATTGTCACAACTCAAATCATATTGCAAATCGATTATATAAATTTACCATTAATTTGATGACACAATTCTCATAATGAAAAAATAGATATCTATATAAATTCACCACTAATTTGATGCTGCTATTGTAACCACTCAGATCATACTGCAAGTCGATTTTAATAAAACAGAACAAAGAAGGAAATATCTGCATATTGTTACAACAAATCACTAAAACATTTGCATTAACCATAACACATTTAAAAATACACATTTGATAACACCCCTCATTTTGAACCCATATTCGAAATTATATTAAAGCTCAAATTTCATTTTTGTTTTTCATTCATAGATATATGCCTCGAATAGATGATATCTCCAGCATACAAAAAGTATCTTACCATTGAGGAGGGTACATGCACATCAAAAAATTCCATGACAGACAACAAAAGAGTTTCGAACTTGGGTGTGCTACATCGATTTTCAAAATTTACTATCTTGAAAGACCCATTGATAAAAAATTGATGATAAAACTAAACACCCGAAAACCTCATACTAGCTGAAAACATCAAAAGGCAGTGCTTCTTCAAACTTGGGTGTGTTCCATTAGCTTTCAAGATCTATGCCAAAAGACCCATTTAACAAAAATTGATATAAAACCTCACACCCAAAAACCTCATACCCGCTGAGAATATGAAAGACAGTGCCCTTACTACTCTGAACTACGGTTGTCCCTTTCACCCTTTAAAGTTTTCATTTCAGCAATGTAATTTTCACAAATCTCTCTAACATCTTTACCTGCTCAGCAATGATAGTGATCAACTCTGCCATATTTTTTTCAGCTAGTGATCCTCCATTGGTAGATTTTTCTTTGTTTTAGTGTAGCTAGATAGCATTAAAAAGCACTGATTTAAGGTTGCTAATGGGAAATGAATGTAACCACTATTCTGGCCAATAAGATTATTTTATGAAATCACTATAACATCTCAATTGAACCCACCATAACTTCACAGTCTCTTGGTGGACATGGTGCCAATAGTTTACTGCTATTTTTATTTTTATGGTCAATTCAACTTTTTCCTTGATTGAGTTCCACATTTAGCATTCCCTTTTTAGAAAATAGAAAATCTGACATCTTATTCTTTTCACTGTATTCATCCCCTGTTCCTTCTTTCTGAACTTTGTTTACTGTTCCTGCTATTTCTTCTATTTGTTGTATCTTGATTGATTATAAAGGGAAGAGTGGCAAACATGATGAATGGTTGGTTGATGAGAGTCTAATAACATCATCATCAATGGATAAGGAATAAGTGCTTGTAGCATTTTGCTTTTTTGAATCAGAATATAAACAGAAGAATACAAGACAATGCAATGCATATTTGATCCTAACTAAATAAGTTTTTAGTACATATGAAAGTACAACATATTATCTTTCTCACAATTTTTTTGAACATGAAAAAATGTATTACCTTTGCTAAAGTTGCAATAGGGTCTTTACATTTAATTTTTTGATTTCACTAATTGTTTATTGATTCGCTGAGCGATTTCAAAACAAAATGGTTCACCCACCTGCATTTCCATTCTTTTCTTTCAGTTGAAATTGATTTGTATTCATCCAGTGAGACAGGGGATCCCCTGGATCTGCCTGTTCACTCCTCATATATATATATATATATATATATATATATATATATATCTATATATATATATATATATATATATATATATATATATATATATATATATATATATATATTTGTTTCGATATGTATTTTTGTTCTTTGGACATTGAGATCTCTTTAAACCATCATTTTCTTGATAGATACTAATAATTTAATCTTCTTTCTGTCTACTCTTTGTCTCATATAAAGTCTATTTGAGCATTCAGTTTGGCTATAGCTGCTCCCTATGTTTGAATGTTCATGTAATGTGAAATATCTAATGGTAAAATGTATGGCTAAGGTGATTGAGAAAGAAGATTGAAAAGACTACTTCCTCAATTTATCCTCTGCACAATGTATTCACCAGGAAAGTTAAAGACTAAGTTTGAGGTTGCTAATGGGAAATGAATGTAACCACTGAGGTTGAGGTTGATAAGGTTGGGCCAATATCATCATACATAGAACTATTAAGTTATTCCAATCATCCAAAGGCCAACTCTTGAAACCAAGCAAAGGAATATGCAGTACATTGGAAAACTCAGAAATAAATAAATAAGCCCTAACATGAGGATATAAAGTCTAAAAAAGCGATAGATGAGGAAATCCTAAACTCCAAAATGACAGCAACCATGGCTTGTCCTATCAAAAAGAGCAATGAAATAATTGGAAAAAAAGGTTGGTTCTCTAACTGAGCCTCCATGAAGATTGAAGATTCAGATAAAGTGTACCGAGGGGTTAAGTTGCCTTTTCACTTTTGAAAATAGAGCATTGATCCTTGCGTCCAGTTTGTGTATGGGACCATGAAATTGAGCCTTGGCTAAGCTTTTCTCTTTCATGCAAATGTAGATAGGTCTTATTTCTTTAAGCAGTTTGGTGTGTTTCCATAGAGTTCATTGATTTTGCAGCTTTACTTTTGATTTGTAGAGTGTGAAAGAGAACACTGGGTGCAGCATCAAGCTTTGTTTTCCTCTTGGTTAGTCAATGAGTGTTTGGTATAGTTTTAGGAATTTAACTATGAAGGATTTGGAGTACGTTGATCAGTTTATGACTCCAATAATGAATGATGTAAACCAATCAAAAACACATGGTGAAGATATAATTGACTACAAGATTGTTAGCCAGGTTTAAAAGAGGCTACCAATCAAATTTGTTGCTTTGTTTATTGTCATTGAAAATACAAAGAGTCTAGCATGACTTTGCATAAATGAGCTAATGGGATCCTTGCTATGCCCTACGAAAAGTATGAACAGAGATGATGACTCCTTGGAAGAATTCCTTCGAATCACAAGCATAAGTCGATAGAGGTAGAAAAAGGAACTACAGTAATGGGGTCGATATAACAGATCCAACTCAGAAAGACATGGGTATTCAAGGTCAAACCAAGGAGATACACCACAAAACAACTCTAGGAGGTTAATAGTTTTTATTCGAAACATAGTATGCAAGGTTCTGTTTCTTGTTGATTGAAAAAGCCAGGGGACATAGGCTCTACATTTTAGAAAGCAATAGCACAGCCTGTGTATTGGCCAATGTTCATTGTGGAATTGAGTATGTTAATCAGTTTATGACTCTGGCAATGAATGCAGAGAACAAACAAGGAACGTATGGTGAATATATAAGTGACCATAAGATTGTTGAGAAGGTTTTGAGGAGGCTGCAAATCAAATTTGATGTTATAGCAGTTGTCATTGAAAAGTCAAAGAACCTAGAAGGGCTTTCCAAAGATGAGCTTTTGGGATCCCTGCATGATCACTGGTTCTAAAGGCTGTAACAGAGGTTTGTGAACTAAAGAAAATCTGAGACACTCTTGAGCAACTCATTGAAATTGGATACACTGCATTATTCTTCATTTAAGAACTCTATCCAATTTGCAAGAAAGCAGATACTCTCTTTAAAAATTGTTAACACGCAACTGCTGGCACAACAATTATGGAGGAATCTAAAGGAGCAACCTTGACACTGTAAATGATCCCAGTTTATTAAGGTGATTTAGTAACATGATCTCTTTGACACTCTCGTTAGTTTCGTCAAAATTTTCTTATATCAACTAAGGAAACATTTCAATTATTTATGTTTGTCTAAGGGCTTGGTACAACAAGATAGACTCTTACTTGATTAGCCAAAGAAGAGAAGCCAAAGTTTATGGTAGCTTATACCCTGCATCAATCATACAATGTGATAAAAAAAACAGAACTATACCCCTACATAACCCCCCTACATCTCATATATATATAACATGCATGCAATAATCTATATGATTAACGACCTGTGTATGTGCACAATAATGTAACTGAATTTTCCTCCAATGCGTTTCAAGCCAGAACTTGGGTTAATTGTAGAGGAAGAGTTTTTAACATGTGGTAAAAAGCTAGAGTCATATTTGTTGAGATCTTAATCTAAACGTATTGTCCTGTAGACATAGTATGATGATGATTCATCTTTCTGACATGGTATTATTGATCCTTGTGTACTTGTTATCCAATACAATTAATGAAAAATGCTTGAATCTCTTAACATTATTTCCATGTGCACAAATAAAATTTCTACGTATCAAATCCTACAACAGAATCCGCTTACTCACCACGAATTATCCAATACAATTAGTGAAAAATGCTTAACGAAAGCAATGACATGTTTATAGATTAATCATTAATTTGATGTTGGAATGCTAATGTTATTAACAAAAGCATGTGTTTATAAATTAATCACTAATGTTCTAGTTTAATAGGAATGCTATTAACTAAAGCACAATTGCATTTATAAATTAACCACTTATATAATGTTGCAATGTTCTTAATGAAAACACAGATGTCTATATAAATTTAAGACTAATTTGATGCTGCAATGCTCTTGATGAAGACACAGATGTCTATATAAATTTACCACTAATTTGAAGATGCAATGCTATTGTCACCACTCAGATCATATTGCAAATCGATTATATAAATTTACCATTAATTTGATGACACAATGCTCTTAATGAAAAAACAGATATCTATATAAATTCACCACTAATTTGATGCTGCTATTGTAACCACTCAGATCATACTGCAAGTCGATTTTAATAAAACAGAACAAAGAAGGAAATATTTGCATATTGTTACAACAAATCACTAAAACATTTGCATTAACTATAACACATTTAAAAATACACATTTGATAACACCCCTCGTTTTGAACCCATATTTGAAATTATATTAAATCTCAAATTTCATTTTTGTTTTTCATTCATAGATATATTCCTCAAATAGATGATATCTCCAGCATACAAAAAGTATCTTACCATTGAGGAGGGTACATGCACATCAAAAAATTCCATGACAGACAACAAAAGAGTTTCGAACTTGGGTGTGCTACATCGATTTTCAAAATTTACTATCTTGAAAGACCCATTGATAAAAAAGCACCCGAAAACTTCATACCGGCTGAAAACATCAAAAGGTAGTGCTTCTTCAAACTTGGGTATGCTCCATTAGCTTTCAAGATCTATGCCAAAAGACCCATTTAACAAAAATTGATATAAAACTGAACTCCCAAAAACCTCATACCATCAACATTTTCTTATATCAACTGAGGAAACATTTCAATTATTTATGTTTTCCCAAGGGCTTGATACAGCAAGATAGACTCTTATTCGAAATTATATTAAAGCTCAAATTTCATTTTTGTTTTCCATTCATAGATATATGCCTCGAATAGATGATATCTCTAGCATACAAAAGCATCTTACCATTGAGGGTACATGCACATCAAAAAATTCCATGACAGGTAGCAAAAGAGTTTCGAACTTGGGTGTGCTACATCGATTTTCAAAATTTACTATCTTGAAAGACCCATTGATCAAAAATTGATGATAAAACTAAGCACCTGAAAATCTCATACTGGCTGAAAACATCAAAAGGCAGTTCTTCTTCAAACTTGGGTGTGCTCCATTAGCTTTCAAGATCTATGCCAAAAGACCCATTTAAAAAAAATTGATATAAAACTGAACACCCAAAAACCTAATACAACTGAGAATATGAAAGACAGTGCCCTTACTGCTCTGAACTGCGGCTGTCCCTTTCATTCTTTAAAGTTTTCATTTCAGTAATGTAATTTTCACAAATCTCTCTAACATATTTACCTCCTTTATTGATTCCTATATCATTGAAATGGATTTGTGATGTAGAGGGCACCATATTCGGATGGAGGGCAAAACAACCAACTAATCCTCAGGCCCTCCTCCTCCTGCAGAAAAAACGGCCTACGCGGCCAAGAAGAAGGCCCCTCGTGCTCTGCGGGCCTCGTCATCCTCTTGCAATCCTCTGCCCAAACCCTCCTCTGCAGGTCCCCCGCCCTCCTCTGTAGCAATCCTCCGCCTCCGCACTCCTGTGCACCCCCGCGGTCCTCTGCAACAATCCTCCGCCTCCACACTCCTATGCACCCCCGCCCTCCTCTGCATCAAACGTGGCTATCCGCGTGCAGGACGGACTGGGTGGGTATAGATGGTTCCGTTGATTAGGGTCATTAGGGTAAACGGTTGGGGAATTAACTAATACGTTCAGGTTTTTTAAGGTTTTTTTAACGTTTTATAAGATTTTTTATTAAATTAGACAGTTGAAAATGGTTCAATCGTCTAACAATAGATCTGAAGGCTAAGATTAGGATAGAAAGACATTTGGGGGAGTTCATTTTAGAGGGAAACGCCTTATGGCGTAAAGATTCATAGTTGCAAATTTAGCGTGTGGGGCGAAGTGAAAATTTGCACGTTTTCTAAGGTCCATGCAATTTGGCCAAAAAGATATTAAAGGATATTATGGTTCTAGTAAATAAAACTTCATTTTAATGAATTTGATTTCTTTCAATATACTAGATATAAAGACATGGAATTAAAAAGTGTCATAGTGCTTTAATTAACATTCATCTTAATTTTGGATTTATTATACATTGAAAGGGATCAAAATTTTGAAGGTGTAAATATTTTCTCAAGTGTTTTTAATCAAAATGAAGTTTTCAACTTGAAGAACTAATACCTCTCAATGCACACACAAGTATATATTAAAATGAATACACTTGTTCTTACGCACACACATACCATGTGTCAAGTCCATGATGTTGAACATAGAAGCAATTATACATTTCCTTTACCTAGCAACACATAATGCCAGTAAACAAGAAGCCTTGAAGGAACATTACAACAATATACTCACTATGAGCTCAACATGTTACAAAAATTGAACTAGGGTGGGGCAAGGATAACAATCATTACTTCCAAATACCCCAAGATAAACCCAATTCACACACACACACAATGTTGACAATATTTTATTTTTGGCATACATTAAAATATTTTTTAAAATCCCTATCAAACATTCAAGGAATTACACATTTCAATCATACTCGAGAGTGGAAACACCTTTAACCAAATAACAAATTGTTTTGAAATACTTTATTTCTGTCTCTATAAAAATATTATATAAAATTATCTTATTTACAGGTGACATTGAAATATTTTTTTTTTTTATATTTTTTTAAATACCACTTGTTACATCTCCCTCATACCTAGTTGAAGAAAGAGAAGAAAGAGCCTTTTGACACAATGATTTCTCTCTCTCTCTCTCTCTCTCTCTCTCTCTCTCTCTCTCTCTCTCTCTCTCTCTCTCTCTCTCTCTCTCTATATATATATATATATATATATATATATATTGGATGACATTAACCATCACCATCATCATATAAAATGTCACGTTGAAATATTTTATTAATAGCTAATGTTGAAATATGTTTTGTTTCTGTTATTAATCGTATCAAAATCCTATATGTCAACTTAATGTTGAGTATGAAAGGAATTACACATCCTCCTCATATCAGGTTTTAGAAAGCACATATCAACTCAATAAGATTTTAGTGCATCATCTAGTACATGGTGAACATTATACAATGCAGCTAACACACTCCTCCATGAGAATTGTACCTCTTCAATGTTGTGACTCGTAGATGAAGAAGTTGCCAAATGTATTCATAACCTGAAATAATTATGAAGGTAAGAGATCACCTATTGATTACTTGTTGATTATGTCATTGAAAATCTTTTTTTGTTAAGGATATATTTAGCCCTGGAACTGTATCTGTTGTGAAGCAAAATTGTGATGAGTGCAAGAAGATTATCCTGTTGTAAGCACATGGTTACAATCACTACCTAGGTTGTAGGTAATTGTGATTACAATTGATAAAGTTGATATTGCACCTTGAAAATTATTCCTACACAACCTTTTACAGAATCTCAAAGCTTTGTATTCACTTCATATGCCATGTTGCTTACTACAAAATCTCAAAGCTTTCCAAAATTTTGAGTTTCTAGGATTAATTGCTCAAAATCAATTTTTTTAGCCCCAGTACACCCTGTCCCTTTAGCTGTAGGTATTAACCCCGTACATAAATTGCATGCATACAAATTCTAAAAACATAAAATAAACAATCGCAAGAGCATAAAACATAAAACAGATATATACAAAGATTTTCCCCTAGATCCCAAAACTGGGACTACCAAATTTATTTTTCATTATATTCCTTTCAATGTTACAATCTATATATATATATATATATATATATATATATATATATATATATATATATATATATATATATATAGACACACACACACACACACATACATGTTGAAGCATCCATAAACCCCAATCCATTAACCCTGGATTACATAACTATAGTTCCCTTGACCAAATCTACAAAAATAGCATGGACAAAAAACCATCATGCCCAAAATCATGTGCAAAAACCATGCATAAAAACATAGGTAGGTTTTCCGACCTAATATAGGGTCTAAAAGAAGTTTCCTTGAGGTGCTGCCCGAACCCCGTAGAGGGGGGCTACTACCCCCTTCAAACCCCCCAACAGTGGGGGCTAGTCATGGAAAGAATATAACACACACCCAACATTCTCCCACTTGTTATTTTCTTTCCATATGGGGCCACATGAGAGCTTAGTCATTGGTCTACCCCTGCAACGCCCTTTGTTTCTCTACACCAAGAGAACTTCTAAGTGCTCACAAACTTTGTCAATGCATTTGCAGTATTCTTCAAAGTGTCCACTTTTTCCAACAATGCCTTTTTTTCCTCAACCATGTCCCTTAAAAAGTGATACTGAACATTAATGTTCTTTGTCTATGAATGATAAGCAGGGTTCTTATTGCACTTTGGCTGTCACAGTCTATCCTTATATCTCGTTGTACTAACCCCATACTTGAACACAATCTTTGTAACCAAACTGCTTCCTTGCTTACATGAGTGGCTGCCATGTATTCTGCCTCTATAGTTGAAATTGCCACTACAGACTGTCTCTTGCTCATCCAACTAGCGACACCTCCAAACAGTTTAGACACATACCCACTTGTAGATATTCTCTGATCCATATCTATAGCCCAGTATGCATCAACAAAGCCACGGATGTCCAAAACTCTTTCCAATCCTGGTCTTTGTTGGTAGCATAGACTGTAATCACTAGTGTCATGCAAATACATGGAAACCCACTTCACTGTTTTACAATGCTCCTTCCTCGGTTTTGACATAAACCTACTCAATAATCCCATTGCATGTGCAATGTCTTGTCTAGTACAGAAGATTGCATACATCAGGCTACCGACTGCACTTGCGTATGGAACACGAGACATGTCCTCTTCCTCTTCTTGTGTCTTGGGACATTTTTCAACAAATATTTTTACACCGACAAGAATAGGAACCTTCACCAGTTTACTATCCTGCATATTAAACCTCTAAAATATTGTCTCGACATACTTCCTTTGGTTTAACCAAAGCTTCCTTTTTTCCTGATCTCATTTAATTTCCATGTCCAAAATATAGTTTGAAACACCAAGATATTTCATGTCAAATTTGGAGGACATTTGGGTCTTCAATTACATGATATTTTCTTTGTTATTTCCAATCAACAACATATCATCCATCCACGTACAAGACCAAATAAATAACACGATCACCAATTAATTTAAAATACCCACAATGAACTGCTTTGCTTCTAGTGAAGCCAAGTCCCCGTATATATGTATCAAATTTTTGATACCACATCCTTGGTGACTGTTTTAACCCATACAAAGACTTTTTTAACCTGCATACTGTTATAGACATTTTTGTGCCTCGCAGCATGGAGCACGAAATGTCAATAATTACAGGGATCCTCAGTCCCTAAACATGTTGTTCTTACCCCTAGAAGAACAAGGTCAGCAAACCACAGCACTTCCCATCAGTTCTCCACCTGAAAACACTCAGAAACAGGCTATTTTTGGATCATGTCAGCTGCTCCACTGAGCATCTGCGCTGGAATGCAACTGCTCCTCCTTGTACCTGCACTGAAAGTCAAATCTAATGAAGGCTACCTGCGCTGGGCGAGATTGGCCAAGTGGCACAGTCATTCTGCAAGATGTCAATTGCCCAGGAAGCTTCCAAACTGACACTTGGTTCAAGGGATTCGCCCTGTGATGAGTAAGAGGTACTTGATCTCCATGTGTAAGCAAGGATCTCCAAGTGGACTCAAGAACTGAAGTTTAACTAAAGTGGGAGAGGACACTAGTCAGCTTTATGCCAGCCTCAAGCTGACTCATCCTTTCTCCAAATCTCCTATATATAGAGCTCTTCTATGAGGTCTAAGGAGGCTGGAATTTTGTGCAAAGCAAGGAAGTGCTGTTGGTTTACAGTTAGAGCTATTGGGTGATTGCTTTTATAGAGGTGAAGAGGAGATTTCTTGCTGCTGGGGAGGTGCTGCTGGATTGGAGCCATTGATGGTTGTAACCTTCTCAGAACCTTTTACTTCTATCAATAAAGCTTTGAATGTTCTCCTATATACTTGTATTGCATTGATGTATTGTATTTACTTGTATATCTGATTCACTCTAATCCATGCATCAGTTATGAGTACATGTTTCTTGTAGTTTCCCTCTCTTGTTTGTGCAGGATCTTTGTGTAGCTGGGCCGGCAAGGGAACAAGGAGCTGGGAGCAAGGGACGAAGAGAGAAGACAAGATCGACAAAAGCGAAGGATATCGGTTGGTCAATCTTTTCTTCCTTCTTTGTACTTTCATAAAGGAAAATATCAAAGCTTTACTTTCAGTTGTTGCTAAGGAACTATCGCCCTTAGAGTAGGGATACGGTCATTCCGAGTCGGATACTTTTCCCCACAACAAACTGGCGACTCCGCTGGGGAGCCTAGTATCTTGTTGGTGTTTGTAGTATCTTTGCTATTCATTTCCTGAACCAAAGAGTACAAAATCGAAAAGCTTTTGACTATATCAAAAGCGAAGTAGAGGGACTGCTACTCTTGCTCATTTTCTGAGCAGATTCATGATTTGAAGAGCTGATCTACAAAAGACTCTTATGCTCTTTGTGATAGCTTTTCATCCTCTTGATCATCCCTTAGCTTGTACTTGACCTATAGCTTTTTATTTCAGCAAAAACAGTGAATTTTTGAGCTTTTTATGACCCGAAAATCCTTGTAAACGCAACTCTCGTGTCTCAGTGCAGGCTGTCCACAGGCAGTCTGCATTCCAGCGCAGGTACTCCCTTCGGGAACTGCGCTGAGAGTCAATTTGACAGACCAGAGCCTGCGCTGATCCAGTTAGGCTATGTCTTCCTGAGGTTTCCCACTGTGTCTTAGCCCTGTTTTCACTGTTGTTTTGCTGCTGATTGCTTGTCATTTGTACTTGCTGTAAACCAACTTTCCTTGACATTATTCCACCTCAGTTGTGTGATGAAACTGTGATTGTTCTTTCAGTATTTCTTACTTCAGTCACAGTTTCCCATTGTGAAAAGCAAACCAGTATAGCTGTGGCCTCTTAGATCCTGAACTGTAAAAGTGTCGTTGTGATCTTAAGAGCTAGTTTTGTTACTGTTCATGGCTGTTTGAGTTTGTTTGTTTTTCATTTTATGGTTTGAATCTATACATTTCCAGTGTCTAAACAAGTCGATCTTAAGGTGTCTTTCGATTTTGGACAAGCTTGTTTATTTTCGCTTGAAATTAGATTCAAAGTTATACAACAGTTTCCTTTCTGTCTTACATCAACATTAAGGAAAAAGAAAAGAAATATCTGCATTGTGCATTTTGCATTTGACTGTGTGCTTGACGATTTAGGAAAAGTGCATTTAGTGTGTGTTCTATGATCTGTGAGAAAAGTTGATATCCTCTTTTCCCTCAGTAGATTAAGGTTTTCAAAGTTGAAAGATTGAAAAGTTTTGCTTCTCATCTTAGATTGCATTTAGGAAGTTGTATATATACATCTCGTGGTGATCCTTAAAGGCAAACTGCTAAGCAAGATCAACATTAAAATAAATCCAATTTACATAACAACGCTTTGTAACATAACGCAAACATTTAGAGGTCTAGGTAGAGACGTGTTCCGGCGTCGTTAAACATAGTGACTGTCGATCTCTACGAAGGTGGGTGATTCCTCCTGAGAGTCGGTGGCACTAATACGGACTTGTGCTCCCACGTACCGTCGAGTATATATTGGGAGACCCCTATAGGCAATTATCCTTTATCCATAGAAAGCCGTGTCGACCGCCCTACTGATCGCGATGCAGTGAACACAGCATTCACGAAGATCGACCACCCGTACCGTAAAACGTATTCTGTGGTTTCGCGAAAGGTTTGGCACACCCTCTGCCTAGATCTCCAGAGCAGTTTCTTTTGGCCTTTTTCAAACTCTATAACTGAAAAAGTCCAACCGAGCATTTGTCACTTCGGGCTCGTTAATACATCGAAGGCGACTAGAGTCATCTTTAGCTTTTTCTCGACTCTTAAAACATGAAAAAGCAAGTTTGTGTCTAAAAGCGTCGTTAATAAAATTTATTTTAAGTGGAACAAAATCACCTGTTATTCCCACGTTGATCTTTCAGTTGAAAAGTATGGAGCCCACCAACCAAGGAGGCAACCTTGGCGGAAGTCCAAATCCCTTCTCCTCTTGGGGAGATGTTGGTGCGCCTCATATGGTGACATTGTCACTTCCAGGATTGACAATTGGCCTACCTGTATGGCTCTTTTCAACTAATGTAGTCCAGATCACCACTAATCCTGAGCAGTCGAATCAACAGTCAGAACAGTCTAGAACTACCCACCAGCCTTCCACTTCTTACAATACTTCCTCTGATCCTTCGTCTTCGCAAGGTAGAGCTGGCAAAAGTCAACCTCCCAAGGAGAAGAAGGAAAAGAAGAAGAAAGAAAAGAAGCAGAAGGAGCCTATGGCGAAGGCAGCTGGGGGCAAGCAAAAGACAGCTGACAAAAACCCACACACTGCACCGACCGGGCCTAAATCACCATGTGTCATTTGCAAAGGGACCCACTTCCATCGTGATTGTCCTTGTATTCCCCGGATACTAAGGGACTGGTCCCCGAGGTTGCACAATCCGGTAGCATCAACCTCTGATAGTCATGTTGATTGCAGTCCGTCAACTAGCGAGAGTGAAGGACGAAGAGGGAGACCAAGATCACCCTGTGTATTGTGTGAAGGCAAGCATGCCATCCACAAATGTCCATTCTTAGATGAGGCCAAGAGAGTTTTGGAAGATCGTCCGGTTTCACCGTTACGACTTCCTCCTGGATACCAAAAACTCGCGCCTAATCCCTTGATAGTTGAAAATCCAGTTGACCCGCCCAAGTGGTCAGCTGAAGTGTCGGTCATTGAGAATGAACCTGCTGAATCCAGACCAGACGAGAGTCTAAAGGTCGAAACGGCAGTTGACCCGGTTCTTCCTTCAGAGGTTTCATCGTCCAATGACTCTGTCATTGAAGACCCATCTTCAAATGACATCGTCGCCGAAGAGTCATCTTCATGCGACACCCTTACTGAAGAGAATAAGGATGACACCATCCAGGTTCTGTTCATTAGCACCGACTCTGATGAGCGTCAGGGCAATGCGCCCATTCCTTTATCGCAGGAAGGAACATCATCAGGGTCATACCCAGCCGTATATTCGGTCCCACCACCAAGCAACCTGGTTGTATCCTTTGATTGGAATCAACTAGGCAGACCCCGGTTACCAGCCAGTATACCATTCAGAATCATTGTCCAGATCTATAGAATGATTATGGCTGGTACTATCATTGATGAAGGGGCGTCTGTGAGTATCCTTTCCTCTGTTGCTTGGAAAGCACTGGGTTCCCCAGCGCTTTTACCTGAGTTGATAAATCTCTCAGGTTTTGATAAAGGAACCAGTCGACCATTAGGAATCCTCCCCAATGTACCTGTTACATTGAAAGGGAAGACCGTTAATATGAACGTGTTGGTCGTCCAGGGACCCTTGGATTATAACCTACTCCTTGGACGTGACTATATTTATTGCATGGGAGCGATAGTATCCTCACTCTTTAGAGTAATGTGTTTTCCACACGAAGGAAGGGTGGTCAAGCTTGTAGACCAACTTTCGTTTCCGGGATCTCGCATCGCAAATAGTCAAATACCATTCCTAAATGGTCTGTTCACTCAAGATTCGCCTCCACCCCCAGTCCTCCTTCCCGATGAGTGCGGGTGATTCGGAAAGAAAGACTAGGACCCAGGGGGCATGCACCCTGGTCTGCTTCGGGCAGAAGAAACCCTGGGTATAAGGTAGAATTTCCGCAGAAGAATATGACTAGTCCGTACCCCGTTCGGTGGTGGAAGAGGGGTTGTTCTAGAATAATATTCTTTTGTCAAAGTTATGTGAGTGAGATAATCGGCTTCTCGCTCCCCTTGTCTAGATAATCAAGATACCGAGGGAGGGGACCATTTGCGGTAGCAAGTAGTAACCATCTTTGAAGACAAGCCTCACCCATTAAAACCTATGTTTTGAAGGATAAGTAGGGGCAGCCTTCAAAGAAAGAGATTCTATTGCTGCAACAGGTGGTCGCCATCTTTAGTAACCTGATGATAGACATCGCCGAAGAAAGAGATTGATTTGCGGTAGCGAATAGAACCCTCTTCGGATAATAAGGAAGAGGCAAGCCTCCCTCAATAATACCAATGTTTTGTCTTTGAGTAGTGTTCTTCTCTTGTCACAAATAGCTGTTCGTTAAAATTTGGGCCGACGGGAAGCCTGAGTACCACATAAGACCCCTTAAAATAACGAGAAGACTAGTATCGTTAGCATTAGATTGGCAAGATGACAAGTAGCTGTGAACACCCAAAGAAAAGCAGAGGTAGGGGAGAGGAGGGGCAGCCTCGAAATTCTATCCTATGTCTGGGGGCATGCAAACTTTTGGAATGTAAGCGAGGGACGACTTTTTATTTTTTTTTAATTTTTAGGTCCTCCCTTTAAACCTGTAGGTCTTACCCTTTAAACTCGTAGGTTAGCCGTTTCCGACCTTGCATGAAGAAAGTCTCTGGGGCAAAGGTAAAAACTTGCCAAAATTGGAGCATAGCTTCGTGAGATAAAGCTCCTTAAAAAATAGCTATCTCACAGGAGGCGTTCTTATTCGATGACTGGTATATCGAGCAGTTTTAGCACATAGTTCATGCTCGTTAAAAAATAAACGCAAGATCCGAGCAGTTTTAACGCATAGTTCATGCTCGTTAAAAAATAAACATAAGTTTATGAGCAGGCTTCCCTTCAGAGTTCAAGCTCATTCAGAAAAAATGAACCGGTAAATAACCTTTTGAGATCGTAAATTCATCAGCCATAAAAGCCTTGGTCGTGTTTGTGCACCGTCACCTCCACTGTTCATTTGGCCGATCATTCACCTCCATTTGTGTGTTTACCTCTTTTGAGAAACAGCTGCGAAGAGTGATTTCACCTAGCCATCCTTGTGACACTGCCGTGATTGGAAAATTCCAACCTGTACTTGGAATCTGCTGCTATCCCTGTTTATCACTCGTTCCTCAAAAGACGAGTCTTCTTTGAGCTCTTTTCACTGACTCGTAAAATATGAAAAGTTTGCCGAGTTTTGGCCTTCCAGCTCGTTAAACGACCGGAACGCTATCCCTCCTCTAGATTTTAATCTTTTTGGACCTGAGGGATTATTGCACAAAAAGATCGAGCGCTTGTTTTGTTCGGCTCGTTAAAGCAATCGAAAACTCATCCCTTCTGTATTGTTTTATACTTTTTCGGACTTAAGGGATTAGATGACGAAAAAGGAATTATGGAGTTAACTTTCTGTACCTTTTCAGACTCTCTAAAAATGAAAAGGATCGAGTTTTCCTTGTCATTAGACTCGTTAAAATGATTAAATAGCGACAAACTTGTCTTTAGACGAGAACGTGTTTCCCTATCGCTAAGCTCGTTAAATCATAGCGATGGGCTTGCCCGAAGGGCAGGTTATAGAACAAGCATATGTTATCCTCCTCAAGCTTGACAAAAATAAAGAGGTACTGGTCAGAAATGACTGGGGAAAAATTGGGAGAACATCAAAGTTTAATGGTAGCAAGTCACTCTTGAACATGACACTTTTCCTCCGTTCCACATCGGGTTGGGTTGTTTCATTCACCGGTCTCATCACCATGGTCTTCGCCAAACCATCCACATTTGGGGTAATGCTACCGATCCATCGCATCAGTGTCGTTATATGTTCAAGAGAGGTCATTCTGAAAGTGTCAACCGTGTCCCATCCACTGCCATACATTATCCTTCATCCATTCATGATCGCCACCCTGAATCATATGTCACAGTTTGTTTTCACCTCCACTAAAATCATTAGCTCCGTTCCATGTCATTGATGTGGGATTCATTAAGGCCCTCCTTTGACGGATCGCTTCTTGTCGACTTCAGCTCATTATCCAAGAAGTTGGTCTAGGAACACCCCCATCAGTACTTTGAAGCTTGCATGCCTCAAAGGCAAGTTTCTCACTTCCGGCGACAGGTATACATCAATGACCTTCGACCAGAGGATTTTGCGTGGCGTTCGACGCTAAGTCCTTTATTCACACCACGTGAATTGTACTGCAGTACCTTGAGGGTCATTATCATTATCGGTGATTCCTCTTGCGCTTGTTAACGGTTTTCATCATTGACCGGTAATCAAGCGATGTCTTTCCATGTTCGACTTCAGCGCAATTCTCACATGGATCGACTTGTACTTAGAGTGAAGATCGAACGAGTTTGAAGACCCCGGATCTAGTTTCATCCATCCGGGCTGCGATATGTATTCAGGAAATATAAAATCATTTGTCATGTACATCATTGCAGCAGATGATCATCCTATTCAAAGGATGATAATTTCAGCAGAGAATTATCAGTCTACTATCAGACGATCGTCTGTTCTATGTACCAAAATGTATTTATAAAGCTGAGCATGGGAATGCCCGCCTCAGCTAGATCATGAAAACAGAATGAAAAATAATGTATTGTATTGTATTGTATTACAGGGCACCTCCTCAGCACTGGAATGAACTTCGGACCCTCTAGATAAAGCTTTTCACCCGATAAACGGCCTCATACTTTAGGGGGCAACTGTTATAGACATTTTTGTGCCTCGCAGCATGGAGCACGAAATGTCAATAATTACAGGGATCCCTAGTCCCTAAACATGTTGTTCTTACCCCTAGAAGAACAAGGTCAGCAAACCACAGCACTTCCCATCAGTTCTCCACCTGAAAACACTCAGAAACAGGCTATTTTTGGATCATGTCAGCTGCTCCACTGAGCATCTGCGCTGGAATGCAACTGCTCCTCCTTGTACCTGCGCTGAAAGTCAAATCTAATGAAGGCTACCTGCGCTGGGCGAGATTGGCCAAGTGGCACAGTCATTCTGCAAGATGTCAATTGCCCAGGAAGCTTCCAAACTGACACTTGGTTCAAGGGATTCGCCCTGTGATGAGTAAGAGGTACTTGATCTCCATGTGTAAGCAAGGATCTCCAAGTGGACTCAAGAACTGAAGTTTAACTAAAGTGGGAGAGGACACTAGTCAGCTTTATGCCAGCCTCAAGCTGACTCATCCTTTCTCCAAATCTCCTATATATAGAGCTCTTCTATGAGGTCTAAGGAGGCTGGAATTTTGTGCAAAGCAAGGAAGTGCTGTTGGTTTACAGTTAGAGCTATTGGGTGATTGCTTTTATAGAGGTGAAGAGGAGATTTCTTGCTGCTGGGGAGGTGCTGCTGGATTGGAGCCATTGATGGTTGTAACCTTCTCAGAACCTTTTACTTCTATCAATAAAGCTTTGAATGTTCTCCTATATACTTGTATTGCATTGATGTATTGTATTTACTTGTATATCTGATTCACTCTAATCCATGCATCAGTTATGAGTACATGTTTCTTGTAGTTTCCCTCTCTTGTTTGTGCAGGATCTTTGTGTAGCTGGGCCGGCAAGGGAACAAGGAGCTGGGAGCAAGGGACGAAGAGAGAAGACAAGATCGACAAAAGCGAAGGATATCGGTTGGTCAATCTTTTCTTCCTTCTTTGTACTTTCATAAAGGAAAATATCAAAGCTTTACTTTCAGTTGTTGCTAAGGAACTATCGCCCTTAGAGTAGGGATACGGTCATTCCGAGTCGGATACTTTTCCCCATAACACATACTAGTTCTTTCTTACACTTCAATGCAAAGCCTTCAGGTTGCTTCATGTAGATCTCTTCTTTCAGATCCCTATGAAGAAATGTTGTCTTCACATCCATCTGTTCTACCTAAAAATCAAAAGCAACAACAACAGATAAAAGTAATCTAATAGAAGCTACCTTGGCAACAGGAGAAAACATATCACCAAAATCAATTCCCGGCACTTGGGAATAACCTTTTTCTAACAATCGAGCTTTGTATTTCTCCACCTTGCCTTCTGCATTCATATTTTTCTTAAACACCCATTTTCTGCCAATGGTTTTCCTTCTAGCCGACAACTCCACCAGATCCAAAGCCTCATTTTTGTGCAAAGATGCCATTTCATCAACCATAGCCTCTTTCCAGAATTTTCCATTCTCTGAATCTACTACTTCCCTGATAGTTCTGGGTTCATCATTAGTAATATATAAAGAAAAATTTGAACAGAAAGTAGTTGGACTATACCTTTCTAGTTGCATTCTTTCTCGAACTGATATTCTCACAGCTGGAGTTTGTGGCTCTTCATCTTCTGATTCCTCTTCTGCTGTAGAGTGTAATTCCTCCTCCTTTAGATCAAAATCTATCTTCTCAGGTTCCTTTGGTAGGAATTCATGTTTAATAACATCTTTCACCTCTCTAAACACCACATCGCGGTTGTACACAACCTTCCTTGTTTCTAGGTTCCAAAGCTTATAACCTTTTGAACCATCCTTATACCCAATAAATATGCACCTTTCATATTTATTATCCAACTTGGTTCTTTTATCCTTTGGAACATGTACATATGCATCACTTCCAACATCCCTCGGATGTGAAAGATAGGGTTTCTTACCATTCCATAACTCTTGTGGAGTCTTATCCTCCAACGCTGATGAAGGTGATCTATTGATGAGGTAACATGCAGTCTCCACTGCCTCTGCCAAGAATTCTTATCCTAACTCGACACCACTGAGCATGCTTCTTGCATTTTCCATCAATGTCCTGTTCATTCTTTCTGCAACTCCATTTTGCTGAGGTGTGTATGGAATAGTCTTTTTTCGTGCTATACCACACTTCTTACAAAACTCTTCAAATTCCTTCTTGCATAACTCTCCACCGTTATCTGTCCTCAACACCTTTATCTTCTTCTCTGTCTAGTTTTCCACTAGAGCCTTAAATTATTTAAACCTGTCAAAGACTTCAGATTTCTTCCTGAGGAAATATATCCATGTATTCCTTGAGAAGTCATCTATAAATGATACATAGTACACAGACTTACCCAGTGATGGAACCGACACATGTCCAAACACATCACTGTGCACAAGCTCTAATATTCATTTCACCCTCTTATCATCAAAGGGGAAACTCAGACGATTATGCTTCCCATATACAAAATTTTCACAGAAATCAAAATCTAGAGAGAAAGTAGACATACCTTCTATCATACCATTACCATGAAGTATTTGAAGTCCCTTCTCTCCAATATGTCCAAGCCTTTGATGCCATAGCATGGTATTTTCTCCACAGACCACTAAATTTTCTACTCCACTTTTAGGAACCATAGAACTAGTGCACCCATCAGTAACAGTGCTACCTTGAAACTTGTACAGAGTTCCAATTTGAACTCCCCACATCAATACCAATTCTCCCCGGAGCATCTTGCAGGTATCTTTCTTGAACACTATTTTTACAGCCTCATCATCTAACTTTCTTACAAAAATCATATTTCTGGCCAATGCAAGAATATGCAGAATGCCCAGAAGTGTTCTATTCCTTCCACCTTGCAACTTCAACTTGACTTTTCCACGAATGATGATTCTAGCCTTCCTATCATCCACTGAGAAGACATCACCACCATCATATTTATCGTACTTGCACAAGAACTCCCTGTGGGGAGTGAAGTGAAAGGATGCACCTAAGTCAATCAACCTTTCCTCATGATCTACATGTGTACTTGAAGAAGAATCCAAGTACACATCCCCACCTTCATCTAAGGTGATTTTTGCCTTTTCATAAGAAGTGCCATCAGATCCATTTCCTTTCTCAAGAGATTTAGATCTACATTCCTTTTTTAAGTGCCCTTCCTTTTCGCATTTCCATTAGACCTTTATAGGTTTCCTGGAGATTTAAATCTCCCACTTGAGGATTTATTTTTGTTTATATTCTGGGACTGTCCTTGTACACACAAGGCATCACCATTCCGGACCTCTTTATTTTTCCGTCTCATCTCCTCCGACAACAACGATGAGACTATTACATCAAACTGCAAGGCAGTCACATTTCTACCTATTACAACAACCAGATTATCTGACAAATCTAGTAGAGAACACAACAAATTGATGCACTTAACTTCAACTGAAACTTTTATATCAATAATTAACAACTGGCTTACCACAATATTAAAGGCATTCAGATGCTTTGTCATCGAGTCTCCATCCTTCATCCTCAGGTTATACAACGTTTTCTGTAGGAACAATTTATTCATGAGAGAATTAGATTGGTACGAAGTCCCTAACTTGTCCCACAAAGCCTTCGTTGAAGCTTCCCATGATACATTCAACAATACTGAATCTGAGATACACAACTATATTGTTCTCTTTGCCTTCTGATCCAACTTCTTCCAGTGTTCATCAAACATTGTCGTTGGTTTAATACATGGATATATTGTGATCCATTAATCTTTATCCACCAGTAGATCCTTCATCTTGAGTTTCCACAACTCAAAACTCTGACAATTAAATTTATCGATCTCTATTTTTCCAATGCTCGCCATCTTCTTTCCCCACAAGAATCGATCCCACAGATCTCCCACAAAACAAGGTCTACCATAGGCCCAAGAAAAACCCCTTAGCAACAAAGGCATCCCCTTGAAGCCAAAACAAATCTGATACCAAATGTAGGTTTTAACCCCATACATAAATTACCTGCATTCAAATTCTAAAAAAAGAAAATAAACAATGGCAAGAGCATAAAAAATGAAACAAATATACATAGAGATTTTCCCCTAGATCCCAAAACCAGGACTACCAGATTGATTTTTCATTATATTCCTTTCAATGTTATAATACATATATATACATGTCAAAGTATCCATAAACCCCAATCCATTAACCCTAGATTAGAACATAACCATAGTTCCCTTGACTGAACCTACAAAAATACCATAGACAAAAAACCATCATGCCTAAAACCATGTGTGAAAACCATGCACAAAAGCATAGGTAGGTTCACCCATGTAATATAGGATCCAAAAAAGTTTCCCCCAGGGCGCTTCCTCGAACCCCTTAGAGGGGGCTACCACCCCCCCTGTGACCCCCCAACATCTGGGGCTAGTCATGGAGAGAATATAACACACATCCAACATTAGCCACTATGGTGAAGTAAAATTATAAGTGCAGACACGAATGAATTCCTCTAGCCCGATAATGGGTCTAGCCACAAAAGATACATTTTATGGAATATTTCCTTAGGTTAGAATAAATCAAGAGGGCCTACCTCTTGGTCGCTTATCCTGTTTGATGATGTCCTCTCTTGCTCGCTCCAACAATCTCTCGGTTCATTCTTCAAGCTCCTGAAACAAGTAAACAACAATAGCACACAAACATAATAATAGACAAATTGCAATTCAACCTACTTAACGAGTCAAGAAGCATTAAGACATGGATATGTAATATTACAAAACATGTAGGAAATCAATCGATAGTTGCATATATTAATATCAAAGAGAGATTACAACCATTCATCTTGACGTCACAGTCTTCCTCTGACAAGACCAGATTCCCACACTTCTGCTAGCATTCCATCATGGCTTCAAACAACAATAGTTTAAAGGCTCTTCCCTTTATAATTCACTCCAAACCCAAACACACTTCTCCCTCACACAACTAGATGGCTACAACTAGTAATAGCTTGCTTGTCTAATCAAAATAGTATACTCACACTTATCCAACACCCTAACTAGCTTATGCTTGGGAAGAAGGGAGTTTTATATAGGAAATATGGATGGGAGATGGATCCTCTTCTCATGGGAGAAGGACTTACCCTTGAGGTAGTTCCATCATTACAAGAGAAAGGAGCCCAAACTATCATCCTCGACCCCATCTGGCCAAACCATTTACCAGACTTCCATTACGGAGCTTCTAGAGCTGGAAGCTTTGGCTCCAAATTTAAAAAGCTTTCCATAACAGGACTGGCGTGATTGGAACACAGCTCAGTCGAACCGATCGGCGCAGGGAATAGTTATAATCCCTACATATTGACGCGGGGGAGACAAAGGTCATTAGTTCTGGTCTTGTAAACTGGGAAAAACAGAATTTTCAGGGGAAATGGTGCAAAAGCGAAATGATCTGCTCATGAAGAGGGACATAATGGGAGTTTCTTCATGAAGGCAAAGCATGCAGGGTTCACTGTATAGGTCCTCTAGGATCAAGGAACAGGGAGTACAGGGATAGTGACAAAATGTTGTGTAACAGATGCCCCCTAAAGCGTGAAGGCTGAGTCGGAGTGAGGGATGAAATGCTTTATAAATCAGTGGGGGGAACCGATCTACCGTCATAAAACCTACAAGCAAGTAAAGATACATATACATAAACTAAGATCTATGTCAAATGATACATTAATCGCGGCATGGATGCATCCATCCAAAGAATGATCATGTAAATGGATCCAGGTATGGGCACAACCATCCAATAATGAGAAGGACCACATATGATAACTCATGGTCTAGTCGTAGCCAGCCATATGAGAGAGACATGCATATCATCATAACCATGTCACATCATTTTGCAACCTGGACTTTTGTGATTTGAATCCAGGTATTGCGCTCCAACACGACCCAATCAAAGTACAGATCCTAGCATACGAATAGATGTGTTGACGTCGAACATGCTAGAAAGTCGTTTGATTACCAGTAAATGATGTAAACTATTAACAAGTGCGAGAGGAACCACCAATAATGACAATGGCCCTCAAGGTACTATCAGCACAATTCATGAAATGTGAATACAAGAACTGAAGTCAAACACCAGTGAAATCACTCGATCGAAAGTCAAGGATGTGAACTTGTCATCGAGTGTGAAGAACTTGCCAATAGGGCTTGCAAGCTTTAAGGTCCTGGAAGGGAGTCTCTCGGTCAAATTCTCGAATAATGAGTTGATGTCGACGGAAAGCGACTATGTCGAAGGAGGGCCATAATTAATCCCATATCATCGACGTGAGATGAGAGGATGTAAATGATTTTGGATGATACAGAGAATCAGAATTAAGTGTAACTGCAGAAGGACAACTCTTGAACATATCGGCGACACAACTAGAAGTATGGCAACTTTTGGATCCATGGGATCGGTGATCATGATGACTTGGTAGAGATCAAATGGAAGGCAAAAATGAATAGCCTAAACCCAGGAAAGTCAACGATGCAGAGGATTATGTCCCAACCCGACTTGAAGCAAAGAGTGTCATGTTCAAGAGTGAGCTGCTGACATGACTGATAGATTTCCAAACTTCCCCCCACCATTTCTGGCGAGTACCCCAATTATTTTTTAATTGCAAGCTTGAAGGGGATATCATATGCTTGCACTGTAAGTTCACCCTTTGGACAAATCCAACCTAGTAAGTTTAACGAGCCCTAGGAAGGAGAAGCTCGTGTTTGTCATGGTGACGAATCCGATGTCGTTTAATAGTTTAACGGGTCCGAAAAAGGTGTAACTCAACATCTTTTTCATGTTTAGAGAGTTTTAAAAAGACACATAAAAGAAAACTCCACATGGTCCCTTTTCATACATTTATGTCTCTCGAGCCCGAAAATATAGAAAAAAATACTTGAGAGAACTGCTTGACCATTTCAGTCAAGAAGTACCATTTTCATAAATAGTGCCTCCCAACCTGAAAAAGGGGTAAACTTATACTGGCCGCATGACATTTCACATCCTTTAACGAGTTCAAAATGACAAGAGCTCAGCAATCTTTTTGAGTTTAAAGGGTCGGAAAAGAGCTGAAACGAACCCCCCATTTTTATTCTCTTTAACGAGTCAAAAGGGAAAAATACTCGACAATCTTTTCATATGAGTTTAACAAGTCGAGAAAAGAGCTGAAACGTGACTCATCCTGGAGGAACGAGTGGTATAAAGGGTAGAAATTGGTTCCGACAATGGAGGAACTGCTCAAAACATGTAATGGTCAAGGGGCTAGCTAATAAAACCACTCATCGCTATGGTCCCTCAGGAAAGGAAAAACAACCAAGTGAAAGCATATGATCTGCCAAAGATATGGTGGCGATGGAATAAAACAACCAAGGCTCATCTAGCAAAAATCAATTGATAAAAATAGCAATCACGAGATGTGATTTTGGCATGGGTTCATTTTTGCACAAGCTTGAACCATGGAGGACTCTGCTTGGATTCGGTTTCATGTTTACAAAAGCTTGAAATGAAAAACTATGCTTGCTATAAGTTTGCATGCTCCTAACATAATGACTCAATCAAGGTACATGCCCCCCAAGCTTTGTGTCAATCAACAAGGTGGATGGAATGAAGGTTCACTTTCGAGATCTTGGAAAGACTCAACTGGAATTTTACGAGATTGTAATCAAAGACTCGATTTGGAAAAGGGACTTACTTCATTTTTTAACGAGGTTGATGCAGTAAAAGAACTATCCTTGAGATCCTTGTTTCATTTTTTAATGAGCTTGACACAAGAAAAAGAACTATGCTCACACCCTTTGTTTCATTTTTTAACGAGGTTGACACATGAACAAACTATCCTCAAACATTGTTTCATCTTTTAATGAGGTTGACATAGAAAAAGAACTATCCCCATGACGTCTGTTCATGACCCATAAGAGAACATGGATCCTGAGAGGTCTTCACTAGATGGAAGAACCACGCTCTGGGAGGAATACATGTCATTTGGTACCAAGGATATATCAGGTTCCAATTCCCGCAGTACATAATATACAATACCATTTGTGTGATCATTAGCAAAGGTGGAGATGGAACGGGTAGCCACATAATTGACCTGTGGCAAGGAAGGTACTTCTTAAAAACAAGAGCCAATAGAGGACAATTGTTGCAAAGGAGGTGCTTGGTGACCAATGAATGAAAGTTGATCAATAGTCACAATTCTCCCTTCGTGCGAAAAACAAACCACATGGAAAAGTGAAGAAACAAGATCTCCCATGACATTAACATAGTTTTGTCCAAGGAGAATATTGAAATCTATGGGACTTTGGACTACCACCACGTCTATATAAACAATCTTTCCTCCCAAAGTAATAGGGAATTTTGGAAGGATACCTAAGGGTTGATTGGTTCCTTCGTTGAAAGCCAACAGATTGTGGGTGACAGGCACAAGCTGTGGGGAACCAAAAGCTTGCGAAGTAGTGGAAGACATGATGCTAACAGATGCACCTTCATCTAATATAGTGCCAGGTACTACCATATTATAGGCTTATACTGTGATCTGGAAAGGCACATAAGGTGGGAGGCGGAAAGCAGTCAATGGAACCTAATCAAAAGAGACGACAAAACTACTTGGTGGGCGTATCATATGATTGCCCCCATGTTTTACAGGAATAGGAGAAGGACTCTCTTGAACAATCGAGACGGGAGGGTCACTCTTCGATTCATGAGAATCTGAGGAGACGAAAAGAACATGAACAATATGATCACCACTCTCTTCCGGAATAGAGTGAGCAACTGGTGGCGGAACCATGTTGACACTCTTTTCGACCAATGGTTGGTTAGGAACATACACAAGAGAGTCACGGTCAGGAAGAGCAGGACAAGCAAGAGATGAATCCAAGTCAATCTCTTTACCAACCGGGAGAGGGTCAGAAGAAAGCCTCTGATAACAAATAGGAAGTTGGGGTTAAGGAGCTGTAAGGTTTTCCAAAACTTTGGAAGCTTTATCCATAAGAGGACAAAGGTGAAGAAGATTCTCTCCTTCACATAACCTACAGGGGAATCTAATCTTCCCTTTCTTCTTCTTACTATCACTAACCGAGAATGAAATGTCGACATGATCTCGAGAGGTTGATGGTGATGGTCGATCTAGATTTTGAGACCATACTTCTAAGACTCATGGAATGCTAGGACAGTCTCTGAGGACATGGTCACCCTTACATAGCCTTCAAGGGAATTTGACCTTCCGTGGAGGATCAAAAGGTTTGTCTGCGGGAGGTGCATTTGGAGTAACAACTGCACGGTTGGCCTCTCACTTATCTAACTTCTTCTTCTTTTCCTTCTTCTTCTTCTTCTTAGCCTCCTGGTTACTAGATTTGAAACTTTCACCAGGCGAAGTGGAAGAGGAGGGTAAAGAAATGGGGGAAGAAGGCGAGGGGTCAACCTTAGAATCATCGTGACGTGATTCAAATGAAGGAGACGTTTGGACAATAGTCGAGACACTCGGGACCACTGAGGTCGAAAATAACCAAACGGGGAAACCAATGGTTAACCCAGGGAGGGACAACGTTGCCATATAAGGAGCACCAACATTTCCAAAAGAAGGAAAAGGACTAGGATTACCATCCGAGGGGAACCCTTTACTGGTATATTTTGGGAATGTTTCCATTGGAATCGACTTTTAAAGAATTACTAAGGAAGATAAATTTTAGCAGGAATATTTCGTAGGAAGTTAATTTTAATACACTGAAACAAAACTTTGCCCTTTCATATTTTAAGAGTTAAGAAAAGGAAGAAAGGTGACTCTATCTCTTTTGATTGGATACGAGATCGAAAGGACAAGTGCCCAAACAATCTTTTAAGTTTAATGAGTCAAAAGATCAAATGACTGCTCTGGATGATATAGGTAAACAAGATTACCAGGCAACCGTGAACTACAGAATACCTCCCGGCGAATCGAGAAGTACGAGCAGGCAATCTCCCCAAATGATGTGTTCAGTGTATCACGTTTGCAAGGTGGCTGACTCAGCTTCCTAGGGATAAAGGATTTCAACCTAGAGGGGTCTCCCGTTATATACTCGACGGTACAAGGAGCACAAATCTGTACTAGTGCTGCCTAATGCTGAAGCTAATGACAGTTGCTAGATTTAAAGATGTTGGAACACGTCCCTAGCCTAGACCACTAAATGTGAGTGTTAAGTTTCAATGCTTCTTAGGTTAATTCAATAAATTTTAACGGTTGATCTTGAATTAGGTTTCAATTTCAAGGCCCTACTGCTATCATCTGAAAACTCCTATATGTAGCTGTATGAGAAAATAGATCTTTGGCTTCGATGAAAGTTATCACTAATTGAGAGATAGAGAACACAAAATTAATGCAACAATCGTAGAATGAATCTTTCACTAATAAATCTCCTAAATGCACCTAATCTTCCCTTAACAACAAAAGAAGTTTCATTTCATTTCCAATGCTTATGATGATGCAATTCTAGCTTCTCAATAACGCTACTAATACAATATTTTCGCCTAAGTAAACTAGAATGATGTTCTCCTTTTCATAAAATGCAAAATGAATCTTTCACATAAAGCACTTTAATGAAAATTTTCACAATTCAAACAAACAAGCATTAATCAAATCCAAAGCATTATAAATGAAAATAAAAGCAACTTCTTCCTTGAATCGAACAAACCAAACACTTAGATGCTTCAATCGACAAACCAAGCAATGTAATCTATGCTTGGAAAGAGAAAAGAGACACTGGAAATAAGAGAACAAATGAGACTCTTTTTCTCATTCTATTGAAAATGAAGCAAACAAAGCATCCTAGTCACTTCTAGGAGGAAGAAGAGAGTTTGAGGGTCAAGACAAATTGGCACTAGAATGGGAGAAATTCTTATTTTTTCTTAGCCCTAAGACCGGAGTGACTTTTGGGCCAAAAGTAGTGCCGATCGGCACGTCTAACCAATACTACAACTAGTGTTGATGGCTGATCGACATGACTTTATGGCCAAAACTAGCACCGATCGAGGGATTCAAAGAAAAAATAAAAATGAACTTCACATAGGGCCAGACTTAACACATCAGAGGGTGGGTTAAACCAAGCAAGAACACAAAGCAAGCTAAATGAAGCTTTCTAGTCAGGGAGAATATGGTCCGAAAGGCTTACGAGGTCAAAAACACAAGAGAAGAACACACTGGCCAAGATTGGGGTCTAGCCCTAATCTTCACTTACAGGGATCGGCGCGACTGCCTAACTGGCAACAAGCACTAGAGGCTGGTCGGTGCAACTGTTCCTCCAAAATCCATGCTGGTTGGCATGACTGTCAGCCAATTAAACGCATTGTTTGAGGGAACTAGGTAAAAATTAAAAAAATTTCAAAATAGGGACCAGATTTGCTACTATGAATTTTATACTTAGGCCAGTGAGCAGGAGAAAAGAAAGAAAACCAAAGGGAAAATGTGAAACTAGAAAAGTTCTCACAAAATCATGAAATCCAAAACAAACAAAAGACAGGATTTCCTTAGCGGAGTCGCCAATTTGTGGTGAAGTAAAATTATAAGTGCAGACACGAACGAATTCCTATAGCTAGATAATGGGTCTAGCCACAATAGATACATTCTATGCAATATTTCCTTAGGTTAGAATCAATCAAGAGGGCCTACCTCTTGGTCGCTTATCCTATTTGATGATGTCCTTGCTTGCTCCCTCCAAAAATCTCTCGCTTCCTTCTTCAAGCTCCTAAAACAAGTAAACAACAACAAAACACAAACATAATAATAGACAAATTGCAATTCAACCTACTTAACGAGTCAAGAAGCATTAAGACATGGATATGTAATATTACAAAACATGTAGGAAATCAATCGATAGTTGGATCTATTAATATCAAAGAGAGATTACAACCATTTGTCTTGACGTCACAGTCTTCCTCTGACAAGACTAGGTTCCCACACACTTCTACTAGCATTCCATGATGGCTTAAAACAACAATAGTTTAAAGGATATTCCCTTTAGAATTCACTTCAAACCCAAACACGCTTCTCCCTCACACAACTAGATGGTTACAACTAGTAATAACTTGTTTGTCTAATCAAAATAGTATACTCACACTCAGCCAATACCCTAACTAGCTTGTGCTTGGGAGGAAGGGAGGTTTATATAGGAAATATGGATGGGAGATGGATCCTCTTCTCATGGGAGAAGGACTTATCCCTTGAGGTAGTTTCATCATTATAAGGGAAAGGAGCCCAAATTATCATTCTCGACCCCATCCGGCCAAACCATTTACTAGACTTCCGTTACGGAGCTTCTAGAGCTGGAAGCTTTGGCTCCAAATGTAAAAAACTTTCCATAACAGGACTGACGTGACTGGAATACAACTCAGTCACACCGATCAGCGTGGGGAATAGTGCTAATCTCTGCACAGCGACATGGGGGAGACAAAGGTCATTAGCACCGATCTTGTAAACTGGGAAAAATAGAAGTTTCAAGGGAAATGGTGCAAAAGGGAAATGATCTGATCATGAAGAGGGACATAATGGGAGTTTCTTCATGAAGGCAAAGCATGCGGGGTTCACTGTAGAGGTCCTCCAGGATCAATGAACGGGGAGTGTAGGGATAGTGACAAAATTTTGTGTAACAGCCACCTAGGTTCAGTGTTGGTTTCTCCCTTTTGCACCAATGTTGGTCAATACATGTTGCTCCCTTCTACAGGTGCATTGATTCTATAAATTTAGGAAAAATAAAAATAATATTGAAGCTTCCAAGGGTTGTTTTAACTATTTACCATGGATAAGAAGCTCCAATCCTATGTGATCTTGGAGACTTCACCTTTTATCCCTTGATCTAATCCTCTTATCATATATGAATCTTAAGTCCATTATGGTAAATCCTAAACTACCATCCCTCTCCTATAAATTTACTTCCATCCATAGCATCAGGGTTGGATTTTGGAGATTGATAGTACCCTTATGTTGTTGCCTTGAACCTAAAGGAGTCATCATCTTCATGCATTAGGGTTGACATTGAGGTTTTGATTTGTGACAAGGAATGACAAGTCAACTTGGAGAGACATCTACAAAGTCAACTACTATTTATGATTGTCAACTCTCTACTATATTTTTCAATACAAAGAGTATCTTGTTTTCCTATATTTGTTGTGTTATGTTTTCACTCATGTATTTCTATGCCGTGTTGATTCATTGAATAAGGATGTTAGACTATGGTACTTGGTTTTCTTGGATCCTTTGCTTGTTTTAGACGTGTGTTCAGGTTCTACTTATAGCACTTTGAGCTACAATTGAAGCTTACAAGTGAGGAGGAAAGGAAATATTGCTACAAATTTGAGGTAGGCCTCTTTCCCATTCTCTAAGGAAAACTTTATATTATTTTCCTTCTATTATTCTACACCAGTCCACTAGGTCTAAGGAATTCACCTTTTTCTGTAATCGTAAATTCTGCATAACAAATTGGTGACTCCACTGGGGAACAATTTCTTCCCTTAGTAGTTTCGTTGTGTTGAAAATATGATGGTAGGTTAACCCGATAATGCAATATAAATCAAAGCAAAATAATATAACCTACTTCTACTATCAATTTGCAGAAGCTTAAAGATCGAGCTGAACAATATAACTAGAAGAAGAAGAATCAATAACACAATACACATGAAAATTATTTTGGGAAATCCTCAATTAAAAACCCCACACTATTGTATTATCATACATGGTGGAAATACATAGGAATTATACAAGTCCTTAGCTCTCACAGCTAGCCAGCTCTTAGTACAATCCTCACAGATGCTCATAGGAAATCTTGGCTTCTCTCTAGCCTTCCTATCCGCCCTCCAAGCTCCTATTTCCTTGCTCTGTTCCTTGTTGATGATTCTCACGTTACCAAGTGGAAAAACTCAATTACCAAGTGGATGATCTTCCTCCAAAATTGCGCAATCCTCAAGGATAAATCCTTGACTCCATGCATGAGTTTTCTCCATGAGATAACACATGCAACTGATAGTACAATGTCCTTGACTTTAATGTTAGTTGGGTATTTCTCAGAATAGACATGCATGAGTTTCTAATGAGGGAATCTTCAGTTAACTGGAGTAGCACTAGTTGAGTGCATGCATGCATCAACTGACTGTTAACTGAATATTAGTTCCTCAAATAGTTTGGAACTAATTTAACTGGAATTAACTCATTAAATTGAGTTAAGTAATTACAACTCAAATATAACTCAATCTTATCTCCTTAATTTAAGGGATAACTCTTGCATGGATTCAGAAGGACTTCTAACTTGAATTTATCCAGCTAATTAATTTAAAATAAATAAATTAATTATTTCCAAGTAGCTACTAAGATTAAATTCGATTTTAATTCACAATTTAACTCAAGGAAAAATTAAATTGGAATATTCTTGTTGCCATATTTCAACACTCTCTCTCAACAAGAAAGGGAATATCTGCCACCCTAATCCTGTCTCTATGAAACTTGAGTTTACACTTTGACAATGTCTTTGTCAAAATGTCAGCATCTTGCTCTTCTGTCGAAATATATTGTAGCAACATGATCCTCTCGACCTATGAAAAGCCACAGGAAACAACTCTTGCCTTATGCTTCTCCACACTACCATCAGCCGCTTGCTTTACCTTGTAAATCCAACGGGAACTCACAACTGACTTGTTCTCCAATCTTGGAACCATGTCCCAAACACTGTTACGAACTATGGAGTCATACTCCTCCACCATAGCAACAACCCAAATTGGTTGTTGCACTACTTCCTTAAAGGAAGATGGCTCGGTCTCAACGCATTCCCCAGCAAGGGCCATGTATCCAGTGTACCTCTCAGGTGACCTCCTCTATCTGCGCTAAGAAGATGGTGCTCCCACATTCTCTCTCGCATCCTCCATCAATCTGTCAGCTTCTTTTGTGCGCTTCCATCAATCTCTAGAAGACTTTGCTTGAGTGGATGTCTCCACTCCTAAAATCTTTGCATGTGGCTGCTCCACATCAGTCTGAGGCTCCTTCTCCTTAAGAACCAACAGTTCCTCCATAGCCTGTAGTTAGAGCTCCCTCTCAAGGGAAACTCGCATGGCCTTCTGCTCATCAAACTTGATATCTCTACGAACCACTGTCCTCCGACTGGTAGGCAAGTACACCCAATAGTTACGAGGTGTATCATTATACCCCACAAATATCCCCAACTCTATTGTCGGCTTAAGCTTCTTCCATGCATCCTTTGTCACATGTCAATATACCAATGAGCCAAAGATCGTGAAGTGACCCACATCTGGTCTCTTATCAGAGAAAGCTTCCTCTGGTGTCTTCATCCCAAGTATGTGGTGCAGGCTTCTATTCTGTAAATAGACCGTTGTGTTGCATGCCTCAACCCACAAGTGAAGTGGTACACTTTGGTCATGAAACATTGCCCGTGCTGCCCCTACAATAGTTTTGTTCTTCCTCTCGGCCACCCTATTCTGTTATGGGTTATGAGGTGCCATCAACTCTCATTTAATTCCTTCCACTACACAGAAGTCCTTAAACTCTTGAGAGACATATTCTCCACTATTGTCACTTCTCAAGGCCTTGATCTTCTTCCCTGACTCTTTCTTCACCAAAGCTTTGAACTCACAAAACTTTTTGAAAGTTTTGTCCTTCTTCTGCATGAAATAAATCCAACATTTATGAGAATAGTCATCAATGAAAATCACATAATACCTTTGCTTTGATGTGGATGCCGTCGAGAATGGTCAACACAAATCAGTATGAACTTACTCTAAGATATCCTCTGGTCAACTGTCTCGATAATGAAAGGAAGACTTGGTGTACTTTCCCAAGGTACAACCTTTGCATGTGTCAACTTGCTCAAGTTTACCTTTGGGAAGTCCTGTAGATATTTGCTACATTATCTTCAAAGCCCCATGATGCAAATGGCCCAACCGCTTGTGCCACAACTTGCCAATGTCTTGGCTTTTCAACAATTCTACTTTCATACTCAATGCTACACAATCATCTACCTCTAGTTTATAGATATTCTTCACCCGAATACCTATACTCTTGGTCTGAACCATAGCTATGTGTCTTAGGAATGCCTTTCCTTTACTGAAGACAACATCATAGCCTTGGTCCTCCAACATAACGACCGATACCAAGTTCTTCTTTAGTCCAGGCACATACATCACATCTATTAAGGTGAAAGGAGCTCCATGCTCCCTTTGAAAAGCAACCATGCCCACTCCTGAAACACTATACCTTCCATCGTCACCCATATCTATGCGCATCTTGAGGTCTTTCTCCTCCAAGGAACTGAATAAATTTTTTTCACAGGTCATGTGGAATGACGATCCACTGTCAGGATACCAGACACAACCCATCATCGATGAAACCATGCATGCGATGAGGGTAAAGTCCATTTTGAACTGAGAGGCTAACGCCTCACCTTCCGATCCTTTTGAGGATCCCTTCTTGGACTTCTTTGATGGTAAATTAGTCGCATAATGTCCCATCTTGTGACAATTAAAGCATCTTACTTTAGACATGTCACCCTTCTTCCCTCCTTGAGAAGAATTCGATTTGGAATGGGAAGCCTTCCCCTTCCCTTTCCTTGCCTTACTTGATAAGGCTAGATTTTCTTCATCATCATTCTTGGATGAAGAACCATCTCGTGTGCTCCTCTTGATCTCCTCTTGCATAAGATCCAACCATAGTTGTTCCCAATTCGGAAGTTTATCCCTTCCATTCATAGAGTCTTAGTAGTTATTCCAACTCTTTGGAAGGCCAAGGAGATCGAGGCTCACCATATCATCATTGGAAGTAGTTATTCCCACATTGTCAAGCTCATCTCTGAAGGTGGTGAGCTTGTTCAGATATGTGGAAATAGTATCGCTTCTCCATCTTGATTCTTCAAAGCTTATCCTTGAGCGCCAATTTCCTTTGATCGCTATTGTTCTGGTAGAGGTCCTTCAATGTCTTCCACATTGAAAATGGAGTATCCTTCCCATGGATACTCGAAACAATATGGTTTCAAACTCCCTCAAGGATGACCCGTCTTGCCTTCGCCACATACTTCTTCCACTCAGCCAACTCTTGTGCATTAGTTGAAGCTAGCTTTGGGATTTTTTGATCAATGAATTCCTTCAAGCCATTTTCTTCTAATACAACCTCCATTCTATCTTTCCATGCTATGTAATTCGAGCTATCTTCCGAGGCATAGTCAAGTCTCAAGCCAAAGAATGCCATTGGCAAACCTTGAAGTATGATAAGAATTCGATATGCACCTGCAACCTCGAACTTCAAACTTCAAATCCTCTTCTCAGTATACTGTTCACTGCTCTAATACTATGTAGAGATTTCTACAAATATAGCTCTCATACCATGTAGAAAATTTCTACAAATATAGCTCTCATACCATGTAGAAAATCTGATGGTAGGTTAACCTGATAATGAAATATAAATCAAAGTAGAATACTATAACCTACTTCTACTATCAATTTGCATAAGCTTAAATATGGAGCTGAACAATATAACCAGAAGAAGAAGAATCAATAGCACAATACACATGAAAATACTTTGGGCAAAGCCTCAGCTAAAAACCCCACACTATTGTATTATCATATATGGTGGAAATACATAGGAATTATACAAAGCCTTAGCTCTCACAGCTAGCCAGCTCTTAGTACAATCCTCACAGATGCTCATAGGAAATCTTGGCTTCTCTCCAGCCTTCCTCTTTTCCCTCCAAGCTCCTATTTCCTTACACTGTTCCTTGTGGATGATTCTCCTGTTACCAAGTGGAAAAAATCAATTACCTAGTGGATGATCTTCCTCCAAAACTGTGCAATCCTCAAGGATAAATCCTTGACTGCATGCATGAGTTTTCTCCATGAGAGAACACATGAAACTGATAGTACACTATCCTTGACTTTAATCTCAGCTGGGTCTTTCTCAGAATAGACATGCATGAGTTTCTGATGAGGGAATCTTCAATTAATTGGAGTAGCACTATTGAATTTAGGCTTCTGTGATCCATATCAAATTTGAGAAGAATCTTCGGCGAAACTCACATAGAGATAATTTTGTCGATGCGTTTCGAACCAACCAGTGTGGTTCATCATCAGGACAAGTTGAGTGCTTGCATGCATCAACTTGATTGTTAACTCACTATTAGTTCCTCAAATAGTTTGGAACTAGTTTAACTAGACTTAACGCAGTAAACTGAGTTAACTAATTATAACTCAAATATAACTCAATCTTATATCCTTAATTTAAGGGATAACTCTTGCATGACTTCAGAAAGACTTCTAACTTGAATTTCTCCAACGAATTAATTTAAAATAAATTAATTAATTATTTCCAAGTAGCTGTTAGGACTAAATTTGATTTTAATTCACACTTTAATTCAAGGACAAATTAAATTGGAATATACTTGCTGCCATATTTCAACACCTTGACCTTAGCACCTTTTTTTACCTCTTTAACCAACCTTGATTGATTCACTCAAATCTTGATTGACCTTAGGAAAACCTTCTCTGAGCTTGGTTTTATTTTTTGTGTCATATTTTGGTTGAATTTGCCTCAGCGCATCCCTTGGTCTAGAGACAGAGTGCTTCAACGCAGTCTCTCCTTCTCCGCACCTGCACTGTAGAGCACTAATGCTTGTTTTGCACCTACGCTGATCCTTGTAAGATGCAAAAAATGATTTTCTTGCCTTTATCTCTAATTTGCTTTGGTCCCCTATTTTCCTTTTGCCTTTGAGTGTGTCATTATCTCTAAAAATCCTTCACTTAGTTTTCTTTAGGTGTTATTATCCTTTGATAAGAATTTGTTTGGATTTTCCTTTGTTCTTTTCATTTAGGACATTGGAAAACGTTTTCTTGATCATTGATTGTTTGATGAAATTGATATTAGAGTCATCATTCTGTGTGGTTTCTCTCATCAGTGAATTACCAAACATCTTAGTTTCCATTTCATTTGAAGATTAAGAGGATTGAAATGAAAAATATCATAATTTTTCATTTTGCATTGCATTGAGGCTTTTGTGTGTGAAATTGGAAATTGGAACAATAACATTAGGGAGTTTAGCTTAACAATTTTTTTTTTGATGCATTTTGTATGCCGAATTACTCTTTGTTTCTTCCCTCCCGTGCATAGGTTTTCATTGAAAATAAAATATTTCATTTTATCATGCTAGATTGCATTGTTAGGATATTTGGGTGGAATTCGTGATGAGCCTTGAAAGCTGAAACCTAATTCAAGATAAACTTTAAAAATTGTTAAATAAATCTTACTAAGCATTTGAAATATTAGTGCAAACATTTAGAGGTCTAGGCTAGAGATGTGTTCCGAATTCTAAAAACATAGGAGCTGTTGTTTTTTCCAGCGTTGCATTCCATGGGTGATATCTCGTTCCACGTACCTAAGTGTATAAGATTGTTATCCACGTAGCTCCAAGTATATTGGATGATGCTCCATGCATGAAAATTATATGGGAATGATCTGATCGTACGGTTATGAATTAGAAAACACTAATATGGACCGTTCTTCCATGTACCTTTGGGTATATTTTAGAAGTCCCCACTAGGTTGATATCCTACCATAGGTAACTGAGTTGAGCGCTTTGTATACTTTGATACACCAAACCCAAAATTTGGGGATATTTCCTACCTGTACATAATTCCTTGCTTCACCAAGTTGGTATATTGCAGTTCACAGTTGCTTGGTAATCCCTTTTTCCTAGTTAGCCCTTTGTTTTATCTTGTGTCTTTAACTCTAAAATCAATTAGTTGACCGCGAAACAACATCCTTACTATGGAACACCTCCTTAGTGGGTATTATATTGAGACTAATGGTGATAGTTCCCAAGTCTACCAATCAAGGAAACCCCTCTGATGGGAATCCTAGTCCTTTTAATCCTTTTGGAAATATTGGTGCTCCTTATATGGAAATGTTGTACCTTCTTGGATTTACAATTAGTTTTCCAGTTTGGTTATTTTCGACCTCTTTGGTTCCGAATGTCCAAACTGCTTCTCAACCAAGTAGTCATCCACCTGGACAACATCAACCTCAAGTTGATCCTTTTCCTTCTTCACCTGATGTTTCTTCATCCCTTTCCTCCTCCTTGCATGGTGAAAGTATTGATCATAGTAACTAGAAAGCTAAGAAGAAGAAGAAATAGATGAAGAGGAAGAGGAAAAATAAGCAGGGGGCAACCAAACAACTATTTTTACCAATGCAACTAGTATTGAGAAGCCTTCCAATTAGCCCTGCAAAGTTAAATTCCCTTGCAATTATGTAAGGGTAGATATTATCTTGATATTCCCAAGGTTTTAGAAGTGTGGTCCACAAGCTCACATTAGCCTTTGTCGCCGATTTCTGGAGATCACGCTGGTGACAAACTATCAACTGGTGATCATAAGGTTCACATCAAGAAGGGTTAAGTTAAATTTCCTTGTAAGTTATGTGAAGGGAATAATCTAATTCACCTTTTCCCTTATATGGATTAAGCATCCAAATTGTTGGGAAATATTATTGTTTGTAAACAACAACTTCCGACTGGCTATCAGAAGCTTTCCTCGAATCCTCCACTAGTTGATGAAGTGATTGATCAGAATCCATCTCCAGTCAGTCCCACTCTCTTAGAACATGAATCACATGAGTCCATTCCCAACCAACTATTGGTTGAGAAAATGGTTGACTCAATTCCACCTTCAGTTGATCATACCTTTCCCGTAGAGAGTGAACTTCATACCACTCTAGTTCTTATCATTTCTTTAAATTCTAGTGAACTGGTGGGAAATTCTCTCATTCCAACAACACAAGGGGAAATCCTCCTATTACCATGACGCATGGGGGAAATTCTCACATTCCCACAGTACAAGGGAGAATTTCTCCCATTCCCACAGCACAAGGGGGCATTTCTCCCGTTCCCACAACAACCCACCCCCCAAGTAGAATGGTTACTTCCTTTGATTGGGGTTGACTGGCAGGATATTGTCTTCCTGCTTTTGTGCCCTTCTGGATCATAGTACATGATTATAATATGCTTGTAGCTGGCATAATCATAGAAGAAGGTGCATTTGTTACTTTTTTTTCCTCAACTATTTGGAAAGCTTTAATTTCTCTACAGCTTTTTCCTGTTACCCAAAACATGTTAGCCTTTAACATAGGAACCAATCAACCGTTAGGGATCCTTCCTCAATTGCCTATTACTTTGGGAGGAAATATTTTCTATATCAATGTGATGGTAGTCCAAGACCATTTGGAGTTTTATTTACTCCTTGTGCGTGCCTATGTTTATGACATGGGAGCTCTTGTCACTTCACTCTTTCATATCATGTGTTTCCCGCATGAAGGAAGAATCGTGACCATTGACCAACTTTCGTTCGTTGGTCCTAATCTAACTCCCAATCAACCAAATTTCCTAAATCGTCCTTATATGTAAGTGGTATTTTTCCCGCCACAGATTAATTATGGGACAACATATTCCATTCCTATGTCTACGGATGATCTATTAGGTGATGTAGTGCATCATTTACTAAGAGCACTAACACCTGATATTTCCTTTGGATCCTTTGATATGTAACCATTCTAGAGAATTCTTCTCCCATATTAAGAGAGATTCTTGGAAGCCATGGTCTCTAGGGATCCATTATTAATATATCCAAAGATTCTAAAGCATATTTCTTTTTCTTGTGTCAAGCTCATTAAAAAATGAAACAATATTCCGGAGTAGAGTTCCTTTTCTTGTGTCAAGCTCAAAAAATGAAACAAGTTGTTATGAGCAGAGTTCCTTTTATTGTGTCAAGCTCGTTAAAATATGAAACAAGGTCCTTTGAGCATAGTTCTTCTCCTGTGTCAAGCTTGTTAAAAAGTGAAACATACCCCCTTCCAATTTGAGCCTATGACTAGATCTTGTAAATTCTTAGTTGACTCTTTCACTTGATCTTGTAAATGAACGTTCATTCCATCCACCTATTAGTAACTAGTAGTGAATGAAATGAAGCTTGGGGGGAATGTCCATAGAATCACATTATTATCGTGCGGGCATGAAAACTTGTGTCAAGAATAGTTTTTCCTTGTCTCAAGCTTGTGTAGAAATGAAACCACTCTCAAGCATAGTTTTTCCTTGTTTCAAGCTTGTGTAAAACTCAAACTACCAAGCACTCTCAAGCATAGTTTTTCTTTGTTTCAATATTGTGTAAAAATGAAACTACTTTCAAGTAATCTCAAGGTTAGTTTCCCATGTTTCAAGCTTGTGTAAAAATGAAATAATTATCATCCTATCCTTTGCAATTGCTATTTTTATCAGCCTTTTTCTTCGAGACGAGCCTTGGTTTTCTCATTCCATCATCACCATCTGCTTGGCTGATTATATGCTTTCACTTGGTTGTTTTACCCTTTCCTGAGGAAAAACTATAACTAGTGGTCTTATTAATCAACCTCTTGACATCTACATGTTTTGAGCAGTTCCATCATGACCAAAATTAGTTGCTTCCCTTTATACCACTCGTTCCTCTAGGAGGGGTCCTCTTTCAGCTCTTTTCAGACTCCCAAAACATGAAAAGATTGTCGAGCACTTGTCTTTTTGAACTCGTTAAAGTAAATGAAAAGACGTCTACTTAGTATAAGTTTAACCCTTTTCCAGACTGAGATAGACTATTTATGAAAAAGGAATACCTTAGTCGAACATGGCTAGGAGGTTCTTCTAAGTATATTTTTATGCCTTTTTGGACTCAAGAGACTATTTATGAAAAGGAACCTTTGGAGTTTTTTTTTTCCTCTTTTTCAAATTATTTAAACATGAAAAATGTGTTGAGTTTCACCTTTTTTGGACTCATAAAAACATCAAACAATGATGAACTTGTTGAACATGATGAGACTGAACCACTTCTTCTCAGGTTGTTAAAAATATTCAGAGGGATTGATCTGGAGGATGAACTTATAGATCAAGCATATGTTACCCTCCTCAAGCTTGTCAAAAATAAAAAGTTATTGATCATAAATAGTTGGGGTAATTGGGAAAATAGGGCAGTCGACCTATTAATGGCAGCTAGTCACTCTTGAACATGACACTCTTTCACTTCATCTCCATGATTGCTGGGTTGGGAAATCTACTTGTCTCTTTGGCTCATCACACCATATCTAAAGCCTCCACATTCATTTTTTGGTCAATGATTCCAACTCCATAAAGTGTCACTGATATGGTCAGGAGAAGTGCTTCAGTTGATATCTACTACAATTCTCTTAAGCCTTCATTCATGTCTACCGTTCTTGAAGAAGTTACACATCAACATCATTCTGTCTCAATTATTGATACTCATTTTGTGTCATTGATGGGGGATACATCAAGGCCCTCCTGCAATGGGTCGCTTCTTGTCGACATGAACTCATTATCCAGGAAGTTGACTTAGAAACTCTGTTCAGTACCTTGGAACTTTCATACATCAATGGCAAGTTACCTCACTCTCGGCGACAAGTTTTCATCATTGATCTTAGACCGGAAATTTTTTCATGGTGTTTGACTTTAGCTCATTTATTCACACCACATAGATTGTACTCTAGTACCTTGAGAGACATTAACAACATCAGTGGTTCTCTCGTGTCTGTTAACAACTTACATCATTGGTTAGTAATCAAATGGTGTCTACCATGTTCGACTTCAACTCACTTATTAACATGGTCAGATTCGTACATTGGACGATCAAGTGAATGAGATAGAAGATCCCGGATCTAGTTTCATCCATCTGGGATGTGATTTCAGGATTAATACAATATTATAGAGTATGATGGCTATGATCATACATATATTCATCTAAGAATGGGCTCACTCTCTGTCATCAGTAGATGAAACTTCTTAATCATTGTACATATAATGTTAACTTATGTGCTGAGTATGGGTATGCCTCCCTCAATAAAGATATCATGATGAAAATGTATTGTAATAGATGATGATCTCAACCAATTGTTCTTGATCTAGACTTGTCACAAGGTAAAACACTTCATTCATGAGTTGCCACTTCAGACTTTGTGCTTTAGGGGGGAATTTGTTATAGGCCATCTTGTCACATGTGTTCAATAGGCCAACAAACCAGATCAATCAACATCCATGAACATGTTGTCATCATTCCCTCACAAAGCCCTAAGCATGACCTTTCCAAAAGATTGAATTTCTAGGATTAATTGCTCAAAATCAATATTTTTAGCCCCAACACACCCTGTCCCTTTAGCCACCTGCATTCAATGTTGGTTTCTCCCTTCTGCACCAGCACTAGTCAACACATGTTGCTCCCTCCTCCAGGTGCACTCATTCTATAAATTTGGGAAAAATAAAAATAATTATGAAGCTTCCTCTTCCAGAAGCTTCCAAGGGTTTTTTTAACTATTTACGATGGATAAGAAGCTCAAATCCTATTTGATCTTATCTTGGAGACTTCACTTTTTATCGCTTAATCTCATCCTCCCATCATATATGGATCTCAAACCCATTATGGTAAATCTTACACTAACATCCCTCTCCTATAAATTTACTCCCATTCATAGCATCAAGGTTGAATTTTGGAGATTGATAGTACCCTTATGTTCCTGCCTTGAACCTAAAGGAGTCATCATATTCCTGCATTAGGGTTGGCATTGAGGTGTGATTTGTGACAAGGAAGGACATGTCAACATAGAGAGACATCTACAAAGTCAGCTGCAATTTATGGTTGTAAACTCTCTACTATATTTGTCAATACAAAGAGTATCTTGTTTTCCTATATTTGTTGTGTTCTCTTTTCACTCATGTATTTCAATGCCTTGCTGATTCATTGAATATGGATGTTAGACTATGCTTCTTGGTTGTTGTGGATCCTTTTCTTGTTTCAGTCGTGTGTGCAGGTTCTAATTATAGCACTTGTAGCTACAATTGAAGCTTACAAGAGAGGAGGAAAGGAAAGCTTGCTACAAATTCGAGGTAGGACTCTTTCCCATTCTATAACATCTCTAAGGAAAACTTTATATTATTTGTCGTCTGTTATTCTAGACCAGTCCACTAGGTCTAGGGAATTCACCTTTGTCTACGACTATAAATTCTGTATAACATAGGGACCTTAAGAAATAACACATTGTCTCACCTCATGTTTGTGGTCGATGTCCTATGCATAGGGGAAGCTAAATTTCAGAGTGGGAGTCCTTCCATAAGATATTTGAGAAATTTGGCAAAGCATCAGGGCTGAACATTAACAAAGAAAATATAGAGTTAATTTCGAATGATGGGGACTTGATGGAGATACTTGAGATTGCCTCTTTATTTGGTGTGAAAAATTGTCCTATGTTTGATGGATTTAAATACTTGGTATGTTTTTTAAAACCTTGCATATATAGTATCCAAGATTAGGCTTGACTCATCACAAAATGTTAGGTCCGTATAATACTAGTGTAACCCCTTATTTTTATTAGCACAACCCCCTTTGTGCCCATGTAGTCCCCATATTGTTATTATTGTTCCCCATAGAATCCCACTAGTGTCATTATTGTGCCCTTACATTATTATTGTTATGTCGGCTCTGATTATATTATGACCCCTTAAACTCCTATATATAGAAAGGAGGCCTTGTCATTTGTATCATCAAAGAATGGTTCATTGTGTAATGTAAAGGAGGTTTCCCCCTTGAAGAGGCTGAATTATAAGGCATTGATCTATATTTTCTATCTTTTTGTGAGTTGGTTTCCTAACATTTGGCATCAGAGCTTTGGATTCTAGGGTTTTACTGCTCCAAACAGGTCATCATGGAATTTTCGCTATAACTTTTTCACTACAAAGTTTAAGAAGCTAAAAAAAAAAAACCCATTTTAGAAAAGATCGCTCTAACCTCAAGTCTAAATTTCAAATCTTGTATTTATATATTTTCAGAGATATGATATGAGGAAGTTAGGGTTTTTGCAAGATCCAAAATTTCATCTCAAACAGGTCATCATGGAATTTTTGCTATAATGTTATTTCCACAAAGGTTCAGACTTTGAACTTAAAACACATTTTATCCTAAATCTTGGTGAAGTTTGGGTTTGAATCTTAGATATTTTCTCGCTATATTTTCGAAGATATAATCTGAGGAATTTAGGGTTTTTGTAGACTCTAGAATTAAATTCTAAACAGGTGACCTTGGAAAAATCATCATAACTTTGCCTTTGAGAAACATATTGAAATTTCGTAAGAAGGTACAGAAAGAGGACATGCTTTATTTTTTATGGGAGAATTTTGAGAACCTAAGGTGGAAACAATGACACTCAGCATGTCGTACAAGTTCACTCTACCGAACTAGTCTATAATTAGGTCATCGCAGGAGATTGGGAATAAACCTTTCTTCAGGAATCCAATTGTGATCAGACTTGCGAAGTGAGAAAGAGGACTCAGAGGGATATTACAAGCCAAAACTTCAAAAATTAAAGACCTGAAGTTACAAAGTTACAGTCGTTTCAAGATAGAGCTCCTAAAATCAAGAAAAAGTGAGATGAGGAAGTTTGACGACAAGGATCCGGTAAATTGGATACTACAGATGGAGAAATATTTCGATCTACATGGTGTACCACTGTTAAAAATGGTATGTATTGCATCTAATTATTTATAACCAAATCAATTTTTATCGTATAAAGAGCTTTGTTCTCGTAAACCACTTGTCATGTGGTCAATTTTCATAGAGGAAATGATAACACATTATGAGGATACCAAGAGCAACACCTTCTTTAGCCAATTGATAAATCTCAAACAAAAGGGTTCAATGGCAGAGCACATTGAGGACTTTCCAAAATTGAATATAAGGGTAAATTTTATTCTAGAGAAGAAAAAGATAAATAGTTTTATGTATGCCATGGAAGCTGATATCAATGGTATGAAACCATATATTGGAAGAAAGGAATGGAAGATTTGAAGAAAGACATGGAAGGTTTGAAGGAATGTGGGACAAAGCTGCTACAAGAAAGGCCTCCTAATGATGAAAAGGATCAAGAAACATCAAAAGAAGAGGATATACACCGGGAACCAACCCTAGAGAAAGAACAAATGAATCCAACCATATCTTGTATTGCAACGGCAGGAATTATCACTCCTCAAACTCTTAAGATAGAAGGACATATCAAGAAGAAGAAGGTTGAAGCAATGAAATATCAGGAAGAAAAGTATCAGGAAACATCTAAGAAAAGGAGACTCACCCGGAACCAACCCCAGAGAAAGAAGAAATGAATCCGACCATATCTTGTAATGCATTGGCCGGAATTTCCACTACTCAAACTATCAAGATAGAAGGACATATCAAGAAGAAAAATGTTCAAGAAGTGAAAGATCACATCAAGCATTAAGAAATGAATCCAACCATATCTTGTAATGCATTGGAATAAATTACAACCCCTCAATCTCTCAAGATAGAAGAACATATCAAGAAGAAAAAGATTCAAGTAAGTGAATGATCACATTGAGCATCAACAACAAGTTCTCCAACTTTTCAAGGATAGCACCACTTTGGTGTAGAATCAAGTGAAACAATGGGAAGATCAACATCGCAATGAAAGTATTTTTGATGTAGGTGATTGGGTATTTTTACAGCTACATCTCAAGCAAGCTGTTTATGAGAAGGAAATGTTGGCAATACTACATGCACTTAAGAAATGGCGACCTTACTTAATGGGAAGATACTTCAAGGTAAAGATGGATCATGATAGTCTTAAATACTTTTTAGAACAAAGATTATCTTTAGAAGAACAGAAAAAATGGGTCACAAATATGTTGGGTTATGACTTTGAAATCATCTACAAAAAAGGGAAGCAAAATGTTGTTGCACATGCACTCTCAAGAAAGGATGAGGATGCCGAAGCATTATTTTGTGCTATTTCTATTACCCAACCAGATTGGATAAATGAAGCAAGGGATGAAAGGAAGAAGGATGAAGAAGTGTGGCCACTCATTCAAAAGTTGCAGAAGATCTCAGTTAAAACAATATTGCCAGAACTTGATGAGGAAGGAAAAACCATATTGGAGCCTGGAGCAGTCACAAAAATAAGAACCTAACAAATACGAAATCAATCAATTTCAGAGTATGTCATCAAGTGGAAGAAATTACCCACTGAAGATTCCACATGGGAGGTGTTTTACCTTAAGAAACCAATTTCCTAGTTGTGTAGAGATTGTGCTTAAGACATTAATGTTTATAATTATTGTCACTTGTTTGTCACTTAATTGTATGTTGTATTCTCAAATGAAGGACCTGAAAGACTTGGTTTTAGAACCTCAATACTTAGGTGACATGATAATCTCAGAATTCCATTTGATTGTTGAATATAAATTATGAATGAAGAAATCTTGAAGAATTCATAGACAATATGATGTTTTACACATACTCTACTATCTGTGACACTTGGAGAAGTTAAAGATAATATGTTTTCTTAAACATAAACTACTATCTATAACTTGGAAGAATTGAAGAGGTGGGAACTTCAAGTATATAAGTTCTCTTTTAAGGGATTTTAACTTCATTTACATAAGAAAATAAAGACCCGCAGCTTCATTACCATACTTAAAGGAACAAAACATTTAATGACACATAACAAAGAAGTCACAAAATCATACCCAACAATGTGTGGAAAACTTCTAATCCTTTCATTAATAAATAGTTGTATCAGGAATACAGTGACCTAGTCTCTAGGCTCTCCAAAATTTGAACCTCCTCTCTATGGATTTTCCTCTTTTTATACACTATGAGATAGTTGGTAATCACCAAAATTGTCAAACTACCTAACTATCCTCTAACTTCTTCGAAGTAAAGGTTATTACAGAATATTTCTTAGAGGGTAAAAGACACCTCATTCTCAAGAAAATAAAATAACAGGAAGTAATGGAAATTAGAAAGTGATGGTTGTTCGTTGTTCGAATCTGTAGCTTGAGCTTGTGGTTTTGATGATGTATTTGTGTTGCTCTATCATCCATTAATGGAGTAGTGGATGAAGTGGTGAGGTATGGTGAGTGACGTGGACAATTAATAGATGAAAGAGACGTGGGGTGAAAAGCTTTGGGAGCCCACTGTGGGGGTAAAGAGTGTAAGAGAGCTTCAATGAGGTTGAACCCCTACAGTGATTTCAGGCCACACATTTTGGTCAACCATGCTAATGTCACAGTCAACTATGGGGGTTGAGCTTTAACTAACCTTCGTGCTCATTGCTTCCCTGCAACACACCTCAACATACTTATACAGCTATCACTTGATCGCACCTCTTGAACCTGCATGACCTTTAGAAAATGGATTGATTATTACGAAACTCAAAAAATTAAAAACCTAGTTCATAAACTTGTCACGTCCACCTTTTCAACTCCCCTTTGACTCCCATATGGAGTCGATAGTAAATAAAGCTAAGGGTTAATGATTTATCGGGCCTGATTTTAAAGATAGAACCTGATTTCTTGCCGACTTGATATCTGTTGGCGTCATACAGCCCTGATAGGAAATAAAAATTGTCAGTTAATGATTTATCGGGTCTAATTTAAAAGATAGAACTTGATTACTTTCTAACCTGATACTTCGACCCGATATTTGGTTCGGACTCCAGTGAATTAAACCGTATTCGATACACCATCGTGTCTAATTTCCAAAATAAATCCCATTCTAGTTAACTATGCGATTGCCGTATGATCTGTGGCCTGTTGATTGGACGACCCAGATCTTCTCACGGGTTTATCAATTTCAAAGTCATTAATAATATAAAATCAACCATTTCTTTCAAATATTCAGATTTCTTTTTATTTTCGTTAGAACATAATATTTGATTTTTCTTTCATATTTTGATAAAACTGAAAATAAAACTTAAATAACAATGGATGCTACAACATCTAGCTCCACCTAGGGATAGTGCTTTTGCCACAGAAGCACTAAGAACCGCAGATCAGTGCCTTCACCTCGGGCATGGAGTCATATATTGCTTAACCAATTCTAATTCTATGGCATTTGTACATTGAATTCATTGCAGTATCTAAAATGATAGGATGCTTATGTTTCAGAACTAGAAGTAATGCTTGAGGTACTGCCCATTGACAGGAAGCTGCAGAGTTTCACCATCAATATTCTCAAGAAGAAAAGTGTTATTGGACCTTGCTTCAACAATTCTAAAAGGGCCATACCATAGAGGATCAAACTTCCCATGCTTACCCTTATCTTCTCTTCCGATATCCGATCTTAATACTAGGTCTGCAACTTTAAAATCAATCTCCTTGGCTTTTCTATCAAAAATAATTTTCATCTTTGATTGGTACATAATTAGATTGTCTCTTACCTTGTCCCTGTTTTCACTTAGCTCCACTACTTTATTCATTCTTCTTATCAAAGAATTGGGTTCTTCTTTTGCCTCCTGAATCATTTCAATCAGAGGCTTCACAAGTTGACTTGGAAATAGAGCCTGAGTTCCATATACTAATTCAAAAGGTGATTTTCCTATAGATATACTTGTAGTTACTCTAGCAGCCTAGAGAGAAAACTTCAACTTAGAATCCCAATCTTTCTAATTATCTGCAGTAGTTTTCTTAAGGATCCTCATCAATGGTTTATTTGTTGATTTAGCCCTAAGACCATTTCCTTGTGGATGATAAGATATTGAATGGGATAAAATAACATTGTATTTTTGACAAAAATCATTAAACTTGTTTGAATTAAATACTTGAGAATTATCTGTTATGATTTTGATAAGGCATCCAAATCTGCTAAAAATATTTTCTTCTAAGAACTTCATCACCACCTCGTCATTTTCCCTTTTAGTAGGAATAGTTTCTACCCACATTGTGAAATAGTCAGTAGCTGTAAGAATCCACCTATGCTATGCAATTGAAGGTGGGTTAATCTCCCCCAGCAAAATCTAGACCCCATTGTCTGAATGGTTCTTCTATGAAGACTAGGATCAAAGGTAAGGGAGCTAGCCTCTTCTTCTCAACAAAAAGCTGACATTTCTAACAACTTTTGACAAATTTATAGGTATCACCGACTAAAGTGGGCCAATAAAATCTTGCCAGAAAGATTTTATGTGCAGTAACCTTCCAACTATAATGTCCTCCACATTACCCCTCATGATAATCTTTGATTGTCTCTGTAAACTCATCTTTTGTTAAACATAGCAACAAAATTCCTATAGGATCCTTCCAATATAATCTGCCTTCCACAATCATATATGGCTGTGCTTTGATCTTTAATGCTCTATACTTTGTTCTATCCAAGGATTGGGGACAGGAGAGAAAACACAAATAATGAACTATATGTTTGTACCATTCTGAACATAAAAATTTATACCTTATCTTCATACCTGGATCTAGCTTTTCTTCACTTTCTTCAGTTGTTCCTTCATCCACAGGTGTCAGCAAGTTGATTCCCAATGCCTGAAAGTTTGACTCTGTCAACATTTTTTCCAATCCTTTCCCTTTCACCAACTTTGTGGGTTTTATATCCAAGTCATACTCTTGGATCTTGGCTATCCATTTTCCTCTTTTGCCTTCTACATCACCCTGTACTAATACATCTTTTACTGTAGCATTTGGCACATAAGCAATGATCTATGACTACAGCACATAATTTCTAAAGGCTTTTAGGGATTTTACCAAAGCATACACCTACTTTTCAAGAATATTATACTTTAGCTCAGCATCCCTGAGAATCTTGCTAAAGAATGCAATAGACTTCTCCTTCTCTTCATCATTCTTCCGCAACAAGACAACAACTATTGAATTCGGTGATGCGAAAAACTTGAAAAGGATTTTGATAATCAAGGTCGATTAGGACTGGAGCTGCCTGTAATGCTTCTTTAATCCTGGAAAATGATTCTCTGGCTTCCGTAGTCCAATGCACTTCATTCTCCTTCTTCAACATATTAGTAATCTCTTTTACAATTTTTGCATAATTGGACACAAATCTCCTTAAGAAGTTTGTTTTTCCCAGAAACTTTTGAATATCCTTCTTACTCCTAGGCAGTGGTATTTTTTCATAGCTTGTACTCTTGTTGGATCTATCTTCACTCCATCTCTAGAAACAATGTGCCCCAACAGTTTTCCCTCTTCCAGAGCAAAAGTGGATTTCTTGCGATTTAAGGAAAGCCCAAATCTTCTACATTTTTCCAAAGTGCTTTTTATATGGTCCAGATGTTCTTCATTAGACTTTGAGAAAATAGTAATATCATCCAAATATATTACTACAAACTTATCTCCCACAAAAGCAATTTTCGTAGCCCTCTGAAATGTAGCACCTACGTTCATCAATCCATTAGGCATTCTATAATACATAAAAGTTCCCCAAGGAGTTGTGAATGTTTTCTTATTATGATTTTCTCTATCCACAGCCACCTGGTTATACCCAAAGAACCCATCCAACATTGACATTCTAAAAGATCCTGTTACCTTTTGCAGCACATGATCCATTTTAAGCAATGGATAATTTTCTTTCAAGGAAGCCTTGTTGATATTTCTGAAGTCCACACATAACCTTATCTCTCCATTTTTCTTTCTTACAGAAACTAAATTAGCCACACAGTCAGAGTACCTGAGTGGAACTATTATTTTGGCTTCAAGCAACTTTTTGACCTCTTTTTCAATTAATGGTAGAAGCGGAGGATTTATCTGTCTAAGCTTCTGTTTAAAGGGTTTAATTCCCTCTCTCAAGGGGATCTTGTGCTAAATAATATTTACATCATATGTTTTGAGATCCTCATAGGACCAAGAAAAGACATCAACATAGTCCTTGAAAAGTTTAATATATCTCTCCTAGTAATTAGGTGAAACTCCACTGAATAATTTAACTATCCTGGGCTCCTCCCGAGTTCCAATATTATGATCTTGAATGTGTTCATCCTGAGAAAATTTTCTTGAGTTGACAGCCACATCATTGGGGTTAAAAATCCTTTCAAGAGGGACAAGTCTCTTTGACAGAATATTATCTTTCAATTGAAAAACTTTTTGATTCACTATGGAATTTTTAAAACCACTAACTTCTGCAACTTCTACTGTTTCATCTTCAACTTGATCAATTTATGTGCCTTGAAACTCTTCAACCATAGTAAAAAATTCTTTAATTTGTTTATCATCTTCAAAAGCTTGCCAATATCTAACATTTACAGGAACAAAAGGTCTATTCCTCATTTCTACCTCATATATTAGTTTTGGATTAATGGGAGGCCTGAAAGTACTAGTAGCCACAACCAATGAATCTACTAATCTATTCCCATCCCTTGGAATAAATTGAATGTTAAAAGCTTCAAAAAAATTCTCAACCAAATCCCATACTTCCTTTTTGTATGCCCTAAGCCTAATGTGTTTTGTCTGACAGTGATTTTTTATTTGTTTTATAAGCAGCTCCAAATCTCCAAAAGCAGAGTTGAATTAATTCCCATATGTTTAGCTATTTGTAGAGCAATAATCAAGGACTCATATTCCACCACATTGTTCGTTGTTTCAAACTCCAATTTAAAAGAGAAAGGGAACATATCACCTCCAGGTGTAATTAGAAGGAAACCATCACCTATTCCTTCCCTAGAATAGGCTCCATCAAAGAAGCATTTCCACACCCCTTCAGTTTGCAGCTCTGTAGTTACATTGGCTGAAGTAAGTTGCTTTTGATTATGTTCAACCAACACTACATTATCATGCAACATGAAGCAAGAAAAGTCATCTTTCTCCTGGCTATATACAAGGGAATTACTTTCTCCATTTTTTGTAATTGTTTTTACAAATCTAGTTTCTCTGTACAATCTTCTTTCTTCTCCACCAAAAGTCAATATAACAGCATATGTAAAATCTAGTTTTAGAACACCACCCAATTTGGCCACCCATGACCTAGATAGTAGCATTCCAAACCTAGCAGGGATGTCTGCTACTACTACATCCGTGACCAAGCTTCTAGCTGGGATCTGGGCTAGTGACACTACCAGATCCTTCATGACCCCCATACACTTGATCTTGTTTGAATCAAAAGAGTACAGGTCTCTATAGGGTTTGGTAACTTGTAGATTTAGTTGTTTCATCACTGACAATGGCATAAGGTCATGTGAAGCTCTTGAATCAAACATACAGTTATGCAGGATGAAATCATGGATCAATAAGGAAATATAAAAAGGAGGTTTTGAAGGATTTACTTCCTCCACATGTGGACCAAAAACCACTACTAGTTTATCATCCTACAGATTTACAATGTCATTTATATTCACATTCTCTTTAATTTAATAAACTCAACAATTTCCCTTTGATAAGTTGGCGTTTTTGCTAATTCTGTAAGGGGAACTTGAATTCTAACTTTTTCCAACTCTTTAGCGAGATTACACAAATGACCCTGTTTAGCATTCTTTTCATTTTCATCTTCACCTTTCTTCATGACTGAAATTTCTTGGGGAATGGAAACAAGTTTCTCCAAAGGAATTTTTCCACTTTTGTCTTGAGAAGACTCACCTTGAAGTATTTGTGTCTTGACATTTGAATTTTGGTGTTGCTTCCATTTATTCACTTGTTTTGTAGGCTGAGATTCTTGTGGAGTTGCCTTTGGTGAGGAAGCTGGAACTTGCTGCTCACTTTCATTTTCCTGACTTCTTGATCTTTTCCTTGACCTTAAATCATATTTCTTATGTAATTCTGCCTGCATAAAATCAGAGAATTGCTTCCAATATTCATCAATTTTATTTTCATCATAAATGGCATCTGTTTCAACATATTCATACTCTTCTCCTTCAACACTAATTTCATCTTCATCTACTGCATATAACGTAGAAATTTGATCTTCATGGTCCCTGGGGTACTCTAGTACTTCACCAGGATCTTCCTTTATATGCAATGGTTCTTGAATCTGATCTTGTTCTTTTCTCTCCTTTTGTAAGATTTGCAAAGGTTTTCTTCTATATTGGGGATTAAAGTTCTTATTATGTTGTGTTTTCCTATGAAAATTCTTATTTTCCAACTCTAACTTAATCAATTTATCTCACAAAGTTTTAATTACATTACTCATATCCTCTAATGTTTGACTTTGAGAGGATTCTATCTTTTCCTTTGCCTTGTCTTGAATAGATTGTGTCTCTGGTGCCTTGCCTGTAGCCACTAGATTTTCTTCTATCTGTAATGCATCTATTTGGATCTGATCAAGGGTTGGGGATCTTCTTTCCCTTAATGTGAATCCAAAATTTGACTCAAAAGCCCCTACAAAAGCTATTTTTGCACCAACAGGAGGGGGCTTAATCTCCATTGGAAGACTATTGTACAATTTATTAAATATTCTGACAAATTCAACTACAGTTTCATCAAATTTCTTCTTTATAGAATTAAACTCTGCGAGTGAATACTTATGGTCTATTTTTTCTCCCCATCTCTGTGTGAAAAAGCATTCCATCTCTTCCCAAGAAGGAATAGAGTTATTAGGAATCCCTTTAAACCATTTTCTTGCTTCTCCATCTAAGGATTGAACAAAAAGTCTTAGAACAACATCCAGATGTTAAACATTTAGGTTTTCTGCAAAATTACAAAATATTGATACATGATTCTCTGATGTTTGTTCATCCTCCCCTATAGAAGAAGGAAGAATCTTGAGGTATTCTTGTGGGATTTGATTCAACAGTTGTGGCAATTGAAGAGGTTCATACCTATTCATCAAGAATGCATGTGCTTCCATGTTTGCTCCCAAATTTATTGAACCTTGATTACCAACAGCTGTGGAACCTAACTGAGGGGTAGATAGAGTGTGCTGAGGTGGTAATGTAGTTATAGCTTCAGGTTGAATAATTCTAGCAGATAATGGAAAAGTAACAAACTCTAAAGATTGCTCTTGACAATTGGGTTCTTGAAATGAATATGGTGTAAAAAGTGACTCTTGATTAGATGAATTTTTGGGTGAAAGATGTGATGAATTGTTGCCTGATGCAGACAGTGTATGAATTGGTGTAAGTGGGGGTTTAGACCTTCCAACATTCTTAGAAACTAGCCTTTCAAGATATGAATGGGCATGAAATTTTTGTTGTGAGCTATCTGATGTTGTATGGGGTCCTCTAGGAGCCAGATTTATTGCTTTTATCCAAAACAACCAAAAATTTCCTCCTCACTGAACAACCAGAGGAAACTATTGAAAACCCAGGGAAAAGTGTTCTTTTCTTCTCTCCTTGGCAATGATGCCAATTAATGTTGTACCTTAAGAAACCGATTTCCTGGCTGTGTAGAAATTGTGCTTAAGACATGAATGTTTATAATTATTGTCACTTGTTTGTCACTTAATTGTATGTTCTATTCTAAAATAAAGGACTTGAAAGACTTGGTTTTAAACCCTCAATACTTATGTGACATGATAATCTCAGAATTCCATTTGATTGCTAATTATAAATGATGGATAAAGAAATCTTGAATAAGTCATAAACAATATGTTGTTTTACATTGAATCTACTATATGTGACACTTGGAGAATTTAAAGATAATATGTTGTCTTACACAAAAACTACTATCTATAACTTAGAAGAATTGCAGAGGTGGGAATTTCAAGTATAGGAGTGCTCTTTTAAAGGATTTTAACTTCATTTACATAAGAAAATAAAGACTTGCAGCTTCATTACCATACTTAAAGGAAGAAAACATTTAATGACACATAACAGAGAAGTCACAAAATCATACCCAACAATGTGTGGAAAACTTCTGATCCTTTCATTAATCAATAGTTGTATCAGGAATATAGTGGCCTAGTCGCTAGGTTCTCCAAAATTCAAACCTCCTCCCTGTAATTTTCCTCTTTTTATACACTATGAGACAGTTGGTAATCACCAAAACTATCAAACTACCTAACTATTCTCTAACTGCTTTGAAGTAAAGGTTATTACAGAATATTACATAGAGGGTAAAAGACACCTCATTCTCAAGAAAATAAAATAACAGGAAGTAATGGAAATTAGAAAGTGATGGCTTTTTGTTGTTCGAATATGTAGCTTGAGCCTGTGGTTCTGCTGATGTATCTTTGTGTTGCTCTATCATCCATTAATGGAGTAGTGGATGAAGTGGCGAGGTATGGTGAGTGACGTGGGCAATTAACAGATGAAAGCAATGTGGGGTGGAAAGCTTTGGGAGCCCACTGGAGGGGTAAAAAGTGTACGAGAGCTTCAACGAGGTTGAACCCCAGCAATGATTTCAGGCCACACATTTTGGTCAACCATGCTAATGTCATGGTCAACTGCGGGGGTTGAGCTTTAATTAACCTTTGTGCTCATTGTTTCCTTGTAGGACACCTAAAAATACTTATCAAGCTATCGCTTGATCACGCCTCTTGAACCTGCATGACCTTTAGACAATGGATTAGTTATTACAGAACTAAAAAAATTAAAACTCTAGTTCATAAACCTGTCACGTCAACCTTTTCAATGCCCCTTTGACTCCCATACGGACTTGATAGGAAATAAAAACTGTTGGTTAATGATTTATCGGGTCCGATTTTAAAGATAGAACCCGATTACTTGCCGACCCGATATCCGTCGGTGTTAGGCAAACCCGATAGGAAATAAAAACTGTCGGTTAATGATTTATCGGGTCCAATTTAAAAGATAGAATTTGATTACTTTTCGACCCGATATTCCAACCCGATATTTGGCTTGGACTTCAATGAATTAAACCATATTCGATACACCATCGCGTCCGATCTCCAGAATAAACCCCATTCTGGAGATCTATGGCGTCGGATCTATGGCCTGTTGATCGGATAGCCCAGATATTCTCGTGAGTTTATCACTTTCAAAGCCATTAATGATATAAAATCAACCATTTCTTTCAAATCTTCACATTTCTTTTTATTTCTGTTATAACATAATATCTGATTTTTCTTTCATATTTTGATAAAACTGAAAATAAAACTTAAATAACAGTGGATGATACAACAGGAGGACAATAATTTTATACAGAAGCATCAAGAACTACTCAAGCGTTGAGGACAACACTTTTTGAAGGAGAGGGGCATGTTAGGTCCCTATAATACTAGTGTAACCCCTTATTGTTATTAGTACAACCCCCTTTGTGCCCATGTAGTCCCCATATTGTTATTATTGTGCCCTTACATTATTATTGTTATGTCGACACTGATTATATTATGACCCCTTAGACTCCTATATATAGAAAGGAGGTCTTGTCACTAGTATCATCAAAGAATTGTTCATTTGTGTAATGTAAAGGACGTTTCCCCCTCGAAGAGGCTGAATTCTAAGGCGTTGATCTATATTTTCTATCTTTTTGTGAGTTGGTTTCCTAACACAAAATTTGAAAAAATATTTACTTGCTAGGACCAAAAATGGCTCACGCTTGGGGGCAAGGTCATTCTGATAAGGGTTGTATTACAAGGAATTCCTATTTTTTGGATGCATCTATTCCGTATTCCCCAGACAATTATCCACAAAATTGATTCTGTAATTGTGAAATTTCTTTGGGTTGGTGTTGGTCACTGTTATGAAACCGACTCACAAAAAGATAGAAAAGAAAGATCAATGCCTTAGAATTCAGCCTCTTCGAGGGGGAAACCTCCTTTACATTGCATAAATGAACAATTCTTAGATGATAAAAAATGAAAAGGCCTCCTTTCTATATATAGAAGTCTAAGGGGTCATAATATAATTAGAGCCGACATAACAATAATATGTAAGGGCACAACAATAACAATAGTGGGCTTCTATGGGGCACAATACTAACAATATGGGTACTACATGGACACAAAAATATAATAAGGAGGTTTCACTAATAACAATAAGGGGTTACACTAGTAGTATAGGGACCTAACATGCCCCTATCCTTAAAAAAGTGTTGTCCTCAATGCTTGAGTAGTTCTGGATGCTTTTGTATAAAATTATCATCCTTCCATGTGGAATATTCAGCATGTAAGTTCTTCCACTTGATGAGATACTCTGAAATTGATCCATTTTGTAGTTGTCGATTTCTCGGTTCTGTGACTGGTTTAGGTTCCAATATGATTTTTCCTTCCTTGTCAAGTTCTGTAAATATTGTTTGAACTGGGATCTTCTGCAACTTTTGAATGAGTTTCCACCCTACTTTGTCATTCTTCCATTCATCCCTTGCTTCGTTTATCGAATTTGGTTGGATAATTATACCCACCTCTAGAATTTCTGCAACCATATGTTCAATTTCACTCCTTTGGACATATGGATATTTGTAAGGCCTAATGTTTGCAGGAACACATCCTGGAATCAAATGAATAACATGATCATGATCACGAATAGGTGGGTGGCCTTTGGGAGTCTCAAATACCTTGGAATGATTTTCCAAGACTTTTTGGAGATCTAGAGAATTATATGATTTTGATGTGGGAACCTCTAGCGAACATAATTGTGCAATTATGCCTCGTTGTTATTTCTTTAGAAGATTTCTCATTATGTTAGAGCTGATTATCTTTCTTGGTTTCCCTGTGATACCCCTTAATTCAAATTCCTTTCCTTCTGAAGATAATTTCAAGAAAATATCTTGAAAATTAAAAGCTATTGTACCCAAGGATTGTAGACATTGGACTCTTAGTACAACATCAACACCACCCATTGGAATGGAAAGTATTGGGATATTCAATACATATTCTCCCATGGATAGCTCGATCTTATGGAACTTTCAAGAGAAATTTATGGTTCCTCCACTTGCAACCATCACTTGACACTCTGGTGCTGGATATAGGAATCAATTCAATTCCTTCGCTATCTTACAATGAATAAAATTATGGGTATTGCCCGAATCAATCAACACTATTGCCTTTTTCTTCTTGAAATGTCCTTCTATCTTGATAGTTTGAGGAGTGCTAATTCCTGCCAATGTATTACAATATATGGTTGGATCCATTTCTTGATGCGCGATGTGATCTTTCACTTCTTGATATGTCATTCTATCTTGAGAGTTTGAGGAGTCGTAATTCTTGCCAATGCTTTACAAGATATGATCAAATTAATTTCTTCTTTTTCCGAGGTCATTTCCTGGTGTATATTCTCTTCTTTTGATGTTTCTTAATCCTTTTCTTCCTCCTCTTCACAATCTATGTAAAATAATTTCTTCTCAGCACACATATGACCTTTAATGTATTTTCTATCACAATTGTAACAAAGCCCTTTTTCTCTTTTTTCTTCCAATTGTTGTGGTGTCAAACTTGTAGGTTGTGGAAGGCTAGGAGAAATAACACTTACATATTTATATTTGTGAGTGGTATAATTCCTTGTTGTCATAATTCCGCTTTCAATTTTTCTTGCCAAGCTAAATGTGTTCTCTAATGAATTAGGTTCCCAAAGACGAACATCATGTTGAATGTTATCCTTTAAAGTCCCTCTGAAGACATCAATAGTCCTCTTTTCTGGAATATAATTTACCCTTATATTCAATTTTTGGATGTTCTCAATGTGCTCTCCCATTGAACCCTTTTGTTTGAGATTTATCAATTGGCTAAAGAAGGTGTTTCTCTTTGTATCCTCATAATGCGCATCATTTCCTCTATGAAAATTGACCACGTGACAAGTGTTTTACGAGAACAAAGCCCTTTATACCATAAAAATTGATTCAGTTCTAAATATAAAGATGCAGTACATACCTTTTATAACAGTTTCACCTCATGTAGATCAAAATATTGCTCCATCTGCAGTATCCAATTTACTAGATCCTTTCCATCAAACTTCGTCATATTGCTTTTTCTTGATTTTAGGAGCTTGATCTTGAAATGATTGTAAATTTATAATTTCAGATCTTTAAGTTTTGAAATTTTGATTTGTGATATCCCTCCAAGTCCTATTTCTAACCCTGTAAGTCTGATCGCAATTGGATTCCTGAAGAAAGGGTTATGCCCAATCTCCCGTGATGGCCTAATTATAGACTGGTTCAGTTGATCAAACTTGTATGACGTGCCACATATCACTGTTTCGACCTTAGGTTTGTAAAATTATACCCAACAAACTACAGTCCGTCTTCTTTCTTTCACTTTTTTCGAAATGTGAATCAGATGCTCAGAGACAGAGTTATGACGATTTTCCCAAGGTCACCTATTTGGGATGTAATTCAGGAGCTTGAAGAAACACTAAATGTCTTGGACCATATCTCCAAAAAAGTATCAAAACAAGATCTGAAATTCTGGCCCTAGCTTCACCAAGATTTCGGCTCAAATGGGTTTTAATTTTAGATTCTGAACCTTCGTAGAAAGAAACTTATAGTGAAAATTCCACGATGACCTATTTGAGATGGAATTATGGAGCATGCAAAAACCCTAACTTCCTCAGATATTTCTACAAAACTGTAGCGAGGAAAGATATGAAATTCAGACCCAAGGTTTAGAGGGATTTAAACTCAAATGGGTTTTTTTTTAAACTTTTGAAACGTCGAAGAAAAAAGTTATATCGAAAATGCAACAATGACCTGTTTGGAGTAGTGAAACCCTAGAATCAAGCTCTGATACCAAATGTTATGAAACCAACTCACAAAAAGATATAAAAGAAAGATCAACGACTTAGAATTCAACCTCTTCGAGGGTGTAACCTCCTTTACATTACACAAGTGAACAATTATTTGATGATACAAAATGACAATACCTCCTTTCCATATATAGGATTATAAGGGTTCATAATATAATCAGAGCCGACATAACAATAATAATGCAAGGGCACAAAAATAACAATAATGGGCTTCTATGGGGCACATACTAACAATATGGGTACTACATGGGCACAAAAATATAATAAGGGGGTGTCACTAATAACAATAAGGGGTTACACTAGTAGTATAGGGACCTAACAATTACAATAGAAATATACACCTTATATGCTTAAATGCGATCTCAAATCCCAATCAAATGGGAATATGGGGCATCCTAGATTCTAGGAAGTTCAATCATGCACTGTTGGCCATGAATCTATGGAGGGTATTCAATGAAAGAGGGCTTTGCTAGAGTATTAGTTTTAAAAAATATATACAACAACAAGGGCTAGAGGAGTGGGTAGCTTCAAGGGCATTTTCTAATACTTATGCATCAATAATTTGGAGGAGCCTAAGGTATTGGATCCCATGGCTATGTAGTAATATTTGTTGGTTAGTGGGAGATGGTCAGAATATTGAAATTGGGTTGGAAGCCATAAAGGGAATACCCGACTATCATTTCCTTTTGGTCCCAATTATCCATATACTTAATCACAAGTTGATAAAAGAAACATAAATTGATACATTCACTACGATGTGGGAAGTGGAAGACGAGGTGAGCCGTTCGGAGATTTATATAGTGGTCAATTCTTTCTCATAACTCAATTATTATCCCATCAATGCAACATTAATGGCATCTCCAACTAGAGCTCAAGCTTCTAGTCACCAACACCGGCTTCCAGGCACCACCTCTGGCTTCCAGAAAGCAGCCCCAGCCCTTGGGTATGTACAATATTATACTATGGTATGCTTATCTCACTGTGAATTTTTCCCTTGTTCTCGTCTTTAATTTGTTTTTTATGGCATGTGCATATTTCAAAGGGCTATATAATGGAGTTTTCATTATGTAGTTTTAAGCATTGATCTGCTTCAACGTTCTCTAGGCTGTGACACAATTGGACTTTAGCCGCATGCGAAATGATGAATTTTTACTAGGGTATTACTCTTTATAACAACATATATTATTATAATGTTCTTGTTCTTGGTACATACATAATATTCTTGTTCTTGATATTGTGCAGGATTCTAGTCAATTTGTGCATGCAACACATTGATCCTCTCATCCAAGATACTCATATCTCCATAGATGAGTGGCTAACTCATGGTCCTACATTTATTTAATTATGTTTATATGATGTGTTGAGAGAAATATTTGGTCATGAATGGTAAATATCGCAGCCAGGGAAGCCCTTGAATATTTATTTCTAATATAATTCCTAGGAGGTCTAATATTGATCAAAATCTATCTTCAACCTGTAAGTAGGCATACAAGCTCAATAGTGCTTCCCAATTGGCCTCAAAATTTCTGATCTGAAAAATTTCAAGCTATGAACAATTTCAACCACCCTAAATATGGGTGTTGTTTGCTTCCTCAAAATGCTTAGTTGAAGATGCCAAAGCTGAATGACTTTAGAATATGTGCGAAGAGGCCATATCAAATTTAAATCAACTTTGAAGATATATGGTTAAATCAAATTTACATTTTCAAGAGCACTTTTAATCTTGGTATTTAAAGAACAGTCATAGATATATGGTTAAATCAACTTTACATTTTCAATAGTACTTCTAATCTTGATATTTCAAGAACTTTTACGGTGTGTTTAAGCACAATGATAGATAACGGCCAAAGACAACATGTTTTAGCATTATAAACTGGACCAATTTTGTTTATAGGTTATTTCTATTACGTTGGTTTATATTAAAAAAAATCTTCTTACTACTAGGACAAGATATTTATTTGTTTTTCATAGTCTGGTGCAACTTCTATTTATATTTTAATAATAATTCGTAACACACGGCCTTATTCCACAATGTACTAATTTTAGATATCATATTTGATAAATATTGATTTTTTTTTATACAATAGGTCAAATATCTGCTTATTTTCTCATCTAACGAAAGTTTCATATATCTATTAAACCTTCCTTTCTTCCACCTTATACTCACACTATTGACCTTTAATTCTACATATGTGGGAATTTCCATAAGACCACCTCACCCCAAATTCCAAAACCATCGGGAAATCGAAAGCTCAAACCGAGAATAATCCCGTCACACCATGGCTATCCAGAAATGGAAAGGCTAGGCTAAAATCCATTATCAAATCCTAGAAAAATCCATGCCAATGACAACAAAAGAACCATATACTCACATTCACATACCATGCATGTCAAAACCAGCTAGGAAATCACACATGCAATCTGTTACCTACAAGTATTCCCACTAAAGCTGCTTGATCCTTTCCTTCCTTTGCTTTCCTTGTCCTTCTTTGATTTTCCTTTCCTTTCCTTGCTTTTCCTTTCCTTTCCTTGCTTCCTTACTTTGTTTCTCCTCTTGGTTCTTTCTCCTCTCTGAGACAAATTCTAACACTAAACTGACAAAAGATGACAAAAAGGTACCAACTGATGCTTTGAGGTCTTTTTATTGGTGATGCCTCTAATTTCTACAATTTTCCATTATTTTCCTTCATTTTTCTCCTCACATGCAACCTGTGACCTTTCACCTTCCTTTTCTCCTAATTCCCATTATTTTCATAGATAATGTGTCAAAAATACCCTTTTGCCTTTCCAAAGCCTTAGCCATTACCTTTCCCAATTTCCCCTTAGCCATAAAACAAAACAAGTGATGTCCACTAGGATATTTTTCCCAACATTCAGCATGGAATAAGTGTCCCTTGCCTGTGGTCTTATTTTTCCTTTATTAACTTTTATTACATGAAATTTTAACCCGGGGATGTTACAAACTACATAACAAAATATCCGTTATACAGTCCTTTGAAATATGCACATGCCATCGAAAACAATTTAAAGAGGAGAACAAGGAAAAAACTCACAGTGCGATAAGTAGAAAATAACATGCCATAGTATAATATTGTACATGCCCCAGGGTGGGGCTATTTCCTGGAAGCTGGAGGTGGTGACTGGAAGTGCCATTAATGTTGAGCTAATGGGAAGATAATTGAGTTATGATAAAGAATCGATCACTATATAAATCTCCCAAGGACTCACTTCGTCTTCTGCTTCCTACATCATAGTGAATGTCTCATGTAATGTTTTGGGCCATCAAATATTGTATGTTTCCCCTGCTTGACCTCAGTCTTGGTAGATCGATATTTTGAACCAATTGGAAGGAGAATGGGAGGGCTATTGCAACCTCCTTTGTCAGGCTGGAATCACCTTTTCCCATCGATAAGATCGATTGGCATGGGGCAGTCACATTGTCAATGGGAGGATTTATGCCAAAGAAGTATATGGCCATATTACCTTGAACATCCAATCTCTACCCTATGTGGATTGGATGGTTTGATCGTGGGGGTGGGACGTTCCATTAAAGATCAAATGTTTCTCATGCCTAGTTATTCATAATCACATTCTAACATGGGACAATATACTTAAGAAGGGGTTTGTGGGGCCTGACATATGCTCACTTTGTGGGGTGGATTAAAGTACTATAATCATCTATTCTTAAAATGTCCTTTGCAGTTGCTACTTGGGAGGAGGTATCCTCAATATTAGAGGTAAAATTTATCAAAATCCTCTATTATTTCTTGTCTCATCTCTTGGGCACACCAAGAGAAATCCTTTAGGGTGGCCACATTATATATCCTGTGGGGGATTTGGCATGCCAAAAATGATCTTATTTTTGAAGGAAAACCCCCAAATGTTAAGAACGCTTCCATGAGGATTGTTGCATATTTTTTAGGAAATTGGCCCTTGGGTTCCCAATGCCACTTCTTGGTCTATTACTCTTATTGATTTGACTAACATCTATCCAATTTTCACATTTGATGGGGCCTCGTCAAGTGGTATATGTGGATGTTGATTTTTTCTCCAGATTGACCCATCCTTGCAATATCATTTTTCTTTATTTGGGGGCTTTGGGGACAACTGTTAGGTTGAAATAATTGCATTATGGAGTTCTCTACAATGTACATCATGGCTTGGGATTGATAAAGTTTGATCATAGGGGATTTTATATCCATGATACATTGGATCCAAGGGAAAACTGCATTGGAGGTCCCTTCAATTTGTAATTGGAAGCAACATATTTTGGGTTTGAAGGCCTCCTTCTTAGAAGTTACTTTTCAACATGTATACTGAGAACAAAACATTGGCATTGACGCTCTCTCCAAGTGAGGACTATCCCTCATTCCAGGAGATATGTTTTTTTAACAACTTGTTGAAGATATAATATTTGGTCAAGGTAATTTCAAGATCTATTCTTTGTTTTCCTTAGGAAAAATATTTCTCTACATTCTCTGGCATTTTTTGGTTCTTGTCTTCTTCATTCTTCCTTTCAGCTTGTCTAAGACATTTTGAATTTGTCGTTTCTTCCTTTTATCTTTGATATGTTTTTATTCTAGGTCTTCTATAGGGCTAGACTAGTATGATGCTATGATTTTGATCCACATAAATGTAAAACATTCCTCTATTAATAAAGGTATGTTATGTTTTTTTCTTTTGAAAAAAATGATGGGAAGCATGGAGTAAGTATTCATTTCTTTTTCATCTTCTTCATAACATCTTATAACTATTTCACAGAGTGAAATCAAGAGTCCAGAATGTTACGTAGATATCTAGATTGATGCCACACCCTTTTATAGGTTATAATAACTCAAAGACACTGTAACATATCTAAGGAAATATATTGTGGCCTACCCCTAGTCCGTGTCATGGAAGTGCATTGATTTACACTATAAGCGGAAATCTCATTCTTTCAATTGTTTCCTTATATGTTAGGCTTTGAGGACTTGTGAAAGATATGATCAATCACCAATATTGTCTACAATATCTCATCCCATGTTTACCTCGTTCAATTCGTGATCAAGTGTCTAGTCACATGAGCATTTCCATCTAAGTTGAAAGCTCTAAAGCTAGATGATCCAATTCTAGATTATCTAAATCAGGGTTATCTAAAGAAGGGGATTTAATTAGTTGAAGAATCAATGTGATGTTAGGAATAAAATAATAAATAAATTAAATCAAAATGAATATAGAAATAGAACATAGAATGAAACAATACAAAGGAGACACTAATATACGTGATTCACTCGATTTGGGATACATCCATGGTGAAATAGCTAGTCCTTCCTTTTATTTCATCCAAAAAAATGAACGGACTACAACCTACAACATATTTGATGCAACCTCCTCTTCCTCTCTCTCACAGTATATCCCCTCTCAATTAAACTTCTATCTCAACAATAGACAACCACAATACAAAATTCCCTCATAAAAATAGGGTTTCCTTCTATGGAATAAAATCATAACATAACATCTATCGTCATATCTATGACATAATAATGAACTATCTAGACTGACTATGAAAATACAATATTTTACAAGGAAATTTTTCCAAGTGCTTCTCTTCGGGGCATTTCCCCTAAACTCCCATCAGGGGGGCTCTAGTGAGTTATTGTCCCCCTTCCATACCCCCTGGTAGAAATGTAATGGGGGAAATCCCCGTACACCCACATCATGAACTAGGGTCAAAACAAAGCTAAAAAGAAATGTCTCTAATTTAGGAAGATAATCAAGCTCCATAACCAACAATCTCCCACTTGGTGACTAATTACAACAACTTGTAGGTTTTAACCTTGTAAAGAAATTACATGAAGACAGATTCTAAAATAAAAAAATAAAAAATGATGAGAATATAAAAGAAAACACCGAGATTTCCCCTAGATACCAAAACTGGGACTACCATATTGATTTTTCACTATGTTCCTTTCAATGTTACAATAAATATATATACATGCTGAAGCATTCATAAACCCCAATCCATTAACCTTGGATTAGAACATAACCATAGTTCCCTTCATCGGATCTACAAAATACCATGGGTAGAAAACCATCATGTCCAAAGCATTCGACTAGTCATGGAAATAATATAACACACACCCAAAATTCTCCCACTTGTTTTTTTCGTTTCCACAAAGGGGGTCACATGAGATCATAGTCATTGGTCTAGCCTTGCAACTCCAATTGTTTCTCTACACCAAGAAAATTTCTCAGTTCTCATAGGCTTCATCAATGCATCTGCATCATTCTTCAAAGTGTCAACCTTACCAACAACACTTTTTTTCCTCAACCATATCCCTCACAAAGTGATATTGAACACCAATGTTCTTTATCTTTGAATGATAAGAAGGATTCTTTGCCAAGAAATTGCACTTTGGCTATCACAATCTATCTGTATAGCTCACTATACTAACCCCATACTTGAACACAATATTTGCAACCAAATCGCTTCCTTGCTTGCATGAGTGGCTGCCATGTATTCTTCCTATGTAGTTGAAAGTGCCACTACATACTGTCTCTTTCTCATCCAACTTACTACACCTCCAAATAGGTTAAACACATACACAATTATATATCTTCTTTGATCTAGATCTCCAACCTAGTCTGCATCAATAAAGCCACGAATGTCCAAAACTCTGTCCAATCCCAGTCTTTCTTGGTATAACATACCATAATCACTAGTGCCATGAAAATCCCTAAAAACTTGCTTCACTATTGTGCAATGCTCCTTCCCTGGTTTTGACATAAACCTTCTCAATACTCCGACTACATTTGCAATGTTTGGTCTAGTATAGACCATTGAATACATCATGCTACTGTCTACACTTGCATATGTAACATGAGACATGTCCTCTTCCTCTTATTGTGTCTTGGGACACTGTTCCGCAGATAAATTTACACCTATAGGAATAGGAACCTTCACCAGTTTACTATCATGGATATTTAACCTCTGCAGTATTGTCTCGACATAGTTCCTCTGGTTTATCCAAATCTTCCTCTTTTCCCGAACTTGTTTAATTTTCATTCCCAAAATATAGTTTACAACACCAAGATCCTTCATGTCGAATTTGGAGAAAAATTGGGTTTTCAAATCTTGGATAATTTCTTTGTCATTTCTAATCAACAAGATATCATCCACATACAAGACTAGATAAATAACATGGTCACTAGTTAATTTAAAATAAGCATAGTGGTGCACTTTGCTTCTGGTGAAGCCAAGTCCCTGTATCTATGTATCAAATTTATGATACCAAATCCTTGGTGATTGTTTTAACCCATATAGATACTTTTTTAACCTCCATACCAATTATTTCTTTCCCTTCACCACAAAGCCTTCAAATTGTTTCATGTCGATCTCTTCTTCTAGATCCTTGTGAAGAAATATTGTCTTCACATCCATTTGTTCTACCTCAAAGTAAAAAACAAAAACAACAAATAAAAGTAATCTCATAGAAGCTACCTTGGAAACAGGAGAAAAAATATCACCAAAATCAATTCCCGACACCTGCGAATAACCTTTTGCTACCAACCAAACTTTTCATTTCTCCACCTTGTCTTCTGCATTCATCTTCTCAAACACCCATTTGATTCCAATGGGTTTCCTTCTAGCTGATAACTCCACTAGATCCCAAGCCTAATTTTTTCCCAAAGATTCCATTTCATCAACCATGGCCTCTTTATAGAGTTTTCCATCCTCTAAATCTACTGCCTCCTTGACAGTTTTGGGATCATCATCAGTAATAGATAAATAAAAATATGAACATAAATTATATGGACTATACCTTTTTGGATTCCTTCTTTCTTGAACTGATCTTCTCACGACTAGAGTTTGTGGCTCTTAATCTTCTGATTCATGTTCTATTGTAGAGTATGATTCTTCCTCCTTTAAATCAAACTCTATCTTCTCGGTTTCCTTGGTAGGACTTCATGTTTAATAACATCTTTCACCTCTCTAAACACCACATCTTGGCTGTACACAACCTTCCTTGTTTCTGGGTTCCAAATCTTATAACCTTTTAAACCATCCTTATACCCAATAAGGATGCACCTTTCAGATTTACTATCCAACTTGGTTCTTTTATCCTTTGGAACATGTACATATGCATCACATCCAAATACCCTTAGATGTGAAAGAGAAGGTTTCTTACCAGTCCATGCATCATGTAGAGTCTTATCCTCCAATGGTAATGAGGGTGATCTATTGACCAAGTAACATGTAGTCTCTACCACCTCTACCCAGAATTCTTGTCCTAACCCGACACCACTAAGCATGCTTCTTGCCTTTTCCATCAATGTCTTGTTCATTCGTGTATGGAGTGTTATTCTACCGTGCTATACCACACTTCTTATGTAACTCTTAAAATTCCTTCTTGCAGAACTCTCCACCATTGTTTGTCCTCAACACCTTTATCTTTTTCTCTGTCTAGTTTTCCACCAGAGCCTTAAATTCTTTAAACCTATCAAAGACTTTAGATTTCTTCCCAAGGAAATATATCGATGCATTCCTTGAGAAGTCATATATGAATGATATATAGTACATAGACTTACCCAATGATGGAACTGACACAAGTCCAAACACATCACTGTGCACAAACTCTAATATCCCTTTCACCCTCTTAACACCAAAGGGGAAACTCACCCAATTTTTCTTCCCATATACACAATATTTCAAAAAAATTGAAATTCTGAGAGAAATTAGTCATACCTTCTTCCATACCATTACCATGAAGTATTCGAAGGCCATTCTCTCCAATATGTCCAAGTTTTTGATGCCATACCATGGTATTTTCTCCAGAGACCACTAGATTTTTTGCTCCATTTTCAGGATACATAGAAATGTTGCACCCACCAATAACAATACTACCTAGAAGCTCGTACAATGTTCCAATATGAACTCCTCACATCAATATGAGTGCTTCCAAAACCATCTTGTAGGTATCTTTCTAGAACACTGTTTTTACAACTACATCATCCATCTTACTAATAGAAATCATATTTCTGGCCAACGCGGGAAAATGCAGAACACCTGGAAGTGTTCTAATCCTTCCACCTTGAAACTTCATCTTGACTTTTCTGTGTCCAAAGATTCTAGCCTTCCTGTCATCCCCTCAGAAGACATCACCACCATCATATTTCTCATACTCGTAGAACTACTCCCTATGGGGAGTGAAGTGAAAGGATGCACCTAAGTCAATCAACCATGCCTCATGATCTAGATGTGTACTTGAAGAAGAAGACAAGTACACATTCCCACCTTCATCTCAGGTGGTTTTTTTCCTCTACAGAAGGAGCATCATCAAATCCATTTCCTTCCTTAGGAGCTTTAGATCTACAGTCCTTTTTGAAGTGCCTTTCCTTTCCACATTTCAAGAACACCTTTATAGGTTTTCCCAGAGATTTAGATCTCCCACTCGTCCTCCTATAGACAAGGCATCTCCATTCTCGCCCTCCATGTTTTTTCGTCTTATCTCCTCCAATAACAAGGATGAGACTATTTCATCCAACTTTAAGTTGGTGTATTGTTACCTATTGCAACAACCAGACTATCCCACAAATTTGATAGAGAACACAACAAACTAATGCACTTATCTTCATTTGAAATTTTAATATCAATAGATAACAACTAGCTTACCACAATATTAAAGGAGTTCAGATGCTCTGTCACCGAGTCTCCATCCTTCCTCCTCAGGTTATACAACATTTTTCATAGGAACAATTTGTTCGTGAGAGACTTAGATTGATACAAAGTCCCTAACTTGTCCCACAAAGCCTTCATCGTAGCTTCCCCTGATAAATTCAACAATACTGAATCTGAGATGCACAACTGTATTGTTCTTTTTTCTTTTCGATCCAACTTCACCCAATCTTCACCTGATATTATGGTTGGTTTAGTACTCGTATCTACCGTGATCCACTGATCTTTATCCACTAGCAAATCCTCCATCTTGAGTTTCCACAACTCAAAACCCTGACCATTAAATTTATCGATCTCTATCTTTCCACTAATCACCATCTTCTTTCACCGAAAGAATCGATCCCAAGATATCCCACTGAACAAGGTATACCACAGGCTCGATAAAAACCCATCAACAACAAAGGCGTCCCCTTGAAGCCAAAACAAATCCATTACCAAATGTAGGTTTTAGCCCTGTAAAAATATACTTGCATACAAATTCTAAAAATAGAAAATAAACAATGAGAAGAATATAAAACAAATACAAAGATATTTTCCCCTGAATCCTGAAACTTGGAATACCAGATTGATTTTTCATTATGTTCCTTTCAATGTTATGATACATATATATACATGATGAAGCATTCATAAACCCCAATCCATTAAAACTAGATTAGAACATAACCATATTTCCCTTGACTGGATCTACAAAATACCATGGGCAAAAAACCATCATGCCCAAAGCATGCGACTAGTCATGGAAAGAATATAACACACACTCAACACAACTCTACTGCTACTGCACTTGTTAGACTATGCTTTAACTTTGGACCTATCTAGTTTCTCATCTTCATCATCATGCTTGAAGACCAATTGAAACTGAGCAGAAACTCAATTTCTCCTTGGTTACTTCCTTTATTAGGATGTCTGCAGGATTCTAACTAGTATGTATCTTTTCCATCTTGAACTATCCCTTTTCCAAAATTGATCATATGAAACGGTACTTGAGTTGTATATGCTTAGTACTATAATGAGAAGTTGAGTTCTTTGCAAGATCAATGGCACTCTCACAACCACTATACAACTTTTTATTCTCCTTCTTCTTTCCCAATTCCCTAATTTTGTCACCAAATCATCTATTTACTATCCTTTGTAGTAGCAACATGCTTTGCTTCTACTATTGGAGGAAAAACACTTTGTAATTTCTAGTTCAACTTACTATTGTTCCACCTATAGTTAAAAAATACCTCATGGTGCTCCTCCAACTATCTATATGAACTTCCATATTTGAGTCAGAGATATCCCTATAGAACAATGTTTGAACTTCCAAAGCATAATTTTTTAGTAGTAGTACCTCTCAAATACCTGAGAATCCACTTTATAGCATTGTAATTATCTTTACCTATATTATTCATATACCCACTCATAACTGCCATTGCATGTGCAATATCTAGCCTTGTGCACACCATTTTATACATCAAGCTATAAAATAATAATGAATCTGGAATCATGGACATGCAGTCTATCTCCTCCTATGTCATGGGACACATCTCCTTAGTCATTTTGAAATGGCTAGCCAAAGGTGTATTGGTTTGTTTTACATCTTTCATTTTAAATATTTCCAACACTTTCTCTATGTACTCACTCTGAGACAATGTTAATTTATGATTTTTCTTGTATCTTGTTATTCTCATACCAAGGATTTGCTTTGTAACACCCAAATCCTCTAGAGAAAATGAATTAACTAATTTTCTCATAAGAACTTGTATATCTTGCATGTTAGACCCTACAACAAGAATGTCATCTACATACAATAACAAGATAATATCGCTCCCATTATATAGTCCCTTAAAATAAAAATAACGGTCAATCTCACATCTACATTTACCTTGTTCTATCATAAACATGTCAAAATTCAAATTGTGATTACCTTGGATTTTTCATTAAACCATACAAGCTCTTCTTTATTTCGTATACTAAGTTTTTACTTTCCTTTGACTTTATATCCCTGTGGCTATTACATATAAATCTCTTCCTCCTAGTCCCCATGGAGAAGATATGTCTTTACATCTAACTACTCAAGTTGTAAGTATTATACTGCCGCTAAACTTAAAATCAAGGTATTATTTAAGGATTCAAATATTATGCCTAAGTATAGTATTCTAGGAGACTATTTTTGTTTGAAAAATCATACATCTAGAATGTAGATGAATATTAAATTTAAAAAAGGTAATATACTATTAAAACTATTAAATTTTCAGCAAATATTATCGATCTAATGATATCTATGTAAAAAATAGGATAATTTTCAACTCTAAAAATCTACAAACTAGGATAATTTTTAACCAATTTGGTGAATATTTGTTTTTTAATGTTTTGAAAATAGATAATTGGAAAATCTTGCCCCTCAAATATTCCCCACTTAAAATAGTTCTAATTGAAGTCATTTTGACGATAGGACAAATATTTCATCAAAATATATACCTCCCTTCCATGCAAACCCCTTTACAATGAGTATGACCTTGTACGTCTTTTTGCATCCATCTTCTTCCTTCAACTTGCAAACCCATTTATTTTTTAATGTTATTTTACTTGTAAAAAATGGGACCAGGTCACAAGTCTGGTTATGTATGAAAGCGGCCATCTTTTCTTTCTTGTTTTCTTCCCATTTCATTCTAGTTTCTACTCACATTTCTTCTTCATATCTTTATTTTTCACTAGAATCAGTCAATAATACATAATACAATGAAGGAGAGCATCATTTAAGGGGTTAAGTAGGTATACTTAACCTTATTGATATTCTAATAACACTTGTAGGAGTTTTAAGTACCTCTTGTTGTTCTTGAATATTTTTATTTTATTGCACCTTTGGAATTTCTTTTTATCTAATTTCAGCAAGCACCATGTATTTTGTGTTTTCCTTTTCTTGTTTCTTTCTTGACAACCAATATTTGTACATGAAATTATTAACGAATACTAGATATATAATCCTAATGATTTTGTGATTTTGATAATCCCAAAAGAGATAGCCAAAATCATTAACTCCACATCCAATGAAAGTACATTTCTAGGACATTGGCTCAATATTTCTTCTATTTTCTCTGTCAACATGGACAAATGCTTCACATCCAAAAATATTCATAAATGAGTAGTTTACCATTTTACCTATTGTTGAGTCCCAAACCTGCATCTTCCCTATACACCATTTTAGTCTTCTTTTCCAGTTACTTGAATCACTAAGCTGTCAAATCATTGCATACTAGTTTAAAAAGAGCTTATAAAATGGTTTCCTAACTATGTCTTGCGACTGCTGTTTGATTTAGATTTTTGTTCAGTCAGCTGCGGAATCTTGTCAGTTTCCACAGCCATCTCAACTTTCCACAACCACCTTGTTGAAGTCTATGTTACAGGTGTCTATTGGAGAATCCGGCCACATGGGCAAGCTTCAAATGATGTGTACATGGAACGTGTCCCCTTGGTTCAGCCGAATCACTCACAAAAGGCCATGCTCAAGGATAGTCAAAGTGGTGGTCAAGCTAAGAGTTTTGCGGTGGCAGGACTCTGTTTTTCACCATGTGAAGACTTGCGTGGAAAATTCCTCAATCTTAGGAGGTGTGCTAACACCTGTGGACTATTTCGTGAACCCAAATCCAACAGCCACCACTCCTTGGATTTAATTGTCACGGCTACCATATTGCTAGATCTCCGGACGTGGTTATTCACATGTTTTTTTAGCAGCGCAAGATTTAGGAAGTAGTTATAGCATCTTCAGTTATAAATAACGCGTTATCATACGCTTGATAGTTAGCTTGATATATGTAATCTTGATTGTTTTACGAGCCCACTATGTCGTGCTCTATCTTTATCTTATGACTACATTTTAATATATAAGAAGACATCATTCTTAAGTTCCATTTTGTGACTGATTACCGATTGGCGGAGGTTGCGGAGGGCCCCTGTACAGCAAGGCTCTGTAACTACTGTATAGTTTCTTGCTTTTCTCTATTATGTTACTATTTTCATAATCGTTTGCTTGTATATATTACACTGTTTATGATATTCATGTTAACTGATGTCCATACTTTCTGTTATGCTTTCTCATGATTGTTAACTGATCAGTGTTTTTATTTCAGGTTCTTGTAGACAACCCGAGCAATTTTACATAGCTTTTTAATGACTAATGACATGAAATCATCTTGTCCTTCTGCTGATTTATTTTCTGAGTTTTAATTCTGAGTTTTCAACTTGTCCTGACGATGAACCACACTGGTTGGTTCGAAACGCGTCGACAAAAGATTGATTATGTGATTTTGCCGAAGATATCCAGACAATATTATTTCTTTCAGTTTTGTTTTGTTCATTTACTTTTATGCAAGTTAGGAATCAGATTACTCAATTTGTTTATGATTGCCTCCTATAGCCAGAGCGAGACTACAGGTGAGGGGTCAGACTATGAGTTGAAGTGATATGATTTAGTTTATTTTTCTGCAAGTTAGAAATCAGATTACTCAATTTGTTTATGATTGCCTCCTATAGCCAGAGCGAGACTACTGGCGAGGGGTCAGACTATGAGTTGAAGTGATATGATTTAGTTTATTTTTCTGCAAGTTAGTGATTAGATTACTCATGTCATTTTCAGTTACCTCCTATAGCCAGAGCGAGACTACTGGTGAGGGATTGAAGTAATAATCCGTAGTTTGATCTTAGTTTCATTTTATGAAATTTCATTCTATGCAATTTAGATATCAGATTACTCAATTTGTCTATGATTACCTCCTATGGCCAGAGCGAGACTACTGGTGAGGGGTCAGAATATGAGTTGAAGTAGTATGATCTAGTTTACTTTACTTACTGTTTTTGAATTGCTTTAAGTTAATTTTTTTCTCTTTTTATACAGTAGCAAGGATACTAGGTTTCATTGTCACTAGCTCACAATTTGGTAGTAATTGATTTCATCATTGCAAGTTTTGAAACCTTTTTGAGAACTTTGAAGTTTGGAAGTCATTGTAGAGGTCACCACTGCCTTGAATACTTGAATCCATATTTGAATTTTTTCTTTGACATCTCACATTAGGGAATCAACAAAAGATAAACCCAAAACAAACCAAAAAAATCACAAACGACAAAGAATTAGGAAATCAGTTATCTTGTATATACAGTGCACTTCACTTCAACAGTTTACGACTCCCGGATTGACAATTTATATAGCAATCTAGGACACACTAAATTGACCAAACACCTATCCATGCCTCCTCTGGAATCCCACGATCCAAGGAATTTGAAGGCCATCTATTTACAATGTAAACACTATTATCAACAACCTATTCCTAAATATATTAGGAAAATATTGCATGCAATCTCATACTCCTTGCATGCTCCATGATTGTCCTATTCATCCTTTCTGACACACCATTTTATTGTTGTGTTCTTGGAATTGTTTTCTCTCTATCAATCCCATGGTATGAACAATAATTGTTAAACTCCTTTTCGCAATATTCGCCTCCATTATTTGATTTGAGACACTACAATTTATTTCATATCTCATTCTCATCCAAATATTTCCATTTCTTAAGAGTATCAAAGACATCATATTTGTTTCTAATGCAATAAACCCAAGTTTTCCTAGTTAAATCATAAATAAAAGTAACATAATAATAAGAGCCACCATGATATGACACCTAAGCTAGTTCCCATACATTTTTATGCACAAGCTCCAAATTTTCACCCTTTTTTTCCTGACCAACTCCAATAAATCTAACTATTTTTTGTTTTCCACAAACATAATTCTCATAGAAATCCAAATCAACTATCTTCAATAAGGCGATAATTTCATTGAGTGTTGAACCTACATTCCCTTCTTACTGGCGTGCAAGAGACTATGATGCCACAGTATTGTATTTTCTCCTATAGAAGCTAAAGCAATAGAAAGATCAACATTACTAGAAAACAAACACAATATAAGTACCTTCTCTCCTTTTGCTATTATCAAAGATCCTCTATTGGCCTTCTATGAATTTCCTGTAAATGTAACTATACAACCTTCACTTCCCAATTACCTTATTTAAGTTAGAATTCTTAAATTATGAAAATGATTTACCTCTTTAAACAAACATTGGTTTCAATTCTGTAATATCCATACCTTACCATTTCCCACAATTTTAAATTGTTCAACATCACCAAATAAACCTATCCAAAATCACCTTGAACATAATCTTGAAAATATTTCCTATGAGGTGTGGTGTGAAAAAAGACTCCTGAATCTATCACCGAAGAATAAATAATGTTATCTATTGAAAGGATTAAAGCATATTGTAACACATAACTTTCTACATTTGCTTCCTTATTATTATATTGTTGTCCAACTCCTTTTTTCCTTTTTCTTTTGGAGACCAACGATCTTATTGTGTCCTTTCATCCCACAATGCTAACATTCCAACCTCCATCTAGATTTGGATCTGCCCTTCTTATAATGTCCATGATTCCCTAAGTTATTTCCTCTCTCCCTTTATCTTCCCCTATTCTCTATAACCAAAGCATTGCTTGACATCTCACATGTGCTTGTCCATCACATTTCCTCACTAAGAATAACATGAACAACATCATCAAACTTTAAAGTTTTTGAGACAAAATCAAAATTACTCGTAGCCATGACCAAGCCATTCGAACTTTTTGGGTGAGCACAAAATCAAAATATCCCTAACCTCATCATCAAAGTTTATTCCTACATAAATTAATTGACCAATGATCGTGTTAAATTTATTTAAGTGATTGGCAACAAACCCACCTTCTGACATCTTCATATTAAATAAACAATTCATAAGAATTACCTTGTTGGAGGATGAGAATTTTTTTGTACTCTTTAGCTAATTCCATAATCAAACCATTTGTTTTCGTTTCTATTGAAATGTTAAAAGCCACCAATGTTTCTAGGCACAATCATATTGTTCCTAATTCTTTTTTGTCAAGAATCCCCCATTCTTTGTCTTTCATAGTCACGGACTTCTTTGTTATTATGATTGATGGTAGAAAAATAATTTTATGATATATATAATCTTCCATTTATATCTTCCGTGGTTTGTATTTATGGTAGTTAAACTCCTTGACCCTAAAATTTTCTTCCATCATTTCTCCCACTCGAACCAGGAACCCTCATTTCCTATGAGTTTTATCAATGAAATAATCCTTGATCTATGATACCAGTTGTCAGGAATAAAATCATAGAGCAATCAAATAAAAATGAATGTAGAAATAAAACATAGAATGAAACAACACAAAAAAGACACTAATATATGTGGTTCACAGTATTTTGGCTACATCCATAGAGAAATAACTAGTCCTTTCTTTTATTTTGTGCAACAAAATAAAGGGATTACAACCTGCAACACATTTGTTGCAACATTCTCTTCTCTCTCTCATAATAATATGTCTCTAAATTATAATGTTATCTCAATAATGTAAAGCCACAATATGATTCAACCATTTAAATAGGGTTTCCTTTTAGGCTACGGAAAAACCCTACCATAACATATACCATCATATATGTTACATAATGATGAATGGTCTAGATTAATTATGAAATTACAATATTTTCAAGTTAAGTTTTCCAAACAATTCTCTTACGAGTTGCTACCTCCAAACCCTCAAAGAGTTCTTACCAGCCTCGCTTGGATCCCATGGCAACAATAATAGGGGGCAAAGCTACCCTACACACCATATCAAGAATTGGTATCTAAACGTGAATAAAAACAATATATATAAATTAGGAAGATAATAATTATCCACAACCAACATGGGTTCGAATTAATGTCAAGGTTAGGATTCATTCTCAATGAGGTGAAAAAGTTTTGTTTAAGATGTTAGATCTAAGGGGAAACCATACATCAAGGGAGATTCAATCCACTTAAATAAAAGTGTAACAACCCTAGTTAAATTCCATGTAAATAGAGTTAATAAAGGAAAAATAATAATCAAGGTCATGAGACACGTATTCCAATATGAATGTTTGTCAAAACATCCTAGTGTGGGTGTTCATTTGGTTTATTATGGCGAAGGAAGTTGGAAAAGGCTTTGGAAAGGAAAAATGACAGTTTTGGCAATTTATTTATGAAAATAATGGAAATTAGGATAAAAGGAAGGTGAAGGGTCACATGTTGCCCGTGAGGAGGAAAAAGAAGGAAAATAATGGAAAATTGAAGAAATTAGAGGCCTCATTAATAAAAAGGATTCCGAGGATTAGTTGGTACCTTTTGTTAGTTCAATTTTAGAGTTCTCCCTCTATTATCTCTCTCTCACACATTCTTGGACATAGAGTTTTCTTGGAGCACTCTAGCATTGGATTAAGGAAAGAAAAGGAAGGATCAGGAAGGCAAAGGGAAGAAAAGATCAATAAAGGAAGAGAAGTATCAAGCGACTACATCAGGATTACTTGTAGGTATCAATTTGCATGTGTGATTTCCTTACTATATTTAACATGCATGGTACATGCATGTGTGTATTTGGTTCTCTTGTTGTCATTAGCATAGGATTTTCTAGGTGTGACAATGTTCTTCAACCTTTCCTTTCCATTTCTAGATAGCCATGTTATGGTGGGATCTCTTGTATTTGGTTGAGCTGGATTTCTAGATGGTTTCGAAATTGAGTGAGGTGGTATTAGAAAGAAAGAACACAAGGCCTAGGAATCCCTAGATTGGAGAAGGTGGGATTGCAGTAAAGCCAGATTTTGTGTGCCTTGGTAGGCTTAGGAATCCTTGACTAATGAATGGAGGGATATATAATAAATCCTAGAGGTGTGCTCCCTTGATCAAGCCTAGGAATCCTCTTCCAGTGTATGGTGGGATATACAGTAAAGCCAGGAGGGTAGAGTCTCGATTAGGCCTAGGAATCCTCGACCAGTGAATGACGGGATATATGGTAAAGCCTATAGATTAGGAGTCAGGGAAATTCCTCATGGTGTAGGTGGAGAAATATGGAGGCATCCATGCTTGTTTAGGTCCTGGTGATCTGGTGGTGATTCCAGTAAAGCCTAAGGAAACCTTGATTGGTTTGGTTTTGAGTCCCACATTCATGCTTGGAATATGGCATGGGGATGATTAGTTGAAAGAAACATTTGGTTCAGCCCAACCTATGGTCGAGTGGTTTGTGGAAGTCTCAAACCTAGCTGGCTTTTGAATTCATTAATAAGAGTTTCTTCTCTTTGGTATTTCATGTGTAAATGTGTTGCTTCATATGTGGTTTTTATGGCTATTATATCCTTGTCATTTATGTTAGTTATATGTTGGTTATGAGTATGTTTTATGACAAACTTGATGTATGGTTCTCATAATGTTTTGATTAGAAAATGAATGTACAATGAATATATGTCCTAATAGATGATAATGCAGATGTTTTGATATGGCAACAATGCTTATTTACAAATCTCAAATAAGTATGAGTCCCCTATGCTCAGATATGTTGTTATGACCTGTATGTTACATATTTGTGACATGTTTGATGAAATTCCTATCATGGCTAGTAGGGGTAAGATCAAGTACATGCACCAGTGATTGCATTAACAACTTTATTCCATTATTATTATTCATTTCCAAAGGTTTCATGGGGTTCTAGGTACTGTCCTGAGACATTGCCCTGAAAAAGTGGCTCATAGTTTAGGGTTGCTGGCACATAACTACCTGAAAAAGTCCACAGTCGTTGGCATACCTTGCTGTGGGAGCGACTCGAAGGACTTAGCCACATGCATGGCTTGTCATTTGAGTGTTTGAGGGTCCATATCAATGAAATGTTAAGTTCCATCAGGGATTGGTCACCTAGAAGGGTTAGTTGGCTCATCAAGGTTCTATAACATGTGTAGAAGATCAGTTTGGTTTCGTTTCGTTATCTCCACTTCCTTAATTGTACACGGGGAGTTGAATCACATAACAGTAGCCTCTCATCACATTTTTACCTCAATGGACCAGTTAACTTGGGTAAATGTGGGAGGAGGGTGTTACAAAGTGGTATCAAAGCATGGTTCACCCCTTGGACTAGATGGATGGTGTGTTGGTCATTCATACATGTCGGTTGCATAAGTGTTCTTTATGCCTTGAGGTCCAGGTGCTTGTTTTGTGTGCATGGTGGTAGTCATGGTTTCAGTTGTGTCACCATGTGAAAGTTGGTGGTGTCATTGATTGGATATGGTCTTCATGAATATATGTCAATTATGCATTGGTTATACATGTTAATGTTTATATGTTGTTGAGCATACATTGATAGGGTGATAGTTCTGGATTTAAGACCTCTGTGGTTTATACTTTCGACTTAGTTACCGGAGAATCCACAACAAGAACCATTTTCTGCCAACGTTTCAAATCCCAACTGGGATCCATCATCAAGACAACTTGAATGCTTGATAGAAGAATAGCTTATTTGAGGGATTAAATAGTAATGAGGAGAGAAAAAGAGATGAATGTCGGCTATCAATTTTTGAAAAAAAAAATATATATATTAATTTAAATTGATTTAAGAACAATTTTAAATTAATATTTTTAACATTAATTTTGATCAATATAATATCATTAATACTAATTATTATAATTCCAATCAAATATTAATTTAAATTATTATTTTTATTAATAAATCAATTTAAATTATTAATTTTATTAATAAAAATTTTAAATTAGGATCATTATTAATACTAATTATTATTATTAATTATTATATTAATAAATAATAATTACTAATAACAATAATATTTACATTAACAATAATTTCTTTATTAATTTCTTTACTAAGCTAAATAGTAACCTATTCTTAAAAATTTATTAATAAAAAACTGTACCAACATATATTATAATAAATATTAAATATTAATTCAATATTCTAAAATTAATATTTTTAACATTAATTTTGACCAATATAATATCATTAATACTAATTATTATTAATTACTATAATTCTATTTATTATTACTAATTATTATATTAATAATAATAATTAATGATAATAATAATAATAATTATAATTAATATTAATAATAAATATTAATGATCAATCATTTATTACAAATATTAAATATTAATTCAATTTTCTATGATTAATATTTTTTAACATTAACTATGATCAATATAATATCATAATTATTATTAATTATTATAATACTAATTATTTTTTATTATTAATTAATATATTAATAATAATTAATAATAGAATTAATATTAATAATAACTATAATTTTTAATTAAAAGAAACTAATTAATATTAATAAAAAAATTTATGATGATGATGATGATGATAATAATAATAATAATAATAATAATAATAATAATAATAATAATAATAATAATAATAAAAAATTTAAAATTAATTAATTAAATTAGTCAGAGACAGTTGACATCTCATCAAAAATTATTTTTCAAAAATTGATAGCTGACATTCATCTCTTTTTCTCTCCTCATTACTATTTAATCCCTCAAATAAGCTCTTCTTCTATCAAGCATTCAAGTTGCCTTGATGATGGATCCCGGTTGGGATTTGAAATGTTGGCAGAAAATGGTTCTTACTGTGGATTTTCCGGTAACTAAGTCGAAAGGGTGATAGTTGTGATGCATGAGGTCATGGTATGTTGTTGGTCTGGTCATGCATTGATAACTAGACAATGGTTGAGATGATGTTTATATACCATTGTGATTATGATTATACATGTATCATGCAAATCTTTTTGATCTTGTTGATCTTGCAGACAAGATATCCTCCCCTGAACTATACTGAGTTATGTTGATTATGTATGTTTTGGTTTAGCTGACATGGTATACTTGCAGGAAAGAGATCAAAGATGAAAAGAAATATGGTAGACTACAATTCACAAGATTCTCCTTATGGATTAGATGAGAAGTCTTGTGCTAGGCATTCTTTAACTTAACAGGCACATTGAGAAGTTTGAAGGAAAAAATAAAAAGTTGCAAGGAAGGTAATGACAGGATCATGTAGGCATGGGAGAAACAAACAAAAGTTAATGTGGTAATCCTTAAGAGTTTCTCAGAATTGCAGATACATGGACCACTTTAGATCAGCCATGGGTAGGAGGATATGACTAATGGGGCATATGGAAGTAGATCTTATGGCGGTCATAGGTCAGATAGATATGACATGATCAGAGATGGAAAACTCTTGGATACTCTGGATAGGAGAGGTGATGGACATAGGTTTTACTCTATTTTTGGTTTTGATAGGCATTATGATCGTCATCGTTATCATCCTTACAGGAGGAGTGACGGGGGATATTTTCCAGAAGAGTCCAAGAAAGAAAATCCACCTACCTTTGATGGGGACTTGAAGAAGCCATAAGATGTAGAGACATGGTTACTTGGGATGAAGAAATTATTTGAATTGCATGAGTACATAGAGAACATGAAGGCTAGAATAGCTATCTTCAGCCTCAATTTAGGGAAATCATACTTCTGGTGGGAAGATGTGAAACAGGTTAGAGACATCAGGACAAAATAATGGAGCTGGCATGAATTCAAGAGACTTTTTAGAAATAAGTACTTGTCAGAGAGGCACTACGACAGTAAGGCTAAGGGATTTTATGAGTTAAATATGGGATCGATGATATACAAGGAGTATACAAACAAGGACTTGGATTTATTGAGGTATCTACCGTATATTTGAGGATGAAAAGGGTAAAGTTCAAAGGTTTGTCAACAAATTACCATTAGAATTTATAGATCAAATTGCGTATGATGAGTCTCGGTCACTAGAGGAAGTTATTGGGAAATTGAAGCACCGTTATGAGAAGTCAAAGCGTAAGACAAAATCACATCAAGGTTAGGAAGGGAAAGATAAAGCTAAAGGAAAATGGAAGCCAAAAATAACAAGACCTTAGAATGCAAAAGAGAAAGAAAATGTTGCATCATATAAGAAGTTAAACATAGTTAGACAGGAGCATGGGTCACAATCTAGAGGGCAGAAGAATAAAGGTGATGGTGCAAGATGGTTGTAGTGTTGTACATGTGGTAAGCAGCACATTAAGAGAGATTTTCCATATAATCCGGGTGGTAGGATTTATATTTACAGTGCATAGGAACCGAACACTGTTGGGGATGTTGGGAAGAGCATTCATCATATCTAGGCAGTGTTGGATAATAGGCAAGCATATCGCCAAGTGTCTATTATTGAGATGGATGGTAAGATTTATGATCAAGTTGTTTCTATTTTGATTGACCCTGAATCTAGTTATAATTATGTTAACCTTGACTCAGTGGATCAGTGTGGTTTGAATAAATAAGTGCATGCAAAATCTTGGTTAGTGAAGTTAGCTACAGGTAAAAAGAAGAGAGCTCATCGTTGGGTAAGAGCTTGTGTATTTGAATTGAATGGTAGTCCTACCTCAACACATTGGAATATACTGTTGTTGGAATCATATAGTATGCTATTGGGTACAAACTGACTATATCTTCATAGGACTAAGGCATACTTCTATGATAATGATATTGAGTGCTTGGATGACAATGGGAAACAAAGAATCTTACTAGGTAAGAAGAAAGAAACATCAGTTAGAATGTTGATAGCTATGTAGGCAAAGTGTAGTTGCAGAAAAGGGTGGGTGTTATTTGCAGTGCATATTTATAGCAATGAAGGTAAGGAGAATGAGGATGAAAATATATTAATAAGGTACCCAATCCTACGTCAGTTTTAGGATGTGTTCCCAACAGAGATTTTATAGTTGGCACCTCACATGGAAGTGGGATTTTCTATTGAGTTGGTACCAGGGGAAACACCAGCATTGAAGACACCATACAGGATGAGCACTCCAGAGTTAGTAGAGTTGAAGTTGTAATTGAAGGAAACGCTTGAAAAGGGATACATTAGGCCAAGGGTATCACCATGGGGCGCGCCAGTGTTGTTTGTGAAGAATAAGGATGGTACTCTCATGATATGCATTGATTATATGAAGTTGAACAAGGTAACCATCAAAAACAAGTATTTGTTGCTGAGGATTGATGACTTGTTTGATTAGTTGAAGGGAGTAGCAATGTTCTCAAAGATTGATCTATGATTAGGATACCATCAAGTACACATCAAGGAATTAGAGGACATTTACAAGGCAAATTTCCAGACCAGGTATGGGCATTATGAGTTTGTTGTAGTTCCATTTGGTTTGACTAATTATTTAGCTACATTTATGTGCTTGATGAATAGTATGTTGTGTCCTTATCTCGACAAGTTTGTTATTGTATTCATTGATAACATCTTGATATATTCTAAGAATGAGGAAGAACATGTCGAACACTTAACAACAATATTGATATTACTAAGAGAGCATCATTTGTATGCTAAGCTCAGTAAATGTAGTTTCTTTTAGAAAGAGGTACATTAGTTGGGACATGTTGTTTTCAATGAAGGAGTAGCAGTGAATCCAAAAAATAGAAGGGTTATCATGGAGTGGGTAGCTCCTAGGAATGTGGATGAGGTAAGATCATTTATAAGGCTAGCAGGTTATTATAGGAGGTTCATTAGGAAATTCTCTTGGATTTCATATCCTATTACTTCACTACTAAGGCAAGGTAAGAAATTTGAATAGATAGAGGAATGTGCAACCAATTTTGAACAATTGAAGCAGTTGTTGACAAATGCTCCAATGTTAAATATTGCAGATCTAGAAAAAGGGTTTGTGGTGTGTACAAATGCTTGCAAGAGAGGACTTGGTGGAGTCCTTATGTAGGAAGGACATGTAGTGTGCTATGAATCACAGAAACTGAATGAGAATGAGTAGGATTATCTGACACATGATCTTGAGTTGATCACAATCATACATGCATTGAAGATGTGGTAGCACTATCTTCTTAGCAGGAGGTTTGTACTGATGAGCGATCATAGTGGATTGAGGTATTTATTTGATCAAATGAATCTAAATTTTAGGCAAGCTAGATGGTTGGCCATGATCAATGAGTTTGACTTTGAGATTAGGTACATCAAGGGTAAGGAGAACAAGCTTATAGATGCTTTTAGCATAAGGATATAGGTGAATCATATAGCAACTATGAGTTCTTATGAGACAATCTTACAGGATTGGATCCTATAGGTAGGATAATAGGATAAAAAGTGCATGGAGCTTAGGAATAGGTTAGTGTTGGCAAGAAAATATTCCCTAAGGTAAGGGTTTACAACCTCAACATATCGAAGGTAGACTATCAAGACGAAACATACATTCAAATAAGCAAACTATGAAAACTACTAAATTTGGGTTTGAGAGAAATACCATAGGTCCTGCGTTTGATGTCAATCCCATAGGGTCCAAACCCTCTGCTTCCTCCAAAGTGATCATACGTACAACACAATTCATAGAAGCATATACATAGCAAGTAGTTCAAAGTGTGTGCATAAAAAACATGTTAGATCATCAAGAATAAATATATAAATCATGATATGTTAGACATGAACCATAAAAAAATGAGATCATAACATTTCAATAACAAGACAAAGCTTATTTATTGATATCATAAAATAGGAGTGGAAGAATACAACCTAATCTAAACACGACACCAAGGAAACCTATTGATCATTGGTTGTCATTGATGTCAACCCAACCAGCACCAGGGGATACCCCAATTTTGCATGGGAATTTTAACTTGAAAAATTACTCTATTTTGAGTCAAGGATCTAGATGGATTCTACTTGTCAAGATGTTTCCATTGATAAATGGAATGCCACGTAATTCTTCACGGTTTGAGAGATATTTGTGTTTGAAGTTAGTAACCCCAGTTAGTGGGCTAAGACCCTATGGGGTTGTGGCATGGCACTCATAATTGGTTCTGGTAATTGAACAGTCAATAATTAATAATGTTTTTTTCCTCCTAAAATCCCTCCAACTTTCACTTGCTAAGGACCCTCTCAACTCAGGACTCATATAAATAGTGATCTTCATATCCTCCCCTAGTAGGGATTTTGTGGCTTCAAACAGGTCATCGTGGAATGCTTTCTATAACCTGTTTTATGTGACACTTCGAAAGGTGAAATTAAAACCAATTTGAGACGAAATTGTGATGAACCTCTTGTTGTAATTTTATATCTTGGTTCGCTATATTCGAAGATATGATCTAAGGAAATTAGGGTTTGTGAAGGCTCCTGAATTCCATGTCAAACATGTGACATTGGGAAAATCATCATAACTTCCGTGCTGAAAATTGGATTCAAATTTCGTAAATAATGGTATAAAGAGGAAGGAATTTAGTTTTTTGGGTATCGTTTTTAGGGCCGAATGTCACAATAGTGACATGTGGCATTTCGTGCAAGTTCACTCTACTAAACCAGTCTATAATAAGGTCATCGTGGGTGATTGGCCATAACTCTTTCTTGAAGACTCCAATGTTGATCACACCTATGGGGTTGGAATGAGGACTCATAGGGATACCACATGACACAATTTCAGACCCTAGATATTTGAAATTACATAGGTACAATAGATTCAATATCGAGCGCCTAGAAGGCAAGAAAAAGCATGCATTCAAGGACCACTACAGTAAGGACCACACATCAACAATCAAGGGTAAGTCTCCTACAACAAGGTATGTATGATTAGTGTTTACATTTAATTTTTTAGTATCATCTTTGATAGATGTTTTTATAGGACAACGTAAGTATATACAGTGTCTTGGTTATATCTCTATGTCTCTATATGTCACAATTAATTTTGATACCACATTTTGGATATCCTATTCTTGATACTCTACATTCGATGCTACATATTCTTGATGCTACTCCAATTCTACTAAATCTATATGATGTTGTAAGTTCATGTTACTTGTCTTTTCATAGTTGATAGAATGGTCTCCGTTGTTGTACTTAGAACTTGGTCCATCACAAGTCTAGGGTCATCAGTTTTTATTATATATATATATCTTTAGGCCAGTTTTGGATATAGTCTTGCATAGAGTCCAAGCCTATATCAAGAGTGGCAGTCTTTATCTACTGTTGCAACAAGTCAACAAAAAAAGTGACAAGCACACTTCAACTACGCATTGTAATTTTAATTTTAATTTATTCATTATTATGCACTTACATGTTTTTTGCAGGCAGAGGTAAGTTGAAGGGTATTTTGTTTTGTTTTGGGATTGGTTTCGCCGAGAAAATTTTGCATGCAAGTAAAATAAGATTCAAGTACAACATCAAGCAAGAATTCAAGAGAAAAAGTATCAAATCAATAGAAGCATTGTAGTGGGACATCCTTGAAGACATGGCAACCATCCAGATATCGTGAAGTATTATTAAGGCCAAGAGTCATCATTGTAGAGTTGTAAAAGGGTCATCATTATAAAAGAGTCATTTGTAAAAAGGTCATCATTGTAAAGTTGTAAAAGAGTCATTTGTAAAGAGTCATCATTTTAAAGATTGTAAAATAGTCATTTGTGAAAGAGTCATTCTGTCTAGAGTCAAAGACACAGTGTTGGGAGGTATATGAGTCATTGTTGGGATGATGTCATGGAGCATCCCTTTAGAGTTTCACATGATGACTGCACACATTCGAGTTCACTCCTTGAGCTCGTGTGAGTCCTTGCATCTGCCTTGCTTGTTCATTTCATTGAAGTTTCTGCATGTAGAAGTCTAAGTCATCATTGCAACCATGTTCTGGTTATGCTCAAAGTCTTCGCTTCGTATGTGCTTGTTGTGTTCAATATGAAAGCATATGTCGCACTCACACACGAAGTCACATTCACTATCATGTAAGTGCCATCTCAATCAATGAATGGTCAATCACAAGTGTCACACTTGTCACTTACACCATCGGTTAGTCATGTTGAACATGTGCATCTGGATGGTTTGGGTTGTTTCATCATCGAGTCATGTGGGTGTGTGTTTGTATGATCACCTATGCATCTTTCAATCATTCACACACTTAGTCATTTTGCTGAATTTCTGACGATCAAACTCCTCACTTACATCTGGACCATCACCCCACCTTTAACTCGATCGAATGCCAACCAGATTATCATAGAAGAACCAAGCTAGTCCTTCCAAGTTGCGCTGCCCGCAAGTATTCTCAATCAACTCTCATGTTGGCCTCCTGGACAGTCAGACCTGGTAGTCACCCCGAGACTCACTCCCCTCAAAGTTTGTGCAGAGGCCATTGAACTCACCCGTTCAACTGACTGAGGAAATTGCAATGACAGGACAGACAGACACCAAGTTCCCATCCCTCTCTCCTTTAGAAAATTGCACAGTTTTCCCAGTTAGTTATCCAGACAGTCAACCAACTATTCATCTCATAAATTGTGTAGTGCTCATTAGCAGGGCCTCCGTTGCCCATCAGTAAGCTCAACTCAGAAATTGCGCAAAGGTGATAAGGAGGCCAACCTCCTAGCCTCAGTCTAGTTTTCCCAGCCAGCAGCTCCTAGCAGCAGACTGCCTATTCCCTCCAGGAATTGCATAGTTTCTATTGCGAGTGACTGAGCAGCCAACTACCAGTTCCATCTGGGAATTGCACAGTTTTGGCTGCTAGTGACCCCAGCAACCAACTGGAATTTCCCTCTAGGAATTGTGTAGTTTTGGCTGCTAGTGACCTCAGCAACGAACTAGAAGTTCCCTATGGGAATTGTGCATTTTTGGCTGCTAGTGACCCTAACAGCTAACTAGTAGTTCCCTCTTAGGATTGCACAGTTCTGGATGCCAGTCTTCCAGGCAGTTCCCCAGAAAAATTACGTAATCACTTCCTGTTGACCCTTCCTATAGCTTGGCCCGTTTCTCTAGAAAACTGTGCAAATCTGGCTGTCCAGCCCTTGCTGGCTATTCATTTTGGAAAATGCATAGAGCATGCCTTCCTTGCCTTCCTGTAGACTAGACTGTCCCTCCCAAATTTTGCGCAATTTTGCCTCCCAGCCGAGCCAGACCTTGTAGACAGTCACTGTCAACTCAGATTGTCTGTCTCCATCTCTAAGTGACTCTTGCATAGTTCTCATCAGCAGTTTCCTATAGCCATCATCCTGCATCACAACTTTGTTGCCTCTCCTGATCACCAGCATCTGAATGATCATGTGTCATGGTAGACTAGGAGGTTGGATTTGATGTCATCTCGTCATGAATGACTGTAGTTACAGGTACACCAAAAAACATGTCAGGACGAAGAATGGGATGAATGAAGGGAGCACATGCAGATGGACATGTTCACCAATGGACAAACAAACGAAACATGTGAAACAGATGAACATGACAAACATGCACCTTCGCGAACAAGTGAGCCTGTTAAGCCTTTTAGCATGAAAGCAAGGAATAAAATGCTAAAGCTTCATCAAGTGAACCAAGGACCATTGAATACTTTGTGCACTTCACCATGCGGAGGTGAAGCTATGATACACCATGAAGACATCCATCACATAACAACACATGCACTCCAGTAGCAACATGAATGTACCAACATTGTCATGTCAAGTCATGAGTCATGTTATGGGCTTGTTGTCAATCAATGTGATGTAACGTGGAAGTCCAATAGACCCACTTATTGAACATAGAGTTATGTAAGTCGAAAATTCATGGAAGTCAGATGGTCATGAGGGTAGTCGAATAACCACAAGGGTCAGTTTCACCCTTGGCTATAAATACCCCCCTCATTTGTACATAAAATGACTTTTCACTTGAGCTCCTCCCACATAGCCAAGAGAGTCTGTAATCTTTTCTTTAAGGAGTAAGTAGTGGCTCCAATGCCTTGCTGATAGGGTTAGTTATGTATGGTGTAAAGATGTGTCTTAGAACTTTCTCTTAATTCAAAATCCTGTTAACAGGCCAACACGTTTTCACACATGCATTGTATTTGTTGTAAGACTAATCTTTAAGACTTGTAATGCATGTTTCTTTAACCTATGTTCTACATTTGAACTAATTCATTTGTTGTAATTCATAATCTATTAATTGAAATGTGTTGTATATGTTGTTAATGTTGTCCTGTATGTGTTGAATACTCTGTCGGACATCAGATAGACCTTTCACATGAACCTTCCTGTAACAACTGTTGCACTTGTTCAAACTATTATGTGAGTGGTGTAAGTGTTATCTTACCTATGTTGTGATTGCCGCATCCGAGTGGACTGCTCCGCCGAAAGCTGTGTATGTCCTTTGGGTTGTGGTTTCCTAGACGAGTTGGGACTGATCCCTTTCAACCTCGAACTCACCTTCACCTTCTTCAGTTACACACACCAGGCACGTGAACCTCACTTCTCGAAGACAAAGCGAACCACTCTCCTGTGTTGACAAGCAAGAGTTGAGGCAAATCCTTAAAACAATGGCAATTGGGCCATCATACTAGATCAGACTCCCACACCAAACAATCTGAGGTCTAGTTGGGACTTCATACCAGGGTGATCCCCTGAATGTTGGCGGATCCAACACTGTCAACATTTTTGGCAATAGAAGGAGGGCAACTAGTTGTACATGGCTGAAATTCTCCTCACACTCACTCATCAACCATATAGTCAAGGTAGTAACTTGCACTCACTCTCTCATGACTTAGCAGTTGGTTACTCCTCACCTCCTAGAATTGAACACGAGATTTCATATCAACACCTTCGCTCCATCTGTCCCATCACTTTCCATTTCACGAAAGAAGTCGGATTGATCCCAGGTATACAACACCTTCCATACACATAAAAGAAGTCAAATGCCTCTCCCACGTGAGTTGTGTGTCATTGGTGGAAGAAGCAGTCCTTGCCACACTTGAAGGTTTGGCAGAAGCTATTGAATATGGAGAGGAACCTCTAGTCTTCTGGCAAGGTGAATAATACACTCTTGTGATCTTGGCATTAGAATCTGGTACAAGAGGCGAAGGGGAAGACAACGGAGGAGGTGGAGGTGGAGAGGAACCAATAGAATCAGAGTCAAAACCACCAAACTCTGAAAGAGAGGAAGAGGAGGAAGAGGAGGAAGAGGAGGAAGAGGAAGAAGAGATGGCTAACCCAGATCTTGAATGGATGACTTAGGGACCATTGTATCTCTCAGCTGTTCTGCACAAGATGGCGAAGTGAATGGAGAGAATGAGAATTACGTTAAACCCTAATAGCATGGTGAAGGTAGAAGATCATTTGGAGAACTTCTACCTGCAGCTATAGACCCTTGAGGCACGACATGAGGACGTAGCTTGTAGATTGTTCCCGTGTACCTTGGACGATCGTGCAGCTGTGTGGTATCACAGGCTTCCACCAAATTCCATATAGAAATGGGGTGCATTCAAATGCATGCTCCTTGAAAATTTTGCTGATGACAAGACCCCAACTATGTTACTGAAAGAATTGGGTAGCCTGAAGATGGAGGGGAAAGAAAAGGTAAAAGATTTCAACCAGAGGTTTACACGCATATTGAAAAAATTTGCAGCAGACACCAAACCTCATGAATACATCACTATTGATTACTACATGTCCGCACTGCCGACCAACATTGCGCAGTTCATCAACTGAGCTATAAAACCAACACTCTTGGAAAATTGCGAAGACGCTATTGTTGTCGAAAAATACCTGCACACTATTGGACTCATAAAGGATGATGAACCAACACAAGACTCCAAAGATGTGAGCAAGAAGTCCTAAGTGATGGTGAGAAAGGGTAGAGACAAGGAAGCAAATGATATTGAAACCCTCTCTCACCTCGTCAAGAGCTTAACGACTGAAGTGTCTAAGATTAAACAACAAAAAACAAACACATTTGCAAGGAGCTATCTGCCTAGTCAGAAATAGGGAAGCAACTCATTAGGCAGCAACTAGATCGCTCAAGAAAATGTGCAAAGTTCTATTTTCAATGTCTATCAGTGCACAAATCTCGAGTTTTGTTCATTCCATGAAGAACATCACCCCGAGAACTTCTATTCGTACTGGAAGCAGTTCGCAAACTTGCTATACAATAGACTTGATGTAGAGAGCAGTATGTAGAAGAAATCAGATGATAGAGATTATGATGAAGGCATTGCACCTATTGAAGCATCAAGTTCTAGGCATGTGGTGAACGCATATCAGTGCTCGCAAGCAGTTCCAAAGACAAACACCAAGAAGCATCCCCCAAGAAAAAATGACCATTACAATCTTAGGAGTAAAGGGGCTCCCCGTACACTTGGGGAAATGCAAGAGAAGATGAGACTGCTTATAAGGAAGGTTGATCCACTGGCCACCCCAAAGCAGAAAACATAAGACAAGTCCAGGAAGACAGTGGTGGCCAAGAGTACTTCCATGAGCAGCAAACTGCAAAAAACTCTACGTTACAACACAAACATCTATTCTACCCCAGAAACCTCGATAAGTCTACCACCTTTGGATTACAACATTGTTGATGACACGAAGAAAACTCGAGCAAACATTAGTTTGTTCGATTTGGCTAAGATCCAGAGGCAGCAAGATACCCTACTGCGTGCACTGGGACTGACAACAACAGACTGCACAACCTCTACCAGCAAGGTAGCAATCACACCTCTCAGATCACTTTCCACTATGCTTAATACACTCCGGATGGAAGAAGGACACTCAGGTTTCCCCCCATTCCTACTATATTTTCAAATTTTCAACTGCAATGTTCACAACTATCTAGTTGATTTTGGCGCGGTAGACAACGTCATGTCGCTCTCCATTGCAAAAAATATCAATGCACGATGGAGAAAAACATTGGTACTTGATCAAACATTGGTACCATCGATTGGTGAACTACGAGATGTGATCATCTAACTATTTCATGACGGTTGAGTCCACCAATGCATCAACATAGTGGTTGTAGACATCCCGGAAGCATACGGTCTACTACTCAGCAGAGATTTGTCTAAAAAGTTAGATGAATATTTTGCTATATACTGGTCTCACATGTGGCTTCCGTACAAGGGAAAATGCCACCAAATCCGGGTAGAGTCTGAGAGGTACATGAAACATAATATCACTTCCCTTAATGGCGAGAATGAACCGTTGGCCTTCACAGAACTCATGTTTGGCAAATGCCTCCTGGAAAACACATTTGAGTGTTATCCTGCACGGCTAGCTCCATCCTCATCAGACACGTAGTTCAGACTCCTTCATTGCCCAACTGATGGTAATGAAACTTGTACAATTTATTTCTCTGATAGTAGCAGTAGTAGCTGCAATAGTAGCAGCAATAGTACTAGCACGCCAAACGGTCCGTGTATAGACGAGCTATGGGCCATGAGTCCTGATGAATTAGAAGCACATGATGGCTCAAGGACCGAGTGTACCTTAGTCAACCAAAACAACAAACAATGCATGATTTCGAGTTGTGTGAAGTTTGAAGGCACAAACAACGATGTGAGCATGAAGCACTCAGGTTGAACACACAACGGACCAACACTACAAACGAACGGAGAAACCTAGAAACGTATCATGATCTAAAGATAGCTAGTCTCGGTACAAGCTATACACCGTGCCAACAACAAAAATTTGATCGCTTGACCAAATAGTATCGGGATGGGTCTACATGGGTAGAAGATGACCTGAGTACACACTACATGCAATCCAACTCGAGATTCCAAGTAAAGGAGGAGACAAGCCATTACAGTGAAGACCAGGTAACACATATGTGTTGTTTGCACTTCTTATAAGGAAAAAATTGACTAACATTTTGGATGATCGGATTACTTGAAAAGTTTGTCATCATACTTGGTTTTGTAATTTGAATCCCGCATGTAAGAAATATGGGAAAATTCACTTACGCATTGACTTCAGAAATCTGAACCCGTCCTGGAATAAAAACAACTACCCCGTGCCATAATCTAAGCCTATGTTGCCACAGTACTTGAAACAATGGTGTGGTCTTCACTTGAAGGTCTTCTAGAATGCCATCGGGTTCTGGTAGTGGAGCCCAGTTGACTTGCACTGGGCTACGAGAAGCTTGGCCCACACATGTATCATTGCAATCACTGGGCAGGAAGATTAATAACCTTCCTACCAATGACCAAGAGCTCAAACATTATTTTCAGTAGGTCGGGCTGTGCCCATGCCATGTACATAGTTTGCTTGCTACTTGTTGTTTTCATTCGGTTTGTTTTGCTTATTGCCTTTTCTTTCACTTTGTTTGATTCTTCTTACTATCTTTGTGTACATTCACTTTGTTTGTTTGATATATTACTATTTTTGTTTCCAGAAATAAGCATTCCCAACTACTACATTCTGCCTTTTGAATATGGTATGTGGTTGAAATTTGAAGAGACTTGTGACACTACAACCCTTGGCCAGTCTTATGTCTGTCTTATCTGTGCTTAGTTATAACCTGCGGCCGATGAAGTCTTGATGAAAAATATGAACCGCTTGCAAGGGAAGTTTTGGTCCAACTGTGAACTTGTGTCCACACTGGGAAGCCCCATGCCTATACTCAGCCTTCTACTCTTTGTGCTCAAGCTAATACAACTAGTAGAAATGGAGAGGAAAATCTAAATGAGGAAATCTATGTTAGAGGCCTTACATGCTTCTCTGAAGGAACAACATCTTCTGCTCTCAATAAGTCGAGATCCCTCTTCCACCTTAAAAATAAATAAGTGCCTATGCATAGTCCTCTTAAAAAATACAAAGGTAAAAGAAGAGAAAGGCTTCCTACGCAAAGAGGTGAAGCATGCAACTCCACCGGGGTACTGACCAGGCTCGTTTGAAGTGGAGAAATGTGTATGTTGTCCAACCCTGTTGGTAGCGAAGCAACACTAGAGATGAAAAATTATAATCTGAAAAATTTTCAACTCGCGAGTTAAACTACCCTTCCCAGATTCGAAACACTGTGATCAAGTTGAACTATTTATTTTGTTTGACTAAGTTGGCAAAAGGTGAACCATGTATGTCCATGGGGTAAGTGGGGAAGCCAAAGTAACCCACACAATGATTCAATACTCCCTAAAAGACGAAGGCCATATGTTAACAATGAACTGAAATAGAGAAGCTGGAGTTCTACCAGTGTGTCGCCAAGTGTTGTAGCGACTACAACCACCCTCCAAAATTTTGGCCTATACCCAATTTCAGAGCCTCCCTTAAGAGTTTCACTTGATGATTGCACAACTTGGGTTCACTCTATGAGCTCATGTGAGTCATTGCATCCACCTTGCTTATTCATTTCATTCAAGTTTCTGCATGCAGGTGTCTAAACATGATAAACAAGATTGAAAGCAAAGAAAAACTGGACTATCAACTTACTAGAGCGCTGCAAACACTAGAAGTCCTAGGAATGAGGAAAATCTATGTTTTTGGGGTAGAAAGAGAGTCTTTGCCTCAAATCATGGTCTTAGAGGGAGGAAGAGAGGCTCAGACACTATTGCTAGCATTTTGAACCTTCTCTGATCACTAGCTTAACCTGCTACAAAAATCACAAATTGAAGCAAGCTACTAAATCATCAAAAGCAACCCATTCTTAACCATAAGAGAAATACATCTCACACCGAACTAATTTATAAACTAAAGTAAAGCATACAAATACAAGTAAAGAGAAGATTGGCTGCTTGGATTGGGCCCTAACCTAAGAGCTTTAGCCCTCTGAGGTAACTCAGTGCTAGCTCAAAAAGGATTCCATCTTCGTTATAAAAAAATAGCAAGATTACATAAAACTATCATAAAATAGTAAGCTCGAAATTTGAGCAGAGTTTACACAAGCAAAAAATTGACCCTAGTGAGGCCCTAGACCTCTCTACTTATACAGATGAAGCTACCAATAGCTTCCTTAAAATTAGGTAGGTTTGTCTCCCAAAAATCAAGATAACTATCAATCATCTTCCACTTGCTTGGCTGCCTTCTAGTGCATGATTCGGCTGCTTGTACTCTAAGCTGAATGAAGGGGAATTTGAAGTGAGGAGAAATAAATGAGGGGGATTCCATCCTATAAGTCCTCTCCTATGTCTACTTCAAGTTATTGATATAGTTTGACCACTAGATCCTTGACTTTGACCTCAAAATCCATCAATAATCTTCATTAAATACATGTTAGACCACATGGCATAATAACTAACTCAACTCACCGTATACGCATAAATATAATCAGAAAATCATACAATAAGCTAAGAGAATGGTTGATTTGACTAGGTTAGGAGGTAAAATGAGCCCATATAATTACCCATTTATGAGGCTCATCATCACCCCCCTACTGAAGGTGTTGCTAATCCTCTGAGAAACCCAGTCAATCTCTTTGTCTTTCATGGACCTGGTGGGCTCCCTAGCATTCCAGGCTTCTAATGTGGTCTGCTCATGTTCTCCATAAAATCATGCCTTTTTGTATATGTCCTTCCACTGCTCCTTCTCTTATTCTTCTCTTCTTCCTTCCAGCATGCCTAATATGAGTGGAGGACTCAATTTGAGGCCAATCCAGTTGACCTTTAACCTTTGCATGGAGTGCTTGTACATTGTCACTCTTTTCAATGCCTCCCTCAACCTCATGAGGGAATGGTATTCTCTGATCTGCAAGTTGTGGGGTAGGGTGCTCCATCTTCTCATACATGCATGCACACAGTCATCCCCAAGTAGCCTAAGCATATATTCAAAGTGTGCAATGGCTTGTTCTTGATTGGATAGATATTTATGGGCGATCTAAGGGTCATTAGCAAGAGGGTTGTGTGTGCTGATGAGTGCCATAGGATTTAATGGCTCAGCTCTTATCATCAATGGTTCATTCTACTCTTTTATTAACAATATTTTCATTTCCACTGCCCTCAATTCTTCATGGTTCATCCATGACGCCATGGCCATTAATTGCAGATACCCTAGCTTGGAATTAGGGTCCCACACATTCAGGTCTGTGAGGGCCATGTTGTGTAGATAGAACTCTGCCATATTTGCTTTGTCCTCAGAGGTGCTTTGGTCACACAAATCCATGAATTTCCTGTAGTCTTGGAAAGGCATTATACCTCTTTGTGCCAAATTTTTTATTTGGAATTGAAGCCATTGATCCTTCAGATAGAAGCCATAAGATTTGGTTGGTGTTATGCATTGTAATGCTTCTATGGATAAGTTGGCCATGTATGCCAAATGAGTCTCTTTCTCCTGCAGTTGCCTCCTTAGTAATTCATTCTCATTCTCAAGGTGGCTTCTTGTAATGGCTTCTCTGTATCTGAGAGCGCTCAATTCCCTGCCAATTTCCCCAAGTTTGTCTTCCATGGGGCCAATATCCTCAACTCCTTTGGACTTGGCTTTCTACATCCACCTATGTGTTCTCACTCTCTCTTTTTCCAATTCGAAAAATAGTGGAATTGAAAATTTCTATGGGATTATATTGCCTCCCTCAAGTAGTCTGTAATAGGAGTCAAGATTATGTTGGGGGTCAGGTTCTTGTAGCTCTTGTGCTTCCTCTTTCACCTCTAGCTATCCTCCTATCTTTTCCTCCAGTTTTTGTGTCTTCTGTAGTTTGGATAGTGTCTCTTGTAGGACTGTTTTAGCCTCAAGTAGGTCTGGTTTGGGGTCTCATAGAATTGCCTTTCCCTTCCATATAGAATATCTTGTAGTCCTCCTTTCATAGGTTATGGGTGTCTTGGAAGGAGATTCTTTCACCTTGGTAGATGGTGAATCTTCAATGTTAATGGGAGTCTTTGATGAGTGCTGAGGTTTGCCTGTTTTAATTATGGTACTCTTCCTTGACCTAAAATATATGGAGGTTTTTCTTTTCATCTTCTACTTCTACTTGACTGGTGTACCGAGGGCAGTGAGGGCAGCTGCTGCTTCTCTTTCCAAAGTTTTAGGGGACTCTTCTCTTGGATCTACCCTCTCTGCCTCCTTTTCTCCCTCTTATGTCTCTTTTTCGTCCTCCTGCTTTGTCTCTTTTTCTACCTCCTGTTTTGTCTCTTCAATTATCCACTCCTCTATTTCTTTTCTTTCCTCCTTCCTCTCTTGCTTTGCTATGTCACCACTGGCTTCATATTCTCCTCCTTGCTAATCTCCCTCCTCACTGACAGCAGGACTAACATCATAGGTTAATGCCTTGATGTCATCCTCAGCTGTCATATCTCTAAAAAATTCCCATGCTATAGGGATTGTAAGGGTATGGAGTGCTTCTTCTACTAGGATCTTGATTAGGCCATGGTGAGATAGATGCTGTGAATTTCCTTCTTGTACCTTGGTGTTGGAGTCAATGAGGAACTGAAGGAGAAATTAAGGGATAATGAGCTTTTGATGTGCTGGGGTATCCATGCCATATCTCAATTCTTGGAGGATTCTAAAATGATATCCATAAACAATATTGTGCCTCCCCTCACAAGAAATGTATTTGATCACTTGGTAGCTAACCCCATCCCAAGAATATGGTACAATAGCCCTCTTAATTCCATTTTTGTCTTCAATAGGGGTTTCATTATCTTGGAAAAATTTCCTCTTGGCAGCTTGGCCAATTGGTTTCTCATATTTACTCCAAGATAGCCCAAGAGGAAGGGTAGTGACCCTACTGATGAATTCAGGGGTTATTTCAAAGGAGAGGCCTCTAATGGTTACAATAGCATGAGTTCCTATGTGAGGGACCAAAGAGAGAGCAAATTCATGGGCAATTTCATCATCAAACCCTCTAAACTTCTCAAAGAAATTCATCGAGTTTTCCCTTGTAAATATTTCCACCACTTGAGGATGTGCATGGAGTCTAGTGGAGTTAGTGGGCTCTTTCTCATAAACCCCCCCTATCATAATGCTTGTACTTCTTTTGAAGAACCAGATATGGAGGTGGAGACAAAGAATTTTGAGTGAAATAGAAAAATAGAGGGGATTGTTTTCTCTTTTGTTTGTTTGTTTTTTTGTTTGTTTGTATGTTTCTCTACCATCTTAAGGACTCATTTTATCTTAAATTTGAGACCAAATCTTTCACATTTTGATATTAAACAGAGGGAATTCATGAACCTTACCTCTTCAGACTTAAATTCGTGACAAAAATTATGTTTCCTCCCTTCAAAATGACTCATTGCCCCTCCTATAGAAGCCCGTTGTCCCTCCTGTAGATTTCTTGTAGGTGCTCCTGTAGAAAATGCCAAGAGAAAAAATATGGAGGAAATTGATGGAGGATGGTGGATACAAGGCTGTGGGAGGATAAGAAGACTGTTGTGTGGCTGAGTTAAGAGGAGAAACTGAAGAAAATGTGGTGAGAGTGTGCGGGATGAGTGCTCATTACCTTTTATGGCCGTTTTCGGTTATGAGTGTTGAGCTGGCAAGGTGTATGTTGCCCAGATTAGGACCGTTGGTCCCCACCTGCTTGGTCATCATGACCGCCCTCATAATCATCACCTCATTACTACATCAGAGTTAACTTTTCCTCCCACTACCTGTCCTTCACATGTTTTGCTTGAGTTGACTGTGCGCATGTGTGGGTGGTATCTCAGTTAAGTGGAGTCAACTAAATGAAGGTGGCCAAGTTAACTGGCCACCTTTCCCTCTTTCAATTTCAACCATCTCATTGCCTTCGTATGATTCATAATTACACAAATGCAAAGAGAGGAGTGACTTAGCTACTTACCTGTAATCCAAGTGTATTTGCTACCATCGACTATAAGGTGCTTTGGCTTTCTCTACTGCATACCTTCATTTTCCCTCATGCATTTTGTCTTTGCTTGCTGATGTGTTGTTGTGTGTTTTTGCAGGTTCTTCTTTTGCTAGAGCTGAGTTTCATGTGCCTTTTCAACCTTCAGATGTGCTATCCCTTGCTGCTGGTGTTGGAATTCTATGGGATCAACTGCTACGAGAATTCCTACAGGAGCTCCTGTAGCTGCTTCTCCCCTTGAAGCTTCAGATATTCCCTGTGCTTGGAGCTCGAGAATGATGCTGGAGGTGGAGGTGAATGATGTAGGGATAGTATGTAAGCTTCAAGTAAAGTTAATGGTGCCTTTTCCTCCTTTTATTTTTGTTTTTTTTATCAAATTGAAAAACTGTTTTTCTATGTTTTTTCTTGGAAAGGAAAAAAATGATAATGATGCTTGGAGTGTGATGCAGGCTTGGAAATTATGGCAAGGAGGTTGAATATGGTAAGAAGGATTATAGGTTCCTCATGAAACTTTTCTTGTCCCTCAAACTACCTCCTGTAGACACTTTTGGCTCTCTATAATTCCTACAGGAGCCTCATGTAGAAAACGCAGTTTGGAAGAAGAGGTACAGTGGGGTGAAAGAGATGCCCAAAAATAATGGAGGAAGGTGTGGAGAAGATGAGATGGATGTTGGTATGAATATCAGGGTCCCCTTGGCACCTTCTACTGCTCCCTGTAGTCCTCCTACAAACCTGCAATGCAATAAAAATTCATTTTTTCTTTCTCTCTCTTTTTTTTTTTGAAACAACTAGGGTGCCTCAGAGCGGTTTTCACCTTAATTGCCTGCCCTGGGTGCCTCCAAGGGAGGTTTTCACCTAGGGATATTATTCTTTTCCTTTCTCTCTCTTTTATTTTGACATCACTGGACCGCCTCAGAAGAGGTTTTCAACCCAATGATGGGACTCAAGCGCCTCATGGAGGTTTTCACTTGAGTCCTTATTTTTTCTCTTTTTCTTTAGTGAGTGGGTGAAGTGGAAGCTAAGACATGCTCCACTACCATCACTGTTTTATTCAAATCTTCAATAAAATCTCACTTGGAGAGGGGTTTCTTGTATACTTTCAACCGATGTCCATTGACAAGCATGGGGATGGCTTCATCATCAATGATTTTGATCAGAACTGAACCATTGTCATTGCATTTATCTACAGTGTAGGGTCCCAGCCATCTTGTCTACGGCTTTCCTTTGAAATCGTTGTATCTTGAATCATAGAGTGGTGCCCAATATCCCTCTTGGAATTGCTTCTCCCTGATATTTTTATCATTCCATATCTTTCTCTGAAGCTGAAATACCTCTGTATGGAGAAGGGCTTGCAATCTGTATTCATCCAATCCATTGAGTTGAAGTAATCTCTCTTCTATCCATGGCTGAGGTCTAGGTCCAGCTGAGCTGCCATCCTTATGTTATTGAATTCAAACTCTATTGACAACAAATCCTTCTTCCCATAGACCAGTTCATAGGGTGTGAACCTGGTGGTGGTCTTCCATGTTGTGTTGTAGGTGAGCTGACTGCCTTGGTTTGTGAACAACTCTCTCGGATACCCAAAATTGTAGAATATGTTTTCCTTTAAAAACTTAGCTACTTTTTCCTCTATCACTTCTTTGATTTCTTTTGTCTCTGCCCACTTTTCCAGGTAGTTGGTACACACAATGATGTACTGCTTCTGCTTTGAAGGGTGGTTGATAGGCCCCACACAGTCCATGCCCCACTTTTCAAATGGCTCAAAGGTCACTTGAGGTTGCATGGGAATTTCATCCTTTGGAGTGGGTTTCCCCATCCTCTGACACTGACCACATTGGCTCATGTATCTCCTCACATCCTGATGAAGAGTGGGCCAGTAGTAGCCTGCTTGCAATATATTGAAGGAGGTTCTTTTTGCCGCAAAATGACCTCCACAAGGCTCGTCATGATAGGTTAGGAGAATGTCAAAGACTTCCTCCTCCCTGACACATATTCTCAAGATCTGATGTGGGCCAAGTTTGAAGAGATTGCCTCCAATCCAGGTGAAAGGGTTGCTTTTCCTTACTATCTTACTCTTCTCCTTTTTGGATAGGTGTGGTGGGAACTCTGTTGAAACCAAGTAGTTTGCTATATTAACAAACCATGAAGAGATTAATGATATAGAAAATAGGTGTTCATCTCACATTTGGTCATCTACCATTCCTTCTTCACCTGCAGGAAAATTTACTCTAGACAAAAAGTCAGCAACAACATTCTCTTTACCGGGCTTATCAATAATGGTTAGATCAAACTACTGCAGTAAAAGAAACCATCTAATAATGCGAGCATTTACATTTGGTTTGTTCATTAAATATCTAATTGCAGCATGATTAATGTGCACAAAGGTTTGATAGCCTGTGATATAATGTCTGAATTTGTTGAAGGAATGCATGACAGCTAGGAGTTCCTTCTCGGTCACTGTATAGTTTAACTCTGCCTTTGATAGTTTTTTGCTTATAAAGTATATGGCATAAGGTACCTTTTCATCAATTTTTCGTAAGGCTGCTCCTATTGCTTTGTTCGAGGCATCTATGTGAATGTGAAAGGGTAGGGTCCAGTTTGGGCCTCTGAGAATTGGGGCAGTCACTAGCTTGCTCTTGAAGGTATCTAGGGCTTCTTGACAGTTTTCTGACCATATGAACTCAACATCTTTGCCTAGGATGCCAAACAAAGGAGAGGCTAACTTGATGAAGTCTTTAATGAATCTCCTGTAATATCCAGCTAAGCCTAGGAAGCTTCTGACATCTCTCACATTTTGAGGAGGAGGGACTCTTTGGATGATGGCAATTTTGTTGGGGTCCACCTACAGTCCTTGTTGAGATATTGCATGACCTAGCATGGTCCCTTCAGTCATCAAACGTTTTTTTCGAACTGAGGGATAGGTTCATTTCAATACACTTATCTAGAACTTTTCCTAGGTTAGATAAAGCTTCCTGAAAGTCAGAGCCATAAGGAGTAAAATCATCCATGTATATTTCTACTGCATCATGAACCAGTTTAGAAAATATACTCAATACCACTCTTTGGAAAGTGGCTGGAGCATTGCACAAAACAAAAGGAAGGACCCGATATGAAAAGGTACCTGTTGAGGGCCCCGAAGTCGGGTCAACAACAAGGGGGATACCCACCCGGTCCGGAACCTGGTTGGCGGCTCCTTGCCCGTTTGGAGTAGCGGGTCCGACTGGGGGTAATGGGACCAGTTTCCCAATGTGATGGGTGTGTGTGTGTGCGTAGAGTCTGATGATATTAATCTAGAGGTTTTTCTAAACTAGTCTCGATTCTAACTGCTAAACTAACTCTATGCTAATGTAATCTAATGAAGAGAAATACATTTGATCTATGCTAACCCGGGGTGTTTTTCTTTTGTTTATGTGATCTAGAAAGAGTTCTAACAGCAGCTGGTAATAAAGATCATTCAACTAATATCAGAATATAAACCAATAAAGATAAACCATTCTGCATAAGAAGTTAGGCAGAATAGTTGTGAACAGCATATCGCATAATCAGTCTTCTATATGTTAAGCATGATTAAATGATCCCACCGTACAGAAGTGCCAAATGGTAATGCAGACATTCATACAATAACATATAAAGAACTCAGCTACATATCACTTTAGGGATACTAGCAGAATCTAGTCAAGAGATAAAAGTACCATTTATGACTAACTTCACCAATAAACTTCAAGTTATAATGATTTATTTCTACTTGTTCTAACATCTGTTAAGAGTACAGAAGTGCAACATCAGTAACAGATATTAAAATGCAAACATAAATAAATCTTGATCCATCTATTCATCAAAAACCTCCTCTGAGGGTGCAGAAGTGCATGTTCTGAGGATAAGTTTTTTGACAGATTTCTGGACCCTTCTCCAAATGCCATGAGAAGGGTTAAATACTACTAGCTAATTGATATTAATTACACGAATCTAGGGAATCGACTTCAAATGACCGCCCTTTACTAAAAGCAAATTTATTTCTAAAACTTTAAATCTAATTTCTGACCGTTTCTGTATATTCTCTTTAGTGCTGTCAACAGCGCAACACTTTCCTGGGAAGAGTCGGCTGACTGCCTTCTTCTTTTGCTCGGGAGATAAAAGTGGAAATAAAAAGAGCTGACACCTCCTTCTGACAGACCAGAAGATATTTTCGAAAACCTTTCTCTAGTTGGGTGTATTCGCCGCGTGTATACTTAGCACAACCCAGGTTCTTCTCGAACTGATTTTGCTGTTGCTGTTTTGGTTTCCGGTTGTGCGAATGACTGAGTGGGTTAGGAGTCGCGCTGTATGGACAACCCTCTGTTTCGAGAATTGTTTCCGCTCTTTTTTCCAGGCTTTTCTGGAGCGTCCTCCTTCTTTTGTGTTTCTCTTTTTGCTTTACCCAGTCTGAGCTTCAAGATCTTTTGTGAACACGCTGCTTTTGTGCGCCTTTGACTCTGAGTCCTGGATAGTCTAATTTCATCAGTGCCGGTTGTCTGATAGTCTGGAATCCGCGGTCCTACTGCATGCGGCATTCGTTTGCGGAGGCATCTTCTCTCTGCTATTTGATTGGCGCTTTCCCCTTTCTCTCAGATGTTTCCTGCATATAGATTTATATCAGTTGTGTGTCTTGCAGTCTACGCAAAGAAGAAGGGAAATGAAAAGATTGACATAAAAACATTAAACTCTAATGAATGCGTAATCCTGACATGCATCATGACTTGACTCTTCGATAAATGCGATGAAATCATTCCTTGATACTCAAGCATGAGGTCATTAAATTCCTTCAAGGCGCGCACTTAATTATGGGCTTATCGTGTGATAAGTCTTTTCAGATCGCAGATCGCAAATCTCTGCCATCGCAGATCGCAAATCGCAGATATCGCAAATTTTGTTTAATGGTTATGCCGTATAGCGCGATGCTTGCGATTTGCGATCCCGCATATCGACGGTCAGCATTTCTCGAAGGTCTTCTTTTAAAGGGGCGCGTGTGATGTATGTGACGCGATGAACTTCGCATCGCTCATTCGCAGTCTTGCTTTTCGCGCTCGAGCAATGCTTCGGCCTTTCTTTGCAATGCGATTTAAGCCTTAGGGAGAGAAATACAAAAACTTTAGAAAAATATTTTTTGGGATTTTTGTTCAGGGTCCCCTCTTTGCTTGACGTTATTGCTAATGTCAAGTGAAGAAGGGGGGTTGTTGGTGACCACAAAAATGGCGATTCACTGTGAAGAACCAGTTATCTCTGCTTGTTCTATTGCATTTTCACTTCCAAAACAGAAAAGTTTTCTTATGCCTAAATTTTGTTATGGACAGATAGAGTATTACCCCTTATCCTGTCAATGATGTTTCGTCACAACTTTTTATTTCATTCTGATTGTTTGCTTCCTCTGGGTTATTTCTTGTATTCACACCTAGACATTACTCAGTCTTTTCAAAGACAAAATAAGGTCTTCTCTGCGTACTAGCTTTGTAAAGTATGCTCATTTGTCGTAGGTAGAGCCTCTGCTGCCCGCAAGCGTCCATAGCCTCGACAGGGTTACCATATTATCCAGCAAGGATCCTTTTTCCTGCTTGAGGTTATTTACAACGTTCCAGAGAAAAACCCTTTTGACACTTTTTCTTTCTTTTTTAATTTTTTATTCTCTAAAGAACAATGTCTTGGTTTGGTGGCCAAATTATGACACAGTCATTCACTTGATTTACACTTTTTCTGAACAAGATGGCTCGCGATGAGACCCCTTGTCTTTTGATTGCAACAATCTTGAGTCGTTGCCCTGTTTTGATAGACAGTAGTGGCAAAGTCAGCAAGTTATAATATCTGTGATCATGATAAGCCGGCTCGTGATGAGACCTCTTATTCTTTGAGATATAGTGTTTTCTTGGATTGTTTCTCTGGATGTTGCGATTTTCCTTAACAGGGAGGAAGTCATTGTTTTTCCTTAAGAAAGCTCTGGACGACAATAATAGAGTTTAAGAACAACAGTTTTGCAGAGAATACTTATTTTGCTATTGATGATACTTTTCATTGCGTTGGCATAAAACAATTTTTTGCCAAAAGTTACTTTCATCCTAGATTTCTTTGTAAAGTTGAAACTAACATCACATTCAGGCTAAAGTTAACTCTACCTGTCAATAATAAAAGTCAGATTTTTCTAAAAGTTTTACTATTTATACAAGTGAAATCAAAATCTGATAGAGAAATGGTATATACTTCATAAATACAATTTATGATCACTCACAACCAACCTTATTTATAAAAAATAAAACTAAAATAAAACTAAAATTATCCTACAAAAATTAAAAGGATAACCTTCTATGGAAAATACATTTTGAGGATTTGTCCGTTTACATGCAGAGAATCTCTCCTGCCTGTCAAGTCCTGCAACACAAAAGTCGATGGACCTATGACTTCTACGATTTGAAAAGGACCAAGCCATAACTTCTGGAATTTCGTATGTTTGCCCTTTTCTTCGTGAGCCTTATCCCACTTCAAAACTAAATCTCCCATCTGAAAGTTTTTTCTGGTCATTATGTTCGAGTCAAAAGAGGATTTTATCAGCGCTTGGTGGTGAGCATGGGTTTTCTTGGCATGTTCTCGTTGTTCTTCTAGCTTGATTATTTCAGTTTGCCTTAGTTGTAAGGGAGAAGTGCCGATAGAGGCTTTCTTTGTAATTCTGTCTGCCCATAGGGCGTTTACTAGCGCTTTATGCCAATTCTTTTGGCTTTGGTCGACTGTCTTTTTGATAATCCTAATTAGGTTCTTGTTCGTTGATTCAGCCAACCCATTACCTTGCGGATAGTAGTTGGCAGAATACTTTAGTTTGAACCCTCTTTTGAGTGCGAACTCAGTCATGGTATTTCCAGAAAAATATGAAGCGTTATCGAATATTAAGGCTGTTGGCAATCCAAACCTAGTAATGATAAACTGATCTATGAATTCAATAATATTTTCAGAATTAGCTGTCTTGAGAGGAACTGCCTCTACCCATTTAGTAAAATAGTCAGTTGCAGTGAGGATATACCTATGCTGTTTAGAGGAGTGAGGAATGATCTCACCTATTATGTCCAGGCCCCATTGGTTGAACGACTGTTCGATGTTAACCTGCTGCAGTGGCATGGATGACTTCTTTTGTTTCCCTGCAGCCGTTTGGCAGACTTGGCATTTTCTCACGTGATTGTACGAGTCTTTGAACAACTTGGGCCAGTAGTATCCTGCACGTAAGATTTTGTGTGCGGTGGCTTCTCCAGCATAGTGTCCACCTGCTGGTCCATCGTGGAGTTCCTGCAAAACCTTTTTGGCTTCAGTTTTCTCAAGACATATAAGAAGCACAGAATCATAGTTTCTTTTAAACAAGACATCATCTACGAGCTGATATTGTTTAGCTTTCATCCTCAGGGCTCTCTTTTTGATGTGATCCAGGTGAAATGGAGCATATCCGTTTTTCAGGAAATAAATAATGTCAGCATAAAATGATTCTGCGTCGTTTAGGCTTACCTCATACGTGTGTACCTCTTCAGGCGATTCTTCGGGGATTTGCGATGCTCCGGCTAACATCTTGCAGAAGCCTTGGCCTCTTACGATGTGTGCCGGCTTGATTTCCAGGTCGTATTCTTGCAAGGCGGTGATCCAATTCGCTCTCTTTTCACCCACGTCTTTCTGAATCAGGAGGTTTCTTACCGCTGGGAATGGTACTATGACCCTGGTATGGGCCTTTAGCAAGAAGGGTCTGAAATATTTGACCGCTTTGAAAATGACATACGCCTGTTTCTCTACGTCTGAATATTTCAGCTCAGCACCTTGTAAGTTTGAGCTAAAGAATGCGATTGGGGCTTCTGCCTTTTCTTGGTTTGCCTGGGTCAAGATCGCAGCATAAGAATTTTCCGAGGCAAACGTGTATAAGATGAATGGTTCTGAAAAATTTGGGGTTGCTAGGGATGGAGCGTTGATGATGGCTTGTTTGATTAAGTTAAACGCTTCGTGCTCGTTTAGACCCCATTTAAAGTTTGAATTCGTTTTTATCATTTTTTGTAAAGGAGAAATAATACGTGAAAAATCTGGGACAAATCTTTTCACAAAATTGATCTGTCCTAGGAAAGATTGCATGGTCTTTTTGTTATGGGGCATGGATATCTCGGAAATTTCTTTGATTCTGTCAGGTTTAATGTGAATGCCCGATTTGGACACTATGAACCCTAGCAATTTTCCTTCACTCAACGCGAAAAAAGGTTTCTTCGGGTTAAGCAAGATTCCATACCTTAAACATCTTTGAAAGATTTGCTTCAAATCTTTGAGATGGTCGCTTCGGTTCTTGGAGTACATAGTTATATCATCCAGGTAAATCACTACTAATTTATTGACTAACCCTTTGAAAGTAATGTCCATAGCTCTTTGAAAAGTAGCGCCGGCGTTGATCATACCGAACGGCATCTTCCGATAGGCGTAGGTACCCCATTTAGTTCGGAAGGTGGTTTTTAGCTGATCGTCTGGGTGTACCAACACTTGATTATATCCTGAAAATCCATCTAGGAAAGACATCAATTCTGAGCCTGCTACAGCCTGTAATATTTGCTCCATAGGTGGGAGGGGAAAATTGTCTTTCTGACAGGCTTTGTTGAGATTCCGGAAGTCGATGCAGATTCTAATATCTCCGTTTTTCTTCCTAACAGGTACCATATTGGATACCCATTTGGAATGTCTGACCGGGAAAATTATTTTGGCTCTCAACAACTTATTCAGCTCAGTTTTTATCTGATTTTCCAGGTTGGGGTGGATTTTCCTGAGCTTCTGTTGGACGGGTTTCTCGTTGTCAATCATAGGGATAGTGTGCTGAATGATAGAAGTGTTATAAGTTTTCAGCTCATCGTAGTTCCAGGCAAAGACGTTTTTGTATTGTCGTAGAAGACGGATGTATGCTGACTTTTCTTCAGGAGCCAGGCCTTGGCCTAGATTGACGTTTTGGGGTTTCGCTTCGGTTCCTAAGTTCACTGATTCGTAGTTCAGAGTTGAACTGTAAAGTTTGGCGTTAGTTGACCTTTTGAACCGACTTTTTAAGTCATACAAATCTTCTAATTTGACCACTGATTTGTGTATAGCATTATCAGTGCCATTTTGTTGTATTTGGTGGTCATGACAGTCCTCGTCGATTATCTGGTTTGAGTAGGATCCTTTAGAGGTAAGGAAACTTACGATGTCTGGGTCATCGTTGAATACTCTCCAGTTGGTGATGTTGTCAGGGATAGATGGTTTAAAATTAATTCTATGGAAAACCTATCTGGACTAAAGTCTTCGGAGGGGATGAGTTTGGAGGCTATGTTTGCTAGCAGGTCTGCACTTGCATTGTGAAGTCTTGGGATTGATGAAATATTGAATGCTGTAAAATGCGCAGTGAGATCTTGCACTAAAGATTGATAGTGCTTTAAATGACTAGACAGACAGTGTATGGTGTTACGTACTTGTTTGACGACGATCTCGGAATCTCCAAAGACTTGAAGATATTTGACGTTGCAGTCGATTGCTTTGTATAGGCCTTGCACCAAGGCTTCGTATTCCGCTGTGTTGTTCGTGCAATCGAACTCCAGCCTGCATGTGAGCATGGTCTTATTTCCGTCCGGGCTAATCAAGACGCATCCTGCTCCCGCTCCCTCATTGGACTTAGAGCCATCAAAATATAATTTCCAAAATAAAGAAGTATTTACAGGGTTATCTAAGAAACTAACACATTTTGAATCATCAGTCTGGGAAAAGTTTTCTACTTGGGACACGACTGAATTTTCTAAATATGGTGATATGTGAGCATTGAAATTTCCAAGGAAAGAGTCTACTGAGTAGTTGCCTATGATGCTGCTGTTGTATGCTATGGCTTCGTTCTCTCCCTCCAAATCCGTCACTATGTACTTTTGGTGCAGTTCTCGTTCAACCTTTATTTGATTTGGCTTCCCATTGAAGGGTAACCACATGTGCGACCAGTCAGTCGAAAAGTATCCGTGGAGCTTCTCGGACCAATCCTTGCTAAGAATTAGACCATAAAATTCAGGGATGCCAGCAACTAGAATATCGATGACCTGGCATACCTTGGGGTTGGACGACAGTCTTATGTTCACTTGATTAAGTTCACCTATCACTTCGACTTGTGATCGATCAAGTTGAACTATGCGCACTGCAGATTTTTGCGGTTGAACATTAAGTTTGGCACATATTGACTTGGGTAAAATATTGGTTGAAGCACCAGAATCAACCAAGTAGTTATGCACGTTTCTGTTAAAGATCTCATAAGTGAGGAGGAAAGGAGGAGTGTGAGATCTAGACCTCCCTCCAATCAAAGCGATGTCATTTGGATCGATTTTATTGATCGCGTTGATTGGGGGTCTTCCTATATTATGGGAAGCTATAGATGTAGGTAGAGGTGCAGTAGGTACGGCGTGTAACTCTTTCATCATGATCTTCTGTTGGTGTTTCAATTTGCTCAACTCGTACAGGGTGATATTAGCCCTAGTCTTCTTCATGTCGTCGATGATGTTATACTCCATTTCATCCGACACTATTAGTGTCTTTGATGGAGGCGATTGCTCTGATTGGACTGGACTAAATGAGGTCGCTTTAGGGATTGTCTTCTTTGTTGCGACCTTTTCTTTCGCTGGAGGGCTTGTGCCCTTCTGTTTTGGGGTAGTCTGGGGAGGATCAAGTTGATTTCTGCTTCGTGTGCTAACCAGAAGTGCTTCTTGATCTTCCTCTTGTGGGAGGATGAAATCCCACATTCCTTGCAGTTCCACCACTTCTTCGTCGTCGGTCTGCGTTTCGATGGTGCTCTCTTCTTCTTCTTCTTCAGATTCCACATTTGAGACCACGTTGGGTGGCTTTGTCTCCATAGGGGGATTTCTTTTGAAATTCCTAAAAGGCTTTCTTGGGGACGATTCTGCTACTTGCTTTCTTATGTCAATCATATCATTAGACATGGCTTTCAAGACTTTTTGTAATCCTTCCATGTCGAAAGGATCCTTCGTTTGCTTCTTCTTGGTTTCTTCTTTGAAAGAGATTTTCTTAGATTTACGCTCTTCGATTGTAGATCTCTTTTCTAGGGCTACTACGCGTCTTTCGACTGCCAATGCCTCAGCCAAGTTTTCGACTAAGGTTGTCTTGCTTGCCCTATATACGAAGATGGCCAAGTTTGAAGGTAAGGCCGTGATGTACCATTCGCATCTTACTTCCTCGCTGGGCTGGGAAGCAGCAGGGATTTTATTGAGGATCTTGTTGAACCGTAAGTTAAAATCTTTAATGGGTTCCCTAGCCTCAGCTTTAAGATTGGACAGATCGTTGATCAGTGTCGCCGTCGATCTATCATCGCCGAATTTGGTGAGAAATTGATTTTGAAAAATATCCCAGCTGGTGATAGATCCGGAGGGTAGCGAAAAGTACCATGACCTGGCTGTCCCTTGCATCATTCAGGGGAAGAGTCAGACCACGGCATCTTCATTGGTGACCCCGTTGAGATTAACAGAAAGCATGAAATTATTGATACGTTCTTCAGCTAGCATTCCAGTTTCTGGATTGAACTTTGGTAACCACTTCTCAGGATGGGCAGGTATTGGACTCAGGGGTGGAGGCATTAAAACCGCCCCAGGGTTGTTCCATGGAGATTGTGCCATCGCTGAGTTGCTGGTTAATAAAAGTGTAGAAGATGATCTTTGAGGTTGAGAAAATAGAGATGTTATGATCTTTGACGATTGTGGAGGAAGGGTTGCGGAAGATGGATGAGTGATTTGAGGTGGAGATGTGGGTGGTTGACTTTGCGGAGAGGGAGTTGAAATGGACGAGGTGGATGAAAGAGTCTCTCTGTCAGACTCTTGAAGTGCTTTCCTTGCTCTTTTCCTAGTGGGGAGAGGGATTTCAGTTGGCTGAATGCTAAACTTTTCACTCTTCAATCGGGTCAGGGGATGAGCAGGGTTGTATTGCGAAGTCAAGCTGCCTTTAGATTTATCAGATTTCTGGTTAAAAATAGAGAATCCCTGGAGTTTACGGATCAAGGTTTGAACTTCAGGGGGATCGACAATAAGTTGTTCTGATGTATCGGGATGTATAGCAGCGGTGGATGTCCGAGCGACTTCCAGTTCCGAGTTTAGTCGTACCGGGGAAGTCGGGGAAGTTGGTGAGGGTGATTTGCTCTTAGAATGGTATTTGAATTTTGAATTATGTGCCATTCATAGCTCGGCCCTCCTTCTAGCGCCAGAAATGTTGAGGGCCCCGAAGTCGGGTCAACAACAAGGGGGATACCCACCCGGTCCGGAACCTGGTTGGCGGCTCCTTGTCCATTTGGAGTAGCAGGTCCGACTGGGGGTAATGGGACCAGTTTCCCAATGTGATGGGTGTGTGTGTGTGCGTAGACTCTGATGATATTAATCTAGAGGTTTTTCTAAACTAGTCTCGATTCTAACTGCTAAACTAACTCTATGCTAATGTAATCTAATGAAGAGAAATACATCTGATCTATGCTAGCCCGGGGTGTTTTTCTTTTGTTTATGCGATCTAGAAAGAGTTCTAACAGCAGCTGGTAATAAAGATCATTCAACTGATATCAGAATATAAACCAATAAAGATAAACCATTCTGCATAAGAAGTTAGGCAGAATAGTTGTGAGCAGCATATCGCATAATCAGTCTTCTATATGTTAAGCATGATTAAATGATCCCACCGTACAGAAGTGCCAAATGGTAATGTAGACATTCATACAATAACATATTAAGAACTCAGCTACATATCACTTTAGGGATACTAGCAGAATCTAGTCAAGAGATAAAAGTACCATTTATGACTAACTTCACCAATAAACTTCAAGTAATAATGATTTATTTCTACTTGTTCTAACATCTGCTAAGAGTACAGAAGTGCAACATCAGTAACAGATATTAAAATGAAAACATAAATAAATCTTGATCCATCTATTCATCAAAAACCTCCTCTGAGGGTGCAGAAGTGCATGTTCTGAGGATAAGTTTTTTGACAGATTTCCGGACCCTTCTCCAAATTCCATGAGAAGGGTTAAATACTACTAGCTAATTGATATTAATTACACGAATCTAGGGAATCGGCTTCAAATGACCGCCCTTTACTAAAAGCAAATTTATTTCTAAAACTTTAAATCTAATTTCTGACCGTTTCTGTATATTCTCTTTAGTGCTGTCAACAGTGCAACGCTTTCCTGGGAAGAGTCGGCTGACTGCCTTTTTCTTTTGCTTGGGAGATAAAAGTGGAAATAAAAAGAGCTGACACCTCCTCCTGACAGACCAGAAGATATTTTCGAAAACCTTTCTCTAGCTGGGTGTATTCGCCGCGTGTATACTTAGCACAACCCAGGTTCTTCTCGAACTGATTTTGCTGTTGCTGTTTTGGTTTCCGGTCGTGTGAATGACTGAGTGGGTTAGGAGTCGCGCTGTATGGACAAACCTCTATTTCGGGAATTGTTTTCGCTCTTTGTTCCAAGCTTTTCTGGAGCGTCCTCCTTCTTTTGCGTTTCTCTTTTTGCTTTACCCAGTCTGAGCTTCAAGATCTTTTGTGAACACGCTGCTTTTGTGCGCCTTTGACTCTGAGTCCTGGATAATCTAATTTCATCAGTGCCGGTTGTCTGATAGTCTGGAATCCGTGGTCCTGCTACATGCGGCATTTGTTTGCGGAGGAATCTTCTCTCTGCTATTTGATTGGCGCTTTCCCCTTTCTCTCAGATGTTTCCTGCATATAGATTTATATCAGTTGCGTGTCTTGCAGTCTATGCAAAGAAGAAGGGAAATGAAAAGATTGACATAAAAGCATTAAACTCTAATGAATGCGTAATCCTAACATGCATCATGACTTGACTCTTCAATAAATGCGATGCAATCATTCCTTGATACTCAAGCATGAGGTCATTAAATTCCTTCAAGGCGCGCACTTAATCCTGGGCTTATCGTGTGATAAGTCTTTTCAGATCGCAGATCGCAAATCGCTGCCATCGCAGATCGCAAATCGCAGATATCACAAATTTTGTTTAATGGTTATGCCGTATAGCGTGATGCTTGTGATTTCGATTTCGCATATCGGCGGTCGGCATTTCTCGAAGGTCTTCTTTTAAAGGGGTGCGTGTGATGTATGCGACGCGATGAACTTCACATCGCTCATTCGTAGTCTTGCTTTTCGCACTTGAGCAATGCTTCGGCCTTTCTTTGCGATGCGATTTAAGCCTTAGGGAGAGAAATACAAAAACTTTAGAAAAATATTTTTTGGGATTTTTGTTCAGGGTCCCCTCTTTGCTTGACGTTATTGCTAATGTCAAGTGAAGAAGGGCGGTTGTTGGTGACCACAACAGTACCCGAAGGACAAGTGAAAGTGGTCTTATCTTGGTCTTCCAGGTTGATTTGAATCTGATTGTACTCGCTAAACCCATCTAGAAAGGAGAAAAACTTTTTCCCTACCAGACCATCTAACACTTGATCTATGAAAGGTAAAGGAAAATGGTCCCTTTTAGTGGCTTTTTTCAATTCCTGATAGTTGACACAAATTCTCCACTTACCATTTTTCTTTGGCACTAGCACCAAAGGAGAGACCCATTCACTATCAGAGATGGGATAGATGAATCCTGCATCAAGCAATTTCTGCAGTTCTTCCTTAACAATATCTTTAAGTGCTGGGTTCATCCTCCTTTGAGGCTACCTGACTGGCTTGCAATATTCCTTGATGTATATATGATGACTACATATTGAAGGGTGCACTCCCTTCATCTCCTTATAACTCCAAGAAAAGGCATCTAGATGTTTTCTCAGTATGCTACATAGCTCCTTCTCCTGGGAAGTAGATAGGGATGGATTGATTTTCAATGTTCTTTCTAGGCCGAACTCTATATTTTTAACATGGAGAGAAGTGGGGTTAGCCACACAGAGATCAGTTGAGGGGTTGTTTTGGGTTTCTCTTACTATGTCTTCTAATGGTGATACACTGGGAGGTGGATTCTGAATCAAATTTTCAATCATATCATCCTCATCTTGCGGTTTCCCCCCCATGGCGATTTCTAATGTACAAAGTGGTGTAGAATAAACTTCATCCTCATCCTCCTCCTCCAACCAGAGAGGTAGATCATGTTCTAGCAAGGGTTGGGCAGGAGGATATAGGATTAACTGCTTGGACATGTGCCCGTTCTTTATGGTCATGTTCCTAGCTTAGCAGTTGATGTAGGCATCGACTGTAACCAGCCAGGGTCTTCCCAGAATGAGAGGATACCTGTGAGCTTTTCCTTTGGCTGGACAACTAAGAAATCAACAGGGTACTCCCAAGAATCAACAGAGACCATCACATCTTCCACAATCCCCTTAGGGGTCATTGTGGAGTGGTCTGCTAGCTGGAACACTGTCATGGTCTTCCTCAAGGAGCCTTGGAGGTTAAGTTTGAGCATTGTGTCCTTTTTCATCACATTAATGGCAGCTCCCAGATCAATCAAGGTATGTGGGACCATTGTGCCATTGATGTGGACATCAACTACTGGGCTTCCAGGGTCCAGATATTTTGGATAGATTATTTGCCCCAACATCAGGTCAGACAGTTGTCCTATGACATTGATGGTTGGGGTGTCTCTCTTGCACCTTCCCAGATGCCTAAAGCACTTCTCTTTGATCAACCTATTATAGATAGGCACATCTTTTATTGCTTGGAGAAGTGGTATCTTCACACGTAAATGTTTCAATTCTCCCAGGAGTTCAGTCTCTTCTGGGGTAGGATGGATTGTCATGGATAGTCTCTCAGGAAAGGGTGGATTTGCTTTAGGTTCACTTTCCTCTTTATCTTCCTCAACCTCCCTGGGTGGAGGCTGGCTATTTGGGAGAACTTTCCTGGATTTCAAGTTAATTTCTTGAATATCCACAGCATAAGTTGGTCATGGTGGTTCCCCACTATACACTTGCTGAGCCTGTCTGTTGTTCAGGTTCAGATTTGGCTGGGCAGGCATTTGGGGTTGCCTTGGTGGATCAGAAGGTAATTGTTACGGTTGGGCAGGTGGTGGAGGTAGAAGAGTGAGAAGAGAGTTGTATTGGGGCCTCCACCCCTGATGAGATGCATTCCACTAAGGTTGCAGTTGAGCATAGGATTGAAATGAATGGGTGGTTGGTTGGGCATAATATTGAGATGTGAAGGACCAAGGAGGAGGCGTGGATGAGGAAGGATGAGTAGGGGGGCCTAAGAAGGTATGGAGGTGACTTGGTTGGAGTGTAGTATGCCTGAGATGTCCCTTGCATCCCGTGCTATTATGGTCTAGGTCCATGCGGCCTCCTTTGGTTTATGTAATAGATTTGTTTAGTGACTCCTTCAGCCCCTTGGTATACAAATTTGAGTCTAGGCAAGGAAGGGCACTTATCTGTAGAATGATCTTCTTCATAGACTGAACAAATCTCTATAGAGTTCAATGGGCATTCATTCCTAGGATGCCTCCTGGTGCATCTAGGGAAAAAAATGGCCAAAGCCCTCTCTGCTTCCTCTTGTTTTCTTTTGATATGTAAGGTATCCATTTGCATGGCAAGAGTCTGCAACATCTCATTCTTGAAGTCTTCTAGCATGTTTCCAATTTTACCTTTAATGGATGAATTGGAAGAAGAGGTACTGGCTATGGGTTGACTCCCCCTACCTTTCTTTCTGACTTCTCTAGAATGGTTTCTAAAAATAGTCTTTATGTCCTCATAGGATAGTTGGTAGATTTCTCCCCCCATCTAGTAGATGGAGGGTGTATAAAAGGTCTTTCTGAATTCCCCTGAGTAGGACCAACTTCAGAGACTCAAGGTCAAGTGTACACCTGGCCCTTTTGTAACTCAGAGGGAACCTCTCTTCATAGTCTTCCAGGGACTCATCACTTCCTATGGTCATTCAGAAGATTTCTTATTTGGTACCTTTTGACCTACAATAGTCTTGACACTTGTCGTTAAAGGCCTGCTACATTTGAGCCCATGTTGTGATGCCATTTCTAGGTAATCTCAAGAAGCAGCGTAGTGTTGTGTCCTTGAGAGTAGAATGGAACAGTTTCAACTTTTGCTCGTCTTCTGCATAGTCATAAGTTCGATAGATGATAGAAAACTCGAACAAGAAGGTGTCAGGATCTTTTGTAGTAAGACCGGAATTCAGGTAGGGCTGAGGGACTTATTTTCTTCATTTTGGTGTCCCCATTGGTCTCTCGAATGGGGAAGGTACCCTCTATTCTCTCTCCATTTCCCCTAGCATTTCTGTTTTCAGCCATGTTGTTGGGAAAAGTATCCATTCGGAATGCCCCTATCCCACTCTAAGGTGTGATAGTGCCTTAGCAACAAACAAGGAAAACTAATTGAGTATTTCTTCTTTATGAAATGTAAATGAGGAGGAAGGATGTAACTAACCTGTGTCTTTCGCTAGTTTGTTGATCCAATCGTTCCTCTCTTCAGTGGCTCCCAGCTCCTTGCTCCTTCACCGGCCCAGCTTCACCGAATTCCTGCAAGATCACAAGAGAGAGAAACTACACGAAGATATAGATATACATTCATAAAAAGCTCAAGATCAGATTAAGCTAAACATGTAAGCATAACAAAACATCATTGGTACACAGCATGTAGGAGAAACTCAAATAGTTTATTGATAGAATAAGAAAGTCCAAGAGGAGATAAAACCAAGTGAGTTCCGATCCAGCATCTACCTCCCAGCAAAGGAATCCCTTCCTCTCCTCCAACAAAGCATAAATCACCCAATGTACTAATCTCTATCTCAAACCAACAGCAATTCTCTGCAAAGTACAAAATTCCAGCCTCCTAAACCTCTGGGTCAGAGATCCATATATAGATGTAAGCAAAGAGTATGAGTCAGCTTATGTTTTGACTTGTGCCTTCTCTCTGTCAATTCTTGCTTCCACTTGGAGGTTGAGAGCCTCTTACTCATCACTAGTCGAATTCATTGAGGCAAGTGTCATTGGAGAAGATTCTGGAAGCTTCCAGGGTCTTTCCACCTCGTTGAATGAGTTTGCCATTTGTCATTTCCTGCTCAGCGCACCCTGGTAGTGCTTTTAGGTGCGTTACAATGCACCCAGCTAGTGTACTGGGGTGCACTGCAACACAGGTAGCTAGAAGAGCTTCTGAATTGATCCTGAATTGACTGTTTTTGAGTTGCTTTTGGTGGAGAACTTCTGGGAGAAGCTGTCATTGGTTGACCTTGTTCCTTTAGGAGCTGTAACAACATCTTTAGGGACTTTGGATCCCTTGAATTATGGACATTTCATGCTCAATGCTGTAAGGCACAAAAATGTCTATAACAGTTGCCCCCTAAAGTGTGAGGCCGTTTATCGGGTGAAATGCTTTATTAGGAGGATCCGAAGTTCATTCAATGCTGGGAGGAGACCTGTAATAAGATAAAATACAATACATTATTTTTCATACTGTTTTCATGATCTAGCTGAGGTGGGCACTCCCATGTTCAGCTTTATAAATTCATTTTTATGTACATAGGACAGACAATTGTCTGATGATAGACTGATGATCCTGCTGAAATCATCATCCTTTGGTAGGATGATTGTCTGTGCTGCAATGCTGTACATGTCAATGTCTTTATTTTTCCTGAATATTTATCGCAACTTGGATGGATGAAACTAGATCCGGGGTCTTCAATCTCGTCCAATCTTCACTCTAAGTACAAGTCGATCCATGTGAGAAATGTTTTGAAGTCGAACATGGAAAGACATCGCTTGATTACCAGTCAATGATGTAAACTATTAACAAGCGCGAGAGGAATCACCAATATTGAAAATGACCCTCAAGGTACTGCAGTACAATTCACGTGGTGTGAATAAAGGACTTGGCGTCGAACACCACGCAAAATCTTTTGGTCGAAGGTCATTGATGTATACCTGTCGCCGGAAGTGAGAAACTTGCCATTGAGGCATGCAAGCTTCAAAGTACTGAAGGGGGTGTTCCTAGATCAACTTCCTGGATAATGAGCTGATGTTGACAAGAAGCGATCCATCAAAGGAGGGCATTGATGTATCCCACATCAGTGACATGGAACGGAGCAAATGATTTTGATGGAGGTGAAAACGATCTGATGATGTATGGTTCAGGGTGGCGGTCATGAAAGAATGAAGGATAATGTATGGTAGTGGACGGGACACGGTTGACTTCTCTGGATGACTTCTCTTGAACATATCGGCGACACTTATGTGATGGATTGGTAGCATTTACCCCAAAGGTGGATGGTATGGCGAGACCATGGTGATGTGACCGGTGAATGAAACAACCCAACCCGACTCAGGCACGGAGTGGAAGTGTCATGTTCAAGAGCGACTTGCTACCAATAAAGTTCTTTTGAGTTTCTTCCCAATTTTTCCCCAGTCATTGCTGACCAGTACCTCTTTATTTTTGTCAAGCTTGAGGAGGATAACATATGCTTGTTCTACAATTTTCCCTTCGGGCAAACCCATCGCTATGTTTTAACGAGCCTAGCGATAGTGAAACTCGTTCTCGTCTAAAGACAAGTTTGTCGCTATTAATGTTTTTTAACGAGTTTAACGACAAAGATAACTCGTTCCCTTTTCATTTTTAGAGAGTCTTAAAAAGGTACGTAAAGATAACTCCAAAGTTCCTTTTTCGTCATCTAATCCCTTAAGTCCGAAAAAGTATAAAATAATACAGAAGGGATGAGTTTTCGATAGTTTTAATGAGCCGAACAAAACAAGCACTCGATCTTTTTGTGCAATAATCCCTCAGGTCCAAAAAGATTAAAATCTAGAGGAGGATAGCACTTCCGGTCGCTTTAATGAGCTGGAAGGCCAAAACTCGACAATCTTTTCATATTTTACGAGTCAGATGAAAAGAGCTTAAAGAAGACTCGTCTTTTGAGGAACGAGTGATAAAATGGGTTAGCAGTTGATTCCAGGTAAGGGTTGGAATTTTCCAATCATGACAGTGTCACAAGGATGGCTAGTGAAATCACTCTTCGCAGCTGTTCCTCAAAATGGGTAAACAATCAAATGGAGGTGAATGATCGGCCAATGGAAAAGTGGAGGTGCGGTGCAAACACGACCAAGGCTTTAATGGCTGATAATGTTACATTCATGGTGGTTATTTACCAGAGGATAGTTCATTTTTTAACGAGCTTAAATGCGGGTTGAAACACTTGCTCGATCTTATGTTTATTTTTTAACGAGCATGAACTATGTGCTAAAACGACTTGATAACATGGTCTAATTTTGATTTTTTACCATAACTAGCTTTGCTCTTTTCAAAGATAGTACTGTACCCTCAATTGCTGCATCAAACTAGTTAGAAATGAATAACATTTGCTTGAAAATGAGATTAAAACCCTAATATTTCACTTTGAACTACGTAAAAAGCAATTAAAAAGTGTTTTTACCTCTCATTTTACCATTTCATTTGAACTTGGTTTTTTGGAGCTTTGGAGGTGCCTCTTCCCCCTTGATTTTCATCAGTTGATTTCAGGAGATTCTGTGGACGATTCTTGGCGCCGTCTGGACCAGGTAGGAGCTAAACCTGAGCTCTTTCATTTCATGGTTTCCTTTCTGCATTCTGTGCTTGATTTCCTGTTTTTCTGAGCCCCTGGGGTTTGATGGGGTCGCTCTGCCATCAACACACCTTGTGCACTCGAAACCTGCGCTGAATGTCAAGCAGCATGAAGGCAGTTTGACCTTCAACGCAGGTGGAACACTGTGCAGGTGCGCTGGGCACAGAAAAGGAATTTATTGCACAGTTTTTGATGAAAATTTTTGCTTATTTCTCATCAAAACCATGATCTAACTCATCTCATGTTTGTTTTTTAGAGATATTGGAGCAAAATGACCCTTACATGGCGAGAACAAGAACATGAAGAAGAGGACATGATTGCCCTACATGATCCAACTCTTTGTCAGGTTCGGCCCGAGGGAGTGACTCTGTGAGAGATTACGTCCGCCAGTATTGCAGGGAAGGATCTCAGCCGAGTAAAGACGGCAAGATCATTATCCGTGAGGTTGCTGACAGGTCCCTTAGGTCTATCTCGTACACTATTGGTAGGATGGCCGGTAGTGCGTCTCTTCATGTAGCCAACAGATCCTATATGCAGCATGCCTTGGAGTGCCTCCAACCGAAAATATTCAACTAGTGTGATGCAGTACTTCTTCAGGTACAGGATGAGAGGTTGAAGAACTTTGGGTTCAGTTCTATTTTGACCACCTTTGCTTTGGAGAAGATACCACTGATGCAGCCACAATACATTGCACTCGACTTGCCTTCTCCTACTGAACCACGCATGCAGAGATGGGTTGACCACATGTCTAGGCATGCTGGTCAATCTCAGATTTCTTTTTCTGATACCTTCTTCAGGTGTTTTGAGCGTCAGGAGATGGTCTATTCCAAGTATCCATATGTTGGCATGGACTTCCGGGGTGATCTAGATTTAGTACTGCCGGACGGCGAGCAGTGGGGCGCTATTGGTAAAATCTTCGACCATATCACTGTTTATTGTTTTTATTCATAATGTCCTTGTGATTTATTCTATCAAGACTTTAATCAAACTCATGTGTGCATGCAAATGTTGGTCCTATTCGTCCAGTAGTTCGCCTGAGAGTGCCAGTCGCTACCCCAACAGGAGAGGCCGCCGGGAGGGTTATCCTTCGTGACCTTGATGTGGCCGAGACCCTTACAGCTATGCAGGAGCAGGTTGAGAGCCTTACTCTCGGTATTCCAGATGTGAGGATCGACGAGTTACCTTTACAGTTGCAGCGGCATACTACTGGTGTGCCTAGACGATGGACTCGTCTCTTACGCATGATCGCACAGGCTGTGACGTGCTATCACGAGGATCACTAGACTAGGGTGCCCCCTAGCATTTTGAGGTTTTGGGTCATGTGACCGATTTTGTCTTGGTTACAGAACATTATATGTAAACCATAAACAGCTTATATATATATATTTTGATTTTCGGGGTTTTATTCTGGTTGAGTTATGTGATCCACATGTACAACATTGATGATGTGTTTATTTTTATAAATGTCGCAAATGTCTATCTAACACATAGTTTGCTAATGAGTCAGTTAATGTGTTTAAGTTTCTGGAAATATGTTGGTATTGAATCAAATTGTCTTTCGAAAATCTTAACCCTTAGGAACATGCAATAAATGGCTGGATTTCGGACAGAATATATGCCATTGAGTTGTAGTATTACGAGTTGTGAGTCTAGCCTGACGATTAGTCGGCGTATACCATGGGTGATGGCATCAGAGAGCAGTTCTATCAACGCGCTATACTCAGCGATGTTATTCGTTGATCGACCAATACATACACCTCTGAAACTTACTAACTCGCCGCTTGGATCAAAAATGGCCCAGGCTACGGAGGACAGGTTCTGCGAACTACGACTCGCTCTGTCGGCATATCCAACACATGTCTCCAAAAGGTTTGACATCTGCAATAAATGTAAAAAGGTGGACTACTCAACCAAAACGCACACTTTAGCGAAAACAAAATACAACAAAAGCATATTGGTTACTATTTAGGCATAGTAACGCTTGAGGTACAACCCATTACGGGGTTGCGCTAGTGGAATTCCGTCATAATCCATTAACCCGTAGGCTCCTTTTGCTAACACTCGTTTAACAATATAGGGGCCCATCCATAAAGAATTAAATTTACCTGCTCCCAATTTATCGAATTCTTGGTCGTAAAGCAAGACCAAGTCACCTTCTGAGAAGACACAGGGTTTGACATTTTTGTCGAACTGCGCCTTGACTCGTTTCTTATGGGCTTCGTTAGCCAAAGCGGCATCACGACGGGTTTCATCCAATTGGATTAATTCCAAGAAACGAGCCTCTTCTTCTGATGTTCTGGGGAGGAGATCAATTGCGAGTTTAAGAGACGAGATTTCACACTGGACTGGTAAGACTGCTTCCAGGCCATATACCAGTTGGAAGGGTGTGAACCCGGTTGCATTCCTTACCGATGTTCAGTAAGCCCACAAGGCTGAGTACAGGATTAGGTGCCACCTTCTTTTGTGAACTCCGATCATCCTTTGCAACATACGCTTCAGGACCTTGTTGATCGCTTCAACTTGTCCGTTGGCTTGTGGATAATACGGGGTAGAGCTGTCGTGAGATAGCCCTAGCTTGGCAGCTAATTCAACCATCATGTGATTGCGAAAATGCGATCCATGATCTGTAACTATAGCCTGTGGTACGCCGAATCTGGCGACTACATTATTGAAAAAGAAAAGGGCAGCTGTTTCACCAGTGTTATCTAATGTAGGCATCGCCTCAGCCCATTTGTTAAAATAGTCAACGGCGACTATAATATACCCATGCCCCCCAGTCGAGGTGGGGTTACATTTCATGAAATTGATGCCCCATTTGGCAAAAGGCCCAACAACAACTATTGGCTGTAAAGGTGCGGGTGGTCTTCTGGTTTTGCTATCAAAAATTTGACAAGAATGGCAACTTCTGACTGCGGTTATGCAATCTTTGAACATGGTTGGCCAGAAGTATCCTGCTTGTAATATTTTTTGTGCTGTAGCATATCCAGATTGATGCCCCCCACACGCGCCTGAATGACACTCATTCAGGGCTTTTTCGGCCTCCTCATGGGTGAGGCACCTTCTCAGAACTGTATCGATACCACGACGGTAAAGCGTATCACCGATGATCATGTAGTCTTTTGCTTGGTATCGTATATGTTTTTGTTCAGAGTGAGAGGTATTAGGCCTATAATTTTGGGTTTGGAGATAAATTATTATATCTCCATACCACTCATTGCTTGTAGATATCAGAAAAAAATTCTCATCCACGATTGATTCTTCGGATGTTTCATCGTTGGACGACGATGGGAGATCGCACAATAATTCTGCGAAAACTAGAGCTTTCTTTGATTTGGATTTTACAAATTCCCGATCAAACTCTTGAAGGATTGCTATCCATTTTGAATATTTTCCCCCCAGCAACTGTCGCGACAATATATAAGTCATGGGGTTGCAATCTGACAGAATGGTAGTTTTCCGAAAGAGGACATAGTGTCGAAACCTTTGTATCGCTTGAACAGCTGCAAGCGCTAGTTTTTCAACATATGAATGTTTACTTTCTGTATCATTTAAGTTTCTACTTAAATAATATATAGGGTGTTCAATTCCATCGACTTCTTGAACTAAAACCATTGCGATGGTTGTATCTGCTATAGCCAGATACAGATTAAAGTCTCTTTGATAATCGGGTGCGTACATTAATGATGCTTTTATTAAGGAATCCTTTAAAGCATCAAAGGAAGCTTGCGCAACCTAATCCCAGACGAAGGGTACCTCCTTTTTCAAAAGACGTGTATAACCTTTAGCAAGTTCGGCGTAATTTGGAATGAACCTCCTCAGAAAGTTTTCTTTCCCTTGGAGTTTCTGAATCTGAAGCAAATTCGAAGGTGGAGGCAAATTGATGATTGCCTGGAACTTGCAAGGGTCGAGACGAATCCCATCCTTGGAGACTACAAAGCCAAGTAAACGACCAGAACTGACGCAAAATACACATTTGTGCAGATTGAGTTGTATCTTGTAGTGTCAGCAACATAGAAATATCGCTCTTAAATGCCGCGGATGATCAGTCCGCTTTCGTGAATAAGCCGGAAGGTCGTCGAGGTATGGTTGAACGATGTTCTTGATGTCATGGAAGGCATAATTCATTGCCCTCTGAAACGTCGCCCCTGCGTTCTTTAAACCAAAGGGTAATTTTCGATATGCGAATGTGCCCCACGGACAAATGAATGCAGTCTTTGACTGGTCCTGTGGGCAGATATTTATTTGATTATACCCGGAAAATCCATCCATGAATGAAAAGATTTCACATCCGGCGCATTCATCAATTATCTGGTTGATGAAGGGTGTAGGGTAGTTGTCTTTTGGACATGCTTGGTATACGTCCCTATAATCGACACACACTCTAATTGTCCCTTGTTTCTTCATAACAAGGACAATATTCGATACCCAATCGGTTAGAGGAACCGGGTAGATGAAACTAGCATGGAGAAATTTTTCAACTTCTGCCTTAATGGAAGTGGCTTTCTTGGGGTGCACCTGCCTGAGCCGTTGTCGTACCGGTTTGACATCTGGATACATCTTAATTTCGTGTTCAACGATACTCGAGTCAATGCCTGGAATTTCATCATATGACCAAGCAAAGACATCTCTGAACTCGCGAAAAAGAGCGTTATACATTTCCAGTTCTAAAGGAGAACAACCTTTGCCGACATAAATATTCTCTACAACATTTGTTTTAGTCGAGATATTTATGGCTATAGTCTCTTCAATATTGGATAAGTTTCACTCGGAATCCACCGTATTTACAGTATTTGATAGGAATTCAAAAACTGTAGGGTGATAAAGGTCATCTTGAGTATCTTCTTCATATTCTGGAAGAAGGGAACGATGGTGGCAATCATTCCATGGTGTCCCTTCAATCAACATTGATTGTAGAATTCCTTCGTCGATTCCATGCACTCTCGACCAAGGATCTAAAGGGGTACCATATTCTCTAGACCTATCTACCCAAACGCTTGATGAGCGTTGATTTGGGTTCGCCTCCCATGCCAGAAACATTGATTGCTACAATATTTCTATTGGGCTTGGGGGCAAAACCATTGCATGATCCATGTTGATATCGTCTTCTGAGATCTTCGTGGAAGATATCATATTGCAGGTACCTATCGATGCTACTTCCACCAAGTCGATTGGAGGTGGAAGAGCGAAAGGTCCCATTAGTATAAGATCTTTTAGTAGGCCTACTCCGATATTTTGAAGCGAATGGGGGCTTCCATGGATCATGGGAATGCTTCCTGTAACTTGTGAACCATTAGGGAGGAAGTTTTGTTGGTCGACGATCGTAATCCCCCCTTGAAAGGGGAATGCAATCTTTCTAAAATAGGTTGACACAACAGCTACCATGGCATAGATCCACGGTCTTCCTAGTAGGATGTTGTAATCAAGATTCCCATCGATGACTTCAACATCTATTTCTATTGTTTTTCCCCCTAGTTCAACCTTCAATTTATTTAGGATACCATGTGGGGTATATGTCCTTCCGTCGAATTCTTTTAATGTTGTCGAGGATCGCGACAAGGTTGGAGATCCTAAAGTTTTCCAACAACTCATCGACATAATACATGTAGATGCCCCCTCATCAGTAATTGTTCGATGAATAGTTTTGTTGAGGGCTTTCACTTGGATAAGGAAAGCTAGTTGAGCTGGTAACTGAGGATTGTATCCTTTATGGTCAAAGGATACAAGGTTGGAATCCTTAGGATCAACCCCACCAATGGCTGATAACAAAGCCTGCCTTTGGGATGGGCAATTTTGTAGTACTTCAAGAGTCGACATAGCGGATGGAGATTGGGCCAAATCTTCCACTATGTTATAATGCTGCGCTGCTTTGGCGCGAGGATTAAATGTCGACTTGTGTACTACTCCCTTTGGCGGTTTTGTTAATTCAGGAATGATGGGTGGTACAACTTCTGTCGAAGTTGTTGTCGAACTAATCGGTTGATCTTTACCTTTGTCGTTCGACAGCTGTGGATTCCCGTAATATTTGTTTCTTGTCGAAATCAAAGCATCATTTTGTTGCTTCGAAATCGACAACATTAGCACTGGCGACGGGGAGGCATTTCCACTATCAACCAGATTTGTGCCTGGATTTGGAAACGGATCAGTTAACACAGTTGAGGTTTGCGAACTCTTAAAGAATCTTTTAAGCTCAGCTTTGTATGGACATTGTGAGGTCCAATGATCCTCATCACATATGTGACATCCCGTTGAGGATGGTTTCCTATTTCCAGGAGGGTTTGAAGAAGTTTTTTCAGGAGATGACTCACCCTGTTTCTTCTTCTTTCCTTTGCTTTGCTTCTTCTTTCTTCCTGGTTGTTTGGTTTCTTTGCCCTTATCTACTGATACGGCATTTACTTCCGAAGCAAGAATTTCGTTTTTTGTATTTTGATCTGAAATCTTACGGGTTTTCTTGGAGACAACCTTTGTTGATTTCGCGTTTGTCGTGCCAATCACGCCATCGCTGGCATGAGAGTCATTGTTTGATTTCGGAGGAGGAGGAATTGAGAATTCCGGTATAGGGGCATCAGGTATTTTGTCGTAGAGCGTGCCAGACTGAGTATAGACCAAGTCTAGATATTGTGCACGAGCGATAACTTGCTCTTCCGTTATGACTCCCGCCTTTGCCACATCTTCCGTTATAGCAGGAAGTAACGACTTGATAAACCATTCGGCTAATAGCTGATCAGGAACTTACGTTTTTACCATCCTATGACGACATCGCCACTCATGTATATGATCAGATATGTGAGTGGCCATTGCCTGTTTGAAGTTGGTTAAGATTTCCGTTCCCGTTTCATACCTTATCGGTAATTGAAAATGGGTTAAGAAAGTCGTGGCTAAGGTGCTGAAATTGTCGAACGAAGCTCTAAGCAATTCAATATACCATTTTTCCACTGGACCCGTTAACGTCCTCTGAAAAAGGTGAAGCCTTATCAAATCATCGTTTAGGGTGTTTGATGAACACCATAGATGAAATTTCATCACGTGATTCGATGGGTCCTCACCTGGATTTCCATTAAATTTAGGAATATCTGAAGGAAGTTTGTGAGGAATCGTTGGCCACCAAGGGGCGTAAGCAATTGGATCGTTTGTTAACCGGTGTAAATCGGGTAACTCTAAAGCTGCCACGAATGGTAACTGTTGATTCAGGTTAGGTGAAGCATACCCAGGATAAGATGGAATTGCCTGAGCAGTCAGCCTTTGCATACCAGCATAATGTAATTGATGCTGGTATGACTGATACGGTTGGTGGACATGACCACCATAAAGTGGTTGATTTTGACCGTTTTGAATGTACGGTTGTCCACTGTTCGCAAAGATCTGCTGCTCAGAAACTTGGTATACTTTTTGGAATTGTGGTTGTTGATATTGCACCAACCACAGTTGCGAAGCCATGTTCTGTTGCGCTATACTAACCGTTGGACCAAGGTGTGGGGTAATTGTACCCGTTTGGACCTGTGTCGCCCCACCAGTCGGCGATTGTGGTTGAGTCACAGGGTCAAGGGGCTGTTGCATTACAACCTGAGAAATCTAAGGTTGACATACAACAGGCAACATTTGAACTTGCGACATTGTCACAATAGCTGGTGTAGTCGAGATGTTCGACATAGGTACACATTGTTGCATAGCATACACAACCCTTGGTTGTTGGGGTAGTATAAGTACCCAACCACTTGATGTAACTCCAGTATAACCTGAATACTGTTGTGAACTCCCGTATGGATATCCTCTCGGAGGGGGTAATGAAAGGGCATACTGCCCCCCATACGGTGGCAATCTGGAACTCAAGGGGATTGTCTGCCCTTGGGGACTGGATTGCCCAAATTGACCTCCAAATGGATCAATTTGGCGACTCTCAACATAAGAGTTGCCGGATATTATTCCGGAGGAACAAACAGGAACGGACCATACTGTCGAAATAGTCCCTGGATGGACTCCTTCTAGCGGTTGTGAGCTAGTCGGGACAGATGGTATGCCGACAAACATTGTCGGAGTGACGGCAGGGAGTTCTGCTGTCGCTGTGTCAGTCGACACAGTCCTAGATGTTGACGGTTGTTTAGACATTTTGATTCTATCCAAAATATTACCTAGCGATTCTACAGGAACTTCCACTGGTGGTAGAATAACTTATGATGTCGAAGGAAATAGAGTGACCCCGACTCCAAAATGGGTTGGAGTACTTGCTTGCGGATCTTCTACAATTTTCTCTATCGCAATCAAACCAGGTGGAAGGGGAAGACCGTCAGGTCCATAAAATATTTCTGGTGCCGAAGAAGGGGTTGAATCGACAATGATAGATGTTTGAGGAGCAAGACTCTCCGAACCGGTTGTAGATGGAACTGGTTCAGTAACACAAGTGTTTGCTCTCAAACTAGGATCAGTATCACTGTCCCTCTGTGGCTGTTGAACTTCTTCTGAAGAGGTAGGGTTTCCAGAAATGTTTGGAGTAACCGGAATCTCAGATGTTGTTGGAACAATTGTTCTAACTTTGATAGGATATTTCGAACCAATTAAACGATTCCGCTTTGTTCGCACTATTTTCGATTCTGGAGACAAAGACGGTTGACTCATAAGCCTCTGCGAACGACGAGGTTTCAATTGAATTTCTTCCACGATTGCGGATTACTCGATCAACCAAAATACAAAAAGGGGAAAAATGTTTCCGAATTAAATGAATTTTAGATGCTTTAGACACAACTTGCTTTTTCAGTTTTAAAGAGTCGAGAAAAAGCAAAAGATGACTCTAGTCACCTTCGATGTTTTAACGAGCCCGAAGTGACAAATGCTCGGATGGAATTTTTCTGTTATAGAGTCTGAAAAAGGCCAAAAGGAACTGCTCTGGAGTTCTAAGTAGAGGGTGTGCCAAACTTTTCGCAAAACCGCAGAATACTTTTTAAGGTACGGGCGGTCAATCTTCCCGAATGCTGTGTTCAGTGCATTGCAATCAGTAGGGCGGCCGACACGGCTTCCTAAGAATAAAGGTTTTATGCCTATAGGGGTCTCCCAATATATACTCGACGGTACGTGGGAGCACAATCCATACTGGCGCTTATCGTCTCTCAGGAGGAATCACCCAACCATCAGCGAGATCGACAGTCACCAGGTTTTACGACACCGAAACACGTCTCTAGCCTAGACCTCTATGTTGTGCGTTAAGTTACAGAGCGTTGTTAAGTTCATTCAATTTATTTTAGGTTGATATTTCTTAGAAGTTTTCCTTTTTGGATCACCACGAGATGTATGATACAATTCCTAAATGCAGTCTAAAGATGATAGGCAAGCTTTTATATCTTTTCAACAATGAAAATCCTAGCTAGAAGGGGAAAAGAAAGACACAATCCTTTCTCAAAGAGCATAGAGCACATTGTAAATGCACTTTTCCTAAATCAACATACAAACTGTCAGAATGCAAATGCACATATGCATGTATTTGTTTTTGCTTTCTTAATATTGATGCCTAAAAAGAAAGCTGTTGTACAAATTTGAATTCGATTTCAAGTGAAAACATAAACAAGCTCCTTTTTCGAAATCAAAAAGACGATTACGACACTTTATGATTTACTTGTTTCGACACTAGAAATGCATAAATTCAAACCAAACGACAAAAGTAAAAGCTTAATCAACTGTGAACAACAAACAAACTCACTCCTAAGATCAAAACGACACTTATGACAGGTCTAGATCTAAGGGCGACAGTAGGACTAGTTTACTTTTGTAACGGGAAACTGCAAATGATGTAACAAATACACAAAGAACAAACACAATTTCTTTATACAAGTGAGGCGTAATTGAGGCAAATAAAAGGGGTTTCAGATAGCTACACTGATTGATAACAGGCTGCAAAAAACAGAGATAAAACTGAGCAAAAGGAAGCAGGGAACCACAACTGCACAAGGCAAAGGCTGATTGTTAGGCCCCTATACTACTAGTGTAACCCCTTATTGTTATTAGTATAACCCACTTATTATATTGATGTACCCATGTAGTGCCCATATTGTTACTATTGTGCCCCATAGAAGCCCACTATTGTTATTATTGTGCCCTTACATTATTTTTGTTATGTCGGCTCTAATTATGTTATGACCCCTTAGACTCGTATATATAGAAATGAGGTCTTTTCATTTGTATCATCGAAGAATTGTTCATTTATGTAATGTAAAGGAGGTTTCCCCCTCGAAGAGGCTGAATTCTAAGGAATTGATCTATCTTTTCTATCTTTTCTTGAGCTGGTTTCATAACATTTGGTATCAGAGCTTTGGATTCTAGGGTTTCGCTGCTCCAAACAGGTCATCGTGGAATTGTCGCTATAACGTTTTGTATGTGACGTTTCAGAAGTCGCAAAAAAACCCCATTTGAGAAGAATTGACGCTAAACCGGGTCCGATTTTCAGAGCTTTCCGCGCCATATTTTCAGAGATATGATCTGAGGAAGTTGGTCTTTTTGCAGAATCCTGAATTACATTCAAAACAGGTGACCTGGGGAAAATCGTCATAACTTTCTCTCTGGGGATCGGATTGAAATTTCGTAAGAAGGTACAGAAAGAGGATGGACTGTAGTTTCTTGTATGTGTTTTTCAGATCCAAAGGTTGAAACGGTGACTTGTGGCGCGTCGTACAAGTTCGCTCTACTGAACTAGTCTATAATCAGGGCATATTGGGATATTGTGCATAACTCTTTCTTGGAGAATCCAATTTGGATCAGACTAGTGGCATTGGAAAGAGGACATAGACGGCTACTACAGGTCCCAATTTCAGAACTTAAATATCTAAAAGTACAGAGTTACAGTCGTTTCAAGGTAGAGCTCCTAAAATCAAGAAAAAGTAAGATGAGGAAGTTTGATGGCAAGGATCCGGTAAATTGGATACTTCAGATGGAGCAATATTTTGATATACATGGTGTACAACTGTTACAAAAGGTATGTATTGCATCTCCATATTTAGAACCAGATCAATTTTTATGGTACAAAGGGCTTTGTTCTCGTAAACAACTTGTTACGTGGTCAATTTTCACGGAGGAAATGATGGCACATTATGAGGATACAAAGAGAAACACCTTCTTTAGAGCAACACCACAACAATTGGAAAGAGTAAAAGGGATTTGTGACATAGTGGAAAGCAAAATTATGGAAACCAGGAAGTGTACCCCTCACAACTATAAAGATGGAAGTGTTGTTTCTCCTAGCCTTCCACAACCTACAAGGGTTACACCACAACAATTGGAAGAAAAAAGAGAAAAAGGGTTTTGTTACAATTGTGATAGAAAATGAACTAAAGGTCATAAGTGTCCTGAGAAGAAATTATTTTACATAGAATATGAAGAGGAGGAAGAAAACGATCAAGAAACAACAAAACAAGAAGATATATGCCAGGACCCCACCCCAGAGAAAGAAGAAATGAATCAGACCATATCTTGTAAAGCATTGGCAAGAATTACCACTCCTCAAAATTTCAAGATAGAAGGACATATCAAGAAGAAAAAGGTGCAAGAATTGAAAGATCACATCGAGAAAGAAGAAATGAATCAAACCATACCTTGTTATTCATTCTTCGAAATTACCACTCCTCAAACTATCAGCATAGAAGGACATATAAAGAAGAAAAATGTTCAAGAAGTAAAAGATTACATCGAGCATCAAGAAATGAATCCGACCATATCTTGTAAAGGATTGGAAGAAATTACCACTCCTCAAACTCTAGAGATAGAAGGACATATCAAGAAGAAAAAGGTTCAAGCAGTGAAATATCACATCGAGCATCAACAACAAGTTCTCCAACTTTTAAAGGATAACGCCACTTCGGTGCAAAATAAAACGAAACAACAGGTAGATCAACATCGTAGTGAAAAATGTTTTGATGTAGGTGATTGGGTATTTTTACTGCTACAGCTCAAGCAAGCTATTTATGAGAAGGAAATGTTGGCAATACTACATGCACTTAAAAAATGGCGACCTTACCGAATGGGAAGACTCTTCAAGGATGAGGATGTGGAAACATTTTTTTGTGCTATTTATATTATCCAACCAGATTGGATAAACGAAGCAAGGGATGAATGGAAGAAGGATGAAGAAGTATGGAAACTTATTAAAAAGTTGCAAAAGATCCCAATTCAAACAATATTGCTAGAAATTGAAGAGGAAGGAAAAATCATATTGGAACCTGGAGCAGTCACAGAAACAAGAACCCGACAGCTATGAAATCGATCAATTTCAGAGTATCTCATCAAGTGGAAGAACTTACCCGCTGAATATTCCACATGGGAGGACAAGAATTTTATACAGAAGCATCAAGAACTACTCAAGCGTTGAGGACAACGCTTTTTGAAGGAGAGGGGCATGTTAGGCCCCTATACTACTAGTGTAACCCCTTATTGTTATTAGTATAACCCACTTATTATATTGATGTACCCATGTAGTGCCCATATTGTTACTATTGTGCCCCATAGAAGCCCACTATTGTTATTATTGTGCCCTTACATTATTTTTGTTATGTCGGCTCTAATTATGTTATGACCCCTTAGACTCGTATATATAGAAAGGAGGTCTTTTCATTTGTATCATCGAAGAATTGTTCATTTATGTAATGTAAAGGAGGTTGCCCCCTCGAAGAGGCTGAATTCTAAGGCATTGATCTATCTTTTCTATCTTTTCTTGAGCTGGTTTCATAACACTGATCAGCGCACCCTTAGCACAGAGAAACTGAACTTCAGCGCAGGTATCCTTCACGGGACCTGCGTTGAAATGCAGAACCTCTTCACAGAGTCTGCGCTAAAGCAGAAACGAGAATTGTTTCTGGGTTTTGGGTCACGGTTTGCAGTTTAATCTACAGTTTTTGGCCGGATAAAAGCTATCAATTAGGTACAATTAGGAGGATGATTTAAAGGAGGACTAAGATCTATCACAAAGGGCTGTTAGAGAACTTGTGGATCAGCTGTTCAGATCATAAAAACAGGCCCAGTGAGTGGACTAGAGTGGTAGATCTCTACTTTGCATTTGAAAATGGAAAATGCATTTCGATTCGACACCCCTGAGTTTATGAGAAGAACAACAATAGAAACACAAATAAACTAACAAGATACGTTTCCCAGTGGAGTCGCCAATTTGTTGTTGGGAAAAGTATCCATTTGGAATGCCCCTATCCCACTCTAAGGTGTGATAGTGCCTTAGCAACAAACAAGGAAAACTAATTGAGTATTTCTTCTTTATGAAATGTAAATGAGGAGGAAGGATGCAACTAACCTGTGTCTTCCGCTAGTTTGTTGATCCAATCGTTCCTCTCTTCAGTGGCTCCCAGCTCCTTGCTCCTTCACGGGCCCAGCTTCACCGAATTCCTGCAAGATCACAAGAGAGAGAAACTACACGAAGATATAGATATACATTCATAAAAAGCTCAAGATCAGATTAACCTAAACATGTAAGCATAACAAAACATCATTGGTACACAGCATGTAGGAGAAACTCAAATAGTTTATTGATAGAATAAGAAAGTCCAAGAGGAGATACAACCAAGTGAGTTCCGATCCAGCATCTACCTCCCAGCAAAGGAATCCCTTCCTCTCCTCCAACAAAGCATAAATCACCCAATGTACTAATTGTTACACTAAAAAATGTCACCATGGCTATTTGCAGTTAGTATGGCTCTATCAACAGTCATGCTATCCTCCTGGGCAAGTCTTATGCCTCTGATCTCCATGTCAAACTCCAAAAAGAGAGAAAGTCTTTATAAATCTATTTATCTCTGGGTACGCAGGTTCTCTCAACCTTACCTGCGGGTACGCACCCAATGTTCACAAAATCTGCGTCCTTGGACGCTCTGTATGTAAAGGGGCAGGTGCGTCCCCCTGTAAAGGTCAAAATGCGCAAGTTTCATCTTTAAAAAGTTACTTGTGGTCATTTCTAGAGCATTCTAGAAGGCTGTTTGACGTGTATTGAGCGCCTCCAGATGGTTCATGTACCCCTACCAAAGAGGAACTTATCCCATCAATAAGGGAGCTATCCCATCCAAAGAGGGGATTATCCCATTGATGGTGGACCTGATTAACTTCCTCTTGAGCACTATAAATACAGGTATTGGGCCAGAAGGAGGAGAGGTTGGAAGCTAAACATTTCTAAGGGTAGATGCTGCAGGAATTAGGACTCCCATTTAGAAGCTTGTGAGGAGAGATTGCCATCTTTGCTTGTTCTATTTGGAAGTGGGTGAGCTTTGTCAAAGTAAAGGAGAACTCTTGATGGACCCTGGGAGGGACTTGCACAACACCAAGGCTCAGGTTGTAATTGTTCCTTTTGTTACCTATTAATGCAAAAAAGTCCATTCTTCTCAATAACTTGTTATTTATGAGTTGTTTCATGTACTCCTTGGTCTATATGTTAAATATGTTTTATTCTATGAGATTATCAAGTGCTATTTAATCGTTTGATTGTTAGTGGATGCAGGTTTCAAAGTGAAGGAGGAGCTCATCCGGATCAGCGGAGCTGGACTGCTACAACAGCGTGGGACTACAGGTAGGATCTAAACACTTGATTTCTTATATAGTAAATGCATGTTTAGAGAAGGATTGCTCTTGTTTGTCTTGTTTTTCACTAGAGAGTCTTAGGCTCCTAGGGAGGTTGGTTGTGTCCGCACAATCGACTCTTTCCGCCTGACAAATTGGCGACTCCACTGGGGACTCCATTGATGTGAAAGTCTTTTCCTTTGTATGCAACTTTGCTCTGAGAAAAGTCATTTATTTTCTGGTTTTTGGCTCTGTGACTTTGTTTTTGGGTGGGTTAGCTTAGGGTTAGATTCAATTTAGTTTTTCTTGAATTTTCCAGGAGGACGCACCCTCTGAGTATTGCACAGTGCGTCCCTGCACGCACTGTTGCTGTGTGCACAGAGCGGGCCCACACCTGTCTTAACTGGTTGCCTGCGTCCCCTGCTAAAATTTAAGAAAATTCCATTTTTTGCATTTTTCCTCTTAGATTTTGCTTTTTCTTAGTTTTTACTGCCCAGATCCATTAGTCTCTTGTCAAAGATCTTCACCTGAACTTGTTTCGATAGCATTGAGTGTTTTAGTGGATTTCATAGAAGTTTAAGCCCTAGGGTTTGATTTTTGAGTAGGTCTTGTAGTGACTTTGGCAGTAGAAGTTGTCAAGCCTTAGATCTCTCTGGTTTTGTCAGCATTCTTGGAAGTCAGACCTGTCATAAAGTCTACCTGTGAGAGCAACTTACCTTTGAGTTGTCTCTTTGGCAAATTTCGAAGTGCTTGTTGATTGAGTATTGAATTCCATTTTACGAAAAGAACAAAAAGATTTGAGTTTTGTTTTGACTGGTCTTTTGATTCTGCATTAGCTGGTCCTTGACTTGATTTTGGTCAAGTAAAACATCCTAGAATCATCTTTGTAGGCTTTTGCCTCGTTAGGTTTGCTTAGAGTAAATTTCTTTTTTGTTTGCTTGTGATTCAAGTTTTCATAGATTTTATAGCTTTTGAGATTGATTTTCGTTAAAATAGATTTATATGCTTTATTAAATAAGAGAAAATACAAAAACATCTCCTTTGAAAAGTTTTGTTTCAAGTAGCTTTGAAGAGTTTTGAAAGAAAAAGAGTTTTTCGTGCACGTAAGGAGTGGTCATGTTTGTATGCTTGGAAAGATAAAGAGAATTGTTTCTTTGATTGTCTTTACTAAGAAAGTTGTTTTCTATAAAATTTTCATCTCTCAACTCTCTTAGTTAAGAATTTCATTGAAAAAGGAAAGTAGCGTAAATCATCTTAGGTGCATCTTTGTAGTGGTTTGAGTTGAGTCTACACACCATTGGTTTCACTTCCGCTACCTTTTGTCTTTAAGAAAAACCATAAAATTAACGCTTAAAGTAAAATCAACGTAGTAACTTTTATTTACTAGGGCTCTGAAACACCAATTTAGATCAGGCTAGTGCCTTGGAGTAGGAGAGTAATTAACTCTCCAAGACAACAAAACCAAACAAGTAGCTTATCTTGTGATAGAATAAATCCAATTGTCTCATTTGTACTCTGGGAAAGCTCCTCTTAAAGGAGAAGCACGAGCTCGTGTCCGAACCCGTGAGGGGATCAATCCCCCCTCATTGGGAACGACGCTAGACACGCATGTATTACAAACGGTAAACCTCGGATTAACCATTGTCGAGGAGCCAGAGGTCACTTGTCGGTAAACCTTGGATTATTGTCAAGGAACCGACAAGGGGATTGAGCTTGATACTCTACCCTTGCGTGCTGTCGGAGTGTAGACTGTTCCCCCAGGTGCATTTGTTGCGGTTGGTAACCTTAGTGACCATTATCTTTAGGATTCTACCGAGGTGACGGTGGAGGGAAGATCCCACTGTACCTGGAGCAGACGTCGGCTAGACTCACTTGGATTTTCCGGGGGTTCACTTCACTCGAGACGGTTAAAGTGGAGGAACATGTGCCGGTCTATTCATTAAGCAGGTTGTCGGGGTAACTGTTCCACCCGCCACTTCTGTACTGAATCCGGCGATGTTGGGTTTCATCACCAACTAGCGCTTTCGGTCTGGAAGGCTACTGTTTGTGCTTGGTTTGACGCCCTAGATTTTTTAGGCGTGTGATTCAAATTTGTTTGGTTCTTTAGAGACTTTAGGTGGTTTGATTTGAAATTTTACTTTGTTTTCGTGTGTAGTAGTTAAAAGTTTTTAGCTGTGGCAGAATTACCGAGACAGTCCCGTAGACTTCGGGGCCAGTCTCTTGAAGTTGTTTCTGTGGCCGAATTGTTGAGAAGATCCCGTAGACTTAGGGGATCACCTCCTCGAGACGACCCCAGTAATCTAGAGGGTTTGAAGGTCCTTGTAACTCCTCCTAGTGGTAGTAGAGTAGGTTCACCTAAAGAAGGAGAATCTTCCTTGGTAGTCCATTCAAATTACCAAGGCCTAGAGACAGGTTATAATCCCGAAGCTATTACAGTTTCTGAGCTTGTTGGTAGTTTTTCGTCTGCTAGTGATACAGGCGAAGAACCTGAAATATCTGAACCTGTTACTCCGACTTCTAGTGTTCCAGATTCACCAAGAGTAGAACGAGTTATCACCGAAAATCTTCCTACTGGTCTGATTGCTATTGAAGAACTTGCTCTAGAGGAAGAAATAGGCGTCTCTAACCTTGAAGATCAACTTACTATTGAACTCAGGGAGCGTGAATCTATCTTTTACAGTCCTCCTAGGAGTACTACTTGGTACCTCTCGTTAACCAATTATTTAGACAACTCAGGGGTAGGTTTTTCTACACCTCGTACTCCATTTCCACCTGGAGGTATTTATACTCCTGTAAATATGTCTGGTTAGTCGTCCGTGTTTACTCAAGCTCCTAAATCTTTCTTACACGGCGGTCCTTCTCTTCCCACTGGGTATTAATCACTTTCTGGTACCTTTGCGGGGGCATCTCCTCAACCCATTGATCATGGGTTATTAGCTGGAAACAGTGGTAATATACCATTGGGTGTAGGTGACATTTACATGATGTCAAGTTCAGTTCCCGTTTCCCAACCTCAAGGTGGCCAATTACCGCCTGGGGGGCAGCCTCAGTTAACGCCTGGGGGGCAACCTCAAGGTACACCATTAGTGTCTGGGGGGCAACCTCAAGGTCAGTATGTACCTATGGTGCAATACATGCCTCAAGGTCAACCCCAGCCTCAATATGTACCCCAGGGTCAACCTCAGTATCAATATTTACCTCAAGGATGGCAACCTCAAGGGTATCAACCCCAAGGGTATCAACCTCAAGGTCAAGGTCAACCCCAGTATCCATATTTACCTCAAGGTTATCAACCTCAAGGTCAATACTCAGGTCAAGGTTATCAACCACCTCAAGGTCAGTCATATGTTCAAGGTATGGGAACTGCACCTTACAATTATCAATCCTATCCTCAATCCGGTTATGGATCTCAGTATCCTCAACCTGTTACGGGTCAATACCCCGGAATGTTAGTGTGGGATCCATCACAGGGTCAACAGGTGTTGCAGCCAAGTATACAGTTGGTACCTCAAACTGGACAACCCGTAGTTTCTGGTCCACCCCAGCAACCACAGCCTGTCCAGTCAAATGTTCAAACTTATGTAACTTCGGTAGTAACTCAGCCGCCAATTGCACCTAGTACTCCATCTCAAACGGCTGCTGCAACTACCGCTACATCTGCCACACTTACTTCTAGAGTATCGACGGCTCTGGTTTCTACTGTCTCTGTAACCACTCCTCAGACATCTTTACCGTCGTTTGGATCTACGATTCAAACCACGGTCCAGATGCCTACAGGTCAGCCTGGTATAAGTACGGTTGTCACTACTCAACCTCAATTTGTTCATCAACTGTACCAGGGACAGTACCAACCTGGGCAAGCTGTCCAACAGTCGGTTTACCAGTATCAACCGTATCCTGGGTACACTTATCAACAACCTCAACAACCCCAGTACGGTCTGGTTAATCCTGGTTTTCCAGGAGGATATAATATCCCTAATGCGACTCCTGTTCCTAGTTATCCTGGATATCCTTCTCCTGGGACTGGTCTTGTGACCCAGAGTTTTAGAGATCCTAACCGGCAGTTACCGTTTATCGCAACTTTGGATTTACCAGACTTGACGCGCCTAACGAACGATCCAATTCAATATCTTCCGTTCTGGCCGCCAATGCCAAATAAGTTGCCCAGTGATATACCCAAGTTCGAAGGTAAGTCAGGAGAGGATCCGTCCAATCATGTGATGACTTACCACCTCTGGTGTGCTTCAAATTCTATCTCGGATGATTCAATCCGCTTACGTCTTTTCCAGCGTACGCTCATTGGTCTCGCGGCCAAGTGGTACATTGAGTTACCACGGGCCTCTTTTTACAATTTCAGCCAGTTAGCTACCTCGTTCTTAACTCACTTTCAGTTGCCGGTCAAATACGATAACGGCACGGAGTTATTAACTTCACTAAAACAATCAACGTCCACATATATTTTTGATCACATTCATGAGTGGAGACGTCGAAGAAGGCCAGTGAAATTTTTTATCCCAGACCAAATCTTAGCTGAATGGTTTGTTAAATCATTATTACCGAAGATTACTGAAGATGTAGCTAAGGCCGGAGTAGTTACTGAGGAGCAAGTCATTGCTCAGGCGCAATACCTTGACTTAGTTTATACTTAGTCGGGTACGTTACACGAGAAGATTCTAGATCTTCCAAAATCGAATCAAATCGCTGCTGCTCCTTTGGGATCTCATGCCGCTGATGGTATGATTGGTATCGTGAATACAAAGAGCAAGAAGAAGTCTTCCAAGGCTTCAACTACTCCTATAATCACTTTGCCCGATTCCCCGACAGGAGAGTCTTCTCCTGAACTTTCCGCCGATATTCACGCTGTAGAGTCATCTACGGCCAAATCAAAAAACGGTGGAAAGAAGAAAGGAAAGAAGAAGGCTAAAGCAGACAAGGCTCCGAAGGAGAAAAAGGAAAAGTCGGAAACCAATGACGAAAAGCGCAAAGCTCGATATCCTTGTCTTATTTGTGAAGAGGATCGTTTTATGAGAGATTGCCCTCATCGGGCCGAGGTTGTGAAAATAGTCAAAGGTTCTCGCACTCCTGCTGTGTTAAAAGATCCATTTCCAAAGCAGGAAAGCAAGATGATAGGTTCTTCCTCGACTGCCAGTGAAGAACCCATTTTGATGATGTCTCATGTGAGGATTGCGACTCGATCGCAAGATTATGGTAGTAAGACTCCTGTTGATGGTAAGGAAGCAGAATCTTCTCATTCTATTCCGTCAACCTCAGCTCCTGGTTCCGATCCACTACAGATCGAAAAACCTAACCCGGACTTAGTAATCAAATCGCCCGCCAAGGGTGTACTTCGAAGGTCTGTTTTCAATCCACATGCGAGAGCGGCCCAGAATTACAACATTGTTGAGGACTTAGCCGTTTCACCCTCAGCAATGTCGGCTTTAGAAGTGCTGCAATCATGCCCAGCACAACGAAAATTACTTTTGTCGGCTATCGGAGCTGTTGATGTTCAGGACCTGAACCTGATAATCTTCGATCTAGAAAATAGTACACCGCATCTACCCCATCAAATGGCTTTCCAATTTCCAGTGATAGTCAAAAACAGGCCTATTCATCGGACTGTGATTGATGAGGGAGCTTCTACGTGTATTATGTCGATTCAATGTTGGAGATCGCTTGGTTCTCCTTCGTTGAACCAATCCCCGACCATCCTTAAGGCCTTTGATGGCCGTGGGTTCCGTCCGTTTGGTATTCTACAGGAATTGCCTATAGGGGTAGAAGGTAAAACTGTTAGTCTGGATGTGGAGGTGGTTGATGCCCCTCTAGACTACAACCTTATTTTGGGTCGAAGTTGGTCATATGCTATGACAACAGTCGTCTCATCGGTCTTCAGAGTAATTAAATTTCCACATAACGGTAAGATCGTGACGATTGATTAGCTGACATACTTTTCATCCGACCCAGCCTCTTCAGAGAGTATCCAGCATGTCGGTAAGATGACAATCCCTTATAGGGATGTTGGCGTAGGTTTAGTTAAAGATTCCGGTCTACGGGGAACTTTTCCTTTCCCTCCAATCAACGCAGACCCTTCATTTGCATCAATTCATATGATTACATCAGACACCATTATTTACGATGATCCTTGGATTGTCCCATCTGAATCTGAGATAGACTCATTCGGTGATGCTACGCCTTTGAGTCCATATGAAATTTCTTATGAAGCCGTCATGTCTTTTACCGACTCGCGTTCAACCCAAATCGACCAAATGAATGTGGTCAATGAAGAATCACTGTTCACATCAACCTTAGAACAGATAGCGTTTCCCGAAGTCATGTCATCTGACGAGCAACTTTGCGAAATCCTAAGTGTAGACGATCTACCATGGGAAGATCTCCATCACAGATCTTCGTTTTTACCTGAGGATGACGCTTTTGAAAATGATTTTTCATCTATCTTTACCGCTGAATATGTCAAAGACGCTCAGACTCCAACGAAACATTCTGATTCAGAGCTAAATTTAGGGAATATTTCTTGCACTATTCCCATTGATATTTCAGTGAAACCCGGAATTGAGGAAAACATTCATATAGGTGCCTCATGTACAAAAGATGAAATCCAAACTTACAAGGCCCTATTCCAAGAATTCCGCGATGTGTTTGCCTGGTCTTACGAGGAAATGCTGGGAATCGATCCTGCCATTGTTGTTCATGAAATAAAGACCTACCCGGACGCTAAACCCGTCCGGCAACGGTTGCGTCAGATTCACCCTCGGAAAGCGGCTGCGATTAAAGCAGAAGTCGAGAAGCTGTTGAAAGCAGGTTTCATTTATCCAATACCGTTAACAGATTGGGTATCGAATATTGTCCCGGTCAATAAGAAACAAGCAACAATAAGAATCTGTATCGATTATAGGGATATAAATCGAGCTTGTCCAAAAGACAACTATCCTACGCCTTATATCGATCAAATTATTGATGATTGTGCCGGAAGTGAGATGTTTTCCTTCATGGATGGTTTTTTGGGCTATAATCAAATCAATATTCTACCTGCCAACCAACCAAAAACGGCATTCATTTTTCCATTGGGGATGTTTTCTTATTGCAAATTACCTTTTGGGCTTAAGAATGTCGGAGCCACTTTTCAACGGGCAATGCCTTACGCATTTCATGACATCAAGCACATTGTGCAACCGTACCTCGATGATTTGCCTGCTCATTCTTTACATCGAGCTGATCACCTTGTCCACTTACGAGCAATCTTTAAGAGGTGTAGGCATTATCGAATTCGGTTGAATCCCCATAAGTGTGTTTTATGTATAGAGACGGGTCGATTGCTGGGATTTGTTGTTTCAAAATCCGGCATTCACGTCGGTCCCTCGAAGGTTGAAGCTATCATCAAATTGCCGCCTCCTTCGAGTTTGCGCCAACTCCAAAGTTTGCAAGGGAAAGCGAACTTTTTACGCCGATTCATTCCAAACTACGCTGAGGTCACTAAAGGTTTTACACGGTTGTTGAAACAGAACGCTCAATTCTTTTGGGATGAGATTGCCCAACAATCTTTTGATGCACTTAAACACGCGTTGACCCATGCACCGTTGTTGCATCCTCCCAACTACAACTAGGACTACTTCTTATACCTCGCAGCTTCGCATTCCACCACTGGAATGGTGTTAGTTCAAGAAGATGAATTCAGAACGGAACATGTGATATATTATCTTAGTAGGACATTAAATCCCACCGAGCTAAAATATTCGCATGTGGAGAAATTGGCCCTGGCAGCCGTTCAAGCTGTCCAGCGTTTTCGTCACTACATTCTTCTCCGTAAAACTACAGTCATTTCGGATTGCAACCCTATGATTTATATTTTGACAAAACAACTGCTAGGGGGCAAGTACTCTAAATGGATCGTTATCCTGCAAGAGTTCGACTTGGAGTTTGAGAAGTCCAAGTCTAAGAAATCCTTAGTTTTTGCGGAATTGATGTGTGATTTCCCGCGTGCTGACACAGAAACCGTGGTAGAGAAGTCCATTGCGGATGAATCTTTGTTTCTTATCAGTACTTTAGATCCGTGGTACGGGGATATAATCATCTATCTCCAAACCCAAACCTTTCGGCCTAAAGCTTCAAAATCGGAACGTCAAAAAATTCGGTTTCAATCCTAGCAATACAAGATTATTGGAGATACACTTTATCGCCGGGGGGCAGACTTAGTTTTTCGACGTTGTTTAACTCACGAAGAGGCTGAGAGGGTTTTGAATGATTGTCACTCTGGAGCATGTGGCAGTCATATGTCTGGGTATGCCACAGCTCAGAAGGTGTTGCGCGCTGGCTACTTCTGGCCATCTATGTTTAAAGATTGTATCATTGCAGTCCGGAAGTGCCACAACTGTCAAGTGTTTGATCGCAAGATGCGCGCACCACCTGCTCCTCTCCACCCTATAATTTCCGTTGGTCCATTCGCCAAATGGGGTATCGATTTTATTACTTGTAACCCTCACTCGGCCGGGGGGCATGCGTATATCATCCTCGCGGTTGATTATTTTACTAAATGGGCCGAGGCGATGCCTACATTTGACGCAAGCGGCAAAACAGCTGCAGTTTTCATATTCAATCATATTATAGCTAGGTTTGGTGTCCCACAAGCAATCATTACTGACCATGGGATCCATTTTCGAAACATCATGATGACTGAGCTTACAAGCCAGCTCGGTTTGCGCCACGATAGTTCTACTCCTTATTATCCGCAAGCCAACGGTTTGGTTGAGTCTATCAACAAAGTTCTGGTTATCATGATCCGATGAACCATTGGTATTCATCGGTCAAATTGGCATAACATGTTATTTTTGGCGCTATGGGCATACCGAACCTCAGTGAAAACTTCAACAGGGTTCACTCATTTCCAGCTAGTTTATGGCTTGGAAGCTGTGTTACCCATTGAATGCGAAATCCCATCACTTCAAATGGCTGTCGAATTACTTCCAGCTACTTCCGAAGAGGAGAAGCGTTTATTATACTTAGCTAAATTAGATGAGACTCGACGTGATGCTGCATTGGCAATCGAGACTCACGCGAAGTGAATGAAAGCTCAGTATGATAGAAATGTGACCCCGCGAAGTTTTTCAGAGGGAGACCTAGTGCTATTATATGATCAAGATAACGATAAGCTAGGTGCTGGAAAATTCGTTCCTATGTGGCATGGACCCTACATTGTAAAGTGAAAGCTAGCAAAAGGGGCTTATGAGCTGGTAGATTTCGATGGGGACTCTTTGGGTAAACCCAGAAATGGACTTTACCTAAAGAGGTATTATGCTTAAATGGTGGGTATGGAGAATTTTTAGTTAGGTTAGGTTTTCTTTCCAGCTAGTATGTTTGTTAGTTTAGTCAGTGTGCTTAGCTTAGAGAGTGTGTTTTTCGTCGTTATTCTGGCTTATCTTGGTTTTACTCTTGATATTGCAGACGTCGATGCCTCTCCAAACATACATCGGATTTGCTGATGGTGCTTGTCGTAGTACACGAAATATCTCTTCCGCAGCTTGGGTTATCTATTCGCCCTCTAACGAGTTAGTTTCTATGCATGGGGTAAGCCTTGGTCAAACAACGAACAACATTGCAGAATACAGTGCAGTGGTTGAATTATTATCCGAATCTATTTCATTTGGAATTCGACGTTTGATAGTGAGGTTAGATTCCAAACTTGTTGTATTACAGCTTAATAGAGTATATGCCATTAGAAATCCTGTGTTATTAAGGTTATTTTTGACAGTGCGTCTCTTGGAACGTGAATTTGATTACATTGAATATCAGCATATTCCAAGGTCTTTAAATACATTAGCAGATGCAATTGCTTTTCGAATGTTGGAGAAACATTTATGATAATCATACAAGTAAATTTAAAAGCATGTCATCACATATGTTAAACAAGATAAGCCGGTAATAGTGATATATATATAGATAGGAGTGTGTCAAAAAATATACATCGTCTTCGATCATAGGTTGAAAAACACCTTATGATCGGCAAAATGATAAGTACAAAAAGTCAAAAATGTCATATGTGTCTACAAAAGTGACTAGCCAATCACTGGTGGTGCTCCCTATATGACACCATTGCACGGGCTACCTTACACAAGAACCTCCTAAACGACCCAGGGACTGCGACTACATAGCGCTGAAGTCTGATAGGAATATCATCTATGGTAGTCTCAAGTATATCCACCGTCAGGCGCTCTAGATCCTGCTCCAACTCAGCTAGTGACTCTGCAGCCGCGTCCTGTGGAGCCGGTACCGGTGCAACTGGATGTCTCCTCTCAAAAGGCCGGAGGTTGGTTGGGCGTTGTGGACCAACATCTGCATTTTAAAATTTTTTACTGTTAGTTTTGAGACGATATATATAAAAAACAAAAAAATATATAATTTGAAAACTTGTGAAAAATAAAGTACCTCTGTCATCCCATTGTTCTCCCTGTGGAAGAACCATGTCCGGATCACCTCGAAAATCTACTCCGGCATACGGAAAGTCCTGGATCGAAAAAACCTGGTCCTCTAACCAATGAAAATAACTATCAGGGAATCCAACAACCGCTGCGCCCTCGTCAGGATGCTGGGCCATCACCGTAACCCATCGTATCAGCTTTAGCTCCCGAGGACCCAAGATTTCAACAGTGAGTTGCTGAGGAATCAGCATCGGAACTCTCTCTAAGGCAAAGCTCACAACTAGAGGCCCATATCCAAAGGTCTTCAGTTGTCCGTTCTTTGCCCTAGTTAGCATATTGGCCGACACAGCATCACACCAGTTGAAAATGGTGCCTTGGAAACAGTCAATCGCCATCCGCATTTGGGACCCGGTGGCAATATGTAAAGCGGTTTCACCGCAAATTCTGGTAACCGTGAAAGCTATAACCTTGAGTTCACGCAGAGAGATGTGTTTGATTTCTACGCCTTTCGCATGGTGTGCATTGGGTATGCACCAATCTGCCCGGAGACTAGCAAGGGATTGGCCACCCAGCCTAGTCCCGGCTAGATTGACTTGCTCACCCCTATTTGGCAAGCCAGTGAGAAAGTATATGTTAGAGGGCTCTATCTCGAGCTGGTGCCCTCCGATGTAAAAGCATTGCTCATGAATGTTCCATCTCTCAACCAGCCACTCCAAGAATCTCACCTGAGCCCTCATGCCAGGTATGGCCCAGTATTTATATAGTCCACATGCTTTTAGGGCATCAATGGAAGGTTGATGATTAATTGCGGCTAAATCAACGTCCTCGTGCTCTCTTTCTCTCCAATCCAACATGGTGAGTGCCCTACACACCAGGAAATGAAGGTTATAATTGATTTGCGAAAATTCAAATGGTTATTTTTGGAGTTTGGGGTTTCAAATTCCGCCTTTCGCGGGGGACGCACCCCACGTTCAGGACATAGAGTGTCGGGACGCAGCTGGCCTGAAGGTGGGATGCGTACCCTGACCTTTTTCCTGTGTGGAAAAAAGTCGGGGGACGCAGGTCACCCTCAGGGCACCTGCGTACCCCGCAGAGCGAGTTTTAAAACCCAAAACCCCCCAAAAATCAAAACTAAAACCTAAAAAAAACTTTTAATCGGATGAAATTGAAGAGGAGGATGTTGTGAAATACCTGGAAGAGACGGCGTTCGATTCTGACGGTCGGATTCTCCGCAGCGACCACGGGAAGTTTCTTTCCAAAAGCCCTTTTTTCAACCTCAATAGTAAAATGGTAAAAATGACATGGTAAAAAGTATTTTTATAGGTTTTTTGGATGAATGAATGCTAGGTTTGTTCATTTTTCACCATGGAAGGATATTTTTCAATGTATTTTTGCCTATCTTAAACAGGTATGAGTAATGTGTCGTTTTTGTGCAGGACAAAGGGATTTAGAGGGAAAATTGTCGTTTTTCACGAACCAAAATATCAGAGTTATCTTTTAAGCTCTTTTCTAACTCCTAAAATATGAAAAGATTGCCGAGCGTTTCTTTTACACTCGTTAAAACGGAATTAAAAGACGGTCCCCTTATAGCTCTTTTCTGACCGTAAAATCAGGAAAAGATTGCCGGGTTTTTGTCGTTTCAAACTAGATATGGAAATAAAACGATGTGTCCTTGATCGCTTTTTACTTTTCAGGTCAGTGGCACTAATTATGAAAGTACTCCTTGGTTGCATGATCAAGCAGTTCCCCCAGGTATTATTTTATACTTTTTCGGGCTTGAGGGACACAAATCTACGAAAAAGTTCAACTTGAAATGATAAAGCACTTCACCCTTCCTAGATAATACAAAACCCTAATCTATTACAGGCTTCGCACTTTAGGGGGCAATCTGTTACACTAAAAAATGTCACCATGGCTATTTACAGTTAGTATGGCTCTATCAACAGTCATGCTATCCTCCTGGGCAAGTCTTATGCCTCTGCTCTCCATGTCAAACTCCAAAAAGAGAGAAATTCTTTATAAATGTATTTATCTCTAGGTACGCAGGTTCTCTCAACCTTACCTGCGGGTACACACCCAATGTTCACAAAATCTGCGTCCTTGGACGCTCTGTATGTAAAGGGGCAGGTGCATCCCCCTGTAAAGGTCAAAATGCGCAAGTTTCATCTTTAAAAAGTTACTTGTGGTCATTTCTAGAGCATTCTAGAAGGCTGTTCGATGTGTATTGAGCGCCTCCAGATGGTTCATGTACCCCTACCAAAGAGGAACTTATCCCATCAATAAGGGAGCTATCCCATCCAAAGAGGGGATTATCCCATTGATGGTGGACCTGATTAACTTCCTCTTGAGCACTATAAATACAGGTATTGGGCCAGAAGGAGGAGAGGTTGGAAGCTAAACATTTCTAAGGGTAGATGCTGTAGGAATTAGGACTCCCATTTAGAAGCTTGTGAGGAGAGATTTCCATCTTTGCTTGTTCTATTTGGAAGTGGGTGAGCTTTGTCAAAGTAAAGGAGAAATATTGATGGACCCTGGGAGGGACTTGCACAACACCAAGGCTCAGGTTGTAATTGTTCCTTTTGTTACCTATTAATGCAAATGAGTCCATTCTTCTCAATAACTTGTTATTTATGAGTTGTTTCATGTACTCCTTGGTCTATATGTTAAATATGTTTTATTCTATGAGATTATCAAGTGCTATTTAATCGTTTGATTGTTAGTGGATGCAGGTTTCAAAGTGAAGGAGGAGCTCATCTGGATCAGCGGAGCTGGACTGCTACAACAGCGTGGGACTACAGGTAGGATCTAACACTTGATTTCTTATATAGTAAATGCATGTTTAGAGAAGGATTGCTCTTGTTTGTCTTGTTTGTCACTAGAGAGTCTTAGGCTCCTAGGGAGGTTGGTTGTGTCCGCACAATCGACTCTTTCCGCCTGACACTAATCTCAATCTCAAACCAACAGCAATTCTCTGCAAAGTACAAAATTCCAGCCTCCTGAACCTGTGGGTGAGAGATCCATATATAGATGTAAGCAGAGAGGATGAGTCAGCTTATGTTTTGACTTGTGGCTTCTCTCTGTCAGTTCTTGCTTCCACTTGGAGGTTGAGAACCTCTTACTCATCACTAGTCAAATTCATTGAGGCAAGTGTCATTGGAGAAGATTCTGGAAGCTTCCAGGGTCTTTCCACCACGTTGAATGAGTTTGCCATTTGTCGTTTCCCGCTCAGCGCACCCTGGTAGTGCTTTTAGGTGCATTGCAATGCACCCAGCTAGTGTACTGGGGTGCACTACAACGCAGGTAGCTAGAAGAGCTTCTGAATTGATCCTGAATTGACTGTTTTTGAGTTGCTTTTGGTGGAGAACTTCTGGGAGAATCTGTCATTGGTTGACCTTGTTCCTTTAGGAGCTGTAACAACATCTTTAGGGACTTTGGATCCCTTGAATTATGGACATTTCATGCTCAATGCTGTAAGGCACAAAAATATCTATAACAAGCCATTGGCTCCGGAGGAATGTTTTCTTCTTCTTCTTCTTCTATAGGTTCTTCAAATATGTCTGGTTGTTCACCTAAGGGTTATTTTTTATTGCAGCCACTGAAGAAGAGAGAAGGTTGGTTGTGTGAAGCAGTGGGGGTATTGGGCAAAAATTTTCCTAAGTATCTCTACTCCTATGAGGCATGAAAGGAAATACTTTTGGTTGGTTTTTTATTTCTTTTTCCCCACATTGAAAGTACTTGTAGAAACTGAAATTGTGATTGAACAAAACAAATTGCAACTAGCTGAAATGAACTTGCTGAATGGAAATTTGCAGAATTGAAAAGGAAAGCAAGGAAATGTAGAACTGAAAGAAAAGAAATGACTAGTCTATTTTTGCTGAAATAAACTATTAGCAGAATGTTGCAATAGGAAATAGAAGAAAGCAGTAATCACAGAATACTATGATGCTTCCTTGGCAACAGTGCCAAAAAATGGTGAGCACTAGTATTGTTGCAAGAATGTTGCAACTCCTGGGCTGCCATCTTTACTTTTATCAACCCAGTATTTCGTAACAAACTTGGAAGCGTCAATGCTATATGCACAAGTACTAGTTCTCACTGCAGGTTGTCACTTGGTCAGCCAGTTCAAGATCACTAGGAGCTCAAGCTAACTTCTATAGATTTCAGAAGAAGCTCTATGTGTGATGAAAGGAAAGAAATATTACTCTACAGATGCTATTCTAATTGCAGAAAGGAGAAAGACTAGAATGTAAAGCAAAACCTAGTAAATTCTAATTAACAAGCTAATTTTACTTTTGCCAAAAACATTATGAAAACCATGAAAGAAATGCCATTACCTACTCAATGAAGTAAACAAAATCTAACCATGCTATTTCTGGAAGTAAATAAGAAAAAAACATATTTTTGGATTTTTATATGTTTTTATGTGAATTTAACATGCATCTAATTTATTGTGTGTGAGTGGGGCAGCGAATAGGTGGCGTTAGAGGGTAGTTTTGGAGCTTGGGAGGATGTAGGATGGTGTGGATGGGTCCTAGGAGGTCTTAGGTGGCCTTATGGAGGCTTTTCCCACACTCGTCCTTCAAAAGAGAGCCTGCAGGAAAAACTACAGGAGGACACAAGAAAACTACAGGAGGAAAACAGGGAAACTACAAGAGGCCTACAAGAGGAGGCCAAGAGAAATGCATAGAAGGAAATGCTGGGAAATGGCCTACAGAGTTCTGCATTAAAATGGCCTAAACTATGATGTATAGAAGGAAATGCTGGGAAATGTTGTAAGAAAGGAAATCATGCAAAAGGAATACTATAAATTAGGAAGTGAACATGATAAAGAATATCGAAAGCAAAGAAAAACTAGACTATTAACCTACTAGAGAGCTACAAACACTAGAAGTGCTAGGAATGAGGAAAATCTATGTTTTTGGGGTAGCAAGAGAGTCTTTGCCTCAAATCATGGTCCTAGAGGGAGGAGAAGAGGTCAAGGAACTATTGCTAGCCTTTTGAATCTTCTTTGATCACTTCTTAACTTGCTACAAAAATCATAAATGGAAGCAAGCTACTAAATCATCAAAAGAAACCTATTCTTAACCATAAGATAAATACATCTCACAATGAACTAATCTACAAACTGAAGTAAAGAATAAAAATACAAGTAACAAGAAGCTTGGCTACTTGGATTGGGCCCTAACCCAAGAGATTCATCCCTCTGAGGTAACTCAGTGCTAACTCAAAAAGGATTCCATCTTCGTTATAAAAAATAGCAAGATTACATAAAACTGTCATAAAATAGTAAGCTCGAAAATTGAGTAGAGTTTACACAAGAAAAAAATCGACCCTAGTGAGGCCATAGGCCTATCTACTTATACATATTAATATACCAACAGTTTCCTTAAAATTAGGGAGGCTTGGCTCCCAAAACTCGAGATAACTATCAATCATCTTCCACTTGCTCAGCTGCCTTCTAGTGCATGATTCGGCTGCTTGTACTCCAAGCTGAATGAAGGATAATTTGAAGTGAGGAGCAATAAATTAGGGGGATTCCCTCCTATAAGTCCTGTCCTATGTCTAATTCGAGTTATTGTTGCATTTTGACCACTAGATCCTTGACTTTGACCTTGAAATCCATCAATAATCTCCATTAAATACATGTTAGACCACATGGCATAATAACTAACTCAACTCACCCTATAAGCATAAATATAATTAGAAAATCATACAATAAGCTAAGAGAATGGTTGATTTGACTAGGTTAGGAGGTAAAATGAGCCCATATAATTACCCATTTATGAGGCTTATAATTTTCTATGAGTGACTGAGCAGCGAACTGCTAGTTCCCTCTGGGAATTGTGCAGTTTTGGATCCCAGTGAACCCAACAGTCAACTGGTAGTTCCCTCTAGGAATTGCGCAGTTTTGGCTGCCATTGACCCCAATAGCTAACTGGAAGTTCCCTATAGGAATTACGCAGTTTTGGCTGCCAGTGACCCCAGCAGCCAACTGACAGTTCCCTCTAGGAATTGCGCAATTTGGGTTGCTAGTCTCCTAGGCAGTTCCCTAGAAAAATTATGCAATTCCTGCCTACTAACCCTTCATGCAACTCGACCTGTTCCTCTGGAAAATTGCACAAATATAACTGTCCAACCCCTACTGATTGTTCGTTCTGAAAAATTTGCAGAGCATGCCTACCTTGCCCTCCTGCATCCTGAATTGTCTCTCCCAAAATTTTCACAATTTTGCCTCCCAGCCGAGACAGACCTTGCAGACAGTCACTGTCGACTTAGATTGTCTGTCTCCATCTCTAAGTGACTCTTACATAGTTTTCATCAGTAGTTGACCAGATCCATCATCCAGCATCACAACCCTGCTACCTCTCCGAGTCACTTGCATCTAAATGATCATGTGTCATGGTAAACTAGGAGGTTTTGGATTTGATGTCGTCTTGTCATGAGTGATTACAGGTACGAGTACACCAACAAACATGTTAGGACAACGAATGGGGTGAATGAAGGGAGCACATGCAGATGGACAGGTTCACCAATAGAAGAACAAACAAAGCATGTGAAGTGGATGAACACAACGAACATGCAGCTTCGTGAACAAGTTAGCCTATCAAGCCTTTCATCATGAAAGCAAGGAATAACATGCTAAAGCTGCATCAAGTGAACCAAAAACCATCGAAGATTCCGCGCACTTTTCCATGTAGAGGTGAAGCTATGATACACCATGAAGACATCCATCACTCAGCAGCACTGTAGCTCGACATGCACTCTAGCAGCAACATGAATGTACCAGCATTGTTTTGTCAAGTCATGAGTCATGTTGCCCACATCTCCACTATGGGCTTGTTTTCAATCAATGTGATGTAACATGCAAGTCCAAGAGACCCACCTGTTGAACATAGAGTTATGTAAGTCGAAAATTCATGGAAGTTGGATGGCCATGAGTGTAGTCAAACAACCACAAGGGTCAGTTTCACCCTTGGCTATAAATACCCCCCTCATTTGTACATGAAAGTAATTTTCACCCCAGCTCCTCCCACATAGCCAAGAGAGTCTGTAATCTTTTCTTTGAGGAGTAAGTAGTGGCTCCGACGCCTCGCTAACAAGGTTAGTGATGTATGGTGTAACGATGTGTCTTGGAACTTTCTCTTAATTTAGAAGCCTATTAACAGGCCAGCACGTTTTCACACATGTATTGTATTTGTTGTAAGACTGATATTTAACACTTGTAATGCATGTTGCTTTAAACTATGTTCTACATATGAACTGATTCATTTGTTTTAATGCATAATCTATTAATGGAAATGTGTTGTATATGTTGTTAATGTTGTCCCATCTGTGTTGACTACTCTGTCAGACATCAGAAAAACCTTTCACATGAACCTTCTTATAACAATTGTTGCACTTGTTTGGATTGTTCTGTGAGTGTTGTACATGTTATCTTACATTGTATGTTTTGATTGTTGCATCCGAGTGGACTGCTCCGTTGGAAGCTGTGTATGTCCTTTGTGTTGTGTGTTCCTAGCCGAGTTGGGACTGATCCCTTTCAACCTAGAACTCACCTTCACCTTCTTCCCCTCACAGTGAAAGAATCATTAACACAAGTACACTTACACTCACCAGGCACGTGAACCTCACTTCTCGAAGACAAAGCGAACCACTCTCCTGTGCTAACAAGTAAGAGTTGAGAAAAATCCTTAAGATAATGGCAATCGAGCCATCATACCGGATGGGTATCCCACACCAAACAGTGTGAGGTCTAGTTGGGAATTCATACCGGGGTAATCCCCTAAATGTTGGTGGGTATAGCACCGTCAACAAGGTCATAGAGTGATTGGGTAATTGGTTAAGTACACGAAAATCATTGTACATCTAATTGTATCGTGAAGTGTTGTCCATAGTTTGGGAATCCACAGTCTTGTCTTATATCAGTCATTATAGGGTGGCAGGGAGGTGCTAGGCAGGTGTATGAAGTCACCTACAGGTTGGGGCTTATGAACACTTCAAGGTGGTAGGGTGGTGCTAGGGCGAGTTGTGTCTCACTAGGGTGTTGGGGCATCCATTCAGTTGATTTATGAAGAAACCATGGCATTGTGACATCCTTCAAGTGGGAGCTGGAGAAGAATGTTTTTCAAGAATTCTAGGAAGTCATTGTTTTCATTTCAGTTGGGGATGAAGATTAAAGAATTTATTAGAAAAGCATTCAACGGTTTTTGACTCGGAGGGGGTTTTCCCCCTAAAATTCTTATGAATATTTTATTCTTTTATTTAATGTTATTACTTCATAAACATTAATAATAATAAAAGATTAACTAATGCTTTGAAAGTATTTAAAAGTGCTAATTTCTAAGGAATATTGATTCACCCCCCCCCTCTCATATTTCCAACAATTGGTATCAGAGCATGGTTCCTTCAATAATAGCTTAACCATTGGAAGGCAGTTTTCAGAGCATAGAGATGGGAAATTCAAAGAAGCAGGTTGCAAGGATTTAAAAGGAAGGTACATGTACAACAAAATCGAAGAACATGAGCATTGTGTAGCAACCCTTGATTTTGATGCAGACAATTACTAGGTATGGTAATCTAGGATGGAATTACATTTTCAAGCACATGGAGTATGGGAATCAATTATTTCTAAAGACACATCTACCAACGAAGCTAAAAGGTACAATTCAAATGCCATGAATGTAATTTTGAATATTTTTCCAAATTCTATGAAAACAAAAGTTGGTCAATGTTCTACAGCTAAAGATCTTTGGGAAAAGCTTCATAATCTTTATTCAATAAAGAAATCAGGTCAAGATGTTATTGAAAATTTAGATCCTTTTGATTATGATGAAGAAATGAGAGAAATGAGTAAAACAAAGTTTCAAAATCAAGTGATTAAGGTGATAAAGGAACTCAAAATTCAAAAGGAAATGATAAGAATTTTGGAAGCATAATTGAAGACAGCAAAAGCACTCATCAAAGAAAAATATGAGCATGAGAAGATGATTAGTAGTCTTATAAATCAATTGGAAGAAATCAAGAATACAAAGACATGAGAACTCAAGAGAGAAGTCTAACAGAAGCAAAAAGAACTCGACACAACATTTGCAGAGATTAGTAGGATCACACAATATATGCAGGGAGAAAAAAATTGGAAGGAAGGAATATAATCAAATATACATATTTGTAGTTGACCAAAAGAAAAAGGAATTAGAAACATATTCGAGAGAAATAAGTAGGCTAGAGAATGAAAATGAGAGTAGAAGGAACAAATACAAGTTCTCAACAGAGAAGTAGAGAAGACCACTCTTCTCAAGCTACAGGTTGAGGAGGAAGAAAAATGAAGGGAGATCTTGAAAAAATGGTTTCAATAAGATCTTTCTCAAAAGTAAGAACTTGATGCAACCTGTTATGAGATCAACAAACTCAAGGTATTGCAAAAAAAACACTTACAAGATAAGATAGATGAAGAAGAAAAAAAGAAGGAAATTAAAGATGGTAAAGCTCTAGTTGATGAAGGTACAAGCTCCACATATTTGTAGGATGATTTTAAGAAGGAAGTTGATCAAAGTGAAAATACAAAGAGGAATGCTGCAACTCCAAAGAATAAGACCAAATCAATCAAGAACAAAGGACGACAACAAACTACAACACCTCCTCCAAAGAAGAATGAAAAAGCTTCCAGGTATGTTCATTTATTTAATGGTTATTACTTTTTACGTGCTAACTATGGACATATGGCTAGGGATTATGAATTTTTTGATAAGTACAATCATTATTTGCAAAACCCTAGAAGCAAGTTTTCAAGATCACGAGATAGGTTCCACAGTGATTTTGTCATAAGATAATACGTGTTAGATTGGCCAAACATTGAGTGTTTCAAATGCCATAACTATGACCATAGCCCTCGCGATTGTAGATATCAGATGGAATCACCTATGGACAACATTGAATGCTTCAAGTGCCATAAATATGGGTACTTTTTGGGAATAATACTGGGGGGGGGGTGAATTATTATTTACAAGTCACTAACTTTTCCATTTCCATAATCAAATTTATATACACTACTTCAGTGAAGGTAATTCGTATGTTCACGCAACTATTCTTAAGGAAACCAACGTATATCCAAAGAACTTGTGATTCAGTTAATTCATCATATGTTTATCTTTTAATCAGTGCATCAATACTTTATTAAACATTAAACAGTAACCATTTGTAGTAATAATAGAATAAACCATCACACATAAGAAACACACATGAACACCAAGATTTAAGGTGGAAACCCAATGTGGCACAAAAACCACCTGACGTTGTTGTCTCTGTCTTATTTTAATATAAAGAATAACCTATTTACAATTTTGTACTAGTGCAGATGCATACCAGTACGCAGGCAACCGCCTGCAGAAGGTTACAACCTTCTCTCATTTTCCCGCTTCTACTGGAAGAGAGCTACAACCCCCTATAGAAGGCTACAACCTTCACTCATTCTCCATCTGCTACTGGAAGGGAGCTCCTACCCCCTGATCAAATGACCAAACACTAATGGTAGGAAGCTTTGACTTCCTTACTAAATTCTCCAACCCTCAGTATCCTCCAGGTACCACATTTCATAAATTTTTAGACTGGATACTCTTGGTACACAAAAACTCAATATGTAGGCCACATTTCATCAAATTTTTATACTAGAACCATTTTTAACATTGAAGCTCAAAATCAATCACCACTAAAATACAACCATCAAATACATCTGCATCAAACAATCACTGAAACCTAATCATCAATCTTTGATATAACTGAAACACAATCATCAATCTCTGAATCAACCACAACTAAACCAATCAATCACTGAAACCTATGATAGACTTAATCAAACAATCACTAAACCTTTGACACAACTGAATCAACCATTCACTCAAAACGCAATCAACCATTAATCAAAATTCAACCAATCAATTGGAACAGATAGATCACTGTAACCAGTACACAGATCTGAACCCAGAACACTGCATCAACAACCATAACCAACTGTAACCTCAAAATTCATGTGTCACAATGTATACGCTCCTTAAATGAAGTCAACCTACGTGTATACACTACTTCCTTAAGCAAAACTTGTGTATACCTCCAAAATTACTGAATCATAAAAACCTCTGAATCAAAACTATACCAACCAGTAACAATTTGAATATCTACTATCAAATTACAGATATCTAAATAAACAACAACAAGGATCACCCTTCTCACTTAATTAATCAATCAATCAGACTGAATCTCCTTATGCATTCAATTCTATTTTCATATCAAAGAAGAAATCATTGACAAATAATAGTAAAATAATAGCATTGATCACATAGATCAGTCATCTCTGAAAAATAGGCTTTTCTTTTGCATACGCTACTTGGAAGTGTCGAACCAACCCGTATACTTACCTTCACCAAGGCGAACTAGCATACAGATCTAAAAATAAATACTTGTAACTTCATAGCTATTCCAGTCTTCAGATATACCCATATTATAACATTTAAAGGAAAAAACATCTGTTAGCACTCAGATCTAGCCTATCCATTATCAAATCTCATAATGATAAGTCATTATGATCCTAATCCATCATTAGATCTCATCCATCATCAAACACTCAAGTGCATACCTAGTTTAGATCAAGCAAAGCATTAGAAACCCATAACATGCATAATTTATTTTGATCTAACACTTCATAAGATATTCATTACTTGTGAACTTGGCCCTTTGATCTTCTCCTTCTTATATAGTTTTAGCCTTTCTCAATACCACTTGGACCTGTGGTATTCTTGGACGGGATCAAATGATCGTCACTCCACTCAATATTGTGGGATAATACATGGTATTGATCCTTGGTATTCTTTCACCTTAATTTGCTTGATTTTTCATCCCATACATGCTTTTCCTCTTGTGAAAGTGTGTGCATATGTATATGCTCTTTTTGTATAGTGAACCCGTGTGTATATGCTCTTTTTGTACAGTGAAAACGCGTATACAACTTAACATACCTAGAAAAATCCTTTTTCTTCAACTTCTTGATTCTAATATGTATTCCTTTGTTCCTTCATCCTATTCTTTTGTACCATTACCTTGTTCCCTCTGAATAGACCTGTTATAATGTGGTTTACCATCATGCATTACTTCTAAACTGATTTATCTGAATTGCCCTGCATTTTGTTCACATCTGTAAACACAACTATCATGCATTCTGTCATATCCTGTTTACACTTTTATCAATTAGTTTATTCATCAAATATCAAATAAAACACACACTAACAATATCCCTGTATCAAACCTTTGACCATTATTCTCTTCCATCATTCTGTCACCTCTGACTTGTATATTCATCTATGTTCCATCATTCTGTCACCTCTGATCTGTCATGTAGATTCATCTAGTTGCCATATACTTGTTCTGCTACAAGTGGGTTTCCATCAAGTACAACACGTGCATCATAATGCCAACAATCTCACCCTTTGGACTTGATGGCAACCGTATTGGTGTTAATTACTTCAATTTGTAGAACCTATTAGATGTATCAAGCAACACCAAGATACTCTCGCCCTTTGACATCAAGGGCAAAGGGCGGACCAAGATATTCTCTCCCTTTGAGATCAAGGGCAAAGGGTTGACCAGAATGAAGAATTCCATATCTGAATAGTTGAATATGAACATTGATCATGCTCCCCCTAGGAACATGCTGAATTATCTGATTAAACACACTAAGATGCACTAAACCATCCATGCTCCCCATGAGCACATGCATAGTTTGCAAAAATATTTTCCAAAATAATAACATGACCCTATAACTCAACTATGTGAGTTTGACCTTCCTATCACTAATGACTCATACATACATCAATCTCCCTACCAAGTGAGGATATACCAAATTGGACTCATCCACCCAACCAAATGGGGATATACCAATTTTTTATACATTATATCGTTCTTCCCATGCATAGTGGGGGTACAAATTACATCATATGACCAAAAAGGACTCATTAAAAGACTATGATAGACAAAGACATATTATTACATCATGGGCCTTTACATGATCTTTACATCAAATGATATACATGACATTTATAACAAATACCAAAGATCTAAACAAGACCATGATAGTCATCAGCAACTATCATACACCATATATGATCTGCACCATAAGTATCTGTCAGCAACATCCAGACCAACAACTTGTATATGTCCATCATCGGTTCCCAAGATATGAAAATGTAAATATCATCAACCTGTGACAAAGTATGTCGCATATCAACTCATCCTCTTGATCTCATCAAGATCAACTTGGTTCGTTTCCTTAGTAGAAAGAGCCTTATCATAACCTTCCATGTCCAAGCAGTAACACAAAATCATTCACATCATATCATATGTATGTGAAAACACCATAGTCATCATCTATGATCATAACATCATCATCAAGAACTGCATGATCTTTCCACAAGAACCATCAATATATCAACCATGATAATCAACATATGTGAATATCAAACCTATCATCATAAAGTAAGAAGTCATTATCATTATGTGACTAAGTAAGCCATGTCTCTGGATATCCATGTCTTCAAATAGCTATGTCTTAATGAGACCTGCCATAACACCATTCTCTTGGCAAACCAACAATATTTATCAATATGAAACTTAAGAAATCATCCATGTATCCAACGTAATGTGTATCCATCAAAGAGATAGCAATATGTATCTATCAAACCATGAGCTCATAGCTATTTGTCAAGCTTTCTTGATACCATCAAAAACAAAAATCCTACACCATGTGAGAGCCAAGAACTATAGGAATCCTCATCCATAACTGCACCATATGAAGTTTATGCATCTTTGAAGGCATGATGACAACAACATAAAAGAAATGACACTTATCAAATAATGAAGTTGTGTACTCAATCTTTGTTCTTCTCCTTGTCCTTATGAAGATCCATATGTACTATATGTTGGAAATAATAAAGAGACAGAGGGGAATCAGTATTATCAGATCAATAATTTTATTTCCCAAACAGATTTATATACGCTACTTCAGTGAATTGAACTAGCGTGTACACATGACTGTGATTAAAGAAACCAGCATATATGTAGAGAACTTGTGATTTAGACAATTATCATGTGTTGAGCTTAAACCAGTATATGATAGATTTATTAGATAGTGCAATAAAAGTAGAATAAAGCATCACACATAAGCAACACACATGAACACCAAGATTTAAGGTGGAAACCCAATGTGGGTAAAAACCACCTACTGCTGTCATCTTTGTCTTATTTTAATAATAAGAAAATCTATTTACAATCTTGTCCTGTTGCGGAATCATACCAGTATGTAGGCTTCTACCTGCAGAAGGTTACAACCTTCTCTCATTCTCCAGCTTTTATTGGAAAGGACCTACAACCCCCTAGCTCTTGTACTAGCCAATACGTTTACTAGTACGTAGGTGCCAACCTACAAAAAACTCCACTCTTTCACCAGGGACCACGTTTCATGAATTTTCAGATTGGATACTCCTGGATCACAACACCACAATCTGAAGGCCACGTTTCATCAAATTTTCACACTAGACCCATCAAAGCTTTTAAACTTAAACTGCATCAACCAATATTCAGTTAATCTGAACAATCAGATCATTAACACCAGAACACTGTACTGAACCAAGAACCCCGCATCATCATTCAGAACCAGATGCAACCTAAAAAATCATGCACTAGAATGTATACGCTACTTGGCTGCACCAAAACTGCATGTATACGCTACGTCCGTTAAATGAACTTGTGTATACCTTCAAAACTACTGCAAACATAAACTTTTGAATCAAGTTTGTACCATCTATCAATATACTGAATATCTACTATCAACTTTCAGAGCTTTACACAAGCAGGGATATAGATCACTTCTTCTCACTTTAAAAATCAATCAATCAAATGCAATCCTCCTTATTTATTCAGTTTTACATTCAGATCTATGAAGACTTCATTGATAGACAAGAGTAAAACAATAGAATTTGATCAAATAGTTTAGCTAGATATGAAAAAGAAGCTTTTCTTTTGTATAAGCTACTTGAAAGAACCGAACTTACATGTATACACTCTTTGGCCGAGATGAACCTACGTATAGATCTGCAAATATTGACTTAGAACTTTGTGGCAATTCCAGACTTCAGACAAACCCAGATCTTGATAGATAACGAGTAAAACAGGTGCAACACATTAGATCTAGTCTCAACCCGTATCAGATCATTCAAGAATAAACTCAATGTGCACATAAATATTGATCCTGGTCCAACATTAAACTCAATGTGCACATAAATATTTTAGATCCGGTCCCAAACACAACCTTGCAACATAAAATATACTTTAGATAGAAGTAATCCTTAGAATCTTATTGCTAGGACCCTTTTCCTAATGATCTCATCCTCTTTATATACTCTTAGGCCTTTCTTAATACCTTGGACCAAAGCCACTTAGGACCAATACCTTGGACCAAATGCCTCGGACCAAATACCTTGGATCAAAATACCTTGGACCGAAAACTTGGTTTTCCAACATGTATGCGCTTTTCCTCTTGTGAAAGTGTGTGTATGCGTTATACGCTTCTTTTGTTCTATTAACTCATGTGTATACGCTTCTTGGACAAGGTGAACCTACGTATACCACTCTTTCTTTATTCTTTGGAGTCTGATATGTAATCCTTTGTTGTTGACCTCCTGCACAGTGAACTGTCATCTGAGTGAGTTGTCATCAAGGACAAAACATGTATCATAATGTGAAAAATCTCCCCCTTTGGACTTGATGGCAACAACAACATCAAGGCACTCTCCCCCTTTGACATCAAGGGAAAAGGGTAGACCAAGACATTCTCTCTCGTTGACATACATTATGTTGTCCATGCTCCCCCTGAGTACATGTTGAATTCTCTGATTGAGCTCTCCTTTGTACATGCTGAGATGCACTAGAACTGTCCATGCTCCCCGTAAGCACATGCAGAGTCTGCAAAAATATTCTTCAAAATAACATGACTCTATAACTCAACTAAGTGAGTACGACCTTCCTATCACCAATGACTCATACATACATCCATCTCCCAACCAAGTGGGGATACACCAGTTTATACATGACAGAAATAATAAATATTACATCAAACATCCCATGCAAAGTGGGGATACCAATTACATCATTTTTCCAAGAGGACTCATTCAAATGTATGAGAAGACATCACACCCTAGACTTTTTACGTGACTTAAGCAAAAAATGGTATAAATATTTAAAACCATAGCTGGACTCAACAACCATAATGCCAACAATGTTGAATGTATGTGAAGGCTAATGCTCCCCCTGAACCTGTGCTACCTGAGCATTGTTAACAAGTCAATTATCAAGGCATCTTTGTCGGTCAGATAAAAATTAATGAACAAAGCATATTGAGAGACAGGAATCATCAATATCATATAGAGCACCCATATCAAAGCATGCACCACTATTTTTCCTGTCTAAAAAACATATACACTCCTTGACCTATAGAAACCCACATGTGTATGCAACTATACTTCATGAAACACACGTATAATAACCTTTCTCTAGAAAATTTGGATTTAACAACAGGATGATGCAGCAACTACTCCCAACTTTTGTCTGAGATATTCAAAGGTTTCTCTAGGCAGTGGTTTAGTGAATATAATAGCAACCTGTTCTTTGGAGGGAACATACTCCAATTTGACCTTTTGTTCAAGCACTTGTTCACGTAGAAAATGGTACTTGATGGGTATGTGATTGGTCTTGGATTGCATGATTGGATTCTTTGAAATAATGATGGCACTTCTATTATCACATAGAATGGAGATAGGTGGAGTACATGTGATATGAATGTCTTGCAAAGTTTGCATCATCCAAAGTAGTTGTGTACAACAAGATGCAGTAGCATGTTGACATGGATAATTTTCTCTATACCAACAAGGGGAACTAACCTGATCACAGACCCCAATTAGATCTATTTTCATTTGGATTGGCTAGTTCCAATGGGTTTTAAGGGACCCCATAAACTATTAGATGCATTGAAAGATTGCTTATGGGAAGAAGACTTCAATTAAATCAACAAAATAAAACAACTAACCTCTATGTATTGAATCCTATCTACACTTCTTCTAACTACTCTAGTCTATGTCCTAACTATCCTAATCTATCCTATAGGAGCAAACAAAAGGAGGTTAAACATCATATATAAATCACCAGTCCAAATGAATCAATTTCTAGTCTGCATAAGAAAAAGGCTGTATTAAATCCTAATCACAATCCCATTACTTATACAGGAATATACATTCCTTTCCATACAAATAACATTTGCAACTGATGTTTAACAAAGTTTGGAATCAACAACCTTTCATGAATTATCAATGCTATTGAATTACATTCAAATAACCAGGGATAATCATGTATTTCTAGTTATTAATATGAATAAAGCAAATCAAATTTTTTTTTTTATACCAGCAACAACATACTGATTCTAAACATATCAGAGAAAAGGGAACTAAATCTGAAACAAAGTCTCCTTCTCGAACCAAACAGATTTCTTTATTCACAATAAATCAAAACTATTCTCTCCAAACAAAAATCCCTTCTCTCCTATCTGGAGGTAATATTTATGCCTCAGGCCCCCTGACCTTTCATCTTCCCCTGTTCTTTTCAATATACCTATCAGAATACACAGAGATAGAGCCATCAGTGTCACTGTTGACAGATAGAGGGCATTTCTTATCACTAGAGCACTTCATTTCCTGGGGAAATGAATAGGTGTTGATTAGAAGAGGATGACTGTGTGTCATCTCTTCATGATGAAACTTGGGGAAATTTCACCTTCGGAATACACAGGCAACACCTGGAAAGATGACCACCAACACCTAAAGCCAAATATTTAAATAAGACATATCCCCATGGGTGACTCTTCGTATTCGCTCATGCATCTTTTATCTGGAGTCATACTTGAAGCTTTTGCATCCATTCTTTGACCTCGTTTGCCTTCTCTCAATCCTCACCTGCAGAGATAACCAACATTAGTCATGCTTATATAATTATGATAAAATGCTTTAAAAAACACAAATCTTGCCTTCATGAAGCGCTTCTAGCATCAAAAGGAGCAATTGTGAAAGAATCCCCCCTTGGTTTTTAACCCATCCATTGATTAAGTCCTGCAAGCGAAAATCCAATTGAAACTAAAAATCATTGCATAGCACCGGACCGAATGGTATTTCAGAAAGGGTCTAAGTGGTAATTGGTATTGGGAGGAAGGCCTCGGATTCCACTCACCAGGGACCACGTTTCATGAATTTTCAGATTGGATACTCCTAGATCACAACACCACAATCTGAAGGCCACGTTTCGTCAAATTTTCACACTAGACCCATCAAAGCTTTTAAATTTAAACTGCATCAACCAATATTCAGTTAATCTGAACAATAAGATCATTAACACCAGAACACTGTACTAAACCAAGAACCCCGCATCATCATTCAGAACCAGATGTAACCTAAAAAATCATGCATTAGAATGTATACGCTACTTGGCTGCACCAAAACTGCGTGTATACGCTACTTCCGTTAAATGAACCTGTGTATACCTTCAAAACTACTGCAAACATAAACTTTTGAATCAAGTTTGTACCAACTATCAATATACTGAATATCTACTATCAACTTTTAGAGCTTTACACAGGCAGGGATATAGATCACTTCTTCTCACTTTAAAAATCAATCAATCAAATGCCATCCTCCTTATTTATTCAGTTTTACATTCAGATCTATGAAGACTTCATTGATAGACAGGAGTAAAACAATAGAATTTGATCAAATAGTTTAGCTAGATATGAAAAAGAAGCTTTTCTTTTGTATACGCTACTTGAAAGAACCGAACTTACATGTATACACTCTTTGGCCGAGATGAACCTGCGTATAGATCTGCAAATATTGACTTAGAACTTTGTGGCAATTCCAGACTTTAGACAAACCCAGATCTTGATAGATAACGAGTAAAACAGGTGCAACACATCAGATCTAGTCTCAACCCGTATCATATCATTCAAGAATAAGTTATTTCATGTCTCATGATCCTGATCCAACATTAAACTCAATGTGCACATAAATATTTTAGATCCGGTCCCAAACACAACCTTGCAACATAAAATATACTTTAGATAGAAGTATTCCTTAGAATCTTATTGCTAGGACCCTTTTCCTAATGATCTTCTCCTCTTTATATACTCTTAGGCCTTTCTTAATACCTTGGACCAAAGCCACTTAGGACCAATACCTTGGACCAAATGCCTCGGACCAAATACCTTGGATCAAAATACCTTGGACCGATAACTTGGTTTTCCAACATGTATGCGCTTTTCCTCTTGTGAAAGTGCGTGTATGCGTTATACGCTTCTTTTGTTCTATTAACTCATGTGTATACGCTTCTTGGACAAGGTGAACCTACGTATACCTCTCTTTCTTTATTCTTTGGAGTCTGATATGTAATCCTTTGTTGTTGACCTGCTGCACAGTGAACTGTCATCTGAGTGAGTTGTCATCAAGGACAAAACATGTATCATAATGTGAACAATCTCCCCCTTTGGACTTGATGACAACAACAACATCAAGACACTCTCCCCCTTTGACATCAAGGGCAAAGGGTAGACCAAGACATTCTCTCTCATTGACATACATTATGATGTCCATGCTCCCCCTGAGTACATGCTGAATTCTCTGATTGAGCTCTCCTTTGTACATGCTGAGCTGCACTGGAACTGTCCATGCTCCCCCTAAGCACATGCAGAGTCTGCAAAAATATTATTCAAAATAACATGACTCTATAACTCAACTAAGTGAGTACGACCTTCCTATCACCAATGACTCATACATACATCCATCTCCCAACCAAGTGGGGATACACCAGTTTATACATGACATAAATAATAAATATTACATCAAACATCCCATGAAAAGTGGGGATACCAATTACATCATTTTTCCAAGAGGACTCATTCAAATGTATGAGAAGACATATCACACCCTAGACTTTTTACATGACTTAAGAAAAAAATGGTATAAATATTAGAAACCATAGCTGGACTCAACAACCATAATGCCAACAATGTTGAATGTATGTGAAGGCTAATGCTCCCCCTGAACCTGTGCTACCTGAGCATTGTTAACAAGTCAATTATCAAGGCATCTTTGTCGGTCAGATAAAAATTAATGAAAAAAGCATATTGAGAGACGAGAATCATCAATATCATATAGAGCACCCATATCAAAGCATGCACCACTGTTTTTCCTGTCTAAAAAACATATACACTCCTTGACCTATAGAAAACCACATGTGTACGCAACTATACTTCATGAAACACATGTATAATAACCTTTCTCTGGAAAATTTGGATTTAACAACAGGATGATGCAGCAACTACTCCCAACTTCTGTCTGAGATATTCAAAGGTTTCTCTAGGCAGTGGTTTAGTGAATATATTAGCAACCTGTTCTTTGGAGGGAACATACTCCAATTTGACCTTTTGTTCAAGCACTTGTTCATGTAGAAAATGGTACTTGATGGGTATGTGATTGGTCTTGGATTGTATGATTGGATTCTTTGAAATAATGACGACACTTCTATTATCACATAGAATGGAGATAGGTGGAGTACATGTGATATGAATGTCTTGCAAAGTTTGCATCATCCAAAGTAGTTGTGTACAACAAGATGCAGTAGCCTGTTGACATGGATAATTGTCTCTATACCAACAAGGGGAACTAACCTGATCACAGACCCCAATTAGATCTATTTTCATTTGGAGTGGCTAGTTCCAATGGGTTTTAAGGGACCCCATAAACTATTAGATGCATTGAAAGATTGCTTCTGGGAAGAAGACTTCAATTAAATAAACAAAATAAAACAACTAACCTCTATGTATTGAATCCTATCTACACTTCTTCTAACTACTCTAGTCTATGTCCTAACTATCCTAATCTATCCTATAGGAGCAAACAAATGGAGGTTAAACATCATATATAAATCACCAGTCCAAATGAATCAATTACTAGTCCGCATAAGAACAAGGTTGTATTAAATCCTAATCACAATCCCATTACTTATACAGGAATATACATTCCTTTCCATACAAATAACACTTGCAACTAATGTTTAACAAAGTTTGGAATCAACAACCTTTCATGAATTATCAATGCTATTGAATTACATTCAAATAACCAGGGATAATCATGTACTGCTAGTTATTAATATGAATAAAGCAAATCACATTTATTTTTTATACCAGCAACAACATACTGATTCTAAACATATAAGAGAAAAGGGAACTAAATCTGAAACAAATTCTCCTTCTTGAACCAAACATATTTCTTTATTCACAATAAATAAAAACTATTCTCTCCAAACAAAAATCCCTTCTCTCCTATCTGGAGGTAATATTTATGCCTCAGGCCCCCTGACCTTTCATCTTCCCCTGTTCTTTTCAATATACCTATCAGAATACACAGAGATAGAGCCATCAGTGTCACTGTTGACACATAGAGGGCATTTCTTATCACTAGAGCGCTTCATTTCCCGGGGAAATGAATAGGTGTTGATTAGAAGAGGATGACTGTGTGTCATCTCTTCATGATGAAACTTGGGGAAATTTCACCTTCGGAATACATAGGCAACACTTGGAAAGATGACCACCAACACCTAAAGCCAAATATTTAAATAAGACATATCCGCATGGGTGACTCTTCGTATTCGCTCATGCATCTTTTATCTGGAGTCATACTTGAAGCTTTTGCATCCATTCTTTGACCTCGTTTGCCTTCTCTCAATCCTCACCTGCAGAGATAACCAACATTAGTCATAGTTATATAATTATGATAAAATGCTTTAAAAAACAAAAATCTTGCCTTCATGAAGCGCTTATAGCATCAAAAGGAGAAATTGTGAAAGAATCCCCCCTTGGTTTTTAACCCATGCATTGATTAAGTCCTGCAAGCAAAAATCCAATTGAAACTGAAAATCATTGCATAACACCGGACCGAATGGTATTTCAGAAAGGGTCTGAGTGGTAATTGGTATTGGGAGGAAGGCTTCAGATTCCACTCTTCAAGTGACACGTAGCAGCTAGGAGGAAAGAGGATACTGCTTTTCAGGTGGGTATTCCTCGAGCAACTCGTTCACCTGAAATCCACGTGGACCGTTGGATCCACGAAGGGTAGATCAACGGTGGAGGGACTTAACACAGGAAAACATAGAAAACCCCATGGTCGGCTATACAGCTAGACTTGAAATAGTATAGATGGTAACCTATATCATATTGGGTTCGCCATATGGGTTTTTACATTAAAATCGCTACCACATTGTTTTGTCAAATACATAGGAATATACGGGAAAACCCGCGTCTGGGCGGTACAACCGGACTTCAAAAATTATATACCAGAGCCTATAATCATCGGCGAGTCAGAAGTATAACACTCTCCTTTGAAAGTTAGGTCTGGAATGTTTTATTGAAAATACAAAGAAATACATGGGAAAACCTGCGGCAAGGCCGTACAACCAGACTTCAAAATTTATGCACTCGAATTGATAGTCATCAGCGGGTCCGGAATATCATAGCGTGCCTTATATAAATCTTCTAGGTTCCTCCGATTGCGATATGCATTTGGGGCTTTAGACTCGATAATATATATATATATATATATATATATATATCTATATATATATATATATATATATATATATATATCTATATATATATATATATATATATATATATATATATATATATATATATATATATATATATATATATATATATATATATATATATATATATATATATATATATATATATATTGCCCTTAATAGTCCTAGCGAGTCCGTAATGTAATCCTTCCCTTTGGAAAACCTTGACTTCAATGTTTTTCGAAAAACAAAAGAATGTACAGGAAAACCCGCGTTTGGGCCATACAGCCAGACTTGAAATATTATATGCCTGGATCTATAATCGTCAGTGGGTCTAGGGTATAACGATGTGCCTTATATATAGGCCCTAGACCCTGTAATTGCGATATACGATGGTGCTTCTGGACCCGATAAAGTATATATTGCGGTTAATGAAGCCATCAGGTCCGGTAAACAGTGGTGTGCTATATATATAAGTGTTGGACCTGGCCGATAGTGATATGCGATATAGCTCCGGATCTGATATATATGAAATATGATTAATAATGCCATCGGATCCAGAGTATAGTGGCGCACCTTTTATATAAGCCTTGGACCCGTCAATAGCGATGTGTGATATGGCTCCGGACTCGAAATATATGTATTTAGGTTGATAATGCCGTCGGGTCCGAAAGAGAGCAATGCGCAATGTTAATTGTGATAGGCCAAAAAGGGGTGATTTATGCATATTTTTGAGTATTTCTATTATAAAGAGTTATAATGGAGATGAAGGTGCGATGGAAGGTTTTTTAGGGTTGAAAAGGTGTTGATGGAGGATATGAATGAAGGAATAGAAAGGGTTATAAATGGATCATGTAGTATATGTTTAAATAGGGGGGCTTAATCATTAGGAGTTGGAGATTTGGCTCGGCAATGAGTTAAAGTCTCTGGAATAAAATAGATCATTTGGAGAGGTGGAAGATCAACTTTAGGGGACCCATTCAAAATTTCTACCAAGGTAGGTTTTGATAGGGTGGTAGTTGTGGCCACAAGACAACCACATATTCTGCTTCAGCTATAGATAAAGAAATTGAACTTTGTTTCTTGCTAAACTAAGACACTAACCTAGAACCCATATAGAATGCACCACCACTAGTTCTTTTTCTGTCATCAACACTTCCTGCCCAATATGCATCTATATATGCATGAAGAGTAAGATCTGCATCTCTAGGATACCATAAACCAAATTCCTAAGTTCCTTGAAGATATTTGAAAATTATTTTGACTGCCTGAAGGTGTGATTCCTTTGGATTTGCTTGGAATCTTCCAACTATTCCTACTGCATGCATGATGTCAGGTTGGGTACCCATTAGATAAAGTAGATTTCCAATCATGGATCTGTAAGTTGGTTGATGTACTATTGTTGATTCATCATTTGAGCTGAGACTACATCTTGTTATCATTGGGGTACATACAGGTTTAGAATCTTCCATTCCATACCTTTTCAAGATATTTTTGAGATATTTGGTTTTTGACAGAAAAATACCATCTTTATTTTGTTGAATTTGTAGACCAAGAAAATAGGTAAGTTCACCAAGCAAGGACATTTCAAATTCTTGCTGCATTACTGAAGAAAAATTTTGACTCGTGGATTCTTCATTGCTACCAAAAATGATATCATCAACATAAACAATAATAATTAGCAATGTATCAATTTCAATCTTTGTATATAGATTTCTATCTACTGAACCTTTTGTAAAACCTTGTTGGTGTAGATATTTGTCAAGACGATAATACAAGGCCCTTGGAGCCTATTTCAGACCATAGAGATCCTTTTTGAGTCTGCATACAAGTTTTGCATCATTTCCAATAATGAATCCTTCTGGTTGTTCAATATAAACTTCTTCTAAATCTCCATTAAGGAAGGTTGATTTTACATCCATTTGGTATACTTTGAATTTCTGAAAGCTATAAAGAGCAAGAAACATCCTTATGGCTTCAATTCTAGCAACAGGTGCAAACGTTTCTTCAAAATCTATACCTTCTTGTTGAGAATATCCTTTACAAACAATTCTGGCCTTGTTTCTAATGACTTCTCCATTTTCATTTATCTTGTTTTTGAATATCAATTTAGTTCCTATAATATTTTTATCATGAGGTCTAGGAACTAATTCCCAAGTATCATTCTTTTCAATTTTCTCAAGTTCTTCATCCATGGCCTTTACCCAACATTCATCTTTGCATGCTTCATTTACATTTTGAGTTCCGGTTGAAGATAGTAATGCTAGATAGCTTGAGGTCCCTGTAATAGTTCTTCTTGTCTGTACACCTGCCTCTTTTTCCCCTAAAATTTGAGTTTCTAGATGATTTTTCTAGACATACCTGGACGAAGTATTTTCTTATACCATTATCTCTTCTTTTGGTGCTTCATTGGTTTCTTCTTCAATATCATTTTGATTTGATGTGGGAAAGTAATCCCCATCTTTTTCATTGTCATAATCTTCTGTTGATTTTATCTATTTTGGATTTTTACATGCTTCATCAACTACAACATCAATGCTTTCAACAATTTTCCGAAGTCTTTTATTATAACATTTATATCCTTTACTTCTGGAGGAATAACCAAGAAGAATACCTTCATTTGCTCTGGGTTCAAACTTACCAATTTTTTCATCAGTCTTTTTGATAAAACATTTTCTTCCAAAAACTTTAAAGTATTTTATAGTAGGATTCTTGCCATACCAAAGTTCATGTGGATTTTGAGTGCTATTTACCCGAACATTTCCTTTGTTGAGAATAGTTCCAGATTCATCTAGCATAGCTCAAGCCATTTGTTGAACTGTTCTGTTCATTCTTTCTACCACACCATTTTGTTGAGGAGTCCTTGCAGTGGAGAATTTTCTTTTTATTCCATGTTGTTCACAAAAGTCAAAGAATTCATCTGATGTAAATTCCCCTCCTCGATCAGATCTGAGACATTTGATTTTTCGATCTGATTCATTTTCAACCAAATCTTTGAAGGCTTGGAACTCTCAAATGCTTCATATTTATGCTTTAGAAGACCTATCCAACACATTTTGGAAAAATCATCAATGAACAAAATACAATATTATTCTCCATGAGGTGACTTTTTCCTTGATGGTCCACATAGATCAGTATGGACAAGTTCAAGAGGCTTACTAGTTGACCCTTATTTTTCCATTCACTGAACTCTAGTTTGCTTATCAATTTGGCATGGTTTGCATATTGTATTTTCTGGGATGCTGATATTTGGAAGATCACGAACAACCTTAAGTCTGCATGCTTTTCTTATTTGAGAAAAGCTTATATGTCCCAATATTCTATGCCATAAATAATTTTCATCATTTTTTCTTAGATAACACTATTATTGTCCTCCCTTGAGTAAGTATAAGTTTTTTGGAGTTCTTGTACGTTTGATCATGGTCTCTCCTATATCAAGCTCACGAACAACACATCTGTTTGATCAAAACACCACTTCATTCCCTTGATCACACATTTGACTGACACTTAACAGGTTATGCTTTAAATCGTCTACATACATAACATTTCCATCTTTAACCTTTTATTTCAAGAAAACAAATCCTTTACCTTTTATGACAACAGGAGTGTCGTTTCCAAATGAGACATTCTTTTCCTTTTCTAAGGCATTATATGAGTGAAGTTTCTCTTTGTCACCTGTCATGTGTTTTGAGCATCCACGATCGATGTACCACTGATTTTCTTGTCCTTATGCATACAAGGCTATACCACATCTTTCAATTTGAGATTCTTTCCTTCTCCATATCTTGGGATTTAATGGCGTTTTCTCCTTTTGAGATGTTTGCTGAAATTTGCTTCTGCATTCAGATTCTTCATGACCAAAGTTATTGCAGATTGAGAATTCTATTTCATTTTCAAGAGGAGAAAAGTTATTATAGGAACTTCTCTTGATTCCTGTTACATTCCTTTGATTTCGTGCTTCTCTAGTCATGATGGTTTTGTAAGCAACGCATTGAGCAACTTTGTGCCCAAAATTATGACATGAAAAACATTTCCCATTAAAGAAGTTCCTGTGACTATCGAATCTATTAACCTGGTGATTGTAGTTTCTATTGATATTCATCTTTGGAGAAAATTGAGTATGATTTGCCTGAGGTTGGTTGTGTCTTCTATTCATCCTTGGAGTAAATTGAGTATGATTCACCTGGTGATCTGCTTTATGCCTTTGTTGATGATTTTCATACTATTCACTGGTCTTTACTGCATCAAGTTAGCTTTTGGTGGAGGTTGATGACTTCAGTGATTGAGATGCTTCTTTAGTATATCCAAGACCTATCTTTATCATAGGAGAATGCTAAACTTTGATAATTTCATTTAAATTTTCTGATCCTTTAGCAAATCTAAGATTGAGAGATTTCGTTTTCTCAAGATCCTTTCTTAGACCCACAATTTCACATTCTAGTTTTTCATTGTGTTTTTCCTTTTCAGCAAGTTGGTATGTCAAGGTATCTATAATCATATTCTTTTCTTCTAAATAGATTTTGAGTTTAGATATTTCTTCATGAAGGTCTTCCTCTTCTAAAGCATCCCAAAAATTATTGTTTTCATAAGCCATGAGAAGTCTATAATAATCACTATTAGATAAACCATCACTATCCTCTTCTAAACTATCTCAAAATTCATTGCTATCATAAGCCATGAGAAATCTGTAATCTTGTCCAGTTTCATCTTCATCACTATTAGATAAACCATCGATATCTTCATGAGTATAGTAACTCCTTTTATTCACAACTTGTTTTCTATTCCCTTTTGCATATTCCTTTCCTTTTTCATATTTATCTTTATGAGGACATCTGGCAGCATAATGACCAACTCTACCACAAGAAAAGCATTTGAAGGGTAACTTACCTCTAAACCTTCTAGAACCAAATTGAAGCTTCTTGACAAATTTTACCTCATCTTCTTCTTCTGAAGTATGTCCTGGTTCATTGCGTTCTTCCTTTCCTTTTGTTGATTCTTTAAATGCGACTTCTCTCATATCTGATGGTCCTCCTTTTCTCATCTCGAAGGTAGTTAAGATTCTGTGAAGTTGTGTCATAGTGATATTCTGCAGATCCTATTTTTCTTCTATGGAAGACACTTTGGATTCAAATTTAGTAGACAAGGATCTCAAAACTTTCTCAACTAAGGTGACTTCCTTTATTTCCTCACCTAGATTCTTCATATAATTGACAACCTCGTCTATATGTAAGAAGTAACTAGCTATACTTTCATCACTATGCATCTTAAGAGTTTCATACTGAATTCTGAGAGTTTGAAGCTTAGCACGTTTTACCTGAGAGTCTCCTTCGTAGCTCAGAATGATTTTGTCTAATACTTTTTTGGCTGATTTGAGCTGCATGACTTTGAAAAACTCTAATTGTGACAAGCTTCCCAATAAATTATTGATATCTTTGGCATTGATTTCATATTGCTTTTTACCTGCCGCATCTATAGGAATTTCTGTTGGAAATTTATATCCTCCTTCCACAATTTCCCAGATATTTGTTCCAAGCGATTGTATATAGGGTGTGGTTCTTATTTTCCAATAAACAAAGTTACTCCCATTGAAGATTGGTGGTCTGGTGGATCCCATGCTTTCTTGATTATTCATGTTAATGGATCTCCCTTCAAGCGATCAAGCTTCTTCTAAAGGACCTGCTTTGATACCAATTGTTGGAAATAATACTGAGAGGGGGTTGAATCAGTCTTATTAGATAAATAATTTTATTTCCCAAATAGATTTATATACGCTACTTCAGTGAAGTGAACTAGCATGTACACACGACTGCGCTTAAAGAAACCAACGTATATGCAGAGAACTTGTGATTTAGACAATTATCATGTGTTGAGCTGAAACCAATATATCAGAGATTTATTAGATAGTGCAGTAAAAGAAAATAAAGCATCACACATAAGCAACACACATGAACACCAATATTTAAGGTGGAAACCCAATGTGGGTAAAAACCACCTACTGCTGTCATCTCTATCTTCTTTTAATAATAAGAAAATCTATTTACAATCTTGTACTGGTGCAGACTCATACCAGTATGCAGGTTTCTACCTGCAGAAGGTTACAACCTTCTCTCATTCTCTAGCTTCCACTGGAAGGGATCTATAGCCCCCTAGCTCTTGTACTAGTCAATATGCTAATTAGTATGTAGGTGCTAGCCTACAGAAAATTCCACTCTTTCACCAGGGACCACGTTTCATGAATTTTTAGACTGGATACTCCTGGATCACAACACCACAATATGAAGGCCACATGTCATCAAATTTTGACACTGGACCCATCAAAGCTTTTAAACTTAAACTGCATCAACCAATATTCAGTTAATCTGAACAATCAGATCACTGACACCAGAACATTGTACTGAACCCAGAACTCTGTGTCATCATTCAAAACCAGTTGTAACCTCAAAAATCATGCATTAGAATGTATACACTACTTGGCTGCACCAAAATTGTGTGTATATGCTACTTCCGTTAAATGAACCTGCGTATACCTTCAAAACTACTGCAAACATAAACTTCTGAATCAAGTCTGTACCAATTATCAATATACTGAATATCTACTGTCAACTTTTAGAGCTTTAGATAGGCAGGGACAAAGATCACTTCTTCTCACTTATACAATCAATCAATCAAATGCCATATTCCTTATGTATTCAGTTTTACATTCAGATCTAAGAAGACTTCATTGACATACATAAGTAAAACAAAAAAAATTTATTAGATAGTTCAGTCCTATCTGAAAAAATATATATATATATATATATATATATATATATATATATATATATATATATATATATATATATATATATATATATATATATATATATATATATCTTTTGTATATGCTACTTGAAAGAACCGAACCTACATGTATACGCTCTTTGGCCAAGATGAACCTGCGTATAGATTTGCAAATATTGACTTAGAACTTTGCGGCAATTCCAGACTTCAGACAAACCCAGATCTTGATAGATAACGAGTAAAATAGGTGCAAAACATTAGATCTAGTCTCAACCAGTATCAGATCATTCAAGAATAAGTTATTTCATGTCTCATGATCCTAATCCAACATTGAACTCAAGGTGCACATAAATATTTTAGATCTAGTCCCAAACACAACCATGCAACATAAAATATACTTTAGATAGAAGTATTCCTTAGAATCTTATTGCTTGCACCCTTTTCCTAATGATCTTCTCCTCTTTATATACTCTAAGGCCTTTCTCAATACCTTGGACCAAAGCCACTTAGGACCAATGCCTTGGACCAAATACCTCGAACCAAATACCTTGGATCAAAATACCTTGGACCAAAAACTTGATTTTCCAACATGTAGGTGCTTTTCCTCTTGTGAAAGTGCATGTATAGTTATACGCTTCTTTTGTTATGTTAACTTGCATTTATACGCTTCTTGAACAAGGTGAACCTGTGTATACCTCTCTTTCTTTATTCTTTGGAGTTTGATATGTAATCCTTTGCTGTTGACCTGCTGCGCAATGAACTTTCATCTGAGTGAGTTGCCATCAAGAACAACACCTGTATCATAATGCCAACACTATATGCGTCATCAAAATAGTCATCCACAAACATCCATAAATATGATCTGAATAACATCTATGTAACCCCAAGCAATACAAGTATCAATTGAGACTTTATCATAGGCAACTTATAAAAACATCATAGCATGATGTATCATTTAAACACTTCAGCAACATAAGCATCACCACCATTGATAAGAATCATTAGGTACCAAATAATTCTAAACATAATTCCAATAATGCATTATTAGAAGCATAGTATATTCCCCCCCTAAACCTGCATGGTGCCACCTGTTCACTCTTAGATCTGATCATTGCATATATTAGTAAGCATCATCAAGGCATCATCATCAACTAGTTATACATCAAGTCATCAACAACTTATGAGGGTCAAAATCACTTCTACATATCATCAACAGACTGTAATCATCATCAATCAGAATAGAAAGGATAATTGATAATTGACTGAACCATATCAGACCCCTTTTCCTGAGTTTGTCTTACTGCTTTTACATCAAACCAACATATATGCGACTGTGCAGCTTCTAACTCGCGTATATACGTGACTTGTCTTCATGATAACTGTGTATGAGAATTATAACACTGAAATTTCATACTTTTAGTTCCTCTTGAGTTTTTTCTATCTCTATACTGAGCTATGCCACATATTTCTGATTGTACTTCCTTCTTCTTCCATACCTTGGAGTGTGATGATGTTTGCTCCTTTTGGTATGTTGGCCGAAATTTTCTCCTGCATTCTTTTTCTATATGCCCAAACTTGTTACAAGCATAACATCTTATATGTTTCATATTCCTTCTATAGCAATCAATGGCTTTGTGACCAAACATATTGCAAGAAAAATAATATCCCTTAAAGTACCTGGAAGCTGATGATCTTTTTGTGTGATGGTTATTAGCTTGAACCATTCTACTTCTGCATCTGGCTGCAACATGCCCAAAATTATGACATATAAAACATTCAACATTATTCATCATAGGAAATAACCGATTATCACTTCCATAGTTAGGAGTAAATGATTTTCTTTGAAGTGTTTCTTTCCTTGGTTGTTGATGGGGTTGACCTCTTATCTCCTTGTTGAGCATTTCAGATTTTGCATTAGAGTTCCTTGCCTCATCTTGTGAGCTAGATTCGCCTTCAACATTTTCATGGAAACCAAGACCATATTTGATGATAGGAGACCTTTGACTACTAAGAATATTATCCAAAATCTTAGTACTATCTTGAAATCTCAAAAGTTTATCCTTTTCTTCTAATTTACCTTTTAGGATATTTACCTCAACCTGATATTTCTCTTCCTTTTCCAGATACTGCTTCTTCATGATTTCTTCAACTTTTCTTCCTTCTTCCACTTGTTTTTTTAATTTGAGAATCTTATTTTCTTGTTCTTCATCTGCTTGAGGTAGTTCTTCATTCAGCGTATTTTAATTTTCAAGATCTTCTTTTAGAGAGACTATCTCATCTTCAAGACTTTTATAGTAACTGTATCTTTCTATAAGTTTCTTGATTGTTGTATCCTTCTCATTTACCTCATTTTTCAATGATGTTACTTCATCTTGTAGCCTTTGACATTGATCTTCCTTTTCCTTGTACTGCTTCCTTACTTTGATTCCTTCCTCCAACTGAGCTTTTAATCTGGAAACTTCTTCTTTGTAGGCACATTCCATTTTATCAATTAGATCATTTTGACCTCTAATTGTGTCTATGATATTTTTAAATTCTTCCTCTATTTGATTTCTTTCTCTTTCACCCATAAGAGAAAATTCAGTTGTTTCGCTGTCACATTCATTATCTTCAAATGTACAGAGAAATGTATCACTAGAGGACAACAAATTCGTACCTAATAATTCTTTTTCTTTTTCTTCATCATTATGAGGTGATTCTAAATTTGAAGAGTTTCTTCCACATAATGGCCAATCGTCTCTCCCACTTTCATAGTTCCTTTGAGATGTCTTCTTCTTTTGAGGTTCTTTCTTCTTTTGCTTCCTTCCCATTGTTACTATGGATCTCCTTCAAGTGATCAAAATTATGCCAAAGGACCTGCTCTGTACCAATTGTTAGGAATAATACTGAGAGGGGGGGGGGGGGGGTGAATCAGTATTTACAAATCACTAACTTTTCCATTTCCATAATCAGATTTATATGCGCTACTTTAGTGAAGGTAATTCACGTGTGCATGCAATTGTTCTTAAGGCAACCAACGTATATCCAGAGAACTTATGATTCAGTTAATTCATCATATGTTGATATTTTAATCAGTGCATCAGTACTTTATTAAACATTAAATAGTAACCATGTGCATTAATAACAGAATAAAACATCACACATAAGCAACACACATGAACACCAAGATTTAAGGTGGAAACTCAAAGAGGGACAAAAACCACCTGTTGTTTTTGTTTGTCTTCTTTTAATATAAAGAATAATTTGTTTACAATCTTATACTGGTGTAGACTCATACTAGTACATAGGCACCCACCTATAGAAGGCTAAAATCTTCTCTCATTTTCCGGCTTCTACAGGAAGGGAGCTACAACTCCCTAGCTCTTGTACTAGTTGATATGTTTACTAGTATGCAGGCGCCAGCCTACAGAAGGCTACAACCTTCACTCGTTCTCCAGCTGCTACTGGAAGGGAGATCCTACCCCCTGATCAAATCACCAGCCACTATTGGGAGGAAGCTTTGACTTCCTTATTGAAGGTTCCAACCATCAATATCCTTCAAGGACCACGTTTCATAAATTTTTAGACTCGATACTCCTGGTACACGACAACATAATATGTAGGCCAAATTTCATCAAATTTTCATGCTAGATCCATATGTAACATTGAAGCTTAAAATGAATCACCACTGAAATACAACCATCAAATACATCTACATCATATAATCACTGAAACTGAATCATCAATATCTGACATAACTGAAACCAAATCTTAATATTTGAATCAACCACAACTGAATCAATCAATCATTGAAACCTCTGACAAACTGAATCAAACAATCACTGAAAATTTGACACAACTGAATCAACCCTTTACTCAAAACCCAATCAATCGTTACTTAATCAAAATTCAACCAATCAACTGGAACTTACAGATCATTGTAACTAGTACAAAGATCTGAACCCATAACACTGCATCAACAACCAAAACTAACTGTAACCTCAAAACCCATGTGTCAGAATCTATGCGATCCTTAAATGAAGCAAACCTACATGTAAACGCTACTTCCTTCAGCAAAACATGCGCATACCTCCAAAATTACTAAATCATAAAATCCTCTAAATCAAAAGTGTACCAACTAGTAACAATATGAAGATCTACTGTCAAATTAAAAATATCTAAATAGACAGAAGCAAAGATCACCCTTATCACTTAATCAATCAATCAATCAATCAAACTCAATCTCATTATGCATTCATTTCTCTTTTAGATCTAAGAAGACATCGTTGACAGACAATAGTAAAAAAATAACATTGATCAGATAGATCAGTCATCTTTGAGCAATAGGCTTTTCTTTTGCATACGCTACTTGGAAGTTTCAAACCATCATGTATACGTGACTTCCCCTAGGTGAACCAGCGTACAAATCTGCAGTTAAAAACTTATAACTTCGTAGCTATTCCAGTCTTCAGATATACCCATATTATAACATTTAAAGCAAAAAATATTTGTTAGCACTCAAATCTAGCCTATCCATCATCAGATCTCATAATGATAAGTCATTATGATCTTGATCCATCATTAGATCTCGTCCATCATCAAACACTCATGTGCATACTTCATTCAGATCAGGAAAAGCATCAGAAACCCATAACATGCATAATTTCTTTTGATCTAACACTTCATAAGATATTCATTAATTGTGCACTTGGCCCTTTAATCTTCTCCTCCTTATATAGTTTTAGCCTTTCTTTATACCTTGGACCAAAACAACACTTAGAATCTGTGGTATTCTTGGAAGAGATCAAAAAACTGTTATTCCACTCAATATTGTGGGCAAATACCATGGTACTGACCCTTGGTATTCCTTCATCTTAATTTATTTAATTTTTCATCCCATACATGCTTTCCCTATTTTGAAAGTGTGTGCATATGTATACACTCTTTTTATACAGTGAACCTGCATGTATACGCTCTTTTTGTACAATGAACCCGTGTATACAACTTAACATACCTAAAACATCATTTTTCTTCAACTTCTTGATTTTGATCTGTAGTAATTTCTTCCTTCATCCTATTATTTTTTACCATTACCTCGTTCCATTTGAATATACCTATTATAATGTGGTTTTCCATTATACATTACTTCTAAACTAATTTCTCTGAACTGCCCTGCATTTTGTTCACATCTGTAAACACAATTGTCATGCATTTTGTCACATCATGTTTATAGTTTTATCAATTAGCTTATTCATCAAATATCAAGGAAAACACAAACTAACAATATCCTTGTATCAAACGTTTGACCATTATTCTTTTCCATCATTCTGTGACCTTTAATATATTCTATAGATTCATCTAGTTACCATGTACTTGTTCCGCGACAAGTGGGTTTCCATAAAATACAACATATTCATCATAATTCCAACAAGTACATGGATCGAGATTGCAGGAATAAGAAGGTTTGGAAAAGGAAACAGGTATAGGAAGACCAAGCAGATAACAAGGTTTTAGCAGTTATGCTTTCAGGATTTGTAAAAGAAAAATGTCATGAGGAATTAGCAGTTGCTTCAGATAATGACTCAAGTCAAGATGGCCGGTTAGGTGACTCACTATTTTGAACAATCTGGCTTGTTGAATCCTTGATTTTTGTAGAGGAGGAGTCTATGCAATAGTATATGGAAAAAGTATACAATTGATAGGAAGGTAGTTTGAACAAGATGATAGTTTCATTACAGGTTTAGGGGGAGAAAAACAGCTGAAGGATGACAAGTTACCAGGAACAAGGCAAGATTTGTCTGCAAAGGATATGCACAGGTTGAAGCAATCGATTTTGAAGAAATTTTTTCTCCCTTTTCCATGATGGAAGTTATTAAGATGTTTCTCGCTTATGATTTCTCGAGAAAAATCAAGGTATACCAAATGGATGTTAAGTCATTTTTTCTAAATGGTGAATTGAAGGAAGAATTTTACATTGAATAACCTGAGGTTTTTTGCTCTCTGACAAAGAAGACTACGCTTGTATGTTAAAGAAGGCTCTAGATGGTTTCAAGCAAGCTCTTAGGGCTTGGTATGCTTGTCTTGATGAATATCTACATTAACCGGGATTCAAGAAAGGAAGTGCTGACAAAATTATTTATGTGAAAGTGGATTGAGATAACATAACAATTATCGAATTATATGTGGATGATATAATATTTGGAAGTAGTGATGACAGATTAAGTAAAGACTTTGCAACAAAAATGCAAAGTGAATTTGAAATGTCTATGCTTGGCGAACTTACATACTTTGTAGGGCTTTAGATTTATCAGCAGGATAAAGGAATATTCATATATCAAACCAAGTACATCAAAGAAATACTCAAGAAATACCAGATGGAATATTGCAAGCTAGTCCTTACCCCCATGGTAATAGGTCACAGGTTAAGCTTAGAAGAATTATCAAAGGGTGTGGACCAAAGGCTGTATAGATCCATGATTGGTAGTCTCCTATATGTGACAGTCTCCCACCCAGATGTGATGTAGGCAGTTGGACAAGTAGCACCAAAAGAATCTCATATCATTACTGTCAAACAGAATATGGTCTTTGGTATCCCAAAGGAAATGATCTAGTAATCCAAGCTTATATAGATGCAGATTGGGCAGGAAGTGTTGATGATTGTAAGAGTACCAGTGGAGTAGCATTTTGCCCAGGTGTTTTCCTTGTCTCATGGTTAAGTAAAAAGCAATCTTCAATCTCGTTATCCACAACGGAAGCAGAATACATCGTGATAACAACTTGTTGTACTCAAGTTCTCTAGATGAAGCAAAACTTGCAAGATCTTCAAGTTAAGTTTGATTAGCCTATTCCCATCTTCTGTGATAACACTAGTGCCATCAGTATCTCCAAAATCCCATGATTCATTTCAAAACAAAGTGCAGTCTAATCAAATATCATTTTATTAGAGAGCAGGTCACCGAAAAGAATATCAAGCTTGAATATGTTGGCACAAAGGAACAAATTTATGACATACTTACCAAACCATTACCTCGTGAAGAATTTGACTATCTTCTCCAAAAGCTTGGGATTCTCCCAAGTTATCATCTGAACCTTTCTCTTATCTAACTAAGTAGAAACGGGGAGTGGAGGTGTGTACAGGTCCACAAGATGATAGTTTGTCAGGGGGAGTTACCCTTTGCCATTGATGACAAAGGGGGAGAGAAGGCAGTAGGAAGAGGTGTCATGATCGCAAGGGGAGTACTTGTGTTGCCATCAATGTGAAAGGGGGATATTGTTGATTAGTGGTTGTCATTGATGTCTATTGAAATATGGAAACAAGAATATTCCAATTTAATTTTTCCTTGAATTAAATTGTGAATTAAAATCAAATTTAGTATTAACAACTACTTGGAAATAATTAATTAATTTATTTTAAATTAATTAGTTGGAGAAATTCAAGTTAGAAGTCTTTCTGAAGTCATGCAAGAGTTATCCCTTAAATTAAGGAGATAATATTGAGTAATATTTGAGTTGTAATTAGTTAACTCAGTTTACTGAGTTAAGTCCAGTTAAATTAGTTCCATACTATTTGAGGAACTAATAGTGAGTTAACAGTCAGTTGATGCATTAATGCAATCAACTAGTGCTACTCCAGTTAACTGAAGATTCCCTCATCAAAAACTCATGCATGTCTATTCTGAGAAAGACCTAGTTGAGATTAATGTTCAAGGAAATTGTACAATCAGTTGCATGTGTTTTCTCATGGAGAAGAATCATGAACGCAGTCAAGGATTCATCCTTGAGGATTGTGCAGTTTTGAAGGTTGGTTTTCCATTTGGTAATAAGAAAATCATCCACAAGGAACAAAACAAGGAAATAGGAGCTTGGAGGGTAGAGAGGAAGGCTGGACAGAAGCCAAGATTTCCTATGAGCATATGTGAGGATTGTACTGAGAGTTGGGTAGCTGTGAGAGCTAAGGCTTTGTATAATTCCTATGTATTTACACCATGTATGATAATAAAATAGTGTGGGGTTTTTAGCTAAGGCTTTCCCCAAAGTATTTTCATGTGTATTGTGCCATTGATTCTTCTTCTTCTGGTTATATTGTTCAGCTTGATCTTTAAGCTTCCTCAAATTGATAGTAGAAGTAGGTTATAGTATTCGTCTTTGATTTATATTGCATTATCGGGTTAAACTACACAGATTTTCTACATGGTATCATAGCTGTGAACAATATACTAAGAAGAGAATTCGAAGTTTGAAGTTCGGGGTTTCAGGTGCAAATCAAATTATATCATACTTCAAGGTTGGCCAATGGCATTCTATGGCTTGAGACTCAAGTATGCATTGGAAGGTAGCTCGAATTACATAGCATGGAAAGATAGAATGGAGGCTGTATTAGAAGACAATGGATTGAAGGAATTTATTGATCAAGAAATCCCAAAGCCAACTTCAACTAATGCACAAGAGTTGGCTGAGTGGAAGAAGTGTGTGGCGAAGGTGAGACGGATCATCCTTGAGGGAGTTTGAGACCATATTGTCTTGGGTCTCCATGGGAAGGATACTCCATTTTCAATGTGGAAGACATTGAAGGACCTCTACTAGAATAGTAACGACCAGAGGAAATTGGCAATCAAGGAGAAGCTTCGAAAAATCAAGATGGAGAAGGGAGATACTATTTCCACATATCTGAACAAGCTCACCACCTATAGAGTTGAGCTTGGTAATGTGGGAATAACCAGTTCCGATGATGATATGGTGATCCTCACTCTCCTTGGCCTTCTAAAGAGTTGGAATAACTACCAGGACTTTGTGAATGGAATGGAGAAATTACTGGATTGGGAACGACTATGGTCAGATCTTATGCAGGAGGATATTAGGAGGAGCACATGAGATGATTCTTCATCCAAGAATGATGATGAAGAAAATATGGCCTTAGCAAGTAAGGCAAGGAAAGGAAGGGGAAGGCTACCCATTTCAAATCGAATTCTTCTCATGGAGGGAAGAAGGGTGACATGTCTAAAGTAAGATTCTTTAATTGTCACAATATGGGACATTATGCGACTAATTGCCCATCGAAGAAGTCCAAGAAGGGATCCCCGGAAGGATCGGAAGGTGAGGCATTAGCCTCTTAGTTAGAAATGGACTTTACACTCATCGCATGCATGGTGTCATCGATGATGGGTTATGTCTGGTATCTTGATAGTGAAGGCTCATTCCACATGACCAGTGATAAAAATTTATTTAGTGCCTTGGAGGAGAAAGACCTCAAGATGTGCATGGAGATGGGTGATGATGGAAGGTATAGTGTTTCAGGAGTGGGCACGCTTGATTTTTAGAGGAAGAATGGAGCTCCTCTCACCTTGATAGATGTGTTGTATGTGCCTGGACTAAAGAAGAACTTGGTATCAGTCACGACGTTGGAGGACAAAGGCTACAATTTTGTCTTCAGTAAAGGAAAGGCATTCCTAAGTCACATAGACATGGGTCAGACCAAGAGTATAGGGATTCGGGTGAAGAATCCCTATAAACTAGGGGTAGATGGTTGTGAAGCATTGAGTACGAAAGAAGAATTGGTGAAAAGCCAAGACATTGGCGAGTTGTGGCACAAGCAGTTGGGCCATTTGCATCATGGGGCTTTGAAGATAATGCAGTAAATATCTACATGACTTCCCAAAGGTAAATTTGAGCAAGTTGACACATGCAAAGGTTGTACCTTGGGAAAGTAAACCGAGTCTTCCTTTCATGATTGAGACAGTTGAGCAGACGCTATCTTAGAGTGAGTTCATATTAATTTGTGTGGACCATTATTGATGGCATCCACAATGAAGCAAAGGTATTATGTGATTTTCATTGATGACTATTATTGTAAATGTTGGATTTATTTCATGGAGAAGAAGGACCAAACTTTCACAAAGTTTTGTCAGTTCAAAGCTTTGGTCAAGAAAGAGTCAAGGGAGAAGATCAAGGCCTTGAGAAGCGACAACCATGGAGAATATGTCTCTCAGGAGTTTGAGGAATTTTTTGCAGTTGAAGGAATTAAACGAGAGTTGACAGCACCTCATAACCCACAATAGAATGGGGTTGCTGAGAGGAAGAACAGTACTATTGTAGGGGAAGCATGGGCAATGTTGCATGACCAAGGCCTACCACTTCACTTGTGGGCTGAGGCATGCAACACAATGATCTATTTGCAGAATAGAAGTTCGCATCACATTCTTGGGATGAAGGCACTAGAGGAAGCTTTCTCCAGTAAGAGAAAATATGTGGGTAACTTCAGGATCATTGGCTCATCAGTATATTGCCATGTGGCAAAGGATGCATGGAAGAAGATTGAGCCGATAGCAGAGTTGGGGATATTTGTGGGCTACACTGATAAACCTCACAACTATCGGGTGTACTTGCCTACCAGTTGGAGGACAATGGCTCACAGAGATCTCAAGTTTGATGAGCAAAAGGCCATGTGAGTTTCCCTTGAGAGGGAGCTCCAACTACAAGTTGTGGAGGAACTATTGGTTCCTAAGGAGGATGAGCCTGAGACTAATGTGGAGCAGCCGCATGCAGAGGTTCCAAGAGTGGAGACATGCACTCAAGAAGAGTCTTCCATAGATGGACGGAAGCACACAAAACAAGTTGAAAAATTGTTGGAGGATGCGAGAGAGAATGTGGGAGCACCATCTTCTCAGCGCAGACAAAGGAGGTCACCTAAGAGGTACACTAGATACATGGCCTTTGCTGGGGAATGTGTTGAGACAGAGCCATCTTCCTTTGAGGAAGCAGTGCAGTAGCCAATTTGGGTTGATGCTATGGTGGAGGAGTATGACTCCATAGTTTGTAACAGTGTTTGGGACGTGGTTCCGAGACAGGAGAACAAGTCAATTGTGAGTTCCCATTGGATTTATAAGTTAAAGCAAGCTGATGATGGTAGTGTAGAGGAGCATAAGGCAAGATTTGTTGCTCGTGGCTTTTCACAAGTAGCGAGGAGGATCATGTTTCTGCAGTGTATTTCGACAAAGAAGCAAGATGCTGACATTTTGAAAAAGGCATTTTCAAAGTGTAAATTCGAATTCCATAGAGACAGGATCGGGGTGGTAGATAACCCCTTTCTTGTTGAGAGGGAGTGTTGAAGTATCACAACAAGAATATTCCAATTTAATTTGTCCTTGAATTAAATTGTGAATTAAAATTGAATTTAGTCTTAACAGCCACTTCGAAATAATTAATTAATTTATTTTAAATTAATTAGTTGGAGAAATTCAGGTTAGAAGTATTTCTGAAGTCATGCAGGAGTTATCCCTTAAATTAAGGAGATAAGATTGAGTTATAATTGAGTTGTAATTAGTTAACTCAGTTTATTGAGTTAAGTCCAGCTAAATTAGTTCCAAACTATTTGAGGAACTAATAGTGAGTTAACAGTCAGTTGATGCATTAATGCACTCAACTAGTGCTACTCCAGTTAACTGAAGATTCCCTCATCAGAAACTCATGCATGTCTATTCTGAGAAAGACCCATTTGAGATTAATGTTCAAGGATAGTATACTATCAGTTGCATGTGTTTTCTCATGGAGAAAACTCATGCATGCAGTCAAGGATTCATCCTTGAGGATTGCATAGTTTTGAAGGTTGTTTTTCCACTCGGTAATAGGCAAATCATCCACAAGGAACAACGCAAGGAAATAGGAGCTTGGAGGGCAGAGAGGAAGGATGGAGAGAAGCCAGGATTTCCTATAAGCATCTGTGAGGATTGTACTAGGAGCTGGTCAGTTGTGAGAGCTAAGTCTTTGTATAATTCCTATGTATTTCCATAATGTATGATAATGCAATAGTGTGGGGTTTTTAGTTGATGCTTTCCCCAAAGTATTTTCATGTGTATTATGCCATTGATTCTTCTTCTTCTGGTTATATTGTTCAGCTCGATCTTTAAGCTTCCACAAATTGATAATAGAACTAGGTTATAGTATTCTTCTTTGATTTATATTGCATTATCGAGTTAACCTACATAGATTTTCTACAATTTCAGCCCAACTAGCACTAGGGGCTACCCCGATATTGCATGGAAATTTTGACTTAAAAAATTAGTCTATTTTGAGTCAAGGATATTTTATATGGATTCTAATCATCTATATGTTTCCGTTGATATATGGCACAACATGTAGTTCTTCACGGTTTGAACGATATTCGTGTTTGAAGTTAGTATCCCCAGTTAGTGGGCTAAAACCCTATGGGGTTGTGGCATGGCACTCATAATTGGTTGTGGTCATTGAATAGTCAATAATTAATAATGTTTTTTTTCTCCTAAAATCCCTCCAACGTTCACTTGTTGAGGACCCTCTGAGCTCAAGACATTCATATAAATAGTGACCCTCATATCCTCCTCTAGTAGGGATTTTGTGGCTTCAAACAGGCCATCGGGAATTTCCTCTATAATTTTTTTTTTTGGGATGCTTCAGAAGAGGAAATTAAAACCCATTTGCACCAAAATCTGGATGAACCTAGTGATCGAATTTCAGATCTTGGTTCACTATATTTTCAGAGATATGATGCAAGGAAGTTAGGGTTTTTGTAGTCTCCCGAATTCCATGTCAAACAGGTGATGTTGGGAAAATCGTCATAACTTTCTCGCTGAGAATTTGATTCAAATTTCATAAATAGTTACAGAAACATGTAGACTGTAGTTTTTTAGGTATTGCTTTCAAGGCCAAAGGTCGCAACCGTGACATGTTGGACTTCGTACAAGTTCGATCTACTGAACTAATCTATAATTAGGTCATCGTCAAAGATTGGGCATAACCCTTTCTTCCATAATCCAATATTGATTAGAACTATGGGGTTGGAAAGAGGAATCATAAGGCTACCATAGGACAAAATTTCAGACCCTGGAGATCTGAAATCACATAGATACAATAGATTCAATATCGAGCTCCTAGAAGGCCAGAAAAATTATGCATTCAAGGATCACTGCAGTAAGGACCACACATCAATAGTCAAGGGTAAGTCTCCTACAACAAGGTATGTATGATTAGTGTTTACATTTGAATTTTGAGTTTCATCTCTGACATATGTTTTTGCAGGACAACGCATGTATATACAGTGTCTCGGTTATTTCTCTATGTATCTATATGTCACAATTAGTTTTAATACCACATCTTAGATGTCATATTCTTGATACTACGCATTTTATGCTACATATTCTTGATGCTACACCAAGTCTAATAGATCTATATGATGTTGTAAGTTCATGTTACTTGTCCTGTTATAGTTAATAAAATGGTCTCTATTGTTGTACTTAGAATTTGGTCCATCACAAGTCTAGGGTCGGTTATTAGTTTTTATTGTATATATCTTTAGGTCATTTTTGGATATAGTTTTGCATAGAGTCCATGCTTATATCAATAGTGGGAGTCTTTGTCTGTTGATGCAACAAGTCAACAAAAAAAGTGACAAGCACACTTCAGGTATGCATTTTAATTTTAGTTTGTCTTTATTCATTATTATGTAGTTACATGTGTTTTGTAGGCAGAGGTAAGTTGAAGGGTATTTTGTTTTGTTTTGGGATTTGTTTCACCAAGAAAATTTTTCATGTAGGTAGAAGAAGATTCAAGTACAACATCAAGCAAGAATTTAAGAGCAGAAGTATCAAATAAAAGGAAGAATTACAGTGGGACATCCTTGAAGACATGTCAACCATCCAGATATCGTGAAGTACTCTTAAGGCCAAGAGTCATCATTGTAAAGTTGTAAAAGAGTCATTTATAAAAGATTCATCATTGTAAAAGAGTCATCATTGTAAAGTTATAAAAGAGTCATTTGTGAAAGAGTTATCCTGCCTAGAATCGAGGAGGCAGTGTTGGGAGATATAGGAGACACTGTTGGGATGATGTCATGGTTGTGTTGTAGGTCATAGAGTGATTGGGTATTTGGTCAAGTACAAAAAAATCATTGTACATCTTATTGTATCATGGATTATTGTCCCTGGTTTGGGAATCCATAGTCTTGTCATATTTTAGTCATTATAGGGTGGCAGGGAGGTGCTAGGCAAGTGTATGAAGTTTCCTATAGGTTGGATTCTATGAACACTTCAGGGTAGTAGGGTGGTGCTAGGGCGAGTTGTAGCTCGCTAGGTTGATAGGGAATCTATTCAGTTGATTACTAAAGAAACTAGGGCATTTTGGTGTCCTTGCAATGGGAGCTAGAGAATACTGCTTTCTTAGAATTCCAGGAAGTTTTTTCTTTCATTTCTGTTGGGGCTGAAGATTAATGAATTTATTAGAAAAATGTTTGGTGGTTTTCGACCTAGAGGGGTTTTTCCACCTAAAATTATTTTGCCTATTTTGCTCTTTAATTTACTTTTATTACTGCATAAACATTAATAATAATTTAATATTAACTAATTCTCTAAAAAGATTTAAAAGTGATAATTGCTAAGGAATATTGATTCACCCCCCCTCTTAGTATTTTCAACAAAACCTTCCTCTGGATATGTCATGCCCAAGCCTCAAAGATCACCTCTCAAGCATGTGCAAAAGGATTTCATATAATGGAAGATGAACATCCCTGCAAGGAAACAAGTGTTTCCTATGACTGGGAGTGTGGGAGGCACAGGGAAAATCAAACCTGATTTGGGGAAAAAAGGGATATAATGTCGATATCCTATCTCCTTCTATTATTTAGGCCTTCCCATGAGGTCTATAAATACCACCATAAATCAGTTGATTCAGTTAGGCCATGGGATCCTGTAGGTGAGATTTCGGTGAAACTCATAAACCTCGCTTGAGAAATAGGAAATGTTTTTATTTTTTTTATATTTTAAATTACGTACACATGTTTTATATTATGGTACCCGCCTATGTACGTGATTTTGTGATGGCAGAGTTGCTTATAGAATTGAAAATATGTTTTTTAATAAACGATCAAGTTTGAATGGGAAAGGGTTGCCCAAGGCCATATCGGAGCATTATAACTACAAGAGTGTTGAATGATGCTCTAAAATATGCCCCCTAATATATGATTTTAGAAGGGATACATGATGGCCGAAATGTATTAAGTACAAAGAGAGATCATTTGAGAACCTGAGAGCAGATCACCAGATTCCAGCCCGTTGAATACCTGTAGAAGGAATCAGAAAGAAGACTCATGTCTGAGACAGGCATACCCTTGCTCAGAAATAGTGAAGCATGTCTGATGATCAAGTACAAAGAGGATCCATCATGCATACATAAGTTGAAAAAGAAGAATGGAGAATATATATTGGATCGATCAATCATAGTTGCACAAGAACACAACAAAACTATGTCTCAATATCACATATAGAAGAAAAACTAATCAATGATGCTCGAAGAATGTGTGATCACTAATGCTGCAAAAATGATCCTCATAATAGTACCATGTCATATAGGTGGAATAGTGGTACTGCATAAAACTCGGGTGTCAACATATAGAATGTTGTTGAGATGAACATCTCTGCAAGGAAACAAGGGTTTCCTACGACTGGGAGTGCAGGAAGCACAAGGAAAATTAGACTTAATCTGGGGACAAAAGGGCTATAATGTCGATATCAAATCTCCTTCTATGACTTAGGCCTTCCCATGAGGTGTGTAAATACCACTAGAAATCAATTGATTCAGTTAGGCCACGAGCTCTTGTAGGTGGGCTTTCGGTGAAATCTGTAAACCCCACCAGAGAAATAGGAGATACCTTTATTTTTTTCATATTTTAAATTATGGACGCGGGTTTTGTATTATGGTACCCATGCGTATATGTTCTTTTGTAAGGGAAGAGTCATGTATATAATTCAAAATATTCAAAATATTATTTTGTAATAAATGATCAAGTATGAATGGGAAAGGACTGCCCAAGGACATATCAGAGCATCATAACTACAGGAGTGTTTAATGATGCTATAATAGTTATAACATGGTACAGGTGATCACGATGTAGACTAGCATCTCATAGCAGATGGCTTGGTTAGGTTTAGGGACCGGATCTATGTGCTAGAAAATAGTGAGCTCAAGAATCGTATCTTGAGGGAATTTCCTACAAAAATATATTCAGGTCACCTAGGATACCAAAATACATTGACAACAATGAAGAAATTTTATTATTGGTCGAATCTGAAGAAGGACATGGCAGAGTTTGTAGCTAGATGTTTGGATAGTAAGCAGGTAAAAGCATAATTTAAGAATATACGTGGACTACTACATTGATTTTGATTCCAAAGTGGAAGTGGGAGGTCATTTCCATGGGCTTAATTACATATTTTCTAAGGACATCTATGCAACATGACTTCATCATGTTTGTAGTGGAAATGTTGAAGAAGGTAGCATAGTTCATCCTAGTGAAGTCTACGTATTAAGCTAGTGAAATGGAATAGGTATTCATCAGGGACATAGTGAGATTACATGGTGTTCTACAGAATATTGTGTCAAACAAGGATTCTAAGTTCACTTCCATGTTTTAGAAGGAGTTCTTTGTAGGTTTGGGGATAGATTTGACCTTCAACACAACTTATCATGTGTAGATAGATGAATAGACAGAGAAGGTAAATAGGATATTGGAGGACATGTTGAGGATTTATGTGATGCATCAGTTGAGGAGATGGGAGGAGTACCTTCCATTGGTTTACTTTTCTTACAAAAATGATTACTAGGAGTCACTAAAGGTGAGTCCGTTTGAGGCAATCATTGGGTGGAGTTGTAATACTCCCTATTTTCACTCACTGCATTATGAGTTTTGAGTTGGTTAAAGTTGTCAAGGAGAAGTGAAGTTTAAAGCCATCTTCCAGGCCATAAAAGCACTTGAAACAAAATCATATCCCCTCCACTGCATAGCTCTCTGAATGAGCTTTCCAATGGTTTATGGAAGTCCAAAAATGGACTTCTGGATCAGAAGACATGGCCTATTGAAATTCAGGGGTTTTTTTGCCTCTAAAATGAAGGAGAAGAGCTTATCGTAGGTCTAGGAGCATATCACAAATCACAATTGCAGTTTCCTAGTAGCAGCAGTGGGGAAGGACATAGAAAACCTGCGATAGAGTGATCACCAATATCAACGATCACAAAAGTCAAAGATCCAAGGTGTAGCATACCTAAATATCAACAATCAACGAGATCTCAAAGTGCGGTAAAATGGGGTAGACCTCCGATATCGGAAAATCAACGATCGATAGTTCCAACATAACATCCTTAAGGAATTGTGGGGAAATATGCCGACAGTGTTAAAGCATAAGAGGAGGGACGATGTTGATTTACAAAGGAAATCAGTTGCAAAACTAGAGGAAGACATGCCTTTTGTCTCTTCTCAAGGGGGCACATGGCAGAATACCATTGGTCCAAATGAATACACATGGCGGCTGACGCCAACATGACGTGGCAGTACGGAGGACACATGGCACATAAATTCAACATTTTTAGGGGTCCTATGGGGGAATATCTGGGTCCCTCCTCAGCCATCAAATAAATGACACCCGTCTTTGGAGGACCCAAATTGAATTTTCCAGATCAATGGATCCCAAGCATTTTCACGACCCCCCACCATGTTTCCCTTTATCAGTGAAGGGTGGGGGGGGGGTTTGAAAAGAGGTTTCCCTACTGGGCCCCTCTGCTATGTGTCCGTCTCATATAATTTCACACCCCAACCCCCCTCACTTACCACTTAGCATTCATGCCCCCCTCCGAAAACCACTCATCCTCAACACTCTCTCCCATAGTGTGATTGCGATATATTGGGTGGGCCCGATCCCATAGATCGACGATCGCAAGTATTAAGGGGAAATGCCAAGGGTAAAGTGTTATGAATCATTGGTATGCAAGATTCTAAGTAGCAAAGGAAAAAGGCCCCTGGACAAGAGTCTAGGGGTCCTAGTGCTAGAGGACTAAGCACTTGGTCATAGCCTAGTCACATGAAGCAAAAGAGGATGGAGTAGATCTAAAGGCCCCATCTTGTAAGATCTTTTTAGTGAGAAATATCGATATGAGAACTCAGCGATGAGGAAGTACATAAATTTAAAGGCACGGTGGGTCAAAAACTGTGGCATTAAATAAGGAATATGGAGCATTCAAACCTGGCATGTGCTGATCCAGAAAGTCCCTCTGTGACATAGAACTAGGGTCGATGCTGACTGAAGTGAACAAGGAATTGGTAGCTCAGGAAGACTTGATGATCCAACATGGTGCCTCTATATAGAGGGAAAAAAAGTACCGCCCAGAGGTCCTATGCTTCAAGTACTGTGACATGAAACTGATAGTGCCCACTCCTAGCTTTGAAGGATGAATGGTTCAAGAATTAAAGGCAGAAATGATAGGAGTCAGCTAAGAAACAAAGGAGGCCATACCGTGAGCAAACTACGACCTGAAGTAGAAGAAATCACAAGGATGGGCATGATGATATTTTGTTAACATTGTTCGTTTGATTGACTGACTGATTTTTTATCCTGTAAATGTGCCACCCTTTAATGAGGCAATTAATACTTTGTAATTCTTTTGGGCCATAGAGTCATCCATGGCCAAGACAGCTAGTCAACCTGACAGCTGAGACTCAGCCGGATGATTTTGATGTAATAAATGTCCAAAGCTCCCCCTCTCCAAATAAATAGGGGTAATCAACACTTCATGAAGGCTCAAAAATCCTAAAGAAAACACTATATGTTATTTTCAGACTGTATGTCTTTATAATACAAATATTTAAGAATATTAAAGAAATGGTGGTGATTCCCCCTTCGAGTATTACAATATGTTATCCCTTTTTTTAAAGCCTAGTATGTTCATGTTTCTTCTCTGAATTCATGCAATCATAGCTGTTAGAAATATTTCATACTTCCTCACAGATTCATGGTATTGACTTATTAATGCATGTGCCTGTATGGATTATTGAAATTATATCTTTAAATTTTCGCTACATAAATCATAGCATTCAGTGCCTATTTTGTCCATTATTTCTACCCGTAAATCAAATAAGTATGGAAATTCTTGATGCATCAAAATCTATGTGATATGTGTATAATTATTGATGTTTTAAGCTCTATATGATGAATTACTCCTTCCCCCTATCCTCTCTCATAACTCTGCAAAATCTTATTGGACTGTAAGTCCTTGAACTACTTGGCCTCCACTATTTTATTCATATATTTATGTGATTTGTATATGTGAAGAAATGCTAGAAATACATGGATTACTCCTTTAGATGAATGAACCAAGCCATTCCACTTAAATATATACATTTTTGAAGTATATGTCATGTCTTCAATCTCTTGAGAATATTATGAGACACAAAATATAGATGTGCCTAGGCAATGGTCTTGTTAGTAATCTAAGGTTATCTCTGGGAGTGACAACATCTTCTAGTGCCATTGTCGGGGAACTTATTGAAGGATTTTTCCCCTGGGATACAACAAGTTGAGTACTCTTTGTATAGATGAGAAAAGTCCTGATTTTGTCCATATCACTTTGGCGACTCCACTACCCCCATTATCATTTATCATCCTGCCTTTTAAGATGCCACACACTCGCTGAGATTCCTCTTAGCATAAAGCCCCATTTGTATCTGACCCTGAGAAATTAATTTTCAGGAGAGTCTGGAAGGAGAAAACTCCTACTACCTGCGCTACCGTCCCATTAGTCTTTGAAGCCTCCTCATCCAGCTCTCAACCTGTTGTTACACACTACTCAGGAATTATTACTAAAACCTTTACATACCATGCTTTCAGTCTAGCCACTCCTACCTCTGTGTTTTTTGCCCAAGTTCCTTAAGAAATTCTCAATACCCCTCCATTAATCCAGATGGATATTTTGAGTTTTTTGCTAAATAAATATCCCCCTCTTAATTTACCTCAGCCCCTAAGCACTATGTCCTAGGACTACCTTAAGCTTTTTCCTAGGTTCAATGAGGAGGATGATAACCCTGCACACAGACACATCAAAACCTTCTATGCTTTTGTTGAGAAACTTAACATGGAACAACTGGATGTGGTCATGATAATTTTTGTACAATCCCTAGATGGAGAAGTCAGAAAATGGTTTAAAGCCCCACCCAATGCCTCCATCACTACCTGGGAGGAACTTGAAAACTCTTTCACACAAAAATTGGATGAAAAGAGAAATCATGAGTACCTCCTCACAGAGTTTAATGCTATAAGGAAGAAGCCAAAAGTGGATATCTTAGCGTTTATCAAAAGTTTCAATAAGTAGTACAATAACCTGCTCAGTTAGATAAAGCCTCCTCCAACTATTGCTCGGGTAGATCTTTTGGGAGCCTTTGAACTTGAATTTTGTTTTACTCTAAGGGAACACTTTCAATGAACTCCAAATCCATGCTCTTGAGGTGCAAGAAAATTTCACCTCAGCCATGAATTCAAGAGGAAAGCAGGAAGCTAGTGGAAATAAAAGAGGGAAAGAAGAGGCATCCTCCTCTAGTCAAGCTAGAGAATCACCAGACCTAAAGTGGGATGAACTGGATAAAATCATCAAGAGTTTATCACATAAGGTTGGAAAGCTTGAACTTGAGAACAAGAGTCTCTCCAAACAGAATGGTCAAGGCAACAGCTAGGGTTATAAACCATAATTTAGAAGGCCTCTATTGCAAATACTTCTAAGGGAAAGAAAGGAACAACTCGATCAAATCCCTCATCCTCTATATTTAGAAGATGATCCCAAGGAGAAACCGTTAGATACACATGGGATGCAGGGAAACTTATATTCCACCTTCTCCAAAGAAGAACATGAAAATATGGCTCATCAGGAGACCAACCATGATAGAGAAGCAGTAGCAAAGGAGGAGGATATAGATTATTATTGTAAATAGTTTGCAGATTTCATGCAAGCACAACCCTACTGAAATTATGATCTAAGATATTAAGAAAAGATTTCAAGGGATCTCAAACAACAAGAGGGAACTGCTCCCCAAGTTATCCCCCCAGTAGCAGATAAAGGGAAAGGTAAGTTGAGACCTAACTCTTCCAAGATAAAAGTCCCCTCGAATAAGGAAAGTAATAGTTCCGAGGGACACTCAGAAAAGGAGGCACCTATTATGAAAAAAGATGTCGGTGGTAAAGAAGGCGAAGTAGAGCCAGGAGGTATAGAAAAAGTCCATCCTACATTAAATCTTCAGAAGGAGCTTCAAAGGGTAAATATTCTTGTTCCTCTAATTGAACATCTAAAGCAACCTTCTTATAAAGCTCAAGTCTCAATTCATGCAACCATCTGCCTCAGCACCAACCCATGACAGTTTAAATATTCAAGAGGAGAGGCCAATGGTTGTTTTTGGGCTGCATGTGGAAGAACTTGATCCTTCTACTGCACCCTTCTACGTGACCCTAGTAATCCATGACCTCTTATTGCATAATTGCATGTTGGATTCCAGAGCCTCACACAACCTCATGCCATTAGCAGTGATGGAACAACTGGGCTTGCAAATCACCAGGCCCTACAAGGACCTGTACTCCTTTGACTCTAAGAGGGTCAAATGCTTGGGAATGATAAAGGATCTGGTGGTAAACCTAGCTCAAATCCCTGTGAAGAGCATGGTAATGGACATAATAGTGGCAGGCATTCCCCCTCGTTTCGACATGCTCTTATCTAGATCTTGGGGTTCCAAGGTGGGGAGCTCTATTAAGTTAGATCTAAATTACGCCACTATTCCCACATTTGGAGGCGAGCAAAGGAGGTTGTATAGAGAGTCTAGGTTTGTAAAAAATGTGACCCCATCTAAAGGCTCAAAAAATCCCTAGTGCATGGGAAAGAAGGTGACCTATCCTGCCTGTTCCTAGAAGAAGATGAGACCATATTAGAGGAAACATCAGTACACCTAATAAGGAAGCTAGAACACCAACACACAAATGAAAACAAAGTATGGAAATTATACTTTGACAGAGAAAACTAAAAAGAGGGAAATGGAGCTGGAGTATTGTTGGCATCTCCAGAGGGCAACCTGATACCCCTATCATTCAAGCTAGAGTTTGAGGCAACCACCAACGTGCCCGGGTATGAAGCATTTCTCCTGGGATTACAAATGACAAAGAATATGAATACTGAATGCCTAATGGTCTACGGAGACTCTAAGCTGGTCGTAAGGAAGATCAGAGATCAGTGCTAAGACAAACACCCCAGACGGAGGACTTACAGGAATGAAGTGTGGGATCTAATTGGTAACTTCTTCCTTGTCTTTAATATCCAATTTTTTCTGAGAGAAGGAAACAGAATGGCTGACTCCTTTGCTATAGCAGCAAGAAGTTTCAGGCCCCCTCAAAATCCACTCCTTAGATATGTGTTATAGACATTTTTGTGCCTAACAGCATGAAGCATGAAATGTCAATAATCTAAGGGATCCAAAGTCCCTAAACATGTTGTTCCTACCCCTAGAGGAACAAGGTCAGCAAACCACAACACTGAAAATCAGTTCTCCACCTGAAAACACTCAAAAACAAGCTATTTCTGGATCATGTCAGCTGCTCCACTGAGCATCTACGCTGAATGTCAACTGCTCCACTCTGTACCTGCGCTGAATTGTCAAAAGCAATGAAGGCTACCTGCGTTGGGCGAGATTGGCCAAGTGGCACAGTCATTCTGCAAGGTGTCAAATGCCCAGGAAGCTTCCAAAATGACACTTGGATCACGGAATCCGCCTTGTGATGAGTAAGAGGATCTAGATCTCCAAGTGGAAGCAAGAGACTCCAAGTGGACTCAAGAACTGAAGAATAACTGAAGTGGGAGAGGACACTAGTCAGCTTCATGTCAGTCTCAAGCTGACTCATCCTTTCTCTAAAACTTCTATATATAGAGCTCTCTCATGAGGTCTATAGAGGCTGGAATTTTGTGCAAGTAAGGAAGTGCTGTTGGTTTGAGTATAGAACTATTGGGTGATTGCTTGAAGGAGGTGAAGAGGAGATTTATTTCTGCTGGGAGGTGTTGCTGGATTGGGCCTATTATGGTTGTAACACTCTCAGAACTTTACTTCTTCTATTAATAAAGTATTTGAGGTTCTTCTATATGCATGTGTCTCTATGGTGAATTGATGCTTGTATATTTGATTTATTCTAATCCTTGAATCAGTTATGGATGTATGCTTCTTGTAGTTTCCTTTTCTTGTGCTTTTACATGATCTTTGTGTAGCTGGGCCGGTGAAAGAGCAAGGAGCTAGGAGCAAGCATCAAAGAGGGAAGATTGGATCAACCATTAGCGGAAGATAACGGTTAGTGGATCCCCTTTCTTTTCTCTCTCTCATATCATAAATAAGTAATCTTGAATAGCTTTGCATTCAGTTGTTGCTGAGGTACTATCACCCTTAGAGTGGGATAGGGTCATTCCGTATTGGATACTTTTCCCAACAACAAATTGGCGACTCCGCTTGGGATCGTATCTTGTTGGTTGTTTGTGTTTTTTGCTATTCATTTCATAAACAAAGGGAGTACCGAATCGAACTGTATTTGGATCTTTCAAATGCAAAGTAGAGGGAAACTACTCTAGCTCAGTTTCTGGGCAAGTTTATGATTTGAAGAGCTGATCCAAAAGGACTCTAATAAGCTCTTAGTGATAGCGTTTCATCCTCCTTGTCATCCCTTAGTGTGTCCTTGACTGATAGCTTCTGATTTGAGCAAAAACTGTGAATTTTTGAGCAATCTGTGACCCGGAAACCAAGAGAAACGAAAGTTTCGTTCTTCAGTGCAGGCTGTACAAAGGCTGTCTGCATTTCAGCGCAGTTCCCGAAGGGGCTACCTGCGCTGAAGGTCAAACAGGCAGTGTACCACCTGCGCTGGATCAGTCTTGCCTTGTGCTACTGGGGTTTCCTGCTGTTTCTTGCCCTGTTTTCACCCTTGTTTTTGTTGTTTGTTACCAGTCAGTGTGCCTATCTGAAACCAACTTTCCTTGTCACTATTCCGCCTCGGTTGTATAAAGAAATTGTGTTTGTTCTTTGTGTATTTCTTGTATCATTTACAGTTTCCCATAACGAAAGTGAACTAGTCTTGCTGTGGCCTCTTAGATCTAGACCTGTGATAAAGTGTCGTTTTGATCTTAAGAGTTAGTTTGTTTGCTGTTCATAGCTGATTGAGCTTTGCTTTCGTCATATGGTTTGAATTTATATATTTCTAGTGTCGAAACAAGTAAATCTTTAGGTGTCTTTTGATTTTGGACAAGCTTGTTTGCTTTCACTTGAAATTGAATTCATAGTTATACAACAGCTTTCTTTTTGTACTTCACCAACATTAAGAAAGAGAAAAGAAATACTTGCATTGTGCATGGGCATTATGACAGTTTGCATGTTGATTTAGGGAAAATGCATTAGTGTGTGCTCTATGATCTGTGTGAAAAGGTGTTATCTTTCTTTTCCCTCAGTAGTTAAGGTTTTCAAAGTTGAAAGATTGAAAAGCTTGCTTATCATCTTAGACTGCATTTAGGAGTATTACTATACATCTCGTGGTGATCCATAAAGGCAAACTGCTAAACAAGATCAACCTTAAAATAAATTGAATTTACATAACAACGCATTGAAACATAACGCAAACACATAGAGGTCTAAGCTAGAGACGTGTTCCGGCGTCGTTAAACGTGATATCTTAGCGTTGAGTGGTTGGGTGATTCCTCCACGGTGAAGCGATAAGTATCAATACGGACTTGTGCTCCCACGTACCGTCGCGTATATATTGGGAGACCCCTATAGGAATAAAGCCTTTATCCAATAGGAAACCGTGTCGACCGCCCTACTGATCGCAATGCAGTGAACACAGCATTCACGAAGATCGACCACTCGTACCGTAAAACGTATTCTGTGGTTTTGCGAAAAGTTTGGCACACCCTCTGCCTAGAACTCCAGAGCAGTTTCTTTTGGCCTTTTTCAAACTCTATAACTGAAAAAGTCCATCCGAGAATTTGTCACTTCGGGCTCGTTAAAACATCGAAGGAGACTAGAGTCATCTTTAGCTTTTTCTCGACTCTTAAAAAGTGAAAAAGCAAGTTGTGTCTTAGCGTCGTTATAAAATTTATTTTAAACGGAACATAATCACCTCCTATTCCCGCGTTGATCTTAGGTTGAGAACATGGAACGCCCCAACCAAGGAATTCCACATGATGGAAATCCTAGTCCATTCTCCTCTTGGGGAGAAGTTGGTGCGCCCCACATGGCCACATTGTCGCTTCCAGGACTGAAAATTGGCCTGCCTATTTGGCTATTCTCAACTAATGTAGTTCAGACCACCATGGTTCCTGAACAGTCGAGTCAACAGTTAGATTAGTCTAGAGCTACCCACTAGCCTTCTACTTTTTATAACTCTTCCTCCAATCCTTCATCTTCGCAGGGTAGAGCCGGCAAAAGCCAAGCTCCCATGGAGAAGAAGGAGAAGAAGAAGAAGGAGAAGAAGAAGAAGAAGGAGAAGAAGAAGAAGGAGCCTAAGGCGACTGGGGGCAAGCAAAAGACATCTGACAAAAACCCACACACAGCACAGACTGGGCCTAAATCGCCATGTGTCATATGTAGAGGAGACCACTTCCATAGAGATTGTCCCTGTATTCGCCGGATACTAAGGGACTGGTCACCTCGTTTGCACAATTCGGGAGCATCAACCTCTGATAGCCATGTTGATTGCTTACCGTCAACCAGCGAAAGTGAAGGTTCAAGACAAAGAGGGGGAGCAAGATCCCCCTGCAGACTGTGTGAAGGCGATCATGCCATCCACCGTTGTCCCTTCTTAGACGAAGCGAAGAGAGTTTTGGAAGATCGCCCAGTTTCACCGTTGGGACTTCCTCCTGGATACAAAAAACTCGTGCCAAGTCCTTCGTTGGTTGAAAATACAGCTGGTCCACTCAAGTGGTCAGCTGAAGCATCAATCATTGAAAATGAACCTACTGAATCCAGACCAGACGAAAGTCTAAAGGTCGATACGGCAGTTGACCCGGTTCTTCCTTCAGAGGTTTCATCCTCAAATGACACCGTCACTGAAGATTCATCTTCAAATGACACCCTCACTGAAGAGAATAAGGATGACACCATCCAGATTCTTTTCATCAACACAGATTCTGATGAGCATCAGGGCAATGCACCTATTCCTTTATCGCAGGAAGGAACACCGTCAGGGTCATATCCGGCCGTGTATTTGGTCCCACCACCAAGCAACCTGGTTGTATCCTTTGATTGGAACCAACTAGGCAGACCCCGGTTACTAGCCAGTATACCATTCAGAATCATAGTCCAAATCTACAGAATGGTAATGGCTGGAACTATCATTGATGAAGGGGCATATGTGAGTATCCTTTCCTCTATTGCTTGGAAAGCACTGGGTTCCCCGACGCTTTTGCCTGAGATGAGAAATCTCTCAGGTTTTGATAAAGGAACCAGTCGACCATTAGGGATCCTCCCCAATGTACCTGTTACATTGAAAGGGAAGACCGTTCAAATGAACGTGATGGTTGTTCAAGGACCCTTGGATTATAACCTACTCCTTGGACGAGACTATATATATTGCATGGGAGCTATAGTCTCCTCACTCTTTAGAGTAATGTGTTTTCCACACAAAGGAAGAATGGTCAAGCTCATAGACCAACTTTCATTTCCGGGATCACGCATCGCAAATAGTCAAATACCAACCCTCAATGGTCTATTCACCCAAGAAATGTCTCCACCCCCAGTCCTCCTTCCCGATGAGTGCGAGTGATTCGGAAAGATAGGACTGGAACCCAGGGGGCATGCATCCTGGTCTGCTTCGGGCAGAGGAAACCTTGGGTATAAGGTAGAATTTCCGCGAAAGAATGTGACTAGTCCGTACCCCGTCCGTGGATGGAAGAGGGGTTGTTCTAGAATAGAATTCTTTTGATAAGGTTACTTGTCTGACAAAGGTCATTCACCATTGTCTACTTCAGTAGACAGTGCCGAAGAAAGAGATTGATTTGCGGCAGCAAATAGAACCATCTTTGGGTAACGAGGAAGAGGCAAGCCTCACCCTTTAAAACAAATGTTTTATCGGATAAGTAGGGGCAGCCTTGAAATTATACTTTATACCTGGGGGCATGCAAACCTTTTGGAGTGCAAGCTAGGGGCGGTTGTTTATCTATTTTTGAGATTAACTGTTTCCGAACTTGCATAAAGAAAGGATGAGATGGAGCACAGCTTATGTGAGGTGCAAGCTCTATAAAAATTGGAATCTTGCAGGAGACATTTCTTATCTTATGACTGGTATATCGAGTAGTTTTACCGCGAAATTTATGCTCATTAAAAAATAGAAAAGCGAAGATTCGAGCAGTTTTACCGCGGAATTTATGCTCGTTAAAAAATAGAAAAGCGAGATCCGAGCAGTTTTAGCGTCATAGTTCATGCTCGTTAAAAAATAAACATAAGCTTTTGAGCAAGTTTAAGCTGGTTAAAAAGTGAACTTCCCGGTAAATAACCATTAAGAATGTACCCTGATCAACCGTAAAAAGACCTTGGTCATGTTTTGCTGCAGCCATCACCTCCACCGTTCATTTGGCCGATCGTTTACCTCCATATGATTGTTTACCTATTTTGAGGAACAGCTGCGAAGAGTGATTTCACTAAGCCATCCTTGTGACACTGCCGTGATTGGAAAATTCCAACCTGTACCTGGAATCTGCTGCTATCCCTGTTTATCACTCGTTCCTCAAAAGATGAGTCTTCTTTGAGCTCTTTTCTCCTGACTCGTAAAATATGAAAAGTTTGCCGAGTTTTGGCCTTCCAGCTCGTTAAAGTGACCGGAAGAGCTATCCCTCCTCTAGATTTTAATCTTTTTGGACCTGAGGGATTATTGCACAAAAAGGTCGAGCGCTTTTTTTATTCGGCTCGTTAAAGTTATCAAAAACCCATCCCTTCTGTATTGTTTTATACTTTTTTGGACTTAAGGGATTAGATGACGAAAAAGGAATTTTGGAGTTAACTTTATGTACCTTTTCAGACTCTCTAAAAATGAAAAGGATCGAGTTTTCCTTGTCGTTAGACTCATTAAAATGATTAAATAGCGACAAACTTGTCTTTAGACGAGAACGAGTTTCCTTATCGCTAAGCTCGTTAAAACATAGCGATGGGCTTGCCCGAAGGGCAGGTTATAGAACAAGCATATGTTATCCTCCTCAAGCTTGACAAAAATAAAGAGGTACTGGTCAGAAATGACTGGGGAAAATTGGGAGAACCTCAAAGCTTTAATGGTAGCAAGTCGCTCTTGAACATGACACTTTGTCCTCCGTATCACATCGGGTTGGGTTGTTTCATTCACCGGTCTCATCACCATGGTCCTCGCCAAACCATCCACATTTGGGGTAATGCTACCGATCCATCACAACAGTGTCGTTATATGTTCAAGAGATGTGTTCAGAAAGAGTCAACCGTGTCCCATCCACTGCCATACATTATCCTTCATCCACCCATGATCGCCACCCTGAATCATATCTCACATATTGTTTTCACCTCCACTAAAATCATTAGCTCCGTTCCGTGTCATTGATGTGGGATTCATTAAGGCCCTCCTTTGACGGATCGCTTCTTGTCGACTTCAGCTCATTATCCAAGAAGTTAATCTAGGAACAAACCCCCCAGTACTTTGAAGCTTGCATGCCTCAATGGCAAGTTTCTCACTTCCGCCGACAGGTATACATCAATGACCTTCGACCAGAAGATTTTGCGTGGTGTTCGACACCAAGTCCTTTATTCACACCACGTGAATTGTACTGCAGTACCTTGAGGGTCATTGTCATTATTGGTGATTCCTCTCGCGCTGGTTAACGGTTTACATTATTGACCGGTAATCAAGTGATGTCTTTCCATGTTCGACTTCAGTGCAATTCTCACATGGATCGACTTGTACTTAGAGTGAAGATTGAACGAGTTTGAAGACCCCGGATCTAGTTTCATCCATCCGGGTTGCGATATATATTCAGGAAATATAAAGACATTTGATATGTACATCATTGCAGCATATGATCATCCTACCCAAAGGATGATAATTTCAGAAGAGAATTATCAGTCTACCACCAGACGATCGTCTGTTCTATGTACCAAAATGAATTTATAAAGCTGAGCATGGGAATGCCCGACCCAGCTAGATCATGAAAGTAGAATGAAAAATAATGTATTGTATTGTATTTTATTACAGGGCACCTCTCAGCGATTGAATGAACTTCGGATCCTCCTGATAAAGCATTTCACCCGATAAACGAACTCATACTTTAGGGGCAACTGTTATAGACATTTTTGTGCCTAACAGCATGAAGCATGAAATGTCAACAATCTAAGGGATCCAAAGTCCCTAAACATGTTGTTCCTACCCCTAGAGGAACAAGGTCAGCAAACCACAGCACTGAAAATCAGTTCTCCACCTGAAAACACTCAAAAACAAGCTATTTCTGGATCATGTCAGCTGCTCCATTGAGCATCTGCGCTGAATGTCAAAAGAAATGAAGGCTACCTGCGCTGGGCGAGATTGGCCAAGTGGCACAGTCATTCTGCAAGGTGTCAAATGCCCAGGAAGCTTCCAAAATGACACTTGGATCAGGGAATTCGCCTTGTGATGAGTAAGAGGATCTAGATCTCCAAGTGGAAGCAAGAGACTCCAAGTGGACTCAATAACTGAAGAATAACTGAAGTGGGAGAGGACACTAGTAAGCTTCATGTCAGTCTCAAGCTGACTCATCCTTTCTCTAAAACTTCTATATATAGAGCTCTCTCATGAGGTCTATAGAGGCTGGAATTTTGTGCAAGTAAGGAAGTGCTGTTGGTTTGAGTATAGAACTATTGGGTGATTGCTTGAAGGAGGTGAAGAGGAGATTTCTTTCTGCTGGGAGGTGTTGCTGGATTGGGCCTATTATGGTTGTAACACTCTCAGAACTTTACTTCTTCTATTAGTAAAGTATTTGAAGTTCTTCTATATGCATGTGTCTCTATGGTGAATTGATGCTTGTATATTTGATTTATTCTAATCCTTGAATCAGTTATGGATGTATGCTTCTTGTAGTTTCCTTTTCTTGTGCTTTTATAGGATCTTTGTGTAGCTGGGCCGGTGAAAGAGCAAGGAGCTAGGAGCAAGCAGCAAAGAGGGAAGATTGGATCAACCATTAGCGGAAGATAACGGTTAGTGGATCCCCTTTCTTTTCTCTCTCTCATCTCATAAAGAAGTAATCTTGAATAGCTTTGCATTCAGTTGTTGCTGAGGTACTATCACCATTAGAGTGGGATAGGGTCATTCCGTATTGGATACTTTTCCCAACAACAATATGAGGTAGAGGTCAGATACAGAGCCTTAGTACCTGATAATGTCAATCAATGGAAGGTACTTGAGGATGAAGAGCAAGTGAAATGATTCATAGAAGCCATTGGGGAGTTCGCCAACTCCATTTTTGATCAAGAAGAAGAAGAAGAAAATAAGTAAGCCACTTAGTGGAAATACATAGTGGCTGGGTGCAAAATGCTACAACTAAAAGGGAATACGATCCCTCGTGGACTAGTCCCACTGGAAAGGCTTTTTAATAAGGAGAAAATAGCCTCCAAACCAATGCCTCCAGAGATATACGATTAAGTAGAAGACTGCAATATCCGCTCAAAGGAGGAACCCCAGATGATTAGGCTATTGAAAGGAATCCCCTTGCAATACAGACAAAGGTATTTAAATCTATTCAAAATATATAAGTATGTTTTTTCTTGGTCTTATGAGGATTTGAAAGCAATTGATACTAGCATCATTTAATATAAGATTCCTTTGAAGAGTGGAGTAAAATCATGCAAGCAGAAACTCAGGCAGATAAATACACGCTTACTCCCCTCCATTGAAAAAGAAGTGAGAAAGCTACTACAAGCAAACATCATAGTGCCTTTAAGGTAATCCGAGTGGGTGGCCAACTTTGTCCCTGTCCAGAAAAAGAATGGAGAAATAAGGCTATGTGTACATTTTTGGAATCTAAATAGGGTGTCACTGAAAGACAACTACCCACTACCTAAGATGGATCACATATTATGAAAGCTGGTCGACGCAATCAGAATGTCGATGATTGATGGGTTCTCTGGTTACAACCAAGTAGCAGTCCGCCCTAATGATCAGAAGAAGACTACTTTCACCATGCCGTGGGGAACATTCATGCATGCTTGCATGCCTTTCGGTCTTATTAATGCAGGGGCCACATTTTAGAGAGCCATGGACATAGATTTCATAGGGGAGAAAGACAAATTCGTGGTGGTTTATTTAGACAATATCACAATCTTTTCTAAGACTGATGAAGAGCACATCCTCCACTTGAAGCTCACCTTTTAAAAATCTAGGAGGTATGGTCTTTCTTTGAATCCTACGAAATATCAGTTCACCCTAAGTGAGGGGAAGCTACTAGGACACATAGTAGCACAGGAAGATGTGGAGATCGATCCTAAACGAGTCAAAGCCATCAATCATATTCCTCTACCCAGGAATGAGAAAGAGGTCCAAGCATTTTTGGGGAGAATAAACTTCTTGAGGAGGTTCATATCCAACTATGTAGAAATAGTCAAGGGTATTATGGACATGCTCAAGAAGGAAAATGAAGTCAAGTGGAGCCCTGCCCCCAGAGATTCTTTCATTAGAATTAAAGAAGCTTTGCCTAAAGCCCCAGTACTAGTCAGCCCCGACTATTCAATGCCTTTATATATCTTTTCTTTTGCTTCTCCACATACTATTTCTGCAGTGATGTTACAAAAAAATAAAGATGGTTATGAACAACCCATCGCGTTATTCAGCCAAGTCTTGAGGGATGTTGAGCTGAAATATAACATCTTGGAGAAACAATCCTATGCACTAGTCAAGGCTTTGAAGGAATTTCGTATATATGTGCTACAATTGGAAATCACAACATTTGTCCCAATGAGAGAATTCAAGGACATCCTGGTGCAAGGAGATAGTGAAGGAAAGAGGGGCAAGTGGATAGCAAAAATATAAGAATATGAGCTAGAAATAAAGTTTACTAAGCTCTTAAAAGGCTAGGGGTTGGCCAAGGTTTTATCCAAATCAAATTTCCAAGATTTAGTGATAAACCTAATAACAAAGGAAGGTAGAGCAGAGGACCATCAATGCGGTAACAAAACATATGAGTAGAAGATTTATGCTAAATATGAGGGATCACCCTGGTATAAGAACATTGTTCATTATCTCTTATTCCTTAGGTGCCCGCTGGGGCTAGATAAATCCAAATACCAAACTTTGAGATTGAAAGTGCAAAAATATATCATATCCAATGGCCTACTCTATTGGAAGGACCCGATGGGGGTATTGCTGTTATGTTTGGTGGAGGGCGAAACCCATAAAGTGATTGAGGATTTTCACAGAGGAGTTTGTGGAGATCACTATAGCTGGAAGACCATAACACATAAAATCCTCAAGGCATGATTATACTCACCTACATTGTTTGGGAATGTTCATTCCCAGGCCAGGTCGTGCCAGAAGTGCCAAGTGTTTGCTGAGAGGAAAAAGATTTCTCCTCTCCCCTTGATTCTAGTACAAGTGGAAGAACCTTCCAGACAATGGAGACTAGATTTCATAGGAGAAATAAACCCACCATCAAGTGGCCAACACAAGTGGATATTGACAGCTACAGATTATTTCACCAAGTGGGTAGAGGCCATCCCTCCAGAAATGCTACAGACTTAGTGGTAATCAAATTTATGGAGGAGAACATGCTATCTTGCTTTGGTTGTGCCTTCAAAATTATCACTGATAATGTTCAGGTCTTCAAATATTCCAAGTTCATAAGCTTTTGCCAGAAATTAAATATCATCATTGGGCACTCCACTACCTACTATCCTCAAGGTAATGGATTGGCTGAGTCCTCAAACAAAACTATGGTGAGGGTGTTCAAGAAGACCATCACCGAGAATCAGAGGAACTGGGACTCCCAACTAAAGTTTTCCCTATGGGCCAACTGGGTAACTCCTAAACAGTCCACAGGGAAATGTCCTTTTGAGCTAGTGTATGGTAAGGATGTAATCTTCTCGATCCAAATAGTGATGCTGGTGGCGAAGTTACTACAAGAACCTCAGGAAGAGCCAAGTGCCTTGACATGAAGGATAAATCAGTTGGTCGAGCTTCATGAGAACAGAGAACATGTGAGGGACAAATTTATAAACTACCAACAAAATATGAAATCCCTACTTGACAATAAGGCCAAGGATTGACCTCTTCAACCAGGAGATTTAGTTCTCCACTGGGACGTCTAACGAGAAGACAAAGGCAAACATGTCAAATTCAATCCGTTATGGTTTTACCCTTTGAAGATTGCATAAGAAAGAGGAAATAACATGTACATGCTTAAAGATATGGATGGTGAATCTACGGAACTACTAGTACATGGTCAATTCCTCAAAGTTTATTTCCAAAAATAGAGGTACATGTCTTGCACTCATTGTACATACTAGTGCTTGTATTGTAATTGTTATATAAATTTCCAGTTTATGTTGAAAAGTCCACTTTCATAGAATTATCATTTGTTTAGAAATGACTTCATGCCAAATGGAAGGAAGGATATTGGTCTACAGGTTCTCAACACCTTTCCACCAAGGCATTGTCCCTTGTTGGAGCCAATGTTGTCACTCACTGCATTATGCATTCTTTGTTGGTCAAAGTTTTCAAAGAGTAGTGAATTTTGAAGCCATCTTCTAGATCACAAAAGAAATCAAAGCCAAATTGGACCCTCTTCATTGCATAGTACTCGAAATGAGCTTTCCAACAATATATAGAAGTCTAAAAATGGACTTTTGGATCATAAGATATGGCCTGTTGAAATTCAAGGGTTCTGCTGCCTCTAAAATGAAGGAGAAGAGATTATCGGAGGTCCAGGAGAAGATCACAAACCACAATCGCAGTTTCCTAGTAGTAAGAGTAGGGAAGGACACAACAAACCTATGATAGAGTGATCACCAATATCAGTGATTGAAAAAGTCAAAGATCCAAGGCACAACATATCGTCATATCGATGATCAGCGGGATCTCAAAGTGTAGTACAAAGGGATAGATCTCCGATATTAGAAAATCGGCGACCGACGCATCCAACGGAACATCCTTAAGGAATTTTGGGGAAATAAATCGATAGTGTTAAAACATCAGGGGAGGTTTGATGTTGATTTACAAAGGAAATCAGTTGCAAAAGCAGAGGCAGACACACCTTTTCTCTCTTCTCCAGGGGGGCCATGCAATAGAATACCATTGATCCAAATGAATACACATGATAGCTGACGTTAGCATGACATGGCAGTATGGAGGACACGTGGAATGTAGATTCAACATTTTCAAGGGTCTCATGGGGGCATATCGGGGTGACACGTGTCAACACTCAGGAGGTGTCGCATCGCACCAATGATGTCATCAATCCTAGGGTTTGTCTTCTGCCATAAAATAAATGACCCCCATATTTGGATGGCCAAAATTGACTCCGCTAGATCAACGACTACCAGGTCTTTTCACCCCGCCCCGCCATGTTTCCCTTTATCAGTGAGGGTGGGGTCTAAAAATTGGTTTCCCCTTTGGGCCCCTCCACTACGTGTCCCTCTCATATCATTTCACACCCACCCCTCCTCACTTACCACTTACCACTCATGCCCCCCTTCAAAAACCACTCGTCCTCAACACTCTCTCACATAGTGGGATTGCGATATCCTGGGTGGGATTGATCCTACAGATCTGTGATCGCATGTATCAGAAACGCCAAAGGTAAAGTGTTATGAATCGATGGTATGTGGGATTCCAAGTAAAAAAGGAAAAATTCCCCTGGATAAGATTCTAAAGGCCCTAATGCTCGAGGACTAAACACTTGGTCATAGCCCCGGTCACATGAAGCAAAAGGGGATGGAGTGGATATAAAGGCCCCATCCTGTAAAAGCTTTTCAATGAGAAATCTTGATATGAGAACTCCACGACTAGGCAGGACAAAAATTTAAAGGCATGGTGGGTCGAAAGCTGTGGCATTAAATAAGGAATATGGAGCAGTCAAACCCATCATGGACTGATCCAGAAAGGCCCTATGTGCCATGGAAGCAGGGTCGATGCTGACTGAAGTGAAGAAGGACTTGGTAGCTTAGGAAGACTTGATGATCTAGCACGGTGCTTCCATACAGAGGGAAAATAAAGTACCACATAGAGGTCATCTGCTTCAAGTACTGCAACATGAAACTAATAGTGCCCACTCCCAGCTTTGAAGGATGAATGGTTCAAGCAGTAAAGGTAGAAATGGTAGGAGTTAGTTATACAAAACAGGAGGCCATAATATAAACAAAATATGATCTGAAGCAGTTGTAATCACAGGGATGGGCATGAAGATATTTTGTTAGCATTGTTCATCTGATTGACTAACTGATTTGTTATCCTATAAATGTGTCACCCTTTAATGAGGCAATTAATACTTTGTAATGCTTTTGGGCCACAGAGTAATCCAAGCCGAGACAACTAGTGAACTTGATATCTGAGACTTGGTCGGATGATTTTAATGTAATGAATGTTCAAAACTCCCCCTCAATAGATAAATAGGGGGAAGCAACACTTCACGAAGGTTCAGAAATCCTAAAGAAAATGCTATATGTTATTTTTAGATTGTATGCCTTTATAATACAAATCTTTCAGAATATTAAGGAAATGGTGGTGATTCCCCCTTCGAGTATTACAATATGTTATCCCTCTGTTTAAAAACCATTATGTTCATGTTTATTCTATGAATTCATGTAGTCATAGTTGTTAGAAATATTTTATAATTCCTCACAGATTCATTTGTATTGACTTATTAATGGATGTGCCTGTATGGAATATTGAAATTATACCTTTAAATTTGTGTTACTTGAATCATATCATTCAGTTCCTCTTTTTTCCATTATTTCTACCCGTAACTCAAATAAGTCTATAAATTCTTGATGCATCAAGCTCTATGTGATAAGTGTAGAATTAGTGATATTTTAAGCTCTATATGATGAGTTACTCCTTCCACCTATCCTCTCTCATAGCTCTGCAAAATCTTATTAAAATTTAAGTCCTTGAACTACTCGGCCTCCACAACTTTATGCATATATTTATGTGATTTGTATATGTGAAGAAATGGTAGAAATACATGGCTTACTCCTTTAGATGAATGAACCAACCCATTCCACTTAAACATATACATTTATGAAGTATATGTGATGTCTCCAATCTCTTGAGAATCTTACGAGACACACATAATCTAAATGTGCCCACACACTAGTCTTGTTAGCAATCTAAGTCTATCTCTAGAAGCGATAACGCTCCCATTAGTTGGAGTGATCTAGTGAATAGGTTTCTGATGGGACTAGATATGTTGGCACATATGGAAAAAGAAATGAAGGTAATAAAAAATAATCTAAAGGTAGCACAAGATAGGTAGAAAAGTTATGCAGATTAGAACGAGATGTCTAACGAGTTTCAGGTTGGGGAACAAGTGTACTTGCATGTCAAGCCCAAGAAGAGCTCCTTGAGGATTGGATCTTGTGCCAAGATGGAACCTTGAATTTTTGGACCTTTCAAGATTCTTGAAAGGATTGTACCAGTAGTTTATTGACTTGCACTGCCTCTAACAGTGAAAGTCCATGATTTTTTCCATGTGTCATTTATCAAGAAGTATGTTAAATATGTTGATCATGTGATTGACTGGTTTGTATTGTAGGTGGAGCCAAAAAGAGAATTCCAGCTGGAATTGTAGTGTATTTTGTAGATAAAGATACTCATGCTCTAGAACCAAGCAATCAAGCATGTTAAAGTGTAGTGGAAACACTTTGGGTCCGATGAAGCTACATGGGAGATGGAAGATCAGATGCAGGCTATGTATACATCTCTAGTTGTTGGTTGAGTGATTTCTTTTGGTATATGTTTTGGTGTGATGTTTAGGTATATGTATATATGTATATGGATGTAAATAATACCATGAGCTATGTTATAAAGCTCCAATAAGCGGTATGGGTGGTGTGTAATTATGGTTGTCATGTTTTTATGTTGTCATGTTGGTTTGATTCTCATTAGGTTGATCATTGTAAATACTGCAACGAGCTAAGCTATAAAGATCCATGGGAAGTATGTTTTTTTTAGTAGTCTTTTTGGTCATAGGTGTCGTTGAACACTGAGGTCGTTGTTCCCCCAAGGGGGAGGGTTTTGTAACAACCCTTATTAAAATTCGATGTAAATAAAGTTAATAAAGGAAAAATAATAACCAATTGTTCGCATTATGACACAGGTTGGCGCTATGGCACTTGTGTGGCACAGGTGTTGTCCTTGATGGCAACAGATCTCAGTTCAGGCTCTCAGAATGAAAGAAAAATATATATACGTAGGTTCAACTAGACTAAGACGTGTATACACACGGGTTAGACATTCCAAAGGCGCATATGCGTATACATGCACTTTCACACAAGGAAAAGTGCATACATGTTGGAGAACTTACTTTTGGTCCATGGTATTTAGTCCTTGGTATTTGAACCTATGGTTTTGGGCCATGGTATCTCGTCATAAGTGTTGATACCAAGTATTGGGTCCATGGTATTGTTTTGTTATGGTTTTTGACTATGGTATTATGAAAGGCCTAAGACTATAAAAGATGAAGGAGATCATTTGGCAAAGCATCATCTGAAATATCTTGAATATCTGATAAATTTCTAGAACTGGAATACTGGTGATTGGGGTTATGGTGTAGATCTGGATCTGAATGAAGGAAGAACCTAAGCGCAAGGAGAAGGATAAGTTCTATTGATGGGTCAAAATCTTAAGGCTTGAATAATAGTATCTTTGTATGATTTGATCTGTTATATGTGGTTCATGGTTGATCTATAAATCTGGTAATCTGGGTTAACTAATGTATGAATGTTCGAAAGAGTGAATTATCCTTTATAGATCTGTACGCAGGTTTAGTAAAGCGAAGGCGTGTATACACGCTGGTTTTGTGAGTAAAAACAGTGTATACGCAGGTTGGTCCAAACACAGAAGCGTATGCACGCAGGTTTCTGGTTATTGAAGTAGCGTATGTCTCTTGAATTGTGTTCTAGCTTCTTTTGTTTATTGATATAGTGTTTTGGGTTCAGAATTAGTGTGTGGTTATTGTTACTATGTTCTGGGTACAGTGATTAGAGAAGTGTCTCGTTGATTCAGTGTTAATTGGTGGAAAGGAGATTGTTTGATGCAGAAATTCTTGATGATTGATTGATGTTCATGGATCCAGTCTGAAAATTTATGAAACGTGGTCCCTAGAAGCAAAGAGAAGGTTGTAGCCTTCTGCAAGTAGTAGCCTGCGTACTAGTATCCCAACTAGTACAAGAGCTAAGGGGGTTGTAGCTCCCTTCCATGAAAAGTTGGAGAACGAGAGAGGGTTGTAGCTCTCTGCAGGTAGCAGATTGCGTACTGGTAAAGGACTGCACCAGTACAGAAACATTGTAAAAATAAGTTTCTAATTAAAAGAAGATAGAGACGAATTGCAGCAGGTGGTTTTCACCCACATTGAGTTTCCACCTTATATCTTGTGTTCTTGTGTGTGATTGTCTTCTGCTCTGTTTCACTATTCCTGGTTACTATTTATTTGATTCTGATACACATATTAATGATCAAAATCTGTAAGATAAATTAAATTATAAGTCTGCATGGCATACGCGAGTTTTGTTATCTGTAGTTGCGTATATACATGGTTTTAACTAACTAAAGTAGTGTATATGATCTAGGTTTGAAAAAGAAAATAATTGACTTGATAATACTGATTCACCCCCCCCCCAGTATTATTTCCAACAATTGGTTTCAGAGCAGGTCCTTCAGAAGAAGCTTGATCGCTTGAAGGAAGATCTATCATCATGAGCAACTACGAGAGAGATGCATCAATCAGGCCACCAATTTTTGATGGGACCAACTTCATCTATTGGAAGGTAAGAGTCACAGCCTATCTTCAATCTCTTGGTACAGAAGTCTGGGATATCATAGATACAGGGTACACTTTTCCTTCAGCAACTCCTACAGATCCGGCTGGTAAGAAGCAATATGAAACAAATGAAAAGGTTGTTAATACTCTATTAGGATGTCTATCTCAATCAGAATTCGTCAAGGTTATGCAGTACAAATTCGCAAAAGAAATATGGGATAAGATCGTTCTGAGCAATGAAGGAGATGAACAGGTAAAACGAGCAAAACTTCAAACCCTCAGAATTCAGTATGAAAATCTCAGAATGTACAATGATGAAAGTGTGGCCAAATATTTCCTACGTATAGATGAGATTGTTAATTGTATGAAAAAATTGGGTGAAGAAATAAAAAAGGCTGTTGTGGTTGAAAAGGTTCTAAGATCTTTTTCCTCTAAGTTTGAATCAAAAGTTTCTGCAATAGAAGAAAAACAGAATCTACAAAACCTTACCATGTCACAGCTGCATGGAATTCTAACTACTTACGAAATGAGTAAAGGAGGACCATCAGACAGGAGAGAAGATGCATTCAAGGCTTCAGGCAAAGGAGATTACTATGAGTTAGGACATATGTCAGAAGAAGAGGAAGAATCAAATTTTGTTAAGAACCTTCAACGGGGTGCTAAAAGATTCAGAGGTAAGTTACCTTTCAAATGCTTTGCTTGTGGAAGAGTCGGTCACTATGCTGCCAAGTGTCCTCATAAAGATAAGCTTGACAAAGGTAAGGAACCTATTAGATGGAACAAGAAACAGAATGTAAATAAGAAAAGCTATTACACTCATGAAGACAGTGATGGACTTTCAAATAGTGATGAAGATGAACAAGGTAATAATTATATACTTTTAATGGCTTTTGAAGATGATGATTTCATGGATGCTATAGATGAAGAAGGTATTTATGAATAGATTTCTAAACTCAAAATTTGTTTAGAAGAGAAAAATATGATGATTTATACTCTGCAATTTCAACTGGCTGAAAGGGAAAAACATCATGAAAAGTTAGAATGTGAAATTGTGGGACTTAGAAAAGAGATTGAGAAAACTAAAGCTCTTAATCTTAGATTTGTTAAAGGATTTGAAACGTTAGATGAGATTATCAAAGTGCAACGTTCTCCACTAATCAAGACAGGTCTGGGATATAATGAAGAAACAAATTAAGTGCAGAAACCATCTACCTCCAAATGTTATCTTGATGCAGCAAGGAGAAGTGAACAAAGATCCAATGGAAATCACCAGGTAAATAAGGGACAATTTACCTCAAGAATGAACAAAGACTAATAGGTAAATCAGGGGAAATCTACTTTAAGGACAAACAGAAGCTACAACCAGCCACAGGTAAAACCTTCTCAATTTGCCTCAAGAATGGATGTCAATAGAAACTACATTCATTTGGCTGGTAGATTTGATAATCACAGGAGTTTCTTCAATGGCCAATGTTTCTCTTGTCATAACGTTTGTCACAAAGCAACTCAATGTGTTGCCTATAAGATAATCATGACTAGAGAAGCTCAAAAACAGAGGAGTATGACTGGGATCATGAAAAGAACCTACAATAAATTTTCTACTTTTGAAAATGAAATAAAATGTTCTATTTGTAACAATTTCGGTCATGAAGATTCTTAATGCAGGAGCAGGTTTCGGCAGACAACTCATAAGGAGCAAGCCTCAAGTGCCAAAACATGGAGAATGAAGGAACCACAACCAGAGAGATGTGGTATAGCTTTATATGGGGAAGGGCAAGAAAATCAATGGTACATCGACAGTGGATGTTCGAAACATATGACGGGTGATAAAGAAAAACTTCAATCATATAGTGCCTTAGAGAAGGAGAAGAAGTTCTCTTTTGGAAATGACACCCCTGCACTCATAAAAGGTAAAGGTTTTGTTCAGTTAAAGGAAAAGGTCAAAGCTAGAAATGTCATGTATGTTGATGGCTTAAAGCATAATCTATTGAGTGTGAGTCAGATGTGTGATCAAGGAACTGAGGTAATATTTTGATCAAATGGATGTAGTGTTCGTGATCTTGATACATGAAAAACAGTTATCAAAGGCATAAGAACTCCAAATAATTTATACATATTCAAAGAAGGACAAAATAAATGCTATCTAAGCAAGAATGATGAACAATGGCTATGTAACAGAAGATTGGGGCATCTAAGCTTCTCACAGATAAGGAAAGCATGCAAATACCAGGTAGTTCATGATCTTCCAGACATCAAAATTATAGACAATACAATATGCAAATCATGTCAGTTTGGTAAGCAAACCAGAACTAACTTCCCTGAGAAGGAAGGATCGGCTAGCAGGCCACTTGAACTTGTCCATACTGATGTGTGTGGTCCATCTAGGAAAAGTTCACCTCGAGGAGAAGAATACTTTATATTATCCATTGACAACTTTTCCAGGATGTGTTGGATACGACTTATGAAGCACAAAGACGAAGCCTTCGGAAAATTAAAATCTTTCAAAGCCTTGGTTGAAAACAATCAGATCAAAAAAATAAATGCCTCAGGTCTGACAGAGGTGGGGAGTTTACCTCAAATGAATTTTTCGATTTTTATGAAGAAAATGGAATAAGAAGGGAATTATCTACTGCAAGGACTCCTCAGCAAAATGGAGTAGTGGAAAGGATGAACATAAAAGTTCAACAAATGGCTCGTGCTATGATGGATGAGTCTAGAACTCCCGCAACTTTTTAGGGTGAAGTTGCATTTGCTGCAGTTGTTATTTTCAACAAGACAAATGTCCGAGTGAACAACACTCAAACTCCTCATGAGCTCTGGTATGGTACGACTCCTACGGTAAAACATTTCAAAATTTTTGGAAGCAAATGCTATATTAAAAATACTAATGAAAATCTTGGCAAGTTTGAACCTAGAGCAGATGAAGGCATTCTCCTTGGTTACTCTCCCTACAACAAAGCATACAAATGTTACAATAAAAGGCTTGGAAGAATTGTTGACAGCATTAATGTAGGGGTGGATGAAGAAGAAAACACTCTGAGGCAGGTAACATCTGAAGATTTCGAAGATGATGAGGACTATCCATCAACCTCAAATCAGACTCATGATGAAGAAGAAACCCATAAGGCACTAGAAGAACAGATAAGGATAGAAGATGAGACTCCATCCAATTACGTTCAGAAGAATCATCCAGAATCTCAAATTTTGGGGCAGAAAGAGGCAAGTATACAAACAAGAAGAACAATTGTAGAAGCTTCAAGCTATTTGGCATTGCTCTCCTCCACTAAACCACAAAATGTAAAAGAGGCATGCAAAGATGAATGCTGGGTCAAGGTAATGGATGAAGAACTTGAGCAGATTGAAAATAATAACACTTGGGAGTTGGTTCCTAGACCAAAGGATAAGAATGTCATAGGGACAAAATGGATATTCAAAAACAAGTTGAATGAAAATGGGGAAGTTATTAGAAACAAGGCCAGACTTGTTTGTAAAGGGTATGCTCAACAAGAAGGAATAGACTTTGAAGAAGCTTTTGCTCCCATTGCTAGACTTGAGGCCATCCAAATGTTCCTTGCTCTCTCAAGCTTTCAGAAGTTCAAAGTATTTCAAATGGACATGAAATAAACTTTTCTGAATGGAGACTTAGAAGAAGAAGTGTATATTGAGCAACCAGATGGATTCATCCTTGGAAATGATCCAAAACTTGTATGCAAACTTAAGAAGGCTCTCTATGGTCTTAAACAAGACCCAAGGGCTTGGTATTATTGTCTGGACAAATATCTTCATCAACAAGGTTTCTCAAAAGGATCAACAGATAGCAATATTTATATAAAAATTGAAAATAACAAATTGCTAATACTTGTTGTGTATGTTGATGATATCATCTTTGGCAACAATGAAGAAGCTATGTGTCAAAACTTTGCCTTGGTGATGCAGAAAGAATTCGAAATGTCCTTGCTTGGAGAACTGACATATTTTCTTGGATTACAAATCCAACAAAATGAAGGCGGTATCCTTTTATCTCAAACCAAGTACCTCAAGCAGATTTTGAAGAAGTATGACATGGAAGACTCGAAACCAGTATGTACCCCTATGGTTACAGGATGCAGCCTTAGTACAAATGATGAATTAGCAGCAGTGCATCAACCAACTTATAGATCCATGATTGGAAGTCTTCTCTATTTAACAAGTACCCGACCAGACATCATGCATGCAGTGGGAATGGTTGGAAGATTTCAGGCAAATCCTAAGGAAACCCATCTTCAGGCAGTAAAGAGAATTTTCAAGTATCTTCAAGGAACTCAAAACTATGGCTTGTGGTATCTGAGAGATACAGATCTCACTCTTCATGCTTATACAGATGTAGATTGGGCTGGAAGCATGGATGACAGAAAAAGCACAAGTGGTGGTGCATTCTTTATGGGTTCCAGATTAGTATCTTGGTTCAACAAGAAATAGAGTTCAATTGCTTTATCTACAGCTGAAGTAGAATATGTGGCTGCCGCATCTTGTTGCAGAAAACTCCTTTAGATGATGCAAACTTTGTAGGATTTTCAAATCACTTGTACTCCACCTATCTCCATCTTATGTGATAATACAAGTGCTATCAGTGTCTCAAAGAATCCTGTCATGCATTCAAAGACTAAGCACATACTGATCAAGTATCATTTTCTCTGGGAACAAGTGTTGGAACAAAAGGTAAAATTGGAGTATGTTCCCTCTAAGGAACAAGTTGCTGATATTCTCACCAAACCACTGCCTAGGGAAACTTTTGAATACCTCAGACAGAAGCTGGGAGTAGTTGATGTGTCATCTTGCTGTTGAAACTTGTCTGTTTCAGAGAAAAGTAGGTGTATGCGAGTTGCCTGAGGAGGATCTGCGTACATACTCTGGTTTATGCAGAGACAGTCGCGTATATGGTAGTTTGAAAGAAATCAGTGGGGACAAACTCTAGTTGAAGAAAGTCTGATATGGGTCTGATAGAGATCATCTGGCACAGGTTCAGGGGGAGCAGATAAACTTCTGATAATGCATTGTTGGCATTACATTAGAAGCTCTTGGTTCAAGTACACAGTTGTTGTTGATTTCAGGTGGAACAAATGCAGAGGGAGAACAGAAGGAGATCATGGTTGCTGATCTGAATAGTGATTGACAGATGCTGCTGATATTAGTTACTGGTGTCTTGCATAGTCTTGCTCTAAATATTTCGTCTCTATGTCATGTATATCTTTTATTATTATCCAGGTCATGTAATGGCCTATTTTGGTTTCCCCACTATGCCTGGGATGATTGATGTAATGAACTTGGTTGTCATATGTAAATTTCTGATGTATCCCCACTTGGTTGAGTGGATGATCCCCACTTGGTTGGGTGATGGATGTTGTATAGAGTCTTTTGGTGATAGGAAGGTCTTTTATGATGTATAAATCATTGTTCTTCTTGAAGAACACCTTTTTTCAGATATTACCTACAGTCATGGGGAGCATGGATAGCACAGCAGAGTAGAGATTTCAGCATGTACTCAGGGGGAGCATAACCCTTTTCCCTTGATGAAAAAGGGGGAGAATGACTTTGAGGATCTTGGGGTTGCCGTTAAGTTCAAAGGGGGAGATTGTTGGCATTATGACACAGGTTGGCGCTATGGCACTAGTGTGGCACATGTGTTGTCCTTGATGGCAACAGATCTCAGTTCAGGCTCTCAGAATGAAAGAAAAATATATATACGTAGGTTCACCTAGAATAAGACGCGTATACACACGGGTTAGACATTACAAAGGTGCGTATGCGTATACACACACTTTTACATAAGGAAAAGCGCGTACATGTTGGAGAACTTACTTTTGGTCTGTGGTATTTAGTCCTTGGTAATTGAACCTATGGTTTTGGGCCATGGTATCTCATCAAAAGTGTTGATACCAAGTATTGGGTCCATGGTATTGTTTTGTTATGGTTTTGGATCGTGGTATTGTGAAAGGCCTAACACTATAAAAGAGGAAGGAGATCATTTGGCAAAGCATCATCTGAAATATATTGAATATCTGATAAAGTGCTAGAACTGGAATACTGGTGATTGGGGTTATGGTGTAGATCTGAATCTGAATGAAGGAAGAACCTAAGCGCAAGGAGAAGGATCAGTTCTATTGATGGGTCAAAATCTTAAGGCTTGAATAATAGTATCTTTGTATGATTTGATCTGTTATATGTGGCGCGTGCTTGATCTATAAATCTGGTAATTTGGGTTAACTAATGTCTAAATGTTTGAAAGAGTGAATTATCCTTTATAGATCTGTATGCAGGTTCAGTGAAGCGAAGGCCTATATACATGCTGGTTTTGTGAGTAAAAACAGTGTATACGCAGGTTGGTCCAAACACAGAAGCGTATGCACGCAGGTTTCTGGTTATTGAAGTAGCGTACGTCTCTTGAATTTTGTTCTAGCTGCTTCTGTTTATTGCTGCAGTGTTCTGGGTTTAGAATTGGTGTGTGGTTACTGTTACTGTGTTCTGGGTACAACTGTCAGAGAAGTGTCTAGTTGATTCAGTGTTAATTGGTGGAAAGGAGATTGTTTGATGCAGAAATTCTTGATGATTGATTGATGTTCATGGATCCAGTCTGAAAATTTATGAAATGTGGTCCCTGGAAGCAAAGAGAAGGTTGCAGCATTCTGCAGGTAGTAGCCTGCATACTAGTATCCCAGCTAGTACAAGAGCTAAGGGGGTTGTAGCTCCCTTCCAGGAAAAGCTGGAGAACGAGAGAGGGTTGTAGCTCTCTATGGGTAGTAGCCTACGTACTGGTAAAGGACTGCACCAGTACAGAAACATTGTAAAAAGAAGTTTCTAATAAAAGAAAATAGAGATGAATTGCAGCAGGTGGTTTTCACCCACATTGGGTTTCCACCTTATATCTTGTGTTCTTGTGTGTGATTGTCTTCTGCTCTGTTTCACTGTTCCTGGTTACTGTTTATTTGATTCTGATACATAGATTAATGATCAACATCTGTAAGATAAATTAAATTATAAGTCTACATGGCATGTGGGGGTTTCCTTATCTGTAGTTAAGTATATATGCAGTTTTAACTCACTGAAGTAGCGTATATGATCTGGGTTTGAAAAATAAAATAATTAACTTTATAATACTGATTCACCCCCCGCCCCCCCCCCCCCCCTCTTAGTATTATTTGAAAAATAAAATAATTGACTTTATAATACTGATTCACCCCCCCCTCAGTATTATTTCCAACACCAATCTCATGGGAAATGTATTCCAAGATGAATTTTAGGCAAAAAATCCTATTGTGGGTGTTTATTTAGTTTATTATGGATAAGGAAATTGGCAAAGGCTTTGGAAAGGAAAAATGGAATTTTTGGCAATTTATTTATGAAAATAATGGAAATGAGGAGAAAAGGGAGGTGAAAGGTCACAGTTTGTATGTGAGGAGGAAAATGAAGGAAAATTATGGAGAATTGAAGAAATTAGAGGCCTCATTAATAAAAAGGCTTCTAAGGATTAGTTGGTACCTTTTGTCAGTTCACTTTTGGAGCTCTCTCTCTATTATTTCTCTCACTCACTCTTGGACACTTAGATTTTTCTTGGAGCACTCTAGCATTGGGTCAAGGAAAGAAAAGGAAGGACCAAGAAGGAAAATGAAGGAAAAGATCAAGCAAGGAAGAGTAGGATCAAGTGACTACAACGAGATTACTTGCAAGTATCAATTTTCAAGTGTCATTTCCTTGCTAGATTTGGCAAGCATGGTACATGCACGTGTATTTGGTTCTCTTTCTTTCGTTGGAATGAGATTTTTTATGTGTTACAATGTTCTTCAACCTTTCCTTGTCATTTTTGGATAATCATGGTGCGGTGGGTTCTCTAGTATTTGGTTGAGATGGATTTCCAGATGGTTTTGAAACTAAGTGAGGTGGTCTTTGAAAGAAAGAACACAATGCCTAGGAATCCCTTGATCGAAGAAGGTGGGATTGTTGTAAAGTTGGATTTTTTGTGCCGCGGTAAGCCTAAGAATCCTTGACCGATGAATGACGGGATATATAGTAAAGGCATATAGGTCTATACCCTTGATCAAGCCTGGGAATCCTAAACCAGTGTATGGCAAGATATATAGTAAAGATTGAAGGGTGGAGTCTCAATTAGGCCTATGGATCATTGACCAATGAATGGCGGGATATATAGTAAAGCCTAAAGACTAGGAGGTAGGAAAATTACTCGCAGCGTAGGTGAAGAAATTCGGAGGCATCCATGCTTGTTTAGGGCCTAGTGATCGAGTGTGGATTGCGGTAAAGCCTGAGGAAAACTGAATTGGTGTAATTTTGAGTCCCACATTCATGCTTGGAATATGGCATGGGGGTGATTGGCTGAAAGAAATATTTGGTTCAGCCCAATCTATGGTTGGGTGGTTTGTGGAAGTCCCGAACCTGGTTGGATTTTGTATTCATTAATAAGAGCTTCTTCTCTTTGATATTTCATTTTTAAACACAGTGGTTTATGTGTGGCTTTTATGGCTGTTATATCCTTGTTATTTCTGTTGGTTATGAGTATGTTTGATAACAGACTTGATGTATGGTTCTCATCATGTTTTGATTATAAAATGAATGTACAGTGAATATATGTCATAATAGATGATAATGCAGCTATTATGATAAGGCAACAATACTTCTTTACAAATCTCAAATAAATATGAGATCTCTATGCTCAGATTTGTTGTTATGACCTGTAGGTTACATATTTGTGAAATGTTTGATGAAATCATTGTCATGGCTAGTAGGGGTCAAATCAAGTACTTGCACCAGCGATTGCATTAATAAATTTTCTCCATTAATATTGTTCATTTCTAAAAGTTTCATGGGGTTTTGGCAGTGGCCTAAGACCTGGCGCTGAAAGCGCGGCTCAGAATCCGGGGTCACTAGCATAGAATTGGTTGAAAAATTCCATAGTTTTTGGCATGACTTGTTGTGGGATCACCTGGAAGGTCTCAGTCACATGCATGGCTTGTCATGGGAGCGAATGAGGATCCATATTAGTGAAATGTCAAGTTGCTTCAGGTGTCTGTCACTTGGAAGGGTTGGTTGGCTCTTGAAGGTTCTTTAGCATGTGTGGAAGGTCAGTTTGGTTTCGTTATGTTAGTTCCACTTTCTTAAATTTACATGGGGATTTTAATCACATGATGTAGCCTCTCATCACATTTTTACCCCAATGGACTAGCTAGCTTGGGTAAATGTGGGAAGAGGGTGGTACAAAAATGAGAGTGATTTATTTGGTGTTTCAATAGGTGAAGTAATTGGATATGTGCTTGTTCATTATGTTTTTTTTTTTAAGTGGATACATCATACATCTTCTATAGATTTGGTTGAGAAATCATAGTTGAAGAAATCTAGGTATATCTCCAGTGAGAAAGGAGCATAACTCCCTTCCAGCCAACCCACATCTCCACTTCCAACTCCAATTCTACAAACAAATCCAAATACATTATTAGATATTATGATTCATAACCCATTTAAGTAGAAACAAACCTAGAAGGGTTAAAGTGTGAAGATGGGTTACACTTTTGGGCCAAATGTGGTGGTGAAATTTCATATGAATTCAAAAATGTCAAACTCATATGCCATTGGATAGAGGGTTCCTTCCTGAATCCAACATGATCAACTCCGCCACTTAAGGAAAAATTCTAGCTAGAGTTTTCTAGGGTACAAAATGGTTTTGCAATGAAATTTGTAGAAGAGGAGCTAAAACTCTACCTTTTAGGCCCTCAACAGCTCAATCGAGTGCTTAAAGTTCTTGATCGGGTGTTTGAAATTCAAATTTCAAATAACTTGATCGAGGGTTTAAGAATCCTTGATTGATCCCTTAACGTGGTTAAACATAGGTTTGATCGAGATATCATAATTATCTAAGGAAAAAAAGCCTCTCAATACTTGTCTTTAAGTGGATTATAAAATTTATTTATTCCACAAAAATATTTTTTATAAATATTCAAATTATTCCAAACTCTAATTTTTTTTAATTACAAATTCAAAATTTATTCTATTTTATCAAAAAATAAAATAATTATAATAATATATACATAACTTTCTTTAAAAAATTAGAGTTATATACATAACTTTGTTTAACTTGTCCTGACGATGAACCACACTGGTTGGTTCGAAACGTGTCAACAAAAGATTGGTTATGTGAGTTCGCCGAAGATTATATAAACAATGTTATGGATCACAGAAGTCTAAATTCCTTAAAATTTAACTTTGTTTTATCAATTTTGAAATTCTTAAAAATGATAATTTGTTTATTGTTTTGATTTTAAATATAACATATTTTTGTACTTAACCATTTTATAATTTTTTTATGTAGAAAATTTCAATAAAAATAAATCAAATTATAATAAAGAAATAAAACAAAAAAACAAACTAAACTAAACTCAATTTTATAATATTATTATTTTAAAAATAATTTCATACACACATTTAAATATAGATTACTCAAATTCAAATTAGTCAAATAATGTTTTAAATTTATGATTAAAACCTAAGTCATGAATAAAAAATTCTATATATACTTGGCAGTTGTGCAGACTGAGGACAAAATTGAATGCAATCACATTTTACAGATTGAACGAGATTTATAACCGCAGATAGCATTGCATCCATCCATGACAACTATATTAATTATAACTTACAACTATTACAAATATGTTAATTATTAATTCACTCATTTTTTTTATGAACAAGTGGATATTAATCTCTCTCTCTCTCTCTCTCTCTCTATATATATATATATATATATATATATGTGTGTATGTATGTATGTATGTATGTATGTTTGATTTTAATAGGTATGATTATGACAGAGGGAATCATGTTATTACTTCTTCAGTCAATTTTATAAAATATACATTTCTAGTAGCATCAAATTCACATTTTTGAATTACACTTATTCATATAAAAATTTATAATATTTATTAAAATCAAATTGATAAATTTTATTATGTTTAATCAATTTATTATTTAAATTATAACATTGAAAGATCAAATCATATTAAAAACTAATTTTTAAGTTACCAAATTATAAATATAAGAATGTTACAATCTCAATTGCAAGTGTGATAGAATCCTTTTTCAAATCTACACATCAAAACACTAAAAATGTATTGAGAAATTAATCCACACCATTGTTAATTACTTATTCAAATGTAATTAGTAATTAAATTTTGTTTTTTTTAGCTGTCAAATACTTGCAATTTTAAAGTTTGCATATCATTATTGATATGTACATAGATTTTAAAGTTTAAGCTTTAAGGCTCTATAGAGCTCCTAACATGGGGTTACATAGGAGCTCGATCGAGAGTTAGATTTAATGCTTGATAGAGTTATTTTTTTAATGCTCAAAAAGCTTGATCGAACACTTAAAAATGGCTCGATCGAGTGCTTAAAATTGCTCGAAAGCAACCTTTTTTTCACCAAAACGTGCCCTCATTTTGCCAAAATTTGTAACCCAGCTCCATGCTTTCACCCAGAACAAGCAATACTATACCTTCAACACTAAAACACATTATCAATGGAATTTATTTGTGAGTGGAGGTTTCTTTTAGCAGGAAGAGTTAGGCTACATAAAAGATGAGTGAGGTGTTCCATAGTTTACTTGATTGTACTAGATGTGACATGTTTGAAATAAAGATAGTAATAATTCACATTTGTTCATGTATATGTTTTACAAACATGCATTGTTGGGATGGGGTTACCTGGGTCAGTTTTGGGGTTAAAAAACCAAGTTTTGATGTAAATTTTGGTAAAAAGATGTAAAGTCTCCGCAATTTGTGGATGCAGAGCACATAGATGGTTAGAAGTCACAAGGGGTTTTAGCCCCTTGGTTATGTAAAGTTGAGTCTCTTTTGAGATCCACCCATTGTTCGTGGACCATGGGATCGTATGTAAAAAACTATAATAGGTGTATATTAAGAGAGTCTAAGGGATGCTTATGTCTACATCTGAGGAAAAGAGAAAGTAGATAGCAGGTAGATAAGAGGGAAAAGGCTCCACAGCCGAGTGCAGAAAGGCCTAGAGTAGAGTCCGCATCTAAGTGCATGGACCCCTGCAGCTGAGTGTGCAGGACATTTTTGAGTCTATAACATCATATTGAATATCAAGAAAGAAGACGGTTGAAGAAATTCATGTGTTTATCTGTTTACTTGTGTTATTTATGTTTGTGATATATGTTGTGATGGAATAATGTCTTTATGAAGTAAGGATGTGTTGATATGTGACTCTATTGGATAAGTCTTATTAACCGAACACAATGCATGTTAAGTATTTACACAAAGATTATAATACATTTTGTTGTGTTTATTAAACACTTAAGTAGATCTGCGTGAACTCAAATCTAGGGTTAATTTATGGTGCGCGTAAGTGGCTGATTCATATTTTAAGGGTACGCAAAGGCCTATTGTAGACCTTCGTGAAGATCTAGAGGCTATTTAAAGGAAGTTTCAGTACCGAGCCCCAGGGGCTTATAGATCCGCGCGAAGGCATATCTAGGGAAATAGAAGACATCACACTGATATTTGGATGCGAAAACTTGGTTCCAGCATCCCCCCATAATGCTTCGGGTAAGACTTCAACCTACACTATGCAGGTTGATGCCAGAAGGGCTAGTAGTGTAGGGTTTTGTTTGGTGCAACTAACTCTGAACCTAGGTCAATACGCACTAAGCCAAAAACTGGTTCTGTTGGCAGGACCGGGATATGCGTAAGGAGATGTGTGATGTCAAATCACTGGAATCCGACCAAGAAGGAAATTAAAAAGTGGTTGGATAGGAAGATTCACGAATCACAGCACAAGAGAACAGGAATCTGCACTTGTCAAAGCAGTAGTGGTTCGACAAATACTTGTACACAAAAATACATGAATTTTTCTTTTGCACCTCCCGATTGAACTATACAAGTGGATAGCTAAGTTGGGAGATGACCAAGGAAGGTAGAGGCTTGACGGTCCAATAGTGTGGACTCTGAAGCTAGTGTGAAGGTTGGAAGCTTCTAAAGACAAGATCATGCGCACTGTTGACCAATGGCTTGATCAAATTATAGGAGGATTAGTTACAGAGTTTGCATTTGATACCTCAGTAAACTACAACGAAGCAGGGTGACGCTTCTTCAAGGGACCATGAGTATCTGAGATATTTGAATACTTGGATTAAGATGCTCTTGTGTGAGAAACAGGTTATATTATTTGCTTGATGTTCGAACCTACCTGAAGTGGATGGATCTTTAGAAATCAAGAAAAGGCAGGCCTTGAATATAACCCGTTGATTGGACCTCCTTTAAGCGACGACGAGCGAACAACATAGGGCTCATTGTAGAGTGCGATCCAGCTGATAAGACAAGGTTTTCCGTGGATACATCATCCATACACTCCATCTCCACCCTCTCCTCCATAGCATACACCTTCACCCACACCACCGCCACCACCATCGTCATTCAACATGTCGAACTCAATAAAGTTGCCGATTTTGAAGGGTATAGGGAGCGAAGATACAAATCAGTTATGGTTTGTTGCAAATGGTGTATGGACTGTGCAACAGATCACTGATGACAACATAAAGAAGGTGCACTTGGTTAGTACTCTGTAGGATCACACACTAGCATGGTATATTAAGTACTACGTTGATCATCCTTTAGCAACGCTAGTGGATATTAAGGATTCTTTAAACAAGGAATTTAGTAAGCCTAATTCTGATTCGCAGTCAATCATTGGATTTATGGAAATCATGATGAGGGCGAATGAGATGCCTTTGGAGTTAGATCAAAGGCTAAAATGTGTATTCCATGAAGCTAATATGCAGCTCACAGATGGTTAGCACCGCGAGTGGTTTATAGCCTCGCTTCTGCCCCACCTTAGGATTGCTTTGTCACAGCAGAAGATAGGAACTCAAGTGAAATCCTTGGAAATTGTGACGAGATTGCATGAGACATCTATTCGGGACGTGACTTTGGGATTCCAACAGATTCACTCGTAGTTACAAAAACTCTTCTTGGAATTGCAAATCTTGAAAAAAGAGAAGTAGGCTAGGCTAGAGGTGCGCAAGGAAGTCTGGTGCCTCAAGTGTAAAAGCCAGGGGAATGATAAAGACCACTCCCTTATCTTCACAAATTATATTACCGGGGGTTACTGATCCCCCTGAGGCAGGAAGCTCCAACGGGACCGAGTGTGGGGCCCACGCTATGGTGCCCTATTTGTTAGGTGGCTAGAAATCATGTAATCGATAATTGTCATTTGCTGCAAAAGTTCGTTCAGACACCACAACAGTTGTTCTGTGATTTCTGCAAATCAGTGGGCCATGATGAGTGCCATTGTCCTAGCTACGAACTGATGATGGAAATAACACCAACCTACCGAGTGCAAGTGGAAACTCATCCTCCAGATTAGGTAGCCAGACGAGTGCGTGCACGCTATCAAGGAAGAGGATGGAGCCGAGGAGGAGGAGGACATGGTAGAGGTCGCAGTTAGGTTATTTTTTATAACTATGGGACAACAAGTCACTACACGTGGGAGAGTCAGAATCAGACATGCTCGTCCTGTCAATACTGCAACCAGTTTGACCACACTATAGAATAATTCCCTGTACTGATAGCTAATATGTAGGAGAAGAAGGCACAACCTCAGAAACATATGCAAAACTTACAAATGATGAGAGTTGAGCCTTGCGAGGAAGATCCAAATGTGAATATTGTGTTAAGAAGTGAAATAACAACTGGGGCTAATAAGAGAAAATATCCTAAAAAGAATGGATCGATCCACAAGGCCTCGAAGAAGGAAGCTAGGTTAAATATGGAGCACATGAAGGAAATGTTTATGGAAGCCAAGAAAAGCTTCGCCGAGGTATCTACCTCAGGAAGCCAGAATAGAGTACCAGAAACTAGCACACCTATAGAGGTTGTCCCCTCTGTACTTTCCATGTTCTTGGAAACCTGCATGAAACTTTTGTGTGATAGAAAGGCTGTGAAAGGTCTGTAGGAATTGATAAACAAGTGTGTTGGTAAAGAAAATGCTCCTGAGGGACACCACGTAGTAAGAAAAATTGGAAAACATAAGGTAAGAACAGGGCGCGAGATGAGGCTCATCGCGCAGATAGGAGATTATGAGATGGACTAGGTCATTCTGGATCTGGGGTCTGACATGAACGTTTTGCTAAATAGACATGGGAAAGAATGGGGAGAGCTACACTGTAGTGGTCTCCAATCTAGCTCAAAATGGAAAACCAACAGAAGATCATCCCTATGGTACGACTAAATGGAGTAACAATGGATATAGAAGGTGCAAGCGCGTTGGCTGATTTTGAAGTAATAAAAATTATGGATGACAAAAATCCATACCTCGCACTCCTTGGAATTGACTAGCCCATCAATATGAATGGAGTCATCAACTTGAAGAAAAGAACAATGTTGTTTGAGAGGAAATTTCTTTAGGTTGTAGTACCATTGGACCCTGCAGAAGGACCACACTATACTGAACCAGTCTATGACTACGAAGAGAGTGATGATGACTTGGATCAAATCTACAAAATAACAACGTGAGATCTAGACTGGATTAGTCCAACAATTGATGGAAGGATTGCATGGGACCAGGAAAGTTCCTGTACCTAAAATTTAGATGAAGAACTGGAGCATTGGCATAATAGGTTGCATGAAGTATCTACATTATGCTACAACATGATGACTAAATCGTTGCGCTGTGTGTCATCGGAGATTCAAAATTTACCCTATTATGATGGTTTAACTAACGTAGATAATTTTTTGGATTCCTTCGAACGAGAAGTCCCTAAGGATCACCACTTCCAAGCAGTGGATTTGGTGTTGCGCGCTACATCCGCATGATGTTGGGGTGCACACAAGGACAACTTCAATGAATGGCGATATTACAAAAGAATGATGAGGTTGCGATTTGGTCATCATAAAATTTGTCCGATTGAGAAGTACGATGGCATATATGATCTGCATGATCATTTAGCGAAGTGAATAAAAGTTTCTGGAATGGAGCTGCAACCACAGTGGGTGAACTTATTCTATCATACTTTGGATACAATCCCTATGAATTGGTACCTAGAAACAGAGCCATGCCATGGCACCGCAAAGTGGTATATATTAAGGGAAGGATTCCTAAAGACCTTCAGTTTTGAAGATGGGTTCGAAAGCATTAATGAAGCTCTGCAGGTAGTTAAGGCAACGATCTTTAGAATTCCACAGGATCCTTTGGAGTTGGTTCAGCCATATTGGAGCACCCAGCTGCACCATGCACTGGAATGCTATAATGTGACTGCTAAGGAGGAGGATGAAGATCCAAGAAATATCAATATTCCTGAGGCAGAAGGCCATTGCGAGTTCAAAGGTCCATAAATAGATAACCTAAACATCACCATGCCATTAAAAATCAAGCAAGTAAACATTGGTACTGAAGTAGAGCCAAAATTTTCAAATATTGAAGACTACTGGGATGATGCCACAGTGGATAAAGTTGCTAAGTTACTCTGCAAGTACCAGGATCTTTTTCCTACAAAATTTTCAGACCTAAAAGGCATCATAGGTGACTTGGGTGTGATGAAAATAACTTTGAAACTAGACACAATGCCCATTAAGCAGAGGCCATATCGCCTTAATCCCAAATACATGGAAAAGGTCCGCTTGGAGTTGGATAAGATGCTACAAGCAAGCATCATCGAACCGGTGAAAGAATCTGATTGGGTGAGCCTGATGGTGGTTCAAGAGAAGAAATAGAAGGGAGAAATAAGGATTTGTGTAGATCTAAAAAAACTTAATGATGTCTGTGTCCAAGATCCTTTCTTGACACCATTTACTGATGAGATATTGGACAATGTTAGAGGGCAGGAGGCCTATTCATTCACTGATGGGTTTTCGGGGTACCATTAGATCAAGATCGCACCAAAGGATAGAAACAAAAAAACCTTCGTGACTAAATGGGGTTGTTTTCAGTATATTATCATGCTGTTTGGACTCAGTAATGTGCCTATGATATTCTCTCATGTAGTTATAGTAGCATTTAAGGAGTTCATCCATAAGTTCTTGGAGGTGTATTTTGATGACTGGATGGTGTTTGGCTTAGTGAAGCACCATGTAGCAAGTCTACGCTTGATGTTGGATACATGCCATAGATACCAGATCATGCTGAACTTGAAGAAGTGTCTATTTTGTGTTCCCTTTGGGATCTTGCTAGGTCATGTGGTGTGCAAGCAAGGACTGATGGTGGACCCTGCCAAGATCGCAGTGATAGTGAATTTGGAGGCCCCAAGAAGTGTCAAGAAACTGCGTGCAACACTTGGACATATAGGATATTACAGAAAGTTCATCAAGGCTTATGCTCAGATTACCACACCAATGGAAAAACTGCTGAAGAAGGAAGCTACATTTTGTTGGGATGAAGAATGTCATTATAGTCTGGATGTATTGAAGGAGAAGATAGTCATCGCGCTGATTTTGGTTTTCCTAGATTGGAAAAATGAATTCCATGTACATGTCGATGCCTCGTGCATTGCGTTGGGAGTAGTGCTAACACAAGCTGATGAGGGAGAGATGGACCACCCTATAGCCTTCACGAGTAGGAAATTATCAAAGGATGAGAAGAATTACTCAACGACAGAGCATGAAGGATTGGCTATGGTATACACGCTTCAAAATTTCAGGCACTACTTGTTGGGAAAACATTTCAAAATGTACAGAAATCATTCTACCTTGAAATACCTGGTCAATAATCCTGTGTTGGGGGGGAGGGATTTGCCAATGGCTGCTTCTATTCCAGGAGTATGAATTTGAGGTGATTGTGAAGCCATGACGGTTGAATGCAGGACCTAACCATCTATTGCAGATTGAAACATGAGAGGAGCCTACTAATATGGAGGAAGGATTGCCTGATGCGTAGCTCTTCATAGTGAACGTATTAGATAATCACTTTGCAAATATTATCCACTTTTTGACTATAGGGACGACACTAGAAAGGTATAACAACCAACAGAAGAAGGAACTCGTAGTGCACATGGCATATTTCTCGGTGATTGAAGGACATTCATATAAGATGGTTGCAGACAAGATATAGTGACGATATGTGCCATAGTTTGAGTGGAATAGCATCCTCACTGAAGCTCATGGAGGAGCTGCGGGAGGACATTATGCAGGAAAGGAGACAATGGAAAATATTTTGTGTGCAAGGCTATGGTGGCCTACGTTGCATAAAGATTCTAAAGCATATTATAGGGCATGCGATGCATGTCAATAGATAGGTAGGCCATCGCGGAGGGACGAGTTTTCACTGAATCCTCAAGTATCGTTGCAGGCATTTGAAAAAAGGACAATTGATTTCATTGGGCCAATTCATCCCCCAGGGAAGAAGATAGGTGCATGGTATATCATCATCGTGACAGAGTATCTGAATAGATGGGTAGAGGCATAGCCGATGAAGGATTGTATAGGGGCTACAACAGTGAAATTATTGTTTGAATATGTGTTAACTAGATTTGGCTACCCGAAAGCGTTGATGAGTGATTGGGGTACGAACTTCCTAAATGAAAAGATCAGTGTGTTGACTAAAGAGTTCCAGGTTTATCATCAGAAGAGAACACCATATCATCCTCTCGTTAATGGAACAGTTGAGGCCTTTAATAAAATTTTGGAGAATGCACTGACAGAGATTTGTAATGCGCAGTGGAATGATTGGGATGTGTGCATACCTGCAATGCTATGGGCATACATGACTACTTTAAAAAATTTGACAGGACAAACACCTTTTCGAATGGTGTATGATGTAGAATTTGTGATGCCTATGGAATATATCATGCCTAGTCTACGCATAGCAGCTTTCAAAGATATGGCAGATTCTGAAGCCTTGGAATAATGGCTCACGCAGCTGATAACGCTTGAAGAAGATAGATTCTTGGCTAGATTCCATCAGAAAGTACAGAAGGAACATGAACAAGCATGGCACGATCAACACATCAAGTTGTGCACATTCAAGATAAATGATTTGGTCCCTTTGTATGATAGCAAGTTCACTAAGTTTCCAGGGAAATTTTAGATGCATTGGCTTGGGCCATATGTTATCAAAGAGATTACAAATGGAGGCACAGTTCAGCTCACGAAGATGAATGGAGAACCTTTTCCGGGAAGGGTGAATGGCAGCCGATTGAAGCCATATACAGGGGATCTGACTCAATGACTATATGAAAGTAGGATAGTCTTAGTGCTCCAGGAAGTTGTGAGGGAGCACGAACTATAAACTACACTGCCAGGCTGGGAGGACTCCGCGACAGGCAGGCTACACAGAAAATGGTGAAGTTACAATATAGAAGCTACACGAAGGGAGCTATGCTATGGAGGGAGGTGCCATGTAGCACAACTGGAAAGTGACCATTGGAGTCATTGTTCATGATTTGACAGCCAGAAGACGGTTAAGAGGAGCAGGCTGGTGGCATTTAAGGCTAAAATATTTGAAGATTTGCCACCTAAATAGAATTAATGATCGCATTTTGGGGGGAACAGTCGGATTTGAATTCAAAACCCCTATAAGTTACATGTGCCCATCCAACAAAGAACACTTTTCACACTTATATATTTTTAGCCGAGTTGTTTCTTGATTTCGAACTACTCATTCTTTGAGGACTTAGTCGCGAGCCAGACATTTTCCAATTTACTAGAGTTGAACCAAAAGTTTATCCTTGACACCATGTTAGGTACAAGCCCTACTGAGACTATGAGCACTAGGTGAGATATAGTGTTTGAAGGAGCTACTCCAGAGGTAGTGACTATGGAAGCCCTGGATCCTATGCCTACAGAGCCGAGGTCGCCTAGGCCGAAGCCTACACCTTTTCGAGAAACCTAAAATCTGAAGAAGGATAAACAGAAAAAGTCAATGCCTGTGCGTGAGTCACCTATGAAACATTCTGCAACTCAAAATCAAAAGAAAGACAAGCAACCTAAGAGGGTTGTCGATATAGAAGCCAAGGAAGGACAGGGCACTAAGGAAATTGACGCTGAGGGGGTGGAGCCCCTTACCAAATTCCTTGAATATATCCCTTCGCATAAGGGGAAGGAAAAGGTCACTAAGAACCTAGAATCAAATAAATTCGTCATCTTTACGCCCATGCTGTCGGAACAGGTCCCCTTTGAAGGTTGCGCCTTGCTTGGATCACCCTACCAGAGATGGAATATTGGGACATGGCATACCATGAGTGGTTCCATCACCTAGAAACCACAAATTATATGAAGCATGTCTATTACCTGGACTCATGCATCACCGATTTCGAAATGGTGAAATGGATTTGCGGAGTGGATAATTCTAGGTTATTGAACCTGTTGTGGGTTCCCCAATATCACCTCACCACTATAACATGACGTGTGTGTGTCAGTTGCTTAATCTAATCCTCGATGGGTGCTTATGGCTTGGAGGGCCCGTACCCATTACTGAAATGCTCATCCATAAGACCACGCACCTGCCACATGAGGGCTTGAATCCAGCCAAGGATTTTGGCAGAAAGGTAGGAAAAAAATATTTGGAGGATAAGTTGAAAAAGGAGTTTGCACTTGTGAAAAATCCACATGGATATTCAATCGCGTCTATCAATGATCCCGTGATATAGATTTCCACACAAATCTTAGAAGGAAAGGTAATGAGAAAGTGATGCGTGGATGAAGTTCCAGCACCTTTGGTATCGTTAGCTACATAATGTGCGAAGGGTGTGCAATTTAACTGGTTAAGGTATCTATGTAGCAAATTCCTTGCGAACTTCTGCGAGGTCCAGGATGAGACCAAACCGTTCCACTATGCATGGTTTTTTCTCTCCATCATTATTGGCTTTTTGGGGCCTGACCCAAATTAGAGTTAATTAGCCAAGAAAATCCCTATACTACTAGCCCTTTCGGCAACAGTCTTCAGAGCGCAAACTAAGGTCTCACTCGAAGCAGTATGGGGGTATGCTGGAACCAGGTTTTGCACCCTTGAGATGTCTGAGGGGTTGATTTAGTCCAACTGTGAATACCTCCGCGTAGGTTACTTTGCGCCCTTCCTTGGCCTGTGAGTCCTTCAGGTCCTGGTTATATTTGTCTTCGCGCAGCCCTAACCAAGGGCTATGGGGATTACATGCTACTAGAATAATGATCTACGCTATTTCCCCAAGTCACCTCGCAGATCTTATCTTCTTATAACAGTTAGTTATTTCCACATAAACAAATACTTTATATTATATTCACTTGTTCAACACCCAGAGCCTCACTCTATTTGTTAAAAGCCTCACTTTATACCAAATATACTTCAATGCATAAAACAAGAAAAGATACATAGAAATATGGTAAAACTTCTCTTTATTAATGCTTCCAACAGTTATAGACTCAACCTACCCTGCGCAATCAGTTGCATGGGTCCATGCACTCAGCTGTGGACAACTAGGCCTCTGTGCACTCAGCTACAGAGCCTTCTCCTACTCTATGACCCAAAGACACAACTCTACACTTCGACTCAATGCCTCATGGATTGATTTCCTCCCATGTCACTTTACACTTAGAGCCTCACTCTATTTATACAATCCCATGGTTCGCAGACCATGGGTAGATCTCTCAAACCAAAATTACTTTACAAAAATGAGGATGAACAACCCACTGACTCATTTACCATCTTCGAGCTCCGAGCCCACAAATCGCAAAGTCTTTACACCAGACTTAGTCAAAACTTGGGTTTTAAGCCCCAAAACTTGCATTGGGGCGATCCCACACCCAACAGGCCCCCAACATAAACATCATGACTCACCATCGAGTCACTCTATCGGTGCAGAGATCTTCACGCGGAGACCTCCCAACTCTACTTGGATTGATGCAAGGTCGACAGGGCACTGAGCAGCTGCTTGCTATATATATTGTACGCATTGTTTCGAGGCCGTGGTGTCAGAACTGCTCCCCTGTATCTATTCCTATGTCCCCTGCATCTGTGCAAGCTTGCCTTCAATTGTTGTGGTGATTACGAAGGCCTCATCGATCCAAGGTTGAACACGCGCCTTCAAAATCCTTCTTTGTGTCGTGCTATGTCTACATGCTCCTTAAGCACTTTGGCTTGTTGCATTCGTGCAAGCCTCTGTGTGAGGGCCACCATCTACGCAATCCCTTTGACATTGTCATATTTCTGTTGTAGCTCACGCGCCTCTATTTCTAAGTGTTGTATGTTCGGGTCCTCCTGTTGATTGGTTAGGGCCTTCAACTATTCTTCCAACATTTTGGTGTAGTCCCTCACTGCACTGCAGATCTACTCCATCCCCAATGTAATGGCATTAGCGCACTGTTCCCTTACCTCTGGAGGAGTTTAAGGCTGTGCCTTCAACTGCATCTTTGTTATCTGAAGGTTCATCTCTAGCTGAACCTTGGCCATTTCTTCTCGCACCTTGCGCACCCCTGCTGCTAATATCTAGAAGCGCACCTCTGCTAGTGCTTCTGCTGGGATGGCCAGCCCAAGGACCATCTTGCAGGCTTCTTGAATTTACCTCTACCATCTGCCTGTTCTGAGACATGACCTCATCGTGTTGTAAGATCAACTATTCCATGTTGATCCTCTGTCCACTCAACACCTGCAATGCATGACTCTCCCTAGCCCGCAGTTCTACAATAATCCATCCTGCAGAACATAGAGCATCTCCCGAGGGAGCGCAGCCATGTTGATCCCTATTCCTTTCAGTGTAATAACCGTAGGCATGTCAGCCTCATTTGTTGTAACCAATGCCCCTTCTGGCAGCACTATTGTGTTGCTCGTACGAGAGTGCAACATTTCCTCGGCTGCAGCTCTTCTTACTGCGAGGCTAGTCGAGAGAGTACCAACCTGAGTATTGATACCTGCAACTCCTGAATTTTTGCTCGGAGGGCCCCCAACACAATATGATTCTCCTCGACAAAGTTCTGGAGGGCCTCTATGGTGACATCATGCATTGTCTCTCCTATATCATGCAAATCCCCCTCAATAAGGGTGATTGGGTCGATAAATAGCTTAGATGCTTCTACATTCTTGCACGACCACATCCTCTCTCTTGGGCACTGGCGCTTCAATTGTGTGGACGTTGTCTATGGGTCCGCACCTCCCTCCTCTATCTCTATTTCCATCTCTTGCTCTTCCTCAGGCGAAGGCGACTTTTGGCCCTTGCGATGCTTCTCTGCTGCCTTCTGTGTTGCTACTGTGGCCTTTTGTTGTTCTTTTGATTTCAGCGCAGTGTCTCGCGCCTCGTGCACCTTTGCTATTGTTGCTTCTTTCCTTCTCTTTTTTGCCAACTGCACCATGTGCAGTTTTGCCTCCTCCTTCTTCTTCTGCATAGCAGACTTTTCCACCTCATAGATGTTTGGAGTGCGCCATTTCGGTGGCCACGTCTCAAGTATGTCAAAGATCACATCATCTGTGGCTATGTAGGGTAGTTCATTCCACTTCTTTGCAGTGTCCTTGCGTGCCTTGAGGTAGATGTGATGAAATTCCATTTTAAACTCTATGAAAATTTGCAAGTTGTTGTAGACAGTGGGTGATAAGCACAACTTGTGGTTAATCCCCATTCTGATGTTCATCTCCATGAACACCCAGAATATTTTACTATTGCGGATCCAGTTTGCATCTTTAGTGGCCCATAGTGAAGCGTACTTTGCGGTCTCCAGGATATCCCTTGCAATTGTGGGGAACTAGCTGTCCTCGGGAAATTCTCCAGCCACCATCACTATGGACAACATAAGTCATGCATAGTGGAAGGTTTTTCCTTGTTCCTAAGCCTCACAAAAATTCTCTAGGAACTCCTTGCACAAGAATTTAGACCAATTAAACTAGATCCCCTCTGCGCGCTGTTCAGTAAGTGCCACCACGGAAGTGGGCACCTTATCTGCACGGCACTTCCGCATGACCTTTCCTCCCAGTATCTGGGTCGCAACTCTGACTACCTTGTTGTTGATACTGGAGATTGCGTAGCCCCTTTTTTTCTTCTCCAGCTTGTATTTCTTTTTCATGGCCTCTGCGATGGCCAAATCACTGCTTTTACCCTCCGAAATGTCTGCGGGGTCTTCTCCTTTACACGAGAGTCAGGTAATTTGATGGATTAAGTGGTTCACGATGGGGATGGGATCCTCTAGTCACAAACACCCACCCTGCACTAGGCAAAGCAGCTACCTGATGATGAAGATAGTCACTGGGGTGTGATGGTAATGTGGCACCTAGAGCAGGTTCAACAACCCTGCCTTTTCGACCCTGTGTAACCACTTGCGCGGCTCCAACTCTATAATTGCCATCACAGTGTGATTCTTTGGCTTCATGAGGTGTGAGGTCACCAAGTGAGGGAATTTCTCGTGGTCAGTGAGATCCCACTCTTCGAATTTAAGCTTGACACCCTTCCCAAGTGCATTCCTTCAAAGATGATATCATCCAGGAGGAGCGGAGTCTGTAGAGAGCTCTTGCTCTCATCAAGGTACTTGTGCACCTTCGCCTTCCCCTTCCATGGAGGGACCTACACAGACATCTCGGTTAGAGGGACCGTGCCCTCAGTTTCTTCCTCCATGCCCTCGTCCTCGTCCTCTTCAATTATGATATCCTAAAGGTCTTATTCCTCCTCATCGGTTTCTAGCTTAACGGCTTTCGATTTTTCCTACATTGTTAATCTGGTTTGCAGTGCGTTTCGAGGGGAAACACGCACCAAAATCATTGGTTGTTTATCTTTATTTAGTCTTGGTGTGTGCGGTGATTTAGGGATTTCAACAACAATCTCGGTGCTCTCAGGGGAATCTTCTATGGTCATGGTCTGCGCAGCTTCTTCGGCAGCCATCTCTGTGATTTCCCTGGCTTCTTCAGATGCTGCCATCTTGTTTGTCTAGAAATCTCTCAACAAATCAATACTTAGGGCGCATGACAACTCAATTCACAAATGACCAAGTTCTGTTTACTAGGAAGCCCTTTGTAATTTATAGCACCTTTTGAATTTGAATTTGACATTGCCCCCCAAATCCAGTCCATTAATGCTCCCTTGGCGGCATATTTTCCCAAATCTTGTCTATAAAGCTGGTCTTAAATGCCTGCCGCCCACTCCATTTGGTCTCAATTCAAGCATCACATCATGAATAGTGATTACAACGATCACTTTCCAGCCAACCTACATAGTAGTGTATCCCCTCTTGCACGGTCCCAGACCTTTTGACACTTTGCTCCTACGTGCAGCCCCTACATCGCGTAGCTCTCGGGTAGAGCATTTTATAGTCCTGTGCCTCCTTTCAACTGCCTAGAGCGCTAAGACTATACTTCCCATGGCTAGTCAGGTGGTCGTGCCACCTGTATAGGGTTTCAACTAGTCATCCATCACTTTTCCTAGAAAAAATATGCCTTTTATTTTTACTGTATGCGTCACGCATTTTACCATCTGCATTGCGGCACCATGGTTGATTTATTTAGTAATATACAGTCCAATTCAAGGCATCAAGCTGATCAACTCATGGCGGTAGTCCCTAAATTTGTCACCATAGTCATGCGCGCCCTGTTTTTTTCACCTTGATTTTTTATGGAGAAAATGCTTCTTTATTTCTTCCTCAAGCTTCTTGACTTTCGCTTCCACTAGAGTGCTTTTTTCCCTTAAATGTACTCTTTCTTTCATGAGTTCTTGGAGCCTAAGATCACCATGCCAGATTTCTTCCTCAGGTCCCAAGCGTTCTTCTTCGTTCAGTTACATGATCCCTTCTTCCATGGCTCTGCGAACCATCATATCTACCGGCGCTGTTATGTGCAGACTAGGCATACTGTACTATATTGGGACTACAATATTTTCTCCATAGGCCAACCTAGAAGGAATCTGCCACATCAGTTTCTTCCACGTTGTCCGATAAGACCATAGAAATTCTGGTATGCACAGGTCCCAATCACTTCACTGCACATCATATACCCTATTCAATGCTTCGCACACTTCATTAAAGGCTTATGTGTGGGTAACCTTCTGCACACCCATTCTTTGCACACTTCATCATCCCAATTGGAGGGACCATTCGTGCAATTTCCTCACCAACACCTGCTTATTGAACGTGTTCCTGAATGCACAGTCCATGTGCATATGAGTAGGTTGTTTACCATATGCCTGTACCCACCTGGACAGATGTGTGCACAGATCATTTCGTCCATCATTCTTGTCTGTTAGTTGCATCTGAGGCTTCCCAAAATACATGTGCATCATTCTCCTGCATTTGCGCCAGTCCTCAAAACTTCCTTGGTGCGTAACCCACCACCTCACGGGCATAGCGCATAGTACCCATTTCAAAGCTTGAAAATGTTGCTGTTCTGGCAACTCCCTTTCAAATTTGTTCAAGAAAGCATCTACCTCACTTAACCCATCATAAGTAGGTAGATCCCTTACTTCTATTGATACATAGCATAGCGATATTGTCATCATGTTGTAGTTCAACATGGTTACCTCGTGTAACCAGTTCTACCATTGCTCTATCTCTTCATCCAAATCTGATGTATAGGAGCTTTCGTGCTCCCATGAGATTTGTCCATCCACGGTGGGATTTACCCAGTCTTGCTCTCGCGTAGTTATCTTGTAGATGTAGTCTGAGTCATCGTCACTTTAATAGTCACACACCAGCTCAGTGTAGTGCGATCCCTCAGCAAGATCCAAAGGTATGACTATGCGTAGAGACTTTTTCTCAAAAATCATCTTACACTTCTTTAGATTTATCACCCCATTCATGTCAGTGGCCCAATCGATTCCTAATAGCGTGGGGTAGGGATTGTTGTCATCAATAATCTCTATCACTTCAAAGTCTACTAGCGTGCTTTCCCCTTTAATATCCATGGTGATTCCCTACAATCTTCCCATAAGTATGATCTTTTGCTGGTTTGCCATTCACAGCTGGATGTGAGACCATTACAACGTAGGCCATCCCATGCACTCCCATGTCTGCTTCGGCAGAATGTTCATGTCCGACCCTAGGTCCAGGATTACTTGGGCCATCTCATATTCTCCAATCTGTGCGGTTAACCTCATTTCCCTTCCCGTCCTCGTTGCATGCTTTCCAATCTTTCAGACTACGCATGGCTCTCCTGGCACGGTTCCAGCGCATCTGTGAATGAGTTTCTACAATCCCTTTACAGGCTTACTCTCATGTAGTAGCTTCATGAATGCTTCTAGGAACGTCGTGAGCATCAATGCGTCCATTTCTGGCTTTGGTCTGTCTTTGCTTCCTGAAGTGGAGGCATCAACAAAGCTCTTCCTAACTTCCATGAAGGTTTCGTTAGCGCACTCCAAATCAAACTCAGGTTCTTTCGTCGGAGCCTTGTCAACCCAAGTACTATCTTCAAGTTGTTTTCCTTTATCATCTCCTCTCGTAATTCCACTTTGGAGCACAATTTTCACATTAGGTTCTTCCTCGCGTGGCTCAGACCTCATCATGTGCAGGTTCTGATTCGAGGGAGGATGGAGTGCTCCCTTGTCTCTCAACCTCGTTATCAGTGTGGGACAATCCTCTGTTTCAAGATCAAACAAGGTACAATATAGACATGATGGACCCATTGGATTTGTACAATCACGGGAATAATGTCCTGGTCCCCCACAATTGTAACATATTAGCTATCTGCGACCTCTTCCAGGTCCTCCTCCACCTTGGCCTCGTCCGATCCCTTGAAACTCGGTTCGTGCCACTCCTGCATTCTGGTCAAGGGGCCGCATTTCAGCCTGAACTCTGTAGGTGGGAGTCCTATCCATCATTAGCTCATAGCTTCTACAGGTGCACTCATCATGTCCAACCGATCTACAAAAATTACAGAACAACTTTTGCGAATTCTGCATGTACTTCTACAACAAAAGAAAGTTGTTCGTAGCATGCTTTCCTCCTATTTGACAAATCGCACACCATAAATCAGGTGCCACGTTAGGTCCTGCTTGTGCCTCTGGTCTTAACAACATCAGTCCTCCACCCACAAGGTAATTCGCAAACACTAGGCAGTGGTCCTTATCACGACCCTGATCCTTACCTTTAACACACCATACCTCTTCGCGCACTTCTGGGTGAGCTGTCTTGTCCTATTTCAGACTCTGCATCTCAAGGCATGAGTTTTTCAACTGTGTGTGGATCTGCTGAACTCGCAGGTTAGGATCCTGTATCGGGGTCTCATGTAGCCTCATCATGATCTACAAGGCCTCTACCTGAGTTGTTAACCTCTTTTGTGACAACGCGTTCCTTAAATGTGGTGTTAGTGATGCTACAAACCATTCACAGTGTTGTCCATCCATCAGTCATATTAGCTTTGCGAATTGTGCACTTCAGTCTCTGATCCAACTCCTAAGGAGTCTCGCCAAGTAGCATTGTGATCTCCTTGAACCCAATGATTGACTGCGCATCTGACTTTGGCTTGCTAAATTATTTGTTCAACGCAATTTGGATATCCGTGATCCCAACATTTAGATTGTCATTAGAATGATTAATATACCAGGTCAACATGCGATCTTGCAAAGCGCTAACCAATGTCACTTTCTTTATACTATCCTCTATAACTCCCTGCACTTCCCATACGGCCTTTATCATGAACCAAAACTGGTCTGGATCTTCATTTCCTACTACTTTGAACACCATAAACTTTATCACACTTGCCATATTGCTTCGCGGTTGCGGAGGTGGCATGGGTGAAGATGGGGATGAAGGCAGTGAAGCTGGTGGTGGTGTGGGTGGGGGTGGTATGCGTGGAATCCTGTGCCTTATCAAATTTATCGCACTTCTTGGTGAGACCTTCACAAGCTCTTCCTCGTCCCCTCGTGGAGGTGAAATCAAGGGGCTAGTTTCTAGTTTTTCACTACCTTCTTTTCTATAAATTCTCCCACTTCGCATAGCCCCGAACATCAATGTATTCACAAAATCTTCTTTTCACACAGTAGCATTTTAATCCAAGTGTTCAGAGACTTAATGTAATTACCTCGCAATCCTTTGAGAAAGTGTCTCTCTACCTCGTTGTAGCTTACCGTAGTGTTTACTGCGAACTCAGTAATGAATCGTCCTATAATTCGATCGAGCTAGTGATCAACAAGGTGCATGATCTTATCCTATGATGCTTCCAATCTGTGCAACAACTCTGGGGTCCACATAATAGGATTGTCGAGCTTGCACCTTCCTTGGCTATATTTTATCTTTTTGATCTACTCGTACATCTCAGTAGGGAAAGATGCGAAAAATATTTGTGGATCTCTGTCTAGAGGTAGCAGTCTAACCACTCTTCTTTTGACAGTTGTAGATTCCTGTTCTCCTGCATCGCGAACTCATGAATTCTTCTGTCCAGCCAACCTTCAATTTCTTTCTTAGTTGGATTCCAGTGATACGACATCAGACATCTCTATGCAGATCCAGGTCCCAAAAACAGAACCATTTGTTGGCTTGTTGGGGCCTCACCCAGGTTTGGAGTTAATTAGCCAAATAAATCCTTGTACTATTGGCCCTTTCGGAAACAGTCCATAGAGTGCGGACTGAGATATCACTCGAAACAGTATGGGGGGATGCTGGAACTAGGTTTCTGCACCCTTAAGATGTCTGAGGGGTTGATGTAGTCCAACTGTGAATAATTTTGCACAGGTTACTTCACGCCCTTCCTTGGCCTGCGAGGCCTTTGCGGCCTGGTTATATTTGTCTGCATGCAGCCTTGACTAGGGGCTGTGGGGCTTTCGCGCTGCTAGAGAAGCGATCTGCGCTATTTCGCCAAGTCACCCCACAGATATTATCTTCTTATAATAGTTAGTTATTTCCCCATAAATAGATACTTTATATTATATTCACTTATTCAGCACATTAATCATATAAGTTTTCTCATTAAATAAATAGTAAACTTGCAATTCATACCCAATATACTTCAATGAATAAAACCGGAAAAGATACATAGAGATATCGTAAAAATTCTCTTTATTAATGTTTCCAACAGTTACAAACTCAATCTGCCCTGCTCACTCAATTGCAGGGGTCTGCGCACTCAGCTACAAACTACTAGGCCTCTGCTCACTCAGCTCTAGAGTCTTCTCCTACTCTACGACCCAAAGACATGACTCTACACTTTGACTCAATGCTTCATGGGTGGACTTCCTCCATTTGTCTCTTTACACTTATAGCATCGCTCTATTTATAAAATCCCATGGTTTGTAGACCATGGGTAGATCTCTCAAACCGACATTACTGTACAGAAATTAGGGCAGAAAACCCTCTGACTCATTTACCATCTTTTCGCTCCGTGCACACAAATCATGGAGTCTTTACACCGGACTTAGTCAAAACTTGGGTTTTAAGCCCCAAAAATTGCCTTGGGGGGATCCAACACCCAACAATCGTATTGGTCGCATGGGAGTTGCTAGAGGACAAGAAGTTTCCTCCATTGAAGGAAGGGTTGTTGGAGGCTGCTCAATTTTCCTCCTTAAGGGCCACGAAGGACCCTGCGCAAGTTACCGAAACAAAGATCTTCTAGATGTTGATGAATATGAGTCTTCACATGGCCATCAATCAGCAGCCAAGGTTGTCCCCAACCTTGTACGAGAAGTTGTGAGCATATGTCGCGTTCAAAGCTAACTTCCACCACATCTACATTTAGGTGCGTAAGGATCCACAATAGAAATGGTACGATTTACCATACTTGGTCATAGATCATGACATTCAGGAGGTGATCAAGCGCTGGCCAGCAGAGTGGCACGCCCTATTAGATTTGGATGCTGGAACTAGTAAGGGCATGAGCAACTCAGCTAAAAAGAAAAGGAAGGATGTAGAAAAGTAGGTTGCACAGAAGTTGGCCATGCAGCAGAAGAAGGAAGCCATAGAGAAGGCTCAGATGGAGGAAGAGCACCCTATTAAGGAGCAGCCCGAGCAAGAGCAACACGAATCACAGAGGAGCAGTAAATCCCCTTCACCTGCGATAGAGGAGGAAGAACAATCTGAACAAGGTGGCAATGGAGATGAGGGGTAGAGAATCCCATTTCGACTAAGGAAGCATGGATAGGAGTAGCAGGAGGGTCCCCGCAAGAAGAAAAAATTAGATAAGGTGTAGAGTGATCCCATGGTCTTAAACGAGGGCGATCTCGATGAGATCGATGACAAAGTCTAGGATTTTGAACAATAGTACATGCAGACATTGGGGAGCGTCCAAAAGGATCTACGCAATCTGAAGATCCAAACCAATAGGATACAGGTGGGCGTAAGTCAAGAGAGTGCAACATAAGTGAGCCTAACACTACGGACAAGTCAGGTTGTAGAATTGGTAAGGAGATTGGACCTTCGCATAGTTGCCTTACCAAAAGGGTCCTTATGCGTAGAATCAACTGATGATAAAGTCATCCTAAGTACCCTTAAGGAAATCATGCTGAACATTGTAGTGCTCCCTAATGAATTTCTTCATGTGCTGTAGATAGGGGTGACAGAGGAGTTAAGAGCTTGGGAGTAGAACATTCTCAATTTGATCAACAAATACCAGGTGAGCAACGAACATATTTTCACCTAGAAGACGTAGAAATTAAATGAAAAACAAACAATCCAAGCACAGAGCTATAGGCTGGAGGCCGTGGTAATAGAGGCATGCAGAATAGTGCCGGAGTTGCACATCCGAAAGGATGCAAAACCGGAAGCCAAGATCTGGAAATTAGCTGTAGGAGTATGCAAGGCGAAGGTAGAAATCGGGTGAGTTCAATTCAAACTCAATATGAAGATCACAGAGCTGCAACTTAAAGTACATTCTACCACTTTGCCATAATCTAGAGAGTATTGTGGAGCCGCCATCAAGGAAGGGATGACCACTTTAGATGCTGTAGTCGTTGACTGCACAACCTTGTTTGAATAGGTGATGGAGTTGGTAATGACTCTGCAAGAAGACCAAATCCTGCAAATCTTCAATATAGATATTTGTGAGCTCCAAAAGTAGTACGATGAGATCAGGGTGACGATGTGTTCAATTGCTATAGCACAGGGCCTCGCCTGTTGAAAATGCAACAAGATGATGGAGCTTAGTGGAAAGGAGTCGCCTTCACTAAGTGGGCCCGCAGGCTATTTTTGGCGCAAAGTCTATTTTTATACTATGTCTATTTTTAGACATATGGATCATGGTCTATGAGTTGCAGGATGCTGTTTATGGATGATTGGTCATGTTGGGAAAAATAGATGGACTTCTATTTTTGGTTCACAGCGGAGTGATCAGAGTCTATTTTTAGACTGCCAGGCTAAAAAGAGAAACAGTCAAATATTATTAGCCCTTAGTAATATTTGGACTCTAAACATTATCTTATTCTCTTGGAGCACTTCAATTCAAGCTATAGATGTGGCACAGGCAGCTAAAAAAATGAATCACGTGGTTTCTTATGTGTTAGTTGAGCTATTGCATGGAGGACTTCAGTTAGAACTCATGCATGTGAGTTCTGTGGAGTTGGATGTGGAGTTGATGGAGTTATGTTCAGTTTGACTTAGTTGAACTAGTTGTATTTAGTCTGACTAAAGAATACACTAGTGATGATTTGTGTGAATTAAATATTAATTAATTCACTAATTATTAACTCATAAAGAAACTAAATAATACATCAGTTAACTTAGTGCATGGACAGTTCAACAGAGACAGGTGTTAGAGGTAAGTGAAAGGGTGAGTTGTGACTATCAGTTGTGCATGATATTGTGCACATTCATGGATTCAGTAATGCCAATGAGGATTGGGCAGTGTGGGCCAATATCAAGGCAATTTTAGCTTGTGCTCACGTGATTGTCTTGCAGGATTGTGCAGTGGAGGCAGGCAAAGCAGTGGAGGAGATTTGAACCTATGACTTGTTCGGATCTGAGCTAGTTTTGTGTGTAACAGGTGGAGATAGTGTTGGATACTTGTGAGGAGTATTGTACTATGTATTGTTACATGTTATCAATCATTAATATATAGATAGTGTGGGGTTTTCAGCTGTAATATTTCCCCTGGTTACATACTCTGTTAATTTGTGCATGCGATTGATGTTTCATTGTTTTTTATGCTTCTAAATTGATGATCAACGTAGAGGAGATTATGTATTGTGCATGTATTCTGCAATAGTGTATAATCAGGATAATCTCTGTGAATAAGTGTTTATTATTCAAAATTTCTACATGGTATCAAAGTTGGTTGATTTGTAGAAAAAGTTCTACGGGATATCAAAGTGAGAATTGATCATCGGATCTATTATTCAGAAAGTGTTTACATTTTATCTCTTTAGGTAGAGTTTGTAATTAGGCCAAGTAGCCTCTGGATTCATCCTTCTTTTGGAAGGTGAGATATCCAGTGAATGCGCATACAGTTGATCTCTGTACAAGAAATACTTTGTTCTAACGAATTTTAGATCAGAAGCGGTTGAGTTTTGAGCTAGTGGAATGGCGCTCAAGGATAAACTCAGAAACATCTAAGTGTGAGAATGGAGACAGTATGCCCCAGTATCTCAGGAAGTTCACCCAATGCCGGGATGAGTTGGGAAGTGTGGGGGTGACTATCGATGATGAGGACTTGGTGAGCTTAGCTCTCCTTGGTCTTCTGAAGAGTTGGCATTCCTATCAGGGCTCTGTCAATGGTCGAGAGAAATTGCCAAGTTGGGAGAGACTTTGGTCGGATCTTATGCAAGAGGAGATCAGACAGAGCACCAGAGATAGTTCTTCGTCCATGCATGATGAGGAGAACTGTGCCTTAGTGAGTAAGGTGAAGAAGGGGAAGGAGAAGGGTTCTCTTTCTGAATCTAGTTCTTCCAATGATGGGAAGAAGGTTGACCAGTCAAAGGTGAGGTGCTTTCGTTGTCATGAGTTGGGCCATTATGCTACTAATTGCCCAAAGAAGAAGTCCAAGAAGGGATCCGGGGAAGGATCTGAAGGTGAGGCACTTGCTTCATAGTTCGAGTTGGATTTCACACTCTTCGCATGCATGGTTTCATCCATGGTGGGAAGTGGTTGGTTTCTTGACAGTGGATCTTCTTTCCACATGACTGGTGACAAGAGTTTGTTGAGTACTTTGGAGGAGAAAGATCTCCAGATAGTCATAGCGATGGGTAATGATGAGAAGTACAGTGTCTCAGGTGTAAGCACAGTTATTTTTTAGAGGGAGCATGGAGCTCACCTTACCTTGACTGATGTCAAGTATGTACCAAGACTGGAGAGAAACTTGGTGTCGATCGCAATGCTGGAAGACAAAGGCTGTGATGTAGTCTTCAGTAAGGGAAAGGTTTTCCTTAGACACATCATCACTAGACAGGTGAAGCAGATTGGTTCACGGGTCAAGAACCTGTATGCTCTTGAGGTGCAAGATGCATGCAAAGCCTTGAGCAACGAGGCAACTGATGGTGAATTGGTGGTTGAGAGGGAGCATATATTACCTCTTAACATGTAGAGCCAAAAGAAGTCTCAGACGATTGTGGAGAAGCCACGATTGGTGCAACAACTTCAGGAGGTTGTGGAGCAGCCACAACAAGGGAAGCTAAGAGGAGATCGAGTAGAGACATCTACTCATGCAGAGACCTCCAGTAGGGGGAAACTTCAAGCCAGTGGACTGAGGGATCGCATGCAGCCATACCTCCAGGTAGGAGGTGGGGTGATGTGGATTGATCGTCCCAAGGAGGAGGGGCAGGATCCTTGAGGTACCCAACCTCTTGTATGAGACCTTCCTACGGGAGCCCCGATGTGGAGTAGCAGGAATTGACTGAATGGGTAGAGACAGATGTAGATGGAGCAGCAGAGAGAGTGATAGTGCAGGGAATCCTAGGACAACGCATAGCTAGCAGGCTACAGTAATGCGAGAGGCACAAGTGTTTTGCATAGTGCTAGGTGGCACAGAGAAGTGTGCAATGGTGCGAGATGCATGGAGATGTTGCAGTAGCACAGATGTAAGAGAGGGAGCACTTGTTAGTAGCAGGTAGAGCTTCAGCATCAGAGTATGTTCCTAGCCCAACGGAGTGGTCAGTTGGGAGTGTTTTTGTTCCAAGTGTTGTTGGAGCAAGTGGACTGGGCAAATGTGTTGCATGCAGAACATTACAGTTGCAGGATAGGGGTGCTTAATTTATGGTGCGCATAAGTGGCTGATTCATCTATTAAGGGTACGCAAAGACCTATCATAGACCTTTGTGAAGGTCTAGAGGCCGTTTAAAGGAAGTTATAGTGCTGAGCCTAGGGGCTTATAGATCTGTGCAAAGGCAGATCTAGGGAAATAGATGACATCACACTGATCACTGGGTATGGAAACTTGGTTCTAGCATCCCCCCATACTGCTTTAGATGAGACTTCAACCTGTGCTATGCGGGTTGATGTCAGAAGGGCTAGTAGTGTAGGGTTTTGTTTGGCGCAACTAACTTTGAACCTAGGTTAGGTCCCACTAAATATAATAATATTACCATTTCAATTGCAAGTGTGATAGAATCCTTTTTCAAATATACACATCAAAATGCTAGAAATGTAATGAGAAATTAATCCAGACCACTGTTAATTACTTATTAAAATTTAATTAGTAATTTAATTTGTTTTTTTTAATTATCAATTACTAACAATTTTGAAGTTTGCATATCATTATCGATATGTACATAGATTTTAAAGTTTCGAGATTTATGGATTGATAGAGCTCCGAACTTAGGGTTACATAGGAGCTCGATCGAGAGTTATTTTTAATGCTTGATCGAGCTATTTTTTTAATTCTCAATGATCTCGACCGAACACTTAAAAATGGCTCAATCGAGTGCTTAAAATTGCTTGATCAAGTATCATTGTTTCACCAAAACGCACCCTCATTTTTCTAAAAAGTGTAACCCAACTCCATGCTTTCACCCAAAATAAGAAACAATATACCTTCAACACTAAAACACATTATGAATGGAATTTAGTTGTGAGTGGAGGTTTCTTTTATCTGGAAGAATTAGGCTACAAAAAAGATGAGTAAAGAAGCATCGATGTTCATATTTATGAGAAAAAAATGCTATCCAAATCTGGATTGATCATTATATTATATTTCATCCATCGTGATGCTTTCATAGTGGAAAAACTGGATGATTGAGCTCAAAAGACCATTTTTACTGTCAAGTCCTAGTTTGGTGAATTAGGGTTTGAAATATTCTAGAAGTAGTTTGAGGCATCAAATGAATTTTTTTTGGGTAATTTTTTTTTTGCTTAACCATGAAGCATTTGACACTATTCTACACATAGATATCTTTCCAAAAATGCAAGAATCGCCTCAATCATACTGTTTATACAAAATTTATTCCACATGGAAGTTGGCCTTCTTTTTTTTTACCACTATAATTTGTGAAGATGCCACATCAACCCCCATTACTTGTGGAAAATTGATTAACTACATGATCATGATGAAGAAGACTCTAGAATATTCCTTATTATAACTCTAGTTGAGAGTTGAAGGAGTCGAACTTAATCACTAGTAGGCTATCAGGTTGTGTTATAATTGGGCCACTAGGAGGAAAATATGTTCCATTCTATTTGAGTGCATTTTGTTCCATAGTCAAATATAGTAGCTAAGAGTGGATAGGGATAGAGAAAATAGAGAGGATTCATGCACTGTAGCAACACACAAGCCACATGCATCACTTCTTTGTACTTGCATCCATTTTTCATTCAGAGAAAGAGTAGAGAAACCTCACATTCTAGCTGGGTTTTCTCTTGAAAGAGTTTCGTAGGTTATATCTTGTGTTAATTTGTGGTTTATGTGTTTTATTTTTTCCACATAATCATAATTTACATGCATGTGAAATAAAAAAGAATTTCTAGATCCATAAATTTAAGTAGAAAGAAAGCATCATAGTGTAGATTTTAGATTTTCTAATATATTTTAGATCTCTTGTGATGAATTGTCCAAGTGGAATATCCATGGTAGTTTACAAATTGTATCCTTCTTGATATTTGAGCTTCCAACCATGTATTTATGTGCATGCTTCAAATATTAAATGCAACATTTGTAGTAATCCCTATAGAATGGAAAAGATGTGTAGAGAGAGAGAGAGAGAGAGAGAGAGGAATATTAATGTAAATAGTGGGACATAAATCCAATTATACTGGAAAATGCCTCATTAGTTATCCAAGGAATTCATAAAAGGCCAATAAAGGTGCAAAAATCCACAACAATGAGGTGAAAGTCTAGACAATTGATACATTCATTCCCATATTTTGTTGTGATAAAATTTGTAGCCTTTTCTCTCATGGTTATCCCTGCTATCTCAATCATATTCCTATTTATTAGATCGTAGTATCTTTCAATCCCATACTTTTCACCAATGATTCTATACCACTTATTAGCTTGGATTACTCCTACCCACAATCCTCATTACATTAAGGGAACCAATCCTAGTAGTAGTCATATATCAATACTTTGTCTTGATTTACTTAGTTTGAAGAATAATCTACTTCAAGGTTGGTGGTTGTCCTAATTCACCTTTCATTCTTTAATGAAGCAATCAATCCTTATAAAATAGAATATATGATCCAACAACTTATGGAATGACTGGTAGCTTTATAGATTATTGTAATTTTTAACTTTGTACAATTAACCATGCAAATGGATTCTCAATAAAATAGATACAATTCAAAACACATAATTTTACAAACACATTTTATCTTGGAAACCAAAAATCGGGAAAACAAGCAAGTTTTTCACTTTGTTTTTTGTTATGTTTTTTGTACAGTATATTACAATACAATATAAATCCAGTGGCATCTGAACTTCCATTCCAACCGTAGTTCCAAAACCAAAACTAAAAAACCATGGGAAAAACCACCATGCAGCATAAAACTTCTTTTAGCAAAATTATGGGCTGAAAACCATAAAAAAATTGAATGCAAAAAACCACCCATTTTTTCAAGGTGTTTCCTTAAAACTCATATAGGGGGGCTCCTACCCCCTTGCATACCCCCAAACTAAGGGGTACTAAACAAATCGCCCTATAACCCCCCATTGTTCTTGGTGCATATAAGTCATGAAAAGAATATAACACATGCCCAAAATTCTCCCACTTGTCGTTTTCCTTGCACACAAGGGGCCAAAGGAGTACATAGTCAACAGTTCAAGGTAGTAATTCCAATTGTTTCTCTACACTAAGAGAAATTTTCAGTTCTCACAAATTTTGTTAATGCATCTACAACATTCTTCAAGTTGTCAACATTTTCTAGAAACACCTTCTTTTCTTCGATAATATCTCTCAGAAAGTGATACTAAACATCAATATTCTTTATCTTCGAATGATAAGTCAGGTTATTCACCAATAAAATTTCACTTGGGTTGTCATAATCTATCCTTATATCTTGTTGTACCAACCCCATACCTAAACATAATATCTGTAACCAAATTGATTCCTTGCTTGCATGAGTGGTGTCCATGTGTTCAACTTTTGTAGTTGAAAGTGCCACTACATACTATCTCTTTCTCATCCAAACGATAACTCCTCCAAATAGGTTAAGCACATACCCACTTGTATATTTTTTATGATACAAATTACTAGCTTAGTATGCATCAAAAAATCCATGTATGCCTAACATTTTGTCTTGTCTAGTGTTCCCCAGTAGCACAAATTATTATTAGTAGTTCCACATAGATACTTGTAAACCCTCTTTACTATTGTCCAATGCTCCTTCTATGGTTTTAACATATACCTACTCAATACTCCCACTGCATGTGAAATATATATTATTTTAAAGACCATTATGTACATCAAAATTCCAACCACATTGGAATATGAAACATGGGAAATTTCCTCTTCCTCTTCTTTTGTATTGGAATATTGATTTATAGATAACTTTACACCTACAGGAAAAGAGACCTTCACTAAATTACTGTCCAACGTATTAAAGCTCTGCAATATTGTCTCAATATACTTCCTATAATTTAACTCAAGTTTCCTCTTTTCCCAATCTCTTTTAATTTCCATGTCCATAATGAAATTTGTATCCCCAAGATCCTTCACATAAAATTTATAAGACAATTGGATTTTCACTCCCTAGATGATTTTACTGCCATTTCCAATTAGCAACATATCATATACATACAAGACTAAATATATAAGACAATCACCAAATAATTTAAAATATACATAGTCATCTTCTTTTCTCCTTGTGAAGCCAAGTCCCTATATATATGTATCAATTTTTTGATACCACATCCTTGGTTATTGCTTCAACTTATCCAAGGACTCTTTCAACATGCATACAAAATAGTTCTCACCCTTCAAAACAAATCCTTTTAGTTGCTTCATATAGATCTCTTCTTCCATATCCCCATGTATGAATGTTGTCTTCACATCCATATGTTCTACCTCAAAATAAAGATCAACAACAACATATAAAATAAATATAATAGAAGCTAACTTTTCAACAAGAGAAAACATATTACCAAAATTAATTCCCTATACTTGGGACAAACCTTTTTCTACTCACCAAGATTTATATTTCTCCACATTTCCTTTTGCATTCAAATTCTTCTTAAACACCCATTTGTTACCAATGGGTTTTCTTCTAGCAATCAACTCCATAATATCCCAAGCTTCATTCTTATCCAAGGCTGGCATTTCTTCAACCATGGCCTTTTTCTAGAGTTTTCCATCCTCTAAATCCATTGCCTCCCTAATAGTTCTAGGATCATCATCAGTAATAAACAAAGTGGAATTTGAATAGACATCATATGGAGTATGCATTTATAACTGCTTTATTTCCCAGAAAGATCTCCTAAAAAGAAAAGTATGCGATTCTTCTTCTTGTGATTCCTATTATTCTGTAGAGTTTGAATCATCATACTTTAGTTCAAACTCTATCTTCTCTGGTTATTTCTCCCTTGGTAGGAATTCCTATTTGATAACATATTTTACTTCTCTAAATACCACATCTCAACTTTACAAAGCCTTCTTTGTTCCTAGGTTCCAATGCTTGTAACCTTTTAAACCATATTCGTAACCAATAAATATGCACCTTTCAAATTTTCTATCCAGCTTTGTTATTTCTTCCCTTGGAACATGTACATATGCATCATAGTGAAATATCCTAATATGTGTGAGAGATGTCTTCTTACTAGTCCATATCTCATGTGGAGTCTTATCATCCAATTCTAATGAGGGTGATCTTTTTACCAAGTAACATGCAATATCCACTACCTCTGCACATAATTCTTGTCCTAACACAACACCACTCAACATGCTTCTTTCTTTCTCCATCAATGTCCTATTCATCTGCTCGACAACTCAATTTTTTGAGGGGTGTATGGGGTATTCTTCTTCCATGCTATACCACACTTTTATATAATTATTAAAATTATTTTTTGCAAAAGTCTCCACCGTTATCCATCCTCAAATCCTTTGTTTTCTTCTTTGTATAATTCTCCACGAGAGCCTTAAATTATTTAAAATTTTCAAAGAATTTAAATTTCTTCCTAAGGAAATATATCCATGTATTCCTCAAGAATTCATCTATAATTGAGATGTATCACATAAATCTGGTCCTAGTTATGGAATCGACACAGATCCAAGCACATCACTATGCACTAGCTATAATATTCCCTCTTCCCGCTTAGCACCAAAGGATAATCTCACCCGATTCTACTTCCCATTTATTAAATGATCACAAAAATCAAAATCCAAAGATAAATTAGACATACCTTCTATCATACCACTACTATGTAGTATTTGAAGGCCCTTCTCTTCGTTGTGTCCCAATTTTTTATGCCACAACATAACCTTTTCTCCTAAAGTTGCAAGGATTTTTCCTTCTTCTGCTCCACACTTAAGAACAAGAGAACTCTTGTACCTAGCACTAATATTTATTCCCAATATCTTATACACATTTATAATCCAAGCTCCCCTCAATACTACCATTTCTCCTTGAACCATCCAACATATATCCTTTTCAAACACTAATTTTACACCTACATTGCTCATCTTGCTTACATAATACAAATTTCTTGCTAATCCTAGGATGTGTAAACACTACGGAGTGTACTAATCCTTCCATCCATGATCTTCAAACTTAATTTTCCTCGTCCTATGATTCTAGCTCTTGAGTTGTATCCTAAGAAAACATCACCACTATTGAGTCTTTCATACTCACAAAACCACCCCTTGTGAGGAGTCATTTGAAAAGATGCACTTGCGTTAATCAACCATTCCCCATTATCTACCTGTGTACTTGAAGAATCCAAGTACCAATCCCCTCCTTCATTCGAGGAGTTTTTTTTTCTAGAGAAGGAGCATCTTCAGATCCCTTCCCTTTCTTTACAATTTTGCCTTTATAGTCTTTGTTGTAATGCCCTTTCTTTCCACATCTCCAACATACCTTTACGAAAATTCTTGGATATTTCAATCTTCCTCTTGATTTAGATCTCTCACTTGAGGACTTATTTCTATTTATGTTTTCAAAGCATCCTCTTACAAATAAGGAATCTCCATTCCGGCTCTCCATGTTTTTCCATTTCTTCTCCTCTAACAACAAGGATGATAATATTTCATCAAATTTTAAGTTAGTTGCATGATCACCTATGGAAACAACCACACTTTCCCATGAGTATGGTAGAGAACAAAAAAAATAATGCACTTATCCTCATCTAAAACCTTATATCAATAGATAAAAATTGGCTTGCCACATTATTGAAGGTGTTTAGATGCTTTGTCACCAAGTCTCCATCCTTGATCCTCAGGTTATTCATCTTTTTTGGTAGGTGTAGAAATTTTGAATAATTTAACACATATTCAATGGAGATTATCCTGATCATGTACTATTGCGGAAAACATACACAATACATAAGCTCCTCTACGTTGATCATCAATATAGCAGCATCAATAACAATAAAACATCAAGAGCATTCACACATTAACACAGTATGTATCCCGGGGAAAGCATCTCTCTAAAAACCCCAACTATCTGTATATTAATGATTGAGTCATGTAACATTACACAACATAATACTTCTCACAAGTATCTCCACCTATGTTACACAAAATACAGCTCAGATTTGATCTCCAAATCTCTTCCACTGCTTGCCTGCCTCCACTGCTCAATACCTGCTCAAGAACTGATGAGAATGGCTCACCAAACTCGTTTTTCACCTACAAAATAGTCACTCACTCTTTGTTGGACGTGAGAACAAGCTATAATGTGGGAAAATACGTGAGAAAACTCATTGGCATACTCAATCCCTTGATTGTGCAAGATCTGGTGCACAACTATCGTCACAACTGATAGCAATCTGATTCTCTACCACCTGTCCCTGTTGAACTGAACATGCACTGACATGCAACTGAGTTAACTAATGTATTCATTAGTTGTATTATGAGTTAATAACTTGTGAATTAATTAATAACTAATTCACCCAACTCACCTCTAGTCTATTTTCCAGTTAGACTAAATACAACCAGTTTAACAAAGCTAAATTGAACACAACTCCATCAACTCCACAATCAACTCCACCAAACTCAACTGATTGAGTTCTAACTGAATTCATGCATGCAAGAACTCAACTGACTCATAAGAAAAGCGTATTTCCTTCTGACAGCTGCATGTGCCACCTCTGTAGCTCAAACTGAAGTGCTCCAAGAGAATAAGATTAAGTTTATAGTCCAAATATTATTGTGAGATAATAATATTTGACTTTTCTATTTTTGACAGCCAGTCTAAAAATAGACTTTGATCACTCACACTGTGATCACTCACACTTTCATCAAAAATAGAAGTCCATCTACTTTTTTCCCAACTTGATCAATCATCCATAAACAACAACCTGCAATCCATAGACATGATCCATATGTCTAAAAATAGACTTGCACCAAAAATAGCCTGTGGGCCCACTTAGTGAAGGCGACTCTTTTCACTAAGCTCCATCATCTTGTTGCAATCTCAACACTCCCTCTCGACAAGATATGGATTATCAGCAACCCCTATCCTGCCTCGGTGGTACTCGAATTTGCTCCTGGTGAGAGCCTTTGTCAGAATATCAGCATCCTAATCCTCCGTTGGAATGTACGAATGTAACATGATCCTCCGCTACACACAATCTCTGATATGATGGTACCTGATGTCAATATGTTTAGATCTATCATGAAATACAGGATTAGCTGATATTTTAATGCAACTCTGGTTATCACAGTAAATCATAGTAGGATCCAAATGAGAACCAAAAAAACCAACTAGGATCTTCCTCATCCATATAGCCTCGCATGCAGCCAAACTTGCTGCCATATACTCGGCCTCCACTGAACTAAGTGCCACGGATCTCTATTTCTACTGTACCAAGAAACTACTGTTGATCCAATACTGAAGACCCCTCCTGATGTGCTCTTTCTGTCTGTTGGGCTCCCTGCCCAATCTGCATCCGTGAAGCCACATAGCTTCACCTCATCCTCCTGTCTGTACCACAAACCATATCCCGATGTACCTCTCAAGTAGCGCAATACATGCTTTCCCGCCTTCCAGAAGAGCTTGGTAGGCTTAACCATAGCTTGTGACAACTGGTTAACTGCATATCATATATCAGGTCGTGTATTAACCAAATACATCAGTGACCCCACCAACTGTCGATAAACAGTGGCATCCACTTCTTCTCCCGAAGTGGCATCCTCCTTCCTCCAACCTCCAGGAAGAGGAGTATCAACAGGCTTGCAGCCATGCATGTTGAACTTCTCCAGTATCTCCCCAGCATACTTGCCCTGAGAAACAAACAGTCCACCACTGCGCTGCCATATTTCCAATCCCAGGAAATAGTGAAGGAGGCCCAAATCCTTCATCTCAAACTCTGTAGCAAGATCCTTCTTGCATGACAGTATCAACAGCTCATCACCCGTTAGAATCAAATCATCAACATACAGTACAATGATAAGCAACTTACCCTCCACCACAATCTGGTATAGGTTAGGATCCACCTCGCTCTTGGAGAATCCAAGTCCTGTGAAATAGCTGTCTATCCATGTGTACCAAGCACGTGGTGCTTGCTTCAACCCATACAACGCTCTCTTGAGCTTGCACACATGCGACTCGCTGTTGAAGACTTCAAAGCCTTCGGGTTGCTCAATGTACACCTCCTCCTTAATGACTCCGTTGAGGAACGCAGTCTTCACATCCATCTGATGAATGTGCCATCCCATCTGCGCTGAGAGAGCAAGAATCGTCCGTATGGAAGAATACCTTGCGACAGGTGCAAAGGTCTCCTAATAATCGATCCCCTCAATCTGTGAAAAGCCTCGGGCAACAAATCTTGCCTTGTACTTCTCCACACTCCCGTCAGTTGCCTGCTTAACTTTGTAGATCCATCTCGAACCAACCACTGATTTCCCTTCCGGTCTAGGAACAATCTCCCATGCACTGTTTCTGACAATAGAATCATACTCTTCCACCATGGCGTCTACCCATGCGGGATCCTCCACAGCTTCCTCGAAAGAGGATGGCTCAGTCACAACACACTTGCTCATAAGAGCCATGTATCCAGTGTACCGATTAGGTGACTGTCTCTGCCTGCGTTGGGTTGTAGGTGGTCCTACAACTTTCTCTGCATCTTGAGCCAGTCGCTCAACTTCTGTCAAGCGCTTTCACCCTCTGATGGTTGGCGCTGCATGAGTGGTCTCTTCCACTCCATGAACCTCGTCCTGTGGCTGATCCACGTCCTAAATCTCATCCTTAGGAACTAATAGCTCCTCATCTGCATGCAAGTGTAGCTCCCTCTCAAGCGAACACTTCATGGCTTTCTCCTCCTGAAATTTTATATCCCGTCGCACAACAGTTTTACCACTGTCTGGCAAATACACACGATAGTTGTGGGGTGTATCAGTGTACCCCACAAATATCCCAACCTCTGCGGTCGGCTCTAACTTCTTCCTGGCATCCTTCGTCACATGCATGTAAACGTTAGCACCAAAAATCCTCAAATGAGAAAGATCAGGCTTCTTACCAGAATAAGTCTCCTCAGGTGTACTCATGCCAAGTATCCTATGAGGACAATGGTTCTGCACATAAACTGCTGTATTGCATGCTTCCGCCCACAAGTGAAGGGGTAGACCCTGATCATGCTACATTGCCTGTGCAGCACCCACAATCGTTCTGTTCTTTCGCTCAGCTACCCCGTTCTGCTGTGGGTTATGGGGAGCTATGAGCTCTCTACGAATCCCTTCTGTCTTGCAGAAATACTTGAACTCATCCGAGATGTATTCACCAACATTATCGCTCCTAAGAGCCTTCACCTTCTTCCCCGACTCCTTCTCAACCAGTGCTTTGAATTCACAGAACTTTGAATATGTCTCACTCTTCTTCTGCATGAAGAAGATCCAACACTTACGAGAGAAATCATCAACAAAAATCACATAATACCCATGTTTTGCTATCGAAGCAACTGAGAAAGGTCCACACACGTCTGTGTGAATTCTCTCAAGGATCGTCGTGGCGTGACTATCCTTCTCGTGAAAGGTGGCTTTCACAAACTTCCCCAAAGTACACCCCTTGCACTGATCTGACTGCGCAAGTGTGCCTTTAGGAAGCCCTGTAGTGATCTGCTGCAGTATCTTCAAGGCTCCATGGTGAAGGTGACCCAATCTCCTGTGCCAAAACTCGCCATCATCCCGGCTCACCAATCCTTCTTCCTTGCCTGCCATTGCTGCACATCCATCTACATGCAACTGATAAAGGTTCCTCACTCGAGCCCCTATCTTCTGGGTCTCACCAGTTGTCTTGCTGCGCAGGAAGGCCTTTCCCTCGCTGAAAACAACATCATACCCCTTGTCTTCTAACATCGCCACTGAGATGAGATTCTTCTTCAATCCTGGAACATGCATGACTTCCTTCAATACAAAGGGTTTACCAGACTCCCTCTCAAAGGAAATGGTACCGATACCGGTCGCACTGTATCTACCATCATTGCCCATCTCGATGTGCACTCAAAGATCTTTGTCCTCCAGATCAGAGAACAAATCTCTATCTCCCGTCATGTGAAAAGACGCACCACTGTCCAAGAACCACACTGATCCGATCACACTTGAAACCAAGCATGCGATCAATGAAAAATCAAGCTCAAACTGAGAAGCTAAGGCCTCTCCCCCTGCAGATCCAGCAGCTTGCTTGTTCTTCTTCTTCTGCGGACAATTTGTGGCATAGTGTCCGTGCTAGTGACAGTGAAAACACTTCACCTTGGACATATCCTGCTTCTTGCCTTTCGCACCAGACTGAGAAGCTTTCTTGCTCTTCCCTTTCTTTGATTTGGCAGCCAAAGCACAATTCTCTTCATCAGCTCCCTTTGACGAAGATTCGTCCCTGGTACTCCGCCTGATCTCCTCCTGCACAAGATCTGACCATAGTCTTTCCCATCCTGGTAACTTCTCCCGACCATTGACAGAGTCCTGATAGGAATGCCAACTCTTCGGAAGACCAAGGAGAGCCAATCTCACCAAGTCCTCATCATCGACAGTAACCCCCACACTTCCCAGCTCATCTCGACACTGAGTGAACTTTGTGAGATACTTGGGAATACTGTCACCCTTCTCGCATTTGATGTTTCTGAGTTTATCTTTGAGCGCCAGCTTCCTCTAATCGCTCTTGCTTTGGAATAATTCTGTTAATGATTTCCACATCAAATATGGAGTAGCCTTTCCATGGAGGCTGGACACAGTGTGATCCTTCACGCCCTCCAATAGAATCCTTCGACATTTTGCGGTCTTCTTTTGCCAAACTTCTGCCTCAGCAGCATCAGTAGGCTTTGGGATATCCATATCTATGAACTCCTTCAGCCCGTTATCATCCAATACTGCCTCCATCATTTCCTTCCATGCAATATAGTTTGAGCTGCCCTCAAGAGCATACTCCAATCGCAATCTGTTGAAAGACATTGCTGCGTTGTCACCAAGAAAACACTGCTACAAATTCGAATTCCACCAACAACCAACTCAACTGCTTCCGATCTAGAATTCATGAGAACGAAATATTTCTCGTACAGAGATTGACTGTATGGGTTTTTACCAGATATTTCACCTTCCAAAGGATGGATGAATCCAGAGGCTACCTGGCCCGATTACAGACTCTGCCTAGAGAAATAGAATGTAAACACTTCCTGAATAGTAGATCTGATGATCAACACCTCTGATACCATGTAGAAATTTTGAATAATTTAACACATATTCAATGGATATTATCCTGATCATGTACTATTGCAGAAAACATACACAATACATAAGCTCCTCTACGTTGATCATCAATATAGCAGCATCAATAACAATAAAACATCAAGAGCATTCACACATTAACACAGTATGTATCCCAGGGAAAGCATCTCGCTAAAAACCCCAACTATCTGTATATTAATGATTGAGTCATGTAACATTACATAGCATAATACTTCTCACAAGTATCTCCACCTTTGTTACACATAATACAACTCAGATCTGATCTCCAAATCTCTTCCACTGCTTGCCTGCCTCCACTGCTCAATACCTGCTCAAGAACTGATGAGAATGGCTCACCAAACTCCTTTTTCACCTGCAAAATAGTCACTCACTCTTTGTTGGACGTGAGCACAAGCTATAATGTGGGAAAATACGTGAGCAAACTCATTGGCATACTCAATCCCTTGATTGTGCAAGATCTGGTGCACAACTATAGTCACAACTGATAGCAATCTGATTCTCTACCACCTGTCCCTGTTGAACTGAACATGCACTGACATGCAACTGAGTTAACTGATGTATTCATTAGTTGTACTATGATTTAATAACTTGTGAATTAATTAATAACTAATTCACCCAACTCATCTCTAGTCTATTTGCCAGTTAGACTAAATACAACTAGTTTAACAAAGCTAAACTGAACACAACTCCATCAACTCCACAATCAACTCCACCAAACTCAACTGATTGAGTTCTAACTGAAGTCATGCATGCAACAACTCAACTGAATCATAAGAAAAGCGTATTTCCTTCTGACAGCTGCATGTGCCACCTCTGTAGCTCAAACTGAAGTGCTCCAAGAGAATAAGACTAAGTTTATAGTCCAAATATTATTGTGAGATAATAATATTTGACTTTTCTATTTTTGACAGCCAGTCTAAAAATAGACTTTGATCACTCACACTGTGATCACTCACACTTTCATCAAAAATAGAAGTCCATCTAGTTTTTTCCCAACTTGATCAATCATCCATAAACAACAACCTGAAATCCATAGACATGATCCATATGTCTAAAAATAGACTTGCGCCAAAAATAGCCTGCGGGCCCACTTAGTGAAGGCGACTCTTTTCACTATGCTCCATCATCTTGTTGCAATCTCAACAGTAGGAAAAATTTGTTCATCAGGGACTTAGAATGAGACAAAGCCCCTAACTTATCCCACAAAGCCATTGTTTTTTATTTCCCTAACACACTCAGTAATATTGAATATGAGAGACACAATCATATTGTGCTCTTTGCCTTCTGATCCAACTTAATCCTATCTTTTATTGACATCCTCATCAGTGTAGTACTTGGATCCATAACAATATACTTATCCTTGTCCACCCAAAAATATTCCATTTTGAGCTTCAACAACTTGAAACTTTACCCATTGAATTTCTCGATCTCTATCTCAAACTACTCACCATTTCCTTTCACTAGAAGAACCACTTCCATAAATCTCCCACTGTAACAGGGTCTACCATAGGTATGACCCAAACCACTTAGCCACAAAGGCATCCACTTGAAACCAAAAATTATTTGATATCAAATATAAGTTTTAAACTTATACAATCAATCACTACAAAAAAATTATTAATAAAATATAAAATATACAATGGAAAACACACAAATTTGCATATATATTTTATCCCAGAAACCCTAACCTAGGAAAACGAATAAGATTTTTTTTTCATTATGTTTTATGTATAGTATATTACAATACAATATACATCCCATGACATCTGAACCTCCAATGCAACTATAGTTCCACAACTGTTCTATGGAATTTGCATCTATTGTTAAGCACATTTTCCCTAGGTGGGTAGGTACACCTAGAACAACGAAAAGAAAGTAGTTTAACCTTTTCTTATGGTACATAGATGATATGAAGGAACTTACTTGTAGTCTTTCACTTCCTTAATCCCATTTCAATTTCTCCCATCACTCTCACTTGAACTAAACCCGCTCATTGGTACCTGTATCAAGAGAAACAGAAACAACAAATGATCAAAGAATACATGATCTATCTACTATAATCCAATGGAATCGAAGAAATTGAAACACATAATCATCATAGATATGAACAATAATATGAAAAAAGGAATAAACTCTTTATTAATGTAGAAGGAAGAGTATTTCCCAATACAGTTACATCCTATGTCACTCCTCCAACTTCAGTCCAACCCTCGCCACATCAAAACCACACCAATCTAGTAGCATAACATTGCTTGACATGAACTCAATTCTCAAACCAACAAAATTTCCTTACAAACTTTAGATTCTAGCCCCTTGATCGCTATGATGAGTGCTCAATTTATAGGAAATGGAGGTGGTTTTGTAATAAATGAGGGTATTGAATGACCTTCAAAACTTGGAGTTATTTTCCATGGAGCAAGCAAAGAGAGGATAGGAGGTTAATGGATCCTTAGCCTATCCAATTCGAGCTCATAGGAGGATATAAGAGATGGGACCCTTCTAGAATGATCTAGAATCAAGGAATATTCCTAGAGCCCTATGAAAATTTCACTCAATCTCGCCCAGCACAGGTCAAAGAGGGCCTAAGTGCACTACAGTGCAGCTAAGAATGAGCCTGCCTGCTTTGCAGTGCAGTTTACCCTGACCAAGGTTGTGCTGGTGTCCCAAGGAGGCATTTCAGTAAGGCTTCAGGTCAGGAAACTTTCATGGAAGGAAGCCTTCAATGTGAGGACTTGTCTAGGGCATGTAACAACTGAATTAGGGTTTGATGAGACCTAAGTGTACTGATTTGAATGTTGAGAGAAATGTGCCCAAAGAGACCCGTAACAGATGCCCCTTAAAGCATGAAGTTGAAAATGATAATGTCGAGTGATATGTTTTATAATGTGACGAGGAGTATTTGAAGCAGACGGTGACCTGCATCGTTTACAATACATAACATCATGATATTTTGAATTTTTCAAGAATTGATGAGGGAAGGCATACCCATACTCAACATATAAACTTTCCATTACATGTACATAAATAGTCATCTACAGATATAGACCCATGATAGGATGACCATCTGTGTAAAACCATTGTACAGATGATTTATTATTCTCTTGAAATCGTAGCCCGGATGGATGAAACTAGATCCAGGGTGTTCTATCTCGTCCAATCGTTCACTCAAGTACGAGTCTATCCATGTGAATATGTGATTTGAAGTCGAACATGGGAAGACACCATTTGATTACCATCCAATAATTTAAGTCATTAACAAAAGCGAGAGAGATCATCGATAATGATAATGATTCTCAAGGTACTACAGTACATTGTGCATGGTATGTATAAATTGTTTTATGTCGAACACCATACAAAGTCTTTCGGTCGAAGGGAAGTGATTTCAACCTATTACTGAAAGCGAGAAACTTGCCATTGATGTATGAAAGCCTCAAGGTATTGAAGGGTGTTTCTAAGTCAACTTCTTGGATAATGTGCTGATGTTGACAAGAAGCGACTCGTCACAGGAGGGCCTTGATGTATCCCCCATCAATGACATGAAATAAGTGTAATTATTTTGAAGTCAGAATTTGACCGACGACACAAGGTTCAGGAATGGCGATCATGAAAATGAAGGTTTATGAGTGTTGCAAAGGATGAGTTTTACTGAGTGACTTCTATTGAACATGTCAACGACACTGAATGAATTGGAAACATTGACCCAAAACCAAAGTGATGGATGGTGTGATAGACCATAGGTGTGATAACCATCAAGTAGATAACCCAACCCATATAGTCACAAAGATGAAGTGAAAGTATCATGTTCAAGAGTGACTTTCTACCATAAAGGGATTAATCCCTTTTCCCATTTTCCCCAGTCATTTCTGACCAGTACCTCTTTATTTTTTAACAAGCTTGAGGAGGATAACATATTCTTGTATTATAATTCCACTCTTCAGGTGAATTCATCATTATTTTATGTTTTAACGAGCCTAGCGAAGGTGAAACTCGGTCTTGTCATGGTGGACAAGTTTGTCAGTATTTGATGTTTTAACGCATTTAATGACAATGAGAACTTAGTCCTTTTCATATTAAATTAGAGAGTTTGAAAAGGGACAAAAAGAAAACTCCACAAGTTATTTTTTGTAAATGTGTCTCTCAAGTCCGAAAAAGTGTAAAATAATATAAGAGAGAACCTATTGATCGTGTTCAATCAACATCTTCCTTTTTCGTAAATAATCTATCTCAGTCTGGAAAAGGGTTAAACTTATACTGAGTAGATTTCATTTCCAATCTGTTAATGAGCTAAAAAGGACAAGTGCTCGACAATCTTTTCATATTTCGAGAGTCTGAAAAGAGCTTAAAGAGGACTCTAGGGGGGTTCCTTTTTCGATGTTTAATAGAGCTCGAAAAAGAGATAAAAGTATGCTCTGTGGTCAAAAGTACAATTCAAGGTTGTGCACATCAAATTCATTATATCAGTTGTAAATTTGTTCAAAGAAATAACAAACAGATTAAACATACCTATTTCATTGGTAAAAATAGGTGAAAACTATAGTTTATTGATTAAATGAACATGAAATAAACATAAAACAAGAATTTAGCAAGTCATTTTCACCATTTGATATTTTCCATCCAGTTTGGTGCTTTGAACCAGTTTTTACCTTAAAATTTAGCAGTTGATTGCGAGAGATTCTGTGGATCATTTTACGCACCGTCAGGACCAGGTAGGATATCTACCTTTTCTCTTCCATTTAAGTCCACTCTTTTGTAGTTTCAGGCAAGTTTTTTAGGGTTTTGGGGTCCCTAGGGAAAATATACCTTGCCCTGGGATCAACACAGCCTAACACATCAAAACCTGTGCTGCAGTGTACCCAAACAGAAAGGTACCTACTTTGCAGCACATTGTCTCAAGGCTTGGGCTGCGCTGAGCATAGTTGAGAAATTTGTTTCTCCTGTTTTATCCAAAAACTCTTTAGTTTCTTGCATGAAATGGATCCTAACTAATCTTATGGTTTGATTTCAGGCTTCGATTGGATTAGAATGACTATTACTTGGCGTGAAAGAGAGCATGAAGAACAAGATATGGTTTCCCTAAATGATCAAGGTATAATTGAGGCCCTTAGAGACTGTGGGTTTTTCAAATACTTCAGGTTGTCCGAGATGAGGCAACAACTAGAACTATTGTAGTTACTAGTTCATTCATGGGATCCAGTGGATTAGGATTTTCACACAGGGGGAAAAGTGCACCCTATATTGATCGATTATGTTTACTTCTTTACAGGATTGTCGAGACATGGTGCCCCCATATCTCTTTCAGTTTCTTCCCATGGGGGTGAATCAGTGTGGGACTACATTTGACAATTTTGTCGGCTAGGTACACGGCCTAGCAAGGATGGGAAGATCAACATCAGGGATGTTCATGATTTTCCTTTCGAACAATCCTTTTCACTATCGCAAAGTTGGTGGGTTGTGCGACACTTCATCTAGTGAATATATCATATATGCAGTTTGCGCTTGAGTTCCTTGAGCCAACTAAATTAAATTGGTGTGAGCCAGTTCTCTCTTCAATGAAAGAGCAGTTGACCAATGTAAAGAGTAGAAAGATGAATAATTTTAGCTATGGTTCAATATTGATTGCCTTTACCTTAGAGAGAATTCCATTGATGCAACCTCAACATGTGTCATTGAGTTTGACTGGTCCTAGAGATCCACAGATCCAAAGATGGGTTGAGTTGATAGATTGACAGGCTAGTCAATCATCAATCTCATTTCCTCCTACATTCTTTAGCTGGCTCATTCAACAACACATTGTCATGGAGGAGCATCCATATGTAGGGATGGAATTTCGTGGAGATCCAGATTTGAGGTGACCAGTGGGTTCTCAATGGGTTGCTATAGGTAAATTGTTTTGACCAAATGTTTTTAATTTTTTAAGTTTCTAGATGTTTTTGTGTTTTTGATGTTTCCAATACTAAACTAAAAATGTTCTCATGCATGCAGATGTTGGTATTGTTTGACCAATGGGACATCAATAGGAGGTAGGTGAACCAATGTGGAGAAATCTCAAAAGAGAAGTTCTCTAGGATTTGGATTTGACCGAGACACTAGCAGAGTTACAGGATCATATAGAGGGGCTAACTCTCGGTATTCTAGATATCCGTATCGAGGAATTACTGATGAGGCTGCAATGCCATACTATTGGTGTACCTAGCTATTGGATGAGGTTATTGCACATGATAGCTCAGGCTGTGACTTGTTATCATGAGCATCATTAGGTCTACTTAGGATGTTTTTCTATATGCATTTTGAGTTTTGAGGTCAGATGAACAACATGTCCTGGACGCAAATTTTGTAAAAACTTTTAAACATCTATCTATTTTTTACTTTCAGTGCTTCTATATAGTTATGTGTTATCCTATTCAACTTTTGATGTGAATTGAAAATTCTTTTACATGTGTTGTAAATGTCTGTTTAACGCATAGTTTGCTAATGAATCAGTCAATGTGTTAAAGTTCCTAGAAATGCGTTGATATTGAATGTAATCAAAATGTCTTTCCAAGATACGAACTCTAAGGAACATACGATAAATAGTTGGATTTCGGATGATGTAAACATTTGTAAGTTGTAGTATGACAAGTTGTGAGTCCAACGTAATGATGATTCGGTAAATGCCAAGTGAAATGGAATTAGAGAGGAGTTCGATTAACGTGTTATACTCAGCGATATTGTTCATAGAATGACTGATACAAATCCCTTGAAAAATCACTAACTTGCAACTTGGAGCGAATATGGCCCATGCTGCAGAAGATAGGTTTTGCGTACTACGACTAGCACCATGGGCATAACCAACAAATGTTTCCAAAGATTTTGACATCTGCAACAAATGAAAAGAAGATTACCTGACCACATAAAAATCTAAAAGTCACACTATAACACACACACGCGCAATCGAAACATATATACAGTGTTTATTACTACACAAAATCAAGCATAGTAATGTTTCAAATACAACCCTTTTCTGGGTTGCGACAATGGAATTCCATCATAATGAACTAAGTCATAAGCAGATTTTGTCAAAACACGCTTGACAATATAAGGGCCCATCTATAATGGCTCAAATTTCCTTGCTCCTAGTTTATCAGCGTCTTGATCATAAAGCAAGACTTGGTCTCCTTCTGAGAAAATGAGAGGCTTGACATTTTGGTCATATTGTGCCTTTATTTTTTTCTTATTTTCTTTGTCAGCTGATGTAGCTTCACGACGTGTTTCATCTAGATGGATGAGTTCTAAGAAACGTGCTTCTTCTTTAGAAGTGTCAGGTAATAGGTCAATCGTCAGTTTTAGTGATGAAATTTCACATTGTACAAGCAAGATTGCCTCCAGACCATACACCAATTCAAAAGGTGTGAATCCAGTTGCATTTCTTACCGAGGTTTGGTAAGCCCACAAAGCTGAGTACAGGATTAAATGCCAGTTCATTTATGAACTCCTATCATTCATTGGAGCATTCGCTTAAGCATTTTTTTGATAGCTTCAACTTGTCAATTAGCTTGCAGATATTAAGGACTAGAACTATCATGTGAAATTCCTAACTTGATATTCAATTCAGTCATCATATGGTTGTGAAATGCGAACCATGACCTGTAACTATAGCTTGTAATACACCAAACCGTGCAACCACATGGTTGAAGGAAAAAAGAGCAGTCGTCTCACCTTTGTTGTTTAATGTAGGCATGGCCTCAACCCATTTAATAAAATAGTCCATGGTGACAATAATATACCCCTGCCCTCGGCTGAGGTAGGGTTACATGTCATAAAATCAATTCCCCATTTTTCAAGTGGTCCAATAGTGACGATAGGATGCGGTGGTGTAGGTGGTAATCGATTTTTTCGATCAAAAATCTGGCATGCATGACAGCTTCTGACAGTAATAATGCAATCATTGAATATGGTTGGTCAGAGGTAACCAGCACGAAGAATCTTCTCTGTGGTAGCATAACCAGATAAATGTCCACCACAAGCACCAGAATAGAAATCATTCAAAACTTTCTCGGCTTCGTCATGAGTGAGACACCTCTGTAAAATCATATCGATACCACGATGGTAAAGGGTGTCGCCAATGATCATATAATATTTGGCTTGGTATCATATACGTCATTGTTACGAGTGAGAGGTATCAGGCCAGAAAGTTTGGGTTTGGAGATAGATCAATATATCTCCATACCACGAGTCAGATGACGAAATCAGAAATAGAGACTCATCTGGAATTGATAGTTCTATTGTTGAATCGATATTGGTAGAGGGAAGGTTGCAAAGAAGCTCGACAAAGACTAGAGATATCTTTGACTTGGATTTAATAAATTCCAAATCAAATTCCTGCAAAATGACAATCCATTTCGACTATTTTCCCCCCAACAATTGACGTGACAAGATGTATGTCATAGGGTTGCAATCTGAAATGATAGTGGTCTTTTGAAGGAGGATATAGTGGTGAAACTTTGTACAACTTGAGCAGTAACCAAAGGTAGGTTTTCAACATAAGAGTACTTAACTTCCGTATCATTGAGATTGTGACTCCAATAATAGATCAGATGTTCAGTCCCATCTTCTTCTTAGACTAAAACCATAGCAATGGTTGTATCTACAGTGTCGAGATACAGAAAATAGTTGTTTTGAAAATTAGGGGCATACATTAATCATGCTCGAATCAGGGTACCTTTGAGATCATCAAAGGAAGCTTGTGCAACCTAGTCCCAATGTAAGGGAATCCCCTTTCTCAAAAGACAAGTAAATCCTTTAGCCATTTCAGCATAGTTGGTAATGAACCTCCTTAGAAAGTTAGCCTTCCCTTGGAGTCTCTGTAACTGTAGTAAATTGGAAGGTGGAGGCAGATAAAAAATTTCCTTAACCTTCAAAGGGTCGAGTCGAATTCCTCCTTTAAACACTACAAAACCAAGCAAACGACTAGAACCAACACAAAACACACATTTATGTGGATTGATTTAAATTTTGTAGTGTCGGAACCATAAAAATATAGCTCTCAGATGTTGCGTATGATCGATTCGTTTCTGTGAATGAACAGGTAAATCATCTAGATAGGGTTGAACAATGTGTTTGATGTCATGGAAGGCTTAATTAATTGCCCTCTGAAAAGTTGCCCCAAAATTATTCAAACCAAAAGGGAGTTTCCTATACGTGAATGTGTCCCAGGGACAAATAAAAGCAGTTATATATTGGTCATTTGGGCAGATATTGATCTGATATAGTCGGAAAATCCATCCATAAATGAGAATATTTCACATCCAGCACAGTCATCAATTATCTCGTCGATAAAGGGAGTGGGATAGTTGTATTTTGGACAAGAGTTATTAACATCCCTATAATCAACATACACTCGTGTTGTTGATTGTTTCTTCATGACAGGAACAAGATTGGAAACCAAATCAATAAGAGGAACGGGGTAAACGAAACTAGCATGCAAAAAGTTTTTCAATTTTTACTTTTATGGAAGTAGCCTTCTTTGGATGAATAGGATGGAGGCACTATCATACCAGTTTTGCAACATGATACATTTTAATTTCATGTTCAACTATACTAGAATCAATACCCGACATTTCCTCATATGACAAAGAAAATATATTGCAAAATTCATAGAAAAGAGCACGATAAGTTTCAAGTCATGATGGAGAACAAGATTTTCGAACATGGATGCTTTCTACAATTCTAGGTTTGGTTGAAATATTGATAGAAATGGTTTCTTCGATATTTGACAAGTCTCGTTCAGAATCGATTGCTTCTATGAATACAGAATTCGAAAGGAAATCAACAACTGAAGGGTGATTTGGTTCATTTTAAACATCTTCTATGTGATCAAGAAGATGGTACTGATGATGATAATCTGCCCATGGTTCTTCTTCTGTCATCATTGATTGGATGATTCCTTCATCAGTAGAAAATGTACGTGAAAAAGGATTAGAGGAAGTACCATATTCTAACGAATGATCAACCCATACAGTTGGTGATGATGGATTTGGTTTTGCCACACAAGCCAAAAATGTTGATTGCTATGCAAGCTCAATGGGGCTTAGCGGCATGGTTTCATTACTCATATCAACTTCAGAATTATTGGAAATCTTCCATGAATCAGATGAAGTGGAATATATCATGTTTCAAGTCTCAACTTTTGCAATTTCCACCATTTGTGATGGTGATGTTAGCGAAAAAGTACCCATTAGGGAAGAATCTTTGAAGAGACCTACTCTAATGTTCTGAAGACATATTGGGGGTCCGTGAACTAACAGAATGCTTCTAGTAGCCTATGAACTAGAGGCGAAGAAGCCAAGTTGATCAATTGTTGTGAAAACGCCTTTATGAGGGAAAGCGATCATACAAATGTATGTCGAAGCCACAATAACCATAGCATAAACCCACAGTCTTCCTAGTAAAATGTTGTAGTCAAGGGGTCCGTAAACAACCTGAATTTCGAGAGTTACAGTTTTTCCCCCTAGTTCTATCTATAGGTTACTTAAAATTACACAATGTGTATAAGTGTGACTATCAAAAGCTTTTAATGTTGTAGGTGATCGTGACAAAGGCAGGGAGCCAAGTGTTTTCCAGCAACTCATTGACATGATACAAGTAGAAGCACCCTCATCAACAATGGTTCAGTGAACGAGTTTATTCAAAGCTTTTACTTGGATCAAGAATGCAAACTGAGCTGGTAATTGCGGCATATAACCCACATGATTAAAAACCAGAAGATTTGAATCCGTTGGATCAATTCCACTAATTGCTAACAATAAGGCCTGATTTTGGGAGGGACAATTTTAAAGCAACTCAAGCGTTGACATAGCAGAAGGTGACTGAGCCAGATCTTCTACCATGTTATAATTTTTTGATGCTCGAGCTCAAGGGTTGAATGTAGATTTATGTACAACTCCTTTAGGTGGTCTTATTGTTAACTCTGGTGCAATGGGTGGTGGAATAGGATCAAATGAAGTCGAAGTGGAAGTATATGGTTGATTTGTAGCCTGGTTATTTCATGAGGACGATGGATTACCGTAATATTTACTTCATGTAGTCACCAAAACATCAATCTTAGACTTAGAGGAAGATAGCATAAGCACTTGTGAAGTGGAAGCATGATCTATAGCAACCAAATGAGTCTCTAGATTCAGAAAAGGGTTTGTCAACAAAGCGGATGCACTAGAAGTCTTAAGAAGTTTTGATACTTTAGAGCGGTGAGGACAGTCTCGTGTAAAATGCTCCTCATTATAGATTAAACATGGATAATGAGGTTTCCTAGCCGGAGAAGAGGAATCAGATTATTTCTCTTGAGGGGGAGGATTTTGTTTCTTTTTAGCTTTCCCCTTTTTCTTGCTTCTAGGTTTCCTTTCATTCTTACCTTTTTCAGATGACACGACATTTATTTCTGAAGTAGGAGTGTTATTAGATGCACTAGAAGTTTGATTGGAAATAGCAAGTGTATGACCATATCGTCTACCCACTGTTTGTGTGCTTGAATAACCAATCACACTATCACCGACATGACAATCTTTACTAGATGGAGGAGGTAGAACAGTAAACGCTGGTATGGGTGCATTTGGAATTTTGTCATAGAGTGTGCCAGACTAGGTGTAAATCAAGTCTAAGTATTGGGCACGAGAAATTACTTGCTCTTCAGTAACAACTCCTCCTTTAGCCACGTCCTTGGTGATAGATGAAAACAAGGATTTTATAAACCACCCAGCTAAAAGTTGATTAGGAACATAAGTTTTCACTATTCGACGACAACAACGCCACTCATTAATATGATCAGAAATGTGAGTAGTAGTAGTGTGTTTAAAGTTGGTCAACAGTTCCATTCTAGTTTCATATTTGATAGGTAACTAGAAGTGGGTTAGAAATATGGTGGCTAAGGATGTAAAGTTGTCAAACAAAGTTTGTGGCAATTCAATATACCACTTTGCAACCAGACCAATGATGTTCGCTGGAAAAGACGTAGTCTAACTGAATCATCATTAAGGGAGTTTGATGAACACCATAAATGAAAAGTCATAACAAGGTTGGACGGGTCTTCTCCATGTTTTCCATTGAATTTTGGAATATCATAAGGAAATTTATGAGGAATCACTGGCCATGAAGGCACATAAAGAATTGGGTCATTGGTAAGTCGATTTAAATCTAGTAATTCAAGTGTTGCAACAAAAGGAAAATGTCGATTGAGGTTAGGTTGAGTGTAAATAGGGTAAGATGGAATTTCCTGAGAAATATGCCTTTGCATACCAGCATAAGGAATTTTTTGTTGGTAACCTTGATAGGGGTAAGTTTGTTGAGAAAATCTGGTATAAGGTGGTTGCTAGGCACCAGGATAAATTTGTTGTTGACCAAACCCAACATAGGCTTATTAACTAGGACTTGGGTAATGTTGTTGACTAAACCCAGCATAGGCTTGTTGATCAAGTCCAATATAAGTTTGGTATTGTTGGTATTGTTGTTGTTGATATTGTGGATACCATGGTTGTTGATTTAACGGTTGTTGCCCACCAATGTAAGTTTGACCAGGTTGTGAATAAATTAAACCAGTATAAGTCTGAGTCATTCTAGTAAATGGTAAACTGGCATGAGGTTGTTGGATTCTAGGCACAAACGGTTCTTGTAAAATGGCCTGAGAAGACTGAATCTATAAACCTAAAACTCGGGGGTCAAAGGTTGAAGGAACAACTTGCAAAGGTTGAGATACAACTAACTGAGCTTGTGATTGTGGTAAATTGTAATGACAGACGTAGTAGGTATGGATGAAATAGATTACATTGGTTGTGATGGATACACAAGCCTTGGTTGAATGGGCATTGTAGGTTTCCACTGACAAACATTCATTCTAGGTTGACCTAAAGACGATGACATACTACCATATGGTTGCCCCCTAGACAGTGGAGGATAAGGAGTTTGTGCATATTGTTCTCCATATGGAGGTAATCCAATGTAAAGTGGATACATTGGATGGTAACCAGATGGACCAGCTTGATATTGACTTGATGGATCAAATTGTTCAGTATCCGTAAGTGAAGAACTAGGTAAAATTCCTGTGGATGACATGGGTGAAGGCCATGGACTAGAAGCAACACCTGAGTGAGTTCTAGATAAAGATTGGTAACCCGGTGGGTCGGATGGAACACCATACAAATGTGACTTAGGTGTTGTGGTAAACATCAAAGAAGTAGTGACAAAGGATTTTGTCGTAGCTATAACAGATGGTACACTCTGGGATGTTGATTTAGCCATAGTCAAATGACCTAATAAATGATCTGATGAATAGACGAGATTTTGAAAATAAACAAGATTAAAAGGAGTAGTAAAATGAGGAGTATGAGGATAAAGATAAAACCTGGGTCCAAAGCGAGTTGGAGTTCTGCGTGTTTCTTCTTTAGGTTCCTCTTAAATTGAAATCAAACCAGGTGGAAGTATTTCAAAGTCAGGTCCGTAATAGGTTTCCAGTATTTGACTCTGCAGTAAAGGGGAAGTCTCAACAGTTACAGATGTCTGAGGATAAACCGGTCAATCATCTTCTAGTACAGGAACAACTTCTGATTGTTCAACTTCAAGATCCAAGTGTTTTGGTAAAAGAAAAATAGGTTCAGGTTGAGCTTCTTAAACAACTTTTGGTTGAATAGTGATAGGTTGAGGATCAACTTTCGGCTCAATAGATTCAGGTTCAAAAGTAATTTCTTGTTGAACAACTTTGGGTTGAGAATCAACTTCTTGTTGGACAACTTGGGGTTTCGTTTTACTAAGTTAACTTTTAGTGTCCTTAGGTAATTGTAAAGGTTCCACTTCAATAACAAGTGTACAAGTAATTGTAGGAGTAACTAGGGTCACAGTACTTACCGGTATAGGTGACTTTGGTAATTCAGATGAAGAACCAGAAGTTTGTGATGTAGTGCATTCAGTTAAACAAGACCTCTTTTGTCAGCTAGGTGTAGCTTTAGGGGGGTAAAGGCAGTTTACTCGTTGTCCTCCGTGAACGACATGGTAAAGGTTGACGTTCCTCCACGATTGCTGATTGATTTTATTACAAAAGGAAATAAACAAAAAGAGGGTAATCTAGGCAAAAGGATTACCAAGCAACTATGAACTACAATATACTGCCTCGGTAAACCAAGGACTTAACATATGTGTAGGAAATCTCCTTGAATGTTGTGTTTGGTGTATCACAGTGTACAAGGCGACCGACTCGGTTACCTAAGGATGGATAGAAACCTAATGTAGTCCTACCATATATACCTGAAAGTATGTGGAGGCCCAATCCATGTTAGCGCTGTCTAATGTGAAATCACATAGTGAGAACATTCCTCTATACTTTTCGTACTATAACATCGCCCTATATACCCAAATGTACGTGGATGATCTATGATATACTTACGTACATGGAATAAGGTATCACACTTGGAATGTATCGCAGACAATTAATGACAACTCCTATGTTTTATGATGCAGGAACATGTCTCTAACCTAGAACCTCTAAATGTTATGTGTTAGGTGACAATGCTCCATTAGGTTAATTGAGATAACTTTTAAGTTGATCTTGTTTAAGAATTTGTCTTTCAGGTTCACTGCGTAATGTCTTTGAAATTCCTAGAATGAAACTATGATGAGAAACATTCTTTTCATTTTATTTTGAACAATGAAAACCTTAACTACTAGGGATAGAACAATCAGAATGTTTGATCAAAGAGCAAAGATCACATCTAATGAAACTTTCCCTATACTATTCCTACAAGCGCACACAAACCTCTAAATGCATAACGTAAGTTTTCCTTTTCATTTCACTTAATGTTTAGATGAACAAAAGGAAACTAAATGCACATACAATCAATTAATACTTTTTGCAAGAAACGAAGACTTTGCGATAGTTTTTTTTTGAAAGAAATGAAAACTTTACAACACTTCCTTTTTAGAAAAGATTAATCGACTATAAGCTAACTTTGACAATGGATTGATAATGATAAAGAAATAACATAAGAAGCACTAAACAATCAATGCCAAAGTAGGGCTAGGAGGAGAAATACAACTTGATTTTAGAACTACAAGAATCATTGATCTTTCAGCAATTAAAAACAGAAGCAACTTTGGAAAAATCAAACCAAAGGTGGGTTTTTTAGCCTAAGAGGTATCAGCATAGGATAGAGTGGGAGACAGTGCAATGGAATGCACTGTCTCTAAGCTAGGGGCTTCTCTGCAGCGCATTGTGTTAGGACTAACACTGCACTGGTGCCAGAGAGACAAATCAAGAGACATTCAAGCACAATTTTTGACCAAAAACACTTCAAAAAGATTGAAATAAGATCAATAAAGTCAAGAAAAGTCTACTAGGGTGTAAAATGATGAGGGTAAGACACTAGGAATGACAGTCATTCCCCAGTATGGTCGCCAATTTGTTATATGGAATTTGCATCTACGGATAAACACATTTTCCCTAGGTGGGTAGCTACACTTAGAAAAATAGAAAGAAAGTAGTTTAACCTTTTCTTATGGTAGACAGATGAGATGAAGGAACTTATTTGTAGTCTTTGGCTTCCTTAATCCCATTTGAATCGCTCTTGTCGCTCCCACTTGAACTAAACCAACTCAATTGGTACTTGTATCAAGAGAAACAGAAACAACAAATGATCAAGGCATACATGATATATCTACTATAATCCAATGGAATTGAAGAAATTGAAAAACATAATAATCATATATATGAACAATAATATGAGAAAAGGAATAGACTCTTTATTAATGTAGAAGGAAGAGTATCACCCAGTACAGTTCGATCCTATGTCACTCCTCCAGCTTCAGTCCAAACCTTGCCACATCAAAAGCACACCAATCTAGTAGCATAACATTGTTTGACATGAACTCATTTCTCAAACCAACAGAATTTCATTACGAAGTTCAGATTCTAGCCCCCTAATCACTATGATGATTGCTCAATTTATAGGAAATGGAGGTGGTTTTGTCATAAATGAGGGTATTGAATGACCTTCCAAACTTGGAGTTAGTTTCCATGGAGCAAGGGATGAGAGGATAGGAATTTAATGGATCCTTAGCCTATCCAATTTCAGGCTCATAGGAGGAGATAAGAGATGGGATCCTTCTATAATGATCTAGAAACAAGGAATATTCCCATAACCCTATGCAAATTTCGCTCAATCTTGCCCAGCGCGGGTCAAAGAGGGCCCAAGTGCACTGCAGTGCAAGCCAGAATGAGCCTGCCTACTCTGCAGTACAGTTACCCCAGACCAAGGCTACGTTGGTGTCCCAAGGAGGCATTTCAGCAAGGCTTCCGGTCAGGAAACTTTCATGGAAGGAAGCATTCAATGTGAGGACTTGTCTGCGGCATGTAACAACTGAATTAGGATTTGATGAGCCCTAATTGTACTGATTTGAATGTCGGGGGTGAGGTTCCCAAATAGACCTATAACAATAACCAAAACTAAAAAACCATGGTAAAACCACCATGCACCATAAAACTACTATGGGAAAAACTATGTGCTGAAAACCACAAAAAACAGTGTGACACTCTCCTCCCACATTTACCTGAGCTACATGGTCCACTGGGGTAAAAATGGGATAAGAGGCTATTGTGCTATAATTCAATTTCCCATGTACATTTAAGGAATTGGAACCAACAAAACAAACCAAACTGACCTTCCACACATGCTATAGAACTTCCAAGAGCGAACGAAGCTTTCCATGTCACCAACCCTTGAGGCAACTTATCTTTTCACTGATCTAACACCCCAATCGCTCCCTTAAAAATCCATGCATGCAACTTTAGGCCTCCAGTCACTCCCACAATAAGGGAAAGCCAATGACTGTGGACTTTTTCAGCTAGTTCTATGCTAGCGACCCCAGATTCTTTGCCACTTTTTTAGAGCAAGGACTCAGGCCATTTCCAAAAACTTCATGAAAACTTCACGAATGGTAAATATCATTAAGGAGAAGGTAATAATGAATTTTTTTTATTAATGACTTGACTGGACCCCCACTAGCCATGACAGGAATTTCGTCAAACAAGTCACAAATATGCATTCTACGGGTCATAACAACAAATCTGAGCATAGGGGTCTCATACTTATCTGAGAATCACTAAGAAACATTGATGCCTTATCACATTAGCTTCATTGTCATCTATTAGGTGACATATTCATTATTCATTCATTTACAAATCAAAACATGATGAGAGTCATACAACATCACTCTCATAAAACAAACTCATAACCAACATATAAACAACATAAATAACAATGATACCACAACCATAAATGCCACATATGAACCAATACATTTGCTCATAAAATGCCAAGGAAAGGAACTCTTATTAATGAATGCAAAGCCGAATAGATTTTGTACTTCCACGTATGACCTAACCATAGATTGGCTGATTAAAATCATTCTTTCATCCAATCTCCCCCATGCCATATTCCAAGCATGAATGTGGGACTCATAAAAAAAATCAACCAAGGGTTCCTGAGACTAAACTGCCTCACCCTCATCAAATGAACCATGCTTTACCATAATCCCACCAGGTCACTAGGCACTAAATAAGCATGGATGCCACTGAATTTCTCCACCTACACTATGAGGAATTTTCCTATCTCCTAGTCTCTAGGCTTTACTGTATATCCCACCATTCACTAGTCATGATTCCTAGGCCTAATCGAGACTGTGCCCTCTAGGATTTATCATATATCCTTCCAATCACTGGCCAAGTATTCTTAAGCCTGATTGAGGGCACCCATATCTAGGATTTACCATATATCTTGCCATTCACAGGTCAAGGATTCCTAGGTCCACCGAGCTAACACAAAATATCGCTTTACTGCAACCCACAGTCTGGTTCAGGGGTCACTAGGTCGAGGCTTTATTGCAATCCACAATACAATTTGTGGATCACTAGGCAATGTTATATTTCTTTTAGAGACCACCTCACTTAGTTTCAAATCCATCCAGCAATCTAGCTCAACCAAAACATGAGAACCCCATCACACCATGGCTATCCAGAAATGGAAAGGTAAGGCTGAAAAAAACTATCACACCTAGAAAAGCCCTTGCCAATTACAACAAAAGAACCAAAACCACACATGCATAACCATGCATGCCAAATATAGCAAGGAAATCACACATGCAAATCGATACTTGTATTAAACCATGTTGTAGCTACTTGACCCTTCTCTTCCTTTCTTGATCTTTGCTTCCTCTTGCCTTCTTTTCTTTTCTTGATCCAATTCTAAAGTGCTTCGGGAAAACTTTGTGTCCAAGAGTGAGTGAGAGAGAGAGAGAGAGAATAGAGAGAGAGCTCAAAACTGAATTGACAAAAGGTACCAACTGATCATCATAAGCTTTTTTGTTATTGAGGCATCTATTTTCTTCATTTTCCATTATTTTTCCTTCATTTTCCTCCTCACATGCAACCTGTGACCTTTCACCTTCCATTTCTCCAATTTTCCATTATTTTTGTAAATAAATTTCCAAAAATGTCATTTTTCCTTTCCGAATCCTTTGCCATTACCTTTTCCAATTTACTTAGCCATAATAAACCAAATAAACACCTGCACTAGGATGCTTTTGCCCAAAATTAAGCTTGGAATAAGTGTCCCATAACTGTGGTCATTATTTTACCTTTATTAACTTTTATCACATAGAATATTTCACCAGGGTTGTTATAGAACCCTCCCCCTTGGGGGAACACCAACCCCAGTGTTCAATGACACCTACAACAAACAAGAATGCTGAAAGAAAAACATACTTCCCATGGAGCTTTATAACTTAGCTTGTTGCAGTATTTATAATGAACAACCTGTTGTGAAGCAAACCAACATGACAACCATAATGTCGTGACACCCATACCACTTATTGGAGCTTTATAACACAACTCATGGTGATATTTAAATCCATATACATATGTACATATACCAAAACATCATACCAAATAATATACCAAAAACATATATCAACTTCATTTGCTCAACCAGTGAATAGAGAAGGATACATATCCCGCATATGATCCACCATCTCCCATGTACCTTCATCATGCCAAAAATGCTTCCACTACACTTTAACCTGATCAATTTCTTAGTTCCGGATCAGAACATATTTCTCTGCAAAATACACTACAGTTCTAACTATAATTCTCCTTCTTGCTCCACCTGCAATACAGACCATTCAATCACATGATCAATATATTTAACATACTTCTTAAGTAATGAAACATGGAAAACATCATGGAATTTCACTATCGGAGGCAGTGCAAGTTGAGATGCTACTGGTCTAATCCTTTAAAGAATCTTGAAAGTTCCACAAAACCAAGGTGCTAGCTTGGCACACGATCCAATCTGCAAGGAGCCATTCTTGGGGTTGCTAGTTCACTTGTCCCCAATTTGAACTTCCTTAAACAACATGTTTCGATATGCATAGATTTTATTCTTGTTCTTTGTTGCCTTTAGATTCTTTTTTATTACCTGCATTTCTTGTTCCATCTCTACTGACATATCTGATCCAATCAATACCCTATTTACTGGGTCACAACAACTAATGGGAGTATTACAACTCCTCCCATACAATGAATCGAACAGACTCATCCTCAATGACTCATGGTAACCATTGTTGTAAGAAAACACAACCAATGGAAGGTACTCCTCCCATATCCTCTGCTAATGCATCATATACATTCTCAACATGTCCTCCAATATCCTATTGACCCTCTCTATCTATTCATATCTCTATGGCTGATAAGTTGTACTGAAGGCCAACTTTGTACCTAAACCTACAAACAAATCCTTCCAAAACTTGGAAGTGAACTTAGCATCCTTATCAGACACAATATTCTTTGGAACATCATGAAATCTAACCACATCTCTGATAAAGACCTATGCTACATCACTAGATGAATAATTAGACTTCACTAGAATGAAGTTCACTACCTTTGTCGAATTTCCTACCACAACCATGATGGAATCATGTTGTCTCAATGTCCTCAGAAAACTTGTAATGAAATCCATGGAAATGAACTCCCACTTCCACACTGGAATCAGAATTGGTTGTAGTAATCCACCCAGATGCTTAGACTCTGCCTTTACCTATTGATAGTCCAAACATTAGCCACAAACTCTGCCATATCCTTCTTTAGATTCGACCAATTATAAAAATTCTCACTGTTGTCAATGTATTTTGATATCTTGGGTGACCTGAATATAGTTTCATATGAAACTCTCTCAATATAGCCTTGCTGAGCTCACTACTATTTTGCACATATATCCTATCCCTAAATCTAATTAAGCCATCTACTTTGAGATGATAGTCCACATACTTCTCACTTGTACCCTGTTGTAATATGTGCATAATATCCATGTACCTGTTATTCTCTCGACTTACATGTAAGATACAATCCTGTAACTCTATCCCATAAGAACTCATAGTTGTTGTATGATTCACTTGTATCTACCCGCGAAGAGCATCTGCAACCCTGTTCTCTTTAACCTTGATGTACCTGATCTTAAAATCGAACTCACTGATCATGGCCAAGCACATAGTTTGCCTAAAATTCATATTAGCTGATCAAACAAGTATCTCAACCCACTATGATCACTCATCAATACAAACCTATTTCCAAGAAGATAGTTCCTCCACATTTTTAATGCATGAATGATCGTTGCCAACTCAAGATCATGTGTAAGATAATTCTTCTCATGTTCATTCAATTTTTTTTATTCATCGCATACTACCTATCCTGCTTGCATAAGGACTCTACCAAGTCCCCTATTGAAAGCATATGTACATACCACAAACTCTTTTTCTGGATATGCAATCTTTGACACTAGAACATTTGTCAACAATTTATTCAACTATTCAAAACTTGCTGCACATTTCCCCATCCATTCAAACTTCTTACCTTTCCTCTACAGTGACGTAATATGATATGCAATCTAAGAGAAGACATTGATGAACCTCCTATAGTAACTTTCTAGTCCCATGAATGATATTACCTCATCCACATTTCTAGGAGCTTCCCGCTCCGTGATAGCCCTTATCTTTTCTAGTTCCACTACTATGCCTTCCTTGGAAACAACATGTGCTAGGTAATGTACCTCTGTTTGAAAGAAACTACATTTTCTAAGCTTAGCATACAACTGATTCTCTCTTAGCAATCTCAATACTGCTACTAAATGCTTGGCATGTTCTTCCTCATTCTTAGAATATATCAAGATGTCATCAATGAATACAATAAAAAACTTTTATGGATAAGTACACAACACACTATTCATCAAGTACATAAAAGTAGCTGGAGCATTAGTCAAACCGAATGGAACTAAAACAAACTCATAATGCCCATACTTATTTGGAAAGATATATTGTATATTTCCTCTTCCTTGATGAGTACCTGATGATATCCTGATCTCATATCGATCTTCGAGAACACTGGTGCTCCCTTCAACTAATCAAACAAGTTATCAATCATCGACAACGAATACTTATTCTTGATTATCACCTTGTTAAATCACTATAATAAGTACATAACTTAAGAGTACCATCCTTCTTCTTCACAAATAATATGATGCACCCCATGGTGATACACTTGGCCTAATGTATCCCTTATCAAGAATTTCCTTCAACTACAACTTCAGCTCTACCAACTCTGAAGTGCTTATTTTGTATGGTGCCTTTGATGTTAGTGTTTCCTCTGGCACCAACTCAATAGAAAAGTCTACTTTCGTGTGAGGTGGAAACTCTGAAATCTATGCTAGAAAAACTTCTTGAAACTTTTTTAAAATGGGTACCTACTCAATATCTTTGCATCCTCATCCTCCTTACCTTTATCGCTATAAATGTGCACTGCAAATAACACACACCCTTTTCAATGACAGTGCTTTGCCTGCATAGCTGTCACCATCCTAACTAATGTTGCTTTCTTCTTACCCTATAATATACTTTGTTCCCCATTGTCATCCAAGCACTTAATGGGTTTGTCATAGCAATCCACTTTGGTCCTATGAATGTACAAACAGTCCATACCATACTGTATGATCCCAATAGAATCACATTCAAGTGTGCTAATTTAGGAATACCATTCAGTTCACAAGCACAAACTCTTACCCAATGATGAACTCTCTTCTTTGAACCTGTATCCAACTACAATAACCATTTAGATTTTGCATGCACTTCTTTATTCAAGCCACACTTATCCACCAGGTCAAGGTTAACATAACCTTAATTAGATCTAGGGTCCATCAAAATAGAAACAACTTGATCACAAATATTACCATCCATCTCAATGATAGATGCCTCGTGATTTGCCTACCTATCATCTAGGCTGCATAGATACGAGGAAATCTCTGCTCAACATCCCCAATAGTTTGGGCCTCCTGTGCACTATAGATATGAGGCCTACCACAATGAGGAAAATTCTCTTAAGATGTTCCTTACCACATTTCCAACACTCTAACCGTCTTGTACCCTCACCTCTATTCTGGTGTTGTGAACCATGCCCCTTTCTAGCTACGTTGAACTTCTTGTATGGTGCAACATTCTCTTTCTCTTTTGCATTCTGAGGCCTTGTTAGTTTTGGCTACCATTTACCTTTACCTTTATCTTTCTCATTTCACCCTTGCTAAGACTCATTCTTATGCTTTGACTGCTCATAAAAATTCTTCAATTTTCCAATACCTTCCTCAAGTGATTGAGGCTCATCATACTCAATCCGGTCTCTAAAAGCTAATGGAAATCCACTAACACATTTATGAACTTTAGCCTTTTAATCCTCAAGATATGGTACATACATCAATAACTGCAGGAACATGGTCGTATACTCCTCATCTATAATTGATCCCATGTTAAGCTCATATAATTCATTGGATTTGTTGTTGTATTACCTTTCTGACAAGTATTTCTTCCTGAAGAGTCTCTTGAATTCATGCCAATTGAAGTATTTTATCTTGATGTGTCTGACCCATTTCACATCTTCCCACCAGATGTATGCTTTCCCTTTAAGGATGAAAAAATATGGACTTCATATTCTCTGGGTACTCATGCAACTCAAGGAACTTCTTCATCCCAAGTAACCAAGCCTCTCCATCCTCTGACTTCTTAAAATCCCCATAAAAATTAGGTGGCTTTTCTTTCTTGGACTCATATGGAAAATATCCCCTATTACTCCTCCTGTAAGGACGATAACAATGATGATCATAATTCCTATAAGAGTTAGAGCTAGAATAGTACCTGTGTCCATCACCTCTCTTATCTGCAGTATCCAAGAACCTACCATCTCTAACTGTGTCATCTCTATCCGACCTATGTCACCATGAGACCTACTTCCATGTTCTCCATTAGTCCTATCCTCCTACCCATGGCTGATCCAAAGTGGTCCCTATCTCTGCAATTCTGACAAACTCTGAAGGATCAGTACATTGATTTCTACTAGTTTCTCCTATGCCTAAATGATTCTGTCATTGCCTACTTTACAACTTCTTATTTTTTCCTTCAAACTTCTCAATGTATCTGCTAAGTCAGAAGAGTACCCAACATGATGTTGCTCATTTGATCCATAAGGAGAATTTCGTGAATTGTAGTTACCATCTTGCTATTCATCTTGATCTCTTTCCTGCCAAGCATACAATGTCAGCTAAACCAAAATATAAACATAATTAACATACCTCAGTATAGCTCAGGGAGGATATATCATTTGCAAGATCAACCAAGTTAGCACTATACATGTATAAAAATAATCATAACAACATATAGATATCATTCTAACGATAGTCCAATGATAAATGCATAACCATATCAACCACACATCATGACCTCATGCATGACAAATATAACCATATCAATGTATCCTTAACAACATGTAAACACTGACATGGATAAACAATGAACAACCAATCATACAATCATGATGACACATTCCCCAACAGCATCATCAACTTCCACATGGAAACACCACTACAACCATGATGACCACCATGCATATACAAAAAGCACATAGACCATAAATATAAGGAAAACATATGTAACCAACATGAATGCATGACCCACACACTGCCCATCCAGTCCAAGGGGTGAACCATGTTCTGATACCACTCTGCGGTATCAGATAGTACCCAAAGAGAGTAAAACCATGCTCTAATACCACTCTGTAACACCCTCCTCCCACATTTACCCAAGCTACTTGTTCTAGTGGGGTAAAAATGTGACAAGAGGCTACCATGATGTGATTCAACTCCCCATGTACATTTAAGGAAGTGGAACCCATAAAACAAACCAAACTGACCTTCCATGTTGGGTGTGGAGCCTTATTATCTTCTTTATTCAGAGTTATCACCGCATTGGACCCCTATTCGTAATGTGGTGGCAATGTTGCTCATAATATTTGTGTTGCAATGGGGTTCTAGGGCGTGGTGACAGTGATCTTTAGGAGCCCCTCCCTGGCAAGGGATCGGGGGCAGTGACCCCAAAGCTAAAAATAGATGTAAAATTTCCTTGTAAAATGTTGTAATTTCATAGTCAATCTGGGTCGTTCCTTAGGCAGAGATCTAATGGTAGAAGTTATGTTTAATTTAGGGTTTTTTCCCTAGAAGGAAACCCCTCGCTATATATGAGGGAATTGTATTACTTCTATGTAGATTTGTATTCTGAGTGAGAAAGAGAGAGGAGATTGTGTGAGAGCGAAGAGGGTATTACAGTGGATTTGTTGTAGGTTTTATCTCTTCAGTTTGCTGGATAATATAAAAGGAGGGACTGGGTGTTTCTCTGTGGGCGTAGCCCAAATTGGGTGAACCACATATATATGTGCCTTTCTTGTTTTATGTTTTTTATGTGTTTATATTTATGCAATATATTTTATGTGTTCCATTGCTCTGTAATATATAATTTTCTAACATTCCACACATGCTACAGAACCTCCAGGGGCCAACCAACCTTTGCAAGTGACCAACCTCCCAGTCAACTTAGCTTTTCACTGGTCTAACACCCTAGTCACTCCCTTGACAAGCCCTGCATGCGACTTTAGGCCTTTAGTCACTCCCATAGCAAGGGAAATCCACCGACTCTGGACGTTTTCATCTAGTTTTGTGCTAGAGACCCTAGATTCTATGCCACTTTTTTAGGGCTAGGATTGAGGCCACTACACAAAACTTCATGAAAACCCTAGGAATGGTAAATATGACTGATACAAAGGTACTAATGCAAACATTTGAGCAATGATTTGACTGCACCCCCACTAGCCATGACAAGCATTTCATCAAACAAGTCACAAATATGCATTCTACAAGTCATAACAATAGATGTGAGCATAGGTTTCTCATACTTATTTGATAATCACTAAGAAGCATTGGTGCCTTATCATATTAGCTACATTTTCATCTATTAGTTCATATATTCAATGTTCATTCATTTACAAATCAAAACATGATGATAGCCATACATCATCACTGTCACAAAACATACTCATAACCAACATATAAACAACATAAGTGACAAGGATACCAAAACCATAAATTCCACATCTGAACCAATACCTTTGCACATAAAATACCAAGGAAAGTAACTCTTATTATTGAATGCAAAGCCAAAAAAGTTTAGGACTCCATTTACCACCTGGCCATAGATTAGTTGAGCCAAATATTTCTTTCAAACAATAACCCTCGTGCCATATTCCAAGAATGAATGTGTGACTCATAACCGAAGTTAACCAGGCTTCCCAAGACTAAACTACCTCACCTTATCAATAGAACCAGGATTTACCACAATCCCCACCAGATCACTAGGCCCTAAACAAGAATGGATGCCATCGTATTTCTCCACCTACACTGTGAGGAATTTTCATGTCTCGTAGTCTCTAGGCTTTACCCTATATCCCTCCATTCATCGGTCGTGATTCCTAGGCCTAATCAAGACTCCACCCTCTAGGATTTACCGTATATACTGCAAATCACTAGCCAATGATTCCCAAGCTTGATTAAGGGAACCCACCTCTAGGCTTTACCATATATCCCCCCATTCACTGGTTGAGGATTCCTAGGCCCACTGAGGTAACACAAAATTTGGCTTTACCGCAACCCAAAATCTGGTTTAGGGGTCACTAGGCCAAGTATTTACCATAATCCACATTCCAATTTAGGGATCACTAGGTCATGTGTTCTTTCTTTCAGAGACCACCTCACTTAGTTTCGAATCCATCCAGCTATCCATCTCAACCAAAACATGAGAAACCTATCAAACCATGGGTATCCGCAAATGGCAAGGCAAGGATGAAAAACACTATCACACCTGGAAAATCACCTACCAATGACAAAATGAGAACCAACACCACACATGCATAACCATTCATGCCAAATCTAGCAAGGAAATCACACATGCAAATCGATACCTATAGTAAACCCCGATATAGATGCTTGATCATGCTCTTCCTTGCTTGAACTTTACTTCATATTTCCTTCTTTTCTTTTCTTAATCCAATGCTGAAGTGCTCTAAGAAAACTCTGTGTCCAAGAGTGAGAGAGAGAGAGGGAGAATATAGAGAGAGATCAAAACTGAACTGACAAAAGGTTACAACGAAAAAAGGTACCAACTGATCCTTAGAATCCTTTCTAATAATGAAGCCTCTATTTTCTTCATTTTCCATTATTTTTCTTTCATTTTCCTCATCACATGCAACTTGTGACCTTTCACCTTCCTTTTCTCCTATTTTCCATCATTTTTATAAATAAATTGCCAAAAATGTCATTTTTCCTTTCCAAAGCCTTTGCCTTTGCCTTTGCCAATTTCCTTAGCTATAATAAACCAAATGAACACCTACACAAGGATTTTTTTGCCCAACATTCATCTTGGAATAAGTATCCCATAATCGTGGTTATTATTTTTCCTTTATTAACATTTATTACATGGATTTTTTCACCAAGGTTGTCTTGTGGCCAGCAACAACCCCCCTTCTTATTTAGTTTTATTACTAATACTAAATAAGTGGGGACCCTTATTCAAAAATTTAAAAAATTAATTAGCACATGTATTTCTTTTTCGAATAAAACTTACTATCGTAAACTTAAGAGAATACCCGAAAAATCTAAAAATACTTAAGTTTTACGATAAAGTTCGAATAAAATCACTCTCTCAATAAAAAGCGTCACATCGTAAAAAGGTAATGGATGCCTTCCTACAAGCGGAATCCTAAGACTGCGAAATCGTGATGCGAAATCACGCACTAAAAGGCACTAATCGCATCACATGCCTCAAAATATCACTTAAGGTGAAATACCTCAAACCACCGATATGCGATGAGCGAATCTCGCAAATAACATTTTGCAAAAAAAAAAAAAAGGTTAATGGATGATTGCCACATGCAACAGAGTAGCGATATTGCGATTCTATGATATTGTGATCTGCGATATTGCGAAGCAAATCACAAAATCACCTTATCGCAGATCTGCAGGGCTCGTGATTCGAAAAATCTTTTTCCATAAACCGATGCCCAATTATGCGCATTAATGTTAATTAATGAGTTAGATGGCAATCATTAATGAAATATGGTTTTGATCTGATCAAAGAGCCATTTCACGTAAGGTGATGTATTTTATATTTTTTCAAAATTTAAAGCTTTCCCGTCACCTTTTTCTTATCATTACTCTTACCTCATTTGTAAACTGCAGGAGCGAAGAGCAGAGAAGTATACATAGTAGTGTTCAGGATATTATGGGAAAGAAAGGTAAAGCTCCGAGTTCTGAAGATAAAGAAATGACGCCCTTATACATGGACACCACCTGTAACAAAGATGTCGGTATTACTACTTGGGAAGGCATGTATAGTCTACTCGAGGAAGAAAATCCCAGAATAATGGAGGTTACAGCTACTGCAGGCTCACACGGGTCTTCTGAGGCATCTATTATAGAACTAGCATGTTCGTTCTTGCACGGGATAGCGGCTAGGCCCAAAATTCTTCCATACACAGACATGGTCAAATGGGTACCGGATAGTGATGATATCACGAACAGAAAATTTAAGACTCAGGGTCAAGGACTCATTGGCTCGTTCACTCCACAAAATTTGAGGCTCATGTATCATCTACCAGATCCATAGGCGACTTATAACAGACAGTTCGTGGAGAAGTTTGCTAAAGAAAATGAAGCTTTGGCAGAATGCACCAAGGATTGGTCAAGAAGGGACGAACCACTAAAAAAGGATAAGCATGGTATGTATAGTACTGGTTCTCTCACTTCCTCGTATTGCTTTGCTGCTGCTATGCTCTGTAGACTTTTTGGAAAGCCAGACGTTAACAAATTTTCATCTGAATGGCTAAAATTATTGGATGCCGCCACTAATGCTACTATTGTGGATTGGGCTAAGATATTGTCCGAAAATTTAGCCACAGCCATTTTAAATTACTTGTCCAAAAGAACTACTGCTCAGAGGATTTATCCCCCATTCTACTTATCTGCTTATGTGATGGATGCCATTTGTTATATTTCCATGTTTCCTCTAATGGGCTGGAAATGGACTACTCAAGACCCCTTACCCATTCATATTTGTCACAAAGAATTATGGGATTCTAAGTTCATTCCATATTTCTATAAGATTTGTGATGGAATCATGCTACCTCTATACAAAATGTTGTATGATAAAGACCCTCCAATATTTTCTCTCGAAGCGGAAGTCGATATGCTCCCTGTCACGAGATGGTTCGTAGAAGAACTTTTCACATATGTTAGGGTATTCAGAAGTCTCGCTTCCCCTCATGTCCTACCTTTATATGTTCCTGATAAACAACTGGCATGAGAGATTCCATATCAGACCTATGGAGAAGGAGATATGAGTAAAGATTTGAAGGACAAGAAGAAGTCCATTTGGCCGCAATTTCCTGTGGCCTTCGGGGCCTTTTCACTATTTGATTTAGGCCATGCATTTAAAGAAGTAAACAACATGATATGTCTACGATTGGTCAAATTTCCAAGAAGACCGTTCGACTGATCTGACATCATTAAGAATTTCACTACTATAGTCAAAATAAAGGTGTTTTCTAAAGAAGATGATCTTTTTGATGATATGTTTCAACAGAAAAGTACACTTAAAGAAGTTTTGCATTTGGCCCAAATGCGATTTACTCTAGCAGAATTTCAAGAGTTCAAAATGTACAGAGAAAGGAGGTTATCTAATATCCCTTTGGATAAATTATGCTTAGAACCCGTGAGGGAACCAACTCCCAATATCAGTCTCAGTGGAAGTTCAAGCATAGACAGGTCTAAATCTAAGTCAGGGAGACAAACGTCAGAACACTCCAAGAGGTCTGAAAGTGAACATAATAAAAGAGAAGGGTCAATAAGAGACATTGCCCAGTCTAAGGAGTGCCCAGAACAATAGGTTTTGACCTCTCCACAGGTAAATATTCCCCTTCCCGTCGTCCAGCCACCACCAGTTAGAACTGAGCTGGATAAAGAATGGGACACATTCAATGACTTAATTAATACTGAAGGACAGAGCACAAAAACACCTGAAAGTAATGTACATATAGTGGATGATATAGTCACAGGAACAATCAGCGATGTCCCAGAAATGGAACATATTCCTATTACCCCATCTTCTGAAATTATGCTCAAAATAGAGGAAATTCCTCCTCTTGATGTATTTTATAGTCCTCAGCATAAGGCTATGGTGAGAAGACAAAGAAAGAAAAGGAAATTGGAAAGCGTGCTCTCTCATGATGCAGAGCAATTAGACATCCTATGGCAAGATCCTACCACCGATCCCACTGAAAATCTCACTAAATTATCTCAGATCACAGGAGCATATGCTTCTGCGACCATTGATAAAGCATCTGAGGTACAACAATTACTGAAAGAAAAAGAAGATCAAATATAGGTTTTGCAGCAATAGCTACAACAAGCCAGCACCAATAGCGAAGCACAGAAACAACTTGAAAGACTACAACAGGACTTTCAACAAATGCAGCTAGGATACCAGAACAGTTTGTCCGAAAGAGAAAAACAGTTACAAGTTATGCAAGAGATGCACAAGGATGATCCTAAGCTTATAGAATTCGTCACAGAATCCATTTCCTTAAATGATCAACTCATGCAGCAGCAAGAAACATTGTGCCAAAGAATATCACAGTGGAGCTCTTATTGCGAAATAAGCGACATAATTACTAATCAAGTCGTGGACTTGCGACGTGATTACGATTTAATTGATAAAAGAGTTACTGAATATTTGGTTTGGCAGGAATTAGAGGAAGGGAAAAAGGTAGGCACACCCATAATCAATGACACCCACAAAGAAATGCTCTTTAATAAGTGGGATGCACAGATCAGGAAAGTAGAAAAAGCGGCAAAAGAAGCAGCCACAACAGTAAAGAACGTCATTAAATGCGTCAATGAAAATTTACACAGAGCAAATCTAATCTCAGAGAACAATCTAGGATATCTACCAAATGTACAACATCTATAGACAAGATGGAGACATAAGGCTCAAGAAATAGCAGAGTCCATCAAAAGCTTAACCAAGTTGAATTGGGATTCTTACTTGACGTACTTGGTAAAACCACACAACCAGTGCATGACTCTCAAATGTATCATCAATTCTGCCGAGAAGATGGCGCTAGCACTTTCCGATTCCATTTTCGTAGGACAGCTAAAGTTGAAAGTCGGCCAGCCAACTCTCCTCAAGCAAATGTTGAACGCTTGCGACTACAAGGAACAGATACACAGATAGTTAGTTGTTAGTTTTAGTTTTAGATTCAGTTTTAGTTTCAATTTTTCTTTAAAAATGAGGATGGTCATTTAAACTGCATCCTACATTTTTGTAATAAATTATTTTTAGATATAGCTAGTAGTATTTAAACCCTTCTCATGCATTTAGAGAAGGGTCCTGAAATTTGTCAAAAACTTGTCCTCAGAACATGCACTTTTGTACCCTCCGAGGAGGTTTTGATGAATGAATGGAACATGATTTATTGATATCCGCGTTTAATATCTACTGCTGATGTTGCATTTTTGTACTCTTATTAGATGTTGGATTAAGAAGAGATAAATCATTATTGCTGAAGCTCATGAGTAGAACTAGTTATAAATGGTACTTTTATCTCTTAACTATTTTTGCCTATGTGTTAAGGTGATATTCATGTTCAATTATTTATATATGAATGTATGAATGCTTGAGTTATCATTTGGCACTTTTGCATGGTGATAGCTATTTATTTATGCTTAATATATGAGTAGCTTATTATGCGATATGTTTTTCACAATTTTTTCGTCTAACTTTTTTTACGAAATGGTTTATCTTTATTGAATTCTTTTCTCATAGCAGTTTAATGATATTTATTACCAATTGCCATTTGAAATCATTTTAGATCACATAACTAAAAGATTAAATCTCGGGTTAGTTTTAGAATTAGATATTTCTGTTCATTAGATACAATTGCATTAGATTTAAGATAAAAGCATTTTACTTAGGAATTATTAGAAAGGAAATATCAATTCTCAACAAACACACACATAAATTGGGAAACTGGTCCCATATCCCCAGTCGGACCCACTACACCAAACGGAAAAGGAGCTGCTAACAAAGGTCCGGACCGGGTGGGTATCCCCCTTGTTGTAGACTCGATTTTCAGGGCTTCAACAGGTTGTTACAAACAAAAGCAAAAAATCACCACTCAAAAAAAATTGCGATGCTTCTTTGAACCCCTCCTGCCCCCTTGCATACCGCTAAAACCTGGTGGTGGGGGGGAGGGATGAACAATCGCCCTTCTAACCCCATTTTTTACATGATGCAAAGAATATAACACATACCCAACACTTATGGTAAGGAATAAAGACTTTACATTTCATTTAGTTGTTAGACCACTTAATGTAGGTAAACACTGGTGGGGTTAAGATACATGAGACAAGCCCAATTAGCTCTCAACAAAGTTCATAAATGGTTAAACAAGGTGAAACAATCCATGCCTATGTGGCATTGGTATGTCCATTAGTCATTATTAATGGTACATTTATTTCACTTTTTTCCATTATAGAAGTCATAATAGATGAGGAAAAGGATTGCAATAGATAGGAACTAGACAGTTTATGAACATTCCATTTTCTTGACTTTGGTTACTCATGAGGTATAGAGAGAGGGAGAATTTCATGCACGTAGTGGGAGGCCAATTTGAGATACATTGGAAAATGATTTATCGAATCTCCAGGGAGTTCATAAAGAGCTAATAAAGATGCAACAAACTATGCTTATGTGGCATTGTCTATCAAGGAAACTTTTTTTGAAATCATACTTAATCTCATGCCCAATCCCATCAATAGAATCCTTTCTATAAAGGTATGGACTTGGTACTCTGCAACTCCTCTGGTTAGAATTTGGAATGATTTTTAGATTCCCCATACTTGTGAAGACATATTGATATTGAAATTGTTTAGAATTAATCCATCATGAGAAATTGGTATTTGCCTCATAATGTTTTGTTTTTTGGTTTATTTTTTTATTTTCCCTGACATATATATATCTTTTGCAGACGATAAATTTTTTGTTTTTATTTATGGAAACATCTCTTTATTATTCCACTAATTAATTTGTTTCATATTGATTATGCATGTATGTTTGGTCTTGTTTTCCCTCCTTTGTGTCGTATATGTGCATTTACATGTGAATAAAATAAAAGTATTCACAATAAGGTCACTTGGAAACATTTATCATGTGTCATGTGGAAAATTGAAATAGCTCCCTCAACTACAAAATCTTCTTCCCTCTATGATTTCATAAGATATCCATTAAAATAACTTGGATTGTTTAATATATGTGCATCTTGGAATTGTGAGGATTGGTTTATACTATAATTTAAGGCTTGATATACCATGATCTTTATCCTAATAAAGCATTTATTGAGTTAATTTATCCCTACTAGCATGATATTTGAATGGTGAATTTCCTCTCCTTTATTTATGTGGTGCATATGAATGAATACATGGAAATAATTATTATCAAAACAATAGTATATGCAATTATCTGTTGTGTTCTGAAGTAAATTTAGTATGAATTTAAAATCCTTTTCCCTTCCTTTGTAATTGAATGTGACACATGTGTGAATAAAATGGAAATAATCATACTCAAATCAATCAAATACAATTATCTTCTAGAATTTTGAAATAGTTTGTATGATTGTAAAATATCCTTTCCCTTCACTAATAATTGAATGTATTTTAAACATGATCAAAAGACACTTGATTGAAAATTTAAAAAAATTATGACTCACTAAGACATGATGGTGTTTAGCATGGAAGAAGATACATGAATAGGTGAACAAAAATCATGTTGGTTGATAGGTTGTTTATGTCATTATGTATTATGTTGGGTATATGTTATATTCTTTACACGACTAACTCCACAAGTTGTATGTTGCACCAGGTGTAGTAGGGGCATCACCCTGCTACCTTAAAAAAAATTGCACAATTTTTGCATCCATTTTTTTTGGTTTTCAAACATGGTTTGCACCTTTAGCAATTTTTAGGTGCGTGGTGTTTTAGCCCATGGTTTTTAGTTTCAATTAAGGAACTAAGGTTTTATTCTAATCTAGAGTAAATGGATTGTTGGTTTATCAATGGCTCATGATACAAACACACATGTGCGCACATATAATATTGTAATATTGTAAAGAAAAATATATTAGAAAATATCTTTTCTTTTTCCCAATTTGGGTTTCGAAGGTAAACTCTATGTTAACTTGTGTGTTTTCCATTACATTTTTCATGTTTTATTAAGAATATGTTTGCAAGAATGAACTATATAGGTTTGAAACCTACATTTGGTATAAGAGATTTTTTCTCTTCAAGAGGATGCTTTTGTGGCTCAATTATTTTTCTTGATGAGATGTTTTTATGTGTTATTTGTTTTAATGAAGCTTTTGAGATACATTGTGCACTTTATTTGTCAAACCAGGTTCAGTAAGCTTACGAGGCACTCCAAGCAGCATACATAACAAGGATTCCTACCATTTCCTAAATGATCTATATTGTATAAAGGAAATCCTAATGTGACATGGAGTCTAGGTAGAAGACATTTCTACAGGTTACCCCCAAAGCATGGATACATGGAAACCCACACATCCAAAGTTAGGATGTTTAGGTATGTTTCACATGTTGAATTAAACTTGGACAATTGTCCAGCATGCAGATCCCGTAATAGATACTACAAAGATTTGTAGCAACTAGACTGTAGGTTTTAACCCTGTACAGAACTTACTTGCAAATGAATTCTTAAAAAAATAAATATACAATGGTGAGAAACACAAAAAAAATACAAAGATAATTTCCCCTGTATCCGAAAATTGGGACTACCATATTGATTTTTCATTATATTATTTTCAATGTTACAACACACATATATATACATGCCAAAGCATTCATAAACCCCAATCCATTAACCTTGTATTAGAACATAATCGTAGTTCCCTTGATCAGATCTACAAGATACCATGGTAGGAAAACCATCATGCCCAAAACCATGTGCAAAACCCATGGACAAAATCATAGGTAGGTCCTCCCACCTAATATAGGGTTGAATTTTTTTTTTCTGAGGCGCTGCTCTGGACCTTGTGCTGCCGACACAACAAAGGGGGGGTCTTTCGCCCCCCCTCTAACCCCCCTATTGCACATGTAGGTATAGTCATGGAAACAATATAACACACACCCAACATTCTCCCACTTGTTGTTTTCTTTTCCACATAGGGGGTCACAGGAGAGCTTAGTCATTGGTCCATCCCTACAATGCCAATTGTTTCTCTACACTAAGAAAACTTCTCAGTGCTCACAAACTTTGCCAATGCATCTGTAGAATTCTTCAAAGTGTCCACCTTTACTAGAAACACCTTTTTGTCCTCAAACATTTCCCTCACAAAGTGATATTAAACATCAATGTGCTTTTCCTTTGAATGATAATCTTGGTTCTTTGCCAATAAAATTACATTTTGGTTGTCATAGACTATCCTTATAGCTTGTTGTACTAACCCCATACTTGAGCACAATCTCTGCAACCAAATTTATTCCTTGCTTACATGAGTGGCTGCCATGTATTATGCCTATGTAGTTGAAAGTGCCACTACAGACTGTCTCTTTCTCATCCAACTGATTGCACCTCCAAATAGGTTATACCCACTTATAAATCGTCTCTGATCTAGATCTCTAACCCAATCTGCATCAACAAAGCCACGGATGTCCAAAACTATATCTGATCCTGGTTTTCCCTGGTAGCACATACCATAATCACTAATGCCATGCAAATACCTGAAAACCTGCTTCATTGTTGTCCAATGCTCCTTTCCTAGTTTTGACATAAACCTGCTCAATATTCCCATTTCGTACATGAGGCTACTGAATACACTTGTGTATGGAACACAAGACATGTCCTATTCTTCTTCTTATGTCTTGGGATGCTTTTCAACAAATAACTTTACACCTACATGAATAGGAACCTTCATCGATTTACTATCCTTCATATTAAACCTCTGTAGTATTGTCTCGACATGCTTCCTTTGGTTTAACCAGAGCTTCCTCTTTTCTTGATTGTGTTTAATTTCCATGCCCAAATATAGTTTGTAGCACCAAGATCCTTAATGTCGAATTTGGAGGACAATTGGGTTTTCAAATCTTGGATAATTTCTTTGTTATTTCCAATTATCAACATATCATCCACATACAAGACCAGATAAATAAAACAATCACCAATTAATTTAAAATACACACAATGATCTGCTTTGCTTCCAGTGAAACCAAGTCCCCATATAAATGTATCAAATTTCTCATACCACATCCTTGGTGACTGTTTTAACCCATACACAGACTTTTTAACTTGCGTACCACTTATTTTTTTCCTTTCATCGCAAATCCTTCAGGTTGCTTCATGTAGATTTCTTCTTACAGATCCCTGTGAAGAAATATTGTGTTCACATCCATATTTTCTACCTCAAAATCAAAAGAAACAACAATAGATAAGAGTAATATAATAGAAGCTACCTTGGCAACAAGTGAAAAAATATCACCAAAAATAAATTCTTGACACCTGGGAACAACCTTTTTTTACCAACTGAGCTTTGTATTTCTCGACCTTTCCTTATGTATTCATATTCTTCTTAAACACCCATTTCCTTCTAATGGGTTTCCTCCCAGCCGGAAACTCCACCAGATCCCAAGCCTCATTTTTATCCAAAGATGCCATTTCATTAACCATGGCCTCATTCCAGAGTTTACCATCCTCTAAATCTCTTGCCTTCCTGATAGTTCTGGGATCATCATCAGTAATAGATAAAGAAAAATTTGAATAGAAAGTAGGTGAACTATACCTTTCTTACTACCTTATTTCCCGAACTGATCTTCTCATGGCTGGAGTTTGTGGCTCTTCATCTTCTGATTCATGTTCTGTTGTAGAATCTGATTCTTCCTCCTTTAGATCAGGCTCTATCTTCTCAAGTTTGTTTGGTAGGAATTCATGTTTAATAACATATTTCACCTCTCTAAACACCACATCTCAGCTGTACACAACCTTCCTTGTTTCTGGGTTCCAAGGCTTATAACCTTTTAAAGCATCCTTATACCCAATGAAGATTCACCTTTTTGTTTTACTATCCAACTTGGTTCTTTTCTCCTTTGGAACATGTACATATACATCACAGCCAAATACCCTTAGATGTAAAAGATAGGGATTCTTAGCAGTCTATACCTCATGTGGAGACTTATCCTTCAATGTCGATGAAGGTGATCTATTAACCAGGTAGCATGCAGTGTCCACCACCTTTGCCTGGGATTCCTGTCCTAATCCGACACCACTGAGAATGCTTACTTCATTTTCCATTAACGTCTAGTTCATTCTTTTTGCAACTCCATTTTGTTGAGGTGTGTATGGAGTAGTCTTCTATCATGCTATACCACACTTCTTACAAAACTCTTAAAATTTCTTCTTGAATAACTCTCCACCATTATCTGTCCTCGACACCTTTATCTTTTTCTCTGTCTGGTTTTCCACCAGAGCCTTAAATTCCATAAACCTGTCAAAGACTTCAAATTTCTTCCCAACAAAATGTATCCATGTATTCCTTGAGAAATCATCTATAAACAATACATAGTACACAAACTTACCCAATGACGGAACTGACACAGGTCCAAACAAATAACTTTGCACAAGCTGTAGTATCCCTTTCACCCTCTTAGCACCAAAGGGGGAACTGACCTGATTTTGCTTCCCATATACATAATTTTCACAGAAATTCAAATCCAGAGAGAAATTAGGCATACCTTCTAGCATACCATTACCATGAAGTATTCAAAGGCCCTTCTCTCCAATATGACCAAGCCTTTGATGCCATAACATCATCTTTTCTCTAGAGACCACTAGATTTTCTGCTCCACTTTCAGGAACCATAGAACTGTTGCACCCATCAATAATAGTACTACCCAGAAGCTTTTACAGAGTTCCAAGCTAAACTCCCCGTATCAATGTTAGTTCTCCCCAAACCATCTTGAAGGTGTCTTCCTTGAACACTATTTTTATACTTGCATCATCCATCTTGCTTACAAAAATCATATTTCTGGTCAATGCAAGAATATGCAGAACACCCGAAAGTGTTCTAATCCTTCCACCTTGCAAATTCAGCTTGACTTTTCTGTGTCTACTAATTCTAGCCTTCCTGGTATCCCATAAGAAGACATCACCACAACCATATTTCTCATACTCGCAAAACCACTCCATATGAGGAGTGAAGTGAAAGGATGCACTTGATTCAATCAACCATCCCTCATGATCTACATGTGTACTTGAAGAAGAAGAAAAAGTACACATCTCCACCTTCATCTGAGGTGGTTTTTGCCTCTACAAAAGGAGCATCATCATATTCATTTCCTTTCTCAAGAGCTTTATATCTACATTCCTTTTTGAAGTGCCCTTCCTTTTCGCATTTCCAACATACATTTACAGGTTTTCCTAGAGATTTAGGTCTACCACTTGAGGAATTATTTTTGTTTATATTCTGGGACCATCCTCGTATAGACAAGGCATATTCATTCCATCCCTCCATATTTTTCCATCTCATCTCCTTTGACAACAAGGATGAGACTATTTCATCAAACTTTAAGGTAGTTCTATTGCTACCTATTGCAACAACTAGACTATCCCATGAATCCCATAGAGAACACATCAAATTGATGCATTTATCTTCATCTGAAATTTTAATATCAACAGATAATAACTGGCTTACCACAATATTAAAGGCATTCATATGCTCTGTCACTGAGTCTCCATCCTTCATCCTCAGGTTATACAACTTTTTCAGTAGGAATAGTTTGTTCACCAGAGACTTAGATTGGTACAAAGTCCCTAACTTATCCCACAAATCCTTCACCATAGCTTCCCCTAAAACATTCAACAATACTGGATATGAGATACACAATTGTATAGTTCTCTTTTCTTTCCGATCCAACTTCGCCCAATCTTCATCTAACACTGTTGTTGGTTTAGTACCGAGATCTACCGTGAACCATGGATCTTTATCCACCAGCAGATCCTTCATCTTGAGTTTCCACAACTCAAAACTCTGACCATTAAATTTCTTGATCTCTATCTTTCTACTACTCACCATATTCTTTCAACGCAAGAATCGATCTTGAAAATCTCCCACTGAACATGGTCTAACATAGGCCTGAGAAAAACCCCTTAATAACAAAGGAATCCCATTGAAGCTGAAATAACTCTGACACCAAATTTAGGTTTTAGCCATGTACATACATTAGTTGCAAATTACTTCTTAGAAAACATAAAAATATACAATGGTGAGAAACAAAAAACAAATACACAGATATTTTCCCAGTTTTGGGTTCCACGGGAAAATCCCTATGTATTTGTTTTATGTTTCTCGCCATTGTATATTTTTCTGTTTTTTAAGAATTTGTTTGTAGGTAATTTCTATACAAGGTTAAAACCTACATGGACTCCATAGGAATCATCACCTTAAAAAAATAACTGTGAATTTAAAATTTCAATTATGGGAAATTAAAATATACTTTCATAAACCATAAAGTAATAAAAATAGATTAACTACAAAGGAAATACAAAATAAACATTGACACAAGATAAAATATTACCAAATTGTACAATGGTTTTATCCTATGGAGTGAGTTCAACCTCCTAAGAACAAGAGAATGAATTAAAATTATAGTAGCATAAGTAAATCACTTCACACACAACAAAGAACTATGATACTATAATCTATATTGAAGAAGATCTCAAGAAATCTTATTATATTCCATTGTGGTTTGGACTTGTGCTCTAGGAGTCCCCTTTTCTTTTAGAATGGGTATGACACTCCCTTTTATACACAAAATTGCTTGAACTAAAAACAATCTTGAGGATATAAGATTCTCAAGTGGTTACAAAAATTTGCTAAATATAGATCCAATGGAGAATATCCACAATTTGTTACAACAAATATCTAAATATAGATCCACATGAGGATAAGAGAAGTGGTTACAATAATTTGATAAATATAGATCCACTAGAGAATATCCTCAAATAGTTACAAAAAATATCTAAATATAGATCCACTTGAGGATAAGATATTCTCAAATAATCACAACAACTAGAATAGTTCCAATATTCTTGCTAACTTCCCTCTTATTTTGGGAATCCACTTTGTCAAATTCGAAATAATCCATGTGGGCAATAATAACATGCTCAAAATATGTTAAAAAATAATTATTAATGGTGTTGGGATACTATTGAAAGTGATGGAAATCCACCAACAAAGGGGTCCTCCCTGGTATGAAGTCCCAATTAGACCTCACACTATTTGGAATAGGAGCCCCATCTAGATAATAGGCCCTACCACCATTATTCGTAGAGATTTTCCTTGGTTGTAACTATCAACATAATACATTATGCAAACAATCTTTGAAACAAGCAAATTGACACTGTGAGGCATAAAATTGCAACACATATTAGGTACTTTCAATGAAGGGAAAGAGAGAGTGAGTCTCTATAAAAGTAATAGTAATATCCTAAAATAGACACACAAGATCATCGAAACAATTGTTAGTTAACCTACAAAGTAGTTCACAATATAACAATGATCATAAAATTGAGCAACAACGCACATTCAACAAGATGCATATTAAAGCCAACAAAGTAGTTTATTTTTATTAGTATGTGTGAATATAAACATACACTACAAACAATGAGAGTATAATCTTACAATCATTCATGACATATGCATGAAAGTGAGTTGGATCTTAGAGATTCATATATTAATTGAAAGTTCCAAGGTACATGATTACAATGATGCAACACTAGCCCCAATAGTGAAACATTAAGTCACTACTTGCTCCTCCAAAGAAAGATATTCTCTCCTATGCTAAGCTAGAGAAGCCAAGGTGAAAAATTTAAATTCATCTCTCGAGCTATGAGGGTATATTTATAACAAATGAGGTGACTCTCCACCTCTTATGTGACTCTTGACCTCCCTCATGAATTTTAGCTCCTACTATGACTTTTCGAATTCCTGTGTGACCTTTGAGATTCTACATGACTTTAGAAATTTCTAGTGACTTTTCACATTCTATGTGGGACCCTTGGGATTCCACACATTTTACATTTTCTAATTTTTTGGAAATTGCATAATTACATTCCACAAGTGATGGGAAAAATACATTGACACATATGACTTTTCTGGTGGCCCTTTGAGAATCCAAAACTTGGCGATGGTGACATAAGACTTCATTGTATCAATGCTAAGCTCTTCTCTTTCCTATTATGAATTTGAATTATTCATGATATATCTTTGCTTGTACTCCATCTTCACCCTCCAAAGGGTCTAGATAAGTGTTAGAACCTTCTAAGTCAACATGAGTTTCCATCTCTTTGTCTTGGTACAAGACTATTTTACTCTTGCATGATAGCTTTTTCATGTCTCATCTTCATAGGTGTCATCCTTGTGACCTCTCCTTTCTAACCCTTTTACATCATCTTGTCATGGTACAATGATATCACCTACAAATGAATTCACTCATGACAAGTCACATCAATCCCATAATCATCTATTTTTTCTATGCTTGCTCATACAATATACTAATTGTGATATGACAATGGGAAATGGATTTGAGAGAGAAAAAGAGACTAGAAATTGCACAGGTGATATCAATGGTGACCAAGGGATGACCATATTGTTCACTGAAACTACACACATTCCATAAGGAGAGACTCTTCAAGGTTCTATGAAGTCGGAAATTCTAGGAGATAAGGGTGATGAGCTTGGTGACTGAGGATGCATAGTGCACAGTGCTCAAGGAAGAGGAGGTAGGGATTGTGTAGTTGAGCTTCAAAGGGACTGAGGGATGACTCCATTTCCCACTAGAACTATGAAATTCATAGTAGGAGGCAAGACAGGATAAGGTATTGTGCGGTAGGGAAATTTAGTCAATAGGAGTGACAAGAATAGGTATTATAACTACGTAGTACACAATGATTGAGAAGAAGACTCTTACGATTACTTAGTTGAGAAATGTAGTGACACATATATGGTCCAAATTTCCACTAGAATTATGCAATGTGTATTTGAGGCAAGATAGGACAAGTGATTTCACAGTTGAGAAAGTTAGGGAGATAAGGAGGCTTGACTGGGAACTATGATTGTGTAGTGCACAAGGGTTGAGGGAGAGGCTTAAAAGACTACACAATTGGGAACTGCAAGAGTCTATAAGAGGCTCCACTATACACTATGATTACACAATGTGCAAGGAAATATATGACTAATCAAGATTGTGCATTAGGCAGGCGAAACATAGATTTCAATGATTGAACACTAGGATTGCGTAGTGCGCAATTGGAGGTTATTGTCCTCTAGGACTATGTATAGTGTAGTTCCATGAGGCAGAGGGTTCAACACTATGGATTAGGAATACACATTGAATAGTTGAAGGAGGTTGAAATGTTGGTCCTTGATTAGGTAAGTTGTGAGGACAATGAAAACTCCCAAAATGACTGAGTGCGGGACGAACAAGAAAAGGAAGTAGGATTGAAAGCATATTACCTAACTTTAACATGATCAAATAGTCATAAGTGATCAAAAAACATGAAAAGGAGATGCAAAATACCTAAAACCAACATGTATTCAGTGAAACAACAGTAGAATAACACTTACCTCCAAATATGACACTTACTATGTACCTTTACAACATCAATGTCGCAGTGAAACCAAAAGATCCACCATGCCATAATAATGTGTCAAACACATGTTATAAGGATAAATAACATCAAATAGTGCCAAAGAGTGTGTTGGATTTTCCTCTAGAAAGTGTCTCAAAGTGCTCTTAAGATGTGTGAAAACAAGTAAAAGCGACACATGCCAACACAAAGTGAACACGTGCAACACATGTAAGATGAAAGAAGGAAAAAGCGACATTTGTGAGAGTAAGAATAAGTGAAAATTACACTTACAAAGGCTAAATAAAGTGAAAGAAACAAATACAAAAGAAAAATAAAACAAAAGTGACACTTGCAAAAGTGAAAACAAGAAAAAATGATAGTCACAAAAGTGAAAGCAACACTCATGAAAACAAAAGTGGGAAAATGCGATAGTTGAGAGAACTCCCTCAAATAATAGTAAAATTGCAACTGTGGTTGAGATAATTATCCTTATGCTCCAAAGTGCATAGAGCTCAAAAATAAATATTACTTTGAAAATAGCTCTGATTTAGACTCTTTATACAAGGAGAGAAAAAAAGAGTGAGGTAGTTTCCACTGAGAGGTGTGAAAACGCTAAATTGAAAATTGCACTCTCATTGTCAACTAGGATTACGCACCTAATGTGCATAAGCACTACATATTCATTGTCCCTAAAAATTGTGTATTTGTTGTTCTTAGGGAATGCACAATGTCTTGAAGCTATGCAATTTTCGTGACTAAGGACTGTGCAAGCACTATCATCAAAGACTGTGGAAGCACTGTTTTTCAAGACTGCACAATGATTGTCCTCAAGGGTAGACACTGACTATCATACTTGTTAAAAAGGGGGAGCTTCTGAATGCATCAAGGGCTAAGCATGTGTAAGAAATTGGTTTCAACATTTATAGTATTTATAAGAGGGTATGAACACATAGGAAAACATCAACTGGTCATGAAATGAATATGAACAACTTGAAATAATAGATGATAAGATCACAAGGAGGCTCTAAAATTCAAGTGTAGGAAAATTTTTTGAGGGTGTTTTTTGCAAAGACAATAGATCCCTAGATCCATGACATATATATAGGGGATCTTTAAATCCATAATAAAAGTGGATATGCACACTTAAGCACATAAAAGGTTCCCTTTCAATTAAATTTATAAAATATATATTTCATTGTCTTCCCTAAGTAATTGTATGATTAGTGATCCATCTTGTTGTAGCACTTTGTTTATGATGTATTTGAACCTCCTCCGATAAGCCTTCAAGTGATGCAATTATTATCCATATGTGAAGTTGAAAATTTGGCTATCTAACAGCTTTCTATAGGTATGATTCCACAACAAGTTGCTACATGTTTGATTCCACATCATGTTGCTACAAGTATGATTTTGTAATAGGATGTTATAGGTTTAATTTCACAACAAGATGCTACAAGTCTAATTTTGTAACAAATGTTTTAAACACATGAGAACCATGTAGTTGTAGTATCCAACAAAATGACTTAAACGATTATTTATAGCGAACATGATTTCGTAGCATGTGAAGCAAAATCCTATAACAACTTGTCCACACATGAATTTCCAATTCAAAACTAAATACATAATATACAATTTTTTTCTAATGTTAATAAAAAATCAAGTTAAATACTAAGAAATGTATTAAAAAACATCTTGATCCTAAATCCCACACATGAACATTAAAATGGATAATACATGGTTATGGGTAAATTAAAAATGGATAAAATGAAGTAAAGGAAAGTGTCAAATGATGGTACTTCTATGACTCATCATCTCCCCCAAAACTCAATATGTTGCATTTCTTTATGCAACCTTGTACCTTTAGATCAACCAAGTTGTAACGATAGATACTTAATGAAGCTTCATTTTCAATGTATATTTCTTAATGTGATGGCTCCACCTCCAAGCATAGATCAAGTGATGACGTCTTCTTCGAATTTGCATAAGACTGTAATGTTTCCCTTTGTTGTCAATTAAGTTGCTTTCATTTCTTTAGACACCACATGATTTGCATTATGTGTCTAGGCTCGGTATGAGCATGGTATAAGATGCCATGGACCACCCTACAAGAGGGGATATGTAGCAACTTGATGGAAATTTAACAACTGATAAATGGCCAATTTCTTGTCACAATATGTCAAGAGAGGTTTGAAACATGAGTGTTTCAATCTTCATAGTTGTGGTTGAGGATACTAGAAATATAATTGTTTTTTTGAATAATTTATTCACATTATATGTAGCTTACAACATTTCTTATGAACTACAACCCATCAAGCTCCTATGTAACATGTATATGTAATGACTTGTAATCCACATACCAAATGTAATGTAACTTCCAATGAATCACAACCTAATTTTTTCCCTGATGGAAGCATGTTCCTCTGTTGACAATGTTGGATGTCCCACCAATAGCTAGGGGTCTCCGTGGTGTGAACTCCCAATTAGACCTCACACCATTTGGGATAGGATCCTCATACGGTGTGTGCCAGCTACCACCATCAATGTTTCAATCTTAGTTTTCAAATGTGATGATGTTAGAGCAAGGACAAGAATGAAATGCATGAACAATGGAAACAAGATCAACCCAATATTGACAAACTATAGAACGAGATACAAGAAAGACACAACAACAATAATAAGAAGTATGCCATGAGAAGGACCAGTGAGCCAAAATCACCTTAGACACACATGAACAAGAACATGGCAAAGGTTAATTGCAAATTAGTTCACAATAGGTCACTGACATGGCGTGGAATAAGTAAGCACAAATTAAAAAGAAAGCACACATGCAACAACTACAAACTAGTCCATAACATATTTCATGTACGAAATCACACATACAAATACATTGAAAATACCAGACAACCAATAAAACCACTATGAGTAAGCATGGGAATCAATGCCATAAATGAATACTTCTTATTGATGGTGTTGCCAATACAAGTACATATCTTGCCATTCATCAAAGCCCAACAATGGAAAATTGATTTTTCATACCATTAGCCAATTCAAAACTCTAGCCTCATAACAACTCACCTTACTAGGTGCCAAGAGCTAAGTGCCTCTAGCTCTTCAAGCATAGATCAACTATCTACTACTAGTCCTAGCTTAAGTGCTAAATTGTCTCTCACACATGAGGCATTAGGGAATACTTATAGAGGTGAGGTAACTATTCACATATTGTGACCTTTCATCTACCCTCATGACTCTTGAACTTCCTCACAACTCTCTCTCATGCCTAATGCCTATTACATGCTTAGATCAAGCTTAGCATAACCGTTGATATCATGATGAGGAATATTGTCATTATGATAGTAGATAATACATGAGGAGAGTAAATATGTTTTTTGGAAACCCTAGAGGACTTATTGATGATGCTGGTACTCGGTCAAGAAAACCTACCACTGCAGCTTAGTTGCATCCATCTGACTTGTGATGTTGTGACCTTGGTATTGCTAATTAGTTCCTAAGGTCTATGTGGATCAGACTTTCAGGTTTTTCGAAACCCTAATTGTGCAATTTCAGTGAAGAAACTTGTTTTCCTCCATGAAAATACAAATTTTGTTTCCTTTCGTCTAACTAAAAATGAATGACACTAGTGATACATATTTACAAGGAATGTTATTAAAACATAATCAATTGTTTGAAATAAAGACACTAACTGGACCCCTGTATAGTCCCATTTTGGGCAATGGCTTTGTAAGGGAAAGTGACCTTTGTAGGGTCTTTCTAAGCTTCTTCAATCAAGCTTTGAGAGGGTTTCATAGTTGATATTATAACATATAATAATAGGAGATCTTCTAGAATACTAGCATCATTCCCCAATTTGGTTGACATAGTGCATTGGATAACTGCATGGATTCATTCTGCAATAGCTGATTATATGTCAGACTCTCCATTACATTATGAATATCGATATTTATTATTTCCATACCAATCCCTAATCTACACCCATATTCTCCTTGGACATATTCAAGTTCATGTTCTTAATTTTGGAATGTAGTGTAAGCTTTCCCTAGAAAGTTTGATCTCCATCATCAAGACACAATTCAATTGAGATTGAATTTAATTCAACCATTACCTTATCCCTTACAACTATCCGCAACAATTTTTTTTTACTATTGTTATGGACACCAATACTGCCAAATGTTGACCCATCTCGCATTTATCAATCATGAGAGACATTATTTAATCTTACTGTCATTTTTTCTCTCATAAAGTCATGAAGCTTCAACCAGTGATTTATACTAAAATCCTACAATGCATCACGAACACTAAAATAAAGAGGGATATTCATTGATAGTAGAACTCCATGTCCCTTCAGTTGATTCATTGCAAATTCATTTTGTAGAACATATTTGTCAGGTGTTATCTTAGTATCAAAAGATTTTATGAAAGGGACATTAGATAATATATGGGAGTTTCCCGTTTCCCTTGAAAACCAAACAATTTGGGTTCAAAACAATCATTTAAAGATTCTAGCATCGAAAAATCATCTTCTTGCATAGATTTAGTGTCATGCAACATGTTTTTACTTAACACATATAATTTCCCTGTCTTGAAACAAAACACATATATTTTATAGAAGAAACCATTTCTAGACCAATTGCATTGTGTACTACACCAAGGGAAAATACGAGCTTCGACACTCTCCAAACCATTTATAGAACCAAGAACCAGGTTTAAAGTGGGATTGAAAGGATGGCAACACATCAAAAGAAAATTTAGATAGGGACTCCAAGAGGTTTACATCATAGACAAATTCAAAAGGTTGCATTATAGCCCTGACTAAAAAGTCAAAATTGGAGCTTTGTGGACGCATCTCAACACTAGATCACACATTGTCCTTATTTCGTAGAACAAATACAAATGGAAGATAATAACTAAAGATTTAATCGCTTCCAAATAATTCAAGATGATAGATACATTCATAGAATTTCACTTTCGATGACATTTTCAAATGTCAATTTCATTGAAGAAAGCGTCTTATGAACTCAAGCCTCATATGTATATAAAATGCTATCGAATCATAGATCTTAGTTAGAGTCTTGGTTGAGAGCTGACCAAAACACTCAATGCAATCCTTTAGATCATAATCCATGATAACAAAAAACTGGCTAAGGTATGTGTGTAGTGTGCCATAGTCACCAAATCAATGCCCTTTTGAGAGTTATGCAATTCTATGACCATGAGAAAATTGAAATGTGGCCAAATGACAAGGACAAGCATTATGGATTCGTAGGTTGCAGGTTTGAATTGCGTGACATTCCTATTGAATTTGACCAATCAAGAGTGCATCTACAATATGCGCTTACTATTGTACATTGTGCCTACAGGTGGAAAAGTTACAATTGTGACCTTTAGAGATGTGTTACATTGTGCAACCCTATTGCATATGTGATTTGCAACCACATTTAAACTCTGACCTCATTGTTAATTAAATTTGAAATATTGTTAGCCACAATTCATGAGTCTAAGTGTAGGGCGGGATGTGTGATTGGAGAATGTGACTTGCATACTATTTTAATAACTTTTACAAAGAGACTCCCTGTGGCATTTTAGCTTCATGTTCCATTTTAGAGGCCATGTTAGGCTATACAATTTACACCTGGAAAAACTTGTAATATGATGGCCTCACCCCTCTTGCCTTTAATATTAGGAAACCTTGAGCTCTCACATCTTTAAACTCAAGGATTCCTCATAAAACCAGATAACTATTGATAGAAATATCATGTTACAACACCAATATCCCTTGTGCGACCTAATCCATTTGAGTCAACAATTGGGTAATAGTTAAACTCACAAACCATTTCCATTAATATTTGACGAAACATTATTGCAGGGGGAATTTCACATTCAACTTCCTCTAGCTTGGCCTTTTAGTTTCAATTACATAAGCAAGGTCATAGTTCAACATAGACTAATCTTGGCCCACAATGCAACCTTTTTTTGGTTTACTTATGTAATACCAATATCTCCTGTGTACACTCTCAACATTTAGATTGTCAAAAAATACATTCTTCCAGGGAACCATTCTTTCAGATCTAGATTTTTGTTTCGATTCCTTATTTTGAAGTTTTGGGCATGATGGGCTGCCCCATATGAACATAGACACATAGGATATATAACTTTATCTAAAAATGTATTGGTTGAAGGTGAAAATCTAGATAAATGGCTTGAAGTTCAAGTTGGTAAGGGAGATCTTTGTCCAGATGGAAATGTATCCCATTGCACCTCTATAACCTGAGTACATGTGGAGGATCTCTTAAACACATTTTCTTTTGAACAAGACTGGATTTTCTAGTGATATGTGATATAGTAGCTCTATCTTCCTACTAGTGGGAGATAGTTTGGACCCCCCCTTATTATTATCCATTAGAGGAGCATCTTGGTGTATCTTATAACTTTCCGGACATAGTGTATGCTTCCCAAAAATATCCTTCTAGTCCAATTTCAGAAATGTACAAACCATGGACATACAAAAGGTGCACATCAATGTAATTTTGATAGTTCCTTAATTCCTAATTTATTCGACCCACAAGAATATGAAAAGAGAAGGAGTGACAAAGACCTTTTGAATCAATGTAAATTCCATAAACCCTAATTGATAAGAATGGAGAAGGATGGGTATGCAATGTGATCCCTTACCTAACAATGCCAGTATAATGCAAATGCGTAGAGTGTTTATGAAAATGCATCCTAGAGGGAGAAAATTAATTCAAAGGCTGGACCCTTAATTGTGATAATCTAGGGTTTTAGAGATGCATGGGAAAGAGAATGGCCTCATAACCATAATGCATCTTGAGTGATGCCATGTCCATTAAAAAAAATTCCTTTACTCTATTACAAAGCATGTTGTAGAAAAATAGAGGCTTGAGGATGGATAAGACTCTTAAGGCATCATTAAAACAACAAATACAATAAAACCATAATTTCATTCCAAAGAATGATGACCAAAGTGTAGTATCACCATTGGAACAAACACCTACGCATCACTTGAAGTGTATATTGATGGGAAGGCAATGCTTGAAATCACACAAAGGAAAAACAACCTAACAACTTCTAATGTAATAAGATGAGGTTCATAACGAGGTGAGGTTATCAACATCAGATATTCCCGTAATCCATAATGTACCAATGTGACCAAGTTTTGAGGTAAGTCAAGAAGGCTAAAGACAACATGCTCCATGTAAGTGTGAGCATCAATAGAGTTTGATGGGAAAGGGGCATGGGGTGACCAAGTCACAACACGATAACAATATTTAAGGCCTTAGGCAAGAAGAGGGGGACCCAAAATTTTGGATGTACCCAAATTTTTTGGGTGTTGTTGTAGCGGATACAACGTCCTCTTTTGATTATTTCCTTGACTTGGCCAATGTTAGTTGCTTCTTTTATATTGTTAGTTCTTGTGGAGAAACAACTATGTTTGATGTAGTAACACTTGAGTCTTCTTTTTCTCTTGTTATTGGTTCTCGTATGACAGTAGTAAGGCTTTCTATTGTTGTCTTTTTTGGAGCAAAAATAGGATTTTCTGATGATGGTTCTTGTGTAACAACATCAATTCTTGATGTAGCAACACTAGTGTCTTTCCTTGGGAAACTTATAGTCCTCGAATATTGCTTGGATAAAGAGGGAGGTGTTGGGATGGACATGAACCATAGGAATAAGGTAATATGATGTCATTGTTTGGGTGGTTTGGTGAAGGATTTCGATTTGAACAAGGGTAGGAATGGTATGATAATCCGTGGTGAATGATAAAGGTGAAAGCATTCGCTCTCCCCTAAACTCAAGACTTTTTCAATCCTCGAAAAATATAGAAAATGGTAGGAAAGTAGGCTTAAGTGGTTTCTAGATACAAAACTAAAGTATTCAATGAATTTGATAACAAATAGAAAGAAGTATCATACTTGTACCTACCGAAGGAGTTCATGAAATTTGTAGCAATCACATTGGATCTTCTATACTAAGTTCTTCATAGGTTCTCATGGCAGAGAGTAAAAATATTTGATAATGTCTATCAAGGGCTAACAAAAAAGTCTCCTCCTAGTTCGAAAATATATTTGTTTGAAGCTTTTAGGGAAGACTACTTCTTAAACAACTTATTCTACTATTGTTTTTTGTGGTGAGGTAGTCTTTTCCATTGGGGAATTTCTTCAACTGAATTTTTCTCTCTACTATTGGTTCTTGTGGAAAAACATTAGGGTTTTTTAAGGATGGAAGGTGTTGGTTCTTTTTTGAAAACATGTATTTGTTTAGAATCATGTGGTTGATTCTAATGTGACAACCACGTGAATGGTAGGTGTTGATTCTTGTATGAAAACACCTATTGTTTTAGTAATCCAGTGGTTGGTTCTTGTGTGAAAACCACATAAATGGTAGGTGTTGGTTCTTGTAAAACATATTTCATTAAGTTTGGAAATATTTTATTACAAGGACAATGACTAGAATTGAGATTTTTGGTTATTTTGAAATTCTAGATCCACCATTTAATTCCAAATTTAATATGTGAAAACACATATTTCTTCATAAATGTGATGGTTGGTTCTTATGTGACAACCGTACGAATTGTAGGTGTTGGTTCTTGTGTGACAACACCTATTTCTTTAGAAATCCTATAGTTGGTTCTTGTGTGACAACTAAAAGAATAATTGGTATTGGTTCTTGTGTGACAGTACCAATGTCATCCTTAAAACTTTTGTTGTTTTTGTTGCTTATGTTGCAATGGTGGATCTATGAAGTATTACTAAGAATAGAAACATATTGCAAGACATTTATCACATTGTTATATGTTTGAAGATGAAGGAATTGTGCTAAGAAATATTAGTAGTAGGTAGGAAGTAGAATAAATATATAATGGATTGGTAGCCACAAGCTCTTTTTATTCAACAACTAATAAAACTAGAAGGGTAACTTAGCATTGTAAGTGAACCATTTATTGGATGGGTTGGGGGTTAGTGTAGTAGGAAGTTATGAAGGTGTTATGGAGAAAATAAATAGGCTAGAGTTGTCACATGATAATAATGGTTACATGAATGACATTCTAAGGACTTAAATTTAAACACATAAGAAAATAAAACTTCATTAACCTCAGTGGAAAATTTGAATTAGGAAGATGTTTGGGCATACCATGGTACTTCAAATATTCTTTAAGGGGCCTTGTGTACCAATGGCATCAACAATGTACATTGGGGCTACACTTATGTAACATTTATCTTTGATTAATTCTATATTATCCTTGAGTTATCTCCCTCTGAAATGTTGTTGATTATCCTTGTTAATCCATAGTTGTAATAATTCTACAACCTGTCCCTATGCAATTTATATTCATGCATGATTCATTCAAGGAATAAAAATTATATGATAGATTTTTTTTTTTAATATTCGGTGGAATTCCCTATTTCATGAAATTTTGTCTTTGAAATACTTGTTCATGGATTGACCTTCATGATCCTTCTTTGGCCTGCAAAAAAACTAGCATTTTTCCTAAAAACACAAGGTGATATTATCGAGGAAAATAAATATGAGGAATTTTTTTTATCCAATAAAACATCACAATGATTGAAAAAAAATCATATGAAATATATCTCCTGAAGGATTCATTGAAATTTTTTCTTAATTACCTATTAGGGATTGATGGCTAACCTAAACTATCTGGCGATATTTTCATGATAATGTTTTCATATGATGTCCGATTGGAGTGATTCAAAAACTAAATTAAAATGTATTAAAATGGATATCTCAAATATGATTAGGTATTAGAAATTATTTGCAAAAATATGTCAAACATGCTGAGAAATAGGTTGCAGGGTGTGTTATTTTCAGTTTCCATCACAGACCAATAATCATGGTTTTTAGCATACCTTTTTTCATTTCACAATGTATTGACTTGATTCCAATTGGATATGAAAGTATATTAATTTATGTACCTCTAAATAAAATAGATTTTGAAAACATGAAAAATAGATGGGTCAAGTACACCAAAGCACAACCTAGGAAATAGAGTTTTTCGTAATGTAGATTTCTTGCAGACAATTTGTAAGTAGGGATAACTTTCTCATACAATATCATAATGAAATTATTCAAGATTTTTAGAAAAATACATTCATAGGAGAGTATACCCTAGAAACATGTTTTAAGGATCTATCCATTTAGTCTCCCAAAAGTTGGTTGTCCCAACTCTATTTTCTAGCAATTTTACCAAGTCAAAATGTTGTTGATCCAATAAATAACTATCCACCTTCAAATCATGATTCGAATAATTTATATTTTTTGTGGGCATGTTCATAATAATGTAAATATTCCCTCTACCAAAAATTTTCAATATTCATTTCATGGATCTTGTGATATGATCCCTAGAAAATCTATGACACCTAGATGATTTTGTAGTAAGTCTTTAATTCATTATGCTAGATCCCATTCATATGCAATTTTGGATAAAATTACATGGTTATACCAATGCACAAGAATATATAAGTTCTTTTCATTCATAGTTTCATATGAGAAAGTGACTTTCATGCAAGGGCACCTAGTCAAATGCTTTACCAAGTCACTCATTAAAGCATGAGATATAAAGCATTCATGGTCACTGAGAAATATTTCAAGGTATTTAAATTCAAACTTATGACTTTCTAGGGATTACCTTGTTGTGAGTGATTGTGTCCTTCCAAGTTATATAAAACCATGCCTCGTTTAAAATGATTTGTGTTCCTTCTTTGGTATCTTTTCAATATCAAAGAGACTAAGTGTGTGTAAATAAATATGGATGTAGAATATTGAAAACAAGTGCTTGCATGCCAAGATATTCTAACAACCTAAGGTGACAATAGAATGAATGCACAACCAGGCTATACCCATGTTGTGAGTCACTTATAGTGTGTCACAGAAGATGAAATAAAAGAGGAATCATTAGAGGTTTTCTTATTAAAGCATATGGTTCAAGTGTTGTATGATAGAAAGAGATCTTGACATAACTACTATGGGAATATGTTGACAGTGTTGGACATGCCAACATTCAAAGGGGTATCCCCAATATGTTGTCCCAATTAGACTTCACACAATTTGGTATAGGAGCGCCATCCAGGATATGGCCCAGCTCCCATTATATTAAACATATGACTTGGCTTTAACTATAAGCAAGAGAGAGAGAAGTAATTTCATTGCAAAGGAGAAATAAAGTGAGCTTATGAGAGAGAAGTAATAGTACTACCCTAATAGAGACACATGCAAAAAGAGAAAGATTCACCTAGCATCAAGCAAAATAGTTCACATAGATGCGACGATCATTATTATCATTACAACACATTTCCAACAAGAAGCATTGAAGTAACCAAAATAGTTCAACTAATTCAGTACTGATGAAAGCAACCATGAACCATAAACATCCAAAGAATAGTCTCAGAAACATTCATAATCCATGTGTGGAAACATGCTGGCCTATAAGGCTTCAATATTAAGTAAAAGTCTAGAGATACATAAATACAATGGACAACACTAGCTCCAATAGTGGAGTGTTAGAGCCACTTCTTGCTCCCCAAAAGTACTATATTTGTCTCTCCAATTCTGTAGGTTTTAAACTCACACAGAAATTACCTGCATACGAATTCTAAAACATAGAAAACAAACAATGTGAGAGAATAACACATAAAACACATATACACAGAAATTTTCCACTCGATCCCAAAACTGGGACTACTAGCTTGATTTTTCATTATGTTCCTTTCAATGTTACAATACATATTTATACATGTCGAAGCATCCAATACCATGGACCGAAAAGCATTGCATCCAAAACCATGGACTGAAAACCATCGCTTCCAAAACCATGTGTGAAAAACATGTAAAAAACCATAGGTAGGTCCACCCAACCAAATATAGGGTCCAAAAGACAAAATTTTCTGGGGCGCTGCCGCGGACCCCATAGAGGGGGGTTACTTGCACCCCTCAAACCCCTTATGACCCCCCCCCTCCCCGCTACGCAATCAATGCAATGAAGGGGGTGCTTCGCCCCCCTTCTAAACCCCCGGTTAACTACGTGGGCTAGTTGTGGAAAGAATATAACACAACCCAAAAAATTCCTTATGGGAGAAGCCAAGGTTACAAGTCATTTATATGAGAAATTAGGATCTATTTATAACATGAGGAATGAACCTTCACATCCACATAAATATTGACTTTATATCTTCTAGTGACCTTTGGAATTATGCAACCTTTGGAGTTCCAAATGAATTCTGGAGTTACATATGAGTTTTGGTATTACATGTCCTTTGGACTTCCATGACTCTTGAGTTCATACATGAACCTTGGACTTCTACTTGTTTCTTTTTTACAACAAATACAATAATACATCTTAACTTCCACATCATTATATGATGAAACTAGACACGTCACTATCTTGGATGATTGGGACTAACAGTGACTAATGACACGAGATTTATTTAGAGGTGACATACTATACCACTTTACATGTTCTTTGTTCATCTTCTGATCATAACGCTTTCACCCTGCAAAGGGTATTCACCCTTGGATTCTTTAGGGTGCTTCAATCATCGAGTTTTGTGTGTGTTCTTGGTTATTTTCACGTTTCCTTTGTTTATCCTCTTTACTGGAGTGTGTTTTCCATGAGGTCCTTAAGATACCTATTTTTGTAATCACTCATGAAAAACAATTATCAGTATAAAAATATCCTACTTTACCATTTTTTATACAGATTCTCATGTTCATGTCATTTCAGTGCACTCAAAATGGTCCAAGGAGCTTCAGGGTGCAAGGGCTCACTTTGAAGGGCTGAAGGACTAAGGAGGGAAGGCTTTAGGGCTTCGTCGTGCATTCAGAGAAACGTAGACAAGGCATGGTGCATGTCATAAGTTCGAAGGGTGAAGGGGAAGGCTCTGGGCTTCCCAAGTGCACTATGCACTCAAGGGAAAGAGGGAAGGCACATAACTAACACTCAAAGGTTGAAGACTGAGGCTTTGTGCCTTTGGGGTGCACTCATGTGCTCAAAGGGCCTTAGGAAGGGCACAGGGCGCTCTATCGAAAGATGAAGGCTAAGGCTTCATGCATTAAGGGTGAAAAAGTGTGCTCAAGGAGTTTAGGATGGGATAGAGCGCATAGGGGAAGGCTGGATGATTGATCTTGAGGTCTTCAGGGAGCAACAATGCACTAAAAAATGGCACACTTCTTCGAGTCAAAGGAGTACGTTCAAGGAATACTTAATCATTTTGGAGGGCATAGTTCAGAACAAGGAAAGGGATTCATTCTTTGGGAGTATGCCCAACTCACAAACAGGGCACATAGTGCACTTTTGAACAACAAAGGGTCTCCCATCAAGGCTTCAAGGTGCACTCATGCGCCCTTGGCCTTAATGGGCTTGCTTTGTAACCAAAATTTGTCTAAGTCTGGATGGTAATACAAGGGGTGAAAAAAATGGGTTCTGTAGATAAAACCATGTGCGACATGTACTAGCTGATCGAGAAAAGTTAGACAAAATTTATCAACATTGAATATAAATCAAAATGCCAATTTATGCATATTCCCCCAATGTAACCGATAAAGTGTGTATGATTGCGACCCGAAATTGTCATTTACAAAAAAAAGGTGTTATGACCATGAAATTCATATAGATATTTTCCAATCCATGTGACAACATTTGAGAACATTCAAGAACACTTTAAACAACACAAAAGGACACTTGAAAACTGAGGCAATGCTTGATACAATAATGAAGTAGGCTCCAAAATTTGAATGTAGTGAAATTTTGGAGGGTGTTGTAGCAACGAAAATAGAACATTCGAGAGTCCATGGAGTTCCTAACATAACCTAACATAACCACCATGGTAACTCTAAATAATTCACAGAGTGTCTCATTATCCATGAAAAGTTTCCACACCATGTTCCAAATAATTTAGAAGATTTAAAAATGGATATTCATTTAACACATGATAAAAATAATGGAAGGCTTAAATTTTTTAGTGAAACATACCTTCTTGAGGTAACCTCTCTGTTAGGTCCCTAGACTACTAGTGTAACCCTTTATTGTTATTAGTACAACCCCCTTATTATATTGTTGTGTCCATGTAGTCCCCATATTGTTATTATTGTGCCCCATAGAAGCCCACTATTGTTATTATTTTGCCCCTACATTATTATTGTTATGTCGGCTCAACATCGCAGTGAAAGAAGTTTTGATGTAGGCGATTGGGCATTTTTACGTCTACATTGCAAGCAAGCTATTTATGAGAAGGAAATATTGGAAATACTACATGCACTTAAGAAATGGCGACCTTACCTAATGGGAAGACACTTCAAGGTAAAAATGGATCATGATAGTCTTAAATACTTTTTAGAACAAAGATTATCTTTAGAAGAATAGAAAAAAATGGTCACAAATATGTTGGGTTATGACTTTGAAATCATATATAAAGGGAAGAAAAATGTTGTTGCATATGTACTCTCAAGAAAGGATGAGGATGTGGAAGCATTGTTTTGTGCTATTTCTATTATCCAACTAGATTGGAAAAACAAAGCAAGGGATGAATGGAAGAAGGATGAAGAAGTGTGGCCACTCATTCAAAAGTTGTAGAAGATCCCAGTTCAAACAATATTACTAGAACTTGACGAGGAAGGAAAAATAATATTGGAACCTGTAACAGTCCCAAAATCAAGAACTCGACAACTATGGAATCGATCAATTTCAAAGTATCTCATCAAATGGAAGAACTTACCCACTGAAGATTCCACATGGGAGGACAAGCATTTTATACAGAAGCATCAAGAACTACTCAAGCATTGAGGACAAAACTTTTTGAAGGAGAGGGGCTTGTTAGGTCCATAGAATACTAGTGTAACCCCTTACTGTTAAGTACAACCCCCTTATTAAATTTTTGTGCCCATGTAGTCCCCATATTGTTATTATTGTGCTCCATAGAAGCCCACTATTGTTATTACTGTGCCCTTACATTATTATTGTTATGTCGGCTTTGATTATAATATGACCCCTTAGACTCCTATATATAGAAATGAGGTCTTGCCATTTATATCATCCAAGAATTGTTCATTTGTGTAATGTAAAGGAGGTTCCCCCCTCGAAGAGGCTGAATTCCAAGGCGTCGATCTATCTTTTCGATATTTTCTGTGTTGGTTTCATAACGCTCTCCTTGAATCTTCTTCCAATGGAATCCTTATTTACCAATACTTCTTCCTCTAATCAAGATTCATTCAAAAAAAATAGTATTACTCATGGATCTTACTGCACCATGAAAGACAAATTTATTTTAACTTAATTCATGCATCTATATGACCTAGTGTAGGATAGTAAGTATGCATATTACTAAAAGGGGTAGTCGATAACTCCCTTTGGTCGCTTCTATTCCTAGTATCTTCTCTAAATTCTAAGGAAAATAATCCTTATCCTTTTAGTGCCTCTCCGACAATGACACCAAAAATGACAGTGTATTTATATGTCATTTATTTTAATCAGGCTTTTGAGATACACTATGCATTTTATTTTTCAACCCAAGGCCAATAATCTAGTGAGGCACTTCATCCAGTATACATGAGAAGAATGACTTTTACATTTCCTAAATGACTTATACTACAGAGAGGAAATCCTAATGTGACTCAAAATCTAGAGTCTAGGTGGAAGATGTTTCTAAAAGTTAGCCCCAAACCATGACTATGTGGCACTCTACACATCTAAAGTTAGGATTTGTAGCTCTCCTTCACTAATGGAATTAAACTTAGACAATTCTACAACACACAACCCCTGTAACAACTACTACAAATATCTGTAGAAATCAGACTCCATATGAATCATCACCTTAAACAAAATAAATATGAATTTAAAAATTACATTGCAGAAAATTAAAACACACTTTCACGCATCCTAGCATAATAAAAATAAATTAATTATAAAGGAAAATAAAAATACAAATTCACACAAGACAAAATATTACCAAACTATACAATGGTTTTTGTTGAAAATGGCAACAAGAAATCTTGAAAATGGTGCCAAGAAAGATTCTAATTTAATTTCCCCTTGAATTAGAATAAAATTGTAATTACACATCTCATGACAACTTGTACAAGTTAACTAAGTTAGTTTGACTTAGTTGGTTCAGTTAATTCTAGTTGAGGGTCTAACTTGAGTCATGTAGAGTGGTTTCGAATTTATATTTTGATTTTTTTTTTTAAATTTGACTTTTCATTAGCTTTCCATCAATACGTGTTTCGCCTCATTTGGTTATCCGGTTTGCAAATGGCACTCCTTTGAAGTTTGATCATTTTGTAGTCAACGTTAAATTTACATACAAAATGTATAATATTTTAACTTTTGCAATTAAAATAGTCATTCATTGTAAATATTAAACTCTTAGTTAATTTTTATTAAGTTTTTCATTTTTCACTAACGGCCCTACAAAATGACCCTACCAAATTGTATAACAGTTAAAAACGTGTTTCCGGGATCTCGGTAATCTATTCCAATTTCTTATTTTAAAACAAATTGCCAAACCCAAAATCTCAAAATTTCAAAGTGGCTATAGTTCATTTTGTAGGATTTTTAATTCCATGCAGGCCCCACTCCACATCACCTCCTTCCTTCCAAAATCCAAATTCAAAAAAATGCGATCTAAAAATTGCGATGTGATATTGTGATATCTCATATCACAAAATATTTAAGCACCTCATTTAAAAATTTGCGATCACCGATTTGAAATTTATGCTAGCGGCTATTTTCATTTAAAATAAAGTTTTGGTTTTTGGTTCCTTATGCCTCCCAACACTATGACCTCAACCACCCTCCGCCTCATCTCCTTATCACTCCACCTCACTGTTGGGTGCATATAAGGTGTCTTTTAGAACTCCTAATTGCCTCACATTAATTATCAACATGGGTAAGTCTTTTTGTTTCAAGGGTGAATACAATATGTGCAAGTGATGGAAATCATTATATTTATAGAGAGTAATGCTTTAAGATAACTTATCAATTTCAATACAAGAGTAAACAGATCAAACCATAAATCTCAAGCTTGTAACTTCAAGGAAATTAACCTATTCAAGCATCAAAACTAAATCTTAATCTAAACCAAACTCAATCTTAATCAAGAGATTCTAATTGCAATTACATCAACCGAGTGCACCGTAGCAATAACAGAGCTCTTTCAGATGAATCTAAACTACTGCATAGAAATAAAGCATCTGATATAATTAATAACACTGTCTTTTTAATGAACAAGAAATAATTCTCATCTAATGATTAACTCACTCCACAACATAAATAAATGAAATCAATTGACAAAATTAAGAAGTAATGAAATGAATACACAAAATCCACAGTGATGAAAGTAAATCAACTGTAAAAATGTAAAGCAAAATAATTAAACTTGTAGTAAAGAAAAAGTAAAAGTATAAAAGAGGAAATAACAGTGAAATCCACCAGTGACCGAGCCCAAGCCATCAGCGAATATTGCTTAACTGCTTCAGAATATTGCGAGTGAACAACAACTCAAATTATATATTATTCATCAAATCCAAATGTCATTACAACACAATGTCTTTCAGAATAACGCTCTGTATATTAACATTACAACTGAAGTAAACAGTGAAAAAGTTCTCTTCCCTCTATTCTCCCCATATTATCCTTGTCTCTTTGATCTCTGTTTTCATTTAAATACATAGATAGCAAAGGGAAGTTACAACAAAGATGATTACAAAATGATTTCCATTACAAATTTGGATTATACAAAACAAATTGATAAGAAAGATTATATCTGAAAGATCTTTCTATCAACATTCAGCAGGAACAAGTCGAATTTGGTATTGCAACTGGAAGAATTTGGAAAACGATCGCAACATCAAATCTAAGAAAATTGTCTTCGAAGAACCTTCTGTTTCTCTTAATACAGACTGAATTTTGGAAAACTGCCCATTGAGAAACTAATTCGGTCCGTTCTGGACAAAACCCATGTTTCGGATTTTACAGATTCTCCTTCATTTGTCCGAAAAATCCAATGTAAAATAGTCACTTCTTATTCCAGTGAATTTCTCAGTTGGAATATTTAATTGTGAGTTGGAGATCAAATTTACAATCTCGAAAAGATCTTGGAGGCTAAAATCATGAATGATGTAATAACAAATCCATGAATAAACCATCATTGGAAAAATCATGCATAATAATCATCAATTTATTAAAAATAAAGGAGAAAAATAGTATTTATCCAGAAGAGCATAAATAATTATAAAATGGAATTATATGATAAACTATGATAAATGACGTGATAATTAATGGTAGAAATGGGTGAAATAGGCATTAAAATGTGATACTAATAATGACAAATTAGCAGCCCAACACTCACCATCCTCACTCACCCTCCATTAACCCTCCTCATTCATAAACTACGTGAATATATTTTGGTTTCATACGTTTGGTTTAAGATTGTAATATAATATGTCTTTTAGTAAAATTAAAATATTATATTATTATTATAATAATTATATTATAATTACATTACATTTTAATTAAGTTTTGTAGTTAATGAATAATTAATTAAATTATGTTTTAATTAATTGCTTGTTATTTAATTTAAGTTTCTAGTTATAATTAATTAGAATTAATTAACTAATTTCATTTAGGATTAAAATTTAATTTAAAATTTTCATTTTTATGCGAGACACAGAATTTCCACAATTTTAGTAGTTTTGACTCATCAACTTTAAAAGCTCATAAGTTGAGTTTTATTTGGCTAAATGGGGCTAAGGATAGCTCGTTGGATAGATAAAATCATGGAGATTATTTATGAAGTGGTTGAAAACCATATTTCATCATTTAATGGGTCTAAAATGTAGCAAAAAATGAAGCTCCTAATTTTTAAACAAAATCAATTTTCTAAGTTTTATTTTCTACAGTTTCATTTGCCCGCATCCTCTACTGAGTGCAGATCCATTCATCTATATTCTCCTTGACCAATTAGATCCTCACAAGAATCAATATAAAGCTGATATTTCATTTTCATTTAATTATTTAATTAAGTTTTATTGAAGGTATTTTATTGCAAATTTGGTATTTTGAGTTGATTTTGTATTTTAATTTAATTTGATTTTTTTTTTTATTTTTTTTTTTGTAGAAAAGTTGTTGAAGAGACGAGAAAAAGAAAACATAAATCAATGAGAATGCTCCAACAAGAGAAGAATGGGAGTTTGGCCCAATGAAAATTGATGGAGCAGATCTACTCTTCAATAACTTTCTTATTGAGAATTATTTTTTGTACAAATTATAAATAACAGATTGTAGAATGTATTAGATGTTGGATGGGCTTCTCTGCTCTGCAATTCTAGAATTCCTAAAATAATTATTCTGATAAGGATTTAGAGTTGTAGGTGAGAGGAATCCTAGGGGAAGAAGGCTCTATGTTGCAGTGTTTTGATATGTTTGTGGAGAAATATTTTTTTATTATGTACTACTTTTGTAAGGAGGAGGTCATTTCTGTAAGTAGAGATTGATTGCAAACCCATAGGATTGTGCACTACTACCATACTATGAGGATCCGTAATTTGATTTAATTTATTAATAAATGATTATTTCAATTAATGATGTTTAGCACTATTGTTTACATAATTTAATTGAAATGAATTCTTATTTCAATATTTCAATTTATATTTTAAATTTATGAGTTAATAATCAGATTTATGCACTATTGTTGAATCATGAGAATTAATTCATTTAAAAGTCTATTTAGACTATTCTAAACGTTTAATTTTAGATATAATATGAGAACTAAAGTTTGCATAGGAACAAATAGTTATAATCTTAGATCAGAAAGTTATTTTATGATTTAGGATAATAATTGTTTTCTTGCATACATGATGTCTTATTTGAACAAATTCAGAAATTCATCATAAATCTTTGTAGTTCTTCTGCATATGATAAATAAGGAATTTGATATATTTTTAGTAAACTCTTATGTAACTATTCACTAAGTGTTTAATTGTTATTATTTATGTTCATGAGGAATCAGATCTTGTGAGCTATCTCCTCAATCTAATTCCTTCATCTTAATTCCAAATCTTTAAAGCTTCTTTTCCTTATTAAGTTAATTGACTCTCGATTGAGAGAAGGATTTCCCATTCCTTCAATCGAGATAGGTTAGATTAATTCAACTTAGATTAGATCTTGCATGTGCTATCATACTTTTTGCATTCTATAATTCCTCTTTTTAATAGGTAAAACTTTAGAGTGGTTTGAATGTGCCGTTAAAACAGCTTAAGGGTCATTCTCTTGCCTGAACAACAAGAAGAATTGATTTGATTTCCTTGCCTATTGGTAACTAAAGAAACATTTTAAACTGATAGCAACAGGGAAAAGGTAACTAGACCTAGTTAAACTAGTCATAACCACCATTTCAATAGAAAAAGAGTTGTTCTAAGGTCCGGACCAGGTGGTCTCCCTTATAGTGTTGTAGGCAAAGAATTTTGAGCCTTCAACAGAGCCCTTATTGAGTTTATTTTGAGTTGTAATTAATTAATTCAATTTATCTTAGTTAAATTCATTTTAATTAGTTCCAAATGTTGGAGGAACTAGTGGAAGGTCAAAGTGTGGAAGTGAATCTTGAACCATACATAGTGATCAACCAAATAACTATAAATCAACCATAAATAACTCATGCCTGTGTGAATTGAGAGTTACCTAGTTGATATTGGAGTTCAAGGGTAGTGTACTATCAATTGTAGAATCATCCAAATTGTACAGGTGGTGCATGCAGTCGGGGCAAGGCCCTTGATGGATTGCGCAATATTGGATGGGGATTTCCCTAATTAATAGGGGTTAATTATCGAAGGAAAAAATGCAAGAAAATAGGGACTTGGGCAAGCCAAAATTTGGTTAAGTATTTCCCTAGGCTTGTTTAGGAAGTAGTGAGACAAACAGAGATAGTACAGAGGTTTCTCGAGCATGAAAAAATCATTGTAATCTTCTCATATTTCTGACTAAAGGAATATACAGATAGCGGGGTTTTTAGTTGTGGCTTTCCCCAGGACATCATTTTGTAATGTGTTGATTGAATTATTTCTCTTGTCTGCTTCTTGATTTCGTGATCATTTAAATTGGTTTCCGCAATTGGTATAGTAGATTCAAGTCTATTATTTTAAAAAATTATAACTAGCAGTTTGAATCTACAAGGAATTTCTACATGGCATCAGAGCTGAAAGCACTATAGAAGAGAATAATATGAGTTTTTTATGTGCAGTGAATATAATTTTTAGTATCATTCTTCAAGGTTAGCAAGATGTCGTTCTATGGATTGAGACTGGAGTATGCCCTTAAGGGAAGCTCAAATTACATAGCTTGGAAGGACATGATGGAAGCAATATTGAAAGATAACAGGCTAAAGGAGTTCATAGAAAATGATATTCCTAAGTCTCTAGAAGCTTATGCTCAAGATCTGGTGAACTCGAATAAGAATGTAGCAAAGGCGAGAAGGATCCTACTGGAAGTTGTTCGATATCATATTGTCTCAAACCTCCAAGGAAAGGAAACTCCATATGCAATGTGAAAGGCCTTGACAAACGTTTTTCAGAATAGTAGTGACCATATGAATATGGCACTTAAGGAAAAGCTCAGAAAAATCAAGATGGATAAGTGTGACACAATGCCAAAGTACTTGAACAGTTTCACCCAATGTTGGGATGAGCTTGGAAGTGTTTGGGTTATATTTGTTGAAGATGATCTGGTTAGCCTATCACTTCTAGGCCCTCCCAAGAAATGGCACAACTACCAAGATTCGGTAAATGGGAGGGAGAAGCTACAAGAGTGAGAGAATTTGTGGTCTGACTTGATGCAAGAAGAGATAAGGTAGAACACCAGAGATGGGATCTCATCCAAGGAAGTGGAAGAGGATTTTTCATTAGTCAGCAAAGAAAAGAAAGCCAAGGGAAAGAAGTCCCAAGGAAAGGAGAGAAAGAAGAAATACTTGTCCAACATCAAGTGATTTCATTGTCATGAGTTCAACACTATGCCACAAAATGTCCACAGAAGAAGGAAAGCAAGAAGGAGGTTGCAGTAGTAGTAGCAGTTGAAGCTCTAACTTCACAATTCAAGCTTGATTTCACTCATTGCATGCATGGAAATAATTTTAATGGGAAGCATGTGGTATCTCGACATCGGTACCTTGTTCCATATGACAGGGAATAGATATATCTTCAGTGACTTGGAGGGGAAAGACCTCATGCAGAACATAGAGTATGGAGATGATGGGAGGTATAACGTGACCAGTATTGATACAATTACTTTCTAGCGGGATTCTAGCTCCCCTCTCAGACTCACATATGTGTTGTTTGTTCAAGGACTAAAGAAGAATCATGTTTCCTTTATGGTACTGGAAGACTGTGGCTATGATGTGATATTTAGCAAATAAAAGGTTTCCCTTAGATGCATCACCACAGGACAGGAGAATCAGATTAGTGTGTGATTCAAGAACTTGTATGCATTTGAGGTCGACGATGCATGCAACCCCTTGAGGAGCAAGGAAAAGGTTAGAGACTTGGTGGTTGAGAGGGAGCATGAATTACCTCTCAACATGCATCGTTATAAGAAGCCTCAACAATTTATGGAGCAACCACAATTGGAAAAGAAGAGAGGAGGCCGAGTGGAGACATCCACTCAAGCAGAGACCTCCAGTAGGGGGGGATTTCGAGCCAAGTGGGCATAGGGAGAACATGCAGCCATACCTATAGGTTGTAGTATACCTAGGGGAGATAATATGGGGTATAAAGGGAGGTACCCAAGGGAATAATGTAATAATGGGATGGGCCATAGTAGTAAATAAGGTGGTTAACCCATATCATGTAAGGGACCACAAGTAGTTAGCAATAATGTAATAAGCCCATGGTATTAGATAGATGGTATTGAGGGAACCATGGTAATGACCCATGGTATTATATGTATGAGGCCTATATAGAGGATAGAGACTCCCCATTGAGAGATGTCAAGGAATATTGTATGAACAGGCATATGGCTTGTGGAGTGTTCTCCTTCCTTAAAGAGTGAATGTATGGTGTTGCCCTACCTTAAGGGTTTGACCAATAATAAAGAAGAATTTCTGTATATTTCTATCTTATTATTTCTGGGTATATTTGCATCTTCATATATTTTTAGATCAGATCTGTAACAAGTGGTATCAGAGCACTTTCTTGGGTAAAGCAGAGATTTTTTTTTTTTTTTTTTTGCAGGAATTTTTTGAGCGGTGAGTTTGCAGATCAGATCTGTATGCTTTGGTGAAAAATATATAGAATCTAATTGTAGATCTAAGTTTTTGATGCAAAAATATTCAATTTAAAAAAAAATTGTCCGAATCAGAGTCTGGATGAAGGAGATATCGCTAATCTAAAAATCAGTGGTGTTGCAGACATTTTTTCGATACAGCAAGTTTGTGGCATAGATATGTATGTTTTGGTGCAAAATCTGTAGAATCTAATTGTAGATCTGGATTGTTTTTGAAAAAATACCCAAGTTAAAAAAAAATCAGTCAAATCAGAGTCCGGATGAGGGAGATATCACTGATTTAAAATCAATTATTTTTCATCAATTTTTTGTGACGACGGAATAGTTGCAGTGTGGATCTGCAATTCCAGTGCCTAGATCAGGATTTCTACAACATGGGAAGATGCATAATGGTTGTTAAATTTCCGAAAATATGTCATAATAGGGATTCTGAGTAATATTGACAGAATTGTGGCCATTTAAAATTTTTGCCAAGTAAGTGAGTTTTTCCCAAACCCTCTTCATGGAGATGCTATATTTTACAGGAAAAGATGATAGCCCTACTATTGAAGAATTCATATAGAGACAAAAGTTCAAATATGGGAAATTTTGGAGGGATATGGTACTGCTTAATTTCCAAGATGAGGCGTCCAAATGGTTGCGTTCATTTGACAACAAGTAGGAGACCCAACTATCAGATGAAGAATTTGAAAGAGTCCTTTTAAACAAATGGTCTCATGCTAGAAAACAGGAGAATGAGACATGTAAGGGGTTATTTTCTACTAGTATTTCCTTATTGCAGGTTCATGGATTCATTCAGAAGGAGAAGATCGTTGTGTCCATAAATCCTAGTTGCAAGCAAAATCTCATAAATGTCAATTTGGAAAAAAAATTGCAAGTGCCAGCAAAACACATGGAGCACACACATGTTAATAATGAGCAGGTGCAAGTTTATAAAGATTTGAAGATTTCTATGAACAAGTATGTATTGCATTCTGATTTTTATGCTTCAGATATGGCTAATGAGGATGTTGTTTTGGGATACCCTTGGATGGAATTAGTGGGTACTATAAATATTAATGCGCAGAAGAAATTCCCGAAGCTCTGGTATAAAAAGAAGAAAATTACATTACAGGATATTTCCATCAATAAACAAGTAGAGTCCAAGGAGGTTGAAGCAGAAGATGTTCTAGGGACTGACATATCAGATTATGAGCCTTTGATGGTTGACAATCAAACACAAACAGAGGCTGAAGTAGAAAAGGTTATAGGTACTGATACATCAGATGAGGACTCAGTGGCTGAAGTAATATTGGAAGATGAGAAACCACAGCAAGCACCACAACATGTACCAGATAACAATCAGGCTCCATTATTAAAGAAAGATACATTGTTGGTTAAAACTTTAGCATATCACCACCCACATCACCCAGCAAGAAAACAACCAACAAGATGGCAACAAATTAGCTACAAGGACAACAACCCCAGCATGGCATATAGAGAGGGGCGATGATCCACCTACTACACATCAACACAGAATAGCTACGAGGATCAACTTCCATCTCAAGCGAGTGAGGCACTAGCTAGATCGAGAATTCACCTTTCTCTTGGATGGATAGATGCATGTGCATGGTACCAGTGGACTACTCTTTTGAGTAGATCTTATTATTTGCGTTCTTCCCATGTTTTGGGGATGAAACATGTTAAGGAGGGTGGAATGTAGTATACCTAGGGGGGGATAATATGGGGTACAAAGGGAGGTACCTAAGGGAATAATGTAATAATGGGATGGGCCATAGTAATAAATAAGGTGGTTAACCCGTATCATGTAAGGGACCACAAGTAGTTAGCGATAATGTAATAAGCCCATGGTATTAGATAGATAATAGAAATAAACCCAAGAATAATAAGATCTAAATATAGAAATGCTTCACTTTATTGATCAAACCCTTAAGGTAGGGCAATACCATACATTCACTCCTTAAGGAAGGAGAACACTCCACAAGCCATATGCCTGTTCATACAATATTCCTTGACATCTCTCAATGGGGAGTCTCTAGCCTCTATATAGGCCTCATACATACAATACCATGGGTCATTACCATGGTTCCCTCAATACCATCTATCTAATACCATGGGCTTATGAAATTATTGCTAACTACTTGTGGTCCCTTACATTATACGGGTTAACAACCTTATTTATTATTATGGCCCATGCCATTATTACATTATTCCCTTGGGTACCTCCCTTTGTACCCCTTATTATCCCCCCTAGGTATACTACACATGTGTTAGGTGGGGCGATGTGAGGCAATAGTTCCAAGAGTAGAAATTTGGGCAAGGTCCATTAAGATGCTTTTGTCTCATGGATATTTACCTTGCTGCGAGGGCCCACAATATACACTAGCATGATGGATTAGTGGTAGTTGATGCAATTAGATGCCAGAGTGACAGATGCAGAGACTAGAAATAATCAGATATTAGGGAGTGCATTAAAGATAGTTCAATGTAGAATCAGCAGCAATGCAGAGTTTTTAGTAGATAGTGCAGTAGCTAGTAGCAGTCGAGACTCGGTCGGTAAATGCATTATACAGATCACAGTAGATTCAGGTTTCTTTTTTGGATGCTTTTTAGTTGCAGATGTTGTAGTCGCAACAACAACATTGATAAGTGTTGAATGTAGAACATTGCATGGGTACTGGATCAGGATATATGTAAATATCTTTCTCGTTGAGAGGGAGTGCTAAAAATGGCAACGAGAAATATTGAAAATGACACCAAGAAATAATCTAATTTAATTTTCCCTTGAATTAAATTAGAAGAAAATTGTATTTCCACATCTCATGACAGCTTATACGAGTTAACTAAGTTAGTTTGACTTGGTTGGTTCAGTTAGTTCGAGTTAAGGGCCTCACTTTCGTCATGTAGAGTGGTTCCTACTTTTTAGGAGCCCTGGTTAAGTTTATTCTGAGTTGTGATTAATTAATTCAGTTTATCTGAGTTAAATTCAATTTGACCAGTTCCAACTATTGGAGAAACTAGTGGAAGGTCAAATTGTGAAAGTGTTACACTAAAAAATGTCACCATGACTATTTACAGTTAGGATGACTCTATCAACAGTCATACTACCCTCTTAGGCAAGTCTTATGCCTCTACTCTCCATGTCAAACTCCAAAAAAGAGAGAAAGTCTTTCTAAATGTATTTATCTCTGGGGACGCAGGTTCTCTCAACCTTACCTGCGGGGACGCACCCAAGGTTCACAAAAGCTGCGTCTTTGGACGCTCTGTATGTAAAGGTGTAGGTGCGTCCCCCTGAAAAGGTTAAAATGCGCAAGTTTCATCTTTAAAAAGTCACTTGTGGTCATTTCTAGAGCATTCTAGAAGGTTGTTCGACGTGTATTGAGCGCCTCCAGATGGTTCATGCACTCCTACCAAAGAGGAACTTATCCCATCAATAGGGGAGCTATCCCAACCAAAGAGGGGATTATCCCATTGATGGTGGACCTGATTAACTTCCTCTTGAACACTATAAATACAGGCATTGGGCCAGAAGGAGAAGAGGTTGAGAGAGATACATTTCTAAGGGTAAATGCTGTAGGAATTAGGACTCCCATTTAGAAGCTTGTGAGGAGAGATTGTCATCTTTGCTTGTTCTATTTGGAAGTGGGTGAGCTTTGTCAAAGTAAAGGAAAACTCTTGTGGACCCTGGAAGGAGCTTGCACAACACCAAGGCTCAGGTTGTAATGGTTCCTTTTGATTACCTTTAATGCAAATTAGTCCATTCTTCTCAATAACTTGTTGTTTATGAGTTATTTCATGTACTCCTTGGTCTATATGTTGAATATGCTTTGTTTTATGTTATAATCAGGTGCTATTTAATGGTTTGACTGTTGGTGATTGCAGGTTTTGGAGAAAAGGAGGAGCTCATCCAGATCAACAAAGCTTGGACTTCTACAACAGCATTTGGACAAAGGTAAGAACAAAACACTTGATTTCTCATATCATAATGCATGTTTAGAGAAGGATAGCTCTAGTTTGTTTTGTTTGTCATTAGAATGTCTTCGACTTCTAGGAAGGTCGGCTGTGTCCGCACTATTGACTGATTCCGTGTGACAAATTGGCGACTCCACTGGGGATTCCATTGATGAGAAAAGTTTTTCCTTTGTGTGAACTTTGCTTTGAGAAAATTGGTTTATTTTTCTAGTTTTGGCTCTGTGACTTTGTCTATGGGTGGGTTAGCTTAGGATTAGATTCATTTTGGTTTTTCTTGAGTTTTTCAGTAGGACGCACCCTCTGAGTGCTGCACAGTGCGTCCCTGGACGCACTTTTGCTGTGTGCACAGAGCGGGCCCGCACCTGTGCTAACGGGTTGCCTGCGTCCCCTGCTAAAATTTGAGAAAATTCCATTTTTTGCTCTTAGATTTTGTTTTTTCTTAGTTTTTACTGCCCAGATTCATTAGTCCCTTGTCAAAGATCTTCACCTGAACTTGTTTCGATAGCATTGAGTGTTTTAGTGGATTTCATCGAAGTATAAGCCCTAGGGTTTGATTTTGAGTAGGTCTTGTAGTGACTTTGGCGGTAGAAGTTGTCAAGCCTTAGATCTCTCTGGTTTTGTCAGCATTCTAAGAAGTCAGACCTGTCATAAAGTCTACATGTGAGAGAAACTTACCATTGAGTTGTCTCTTGGGCCAATTTCAAAGTGCTTGTTGTTTAAGTCTTGAATTCCATTTTACAAAAAGAACAAAAAGATTTGAGTTTTGTTTTGACTAGTCTTTTGATTCTGCATTAGCTGGTCCTTGATTTGATTTTGGTCAAGTAAAACAACCTAGAATCATCTTTGTGAGCTTTTGCCTTGTTAGGTTTGCTTAGAGTAATTTCCCTTTTGATTTGCTTGTGAGTCAAGTTTTCATAGATTTTATAGCTTTTGAGATTATTTTTGTTAAGATAGGTTTATATGCTTTATTAAAAAGAGAAAATACAAAAACATCTCCTTTGAAAAGTTTTGTTTCAAGTATCTTTGAAAAGTTTTGAAAGAAAAAGAGTTTTTTCGTACACGTAAGGAGTGGTCATGTTTGTATGCTTGAAAAGATAAAGATAATTGTTTCTTTGATTTTCTTAATTAAGAAAGTTGTTTTCTCTAAAAAATTTGCATTCTCTCAACTCTCTTAGTTAAGAATTTCATTGAAAAAGGAAATTAGCGTAAATCATCTTAGGTGCATCTTTGTAGTGGTTTGAGTCGAGTCTACACACCATTGGTTTCACTTCCACTACCTTTTGTCTTTAAAGAAAAACCATAAAATTAACGCTTAAAGTAAAATCGACGTAGTAACTTTTATTTACTAGGGCTCTGAAACACCAATTTAGATCAGGCTAGTGTCTTGGAGTAGGTGAGTAATTAACTCTCCAAGATAACAAAACCAAACAAGTAGCTTATCTTGTGATAGAATAAATCCAATTGTCTCACTTGTACTCTGGGAAAGCTCCTCTTAAAGGAGAAGCACGAGCTCGTGTCCGAACCAGTGAGGGGATCAATCCCCCCTCGTTGGGAACGACGCCAGACACGCACGTATTACAAACGGTAAACCTCGGATTAACCATTGTCGAGGAGCCAGGGGTCACTTGTCGGTAAACCTTGGATTATTTTCAAGGAGCCGGCAAGGGGATTGAGCTTGCTACTCTGCCCTTGCGTGCTGTCGGAGTTTAGACTGTTCCCCCAGGTGCATTTGTTGTGGTTGGTAACCTTAGTGACCATTATCTTTAGGATTCTACCGGGGTGACGGTGGAGGGAAGGTCCCACTGTACCTGGAGCAGACGTCGGCTAGACTCACTTGGATTTTCTGGGGGGTTCACTTCACTCGAGACGGTTAAAGTGGAGGAACTTGGTCCAGTCTATTCATTAAGCAGGTTGCCGGGGTAACTGTTCCACCCGCCACTTCTGTACTGAATCCAGCGAGGTTGGGCTTCATCACCAACTAGCGCTTTCGGTCTGGAAGGCTACTATTTGTGTTTGGTTTGACGCACTAGATTCTTTAGGCGTGTGATTCAAATTTGTTTGGTTCTTTAGAGACTTTAGGTGGTTTGATTTGAAATTTTTTTTTTTTTTCGTGTGTAGTAGTTAAAAATTTTTAGCTGTGGCGGAATTACCGAGATAGTCCCGTAGACTTCGGGGCAAGTCACCTGAAATTGTTACCGGAACAGATTTGTTAAGAAAACTTCGTAGATCGCGGGGTGATCTCCTGAAGACGTTCCGGGTCAATACGAAGGGTTGAAGGTCCTTGTAACTCCTCCTAGTGGCAGTAGAGTAGGTTCACCTGAAGAAGGAGAATCTTCCTTGGTGGTCCATCCAGATTACCAAAGTTTAGAGACAGGTTATAATCCCGAAGCTGTTACAGTTTCTGAGCTTGTTGGTAGTTTTTCGTCTGCTAGTGATACAGGCGAAGAACCAGAAATATCTGAACCTGTTACTCCAACTTCTAGTGTTCCTGATTCACCGAGAATAGAAAGAATTATCACCGAAAATCTTCCTACTGGTTTGATTGCTATTGAAGAACTTGCTCCAGAGGAAGAAATAGGCGTCTCTAACCTTGAAGATCAACTTACTATTGATCTAAGGGAGCGTGAATCTATCTTTTACAGTCCTCCTAGAAGTACTACTTGGTACCTTTCGTTAACCAATTATTTAGACAACTTTGGGCTAGGTTTTTCCACACCTCGTACTCCTTTTCCACCTGGAGGTATTCATACTCCTGTAAATATGTCTGGTCAGTCGTCCGTGTTTACACAAAGTCCTGAATCTTTCTTACACGGCGGTCCTTCTGTTCCCACTGGGTATCAATCTCTTTCTGGTACCTTTGCGGGGGCATCTCCTCAACCCGTTGATCATGGGTTATTAGTTGGAAACAGTGGTAATATACCATTGGGTGTAGGAGACATTTACATGATGTCAGGTTCAGTTCCCGTTTCCCAACCTCAAGGTGGCCAATTACCGCCTGGGGGGCAGCCTTAGTTAATGCCTGGGGGGCAACCTCAAGGTACATCATTTGTGTCTGGGGGGCAACCTCAAGGTCAGTACGCGCCTATGGCGCAATACATGCCTCAAGGTCAACCCCAGCCTCAATATGTACCCCAAGGTCAACCTCAGTATCAATATCAACCTCAAGGATGGCAACCTCAAGGATGGCAACCCCAAGGGTATCAACCCCAAGGGTATCAACCTCAAGGGTACCAACCTCAAGGTCAAGGTCAACCCCAGTACCCGTATTTACCTCAAGGTTATCAACCTCAAGGTCAATACTCAGGTCAAGGTTATCAACCACCTCAAGGTCAATCATATGGTCAAGGTATGGGAACTGCACCTTACAGTTATCAATCCTATCCTCAATCCGGCTATGGATCTCAGTATCCTCAACCTGTTACGGGTCAATACCCTGGAATGTTAGTGTGGGATCCGTCACAGGGTCAACAGGTGTTGCAGCCAAGTATACAGTCGGTACCTCAAGCTGGACAACCCGTAGTTTCTGGTCCACCCCAGCAACCGCAACCTGTCCAGTCAAGTGTTCAAACTTCTGTAACTTCGGTAGTTACTCAGCCGCCAATTGCACCTAGTACTCCATCTCAAACGGCTGCTGCAACTACCGCCACATCTACCATACTTACTTCTGGAGTATCGACGGCTCCGGTTTCTACTGTCTCTGTAACCACTCCTCAGACATCTTTACCGTTGTCTGGATCTACGATTCAAACCACGGTCCAGATGCCTGTAGGCCAGCCTGGTATAAGTACGGTTGTCACTACTCAACCTCAATTTGTTCAACCTCCGTACCAGGGACAGTACCAACCTGGGCAAGCTGTCCAACAACCGGTTTACCAGTATCAACCGTATCCTGGGTACACTTATCAACAACCTCAGCAACCCCAGTACGGTCCGGTTAATCCTGGTTTTCCAGGAGGATATAATATCCCAAATGCGACTCCTGTTCCTAGTTATCCTGGATATCCTCCTCCTGGGGCCGGTATTGTGACCCAGAGTTTTAGAGATCCTAACCGGCAGTTACCGTTTATCGCAACTTTGGATTTACCAGACTTGACGCGCCTAACGAACGATCCAATTCAATATCTTCCGTTCTGGCCGCCAATGCCAAATAAGTTGCCCAGCGATATACCCAAGTTCGAAGGTAAGTCTGGAGAGGATCCGTCCAATCACGTGATGACTTACCACCTCTGGTGTGCTTCAAATTCTATCTCGGATGATTCGATCCGCTTACGTCTTTTCCAGCGTACACTCATTGGTCTCGCGGCCAAGTGGTACATTGAGTTACCACGGGCCTCTTTTTACAATTTTAGCCAGTTAGCTACCTCGTTCTTAACTCACTTTCAGTTGCCGGTCAGATACGATAACGGCACGGAGTTATTAACTTCACTAAAACAATCAACGTCCACGTATATTTCTGATCACATTCATGAGTGGAGACGTCGAAGAAGGCTAGTGAAAGTTTTTATCCCGGACCAAATCTTAGCTGAATGGTTTGTTAAATCATTATTACCGAAGATTACTGAAGATGTAGCTAAGGCCGGAGTAGTTACTGAGGAGCAAGTCATTGCTCAGGCACAATACCTTGACTTAGTTTACACTCAGTCGGGTACATTACACGAGAAGATTCCGGATCTTCCAAAGTCGAATCAAATCGCTGCTGCTCCTTCGGGATCTCATGCCGCTGATGGTATGATTGGTATCGTGAATACAAAGAGCAAGAAGAAGTCTTCCAAGGCTTCAACTACTCCTATTATCACTTTGCCCGATTCCCCGACAGGAGAGTCTTCTCCTGAACTTACCGCCGATATTCACGCTGTAGAGTCATCTACGGCCAAATCAAAAAACGGTGGAAAGAAGAAAGGAAAGAAGAAGGCTAAAGCAGACAAGGCTCCGAAGGAGAAAACCGAAAAGTCGGAAACCAATGACGAAAAGCGCAAACCTCGATATCCTTGTCTTATTTGTGAAGAGGATCATTTTACGAGAGATTGCCCTCATCGGGCCGAGGTTGTGAAAATAGTCAAAGGTTCTCCCACTCCTGCTGTGTTAAAAAATCCATTTCCGGAGCAGGAGAATAAGATGATAGGTTCTTCCTCGAATGCCAGTGAAGAACCCATTTTGATGATGTCTCATGTGAGGATTGCGACTCGATCGCAAGATTATGGTAGTAAGAATCCTGTTGATGGTAAGGAAGCAGAATCTTCTCACTCTAACCCATCAACCTCAGCTCCTGGTTCCGATCCACTACAGATCGAGAAACCTAACCCGGACTTAGTAATTAAACCGCCCGCCAAGGGTGTACTTCGAAGGTCTGCTTTCAATCCACATGCGAGAGCGGCCCAGAATTACAACATTGTTGAGGACTTAGCTGTTTCACCCTCAGCAATGTCGGCGTTAGAAGTGCTGCAATCATGCCCAGCACAACGAAAATTGCTTTTGTCGGCTATAGGAGCTGTTGATGTTCAGGACCCGAATCTAATAATCTTCGATCTAGAAAATAGTACACCGCGTCTCCCCCATCAAATGGCTTTCCAAATTCCAGTGATAGTAAAAAACAGGCCTATTCATAGGACTGTGATTGATGAGGGAGCTTCTACGTGTATTATGTCGATTCAATGTTGGAGATCCCTTGGTTCTCCTTCGTTGAACCAATCCCCCACCATCCTTAAGGCCTTTGATGGCCGTGGGTTCCGTCCGTTTGGTATTCTACAGGAATTGCCTATAGGGGTAGAAGGTAAAACCGTTAGTCTGGATGTGGAAGTGGTTGATGCCCCTCTAGACTACAACCTTCTTTTGGGTCGAAGTTGGTCATATGCTATGACAGCGGTCGTTTCATCGGTCTTCAGAGTAATTAAGTTTCCACATAACGGTAAGATCGTGACTATTGATCAGCTGACATACTTTTCATCCGACCCAGCCTCTTCAGAGAGTATCCAGCATGTCGTTAAGACGACAATCCCTTATAGGGACGTTGGTGTAGGTTTAGTTAAAGATTCCGGTTTACTGGGAACTTTTCCTCTCCCTCCACTCAGCGTAGAACCTTCATTTGCAACAATTCATATGATTACATCAGAAAACATTATTTATGATGATCCTTGGATTGTCCCATCTGACTCTGAGATAGACTCATTCGGTGATGCTATGCCCTTGAGTCCATATGAAATTGCTTATGAAGCTCTCATGTCTTTTACCGACTCTCATTCAACCGAGATCGACCAAATGAATGTGGTCAGTGAAGAATCACTTTTCACCTCAACCTTAGAACGGATAGCGTTTCCCGAAGTCGTGTCATCTGACGAACAACTTCGCGAAATCCTAAGTGTAGACGATCTACCATGGGAGGATCTCCATCACAGATCTTCGTTTTTACCTAAGGATGATGCATTTGAAAATGATTTTTCATCTATCTTTACCGCTGAATATGTCAAAGACGCTCAGGATCCAACGAAACATTCTGATTCAGAGTTGAATTTAGGGAATATTTCTCGTACTATTCCCATTGATATTTCAGTGAAGCCCGGAATTGAGGAGAACATTCATATAGGTGCCGCATGTACAGAAGATGAAATCCAAACTTACAAGGCCCTATTCCAAGAATTCCGCGATGTGTTTGCCTGGTCTTACGAGGAAATGCCGGGAATCGATCCTGCCATTGTTGTTCATGAAATAAAAACCTACCCGGATGCTAAACCCGTCCGGCAACGGTTGCGTCAGATTCACCCTCGAAAAGCGGCTGCGATTAAAGCAGAAGTCGAAAAGCTGTTGAAAGCAGGTTTCATTTATCCGATCCCGTTAACGGATTGGGTATCGAATATTGTTCGGTCAATAAGAAACAAGGAACAATAAGAATCTGTATCGACTATAGGGATATCAATCGAGCTTGTCCAAAAGACAACTATCCTACGCCTTATATCGATCAAATTATTGATGATTGTGCCGGAAGTGAAATGTTTTCCTTCATGGATGGTTTTTCGGGCTATAATCAAATCAATATTCTACCTGCCGACCAACCAAAAACGGCATTCATTTGTCCATGGGGGACATTTGCTTATTGCAAATTACCTTTTGGGCTTAAGAATGCCGGGGCCACTTTTCAACGGGCGATGTCTTACGCATTTCATGACATCAAGCACATTGTGCAACCGTATCTCGATGATTTTCCTGCTCATTCTTTACATCGAGCTGATCACCTTGTCCACCTACGAGCAATCTTTATGAGGTGTAGGCATTATCGAATTCGGTTGAATCCCCACAAGTGTGTTTTCTGTATAGAAACAGGTCGATTGCTGGGATTTGTTGTTTCAAAAGCCGGCATTCGCGTCGATCCCTCGAAAGTCGAGGCTATCATCAAATTGCCTCCTCCTTCGAGTTTGCGCCAACTCCAAAGTTTGCAAGGGAAAGCGAACTTTTTACGCCGATTCATCCCAAACTACGCCGAGGTCACTAAAGGTTTTACACGGTTGTTGAAACAGAACGTTCAATTCTTTTGGGACGAGATTGCCCAACAATCTTTTGATGCACTTAAACACGCGTTGACCCATGCACCGTTGTTGCATCCTCCCAACTACAACCAGGACTACTTCTTATACCTCGCAGCTTCGCATTCCACCATTGGAATGGTGTTAGTTCAAGAAGATGAATTCGGAGCGGAGCATGTGATATATTATCTCAGTAGGACCTTAAATCCCACTGAGCTAAAATATTCGCATGTGGAGAAATTGGCCCTGGCAGCCGTTCAAGCTGTCCAGCGTTTTCGTCACTACATTCTTCTCCGTAAAACTACAGTTATTTCGGATTGCAACCCTATGATTTACATTTTGACAAAACAACTGCTAGGGGGCAAGTACTCTAAATGGATCGTTATCCTGCAAGAGTTCGACTTGGAGTTCGAGAAGTCCAAGTCTAAGAAATCCTTAGTTTTTGCGGAATTGATGTGTGATTTCCCGCGTACTGACACAGAGACTGTGGCAGAGGAGTCCATTGCGGACGAATCTTTGTTTCTTATCAGTACTTTAGATCCGTGGTACGGGGATATAATCATCTATCTCCAAACCCAAACCTTTCGGCCTGAAGCTTCAAAGGCGGAACGTCGAAAAATTCGGTTTCAATCCCAGCAATACAAAATTATTGGAGATACACTTTATCGCCGGGGGGCAGACTTAGTTTTTCGACGTTGTTTAACTCACGAAGAGGCTGAGAGGGTTTTGAATGATTGTCACTCTGGAGCATGTGGCGGTCATATGTCTGGGTATGCCACAGCTCAGAAGGTGTTGCGCGCTGGTTACTTCTGGCCATCTATGTTTAAAGATTGTATCATTGCAGTCCGGAAGTGCCACAACTGCCAAGTGTTTGATCGAAAGATGCGCGCACCACCTGCTCCTCTCCACCCTATAATTGCCGTTGGTCCATTCGCCAAATGGGGTATCGACTTTATTACTTGTAACCCTCACTCGGCCGGGGGCATGCGTATATCATCCTCGCGGTTGATTATTTCACTAAATGGGCCGAGGCGATGCCTACATTCGACGCAAGCGGCAAAACAGCTGCAGTTTTCGTATTCAATCATATTATAACTAGGTTTGGTGTCCCACAAGCAATCATTACTGACCATGGGAGCCATTTTCGAAACATCATGATGACTGAGCTTACAAGCCAGCTTGGTTTGCGCCACGATAGCTCTACTCCTTATTATCCGCAAGCCAACGGTTTGGTTGAGTCTATCAACAAAGTTCTGGTTATCATGATCCGACGAACCATTGGTATTCATCGGTCGAATTGGCACAACATGTTATTTTCGGCGCTATGGGCATACCGAACCTCAGTGAAAACCTCAACAGGGTTCACTCCTTTCCAGCTAGTTTATGGCTTGGAAGCTGTGTTACCCATTGAATGCGAAATCCCATCACTTCAAATGGCTGTCGAATTACTCCCAGCTACTTCCGAAGAGGAGAAACGTTTATTGTACTTAGCTAAATTAGATGAGACTCGACGTGACGCTGCATTGGCAATCGAGACTCACGCAAAGCGAATGAAAGCTCAGTATGATAGAAATGTGACCCCTCGAAGTTTTTCGGAGGGAGACCTAGTGCTTTTATATGATCAAGCTAACGATAAGCTAGGTGCTGGAAAATTCGTTCCTATGTGGCATGGACCCTATATTGTAAAGCGAAAGCTAGCAAAAGGGGCTTATGAGCTGGTAGATTTTGATGGGGACTCTTTGGGTAAACCCAGAAATGGACTTTACCTAAAGAGGTATTATGCTTAAATGGTGGGTATGGAGAAGTTTTAGTTAGGTTAGGTTTTCTTTCTAGCTAGTATGTTTGTTAGTTAGTCAGTGTGCTTAGCTTAGCGAGTGTGTTTTTTCGTCGTTATTCTGGCTTATCTTGGTTTTACTCTTGATATTGCAGATGTCGACGCCTCTCCAAACATACATTGGATTTGCTGATGGTGCTTGTCGTAGTACACGGAATATCTCTTCCGCAGCTTGGGTTATCTATTCACCCTCTGACGAGTTAGTTTCTATGCATGGGGTAAGCCTCGGTCAAACAACGAACAACATTGCAGAATACAGTGCAGTGGTTGAATTATTATCCGAATCTATTTCATTTGGAATTCGACGTTTGATAGTGAGGTTAGATTCTGAACTTGTTGTATTACAGCTTAATAGAGTTTATGCCATTAGAAATCCTGTGTTATTAAGGTTGTTTTTGAGAGTGCGTCTCTTGGAACGTGAATTTGATTACATTGAATATCAGCATATTCCAAGGTCTTTAAATACATTAGCAGATGCAATTGCTTCTCGAGTGTTGGACAGACATTTACGATAATCATGCAAGTAAATTTAAAAACATTTCATCATACATGTTAAACAAGATAAGCCGGTAATAGTGATATATATATAGATAGGAGTGTGTCAAAAAATATACATCGTCTTCGATCATAGGTTGAAAAACACCTTATGATCGGCAAAAATGATAAAGTACAAAAAGTCAAAAATGTCACATGTGTCTACAAAGTGACTAGCCAATCACTGGTGGTGCTCCCTATACGACACCACTGCACGGGCTACCTTACGCAAAAATCTCCTAAACGGTCCAGGGACCGCGACTACATAGCGCTGAAGTCTGATAGGAATATCATCCATAGTAGTCTCAGGCATATCCGCCGTCAGACGCTCTAGATCATGCTCCAACTCAGCTAGTACCTCTGCAGCCGCCGCGTCCTGTGGGGCCGGTACCGGTGCAACTGGATGTCTTCTCTCAAAAGGCCGGAGGTTGGCTGGGCGCTGTGGACCAACATCTGCATTTTGAAAATTTTACTGTCAGTTTTGAGACGATATATATAAAAAACAAAAAAATACATAATTTGAAAACTTGTGAAAAATAAAGTACCTCTGTCATCCCATTGTTCTCCCTGTGGAAGAACCATGTCCGGATCACCTCGAAAATCTACTCCGGCATACGAAAAGTCCTGGATCGAGAAAACCTGGTCCTCCAACCAGTGAAAGTAACTATCAGAAAATCGAACAACTGCCGCGCCCTCGTCAGGATGCCGGGCCATCACCGCAACCCATCGTACCAGCTTTGGCTCCTGAGGACCCAAGATATCAACAGTGAGTTGCTGAGGGATCAGCATCGGAACTCTCTCTAAGGCAAAGCTCACGACTAAAGGCCCATATCCAAAAGTTTTCAGTCGTCCGTTCTTTGCCTTAGTCAGTTGGCTCTTCACGTTAGCCGACACAGCATCACACCAGTTGAAAATGGTGCCTTGGTAACAGTCAATTGCCATCCGCATTTGGGACCTGGAAGCAATGTGTAAAGCGGCCGCGCCGCAAATTCTGGTAACCGTGAACGCTATAACTTTGAGTTCGCGCAGAGAGATGTGTTTGATCTCCACGCCTTTCAAATTGTGTGCACCAGGTGTGCACCAATCTTCCCGGAGACTAACAAGGGATTGACCACCCGGCCTAGTCCCGGCTAGATTGAGTTGCTCGCCTCTATTTGGCAAGCCAGTGAGAAAGTATACATCCGAGGGCTCTTTCTCGAGCTGGTGCCCTCCTATGTAAAAGCATTGCTCTTGAACGTTCCATCTCTCAACCAGCCATTCTAAGAATCTTACCTGAGCCCTCATGCCAGGTATGGCCCAGTATTTATATAGCCCGCATTCTTTTAGGGAATCAATGGAAGGTTGATGTTCAATTGCAGCTAAATCAACGTCTTCATGCTCTCTTTCTCTCCAATCCAACATGGTGAGTGCCCTACACACCAAGAAACAATGATTAGAACTGATTTGGGGAAATTTGAATGGTTATTTGTGGAGATTGGGGTTTTAAAATCCGCCTTTCACGGAGGACGCACCCCTCGTTTACAACACAGGGCGTCCGGACGCAGCTGGTCTGAAGGTGGGCTGCGTCCCCCGACCATTTTCCTGTATAGGAAAAAGTCGGGGGACGCAGGTCACCCGAAGGGCACCTGCGTCCACCGAGGGGCGCATCCTAAAACCTAAACCCCCCCCCAAAACCAAAACTAAAACCTAAAAATAAACTTTAATCGGATGAAATTGAAGAGTAGGATGTTGTAAAATACCTGGAAGAGACGACGTTCGATTCTGACGGTCGGATTTTCCGCAGCGACCACGGGAAGTTTCTTGCCAAAAGCTCTTTTTTCAACCTCAACAGTCAAACGGTAAAAATGACATGGTAAAAAGTCTTTTTATAGGTTTTTTGGATGAATTTGTTCATTTTTCACCATGGAAAGATGTTTTTCAATGTATTTTTGCCTATCTTAAACAGGTATGAGTAATGTGTTGCTTTTGTGCAGGACAAAGGGACTTAGAGGAAAAATTGTCATTTTTCACGAACCAAAATATCAGAGTCATCTTTTAAGCCCTTTTCTGACTCCTAAAAAATGAAAAGATTTCCGAGCGTTTCTTTTACACTCGTTAAAACGGAATTAAAAGACGGTCCCCTTATAGCTCTTTTCTGACCGTAAAATCAGGAAAATATTGTCGGTTTTTTGTCGTTTCAAACTCGATACGGAAATAAAACGACGTGTTTTTGATCGCTTTTTACTTTTCAGGTCAGTGACACTAATTATGAAAGTACTCCTTGGTCGCAAGATCAAGCGGTTCCCCCAGGTATTATTTTATACTTTTTCAAGCTTGAGGGACACAAATCTACGAAAAAGTTCAACTTGGAGTCTTCTTAAGTTTTTCAGACTCTCTAAAATTGAAAAACGCTGAGTTTCTCCTATACTGGGCTCGTTAAATATTTCACAGTAAAGGACCTGTTCAATTACAAACAGGAACGAACCACTCCTTCCTAGGGTTCGAATCAAAACTAGGTTGGACTCATCCGAAGGATGAGCTTATAATCAAGCATATGTTATCCTCCTCAAGCTTGTTAAAAATAAAGAAGTACTTGCCAGAAATGGTGGGGGAAAAGAGAGAAGAATGAGCCTATTTGTTACCTTTTGTCTCAGAAGAAACTTTATTACCACTCTTGAATACGACACTCTTTCACCTGGGTTGGGAAATCCTTTACCTCACAGTTGATCAAACCACTTTGAAAGTCTTCAGCCAGGTTCCGGGGATTAACTTTGAGTTATTCAGCACCAAGCCATCTGTCGTGTCGTTATGTGTTCAAGAGGTCTGCAAGCAAAACTTTCATCTGCAAAATACTTGTCGTCCATTTGACCATCCCTGAGTCAGTCCTTACAGCAACATTTCTTCAACTTGAACAATGATTTTGTGTTGTGGGCTTGCCTGCAACGGGTCGCTTTCTATCGACATCAGCACATTATCTAGAGAGATGACTTAGAAATCGTCAGTACCTTGAAGTTTGCATGCATCAATGGCAGGTTTCTCGCCTTTGACGTCAATTTACATCATTGACTTTCGATCGAAGGATTCCGTGAAATGTTCGACATCAACTCATTCATTCACATCTCATGGATTGTATTGGGTACTTTGAGAACCATTGACATTACTGGTGGTCTCTCTCACACTTGTTAACAGTTCACATCATCGACTGGTAATCAAGTGGTTTCTACCGTGTTCGACATCAACTCATTTATTCGCATGGCTAGAATCGTACCAATTCGAGAAGTAGAAATGAAGACCCTGGATCGAGTCTTTACCATCCAGGCTGCGAGGAGTTTTGTATTCATTATCTAAGTAGACTAATCATAAACAGATGGTTGCGTCCATACTGTGTCTACAAAAGTCTATGATTATGATGTACTGCAAGATCATTCCTGTATCAGAGTAGTTAGTCTGTTAGTTAAAGTTTTAATCTGAGTATGGGAATGCCTACCTCAGTGATGATATAATCTTATACATGTATTTTGTGTTGAAAATTGCAGGTTCTGACCAGGCTCTCCACGAGATAATCCTTGAAATGATAAAGCGCTTCACCCTTCCTAGATAATACAAAACCCTAATCTATTCCAGGCTTCGCACTTTAGGGGGCAATCTGTTACACTAAAAAATGTCACCATGACTATTTACAGTTAGGATGACTCTATCAACAGTCATACTACCCTCTTAGGCAAGTCTTATGCCTCTACTCTCCATGTCAAACTCCAAAAAAGAGAGAAAGTCTTTCTAAATGTATTTATCTCTGGGGACGCAGGTTCTCTCAACCTTACCTGCGGGGACGCACCCAAGGTTCACAAAAGTTGCGTCTTTGGATGCTCTGTATGTAAAGGTGCAGGTGCGTCCCCCTAAAAAGGTTAAAATGCGCAAGTTTCATCTTTAAAAAGTCACTTGTGGTCATTTCTAGAGCATTCTAGAAGGTTGTTCGACGTGTATTGAGCGCCTCCAGATGGTTCATGCACTCCTACCAAAGAGGAACTTATCCCATCAATAGGGGAGCTATCCCAACCAAAGAGGGGATTATCCCATTGATGGTGGACCTGATTAACTTCCTCTTGAACACTATAAATACAGGCATTGGACCAGAAGGAGAAGAGGTTGAAAGCTATACATTTCTAAGGGTAAATGTTGCAGGAATTAGGACTCCCATTTAGAAGCTTGTGAGGAGAGATTGTCATCTTTGCTTGTTCTATTTGGAAGTGGGTGAGCTTTGTCAAAGTAAAGGAAAACTCTTGTGGACCCTGGAAGGAGGTTGCACAACACCAAGGCTCAGGTTTTAATGGTTCCTTTTGATTACCTTTAATGCAAATTAGTCCATTCTTCTCAATAACTTGTTGTTTATGAGTTATTTCATGTACTCCTTGGTCTATATGTTGAATATGCTTTGTTTTATGTTATAATCAGGTGCTATTTAATGGTTTGACTGTTGGTGATTGCAGGTTTTGGAGAAAAGGAGGAGCTCATCCAGATCAACAAAGCTTGGACTTCTACAACAGCATTTGGACAAAGGTAAGAACAAAACACTTGATTTCTCATATCATAATGCATGTTTAGAGAAGGATAGCTCTAGTTTGTTTTGTTTGTCATTAGAATGTCTTAGACTTCTAGGAAGGTCGGTTGTGTCCGAACTATTGACTGATTCCGTGTGACAGAAAGTGGAACTTGAACCACACTCAGTGATCAACCAGATAACTGATAAATTAGCCATAAATAAATCAGGCATGTGTGAAATGAGAGTTACCCACTTGAGATTGGAATTCAAGGGAAATGTATTATCAGTTGTATAATCATCCAAATTGTACTTGTGGTGCATGCAGTGAAAGGAAGGCCCTTGATGGATTGTGCAGTATTGGATGGGGATTTCCTTAATTAATAGGGGCTAATTACCCAAGGAAATATCACAAGGAAAAAAGGACTTGGGAAAGCCAAAATTTGGTTAATTATTGGCCTAGGCTTGTCTAGGAAGTAGTGAGACAGATAGAGATAGTGAAAAGGTTGCTCGGGCATGAGAAAAGAATTGTAATCTTCTCATATTTTCCGACTAATGAAATATATAGATAGCAAGGTTTTTAGCTATGGATTTCCCCAAGAAATAATTATGTAATGTATTGATTGAATTATTTCTCTTGTATTTTGTGATTTCACAATTGCTTAAATTGGTTTCCACAATTGGTAGAGTAGATTCAAGTCTATTATTTTAGCAAATTACAATTAGAAGTTTGGATCTACAAGGAATTTCTACAGTTTTATCTTGTGGAGTAAGCTCGACTTCCCAAGAACAAGCGAATGAATTAAAATTACAACAGCATAAGTAAATCACTTCACACACTACAAAGAACTATGAAACTATAATCTATATTGAAGAAGATCTAAAGAAAACTTATTTTATTCCATCTTGGTTTAGACTTGTGCACTAAGAGTCCCCTTTTCTTTTGGAATGGAGATGGAAATCCCTTTTATACACAAACTTGCTTGAACTAAAAAACCCACTTGGTGATGAAATATTCTCAAGTGGTTACAATAATTTTCTAAATATAGATCCACTAGAGAATATCCTCAAATGGTTACAAAAAATATCTAAATATAGATCCACTTGAGGATAAAATATTCTCAAATAGTTACAACAACTAGAATAGTTCCAAGATTCTTGCTAACTTCCCACATATTTTGGGATGCCACTACTTGTCAAATTCGAAATAAGTCATGTGGGCTATAATAACATGCTCAAAATATGTTCAAAAATAATTATTAATGGTGTTTGGATCTCTAAATCCATGGTATATATATGGGGGATCTTTAAATCCATAATAAAAGTGGATATGCACACTTAAGCACATAGAAATATTCCTTTCAATAATTAAATTTATGAAATACATATTTCATTGTCTTCACTAAGTAGTTGTATGATTGGTGATCCATATTGTTGTAGAATTTCTTTTATGATGCATTTTAACCTCCTCTGATATTCCTTCAAGTGTTGCAAATATTATCCATATGCAAGGTGAAAATTAGATTATGCAACGGGTTGCTACACGTCTGATTCTACAGCAGGTTGCTACAAGTTTGATTTCACAACAAGATGTTATAGGTGTGGTTTCATAGTAGGTTAATACAGGTATGATTTTTCAGAAATTGCTTTAAACATATAAGAACCTTGTAATTTTAGTAGCACACAAAATGACCTAAACTATGATTTATGGTGAACATGATGTCATACCATTCGAAGAAAAACCCTATAACAACTTGTCCACACATGAGTTGTCACTTCAAAAGTAAATACATAATATACTAATTCAATCTAATGTTAATCAAAAATAAAATGAAATACTAATAAATGTATTAAAAAACATCTTGAACCTAAATCTCGCATGTGAGCATTAAAAGGGATACCACATGGTTAGGGGTAAATGAAAAATGGATAAAAGGAAGGAAAGGAAGGTGACAAAGGATGCTAATTTTGTGACCATCAATTGGTCTTGTGGTAAACCATGTTACAGTGAGAGATATGTGGAATCAATATTTTTAGTGAAATGGAAATGGAAAAAGCGATGAATATGACACTAATGGAGAAAAAAATGAGCATGCTTAGTGGTTCCTAGTTAACATAGGGATAAGTGGATACTATGTGTTACCTAGTAAATATATCTGTTACCGGGAAAAGTGTCTATTTAGAACTACTCTATCCCACTAAGGTGTGACAGCTGCCTTAGAAACAAACAGAGAAAAACTACTTTTGTATTTCCTTTATGAACTATAGACAGAGAGGAATAGAAAGAACCAACCTTTGTCTTGCGCTAATCCCTTGATCCAATCCCTCTCTTCTTTGACAGCTTCCAGCTACTTGCTCCCTTACTTGCCCAGCTTCACCAAGTACCTGTAAGATCACAGAAGAAGAAAACTATACAAAGACATGGATCTATATTCATAAAAAACTTAGGATCAGATTTAAGTTAACCATACAAATGTAACAAGCATCAATGATACAAAAGCATGGAGGAAAAACTCAAATAGTTTTTATTGATAAACAAGAAGATCCAGGAGGAGTTACAATCGATGATTCCTAACCCAACATCAACCTCCCAGCAAAGAACCCCTCTTCACCTCCAACGAAGCATAAATCACCCAATACTCTGATATTTGTCTCAAAACCAACAACAATTCCTTACAATGTGCAAAATTCCAGCCTCTGGATCTCTGGGATGAGGGATCCATATATAGATGTATGCAAGGAGGATGCGTCAGCTTGTGATTTGATTAGTGTCTTCTCTCTGTCAGTTCTTGCTTCCACTTAGAGATTGAAGGCCTCTTACTCATCCTTGGTCGAATTTAGTGAGGCAAGTTTCATAGGAGAAGATTCTGGAAGCTTCCATTGTCTTTCCACCTCGCGGAATGGCACTGCCATTTGTCATTTCTCGCCCAACGCACCCTCATAGTGCATTTAGGTGCGTTGCAATGCACCTAGCTAGTGTGTTTAGGTGCTATGCAACGCACCTAGCCAGTGTAGCAGCTGAAATGATCCTGTTTTGACTTATTCTGAGCAGTTTTTGGTGGAGAACTTCTGGGAGAAGCTGTAATTTGTTGACCTTGTTCCTTTAGGGGTTAGAACAACACTTTTAGGGACTTAGGATCCCTTGGTTTATGGACATTTCATGCTTGGATCTGTAAGGCACAAAAATGTCTATAACAGTTGCCCCCTAAAGTATGAGGTCGTTAATCGGGTGAAATGATTTATTATGAGGATCCGAAGTTCTTTCAATGCTGGGAGGAGACCTGTAATAAGATACAATACAATACATTATCTTCATACTGTTTTTCATGATCTAGCTGAGGCGGGCATTCCCATGCTCAGCTTTATAAATTCATTTTCATGTACATAGGATAGACAATCGTTTGAGTTTAGAGTAATGATTCTGATAGATCCATCATCCTTTTGGTAGGATGATTATCTGTGCTGCAATGTTGTACATTTTATTGTCTTTATTTCCCTGAATATATATCGCAGCCCGGATGGATGAAACTAGATCCGGGGTCTTCATTCTCGTCCAATCTTCACTTGAAGTACAAGTCGATCCATGTGAGAAATGTTCTGAAGTCGAACATGGAAAGACATCGCTTGATTACCAGTCAATGATGTAAACTGTTAACAAGCGCGAGAGGAATCACCGATAATGATAATGACCCTCAAGGTACTACAGTAAAATTCACGTGGTGTGAATAAAGGACTTGGCGTCGAACACCACGTAAAATCTTTTGGTCGAAGGCCATTGATGTAAACCTATCGCCGGAAGTGAGAAACTTGCCATTAAGGGCCTAGGGCAACCCCTCCTTCCAGACCTGGTCCAAAAATTTAAAAAATAGTGTTTTATTCCCTATACGCGACATTGCCCTGAGTTAAACGCGTGTACACACGGGTCTGTTATACCCAACCCGCGTGTATCTATTAAAACACTTAAAAAATAATAAATTCCTCTTTTTCGGGCGGAGATCGCGGGTTTTACCTGTTGGATCACCTGTTATTGCCCGTGGCCCAACTGTTCCCAACTAACTCCTAACTAAAAAACTACTTTGGAGAGGGTATAAAAAGACATCAAAGGGAAGGCCAAAGAGAGAGAGAAGAGAGAAAGATTATTATGCTGAGATTTTTCCCTTAGAGCAGGCCTGAAGTCCTTGGTGCTTTCTGCACTTCCCCCATTTTGCATAGGAAACCCTTGTTTCCATGTGTCTTGGTGATCATTCATCCTTGATATCATCATTTGAGTAGGACTTGGAAGGAGCTCTTGTTGGAGGCTTGAGGCTGGAACGAATCCGGGAGGAAGCTTTGCTTGGAGCCTGTTGAAGGTGTTCGGGTGATATATTTCCGATATATGTACTTTATTTTCCTTTATATATAAAGAAACACGTCCTTGTTCCCGAAACAATCTTTCTTTATGCTTATGAGATTCTTGTCTTGAATTCTTATGCAAGTAGTTACTTAAAGATTTTTATAACTAACTTTATAGCATAAAGATGGTTTATACATAAATATCTGTACATGTACTGTTGTATTCCTTGATTTGTTTGACTTGCAGATCGAAGGAAGAAGAAGGGAACTCCAAGAAGGATTTGGACCCTAAAGGCCTTCTTGAACATAGGACCTTAGGTACATACCCTAAACATTAGAATTTGCTTAAAAGTAAAAATGATGGCTGTGTGTGTGTTTCTTTGAATAAGCAATTTTCAGTCTGGTAGAGTCTTAGCCCAAAGGACCCTAGGGGTACTTTCCCTTCAACCAGAATTGGCGACTCCACTGGAGACAACACTCTTGTTGTTCCTAGTTTGGGTAGTCTTCAAGCCAATCAAGGCTCAGCCCCTCTGTTTGTTGGCTCTGACTGTCTGATCTTTTCTTGAACTCCAAGTTTGTCCAGTTTTTCAGTCTGTTATTTTTTATTTTTCTTGAAAGACTTCAGATACACTCTTTTTCTGGATTACAGAAGCGTATATACGCAAGTTGCACTAAGTGAACCCGCGTATACGCAGGTTTCCTTAGTTTCAGTCGCGTATACACGCATTCTGCACTTAATTGCAGGCGCGTATATTACATAAATTTCAAGATTTATAAATTTTCTTTTTGCTGAATGTTGTCTGGTGGTTTGGGTCAGTGTGAAGCAGTTATTTCTCCAATAACAGTTCTCTGTTTGACAGGGGGCATCTTGTTTTGAACTCTCTCTAGTCATAAGGAGTATTAGTCTTGTTTTCGTTGATTGCAAACGTCATTGATTTTTGACACACAAGATTTCTGTTTAAGAATCTTGATTGCTCTGTTTCGGCAGAGTGGGAAGATTGGGTTCAATCTTTGTGTCCATTTTTGCTTTCATGACACTTTTTGTTTGCTTAACGAAATCATTTTTATGACCATTTTCTCCTTCGTTTCGGGAAGTTTGTTTGTTACCATTTTCTTGAAACCTGTCTTTTGATATTTAGGACTTTCATTGCTGCTTTTGATTGTCAAAAGCGATTTCGAACACATTTTATTTTTGTTGAGTTTTCATCATTTGAAAGGTGTCAATTCACAAAAGTGTTTGGTTGCTTGTTTATCAATCATTGGTGTCAGTTTTTGAGAGCTTTCCTTTGAAAAAGACTTTTTTGGTTTGATTGAAAGAAAATCTTTTGAAAGTTTTTGAGTTTCGCTTTCTTAAACTTGCTTCTCATTTGATTTCCTTTTTTGCGAAGTGAAAGTGCTTTGTTTTTTATCTTAGAACTTGTTTTTATTGTTTGGACGAAATGATTGGTAACACATCATCTTCTATCTAAACATTTTAGTGGCAAGACAAAATTTGGTAAAGCAGCAACTTTCCTTCTTTGTTTTTAGAGTAGTCTTTGAATCTTGCATCCACATATAGTTCTTGCATTAGGGTAAGATTTGCATCTCTTTTTAGGCATATTTAGTTTTGTTAGTTTTTGTGAGTGTGGAGTCTGAAAAGAAAAAGAAAAAATTTGTTTATATTAGAAGTACCTCTGAACCTCATAGAAATTGATTTTCATCGAAAACAAAAGTGCATGTGCATGTAGCTAAGTTTTATTAATTTCTTTTGCGTCCATAAAAACACCACAAGTTTCATCTCCATAACCCTGTGACTTAAAGAACAGCCTAATAAAATCAAGCGCTTAATTAAAATCCACTAGAACTTTTTGTTTTAGTTATTACACCAACAAGTTTAGTATTTTAGGGCCTTGGAATAGGTGAGTGGAGAGTTAACTCTCCAAGGCCACATAAAACGTCAAACATAAGAGTCTGATTAACGAGAGTAAATCGAATAGCGTTAGGAAGACCAGGAAAGCTCTGGATCTGGGAGTTAAGCACGAGGGTCTGTGAAGACAGGGAAGAGAGATACCCCCTCTCCTACTTGTCCGAACTTACCTCACGATTGTTCCGCCTAGCTTCTGCGACGAGTTGGTACCCATAGTTGCCTCTACTAGGGATCTGCATAGGTGGCTGCGGAGGGGAATCCCGTGGCACCTGAGGTCGACGTTGTATCACTCTCGACAGTACTACTGGAGGGCACCCTTGCGAAGCTTGGGGGCTTGCACCGGCGCAGGTTGTTGTTAGGAGGTCAGCGTAACTTCCTCTGATACATTCGCTGATAGGACTGGGCCCTCATCATCCCAGACTATCTTCGGAAGGCCCTTTGATTCACTTTCTCGTATTTTGGTGTCCGGTCCTAATCACCCGGAGCGGAAATACTTGAAAGTTGTTTGACTGGCTGTATCTTTAGGAACTTTATAGTGTGTGCTCTGTGCTCCTAGTTGGCCTAGCTTTTAATTTTTTGAGTCTTTAGTTAAGATCATAACAAAAAATTCAAAGTGGCTGATCAGTCTCCAAGACGGTCTCGAAGACTTCATGGTCTCTCGCCACCTAGTTTAGAGCCTTCTCCTAGAAGGCGCAGAGGGGATATTACCGGTGGGGTCCGTCCCACGCCGGTTGACGCATCGGGGATTGATCCTCCTCTCGGGGATATTAGCGGCCAAGCAAGGCCTGGTACTTCTGAACAAGAGAGGGACACTCCAGTCCTTTCTTGAGTTCGCTTTTAAGTGGAGAATAACGTAGAGGTAGAAGAACTTTCAGAATCATTAGTGATTCCAAATTCTTCACTACCATCTAGTTATCCGGACGTATTGCAATACGTTGGGACTCCGTCACATAGACCAGCGAGTCCAGGTTACGCTACGCGCTTACCATTTATGATCACTACTGGAAGCATGGCTTCTACGAGTGCTGCGACTATGCAAACCCCAACATCGGTGCAAGGGGGAGGAACCATTTCCATCCCCTCCGCTTCCTTGTTCGGATCGTTTGCTAGCATATCTTTGGTGGGGTCTACCTCCATTCCGTCCACGAGTGGAAATGCCCAAACCAATGCTTTTAGTACTGGTTCCTTCCTTTTTGGCACCCAATCACAGGGTATTCCATCAGTTCCGTTCAGTGCCGCTACGTCCATGATGGGCGGATCGGTTTCATTCCAGGGTTTTCCTTTCGGAAGTGGTCATATCCCACATTCCAACCCAACGGTAGGATCCATGCCTTTTTCTTCAATAGGACAAAACAGCAATCCTTTCCAAGGTTGGAATAACCCTGGGGTTAGCAACGCAGGAACTGCGAATCCATTTATCGGCCAACAAGGAAGTAGGCCGTATTCCACGGTTAGCATGTTTCAAAGTATTCCTCCCCTTGCTTCGGCTTGGAACCCATATCAAGGGTTATCAACTCCTTACCATTCTTTAGGAGGGAACTTTGCAGGCTATGGAGGTTATACGGCAGGAGTTGGTCAAACTCCGAATTTTGCTGGACCACAAGGTTTTCCTTTTGGTTCAGCCGGTTCTAATGGTCACTTCGGGCAGCCTGGTGCCTCCCAAATCCCAGGACAATCTTTTCAGAACTTTGGGAGTTCTGCCCAGTCTGGGTGGAATCCCCTAGGTCCTCCTAGGCTTCCGTTTCTGGCAACGTTAAACTTGCCAGATCTCACTAAGCTAACGAACGACCCTATCAGATACAATCCGGCCTGGCCTCCGGTCCCAACCAAACTCCCTTCGGACATACCAAAATTCGAAGGGAAGAGTGGTGAAGATCCGGGCGACCATGTAACCACATTCCACTTGTGGTGCTCATCTAACTCCCTCATCGAGGATTCGATTAGGTTGAGACTCTTTCAGCGCACCTTGACTGGTAATGCGGCTAAATGGTATATAGAGTTGCCAGGGGGCAGCTTTACATCGTTCACAGACTTAGCTAATATCTTCTTGAATCACTTCCAGTTGCCTGTCCGCTATGATGTCGGAACTGAACTTCTGGCTACCTTTCGTCAAGATAAGGCAACCCACATTTCTGATCACATTCAGGAATGGAGACGGAGAAAGAGGCTCATCAAAGCCGAAATCCCTCTGGAGTACCATCTAGAGTGGTTTTTGAAGTCTTTGCAACCCGAGATCTCCAAGGATGTCTCCATGTCTGGGGTCTATTCTGAGGAGCAAGCCATTTTCAGGGCCCAGTAGTTAGAACTGATTTACTCTCAGTCTGGGATCCTCCAAAAGTACTTGCCAGATGCTCCTGGATCTAAGGTTGATTTAGCTAAGCTGAAGCCAGGTCCGCACGCGGATGGCATTGTGGGGTCAGTAGACTCGACTACAGTGAACTTGTTGAATCAATTGCAGCAGTTGTCATTACAAACTGCTCCTAACAACCAAGTCACAATGTCTAATCCTCAAGCTTCCCAAAATTCTTCCATTAACGCCGTCCAATCCGATAACCCCAAAGGAAATCAAAATTCCAATGGGAAAAAGAAAGGACGTGGTAAGAAGAAGAATTCGGAGGGGAAGCCCGATGCAAATAAATCCGGCAACAACGCTGGTGGTGGTAAAGGTGAGTGGAGAAAGAAAGTTAAGTTCCCTTGCAAGTTATGGCAGTGGGGACCATCTAACTCATCTTTTCCCTAGAATTGAAGACGCTCAGCGCTTGTTAGGACAGCAAGGGACTTCTAGTTCGCAAGCTGTGTTAACTAACCCGTTTCCCCAAGGGCAGCAACTTCTTGCTGGCGCGAATTCGAACCCTGGTACCTCCGCAGGGGGCAACCAGGAAGGGGACAAGTCTTCAAATGTATTCATGATGGGTGCTAACGCTAATGTGGCCACATGGTCACGCGATTATGGCGAAGGTGAAAATTCTAAGGGCAAATCAGTTCCTGAAACTACAACCCACTTCATATTGAGCGACCTTCTGTTGAGACTATACCTAGGATACCGAAAGGTTCCGCGAAACGCGCGACTATTAACCCTAATATTAGGGCAGCCCAAAATTACTCCATTGTGGAGGATCTGGCTCAGAGTCCATGTGCTATGTCCGCGTTAGAGGTTCTCCAGTCATGTCCTGCTCAACGAAGTGCCTTGCTATCAGCAATGGGGGCAGTCGATCCAAGTAATTCCTTAGCTCTCTCTTTTGATATGAGTAATGTCAAAAAGAGACTTCCTCATCACATGGCTTTCCAGATAAAGTCTACCTACCAGAAAACGAATATTTTTCGGACGGTTGTAGATGAGGGAGCTTCCACATGTGTCATGTCTATGTCATGCTGGAAGGCCATTGGATCACCAACGGTTGTTCCTTCACCCACCCTATTGACAGCATTTGATGGTCACTCTCATAGACCGTACGGGATTATCCCAGCCTTTCCTATATGTGTTGGAGGAAAGGTCGTTAATATTGAAGTAGAGGTCATAGACGCTAACCTAGACTATAATCTCCTCTTAGGAAGGAACTGGGTATACGAGATGGAAGTCGTTGTTTCGACTCTGTTTCGTGTCATTTGATTTCCTCATGAGGGGAAAATCGTTAAGGTCGATCAATTGGACTATTGTCCAGCTGATCCTCAAGCAAAATCTGACTCTACTATTCCTTTAGTGGGTAATCCCCGTCCGCCTATCGAGAGTCTAGGAGTCAGGATGTACTCTTCATTGATGGGTACGTTTAATCTTCCCCCTCCTACAACTGGTATAGATACAATTTCATCCTCCAGGGATCCTTTATGGAGAGAGTTTGTTCAAACTCCTTATTTTTCGAATCCTGGAACCTTAGCTTCATCTGTGACCACATCAGGTGACGACAAGGTGGGTGAAATAGAGTCTCTTATGTCTGCAGCAGAACCTAGATGTGAATCTATCGATAACTCTGTAGATAACCATTCTACTATTTCCTCTAGGGAAGAAATAGATGGTGATGTGGCTCATTTGCGGACCTTTGATTCCACCTCTGCATCGGATTGCTCGGATATTGTTTTTCCATCGAATGAAGCGGTATTCGAAGCAATGATGGTTGTAGATCGACCTTGGGAAGATTTACATCGTCGGTTACACTTTCATTCCCCTGTGCATCAAGTAGAATCTCGGTCCCCCAGTTCGACTAGTGATGTTTGTACGGTCCCTTTGGCTCCAACACATTTATTTGCCGAAGAGAGTATATTGATTGGTTCGATCGTCGTACCTATAAACATCCCTAGGAGTCAGTCGGCGGAGCCCCCTGACGGACTCTACCTCAGGAAGTGCTTTGCTTAGCTTTGGCCAGGCAATGGATTCTTTGTATTTTATGTGTATTTGTACATATATTATCGAGCGTTTTCTGATATCAGCACTTTTTGGTCTGCCTTGGCAGGTGCTGATGGATGATTTGATTTATTTTTGATTCGCCGATGGTGCTAGTCGGCACACTCGGAATCTTGCTTCTGCAGCTTGGGTACTTTATTACCCAACTGGTCAGTTGATGATATCGAGAGGCGTGTGTATCGGTCCTGCTTCAAATAATATGGCCGAGTATACAGCTGTTATCAATTTATTATCCGAGGCAATCTCTTATGGGATCAACTCGTTAGTAGTATACCTTGATTCTCAATTGATAGTGTCTCAGTTAAATAACATTTATCAGGTTAGAGATCCATTATTATATCGCCAATATTTAAGGGTGAGGTTGTTGCAAAGATCATTTATTTACATTAATTATTTGCACATTCCAAGATCTCAAAATTGGTTAGCTGATTCTATCGCTAATCAAGCATTAGACTGGCATATCAATCATTCATCATCATAAAATCATGCATCAAAGAGTCAAACTGTATATATATATATATATATATATATATATATATATATATATATATCGCAAAGCGTCTCGAGTGTACATATGTGTGTCCAAAAATATACAAAATTGGGACTCAAATGCCCATAATCATGTCAGGCATATCTAACGCCTCGGCTCTGGATGAGCAGCTAAATAAGTAACTATAGCATTGGCCACGCGCCGAAAGACGCGAACCCAGTCACGTGGCATCCCAACCACATGACACTGCATATCTGGAGGAAGGTCCTCCACCTCGGCCATTGGTACTTGGCAGCTCAGTCTCGTCAAGTGTCGCTGGACGTTGTTGAGGGTCCTTTCCGCATCCGCAGCCGTCTCTTCGGCTCCTCGGCCACGCCGTCCATGCCGCGGGAATCCATCTGGTCGCACAGGCCCAATGTCTGGAACATGATCATCATATTAGCCATTTGAATCTCATTAAAAAATATTTTTCAAAATTTATCATTATATTTGAAAAATCCAAAAAATCATAAAATCATAAAAATAAAAAATCTTACCAATCTCGCCCCATGCTGCATCCGGTGGTAACACTAGATCAGGATCTCCTCGGAAATCCAGTCCAGCATAGGGGTAGTCATCTATGGCGATGATCTGTTGCTCCCACCAAGCAAAAAAGTCATCGTCGAATGCATTCCTAGGCACTTCCCCACCCCCCAGACGTTTCATCAAGTCAGCCCACCGACCCATGCGTGGATCACGTGGACTACTGATGGGAAGTGCTACCCTGGGGCGGAGTGCGGGAACCTTCTCGAAGAAGAAAGTGCATAAAATAGTTTCGTACCCAAAGTTCTTGGTCCGTCCCCTCCTGATAGAAGCAAGCTGTTCTTTCATGTTGGCGAGTAGAGGAGTACACCAGTCAAACACCGTGGTGAGACAGTCCACTGCTACGCTCATGTTTACCCGTGATGCCTGATGTAGTGAGGATGATCCGTTCACTCGAGCTATAGTGAACAAGATTATCCGCAGTGACAAACTCGCCATGTCTAGTATAGAGATCTGGCTCCCGACCTTCCGATGACCTGGGCAGTAAATTTGAACATAGTTGTCTACACTGAGGCTATTCCGGGTCCTGCCCCGGGAGTGTACTACCTCTCCCCTTCGAGAAAGGCCCGTGATGAAATATATATCTTCCACTTCTATCCTGAGTGGCATCTGATCAATCACAAAAGCTTCTTCCTCGACATCCCAATAATCAATGAGTCTCTCGAGCAGACGCACGTTTGCTTTCATATTTGGCAACTTGAATAATTTTAACAATCTGCATCCCCGCAGGGCGTCTAATGCCTCATCATTGTTCATAACTTCATTATCTACAGCTGAGTGCTCTCTTTCACGCCATGTGATAGTCATCCTGGAAGAAAAAATCATTTTCATCCATTAGTTTTATGTATAAAAAATTTTCGTTGCACACATGCGGGTTACCCTATACACAGTTGCGTGTAGGGCCGTCGTATACGCGAGTTCTATACATCCAACCCGCGTGTACGCCGCAGAGCAATTTTTTGCAAAAGTCTAACGGTGAAACATTAATTAAACTTCCTAAAAACTATCACAATCAATTGCAAGACAGGTTTAGTGCTTACCTAGAAGTTTTCGGCAAGTTTGAACGGTTGAATAAATCACGGGGAAGTTTGCTCCTTTTGCTCCACAATTTTTGCTCTCCAAGTCAAACGGTGAAAATGGTAAGTCCAAAATTTCTTTTTATAAGTTTTGAAAATGCAAAATTTTTTCAAAATTTTATTTTGTTTGGTTTCATGTCACTTTTAACTTGGGAGCTTGGAATGTCGAGATTGGGTTGTTTTTTAGGACATTTTGGACATTTTTCGATGGTTCGAGACAGTTCCATGACTGCTGACCCGTCATGGCAGGTATCGTGTTCTCACTGGCATATAGGTTAGGGACACCATTTTTCCGTTGCATTATGCATACTAGCCTCCATTTGACCGATACATCTGCCGTAGGGTCGACCCCATCATGTTATGGTTCGTAAGCCATTTTCACTCGCCGATTCTTTAAATCATGACATGATGGTAGAGCCATCCTTTTACATGGGCATCCTAGTTAGCACCTCACTGACATTTGTTGCCCACGCTGCTTTGTTTTGAGTAGGCTCAGGAGTCCTCTGTAGTCCCGCCATGACTTATGCATTGAAGACTCATTCCTCTGTGCTTCTTCGTTTCGTTCTGGCCTTATACCCTAGAGGCTCCTATGTGTGTTGAGTTGTACTTCTGCATTGCATGTTGACCATTTGCACCTTTTGGCCTATAGCCGGCTTCACTTGGACTCGTGTTAAACCTACTTTTGACCATGACGTCTGCAAAATCAACCTTGCATACCCTTGACTTCTGCAGCTTGACATACCCAGATCCGTGGAAGGAACCTACCTCTGAGTGTCACTGACCAGTTTTTCACCTCCCTGCATTGAGCATAGGAACGTTCCTTTCCCAGGAACTAGATCATTTGTTTCACCGACACTCGTTCTTTCCACTGTACCATAGCATTCTTTTATTCTTTTTCCGGCTTATCAGAAAAAGACAAAAAAAATTAAATATTCCAAAAAGAACGGGAACAGGGACATTATTTCCATTTATTGTTGGCAACTAGAGTCAGTCGTGTCACCCTTGAATAAAGCACTCAAAACAAATTCTCCTCCGCATGGGTGGGATTTAGTTTGACTTAGGTACGCCATAACCTTGTTATCGAGTCAGTTCTCCCCCGATTGGTTATCTCTTCCAATCATATGGAGGGTTCGTTCGTGCCTCCTGCATGACGAACTTATACAGATTCATCATATGCTGCCACATAGTCACATTGAGTCGTGCTTTTGTTCAAGGGAAGTTAGCCTGATTCGGCCTTTCTGCGGTGTCTCTTGACTCATTTTTCAGTCGGCCATCCCTGGTTGTTAGTGTCATGTCTATCATCACATCAGTTATATTGGTCCTTTACTCGTGCCGGTTTGAGAAGGTCCCCATTGACTTCTTGCTGGTGGGTCTTGTCCTTATCGACGACGACACATTGCTATGAGGACAGGCCTAGAGCCGCACCCTGGCCCTATTTTCATTATTGATAGGTTACCTTATGCTCAGCATCGATCAGTATCATGGGTCTTTGACTGAGTGGTTTCCCTTGTGTTTGACATCAGCATACATTATCACACATTGGGATTCGTGCAGTACCTTGGTTTCCATTTGACCCTATTGGTGGATACCTCGCCTCTGTGTCGGCTTTCATTATTGGTTGGTTCAGAGGGTTTCTGTCGTGCGCTAGCCACATCTTGTGTATGTCGGAAACGTACTTCGGTTGGGTTACTACATCTTTTTCGTCCGATTCCTTCCACATTATTGGCCTACGGGTTACACTCGCACTAGATTGATGAAGGATGCCTTAATGCCTTCCTTCTAGCAGATCTTTCCCTATCGACTCCGACTCATTGCTCTGGGGTAAAGATCTAGAGTCCATTTGGCAGTACCTTGGGGTTTGCAGTCATTAGTGGCAGATTCCTCGCTATCGACAGTGGGAAACCATCATTGTCTCCTGATTGATAGATTCTTACAGGTGTTCGACTTCAGCTCATCTATTCACACTTGTTAGATTGTACTGGGTACCTTGACGCTCATTATCATTATCGGTGAGTAGTCTCGCGTTTGTTAACGGTATACATCAATGATCGGTAATCAAATGATTTCTCACATGGTCGACTTCAGATCATTTATTCCCATGATGTAGAAATGTACCACGGCAGTCGGTGAAGACCTCAGGTTGTATCAGCATTCATTGGTTCACTTGACAGTTGCTCCTGTTGTTGCTAGCTGATACCACTCCACCTTATATGTTGCAGTCAGTCATGGCGACATTCTATATGCTGGCACCTGAGTTTGCAGTGTAGTACCATCCTATTCCATCATGTTCAGTTGGTACCTTATGGGATCAGTCTTTGATTTCAGTGATCCGTTGCATCTTTCAGCATCATTGACAGTCTTATATGTGATATTCAGACGTGTACTTTCTCATTATGATCAGATGATCCATTATGTATTTTCCAGTCAGTTATACTTGTATACTTAGTGGATCCGCTTGTACTTGATATGCGGACATGCTTTACTTTTCCTGAGCATGGGTATGCCCGCCTCAGACAGTGTTTCTTTCTGATCTCCTTTCAGTGGCTTGGCAGGCTGAATTCTGGTGAAGTCCTCCTCGGTTTTTCGGCAGAGTTCCTTTCCTTGTACTTACTTAATATATTTCGGCCATCATGTTCCCCTTCTGACCTCATACATTAGGGGGCATCTGTTATAGCTCCAAATCTCACTCTTATGGTTTGTGATGCTGCACTCATGGCCTAGGGCAACCCCTCCTTCCAGACCTGGTCCAAAAATTTAAAAAACAATGTTTTATTCCCTATACGCGACATTACCCTGAGTTAAACGCGTGTACACGCGGGTCTGTTATACCCAACCCGCGTGTATCTATTAAAACACTTAAAAAATAATAAATTCCTCTTTTTCGGGCGGAGATCGCGGGTTTTACCTACTGGATCACCTGTTATTGTCCGTGGCCCAACTGTTCCCAACTAACTCCTAACTAAAAAACTACTTTGGAGAGGGTATAAAAAGACATCAAAGGGAAGGCCAAAGAGAGAGAGAAGAGAGCAAGATTATTATGCTGAGATTTTTCCCTTAGACCAGGTCTGAAGTCCTTGGTGCTTTCTGCACTTCCCCCATTTTGCATAGGAAACCCTTGTTTCCATGTGTCTTGGTGATCATTCATCCTTGATATCATCATTTGAGTAGGACTTGGAAGGAGCTCTTGTTGGAGGCTTGAGGCTGGAATGAATCCAGGAGGAAGCTTTGCTTGGAGCCTGCTGAAGGTGTTCAGGTGATATCTTTCTGATATATGTACTTTATTTGCCTTTATATATAAAGAAACACGTCCTTGTTCCCGAAACAATCTTTCTTTATGCTTATGAGATTCTTGTCTTGAATTCTTATGCAAGTAGTTACTTAAAGATTTTTATAACTAACTTTATAGCATAAAGATGGTTTATACATAAATATCTGTACATGTACTATTGTATTCGTTGATTTGTTTGACTTGCAGATCGAAGGAAGAAGAAGGGAACTCCAAGAAGGGTTTGGACCCTAAAGGCCTTCTCGAACATAGGATCTTAGGTACATACCCTAAACATTAGAATTTGCTTAAAAGTAAAAATGATGGCTGTGTGTGTGTTTCTTTGAATAAACAATTTTCAGTCTGGTAGAGTCTTAGCCCAAAGGACCCTAGGGGTACTTTCCCTTCAACCAGGCATGCAAGCTTCAAAGTACTAAATGGGGTGTTCCTAGACCAACTTCTTGAATAATGAGCTGATGTCGACAAGAAGTGATCCGTCACAGGAGGGCCTTAATGAATCCCACATCAATGACACAGAACGGAGCAAATGATTTTGATGGAGGTGAAAACGATCTAATGATATACGGTTCAAGGTGGCGGTCATGAAATAATGGAGTATAATGTATGGTAGTGGGTGGGACACAGGTGGCCTTTCTGGATGACTTCTCTTGAACATGTCGGCGACACTGATGTGATGGATTGGTAGCATTAACCCCAAATGTGGATGGTATGGTGTGACCATGGCGATGTGACCGGTGAATGAAACAACCCAACCCGACTCGGACACGGAGTGGAAGTTTCATGTTCAAGAGCGACTTGCTACCAATAAAAATTCTTTGAGTTTTCTTCCCAATTTTTCCCCAGTCATTGCTGACCAGTACCTCTTTATTTTTGTCAAGCTTGAGGAGGATAACATATGTTTGTTCTATAATTTTCCCTTCGGGCAAACCCATCGCTATTTTTTAACGAGCCTAGCGATAGTGAAACTCGTTCTTGTCTAAAGACAAGTTTGTCGCTATTAATCTTTTTAACGAGTTTAACGAAAAAGATAACTCGGTCCTTTTCATTTTTAGAGAGTCTGAAAAGGTACGTAAAGGTAACTCCAAAATTCCTTTTTCATCATCTAATCCCTTAAGTCCGAAAAAGTATAAAGTAATACAGAAGGGATGAATTTTCAATAATTTTAACGAGCCGAACAAAACAAGCGCTCGATCTTTTTGTGTAATAATCCCTCAGGTCCAAAAAGATTAAAATCTAGAGGAGGGATAGCACTTCCTGTCCCTTTAACGAGCTGGAGAGGCCAATGGCTCGACAATCTTTTCATATTTTACGAGTCAGTTGAAAAGAGCTTAAAGAAGACTCTTCTTTTGAGGAACGAGTGATAAAACGGGTAGCAGTTGATTCCAAGTAAGGCTTGGAATTTTCCAATCACGGTAGTGTCACAAGGATGGCTAGTGAAATCACTCTTTGCAGCTGTTCCTCAAAATGGGTAAACAATCAAATGGAGGTGAATGATCGGCCAATGTAAAAGTGGAGGTGATGGTGCAAACACGACCAAGGCTTTAATGGCTGAAGTACTACATTCACGGTGGTTATTTACCGGGGGAATAGTTCATTTTTTAACAAGCTTAAACGCGGGTGGAAACATTTGCTCGGTGCGGGTTTATTTTTTAATGAGCTGGAACCTTGCGGTAACACTGCTCGATTAATCCAGTCGTATGATAAAAATGTCTCATATAAAACGGCATTTTTTAGAGTTTGCCCCACATCCTTTCTTTATGCAAGTTAGGAAACGACCAATCCTATAGGTTTAAAGGGTTAGAGGTCACAAAAATTTAAAAAATAAATAGTCGCTCTTCGCTTGCATGCCAAAATGCTTGCATGCCCCCAGGTATAAAACAGAGTTTCAAGGTCACCCTCTATTCGAGCTGACAAAACATTTGTTTTATCAGGAAGGGTATACCTCTTACAAGTTACCCAAAGATTGTTCTATTCACGGTGTAAATAAAACACTTCTTCTGTGATGTCTACTGAGATAAACAAAGGTGAGTGGCGGCGCTCGCCAACTTACATAACTTTGACAAGAGAATCTTGTACTAGAATAACCCCCTCTTCCAATCACGGACGGGGGTATAGACTAGGCATATTCTCCCGCGGAAACCTACTCTATACCCGAAGTTTTCCTGCCGAAGTAGACCAGGATGCCCCCTGGGTTTCAGTCATATCCCTCTGAATTACTCGCGCTCATCGGGAGGACGGACTGGAGATTGAGACATTTATTGCGTGAAAAGACCATTCAGGGATGGTATATGACTATTTTCTCTGTATGATCTGGGAAATGAACGCTGGTCCACGAGCTTGACCACTCTTCCTTCGTGCAGAAAACACATTACTATAAAGAGTGAGGAGACAATGGCTCCCATGCAATAAATATAGTCTCGTCCAAGGAGTAGATTGTAATCTAGGGGTCTTTGAACTACCATTACGTTCAGGTGAACGGTTTTCCCTCTCAATGTCATGGGCACATCGGGAAGGATCCCTAAAGGTCGACTAGTTCCTTTATCAAAGCATGTCAGATTTCTCATCTCAGGCAAAAGAGATGGCGAACCAAGCGCTTTCCAAGCAGTTGAGGAAATGATACTCACAAAAGCCCCCTCATCTATGATGGTACCAGCCATAACCATTCTATATATTTGAACGATAATTCGGAATGGTACGCTAGCTGGTAAACGGGGTCTGCCTATTTGATTCCAGTCGAAGGAGACAACTAGGTTGCTTGGAGGTGGGACCGAATAGACGGCCCGGTACGACTCTGATGAACTTCCTTCCTGCGGTAAAGGAACGGGTAAATTGCCCCCATGTTTGTTGGAGTCTATGCTTATGAAAAGAATTTGGACGGTGTCATCCTTGTTCTCTTCAGTGATTGTATCATCTGAAGATGAAACCTATGGAGGCAAGACCGGGTCAACTGCCGCCTCGAGCTTTTGACTTTCTTCTGGTATGGATCCAGATGGTTTATCTTCAATGATAGGTTCTTCAGCCGACCACTTGAGCGGGCCAGCTGGATTTTCAACTAGTGATGGACTCGGCAAGAGTTTTTTATATCCAGGAGGAAGTCGTAATGGTGAAACCGGACGATCATCCAAAACTCTTTTAGCTCCGTCTAAGAAGGGACAATGGTGGACGGCATGATTGCCTTCACACAATTTACAAGGAAATCTATATTTTCCTTTTTGTCCTGGGGCTTCACTTTCACTAGTTGATGGTGTGCTTTCAACATGATCATCAGAGGTTGACGACACCGGGTTGTGCAAACGAGGAGACCAGTCCCTTAATATCCGAGGGATGCAAGGACAATCTCTGTGAAAGTGGTCTCCTTTGCAAATGACACATGGCGATTTAGGCCTGGTCGGTGCAGTGTGTGGATTTTTGTTAGACGACACTCGTTTTCCCCCATTCACCTTTGGCTCCTTCTTCTTCTTCTCTTTCTTCTTCTTTTCCTTCTTCTCCTTAGGAACTTGACTTTTGGCCTTACCAGCCCCATCAAGCGAAGAGGAAGGAGGAGAGGAAGAATTAGAGGAAGTAGAAGGTTGGTGAGCAACTCTGGACTCGTCTAATTGCTGATTCGATTGTTCAAGAATAGTGGTGTTCTGAACGACAGAGGTTGAGAAGAGCCATACAGGCAAACCAATTGTTAGTCCTGGAAGTGACAATGTGGCCATATGGGGTGCACCAACATCTCCCCAAGAGGAGAAGGGACTAGGATTTCATCCAAGGGGAATTCCTTGGTTAGTAGACTCCATTTTCCCAACCCAAGATCAACGTAGGAAAGGGTAATGAATATTCCGTTTAAAATAAATTTTTATACGCTTTGACACAACTTGTTTTTTCAGTTTTTAACAGTCGAGAAAAAACAAAAGATGACTCTAGTCTCCTTCGATTTTTAACGAGCCTGAAGTGACAAGTGCTCAGATGGACCTTTTCCGTTAAGGAGTCTGAAAAGGAACGAAAGGGACTGCTCTGGATATCTAGGTAGAGGGAGTACCAAACCAATCGCAAAACTGCAGAATACTTTTTATGGTATGGTAGTCAATCTTCCTGAATTTTGTGTTCAGTGCATTGCGATTGATAGGGCGACAGACACAGCTTCCTATGGATAAAGGATTTAAGCCTATAGGGGTCTCCCAGAATATACTCAACGGTAAGTGGGAGCACAAGTCCGTACTGGCACTTATCGTCTCAAAGTGGAGGAATCACCCAACTATCAGTGAGGACAACAGTTACCAGGCTTTACGACGCTGGAATACATCTCTAGCCTAGACCTCTAAATGTTGTGCGTTAAGTTCCAAAGCATTGTTAGATTCATTGAATTTCTTTTAAGTTGATATTGCTTATCAATTTTTCCTTTTGGGTTCACCATGAGATGTAGATGTAATTCCTAAAATGCAATCTAAAGATGATAAACAAACTTTTATCTCTTTTGTGCAATGAAAATCCTAGCTACTAGAGGAAAAGAAAGACACAATCTTTTCACAAAGAGCAAAGAGCACACTGTAAATGCACTTTCCTAAATCAAGCCAAACAGACTTTCAATATGCAAATGCACATGCATGTATTTGTTTTCGACTTTCTTAGTATTGATGCTAAAAAGAAAGTTGATGTACAAATCCGAATTTTCTTTCAAGCGACAAACACAAACAAGCTTCTTTTCGAAATCAAAAGATAGAGACGATTACGACACCTTGCGATTTTGAAATGAACACTTGTTCTTGACACTAGAAACTCACAAATTCAAACCAAAGCAATAGTAACAGTATAATCAACCACCAACAGTAATCAAACTTTTTCCTATGATCGAAATCGACACTTGCGAAAGATCTAAATCAAAGGACGACGGTACAACTATTCTAATTTTGTAATGGAAAACTGTAAACGACTCAACAAACACACAAAAACATCTACAGTTCTTTTGTACAAAGGAGGCAGAATAACAACAAGCAAAAGGGGTTTTAAACAGACATATATTGATCACAAGCTGCAAAAATCAGAGACAAAACTGGAAAGAATGAAGCACAAGAACCTCAGCTGCACAGGGCTAGTCTGATCAGCACACTTGTAACACAGAGAAACTGGACTGCAGCGCAGGTTTCCCTTTCGGGAAGTGCGCTGAAATGCACGAACTCTTAACAGTACCTGCGTTGGGCCAGAAACGAGAATCTATCTCGGTTATGGGTCATGGTTTGCAGTTCATTCTTTGGTTTTTGGCCGAGTAAAAGCAATCAGTAATGCACAATCAGGGGTAGATCTAAGGAGGTTCTAAGAGCTATCACAAGGGCAATCAGATCGTTTGTGAATCAGTTGTTCAAATCATAAACAAATCCAGTGAATGGATTGAAGCAGCAGATGTCTACTTTGTATTTGTTATGGCAAATGCAGTTCGAATGCTACTTATAAGTTTATAACAAACAACAAAGAGATACACAAACAAAATAATTAGACATTCTCCCCAGCGGATTTGCCATTTTGTTACCGGGAAAAGTGTCTATTTAGAACTGCTCTATCCCACTAAGGTGTGACAGCTACCTTAGAAACAAACAGAGAAAAACTACTTTTGTATTTCCTTTATTATCTATAGACAGAGAGGAATAGAAAGAACCAACCTGTGTCTTGCGCTAATCCCTTGATCCAATCCCTCTCTTCTTTGACAGCTTCCAGCTACTTGCTCCCTTACTTGCCCAGCTTCACCAAGTACCTGTAAGATCACAGAAGAAGAAAACTATACAAAGACATGGATCTATATTCATAAACAACTTAGGATCAGATTTAAGTTAACCATACAAATGTAACAAGCATCAATGATACAAAAGCATGGAGGAAAAACTCAAATAGTTTTTATTGATAAACAAGAAGATCCAGGAGGAGTTGCAACCGATGATTCCTGACCCAGCATCAACCTCCCAGCAAAGAAGCCCCTCTTCACCTCCAACAAAGCATAAATCACCCAATACTCTGATATTTGTCTCAAAACCAACAGCAATTCCTTACAATGTGCAAAATTTGAGCCTCTGGATCTCTGGGATGAGGGATCCATATATAGATGTATGCAAGGAGGATGAGTCAGCTTGTGATTTGATTAGTGTCTTCTCTCTGTCAGTTCTTGCTTCCACTTAGAGACTGAAGGCCTCTTACTCATCCTTGGTCGAATTTAGTGAGGAAAGTGTCATAGGAGAAGATTATGGAAGCTTCCATTGTCTTTCCACCTCGTGGAATGGCACTACCATTTGTCATTTCTCGCCCAACGCACCCTCATAGTGCATTTAGGTGCGTTGCAATGCACCTAGCTAGTGTGTTTAGGTGCTATGCAACGCACCTAGCCAGTGTAGCAGCTGAAATGATCCTGTTTTGACTTATTCTGAGCAGTTTCTGGTGGAGAACTTCTGGGAGAAGCTGTAATTTGTTGACCTTGTTCCTTTACGGGTTAGACAACACTTTTAGGGACTTAGGAGCCCTTGGTTTATGGACATTTCATGCTTGGAGCTGTAAGGCACAAAAATGTCTATAACAATATCACCCTCATCAATGTTATATGAACAGACTCCACATGAGGTATGGATTGATAAGAACCATTTGTTATGCATCTTAGGGTATTTGTTGTGATGATTATGTACACGTTCTAAAAGGGAATAGGAGTAAGTTGGATAATAAAGTTAAAAAGTGTATCTTCATTAGATATAATGATGGTCTAAAAGGTTATAAGATTTGGAACCCAAAAATTTAGAAGGTTGTGCATAGTAGAGTTGTGGCATCTAGAGAAATCAAAGATGTTTTAAAATAGGAATTACTACCAAGGGAGAAGGAACCATAAATTATAGAGTTGAATTGAATGGTGATGAATCAAACTCAATAGAAGAACAAGATTCAAATGAAGAAGAACCACATACTCTGGTATTGCACAGATTGGTTCAAGAAAGAAGGAAATAAAAAGGTACTCAACCCAGTTTCCATTCAAAATTTTCTTTGTTTATTACTAATGATGATGATAGACTCTATTAGGGAGGTAGTGGAATCAAAGGATGACAAACTCTAGAAAAATGACACAGCTGAAGAAATGGAATCCTTAGACAAAAATGATGCTTGGGATCCAATGGAGTTTCCAGCTAGAAGAAATCCCACTGGAAACGAATCAATTTTTAAGAATAAGTTGAATGTAGAAAGAAGAAGGCAGAGTGGAGAAATACAAATGTTGGTTAGTAGAAAAAGGATATTCCTAGGTAGAGGGAATTGAATTTGGTGAGATATTTTTCCTAATTCAAAGTTAACCATCATTAGATTTAATTTATCAGTTGCTACTTATTTTTATCTTTAGGTAGAATAGATGGATGTAAAAGACAACATTCCTCCATGGGGTTATAGAAGGGGAAATATATATGAAGAAACTGAAAGGATTTGTAGTGAAGCAAAAAAAAAAGTTGATGTGTAGGCTAAATTGTCTACATGGGTTCAAGAAATCACCAAGGATGTGGTACAAAAAAATCGAGACATATATATTAGGGCCTGGAATCATAAGGAGAAAAATGGATCATTGTGTATAATCAAATTAATTGGTGATAATCTTATTTATTTGGTTTTATATGTGGATGATATGTTGTTGATTGGAAATGTCAAGGAAATCATCCAAGAAGTGAAAAATCAATTGTCCTCTAAATTTGACATGAAGGATCTAATGTTACAAATTTCATTTGGGTATGGAAATTAGAAGAGATAAAGAAAATAGGAAACGATATTTAAATTAGAGGAAGTATGTTGAAATAATGTTGGAGAGGTTTAATATGAAGGAATGTAAATTGGTAAATGTGCCTAGCCCTATAGGTGTAAAGTTATATGTAGATTAGTGTCCCAAGACACAAAAAGAGGAAGAGGATAGGTCTCGTTTTCCATATGTCAGTGTAGTTAGAGGTTTGATGTATGTAATATTATGTACTAGACCAGATATTAAACATGTAGTGGGAATACAAATAAATCTTATGCCAAAACTAGGGAATAAACATTAGACAATATTAAATAGGGTTTTCAAGTATTTGTGTGGCACTACTTGCTATGGATTGTGCTATCATGGAAGACCAATATTAGACATAGTTTTGGAAATATATGGCTTTGTTGATGCATATTAGGTTGGAAATCGAAATCATAGAATATGTACAAGTGGCTATGTGTTTAACCTATTTTTAGGGGCAATCAGTTGGAATAGTAAGATACATTCTATAGTAGCACTCTCAACTACAGAATCTAAACTCATGGAAGTCCCTCATGCAATAAAGGAAGAAATATGTTTATAGAGATTGTATTTAGATATTGGGTTGGTATATAAAGCTATAAGGATATATTGTGACAATCAAAGTGAAATCTTCCTAGTAAAGAACCCATCACATCATTTTAAGACAAAGCGTATTGATGTTCAGTATCACTTTGTGAGAGATATGATTGAAGAAAAAACGGTGCTACTAGTGAAGGTGGACACTTTGAAGAATGTTGTAAATTCATTAACAAAATGCGTGAGCACTGATAACTACGCTTGGTGTAGAGAAATAATGGGAAGTATTGCCTTGGTTTGTTGATCATGTACTACAAATTGAACCTATGTGAAAAGAAAACAACAAGTGGGAGAATGTTGGCTACGTGTTGTATTCTTTGCCCAATGACATCCACATGATGCATATTATGCTAGGAACTATGGTTGTACTCTAATATAGGGTAAATGTATTGGAGTTTTATGAAATTTTAACATATATCGCAAGACACAATCTGGAATTCAATTCACAATTTAGAACAATAATAAAAAACATGCAATAAGAAATAGCACTCAGGCACACAATATTTTTCCAGGGGAAAGAAATCTTCTAAAAACCCCTTTACTTGCTTGAATTAATCTGATGAATAGATATGTATTACAATTTCTTGCTCAGATTGAGCACAACCTGCAAGTGAATAACCTATCTCTCTACTCAAGAGAAGCTTTGACCCAAACTTAGTCAATTTCTACCTCTACTTGAGCCCCTATTTCCTTGCACAATTCATGAGAAAATTAGGCCCTTATTATTTAAGAATTTCCTCCAAAATGATTTCTCAATTCAAAAGGTTGATCATCTAACTGCATGCAACACCTGTGCACTCAAGGCTAGTCTATAATTGATGTTACACTACCTTGGAATCTCTGCGACAACTAGGAAACTTGAATTCTATGCATGCACTACATAATTTGGGCTGATTGATCAGTTAACTAGACGGTCACTAAGTTAGACTAAACTCTTGCTACACAATTTACCTTCCACTAGTTCCTCCAACGGTTGGAACTACTTTAACTAAAGATAACTTTAAATAACTTACCTTGATTGCTACAAATTAGAAATCACACATTCTTAACTCAAGTCCAACTCCTATAACTCAAATTTACTGAGCTAACTGAGTGATAGAGCTATACCACCTCAATTAATTCCATCTAAGTTGTTTTCCAATGTGGAAATTCAAATTTTCTCAATTTGACCAAGACAAAATCAAATTGACACTTTCTTACTGAATGTTTCAACACTCCCTCTCAACAAGAAAGGGATTATCAAACACCGTTATATTGAGCTTGTGAAATGCACTACTTGAAACACCTCTCACTATTGTTGCTGCTACTGCAACATCTACAACTAAGAAGCATCCAAAAAAACTATGAATCAAGTGTGTCTACCATTGTCTACTAGGAAAATTTTGTTGTTGTTGACTCTATTATTAAGCCTCCTCTACTGTCAACACTCCTATCCACTCCTCAGTGTCTAAATGAAACTGATCCTCATACTACTGAATAATGTGGGCCCCCATAGCAAGGTAATGATCCATGAGGAGAACGCCTCAATGGACCCTACCCAAATTTCTACAACTCTTGGACTAAGGATCTACATCACTCCACCTCACTCCTAGAAGTATAGCTGCATGTGCTTCCTGTTACACAATATTTTGTCACACCTCCTGCACTTCCCTATGACATAACCCAAAGTTCCCAAAACATTACCATTATGCAGTTTACTCATTCATGTATACAACTCAGGTCCCTAAGACATTGATTGGAAAATACCTTGAGCTTTCCCTGAAGAAATAACTCTAAAACCCTAAATTGAGAGTCATCGCTCTTATAAGGATAAAAAAAACTATGGTCACATGTTGCTAAATACTTGATGAGTGATGGCATCACCCTATACCCTTGCATACCTGCGATGATCCCAAAGAGGAAATTTTCCCAAATAAAATGAGAAGCTTTGTGATCTAGAAGCTTCCAGAGCGACGAGCTAGAGGATGTTTCACATAGATGAGGTTGAATTCTCTCAACTTGACCTCTTGGTATTATCCCTATGAGCTACCTCCTTGAGATGAGGACCTAATCCTATCTTTGGATAACTCCCTTTCCCAGCCTATAAATTCATCCTCTCCCATCCCCAAATGGTTGGTTTATGTCTATTTGCACCCTTATGTTAATATTGTGCCTAGAGGCTATTCGTTTGACTTGGAGAAGGAGTGCTTAGTGATTTCTTGGCTTGGACTTGAATTACCACTCAAGGAGAGCCTACCAACATCAAGGCTTTGGTTGTAAGCTTCCCTTTACTTTCTAATAATACACAACTATTGGTTCATCTTCCCAAAATGTATATGTTCATATATTATTTAGCTTGACATTCCTTAATCAGTTAAGTAGGTTGTTATTGGATTTGCTATTTGTTTTGGCATGCTTTTTTGTGTATTGATCAATTTTGTAGGTGCATAAACACTAAAAGAAGTAGGAACAAGCCTGTGACACAAGTGGTTCATGGTCCTCAATAAAGGATCAGAATAACATCAAAATGAGGTAGGCCATCTCTTTCGTTCTTATCTTCAATTGTAACCTAGGAAGATGTCTAGTTGATTGTCACTTCAATTGCTAGACCCCCTCATGGGGCTAGAGGGATTGTCTTTGTCTATAGATAGGATTAACCTTGTCAACATTCTCCCTGCCCACTTGGCTCAAACGCTCCCCGTACCAGAGGTCTCTGCTTTAGTGGATGTCTCCACTCTACCTCTCCATTTGTAGTTGGTCCACAACTTCCTGAGACTCCTTCTGAGGCTCCATTTTGAGAGGTCTATCTTTCTCCCTCTCAACCACCATATCTATAATCTCTTCCTTTCTTCTCAAGGTTTCACATTCTCCCACCTTAATTTTATACAAGTTCTTGACTCGGACACCTATCTTCTTCACCTACCGCGTAGCTAAGTGTCTCAAAATACTTTCCCTTTACTAAAGATCACACCATAGCCATGACCTTCCAAAATTGCTACAGATATGAGTTTATTTTTCAATCATGATACAAACATAACATCTTTGTGGTGAAGAGGGGAGCATGAATCCTTCTTAAAGGTTATTGTACTAATTTGTATAGAACTGTACCTTCCATCATCCCCAAATTAAATATGCATATGGATATGTTTCTTCTTCAGGTCACTGAAAAAATATCTAAACCCTATCATGTCTAATGAGGCACTTGAATCCAAGTACCATACACTTCCCATCACAGTGTTGACCATGCATGCGATCAGGGTGAAGTCAATCTCGAACTGTGAAGCCAAGATTTCACCTGATGATCTTCCTACATGATCTTTCCTATTAGAATTTATGTGTGGAGACTTCGTGGCATAGTGTTTGGATTCATGACAATTGAAGCATTTTATTTTGGACAAGTATTTATTCTTTCCCCCTTGCCTAGATTCAACCTCACCTTGGGAATCTTTTCCCTTGGAATTCATTCCTTTATTGACTAGAAAAATTCATCTTCCTCTTCATTGGATGTTAATCCATCTCTGGTATTCCACCTTATCTCCTCTTGTACCAAATTGGACCATAAGTGTTCCCAATTCGGTAATTTCTTTCTCTTGTTCACTAAGTCTTGGTATCTATTCCAACCTTTGGGAAGGCTCAGAAGAGCTAGGCTTACCAAGTCATCTTCTACATTAGTAACACCAACCTCACCAAGTTCATCTAGAACTTGTGTAAATCTGATCAGATACTGCAAGATGGTGTTATTCTTCTGTATCTTGATATTTGAAAGTTTATCCTTGAGCTCCATCCTCCTTTGTCACTAATATTCTTGAAAAAATCTATCAGTGCTTTCCATGTTGTGAATGTAGTTTCTTTCCCATGGAGATTTGAGACAATATGGTCTCATACTCCCTACAAAATTATTCTCCTCTCCTTGGCTACATTTCTTCCATTGGGATAGGTTTTGTGCATCATATTCCATTGGTTTTGGAAGATATTTCATGATGTATTCTAGAAAGCCATTGTCATCAAGCACTACCTCCATGTGATCCTTCAATGCAATGAAATTAGAGTTTCCTTCCAAGGCATACTCTAGTCTCGCCCCGTTGAAGGTCATCTTCCCAACTTTGAAGAGGTCCTGCTACACTAAATTGGAAATTTGAACCTCTTGAGAAAAAACTTCAAAATTCATGTTCTAATGTGAATCGTGCTCTGATACCATGTAGAAATTATGATGTAGAATTGTAATTTCTCATGAAATTTTAATCTAAATCACATGACACAATCTTATTCTACTACTATGTAAAATTCAATTTACAATTTAGAACAATAATCAGAAACATGCAATAAGAAATAACACACATGCACGCAATATTTTTCTAGGGGAAAGAAATCTTCTAAAAACCCCTTTGTCTGCTTGAATTAATATGATGAATAGAGTTGTATTACAATATCTTTCTGAGACTGAGCAAAACATGCAAGTGAATAACCTATCTCTTTGCTCACTGAGAAGATCTAACCCATACTTATTCAAATTCTACCTCTGTGTGAGCCCCTATTTCCTTGTGCAATTCCTAAGGAAATTAGGCCCCTATTATTTAGGAATTTACTCCAAAATGATTGCGCAATTCTCAAGGTTGAACATTTGACTACATGAAACACTTGTACACTCAAGACTATTGTACAACTAATGTTACATTACCTTGGAATCTGTACCATAGATAGGGAACTCAAATTCTTTGCATGCACTAGCTATTTTGGTATTGTGTGCATGTCGTACATGTTGTGTTATGCACAGGTGGTATTGTGTGCATGTTGAAAATGTTATTTGTGTACATGTGGTATTGTGTATGTGCATTGCATAGTTGTGGTATTGTGACATGTGTATTCATTGTGTTGTACTCTGTGTATGCATATGTATTGTGTTGTACACTAGGTGTAGGTGTATATGTTGTGTTGTATAGTAGTTGTAGGTGTATGTGTTGTGTCATACACCTGATGTAGGTGTATGTATTTATTGTGTTGTACACTGGGTGTAGGTGTATGTATTGTGTTGTGTTTTATACCGGGTGTAGGTGTATGTGTTGTGTCATACACCGGATGCAAGTGTATGTGTTGTGTTGTATGCCAAGGGTAGTTGCATGTGTTGTATGTTAGGTGTAGGTGCATGTATTTTATGGTTTTTTATGTCATGTGTGGTTGTATGTGTGTGATGCACACTATGTGTATGTGTACATGGTTGAAGAGAAGGCACTGGGTGTTTAGTGGGTGTGGTAATCGATCTAGTGTGCATACAGAAAGGACAAAGGATAGAGGTAGAAGCAGTGAACTTATTGAAGGATAAGTATTAGTTCTTTGTTTCAATTTTATTATGTATGTGATCTATGATTCTAGTTTATGATGGTTATATGTGATCTATGATGGTTGTGTTTTGAGCTAACTAGATGTGATATGTTTATACATGATGATGTGATCAAACGACTAGTTTGACTTTTTGTAATAGGAAGTGAATAGAATTTCAAGTGTACCTTATTAACAAGCCACTGATGAGGTATGATGTGAATTTATTTCAATTTATTTTGAATTCAATGGAAATTATGTGCTTGGTACAAAAATGCATGAAAATTCCTAGTTGTGTGTTTGAAACTGACTCAAGAATTAGCAACAGGGGCAAAAGAAATTGGAATAGGAAGCAGTATGTTGGTGAAGCATTTGAGTAGCATGGCCATTGTGGAACACTAGTACCCAATAGTGTTCATTGATTTCCATGAGCATGCTATGACCAGAATGATGATTTTGAGTAAGGTATATGCCTGATTTGTTTGACCTTCCAATGCAAGAAAGCCTTTCCAAGGGATGGATCACAAGTAAAAGGGGCTGTCAGAGAACTTGGAAGGTGAGTGACTGCATGGAGATGGTTACTGGATCTCCCGAGGGACTATGTAGTAGAGAAGGGAAGGTTAGGGATGGATATTTTTTGGTCATTAGCATTGATATATGGAATTAGATGCACATTCAGGGTGTTCCCTGTAATAATGAGTCATGAACTGTACATTGAGAGGACAAGTGGTGCAGGATTATAGCGATGGACATTGGATGCAACTTTGACTTTAGCAGTGGATTCTAGACTTCCTAGGAAGGAGGTGAATCTTGGCATTACTTTGAGGGTGGAGGTGTGAGCCTCTAGATCCCCTTATTATGGATGCATGCATTGTATCATTTTATTTATTGGTTGAGAAAATGTGCATATGTGTATATGCGGTTATTATTGTAAATACTGTAATGACTCGTGTTATAAATCTCAAGTAAATTCTATGATTTTCATGTTTCTAGCAAGATATTATTACAAATATTGCAACAAGCTAAGTTATAAATCTCCATGGGAAATATGTTTGTCTTTCAGTGGTTTTGTTGGTTGTAGGTTTCATATAACACCGAGGACAGTGTTCCCCCAAGGAGGAGGGTTATGTAACGACCCTGGTCAAAAACCCATGTAATAAAAGTTAATAAAGGAAAAATAATACCAAGGTCATGGGACACATATTCCAAGATGAATGTTGGGAAAAAGAATCCTAGTGTGGGTGTTCATTTGGTTTATTATGGCTATGGAAATTAGAAAAGGCTGTGGAAAGGAAAAATGGCATTTTTGGAAATTTATTTATGAAAATAATCGAACTTAGGAGTAAAGGAAGGTGAAAGGTCACAAGTTCCATGTGAGGAGGAAAATGAAGGAAAATAATGGAAACTTGAGGAAAATAGAGACCTTGTTGATAAAAAGGCTTTTGAGGATCAGTTGGTAGCCTTTTTTAGTGTGAACCTTTTTTCAATTCATTTTTGGAGCTCTCTCTCTATCTCTCACACACTCTTGGACACTTAGAGTTGTATTAGAGCACTCTAGAATTAGATCAAGGAAAGAAACAGAAGGACCAAGAAGGAAAAGGAAATAAAATATCAAGAATGGAAGAGCGTGATCAAGTAGATACAACAGGATTACTTGCAGGTATCAATTGCCATGTGTGATTTCCTTGTTATATTTGGCATGCATGGTACATGCATGTGTGTATTTGATTCTCTTGTTGTAATTGGAATGGGTCTTGCCAGGTGTGATAGTGGCTTTCAACCTTGCCTTTCCATTTCTAGATAGCCATGGTGTGGTGGGTTCTCTTGTATTTGGTTAAGATGGATTGCTAGATGGATTTGAAGCTGAGTAGGGTGGTCTTGGGATTATTCATAAGGCCTGAGAATCTTGGGATGGGATACACAATAAAGCATGGTTATGAACACCTCAATTGGGTGTAGGACTCCTAGACCCATGAATGGTAGGATACATGGTAAAGCTCAGAGGTGAATACCCTTTATTGGGCTTAGGAATCCCTTGACTAGTAATGAAAAGATAAATGGTAAAGCCCAGAGGGTGGTGAGCTCGTAGGCCTAGGAATTTGTTGACTAGTAATGGTGGGATACACAGGAAATCCTAGTGGTGTATGCTCTCATTATGCCTAGGAATCCTTTGATGGATATGGTGGGATATAGAGTAAATCCTAGAGAGTGGAGATAGTTTAGGTGGAGAGATCCAAAGGAATCCATTCTTGTTCAAGGCCTAATGATTTAGTGGGGGTTGTGGTAAATCCTAGTTGTATTGATGATGGCTTGAACCTAGGAATCCCTTGGTGGGATATACAGTAAAGCCTCACGAATCCCTGGTTGGTTTTGTTGTGAGTCCACATTCATGCTTGGAGTATGGCACGGGGTGATTGGCTGAAGGAAAGATTTGGTTAAGCTAATATATGGTTGGATGGTACGTGGAAGTCCCAAACTTCGCTGCATTTTGCATATGTTAATATTTGATCTTAATGGTTGTTCTATCATTGCTAATATGTTGGTTATATGTTGGTTATAAGCATGGGTTTATGACAGACTTGATGTATGGCTTTTATCATGTTTTGATTAGAAAATGAATGAGAAATGAATATATGACCTAATAGATGATAATTAAACTATTATGGTAAGGCATCAATGCTTCTTGGCAGTTCTAAGAAAAGTATGAGACTCGTATACTTAGATCTAATTTTATGATGTCTAGATTACATATTTGTGACATGTTTAATGAAATCCATATCATGGATTATAGGGTTTACATCAAGTACTTGGACCAGTGTTTACATTTGTAGATTTTTTACATTTTCATTTATCATTTCTGAAAGTTTCATGAAGTTTGGGGCAGTGGCCTGAGGCCTGGCCCTAAAAACGTGGCTCATAATCTAGGGTCGTTGGCACATAACTGCCTAAAAACATCCACATTCGTTGGCATGCCTTGCTGTGGGAGTGACTAGAAGGCCTCAATCGAATTCATGTCTTGTCATGGGAGCATCTGAGGGTCCAGATCAGTGAAATGTCAAGTTATCTCAGGAGTTGGTCACCTTGAATGGTTGGTTGGCTCTTGAAGGCTTTGTAGCATGTGTGGAAGGTCAGTTTGGTTTCATTATGTTGGTTCCAATTCCTTAATTGTACATGAGGATTTGAATCACATCATATTAGCCTCTCATTTCATGTTTACCCTAGTGGACCGATTAGCTTGGATAAATGTGGGAGGATGGTGGTTATAGATCCCACTTTCTAGAAATTTTTGGACAAAATTATTTTCTTGTCTTGCTACTCAATTAGCTCATAGCTCATCTTATCATCCTCAATATGAAGGGAAAACTAAGATAGTGAACAAATGTTTGGAAGGATATCTTTGTTTCTTTGTATCTAATTAAAAAACACAACGGGTCATGTGATTCCCTCTGGCTGAATAGTGGTATAACACTTCCTTCCATACTGTAACAAAAATGACCCCATTTATGGAACTTTATGGATATCATCCATCACCCGTAACATCATATCTAAGAGAAAATTCTAAGGTTCAAGTAGTGGAAGATCACATCGAGCATCAACAACAAGTTCTCCAACTCTTAAAGGATAACCTCACTCTGGTGCAAAATCGAATGAAACAATAGGAAAATCAACATCACAGTGAAAGAATTTTTGACATAGGTGACTGAGTATTTCTATGGCTACAACCATACAAAAAAATGTCCCTCAAGCAAGATAAGAAGGATAATAAACTATTACCCAAGTACTATGGTCCTTACAAGGTGTTGCAAAAGATTGGTACTATGGCATACAAACTGGAGCTACTTGCATCTTCCCGAGTACACCCAATTTTCCATGTTTCATGCTTAAAGAAGGTTATCAGTGACAAACTCCTAGTTTAAAAAATATTTCTAGAACTTGACAAGGAAGTAAAAGTCATATTGGATTCTGAAGCATTCACAGAAATAAGAACCCAATAACTACAAAATCGATCAATTTCAGAGTATCTCATTAAGTGGAAGAACTTACCCGCTGAATATTCCACATGGGAGGATGAGAATTTTATATAGAAGAATCCAGAACTACTCAAGCACTGAGGACAATACGTTTTTGAATGAGAGGGGCATGTTAGGTCCCTATAATACTAGTGTATCTCCCTTATTGTTGTTGTTAGTGCAGTCCCCTTATTGTTATTGTTATGCCCATGTACCCCCTAAATTGTTATTTTTGTGCCCTTACATTATTATTGTTATGTAGGCTCTAATTATATTGTGACCCCTTAGACTCCTATATATAACAAGGAGGTATTGTCATTTGTATCATCCAAGAATTGTTCATTTATGTGTTTTAAAAGAGGTTTCACGCTCGAAGAGGTTAATTTTTTAGTCATTGATTGATCCATATTTAAACAGAAATGCAACAAAATACAGAGATAACCATATACACAAAGATGTAGCAGAAATAATACTTCATTTCATTAATGTAAAATACTGAAATATGCTTACAAACAGAAATTGAAATAAACCAGCTATGGCGATGGTAGCTTATCTCTGAGAAGAGATGTGGCAGTTACATGCCTCTAAATTGTCTTACAATGAGGATTGAAGGCCTATTTATTGTTGAGAAACAATGTAAAACCCTTAACATCCCAAAACCTAACCCGAGAAGATGAAACTCCAAATTGTGGGCCCCGTTTTGGGTCAGTTGGTACATCAACTTCCCGAGGTCGTAACTTTGGTACACGATCTTCGTTTGACGCATATGATAGCTCATCAGAAAGATAAATCCAAGCACTACAAATTTGGGAAGACAAACATCAATCCATAGACCCATGTTACTCCCAAATTTCCAAAAAACATCATTTAGGGCCTCAAAATGGCTTCAAAAGTTCAGGACCCGAAAAACTACTAAAAATAGTAAATTGTGCTACAAATAAGGAAACCGAAAAATTGACAGAGACAGTTGTGGGGGGTCCATGTGGGATAGGTGGGTGGCCACCAACATCCACTTGGATCATTCCTCCCCCCTTAGGAAGCAATGGTCCCCATTTCGTTGAGTTCCTCCCTAAGATGAGGAAGCTTCTACTAAGCTAGGTCTCTGGTGAGCTGTTCTACAATCTCTGATGTGTTCAGTAATGGTGGGAAGCATGGTCGGCGAAGGTCCACATTGAAAAATTGGTGCAAGTGAAGGAATGGAGGAATTTTGTGCTCCAAAACATTATTTCCCACATCCTTGGTAATGGTATAAGGACCATGTCGGCGTGGTCGGAGCTTCTGATGGGCTCTTGTAACACGTTCTTTGTGTAGATGCAACCAAACTTTGTTGCCCACCTGAAATTTATGTGGTACCCCTGTGGGTGAGGAGAAGTTGTTCATGTGTTATCTCATGACCGTATCCCTTTGCTGCTGCTGCTGCAAGGAGGAACCCTTCGCGGGGGTCATGGATCTGGTGATGATCTTCCCCTTTATTTGGGAGCGAACCAGACAGATGAATTTCCTAGTTTGGGAGATGAGCTTTCTACCTTTCTTAGCAGTGATCAAAGAGGTGGTGGTAGGTGGGGATACCTCCAGTATCCTGTATAATGAATTACACAAAGAAATAATGACAGCGTGAGGCCTTGACTCATACACAGCATGTCACCTCCACAAGTATCGCTGCCCTAATAGTACATCACAAACATCCATAGGTGTAACATCACAAAATACCTCATTTGTGGATGGCTTGATGTTGTAGGGAAGGCAGCACTGCTGGCGAACTTTGAGATCTCATCCTTCATGAAGCCACCCGATACTATATGGTTGCGGGTGTGGTGTAGTCGGTAGGCCCAACCGCTTCACGACCTCTATGGAAATGAGGTTCTTTTGGCTGCCACTGTCGACAATGAATTGCAGTGGCGAACCCTTCACCCACATCTGTGAGTGGAAAAGACGCTTCCCCTCCTCTGGGTCTTCGAGCTCATTCTTATGGATCTTAGCGGTGGCAATAGTGGTGGTGGGCTCTGCATCAATGATCTGCTTCCCTTTTCCATTCCCCTTGTGAGGTTCTGACTGAGGGTCAGAACATGCATTTGATTCTGAAGCCTTCAACTCGGCCACTAGTGACTGCTTGGTCTGACACTCGTGTTATGAGTGAGACCCTTGTGGAACTCACACCACTTTCCTGTGTCCATATTTGACTTCGTGGTGTTGTTCTCTTCTTGCAGCTTTGATGGGTTGTCTTGGGTCACCTCACATTGGCTTTGTCCTTTGGTCTTCAGATTTGTAGATCCGAAGTCTCTCTTCTTCTGTTTGAACTTTTGCTCAATTTTGACAGCATATCGATACATTGTTCTGAGCGAGGAGATGTTCAGGAACTCCATCTCTTCCTAGATGTATCTATGTAGGCAGCCACGATATTTGAGTACCAGATGCAGTTCAGAATCTTTGATACCCAACTGTGTGCGAAGGGTATGAAAAATGTTTGTGAACTTTGGCACCTCTTGGTCTCGTCCTTGCCATAGTGTGGTCCATTTGATGTATTTTTCCTCATAGATTTTAACAGGGTAGTACTTCTCCTTGACGACATCTCAGAATGAATCCCAAGTGGGTGCAACTAAAAATAGTGAGCCCGCACATTCATTCTTCTGCTCATAGTAGGTTTACCACCAGTCCTTAACGTGGGGGGTTGCTTTGAGAAGAGCGAAAACAATCTTTTCTTGACTCAAAAAGTCATGAACAGAAAAATACCCATCTAGAAAATTTAACCATTTATCTATGGCATCTGCATCCATTTTACCCTCAAAGATGGGGATTTCAAAATTAACTTGTACCTTAAACGGTGTGGCATTTCCAGAGTAGTTCTTGGAAGGCAATGTGTCGCCTCTATGTATTCGCCGAAGGATCTGCGTAAAGCTATACATCATCGCGTTCCTTTGCTACTCAAGGGCTTCTTCAAGCAATATTTTGATAGGATCTCCTACCCCCTCATCTTTCTTTTCATCCACCATGGGAGGTTGTCGGGATTTGCGACGCTGGTCTTGCAAAGGTTCGACTAGTTCAAGCCCTAACTCCTTATATCCCGACCTTGTTGGGGACATGCAAAAAAAAATAGAGAAAAAGCGAACTGCTCTGATACCACTGATCCATATTTAAATAGGAATGCAACAAAATATAGAGATAACCATATACACAAAGATGCAGTGGAAATAATACTTCATTTCATTAATGTAAAATACTGAAATACGCTTACAAACAAAAATGGAAATAAACCAGCTAGGGCGACGGTAGCTTATTTCTAAGAAGAGATGTGGTGGCTACATGCCTTTGAATTGTCATACAATGAGGCTCAAAGGCCTATTTATTGTTGAGAAATAATGTAAAACCCTGAACATCCCAAAACCTAACCCTAGAAGATGAAATGCCAAATTGTGGGCCGCGTTTTGGGTAGGTCGGTACATCAAATTCCCGGGGTCATAACTTTGGCACCCAATTTTCATTTGACATGTACGATAGCTCCTTAAAAAGCTCTATCTGAGCACTACAACTTTGGGAAGAGAAAGATCGATCCATGTACCCATGTTGCTCCCAGATTTCCCAAAAAACGTCGTTTAGGGCCTCAAAACGGCTCCGGAAGTTCAGGACCCGAAAAACTGCTAAAAAATAATAAATTGTGCTACAAATAAGGAAACTGAAAAACTGACAGAGACAGTTGTGGGGGGTCCATGTGGATAGGTGGGTGGCCACCAAAATCCACTTGGTGACTCCTATATATAACAAGGAGGTCTTGTCATTTGTATCATCCAAGAATTTTTCATTTATGTGTTTTAAAAGAGGTTTCCCCCTCGAAGAGGCTAATAGTCATTGATATATATTTTCTTCTCTTTGTGATCTTGTTGCATAACACATTTGGTGTTTTCTACTCTTCCTAGAGAGACTAATACAATGAGTGGGTTTCCTTTTCCATCCTCTCTGCTTTATCTTTCTTAAGGCGATTCCATCAACTTGGAATAAGTTGCTACTCTCTATACCACTAATTTTCTAAGAGAATATTCCTTTGTATCCTTCTCATGCTCATTAACCACTGAAGGGTATCGAGCATCCTTTTATCTGTTTTTTAGTCTTGTTCATACCCCACAAAAGGACACCTTGTATTGATCATACTACTACCTCTTCTTTGAGATTGTTAAACCATGAATATTCCACCCTGTCAAGTATCCTTTGTTGGAAATGTGTTGTCGTTGATGTCAAATGAAGTTATACAATGTCATTGATGTTTGCACAAGGAAGCTTAGGTGGATGCCTGCCCAAGATTGTGAAGTAGAGGACCAAGAAAAACACCAAGGTGTAAACTCCAATCTTGAAATGAAAAGGGGCAAAGCTCAATTTTTTTAAGGCACACACAAGTTTGCAGGAGCATTGTTAGCTAGTTAAGATCAACGACCATCGATCACATCAGTTCCCTCAATTTGTTCGTCATTTGATGAGCAATATCGATACTAGATATGATGAGGCCGAGCACGAGGTGAATATTTAAGTGTTCAAAAGGATACACTAATTTTGTTATGTAAATAAGGGAGAAAAATTAAATTAAAATGTAATGAATTTCTTCACAAAACTATTTTATTAATCTTGTTTGTTAATCATTGATTAAATTAGGAGTATATTAATTAAATGGTGATTAACAGATCATATGGGTTTACCAATATTAAGCATATCAAGTACAAAATTCTTTGTTTATTGAGAATCTTGGTATGATGTGAGCATATATCTGACGTGACATGGAAATGATGGGTCCTGTACTAGGGTACAAGGGAATCAAACACCATAAGCTATATTGTATTAATTTTGAAAATGATAGGTTGGTATTTGGTATGATTTGGTAGAAATATGACATGGAAAAGAGATGATGTGACATTCCCACATGGATGAAAAGTGGCATATCTTATGACGTGACATGAAAAATGACACATGTTAACGGAAATAGGTGACATGTGGTAGTGATAGAAGGTGACATGTGGAAGATGACATGGAAAATGACAAGGTAGATGGACCACAAGGCATATAGTGTTTGGTCCACAATTTTTTGATGTGGTAGACCTATAGGTCTAAGGAATCATGCCAGAACTAGGCTCGGTAAGGTTTTCCCATGTTATTGCTTTTGGCAGAAAGGTCAAAAGGTTTAGGTTATAGGCCATGGTCACAAAGCACCAAGGGATCAGCTCTTGGGCTCTATGCATACCATACCATGCCATGTAATATCAAACTCCTTCCAATATGGAGGGGAATCCCAGTATCCTGTAGGGCTCATCATGGTTATAGCATGTCAAGGTTTCATGCAAAGGATAGGTTTCCCAATGGTTTGGAGCATTTGAATACTAGGGTACCAAAATGGATAACAACATAGAGCACCTCGATGTGTAATGTTTTGGTATGATGGGTAAAATTTTGTTAGTAGATAATAAATTCTACCAGTTGTTAAGTGATAGTGATGATATTGGGTATTAATGATCCAAAATGGATGTTAAAAACCCTCTAAGTCTTCAAAAAATAAAAAAAAACTATCACAAAGGATGAACCTTTAAAGATGGTGGAAAACACTATCGGGAGAGAAAAAGATGAAAAAACACTGGAAAACAGAGCCTATTGGAGGTCAAAAGAACGATGCACAGGAGCCGACGAATCTGGCCGATCAATGGTCTAGATCTGATTGGCATATCGTAATCGGCAGTAGCAGGCAGAATTAATTGGGCGCAACCTTATGGAAATCGTGATGGCGATCAAGCGTGATTAGATGAGGACTGTCGATCAAGCACGCAAATCCGATGGTCCAGATCTATCTGCGCTATATCGCATCGCTTATATGCATGTACAAAGGAACTTAAATGTGGCCTGAGGGATTAGCAATATGCGATTGCGATATCACAATATCGCATCGTAACTGTATAAAGGGGTGATGCCAAGAGGCCAGTGACCATGTGATGCGTTGATAGCCGATAAGGCTGATCGGTGCAATCGGCAATCAGAAGCCAAAAGAAATATGCAACTTGCGATAGGGCCAGACCCGAAAGAGTTATGAATGCAATATTATAGTATTTGAAGTCTGATATGGAGCATTTTTTCGAGTTTTCTGTGTATTTGGGGTTTTTCGCTATAAACCCAAATACGAAGAAAACCATGACTAAACAATTTGCGATAGCGATTTAAACGTGGACCCGATGGAGTTTAGGGATTATTCCATAACATTTTAGGTCCGATAAAAGGAATTTTTACGGATTTTACAACGTTTTATGCGTATTTCTCTGTGTAAACAGAGAATGATTGTTTTGGGATTTTTAGCGTGCTAATGGTCCCTTCCATTACAAGACAGGTGGCCACCATCCCTGAAGACATTTAACAATGATTGTTTAATGCTCAGAGGGGATTTGAGTAGACAGAGGCTGGGAGCCAGAGAGCCCAAAGGGGAAAATGAACAGACAAATGCTGATTGGCTTAACAACCATTGAATGACATAGACAGGGGAGGTAGTGCTAGGACAGAGAGAAAACAAAGACAGAGAACGAGAGGGAGAGTCTTTGTACTCAAAATAACTTGGGGGATCCAAGTAAAGCCCTATTGTGTTGAGACTCAATTTGAGCTCACATTTGTAAAAACTCTACTCTTAAAGACATAATAGAGAGGTCACCACTGAAAGTTGGACTAGGAGATGTAGCCTAAGAGTTTTGGGTGAACTCCTTGATTATTTGTTGTGTTATGCGTGTATCTATTATGTTTTTCTAACTGATTCATTGTCTATATTATTTTCAATATTTTCGATCCGTTGCACCAAGTAATATAGGAAAATCCTGCACGAGTCTGTAATACCTTAATATTAGTCTAAGATCTCATTTTCAGATCAAGTGGTATCAAATCTTCAGGTTTGCTAAGGTTAGACAAGCTTGTGCTGGATTCTTAAATGCTAACTAGGTCAAAGATCAAACTAGGAGAAGGAGAACTTGTTGAGGCCAATCCAGAGATTGGAAAAGTCTATTCTCATAGGAGAATGGTTGGAGAAGTCCCATTGGAATCAGAATCTCAGTTCATGGATAGTTTCATTCCCATAAGATCCATGGTGGAAGAGATGTATCGAGAATTTAAGAAGGGTCGAGGTGAAAGCACCTCAACACCCAAACAAGACAAAGGAGCATAGGAACCTTCTCTAGATGCCCATCCAGAGGGCAAAGGGAAAGGGGAAAAGCTTCCTCCATCATCTCCTCCACCATCACCTCCATCATCCTCATCTCCTAGCCCTAAAAAGAAAAAGAAGAAAACATCTTTGATTAAATTAGATGTGAAATTTGATTTTCCAATCTATGATGGAGAATTAAATGCAGAAAAGCTAGATAACTGGATTAGACAGATTGATGTATATTACAGGGTGCAGAACATTGATTTAGAAAGGAGAAAGATTCAGCTGGCTAGCCTTCGCCTTGGAGGAATTGCCCTAGTGTGGTGGGAAGGCAAGACACAAGCTGATCTGAAGAGACATGGTAAATTTTTTTCTACCTAGAATGAATTTGTTTCTACCATTAAAAAATAGTTCTATCCTCTAGCTTATAGGTAGAAAGCAATGATGAGTTGGCAAACTCTTCGCCAATTAAAGGGCCAAAGTGTACAAAGTTATACTCGGGAATTTAGAAAAAGAGCTTTAACTCTAGACATATCTCTAGACTCACCTGAAACTTTGTTGAAGTATATATGTGGTCTGCATAGTTATTTGAAGCACACCATTCTCATCTTTAACCCCACTAGCCTAGATGATGTACCAGTTCAGGCTACACATCTAGAGGTTAGAGGGAAGAATGCAAACCCAGAGATTGGGCAATCATCAAAATCCTCTGCAAGCAAGAACAAGGAAAAGAAGAAGATGAAATGGAAGGAGAGGAAGACAAATGCTGTACAAAAAGGCAAACCTTCATGCACTCACTGCAAGAAGGATGGACATGATGATGAACACTGTTGGTCTTTGCATCCGGAGCTGAAACCTAAGAAGTTTGGTGGTAAGAAGAAGAAGACTGTTGCTGCTATTCAGAAAGACTGTTGGAAATAATACTGAAAGGGGGCAGTGAATCAATATTAGCAAATCAATAACTTTTTCATTTCCATAATCAGATTCATATATGTTACTTCAGTTAAGGGAACTTGCATGTACATGCAACTGTGTTTAGTGAAACTAGCGTATATCTAGCAAACTTATGATTCAGTTAATTCATCATATATTGACTATTAATCAGTGCCTCAAAACCATATAAACAGTAACCAGGTGCAGTAAAAATAGAAAAAATCATCACGCATAAGAAACACACATGAACACCAAGATATAAGGTGGAAACCCAATGTGGGTGAAAACCACCTGCTGCAATCGTCTTTGTCTTCTTTTAATAATAAGAGAATTATGTTTACAATTTTGTACTGGTGTAGTCTTATACTAGTACGCGGGCTTCTATCTGTAGAAAACTACAACCTTCTCTCATTCTCTAGCTTCTACTGGGAGGGAGCTACAGCCCCCTAGCTCTTGTACTAGCTGATATGTTTACTAGTACGTAGGTGCCAGCCTAGAGCTGGCTACAACCTTCTCTTCTCTTCTAGGGACCACGTTTCATAAATTTTCATACTGGATCCATCAACAACATCATTCAATCATCAAATATATCTGCATCAACCAATCTCCTTTGAACCAACCACAACCGAATCCATCAATCTGATCATTCAAAATTTTGTCACCAAAATACAGTAACTAGAATCCCAGCAATAACCCAAAACACTGCAATAGCAAACAGAAGCAACTAAAACATATTTTATAAGGTATATGCTACTTCCATGTGTCGAACCTGCATGTACACGTGCTTTCCTCAATGCTAACCAGTGTACAGATATGCAAATCAAATTTATGATGTATATGTTGTTTTGATATGCGGAACCAGTGTGTATATGCTCCTTTTCTAAAGTGAACCTGCGTATAGATCTGTAAAAGATGATTTTAAACATAACAACAGTTCTAGACTTCATTCATACCTAGATCATCATATCTACAGACTACAACATGCACTAGTTATTCAGATATATGATCAAACCAATAGCATCTGTCAACAGCATCCAGACTAGCAACCTGTATATGTCCATCATTAGTTCCCAAAATATCATCAACCATGTTCTCCCCCTGAACCTGTGCCACCTGTTCATTGTCAGATCTGATCATTGCATATGTTAGTAAGAGATATCAAAGCATCATCATCAATCAGATATACATCAAGTGATCAACAACATTATGAGGACCAATATATCAGCAGATTGAAATCATCATAAAAAAGAATAGATAATTGGCAGAACCATAGTAGACCCCCTTTTTCCTAAGTTTGGCCCACTGTTTTTCTTCAAACCAACATATACGCAACTGTGTCCATAGAAACTTGTGTATGTACGCAACTACACTTCATGAAACTCACGTATAACCACCTTTCTTTGAAAAATAGGATTTAATAGTAGGATGATGCAAAAAATACTCCCAGCTTTTGTTTGTGATATTCAAATGTCTCTCTGGGTAGTGGTTTAGTGAATATATCAGCAACCTGTTCTTTGGATAGAACATACTCCAATTTGACTTTTTGTTCAAGCACTTGTTCACGTAGGAAATGATATTTGATGGGTATGTGCTTGGTCTTGGAGTGCATGACAGGATTCTTTGAAATACTGGTTGCACTTGTATTATCACATAGGATGGAGATGGGTGGAGTACATGTGATCTGAATATCTTGCAAGGTTTGCATCATCCAAAGTAATTGTGTGCAGCAAGATGCAACAGAACGTATTCTGCTTCAGCTGTAGATAATGCAATTGATCTTTGTTTCTTGCTAAACCAAGACACTAGCTTGGAACCCATATAGAATGCACCACCACTAGTGATTTTTCTGGCATCAACACTTCCTGCCCCCATATGCATCTATATATGCATGAAGTGTAAGATCTGTATCTCTAGGACACCATAAGACAAAGTTCTATGTTCCTTGAAGATATTTGAAAATTTTTTTGACTACCTAAAAATGTGATTCCTTTGGATTTTCTTGGAATCTTCCAACTATTCCCACTACATGCATGATGTTTGGTCAGGTACCTGTTAGATAAAGCAGACTGCCAATCATGGATCTGCAAGTTGGTTGATATATTGCTACCGATTCATCATTTGAGCTGCGACTACATCCTGTTACCATTGGAGTACATACTGGTTTAGAATCTTCCATGCCATACCTTTTCAGGATCTGTTTGAGATATTTGGTTTGTGAGAGAAAAATACCATCTTTATGTTGCTGCACTTGTAGACCAAGAAAGTAGGTAAGCTCACCAAGCAAGGACATTTCAAATTCTTGTTGCATTACTAAAGCAAAATTCTAACTCATGGATTCTTCATTGCTACCAAAAATGATATCATCAACATACACAACAATTATTAGCAATTTATCAGTTTCCATCTTTGTATATAGATTGCTATCTACTGACCCCTTTGAAAAACCTTGTTGGTGGAGATATTTGTCAAGACGGTAATACCATGCCTGTTATAGACATTTTTGTGCCTCACAGCATGGAGCATGAAATGTCATTAATTACAGGGATCCTCAGTCCCTAAACATGTTGTTCTTACCCCTAGAAGAACAAGGTCAGCAAACCACAGCACTTCCCATCAGTTCTCCACCTGAAAGCACTCAAAAACAGGTTATTTTTGGATCATGTCAGCTGCTCCACTGAGCATCTGCACTGGAATGCAACTGCTCCTCCTTGTACCTGCGCTGAAAGTCAAATCTAATGAAGGCTACCTGCGCTGGGCGAGATTGGCCAAGTGGCACAGTCATTCTGCAAGGTGTCAATTGCCCAGGAAGCTTCCAAACTGACACTTGGTTCAAGAGATTCGCCCTGTGATGAGTAAGAGGTACTTGATCTCCATGTGTAAGCAAGGATCTCCAAGTGGACTCAAGAACTGAAGATTAACTGAAGAGGGAGAGGACACAAGGCAGCTTTATGTCAGTCTCAAGCTGACTCATCCTCTCTTCTTCTATCCTATATATAGAGCTCTTCTATGAGGTCTATGGGGCTGGAATTTTGTGCAAAGCAAGGAAGTGCTGTTGGTTTACAGTTAGAGCTATTGGGTGATTGCTTTTATAGAGGTGAAGAGGAGATTTCTTGCTGCTGGGGAGGTGCTGCTAGATTGGAGCCATTGATGGTTGTAACCTTCTCAGAACCCTTTTACTTCTATCAATAAAGCTTTGAATGTTCTCCTATATACTTGTATTGCATTGATGTATTGTATTTACTTGTATATCTGATTCACTCTAATCCATGCATCAGTTATGAGTACATGTTTCTTGTAGTTTCCCTCTCTTGTTTGTGCAGGATCTGTGTGTAGCTGGACCGGAAAAGGGAGCAAGGAGCTGGGAACGAGAGACAAATAGAGAGGACAGGATCGACAAAAGCGAAAGACACCGGTTGGTCAATCTTTTCTTCCTTCTCTGTACTTTCATAAAGGAAAAATATCAAAGCTTTACTTTCAGTTGTTGCTAAGGACTGTCTCCCTTAGAGTAGGGATAGGGTCATCCGAGTCGGATACTTTTCCCCACAACAAACTGGCGACTCCACTGGGGAGCCTAGTATCTTGTTGGTGTTTGTAGTATCTTTGCTATTCATTTCCTGAACCAAAGAGTACCGAATCGAAAAGCTTTTGACTATATCAAAAGCAAAGTAGAGGGGCTGCTACTCTTGCTCATTTTTGAGCAGATTCATGATTTGAAGAGCTGATCTACAAAAGACTCTTGTACTCTTTGTGATAGCTTTTCATCCTCTTAATCATCCCTTAGCTTGTACTTGACCTATAGCTTTTTATTTCAGCAAAAACAGTGCATTTTTGAGCTTTTTATGACCCGGAAATCCTTGTAAACGCAACTCTCGTGTCTCAGTGCAGGCTGTCCACAGGCAGTCTGCATTCCAGCGCAGGTACTCCCTTCGGGAACTACGCTGAGAGTCAATTTGACAGACCAGAGCCTGTGCTGATCCAGTTAGGCTATGTCTTCCTGAGGTTTCCCACTGTGTCTGAGCCCTGTTTTCACTGTTATTTTGCTGTTGATTGCTTGTCATTGTACTTGCTGTAAACCAACTTTCCTTGACATTATTCCGCCTCAGTTGTGTGATGAAACTGTGATTTTTCTTTCAGTATTTCTTGTTTCAGTTACAGTTTCCCATTGTGAAAAGCGAACCAGTATAGCTGCGACCTCTTAGATCCTGAACTGTAAAAGTGTCTTTGTGATCTTAAGAGCTAGTTTTATTACTGTTCATGGCTGTTTGAGTTTGTTTGTTTTTCATTTTATGGTTTGAATCTATACATTTCCAGTGTCTAAACAAGTCGATCTTAAGGTGTCTTTTGATTTTGGACAAGCTTGTTTACTTTCACTCGAAATTAGATTCAAAGTTATACAACAGTTTCCTTTTTGTCTTACATCAACATTAAGGGTAACGAAAAGAAATATCTGCATTGTGCATTTTGCATTTGACTGTGTGCTTGGCGATTTAGGAAAATTTTCATTTTAGTGTGTGTTCTATGATCTGTGCGAAAAGTTGTGTCTTTCTTTTCCCTCAGTAGATTAAGGTTTTCAAAGTTGAAAGATTGAAAAGTTTTGCTTCTCATCTTAGATTGCATTTAGGAAGTTGTATATATACATCTCGTGGTGATCCTTAAAGGCAAACTGCTAAGCAAGATCAACATTAAAATAAACCCAATTTACATAACAACGCTTTGTAACATAACGCAAACATCTAGAGGTCTAGGTAGAGACGTGTTCCGGCGTCGTTAAACATAGTGACTGTCGATCTCTACGAAGGTGGGTGATTCCTCCTGAGAGTCGGTGGCACTAATACGGACTTGTGCTCCCGCGTACCGTCGCGTATATTGGGAGACCCCTATAGGCATTTATCCTTTATCCTTAGGAAGCCGTGTCGGCCGCCCTACTGATCGCGATGCAGTGAACACAGCATTCACGAAGATCGACCACCCGTACCGTAAAACGTATTCTGTGGTTTCGCGAAAGGTTTGGCACACCCTCTGCCTAGATCTCCAGAGCAGTTTCTTTTGGCCTTTTTCAAACTCTATAACTGAAAAAGTCCAACCGAGCATTTGTCACTTCGGGCTCGTTAATACATCGAAGGCGACTAGAGTCATCTTTAGCTTTTTCTCGACTCTTAAAATATGAAAAAGCAAAGTTGTGTCTAAAAGCGTCTAATAAAATTCATTCAATACGGAAACATAATTCCCCCTTTTTTGTATTTTAGTTGATCAAGTAATCCGCAACCGTGGAGGAAAGTCAATTAAAAATTCGTCGTTCGAGGAGACTCGCGAGTCAACTGTCTTTGTCTCCGGAATCGAGAGTAGTACGGACGAAGCGAACTCGCTTGACCGGGTCAAAATCTCCCAATAAAGTTAGAACAACAGTTCCGACAACATCTGAGATTCTGGTCACTCCTGATATTTCTGGAATCCCTGCCTCTATTGAAGAAGTTCAACAGCAACAGAGGGACAGTTGTACTGATCCTAGTCTGAAGACAAGTACTTGCATAACTGAACGAGTTCCGTCTGAAACCGGTCCACAGAGTCTTGTTGTTCAAACAACTGTTGCTGTCGAAGCAACCCCTTCTTCGGCACCAGAAATATTTTACGGACCTGACGGTCTTCCTCTTCCTCCTGGTCTGATTGCAATAGAGGAAATCGTAGAGGACCAGCAAGAAAATACTCCAACTCATTTTGGAGTAGGCACCACTCTTTTTCCTTCTGCATCAGAAGTTTGTCCATCGCCACAGGAAGTTCCTGTAGAATCGTTAGGCAGTTTATTGGATAGACTTAAAATGTCTGAGCAACCGTCGACCTCTAGGACTGTGCCAAATGACACAGTGACAGCGGAAGCTCCTACTGTCAATCCAACGATGTTTGCCGGCATACCAGCTGTCCCGACTAGCTCTCATCAGCTAGAAGGAGTCCACCCAGGGACTATTACGACAACTTGGTCTGTTCCAGTTTGTTCTTCCGGTATAATACCCGGTAATTCTTATGTTGAAACCAGACAAATTGATCCCTTTGGGAATCAGTTTGGACCATCCAGTCCTCAAAGGCCATCTATACCCTTGAGCTCCGGATTGTTACCGTATGGGGGGCAATATGCCCTTTCACTTCCCCTTCCGGGGGGATACCCATACGGCAGTTTTCAACAACATTCAGGTTTGACTGAAGTAACGACGAGTGGTTGGGTACCTATGTTACCCCAACAACCAAGAGTTGTATATTCCATGCAACAGTGTGTACCTATGTCTAGTATCCCGACGACGCCAGCAATTGTAACCGTGTCGCAAGTTCAATCGATGCCTGTTGTATGTCAACCCCAAGTTGTAATGCAACAGCCCATTGACCCTGCAACACAACCACAATCGCCAACTGCCGGGACGACACAGATACAAACGGGAACCATAACCCCGCATCTTGGTCCGTCGGTTAGTGTCGCACAGCAAAACATGGCTTCACAACCATGGATGGTGCAATACCAACAACCTCAGTTTCAACAGGTGTACCAGGGATCTGAGCAACAGATCTTTGCGAATAGTGGGCAACCCTATATTCAGAACGGGTTAAATCAACCACTTTACAGTGGCCAAGCCCACCATCCGTATCAGTCATATCAACATCAGTTGCATTATGCTGGTATGCAAAGGCCTACTGCTCAGGCGATTCCATCGTATCCTGGGTACGCCTCGCCAAACCTGAACCAGCAGTTGCCATTCGTGGCGACTCTAGAATTACCATATTTACATCGATTGACGAACGATCCAATCGCCTATGCCCATTGGTGGCCAGCGATTCCTCACAAACTTCCTTCGGACATTCCTAAATTCAATGGAAATCCTGGCGAAGACCCGTCGAATCATGTGATGACATTCCATCTATGGTGTTCGTCGAATACCTTGAATGATGATTCGATAAGGCTTCGCCTTTTCCAGAGGACATTGACAGGTCCGGCAGCTAAATGGTATATTGAATTACCTAGAGCCTCTTTCGACAATTTTAGTTCCCTAGCCACGACTTTCTTAACACACTTTCAGTTACCTATAAGGTACGAAACTGGAACAGAGATCTTGACCAATTTCAAGCAGACAACAGCCACACATATATCAGATCATATACATGAGTGGCGTCGTCGTCGCAGAATGGTAAAGACCTATGTTCCAGATCAGCTATTGGCTGAGTGGTTTATAAAGTCGCTTCTTCCTGCTATAACAGAAGATGTGGCCAAGGGAGGCGTCGTAACAGAGGAGCAGGTTATTGCTCGTGCTCAATATTTGGACTTAGTATATACTCAGTCGGGCACGCTCTATGATAAGATACCTGACGCCCCCAGACCGGAATTTTCAATCCCTCCTCCTCCCGGATCAAATAGTGACTCTCATGCCGGTGATGGCGTGATTGGAACTGCAAACGCTAAGTCGACAAGGGATTCAAATAAGAAAGCCCGTAAGACTTCGAATCAAAAAGCAAATCAAGAGATTCTTGCTTCGGAGGTAAATGCCGTATCTACGGATAAAGGCAAAAACTCCAATCAACCAGGAAGCAAGAAGAAACAAAACAAAGGGAAGAAGAAAAAACAGGGTGAGTCATCACCTCAAAAAACTTCTTCAAACCCTCCTGGGCAAGGGAAACAATTTTATCCATGTCAGATATGCGATGAAAATCATTCAACAAAGAACTGTCCGTTCAAAGCTGAGTTAAAGAGGTTCTTTAAAAGTTCCGAAACTTCAGCTGTGTTGACTGATCCATTCCCCACCCCAGGTCAAAATATGGTTGATAGTGGAAATGCTTCCCCGTCTCAAGTGCTTATGTTGTTGGTTTCTAAGCAAAATGATGCTTTGATCTCGACCAGGAATAAAGATTATGGGAATCTGCCGGTGTCGAACGACAAAGGGAAAGATCAACCCAGTAGTTCGACAACAACTTCGGCAGAAGTTGTACCCCCCCTCACGCATGAATTAACAATAAAGCCACCTAAGGGAGTAGTACACAAGTTGACATTTAATCCTCGTGCCAGAGCGGCGCAGCATTATAACATAGTAGAAGATTTGGCCCAATCGCCATCTGCTATGTCGACTCTTGAGGTACTGCAAAATTGTCCATCCCAAAGGCAGGCATTGTTATCAGCAATTGGTGGAGTGGATCCTAAAGATTCCAATCTTGTATCCTTTGATCACAAAGGATATGATCCTCAGTTACCAGCGCAACTAGCTTTCCTTATTCAAGTGAAAGCACTCAACAAAATTGTTCATAGAACGATTATTGATGAGGGGGCATCGACATGTATCATGTCGATGAGTTGCTGGAAAACTCTTGGATCTCCAACCTTGTCGCGATCTTCGACGACATTGAAAGCATTTGACGGTAGGTCGTACACTCCGTACGGAATCCTAAATAACTTTAAGGTTGAACTAGGAGGAAAAACAGTGGAAATTGATGTTGAGGTCATTGATGGCAATCTTGACTATAACATCCTACTGGGAAGACCATGGATATATGCCATGGCAGCTGTAGTGTCGACATATTTTAGGAAGATCGCATTCCCGTTTGAAGGAGGGATTACGGTCGTCGACCAGCAGAATTTCCTCCCTAATGGTTCACAAGTTACTGGAAGCATTCCCCTAATCCATGGGAGCGACCATTCAGTTCAAGATATCGGAGTAGGCTTGCTAAAAGATCCCACAATGATGGGAACTTTCGCATTGCCACCTCCTTTCCATGTAGGGAATATCCCGTTTGTAGCAACATGCAACATGGTATCTTCTTCAAAGGTCGCAGGAGACAAAGTCGTCATGGATTATCAAGTGGTGTTGCCACCTAGCCCTATAGAAATATTGTAGCAATCAATATTTCAGGCATGGGAGGCGAGCCCAAATCAACGCTCGTCAAGCGTTTGGGTAGATAGGTCTGGAGAATATGGTACCCCATTAGATCCATGGTCAAAAGTTCATGGGACTGACGAAAGAATCTTACAATCAATGATGATTGAGGGGGCACCATGGAATGATCACCACCATCGTTCCCTTCTTCCAGAGTGTGAAGAAGAAACTCAACACGACCTATATCACCCTTCAGTGTTTGAATTCCTAACAAATACTGTAAATACGGTGGATTCAGAGCGAAACCTATCCAATATTGAAGAGACCGTAGCCATAAACATCTCGACAAAATCTGATGTTGTAGAGAATATTCATGTCGGCAAAAGTTGTTCCCCTTCAGAACTGGAAATATATGGTGCTCTCTTTCGCGAATTTAGAGATGTCTTTGCATGGTCATATGATGAAATGCCAGGCATTGACTCGAGCATAGTTGAACATGAGATTAAAATGTATCCTGATGTCAAACCAGTAAGACAACGGCTTCGACAGGTACACCCCAAGAAAGCCGCTGCCATTAAGGCAGAAGTTGAAAAACTTCTCCATGCTGGATTCATCTACCCGGTTCCTCTAACCGATTGGGTATCGAATATTGTCCCTGTTATGAAAAAACAAGGGACGATAAGAGTGTGCGTCGACTATAGGGATGTAAACCAAGCTTGTCCAAAAGACAACTACCCTACACCCTTCATCGACCAGATAATTGATGAATGCGCCGGATGTGAAATCTTTTCCTTTATGGATGGATTTTCCGGGTATAATCAAATAAATATCCGCCCACAGGACCAGTCTAAGACTGCATTTATTTGTCCGTGGGGCACATTCGCTTATCGAAAATTACCCTTTGGTTTAAAGAACGCAGGGGCGACGTTTCAGAGGGCAATGAATTATGCCTTCCATGACATCAAGAACATCGTTCAACCTTACCTCGACGATCTTCCGGCTCATTCGCGGAAGCGGACTGATCATCCGCGGCATTTGAGAGCAATATTTCTACGTTGCCGACACTACAAGATAAGACTCAATCCGCACAAGTGTGTGTTTTGCGTCGGTTCTGGTCGTTTACTTGGCTTTGTGGTCTCTAAGGATGGGATTCGTCTCGACCCCTGTAAGGTTCAGGCAATCATTAATTTGCCTCCACCTTCAAATTTGCTTCAGATTCAGAAACTCCAAGGGAAAGCAAACTTTCTGAGGAGGTTCATTCCAAATTACGCAGAACTTGCCAAAGGTTATACTCGTCTTTTGAAAAAGGATGTGCCTTTTGTCTGGGACCAGGTTGCGCAAGCTTCCTTTGACGCTCTGAAAGATTCTCTAGTAAGAGCATCATTAATGTACGCCCCGGACTATCAAAGAGATTTTAACCTGTATCTAGCTGCAGCAGATATGACCATTGCGATGGTCTTAGTGCAAGAAGTCGATGGAATTGAACATCCTATTTATTATTTAAGTAAAAACTTAAATGACACAGAAAGTAAATATTCCTATGTTGAAAAACTAGCGCTTGCTGCTGTTCAAGCGATTCAAAGGTTTCGACATTATGTCCTCTTTAGGAAAACTACCATTCTGTCAGATTGCAACCCCATGACGTATATACTGTCGCGACAGTTGCTTGGGGGCAAATATTCGAAATGGATAGCGATCCTTCAAGAGTTTGATCTGGATTTTGTAAAATCCAAATCGAAGAAAGCTCTAGTTTTCGCGGAATTATTGTGCGATCTCCCATCGTCGTCCAACGATGAAACATCAGAAGAGTCAATCGTGGATGAAAATTTGTTTCTGATATCAGTAAGCGATGAGTGGTATGGAGACATCATTGTTTATCTCCAAACCCAAAAATTTAGGCCTAATACCTCACACTCGGAACGGAAGCGTATACGATACCAATCTAAAGACTACATGATCGTCGGTGATACACTTTACCGTCGTGGTGTCGATACGGTTCTGAGGAGGTGCCTTACCCATGAGGAGGCCGAGAAAGCCCTGAATGATTGTCATTCAGGCGCGTGCGGGGGGCATCAATCTGGATATGCAACAGCACAAAGAATCTTACGAGCAGGATATTTCTTGCCAACTATGTTTAAAGATTGCATAATAGCTGTCAGAAGTTGCCATGCATGTCAGATCTTTGATAGCAAAACCAGGAGACCGCCCGCACCCTTGCAGCCTATAGTTGCTGTTGGGCCTTTCGCCAAGTGGGGCATCGATTTCATGCAATGTAACCCCACCTCGACCGGGGGGCATGGGTATATTATAGTCGTTGTTGACTATTTTACCAAATGGGCCGAGGCGATGCCTACATTGGATAACACTGGTGAAACAACTGCCCTTTTCTTTTTTAATCATGTAGTCGCCAGGTTCGGCGTTCCGCAGGCTATAGTGACAGATCATGGATCGCATTTTCGCAATCACATGATGGTTGAGTTAGCTGCCAAACTAGGGCTATCGCACGACAGCTCTACCCCATATTATCCACAAGCCAACGGACAAGTTGAGGCAATCAACAAAGTCCTGAAGCGTATGTTGCAAAGGATGATCGGGGTTCACAAAAGAAGATGGCACCTACTCCTGTACTCAGCATTTTGGGCTTACCGAACCTCGGTAAAGAACGCCACTGGGTTCACACCATTCCAATTGGTGTATGGCCTGGAGGCAGTCTTACCGATCCAGTGCGAAATTTCGTCTCTTAAACTCGCAATTGACCTCCTCCCCGGAACCTCAAAAGAAGAGGCTCGTTTCTTGGAATTGATCCAGTTGGATGAAAACCGTCGTGACGCCGCTTTGGCGAACGAAGCCCATAAGAAACGAGTCAAAGCACAGTTCGACAAGAATGTCAAACCTCGTGTCTTCTCTGAGGGTGACTTGGTTTTTCTTTACGACCAAGAATCCGACAAATTAGGAGCAGGAAAATTTAAGTCCTTATGGATGGGTCCTTATATTGTTAAAAGGGTGTTAGCAAAAGGAGCCTACGAGTTAATGGATTGTGACGGGATACCACTGGCGCAACCCCGCAATGGGTTGTACCTCAAGTGTTACTATACCTGAATAGTAACCTGAGTGCTTTTGTTGTATTTTGTTTTCGCTAAAGTGTTTGTTTCGGTTTAGTAATCCACCCTTCTCGTTTGTTGCAGATGTCGAATTATTCTGAGACATATGTGGGATATGCCGACGGAGCGAGTCATAGTACGCGGAATTTGTCCTCCACAGCCTGGGCCATTTTTGATCCAAGCGGCGAGTTAGTGCGTTTCAGAGGTGTGTATATTGGACAGTCAACGAACAACATCACTGAGTATAGCGCGTTGATTGAACTCCTCTCTGATACCATCGCTCATGGTATACGCCGACTAATTGTTAGGCTAGACTCACAACTTGTGATACTACAACTCACTGGTATATATTCAGTCCGCAATCCAGCCATTTATCGAATGTTTCTAAGGGTTAAGATTTTGGAAAGAGAGTTTGATTCAATTCAATACCAACATATTTCCAGAAACTTGAACACATTAACAGATTCATTAGCAAACTATGTATTAGATAGACATTTGCAACATATATAAAAAGAGATGCATCGGTGCTATGCAAGTGGATTGCAAATAAACCAAAATAAACCCCGAAAATCAAAATATATAAAGCTGTTTATAGTTTGTACATAATGTGCTGTAATCAAAACAAAATTGGTCGTATGACCTAGAACTCAAAAAGATGCTAGGGGGCACCCTAGCCTAGTGGTGCTCATGAAAGTACGTCACGGTCTGTGCAATCATGCGCAAGAGGCGAGTCCATCGTCTAGGCACGCCAATAGTGTGCCGCTGCAACTGTAAAGGTAACTCGTCAATCTGTACATCCGGAAGACCACGAGTAAGGCTCTCGACCTGCTCCTGCACAGCTGCAAGTATCTCAGTATCACCAAGGTCGCGAATAACAACTCGCCTAGCAGGCTCTGCTGCTGGGGCAGCAACTGGCGATCGTGGACGAGCTGCTGGACGAACAGGACCAACATCTGCATGCACCCAAGAGTTTGATCAGTTTTGCACAGTAACATCATGAGTAAAAACAATAAACAGTAACATGGTCAGAGATTTTACCAATAGCGCCCCATTGCTCGCCATCCGGTAGCACCAAGTCCGGATCACCTCGGTAGTCCATACCCACATATGGATACTCAGAAAACGCCATCTCCTGACGCTCGAACCACCTAAAGAAGGCCTCAGTGAAAGTAATCTGAGGTTGACCAGCATGTCGGGACATGTGGTCAACCCACCTCTGCATGCGTGGCTCGGTCGGAGAAGGCAAGTCAAGTATGATGTACTGAGGCTGCATCAATGGGATTTTCTCCAACGCAAAGGCAGTCAGAATAGAACCAAATCCAAATTTCTTCAGCCTCCCGTCCTTTACCTTGGTCAATTGACTTTGCATCTGAACAAGTACTGCATCACACCAGTTAAACACTTTCGGTTGGAGACACTCCAAGGCGTGCTGCATATAAGATCTGTTGGCAACATGTAAAGCTGCGCTACCGGCCATCCTACCAATAGTAAACAGAATGGACCTAAGAGACCTGTCAGTGATGTCACGGATATTGATCTTGTCGTCTTTGCTCGGCTGTGAACCTTCTCGGCAATACTGACGGATATAGTCTCTGGTGGAAGTAGTCCCTCGAGCCGTACCTGACAAAGAAATGGGAGCACCCCGCCTTGACAACCCAGTCAAGAAGTACATGTCCTCTATGGTCAAGGGGATGGTTTTCCCCCTAATCTGGAATACTTGGTTAACAGGATCCCAAGCATCAAGCATATACTGCAGTAAAGAAATCTGTGCTCTCATGCTAGAGATACGGAAGAACTTCAGTAGGCCACAGTTCCGAAGCGCGTTCACCGTGACCGGGTCATGGAGTGCAACCATGTCCTCTGCTTCATGTTCTCGTTCTCGCCATGTAAGGGACATTTTGTTCAAAGTTCCCTGCAAGCAAACAAGAGAAGGAGTAAGTTCCTAATTTTGATGAAAAACTGGCGAAAAATCATCAAAAAACACATGCAGGATCAGTTTTTCTAGGCCCAGCGCAGGCAGAGAGTCTCTCCCTTGCGCTGAGGCGCAGTCTGCCTTAAGACTACCTGAAATACAGCGCAAGTTTCGAAAGGAGAACCTGCGCTGATGCCAGGGCGCCCTGATGAAACCCCTGGGGCTCAGAAACCCTGAAAAATGTGCATGAAACTGAAAAAGGAAACCATGAAAGTGAAGGGCTAAGGTTTAGCTCCTACCTGGTCCAAACGGCGCCGAAAATCGTCCACAGAATCTCCCAGAATCAGCTGGTGAAAATCAAGGAAGAAGAGGCACCTCCAGAGCTCCAACAAGCAAAATGCAAATGAAATGGTAAATGAGAGGTAAAAACACCTTTTTATGACTTTTTACACAGTTTAAAGTTAAATATTAGGGTTATAATCTCCTTTTCATGCAAATATTGTCCATTTCTAACAAAGTTTGTTGCAGCAATTGAATGTGAAGTACTACATTTGAAAAGAGAAAAGCTAGTAAAAGTAAAAAATCAAATTTGACCATGAATCGAGCAGTTTTACCACGGAATTTATGCTCGTTAAAAAATAGAAAAGTGTGAGCAAAAGTTTCCACCAGAGTTCAAGCTCATTAAAAAATGAACCTATCCCGGTAAATAACCATTGCGATCGTAAATTTATCAGCCTTAAAAGCCTTGGTCGTGTTTTCATCCATCACCTCCATTTCATTTGGCCGGTCGTTCACCCCCATATGTGTGTTTACCCATTTTGAGGAACAGCTGCGAAGAGTGATTTCACCTAGCCATCCTTGTGACACTACCGTGATTGGAAAATTCCAATTTGTACCTGGAATCAGTTGCTATCCCTGTTTATCACTCGTTCCTCAAAAGACGAGTCTTCTTTGAGCTCTTTTCACTGACTCGTAAAATATGAAAAGTTTGCCGAGTTTTGGCCTTCCAGCTCGTTAAACGACCGGAAAGCTATCCCTCCTCTAGATTTTAATCTTTTTGGACCTGAGGGATTATTGCACAAAAAGATCGAGCGCTTGTCTTGTTCGGCTCGTTAAAGCAATCGAAAATTCATCCCTTCTGTATTGTTTTATACTTTTTCGGACTTAAGGGATTAGATGACGAAAAAGGAATTATGGAGTTAACTTTATGTACCTTTTCAGACTCTCTAAAAATGAAAAGGACCGAGTTTTCCTTGTCGTTAGACTCGTTAAAATGATTAAATAGCGACAAACTTGTCTTTAGACGAGAACGAGTTTCCCTATCGCTAGGCTCGTTAAATCATAGCGATGGGCTTGCCCGAAGGGCAGGTTATAGAACAAGCATATGTTATCCTCCTCAAGCTTGACAAAAATAAAGAGGTACTGGTCAGAAATGACTGGGGAAAAATTGGGAGAACATCAAAGTTTAATGGTAGCAAGTCACTCTTGAACATGACACTTTTCCTCCGTACCACATCGGGTTGGGTTGTTTCATTCACCGGTCTCATCACCATGGTCCTCGCCAAACCATCCACATTTGGGGTAATGCTACCGATCCATCGCATCAGTGTCGTTATATGTTCAAGAGAGGTCATTCTGAAAGTGTCAACCGTGTCCCATCCACTGCCATACATTATCCTTCATCCATTCATGATCGCCACCCTGAATCATATGTCACAGTTTGTTTTCACCTCCACTAAAATCATTAGCTCCGTTCCGTGTCATTGATGTGGGATTCATTAAGGCCCTCCTTTGACGGATCGCTTCTTGTCGACTTCAGCTCATTATCCAAGAAGTTGATCTAGGAACACCCCCATCAGTACTTTGAAGCTTGCATGCCTCAATGGCAAGTTTCTCACTTCCGGCGACAGGTATACATCAATGACCTTCGACCAGAAGATTTTGCGTGGCGTTCGACGCCAAGTCCTTTATTCACGCCACGTGAATTGTACTGCAGTACCTTGAGGGTCATTATCATTATTGGTGATTCCTCTCGCGCTTGTTAACGGTTTTCATTATTGACCGGTAATCAAGCGATGTCTTTCCATGTTCGACTTCAGCGCAATTTTCACATGGATCGACTTGTACTTAGAGTGAAGATCGAACGAGTTTGAAGACCCCGGATCTAGTTTCATCCATCCGGGCTGCGATATATATTCAGGAAATATAAAAGCATTTGTCATGTACATCATTGCAGCAGATGATCATCCTATTCAAAGGATGATAATTTCAGCAGAAAATTATCAGTCTACCATCAGACGATCGTCTGTTATATGTACCAAAATGTATTTATAAAGCTGAGCATGGGAATGCCCGCCTCAGCTAGATCATGAAAACAGAATGAAAAATAATGTATTGTATTGTATTGTATTGTATTACAGGGCGCCTCCTCAGCACTGGAATGAACTTCGGACCCTCTAGATAAAGCATTTCACCCGATAAACGGCCTCATACTTTAGGGGGAAACTGTTATAGACATTTTTGTGCCTCGCAGCATGGAGCATGAAATGTCATTAATTACAGGGATCCTCAATCCCTAAACATGTTGTTCTTACCCCTAGAAGAACAAGGTCAGTAAACCACAACACTTCCCATCAGTTCTCCACCTGAAAGCACTCAAAAACAGGTTATTTTTGGATCATGTCAGCTGCTCCACTGAGCATCTGCGCTGGAATGCAACTGCTCCTCCTTGTACCTGCGCTGAAAGTCAAATCTAATGAAGGCTACCTGCGCTGGGCGAGATTGGCCAAGTGGCACAGTCATTCTGCAAGGTGTCAATTGCCCAGGAAGCTTCCAAACTGACACTTGGTTCAAGAGATTCGCCCTGTGATGAGTAAGAGGTACTTGATCTCCATGTGTAAGCAAGGATCTCCAAGTGGACTCAAGAACTGAAGATTAACTGAAGAGGGAGAGGACACAAGGCAAATTTATGTCAGTCTCAAGCTGACTCATCCTCTCTTCTTCTATCCTATATATAGAGCTCTTCTATGAGGTCTATGGGGGCTGGAATTTTGTGAAAATCAAGGAAGTGCTGTTGGTTTACAGTTAGAGCTATTGGGTGATTGCTTTTATAGAGGTGAAGAGGAGATTTCTTGCTGCTGGGGAGGTGCTGCTGGATTGGAGCCATTGATGGTTGTAACCTTCTCAGAACCCTTTTACTTCTATCAATAAAGCTTTGAATGTTCTCCTATATACTTGTATTGCATTGATGTATTGTATTTACTTGTATATCTGATTCACTCTAATCCATGAATCAGTTATGAGTACATGTTTCTTGTAGTTTCCCTCTCTTGTTTGTGCAGGATCTGTGTGTAGCTGGACCGGCAAAGGGAGCAAGGAGCTGGGAACGAGAGACAAATAGAGAGGACAGGATCGACAAAAGCGAAAGACACCGGTTGGTCAATCTTTTCTTCCTTCTCTGTACTTTCATAAAGGAAAAATATCAAAGCTTTACTTTCAGTTGTTGCTAAGGACTGTCACCCTTAGAGTAGGGATAGGGTCATCCGAGTCGGATACTTTTCCCCACAACAAACTGGCGACTCCACTGGGGAGCCTAGTATCTTGTTGGTGTTTGTAGTATCTTTGCTATTCATTTCCTGAACCAAAGAGTACCGAATCGAAAAGCTTTTGACTATATCAAAAGCGAAGTAGAGGGGCTGCTACTCTTGCTCATTTTTGAGCAAATTCATGATTTGAAGAGCTGATCTACAAAAGACTCTTGTACTCTTTGTGATAGCTTTTCATCCTCTTGATCATCCCTTAGCTTGTACTTGACCTATAGCTTTTTATTTCAGCAAAAACAGTGCATTTTTGAGCTTTTTATGACCCGAAAATCCTTGTAAACGCAACTCTCGTGTCTCAGTGCAGGCTGTCCACAGGCAGTCTGCATTCCAGCGCAGGTACTCCCTTCGGGAACTACGCTGAGAGTCAATTTGACAGACCAGAGCCTGCGCTGATCCAGTTAGGCTATGTCTTCCTGAGGTTTCCCACTGTGTCTGAGCCCTGTTTTCACTGTTATTTTGCTGCTGATTGCTTGTCATTGTACTTGCTGTAAACCAACTTTCCTTGACATTATTCCGCCTCAGTTGTGTGATGAAACTGTGATTTTTCTTTCAGTATTTCTTGTTTCAGTTACAGTTTCCCATTGTGAAAAGCGAACCAGTATAGCTGCGACCTCTTAGATCCTGAACTGTAAAAGTGTCTTTGTGATCTTAAGAGCTAGTTTTATTACTGTTCATGGCTGTTTGAGTTTGTTTGTTTTTCATTTTATGGTTTGAATCTATACATTTCCAGTGTCTAAACAAGTCGATCTTAAGGTGTCTTTTGATTTTGGACAAGCTTGTTTACTTTCACTCGAAATTAGATTCAAAGTTATACAACAGTTTCCTTTTTGTCTTACATCAACATTAAGGGTAACGAAAAGAAATATCTGCATTGTGCATTTTTCATTTGACTGTGTGCTTGGCGATTTAGGAAAATTTGCATTTTAGTGTGTGTTCTATGATCTGTGCGAAAAGTTGTGTCTTTCTTTTCCCTCAGTAGATTAAGGTTTTCAAAGTTGAAAGATTGAAAAGTTTTGCTTCTCATCTTAGATTGCATTTAGGAAGTTGTATATATACATCTCGTGGTGATCCTTAAAGGCAAACTGCTAAGCAAGATCAACATTAAAATAAACCCAATTTACATAACAACGCTTTGTAACATAACGCAAACATCTAGAGGTCTAGGTAGAGACGTGTTCCGGCGTCGTTAAACATAGTGACTGTCGATCTCTACGAAGGTGGGTGATTCCTCCTGAGAGTCGGTGGCACTAATACGGACTTGTGCTCCCGCGTACCGTCGCGTATATTGGGAGACCCCTATAGGCATTTATCCTTTATCCTTAGGAAGCCGTGTCGGCCGCACTACTGATCGCGATGCAGTGAACACAGCATTCACGAAGATCGACCACCCGTACCGTAAAACGTATTCTGTGGTTTCGCAAAAGGTTTGGCACACCCTCTGCCTAGATCTCCAGAGCAGTTTCTTTTGGCCTTTTTCAAACTCTATAACTGAAAAAGTCCAACCGAGCATTTGTTACTTCGGGCTCGTTAATACATCGAAGGCGACTAGAGTCATCTTTAGCTTTTTCTCGACTCTTAAAATATGAAAAAGCAAAGTTGTGTCTAAAAGCGTCTAATAAAATTCATTCAATACGGAAACATAATTCCCCCTTTTTTGTATTTTAGTTGATCAAGTAATCCGCAACCGTGGAGGAAAGTCAATTAAAACTCCGTCGTTCGAGGAGACATGCTTCATCAACCACAACATCAATACTTTCAATAATCTTCCCAAGTCTTTTATTGTAACATTTATATCCTTTACTTCAGGAAGAGTAGCCAAGTAGAATATCTTCATCTGCTCTGGGTTCAAACTTACCAAGTTTTTCATCAGTCCTTTTGATGTAACATTTGCTTCCAAAAACTTTGAAGTATTTTATAATAGGACTCTTACCATACCAAAGTTCATGTGGAGTTTGAGTGTTGTTTACTCGAACATTTGCTTGGTTGAGAGTAGTGACGGAGGCGAATGCAGTTTCACCCTAGAAGGTTACAAGAGTTCCAGATTCATCTAGCATAGCACGAGCCATTAGTTGAATAGTTCTATTCATCCTTTCTACCACTCCATTTTGTTGAGGAGTCCTTGCAGTGGAGAACTACCTTTTTATCCCATGTTGTTCACAAAATTCAAAGAATTCATCTGAGGTAAATTCCCCTCCTCAATCAGATCTGAGGCATTTGATTTTGTGATCTAATTCATTTTCAACCAAAGCTTTGAAGGCTTTGAACTTTTCAAATGCTTAATATTTATGCTTTAGAAGACCTATCCAACACATTCTATAAAATCATCAATGAACAATATAAAGTATTCTTCTCCACGAGGTGACTTTTTCCTTGATGGACCACATAAATAAGTATGAACAAGTTCAAGAGGCTTACTAGCCGACCCTTCCTTTCGATGAATTGAGATCTGGTTTTCTTATGAATTGACATGATTTACATATAGTATTTTAAAGAATTTTGATATTTGGAATATCACGAACAGCGTGGAATCTGCATGCTTTTCTTAGCTGAGAAAGCTTAGATGTCCCAATCTTTTGTGCCATAGCCAGTTTTCATCATTTTTGCTTAGATATCACTATTGTTGTCCTCCCTTGAGTATCTATAGGTTGTTTGGAGTTCTTGTCCCTTTGATCATGGTTTCTCCTGTATCAATCTCACGAACAACACATCCATTTGATTGAAACACTACTTCATTTCCTTCATCACACATTTGACTCACACTCAACAAATTATGCTTTAAGGCATCAGCATACATAACATTCCCAGCTTTAAATTTTTCTTTCAAGAAAATAGAGCCTTTACCTTTTATGACATTAGGAGTATCGTTTCCAAATGAGACACTCTTTTCCTTTTCTAAGGCATTATGTGAATGTAGTTTTTCTCTGTCGCCCGTCATGTGTTTTGAGCATCCACTATCGATGTACCACTGGTTTTCTTGTCCTTATACATACAAGGATATACCACATCTTTTTGTTTGCGGTTCTTTCTTTCTCCATATTTTGGGATTTAATGGAGTTTTCTCCCTTTGAGCTATTTGCCGAAATTTACTCTTGCATTTATATTCTTCATGGCCAAAGTTGTTACAGATTGAGCATTCTATTTCATTTTCAAGAAGATAACAATTATTATAGAAACTTTTCTTGATCCCTGTCACATTCCTTTGATTTCATGCTTCTCTAGTCATGATAGTTTTGTAAGCAACACATTGAGAAGCTTTGTGTCCAAAATTATGACATGAGAAACATTTACCATTAAAGAAGTTCCTATGACTATTGGATCTACTGATTTGTTGATTGTAGTTGAAGTTCCTCCTACTGATTTGTTGATTGTAGTTTCTATTGATATTATTTGAAGCAGATTGAGTATGATTTACCTGAGGTTGATTGTGTCTTCTGTTCATCCTTGAAGTAAATTGAGCCTGATTCACCTGGTGATCTACTTTACGCCTTTGCTGATGATTTTCGAATTGTTCATTGCTCTTCGCTACATCAAGATAGCTTTGAATGGAGGTTGACGGCTTCTGCGATTGAGATGTTTCTTCAGTATATCCAAGACCTGGCTTTATCAGAGGAGAGTGTTGCACTTTGATAATTTCATTTAAGGTTTCTGATCCTTTAGCGAATCTAATATTGAGAGCTTTTGTTTTCTCAAGATCCTTTCTTAGACCCACAATTTCACATTCTAGCTTTTCATTGTGTTTTTCTCTTTCAGCAAGTTGGTATGTCAAGGTATCTATAATCATATTATTTTCTTATAAACAGATTTTGAGTTTAGAGATTTCTTCATAAAGGTAATCTTCATCTTAGGCATCCAAAAATTCATCATCTTCATAATCCATCAGAATTCTATAGTCATTATTATTTTTATCTTCATCACTATTTGATAAACCATCACTATCTTCATGAGTATAGTAGCTCTTTTTACTTATACTTTGTTTTCTATTCCATTTTGTAGTTTCCTTCCCTTTATCATATTTATTTTTATGAGGACATTTGGCAGCATAATGACCAACTCTACCATAGGCAAAACATTTGAAAGGTAGTTTACCTCTGAATCTATCGGAACCCCGTTGAAGATTCTTGACAAAGTTCACTTCCTCTTCTTCTTCTGAAATATGCCCTAATTCATTGAGTTATTCTTTTCCTTTTTCTGAAGCTTTAAATGCGGCTTCTATCATATCTGATGGACCTCCTTTTCTCATCTCAAAGGCATTTAAGATTCCATGAAGCTGTGTCATAGTAATAGTCTATAGATCCTTCTTTTCTCTATGGCAGATAATTTTGATTCAAATTTAGCAGATAAGGATCTTAAAACTTTTTCAATTAAGGTAACTTCCTTTATCTCTTCACCCAAATTCTTCATGCAATTAACGATCTCATCTATATGTAAGAAGTAACTAGCTACACTTTCATCATTGTGCATCTTGAGAGTTTCATATTAAATTATGAGAGTTTGTAGTTTAGCACGTTTTACCTAAGAGTCTCCTTCATAGCTTAGAACAATTTTGTCCCATATTTCTTTGGCTAATTTGAGCTGCATAACTTTGACAAACTCTGATTATGACAGACTTCCTAGTAATGTATTGACAACCTTGGCATTGGTTTCATATTGCTTTTCACCTGCTGCATCTGTAGGAATTGTTGATGGAAATGTATATCCTCCTTCCACAATTTCCCAGATATCTGTTCCAAGAGATTGAAGATAGACTGTGGTTCTTACCTTCCAATAAACAAAGTTGCTCCCATCAAAGATTGGTGGTCTAATAGATCCCCCGCTTTCTTGATTACTCATGATGACAGATCTTCCTTTAAGCAATCAAGCTTCTTCTAAAGGACCGACTCTGATATGAATTGTTGGAAATATTATTGGGGGGGGGGGGGGGGGGGTGAATCAGTATTATCAAATCAATAACTTTTTCATTTCCATAATTAGATTCATATACACTACTTCAGTTAAGGGAACTCGCGTGTACACGCAACTATGTTTAGTGCAACTAGCGTATATCCAGCAGACTTATGATTCAAATAATTCATCATATATTGACCTTTAATCACTTCATCAGAACCATATAAACAGTAACCAGGTGCAGTAAAAATAGAAAAGATCATCACACATAAGAAACACACATGAACACCAAGATATAAGGTGGAAACCCAATGTGGGTGAAAACCACCTGCTGCAATCGTCTTTGTCTTCTTTTAATAATAAGAGAATTTTGTTTATAATTTTGTACTGGTGTAGTCTTATACCAATACGTAGGCTTCTACCTGAAAAAGTCTACAACCTTCTCTCATTCTCTAGCTTCTACTGGGACGGAGCTACAACCCCCTAGTTCTTGTACTAGCTGATATGTTTACTAGTACGTAGGTGACGGCCTAGAGATGGCTACAACCTTGTTTTTTATTCCAGGGACCACATTTCATAAATTTTTAGATTGATCCATCAACAACATCATTCAATCACCAAATATATCTGCATCAACCAATCTCCTTTGAACCAATGACAACCAAATCAATCAATCACTCCATCAATCTGATCATTCAGAATGTTGTCACCAGAATATAGTAACCAGAACCCAAGCAATAACCCAAAACACTGCAACAGCGAACACAAGCAACTAAAACATATTTGATAAGGTATACGCTACTTCCATGTGTCAAACCTGTGTGTATACGTGATTTCCTTAAAGCTAACCAATGTACAGATCTGCAAATCAAATTTATGATGTATACATTGTTTTGATATGCAGAACCAGCATGTATACGCTCCTTTTCTAAAGTGAACCTGCGTACAGATCTGTAAAAGATGATTTTAAACATAAAAATAGTTCCAGTCTTCAATCACACCCAGATCAACATATTTACATACTACAACATGTGCCCGTTATTCAAATATATGATCAAACCACATAGAGATAATTCACTTCAAGCCTTAAGATCCTGATACATCATTAGATCTTATCCTTCATCAAGCGCTAAATTTCTTCCTCGGTTCAGATCAAGCATGACACCATAAGCCAATAACCTGCATATTAGATCTCACACTATATCATATATTCGATACTTGCACTCCTTAGCGTAATGATCTTTTCCTCCTTTTATAGATTTAGGCCTTTCACAATACCATGGTCCAAAACCACTTAGGACCAATACCTAGACCAATACCATGGATCAAAATACAATGGACTAAATACTACAGACCAAACATTTAGTCTTCCAAGGTATACATGCTTTTCCTTTTGAGAAACTGCGTGTGTACGTATACGCAACTTGTATACAGTGAACCCGCGTGTATACGACGCTTGCTCAATGGTGAAATTGCGTATACCTCTCTTTCTTCATTCTGTGTAATCTGATCTGTACTTTTGTGCTGTTAATCTGCAGTACTGTGATCTGTCATCTGAGTGAGTTTCTTTCTGAACTAATTCCTTGAAGCTGCCCTATATTTCATCATACTTATAAATACTCTTGTCATGCATTCTGTCACATCTAATATCTCTTTTGTAGATTCATCTAGTTAACATATACAAGAGAGTTGTTCTGCTACAAATGGGTTGCCATCAAGTACAACACATACATCATAATGCCAACAAAGACTTGGGGCTAGAATCAGGTGATGAAACAAAAGTCACAGCCACAGGTATAAAAGGTAAAAATTCTAAAGCATCTACAAGTAATTCTGCACAATCTATTGATAATGAAGATAATGAGAGGAAAATATGTGACCTTTTTCATATTAGAGTTATTTCCAAGAACAAAAAGATTGATACCTTTTTGATAGTGGATCACAAGTAAACTTGATTTCTGAAACAATTGTAAAGAAGTTGGGCTTACTAACAACACCTCACAAGAAGCCTTATCCATTAGGTTGGGTATGTGATAAAGCAAAAATACAAGGGACTAGACAATGTAAACTTAGGTTTGCCATTGGGTCAACATTTGTAGATGAGGTTGAGTTAGATATAGTTCCCTTTGATATATGTGGTATTGTTTTAGGAAGTCCTTACTTGTATGATAGAAAATTCATTTTCTATAGATCTGAAAATAAGTATCAACTCACTAAAGATGGAATAGAATATACTGTAAGAGCTCATAAACTCAAAAATAACTATTCTCTCATAGCAGATGAAAATAATTGTAAATTCATGCAAGAAATTTTTACTAATGGTTGTAAAGGAAAAGAACCCTGATAAAACCAATGTATTTGAAGGCTGTGATGCTAAATAGAAAACTGATTTAGTTAAAGTTGTTTCAAAATATGATATCCTATTTCAAGAACCTAAAGGTCTGCCACCCAAAAGGGAAATAGTACATCATATTCATTTGCAGCAAGATGCTCGATTACCTAACATCGGAATGTATAGGTTATCCGCTTTAGAGAATGCAGAGATCAAGAAGAAGGTACAGGAGTTGCTCGATAAAGGGTTCATAAGACCAAGCACATCACCATGCATATCTCCAATCGTACTAGTGAGAAAGAAATATGGTTTTTGGAGGATGCGCATTGACCACAGAGCACTGAATAAAATAACGATTAAGAATCATTATCCTCTTCCTCGCATTGATGATCTATTAGATCAGCTGAAAGAAGCAGTTTACTTTCCAAGTTGGACTTGCATAGTGGCTATCATTAGGTCAGAGTTGCAGAACAAGATGCATGGAAGACTACTTTCAAAACAAAGCAAGGGCGATATGAATGGCTGGTTATGCCTTTTGGCTTAACTAATTCTCCTGCCACTTTCATGAGAGTTATGAATGATGTGCTCCGACCTTTAATTGGTGATTTTTAAATTGTATATTTAGATGACATTCTTGTTTTCAGTAAAACATGGAAAGAACATTTGAAGCATGTAAAGAAGACTTTAGATGTTTTGAAAAGAGAAAATCTCTATGTGAAGTTATCAAAATGTGAATTCAGCAAAACATCTTTAAATTATTTGGGTCATAATGTAGGGGGTGGTGAATTGAAGATAGATCCCTCTAAGGTTGAATTCATTGTGAACTGGCCTAAACCCAAATCTGCTATAGAATTTAGGAGTTTCCTAGGAGCAACACAATATTGGAGAAAGTTTATTGCTAACTTTTCCTTGATTGCAGCTCCCTTACATGCTTTAACAAGATTGAACAAGGTGTTTCAGTGGGGAGGCAAACAACAGAAAGCCTTCGACACCCTAAAAGAAAAAATTAGTACAGCATCAGTACTAGCAATGCCAGATCTTCAACAACCATTTGAGATTGAAACAGATGCCAGTGACTATGCCATGGGGGCAGTATTAATGCAACACGGTAAACCCATATGCTATCATTCTGAGACATTTAATTCTGTAGTAGTTAATTATCCCACATATGATAAAGAATTGTTTGCTTTAGTACAGAGTGTGAAAAAGTGGAAACATTACCTAATGGGCAAAGAATCAATTATACATACAGATCATCAACCACTTCAATATTTCCACTCGCAAAGTAAATTGAAGCAATCAAGACACTATAGGTGGATGGGTTTTCTATAGCAGTTTCATCTTGTCATCAAATATAAGAAGGGCATACACAATAAGGTTGTAGATATGTTATCTAGACCAATCATAAATGCATCTACTATACTTAAGCATAACTTAGTAATGCATGAAAGCTACATTGAACAATATTCTCAAGATGTAGATTTTAAAGATGTATATGCAACTTTAAGTCATGGCAAACAAGTAGAAGAATTGGATTATTATGTTAAGGACCAACTCTTGTATCATTTGGGAAAGTTATGCATTCCACAAACTGAAAGAGTTAACATGATTCGAGAAGCACATACTTCTCTTATATTAGGTCATTTTGGTGTAAGTAAAACAGTTGCACAGCTGCAAAGGTTCTGTTATTGGCCAAGAATGAATGAAACAGTTTCTAGACATATTAAAGGGTGTACTATGTGTGTTGAAAGAAAGCCCAGTAATAGAAAATTAGGCTTGTACACTCCACTTCCAGTTCCTTCTCGTCCTTGGGAAAGTGTTTCCATGGACTTGTTGGGGGATTGTCAAAATCTAGAAAAGGTCATGATTATTTATATGTTATTGTGGACAGTTTCAGTAAAATGTGTATTTTAATACCTTGCAACAAACATATTAGAGCTAAACAAACAATGAAGTTGTTCTTTCAACATGTATGGGTTCATTTTGGGTTACCCACTTCCATTGTATCTGATCAAGATTCTCAATTTGTTGGGAAGTTTTGGTCAAGTCTGTGGGAATTGATGGACACTAGATTGAAGAATAGCACAACATTTCATCCACAAATAGATGGCCAAATAGAGGTGGTCAACAAGACAGTGATCCAGTTGCTTAGGGGCTATTGCAGCAAGCATCCCAAGCTTTGGGATGAACATTTGTGTTATGTGCAACATGCTTACAACCGTGCCAAGTACTCTTCTACTCAGAGATCTCCTTTTGAGACTTGTTTTGGTTTTACACCAAAGTCTCCCTTAGATTTTGTCTTTAGTAAAGATATAACAGTTGATGGACACAGTGATGTGGATAAAGCAACCAAGTTCATTGAACAGATCTGAGGAATTCACCAGGCAGTGTAGGAACAACTGGAAAGAAGCTAGGCCAAGTACAAGGCAAGGCATGACAAGCATCGAATTGAGCATAGCTTCCAAGTTGGTGATCAAGTCTGGTTGTACATCAGCAAAGACAGAATGCAAGGTGAAGGTAAGAAGCTAAAGCAAACAAGGTATGGGCCTTTCAAGATACTTGAGAAAATTGGTGAAAACGACTTTTGCCTTGATTTTCCAACTTATATGCACATCTATTCAGTCCTTAATGCAGATAACTTGAGACTGTTTGAACCTTCATTAATTGAAGATCCCGAAGAGAAAAGTCAGTTGCCTTCTATTGATGATTTTTTGCTTGAATATCTCAATGAGTTGCAGGAAGACACAGTTCTGGATAGAAAGGTGAGAACTACGCACGAGGGTATGTTGAATACCTCAGAATTAGACTCAAAGGTTCAAAACCAAGCAGTGCATGATGGATAGAGATTGGACAAGTGAGGAAGCTGTATTCTCACTTGATCAATGCTTAAAAACCAAATTTTGGTGGTCCAAAATCTTTTTAGTGGGAAGGCGTGATCCAAAATGGATACTAAAACCCCTCTAAGTCTTCAAAAATAAAAAACTATCACAAAGGATGAACCTTTAAAAATGGCAGAAAACACTATCAGAAGAGAAAAACATGAAGAAACAGTGGAAAATAGAGCCTATCAAAGGTCAAAAGAACGATGCACAGGAGCCATCGTATCTCGCCGATCAATGGTCCAGATCTGATCGGCATAATGCAATCGGTAGTGGTAGGAGGAATTAATCGGGCACAGCCTTATGGAAATTGCGATGGCGATCAAGTGCGATTAGACAAGGACCATCGATAAAGCATGCAAATCTGATGGTCCATATTTATTCGCGCTATATTGCATCACCTATATGCATGTACAAAGGAACTTAAATGCGGCCCGAGGGATTAGCGATATGTGATTGCGATATCGCAATATCGCATCGTAACTATATAAAGGGGTGATGCCAAGAGGCCAGCAACCATGGGATGCGTCGATAGTCGATAAGGCCGATCGACGCAATCGGCGATCGGAAGCCAAAAGAAATATGCGACTTGTGATAGGGCTAGACCTGAAAGAGTTATGAATGTGATATTATAGTATTCGAAGTCTGATATGGAACAATTTTTCAGGTTTTCTATGTATTTGGGGTTTTCGGTATAAACCCAAATACGAAGAAAACCATGACTAAACAATTTGCGATAGCAATGTAAAGGCAGACCTGATGGAGTTTAGGGCGGATTCCATAACATTTCAGGTCCAATAAAAGGTATTTTTATGGATTTTACAGTGTTTTACCCATATTTCTCTGTGTAAATAGAGAACAACTATTTTGGGATTTTTAATGTGCCAATGGTTCCTTCTGTTATAAGACAAGTGGCTACCATCGCTGAAGACGTTTAACAATGATTGTTTAATGCTCAGAGGGGATTGGAGCGGACAGAGGCTGGGAGCCAGAGAGCCCAAAGGGGAAAACGAACAGACAAACGTCAATTGGCTTAAAATCCACTGAATGACAGAGATAGGGGAGGCAGTGCTCAGACAGAGAGAAAATAGAGACAGAGAATGAGAGGGAGAGTCTGTGTACTCAAAAAGACTTGGGGGATCCAAGTAAAGCCCTGTTGTTTTATTCATGTTGTTTTGAGACTCAATTTGAGCTCACATTTCTAAAAACTCTACTATTGAAGACATAATAGAGGTCACCACTGAAATCCGGACCAGGAGATGTAGCCCAAGAGTTGGGTGAACTTCTTGATTATTTGTTGTGTTATGCGTGTATCTGTTATGTTTTTCTAACTACTTCATTGTCTATATTATTGACAATCTTTTCGATCCATTGCACTAAGTAATATAGGAAAATCCTGCACATGAATCTGTAATACCTTAATATTAGTCTAAGATGTCATTTTCAGATCAATTAATATAACACCTAATATGTTATGTTCAATTATAATATTAGTTTCTAGGATTCTGGGCATTTGGAAATCTAATACTTTTGCAATTGGGCCACATGGATGTAATTATGTTGGAAATTAGTTGTAAGGCCCATGGTTTCTTGCATGCCTCCATATTGAATCCAAAAGGGCTCAATACCATTATCATCCACATCAATTTATGACTAGTTCACACTTCTATGTTGCATCAACTTGATCAAGAACTTGACTATCAATTCATCAATATATAAGTCATAAAGAATGGATTTGATGTTATATTGTGATGATCTGAGATAGAGAGGATGTGTGAATAAGACTAAATCATATGGTTCAAACACAAAGAAATATAAATATGAATTTTGAAGAAGACATGTAATCTTTATAGTGAACTTGTCTGAAATAGAGTGGCAAAGTATGTAGTGAAATCTATGGTTGAGTAAAAGGCTTCTATCATAGGTGAAAAAATGAGGTTGAGTTTTGAAGTGAAGATGGTTGGTTCAATAAGTGAGAGGAGAAATGTTTAATCCTTGCAACAAATCATTCTTATAGTGTACAAAGTACATTGAAAGAACTATAAGTATAGAGTATAGACCAATGCACAAAGTTGTGAATATTAGAGTTAGTGTTGTCTGTGGAGATATAAATTTCAAAGCAAAGAGAAGTATGTAGAGTTGAGAATAACAAAACACAAATCCATTATATATTAGCGCATCAGTTTCTCCTTCAGGTTAGTGCCTATAAAATCAGGGAATAGGTGTCTCCTTTAGGTTGGTTCCTGTAAGTTAGGGGACAAATGTCTCCTTCAAGTTGTTGGATGTAAATACGGGGATGGGTTTCTCCTTATGGTTGGTGCCAATAAATTTATGTAATAGTAGTTTTGTGCCTACAAAAATATTTAGAGAAATAAGTTTTGTGGTTTTCTCCCTTTAAGGGTTTCCATGTACATTTAGTGTTTTCATATGTTGCATATGTGATTGATGTATTTAATTGTTTATAAATTGATAAATTGGACATAATAAAGATTCACCCCCCCCTAGTATAATCATAATTCCAATAATTAACATTAGATTAGGTTCCTTCAGAGACAAACTAACCACTAGAAGGTAGATCACAAGGGATCATGTCCAGTTATAAGTGCTCTTCCTCAAGGAAAGCTCCCCTATTTGATAGAAAATTTTGTGCCTTATGGAAGGTAAGCATGAGTACCTATATTATGTCTCTAGCTATTGAAATTTGAATATCTATTTATAATGGTTATTAGGTTCCAATAGTTCCTTCGACTTATTTAGATGGTAAAGAGAAATAATCAAACAATGGAAAAGAAAAGAATGACATCATGAGTGGTCTAACATATAGAGAGTTTGTCAAAGTAATGCAATGCAAATTTTCAAAAGAAAATTGGGACAAGCTTCAGAGTAATTATGAAGTGGATGAAAATGTGTAAATATGAAAGCTTCAAACTCATAAAGGATAGTTTGAAAGTTTGAAAATGGATAAAGATGAAAATGTTGCATCCTTATTTCTTCATGTAGATGAGATTTTTAATATTATAAAGGTCTTCATGAAACAATTTAGGAATCAATGATTGTGCACAAAGTACTAATATTTTTTCCCTCATGATTTAATCCAAAAGCCTCAACAATTTATGAAATGGTAGACCTTCAAAAACCAAGTATGGATGCTCTACATGGAATTATATTAAATTATGGTATGTTCTATGCTTAGAGACATTTACATATATTTCTTATTATGATCCATAGATTAGCAATCACATGTACATTAAGTAAAGTGCAGACAGAACATTTAAACAATCAACAGAAAACAAGCCAAGACAAGAGACACAAGATGTGGCAGCTAGCCAGGGACAAACCACAATATGGGGAACCCTTTGATCAAATCTTCTTTTATCTTCAATAATTCAACAGAGAGAAATAATACAAAGATCTGATTTATATCAACAGCAGCAAACCCTAGATCGAACTCGTCAAGTCTCCACCGGTGAGTCGCTCGTCGTGCACCAATCCAAGACTTTGTTGTGCACCAGTCCAAGACTTCGCCACATCTTAGTCCAAGATTTCACTGTGCACCAATCCAAGACTTCGTCGTGCACTAGTCCAAGAATTCGTCGCGCATCAGTCGAAGACTTCGTCGTGCACCAGTCCAAGACTCACTGCACATCAGTCCAAGACTTCGTCGTGCACCAATCTAAGACTTTGTGTGCACCTGATCTGAAAATCACTCATGAATGATCTCAATTAATTAATGAAGGTATTATAGACCCATGTGTGGGGGTGTTCCTATGTTATTTTAAGCAACAGATCAATACGATTGCGAAATACACAGGCACTTGAAACAGTAAGAGAAAACAAAACAGGCAAATACAAAAACACAACAAATTTAATAAGGAGTTCACCCAATCCTCTTGGGCTATGTCTCTTGGTCCAGCCTTCAGTGGTGGCCTTTTCTATTGTGTCTTAAAGCAAAGTTTTTACAATAAGGAGCTCAATTTGAGTCTCACTTAACAAATGATGATCAGTAGGGTGGTGCTTGGATTCCCTAAGCCTCTAGAGTACACAGACTCCCCCTTATCGAGTCTTGACCTCAACTAGCCTTAGTGGTATGAGTCCAATTTGGTACCAATACCTAACAAGTATACACAAAGGAGTTGCTTGAACCTCTCAAGCCTTCTCTGGAGTTCACAGACTCTTGGACTCTCTTTGTTTTGTCTGCTCGATGCTGCCTTTGCTCTATAGGTCAGCTCAGCTTCTTTGTTCTCTGTAATTCACTTCTTTCTCTACTTCTGTCCCCTATGCTCTTTGTCTGTTCATGGCATAAAGCCAATCTGCTCCCTAATTGTTCATTTATGATTCCTGGCTCTCTAGATGGCCTGCTTCTGTCCACTAGAATTCCCTTGCTCTGCATCATCATCGTTGTGTAATGCTTCAGAGAGAGTTGGCCACCTGTTTCCTCACGAACTGAGTATTAGTTCTCTTTGAACGATCATTATTTCTATTGCTCCAAGATCGCCCACGAAATTGATTCCTCTGCCAACAAATTACTCATGTCGGACCTCAAATCTCATGTACCTCAGTCTATTTCCCCGTCAAATCCAGTCTTCCATCAGGTTGATTCTCCGTCGTTGGTCTAGAGCCTCGAGATCTTACGGTCTATGTCTATATAGGGCAGGTAACTTGCTCGAACATTACTTATGTGATGTAAGTGGTTTTCCCTCTCATCCACCAAACGCGTGTCACCTGGTGTGTGGCATCGTGCTGAACTCAGCCAAACCTACTTACCGCTTAAAGTGCACGCGATATGATATCGGTTTTGGTCGTGGGACCTGCCTTTTGATAGTTTCCACACAATTTCATATTTTCTTCGTGACTAAGCGCTCGGGGACTTCACTGAGATTTTTTCCCTGCGATACGCGATTAGCGCTTTGCACTAGTTGCGTATCAGAAACTACCTCTATTTTTGGATCTAGGCTTCTGATTGCCAATTTTCATCCATGTGCGGTCTCCATGGGCCAATGATTAGCACGCTTTGACCAAGGGTCCTCGTTGTTCCATGCTTGCCACAAATTTCCATTGTCCAGGTCATTTCTGATAAGATCGTCATTTATAAGATTTTAAAGCCTAACATAATTTGAAACAATCATGCAAATGTTTAAGGATCCAATTCAGATCACGACCTTCCCACTGAAAAAGCTTTTGGACCACCAAAATATGGTTTTAAAGCATTGACTAAGTGAGGGTACAACTGTCTCACTTGTCCAATCTCTATCCATTATGCACTACTTGGATTTGAACCCTTGAGTCCAATCCTGAGGTACTCAACATCTCCCCTGCGCGTCGTCCTCACCTTCCTATCTAGAACTATGTCTTCCTGCAATTCATCGAGATATTCAGGTAACAGATCATCAATAGAAGGCAATTGACTCTACTGTTTGGGATCTTCAATTAATGAAGGTTCAAATAGTCTCAAGCTGTCTGCATTAACGACTGGGTAGATGTGCATGTAAGCTAGTAAATGAAGGAGAAAATAATTCTCACCAATTTTCTCAAGTATCTTGAACGGTCCATACCTTATTAGCTTCATCTTTTTACCTTCACCTTGCATTATGTCCTTGCTAATATACAGCCAGACTTGATCACCAACTTGGAAACTAAGCTCCATCCGATGCTTGTCATGCCTTGCCTTGTATTTGGCTTGGCTCTTTTCCAGCTGTTCTTGTACTACTTGGTGAATCTCTTGGATTTGTTCAATGAAGTTGGTTGCCTTGTCCACATCACTGTGGCCATCAACTACTATGTCTTTACCAAAGAAAAAATCCAAGGGAGACCATGGTGTGAAACCAAAACGGGTATCAAAAGTAGATCTCTATGTAGAAGAATGTTTTGCTCAGTTGTAAGCATGCTGCACATAACACAAATGTTCATCCCAAAGTTTGGGATGCTTGCTGCACTAGCCTCTAAGCAACTGGATCACTGTCTTATTGACCATTTCTATCTAGCCATCTGTTTGTGGATGAAAGGCTATGCTTTTCTTCAATCTAGTGTCCATCAGTTCCCACAGACTAAACCAAAACTTCCCAACAAATCGGGTGTCTCGATCAAATACAATGGAAGTGGGTAATCCAAAATGAACCCATACATGTTGAAAGAACAACTTTGCAGTTTGTTCAGCTGTAATTTGTTTATTACAAGGTATCAAAATACACATTTTTCTGAACCTATCCACAACAACATATAAATAGTCATGACCTTTCCTAGATTTAGGCAGTCCTCCAACAAAGTCTGTGGAAACACTTTCCCAAGGATGAGAAGGAACTGGTAGTGGAGTGTACAAGCCTAGTTTTCTATGGCTAGGATTGCTTTTAGCACACATGGTACACCCTCTTACATGTCTAGAAACTATCTCATTCATTTTTGGCTAATAACAAAATCTTTGCAGCTATGCAACTATTTTACTTACCCAAAATTGACCTAATATTAGAGAAGTGTGTGCTTCTCGAGTTATCTTTACTCTTTTAGTTTGTGGAATGCATAGCTTCCCACAATGATACAAGAGTCGGTCCTTAACATGATAATCCAATTCTTCTACTCATTTTCCTTGACTTAAAGTTTCATATACATCTTTAAAATCTATATCTTGAGCATATTATTCAATGTAGCTATCATGCAGCACTGAATTATGCTTAAGTATAGTGGATGCATTTATAATAGGTCTAGATAACATATCTACAACTTTATTGTGTATGTCGTTTTTATATCTGATGACTAAATGAAACTGTTGTAGAAAACCCATCCATCTATAGTGTCTTGATTCTTGCAACTTATTTTGGGAGTGTAGATATTGAAGTGGTTGATGATCAGTATGTATAACTCTCTTTTCCCATTAAGTAATGTTTCCACTTTTTCACACTCTATACTAATGCGTACAATTCTTTATCATATGTGGGATAGTTAACTACTGTAGAATTAAATGTCTCAGAATGATAACATATGGGTTTATCATGTTGTATCAACACTACTCCCATGGCCTAGTCACTGGCATCTGTTTGAATCTCAAATGGTCTTTGAAGATCGAGCAGTGCTAGTACTGGTCTTATACTAATATTTTCTTTCAAGGTGTTGAAGGCTTGTTGTTGTTTGCCTCCCCAATGAAACACCTTGTTCAATCATGTTAAAGCATGTAAGGGATCTGCAATTAAGGAAAAGTTAGAAATGAATTTTCTCCAATATTGTGCTGCTCCTAAGAAGCTTCTCACTTCTGTAGCAGATTTGGGTTTAGGATAGTTTACAATGATTGCAACTTTGGAGGGATCTATCTTCAATTCACCACCCCCACTATATGACCCAAATAATTAAAACATGTTTTGCCGAATTCACATTTTGAGAGTTTAACATAAAAAATTTCTCTTTTCAAAACATCTAGTGTTTTCTTAACATGCTTTAAATGTTCTTCCCACATTTTGCTAAATACAAGAATGTCATCTAGATATACAATAACAAAATCATCAAGAAAAGGTCCGAGTACATCATTCATTATTCGCATGAAAGTAGCAGAAGCATTAGTTAAGCCAAAAGGCATAACCAGCCACTCATACAATCCCTGCTTTGTTTTGAAATTAGTCTTCCATGCATCTTGCTCTGTAACTCTGACCTAATGATACCCACTATGCAAGTCTAACTTGGAAAAATAAACAACCTCTTTCAGTTGATCTAATAAATCACCTATGCGAGAAAGGGATTAACATTTTTTTATCATTATCTTATTCAGTGCTCGGTAATTAATGCATATTCTCCATGAGCCATCTTTATTTCTCACCAAAACAATTGGAGATCCACATGGTGATGTGCTAGGTTTGATGAACCCCTTCTTGAGAAACTCTTGCACCTGCTTCTTGATTTCTACATTCTCTAAAGTGGACAACCTGTACATTTTGATGTTAGGCAATGGAGCATCTTGCTGCAAATTAATATCATGCACGATTTCCTTTTTGGGTGGCAGACCTTTAGGTTCTTGAAACAAGATATCATATTCTGAAACAAATTTTTCTAAATCAGCTTGTTGTTTATCATCACATCCCTCAAATTCATTGGTTTTATTAGGTTTCTTTTCCTTTACAACCATCAGTAAAAATTGTTTGCATGAATTTACAATTCGTTTCACCTACCCTGAGTTTATGAGAGTATAATTATTCTTGAGCTTATGAGCTCTTACAAAGTATTTGATTCCCTCTTTAATGAGTAGATACTTGTTCCGAGCTCTATAGAAAATAGCTTTTCTATCATACAAGTAGGGACTTCCTAAAACAATTCCACATATATCCAAAGGAATTATATCTAACTCAACCTCATCTACAAATGCTAACGCAAAAGAAAACTTAAGTGTACAATGTCTAGTCACTTGTAGTTGTGCTTTATCACTTAACCAACCTAATGGGTATGGCTTCTTGTGAGGTGTAGTCAGTAATCCCAACTTATTTACAATTGCTTCAGAAATTAAATTTACTTGTGAGCCACTATCAAACAAAGTATCAATCTTTTGATGCTTGGAAATAACTCGAATATGGAAAAGCTCATGTCTTTTTCTCTCATTTTTTTCATCATTAATAGATTGTGTAGAATTACTAGTAGATGCTTTAGAATTTTTACCTTTTATACCTATGGCTACAATGGTTGTTTCTGTTATCACTCAAGTTGTTCCCTTTGACTCCCAAGGGAATACGGCCGAGGTAACCACAAACCAATCTTTGGATCACAGGTCCTAGCCTACCTGCAATCAGAGAGGGCTCTCTCTTTAGGATTTAGCTTTATTTTGATAATGTTTAGGCTAGCTATGATGTACTGAATTTTGTTTAAAGTTTTGTTTGAATGATTCCTTCTAGTAGCTAAGATGTGATCTTCAGGACGTTCAGTCCATTGGGCAATGGAGTCTGAGATTATGTGTTGTTTGAGGAATTGAGTGAGAATGATGAAACTGCAGGGCCATATGGGTACTCATGCAACAAACTTCAAATTGTGGGATATGGACTATTTCCAGCCAGTGAGAGGCAACTAAGAATCTTTCACTAAGCCGGTGATGTGGAGAAAGGAAATATCACTCAAGAGCAGATTAGAATTCATGAACAGTATTTACTATGTAAGATTTAGTATGAAGGTGAGCAATTAAGAATTACACATCCATAACTAATTCTGAAGAAAACATTCATAGCAGCATAGATTGATTTTAGGGTTTTCAATGAACAAATCCTGAACTATTCTTTTTCTGTAGTGCTAAACATGTGAAACATACAGTATAAGTGAATTATGAAAGAACGGAATACATAAAAACACAGTTCAGAAAACTTATTGTGACATGAAATAGCGTAGGAATCCTATAGCAGCACGCAATCACACAACAACACTTCATACAACTCAGAACTTCAAAAATTCCATTAGCTTCCTGTATTTAAAAGTCTGAAATTACAGCATAGCTTCTTCAGAAGAAAAATCAACAACCCCAATAAGTTTATGCGTGGGGATATATATACAATATTTTTACAAAATATCTTAGCGATGAGTCATTTGCTCAATAACTGTGTTTACCAACTTTCAAAAAATAGCAGATACAATAGTTATTGCTACTTTAAATGGACAGTGAATGACGTTTCAGCTCTGTTAGAAATTCTTTGACTTTTGGCGGCCACTGGGTCTGTTGGGTGCTTCGTATTGATTCTGAGTGATACGCTCTTTACTGCTTTGTCATGGTGCCGCTATCTCAGCCCCGTCATTTGCACATGTAGGCATCTGCTTTGGTGGTCAAACTTGATTGCTGAGTTCGCTCTTTCAATTGCTTTCCCAGTCAGAGCGAATGTATCAATTTTCTGAAAATGCTGACTTGTGACAGAAGTACAAAAATATGGTGAACAACCTGTTTTCTTCACAGCAGTGTTTGTATCATACCTGTCCACCATTCCTAAGTAGGAAATTGGTGTCTTAAGATTATGCCTAAGGTTTCATCTGCCTTAGTATATTTGTAATAGTTTGGAGGCACTTCAAAAAGATGTATGATCTCATTCACAATAAAAAACAAATTCTCTAGTTTGTCATAGAGACTCTGCCCAGATGGAGGCCCTGTTTCCTCTGGGGCACTTTCTGCTGCAGTGATCTGATTTGTAGCATATGTATTTACCCTCTTGGCATAGTTTTCATGAGATAGTAACCTTCCTGCACTGGTTACTAAACTGGGAAGGCCTCTGTTATGTAATGTTGTGATTTTCTCAATGAATTTGTTTACCTATGTCTTCATTTCTTGGCACCTTATATCCAATGTTTGTACATGATTTCTCAAAGTGAGCACCCTCTTCACTAGTAAAATGGTATTAGTTCTGTTGGTGATACCCATTGCTGCCAGCTGGGGGCCAGTGCAATTATTCAGGAAATTGATCATCCTATTGGCTATTTCAGGCATATTGCCTAGAGATGCCCTTGCTCTTTGACTTTCGTTTTGGGCCCTGCCTATGAGATCCATATGTTCATGTATAGTTTCAATATATTGCCACTGATCTGTTATATATTGACCAATATTGGCCCACAAGATCTTCTTAATTTCAACTACAACTTTATCAAGAGAGAGCTCTTTCTCCAGTTCCTTTATTTTCTTCTCAAGAGCCCTTACCTCTCTTGTTTTTTCAGCTACACTTTGCTTGGATTTATCATACTTTTCTTCAATGGCAGCCAGTTTATCTTTGGTCTCCTGCAGTTCATCCATCTGTGCTTCTAAATCTTCCAGCTCCTTCATCATGTTCTGCATGCTTAGACTAGGTCCTTGATCTGGTGCTGTTATTGGCACTGATGTTGAAGGACCTGCCTTTGACGTTTGTCCTGTGGGAGGACCTGCTGTAGTAGTAGAAAGTGACACACCTTCAGTGGATGCAGATGTCTGTGCTGGCTACATTGGTGCCTCACCTTGTCTTGATTTTAGTGCTACCTCTAGTGCACTCTCTGTTTCCATCAATCTCTTGTATAAACTCAGGAGTAAAGAAACTACATCCTGATCCTTCCTTTGCTATGCTACCTCTCCAGTTTGGGGGTGAAGGGTAGCTGGCAGCTTGATATGCTTTCTCATAGCTACTACGTCTTCATCTCTTTTCTTTAATACTGCTTGCACACCCTTAGGGTCCTTTGGATCATGACCCAACTCTATAATGATCTCTTCCAAGGACTTGATTCTGTTGTCCTTGGCTTGAGATGATGCCTTCTCCAATTCCAGTTGAGCAGCAGTGTTGTGTAGAGAATTTTTTAATTGGTGTGCCAGTAAGGTCTTATTAGCTAATGTGGAATATATCATTTCCCCGATTTGCCTGTGTAACTCAATCTGATCCAAGGGGTGGATGTCTCTGGCAAAAATTTCCAGATTAGTTCTTATATAATCGGCAGTTGTTTGAGGTTGCTGCATGGTAGGCCTGAAATGACTAAGAGTCATTTTTTGTTCTTGAAAGTCATAAGCAGACATTAATCTCTGCTGATTAGTTGGTGCCATTTTCAATAGATGGTTGTAGATTTGTTGTTTGAGGGGCTCATTCCTTTTCTTGATATCTATGAACTGCTGCTTGATGCTAGAGTCCGCCTTAGATTTCTGCCTTGAAGAGCTCACCTCTGTCCCATGTGGCATGTCCTGTACTTGCTGTAAGGAACTGGCCGATGTTTCGATGATAGGAGGGGGCATATTATCAGTTGGTCTTTCTGGTAGTTCCTCCTCTGAAAAAGGGTTTAACCTCTGTCTTTTTTCTCCTTGTTGGTCCGTAGAAGTAGTAAGAGGAGTGTCCTCTTGCCTATCCCTTTTCCTTGTTCTTTCCTCATTAGAAGGTGTTTGTAAAACTGAGGATTCAACTGTTACCTCCTCCCTTGGAGGGATTGACTCATGTGTTTGCTATTCTGTGGAAGCAGGTTCCTTGGCTGTACCTTCCTGCTGCTCTATTTGATGTTCCACATTTAGAGGTGACTCTTCTTGCTGCACTGTTTTTCCTTTAGCCATGTCTGTTGTTGGGTCAGTTGTTTTGGCAGGCTGATGGGGAACGGTGGATGAAGAAGCAGCTTCTCCAAAATGCCGAGAGCCTAAAAAACCAAACCTGTCCAAAATATTCCAAGTCAACTGCCTATTCTAAAGTTTTAATGGCTTTGTCTACTATTTCTTCTTCAGTATAATCTTGCACTAATGTGCCTTCTTTCCACTCTAATTGATTAGCATATTTTTCAACTTCTGGAATGCTAATGTGGTCATATGTAGCAAGCCTATGCTTGATTCTTCTGAGGCTTATGAAATGGTTAGGGTCATAGGGTGCCCAATAGAAGCTTGTCTTGAGTTGGAGGGATTTTAGCATTTGGTCTGCCTCAACCCAAGCTTCTTCCCTCTTGTTAAAGATGAATGGACCCAATTGATGCTTAATTTTCAGCTGTGCCTTCTTGTTTTTGCTATGGAAGTGAATCATATCTGCATTGTCGAACTTCCTGAAGTATTCTAGTGCAAAGAGTCTCATGGGAACATACTTTGGTAGCCTGTATGGTGCTAACTCACAGCCATATATCCTGATCACTGTGTGGTCTTGGTAAAAGTACCAATCCCCAATGCTATAGTTCTTGGAGAGCTGGAGGATTTTCTGCATATCATCAGTGAGTCTAGGAGGAGGGGAACTCTGCAGCAGTGACAAGGCTGGATGAATGAATAGGTCAATAAACTCACAGTAGTTGTATGGTGACAAATGAATATGATGGTAGACTGATGTCCAGAACATTACAGATCTTCTGTTTCCCTTTGCATCTAATTTCTTGAGGATGACAGGGAAGCTGTCAAGCTGATTGGATAATAGCAGATGATATATGTATGTGGTGTACTTGAATACCCTCTCTCTCATCAAGTTCATGAACTGTTCATGAATTTTGTTGGCTATAAATGTAGCATAGTCATGCTGGACAGCAGGGGGCTGTCCTGGGGTGAAAATGGATAGCACCACCAGTGTTGTCTCATCTACAAACTCACTGGTCTTGAACCCTAGGATGGAGGATATGGTGTCTACCAGCAGTCTCCCTATGTCATTGAACCAGTCATGCAGATAAGGGGGGGGCTGTCGAGGCTGGTAATCTGGGCGCATAAATAATTGGCCAATTCTTGTAATTTGTGAGTTGGATAGCTTGGCACCCTGCTCTAGTAAAAGATCCATGGAAAGAGGAACCAGTGGCCTTGTAGGTTGGAACTGCAGCATTTGGTTGATGGCCTCAGGAGTAATATGGAACAAGACAGAGCCTGAAGGACTCAGAACAGCTCTTTGATTGGGGTCATAGTTTGTGCAGCATTGGTGAATCAAGTCAGGGAATTCATTGACCTGAGGGAGATAGTAAATTGGAAAATTGGATTTCCAGATTCCCAGGAGGTCTGTACCATCTCTGTGCTTCTTTCTCAACTCACAAACTATCTCTATGTGGTATGTGATTCCCCTCTCTACAGTTTCTCTCATCTGATAATCTCTGTCAGCCAGGGCTAACCATTCCAGGTTCTTGTGTGGGGCATTTAATGGGGCAATGTTTAATGCCACAGGGGTCTCCATGGTTAACTGATACTTTGAGTTGTGTCTAAACTTGATTTTCTGGGCACAGCAATATAGAGCAGTGAATTTCCAATGAGGGGGGCAATTTGTAGAGAGGAGAAGGTAAATAGGGGAGAAACTGAGTTGAAATGCTCCTGGGAGAGATTCAATGAGAAAATGCTGGGATTTGAGAGTTGCTTTCCCGGTGGATTTGTCTAGCAGAGGTTTAGATTTGCGAATGCGCAAACAAGCTGTGGATTCATGGTAATTTGGCACAATGTGGAACCTCTGTAAGTGAATTTGGGCTTATAGTGTGGAAAAGAAACACTGGTCACTGAGGATTCCTGGTAATTACTATGTCTTCTCTCTTTTCTTGCTTGTTTTAGGGAATTATGCAAAAACCAAGGTACGCAGAGGGAAACTGATAAATACCTGGGTTCAGTATGATAATGGCGTTGATATACAGGTGAATTCATGGTGCCAGCAGCAAGGAAGTAGTCTTGGGAGTTGGTGGGCAAGCAACGTAATCGCTCATGCAGGAGTACAGTGAGCACTTTTGTAAATAACGCTAAAAAAATGACTTTTTCGGGAAAAATAGGGAAATTCGGCCTTTGACACCTTTTGTTAGATGATGTCAGCATGATGTCTTAGGTGCCGTCAGGTACAGAGTGATGACGTGGCAGCCAGTGAGCGGCTCTACATGGACAGGTGACATGGCGGACAGTTCGGAGCAAGGGCGGAAGGGGTGGCAATATAATGCTGAGGCGGAAGTGACGTGAGTGTGACGTGGGAGTGACGTATGGCGGAAATAGGTGTGCGGTAAGCGGTAATATCGTGCTGCTCATAGTACGGGTGTGGTTTTTGCAGGAGGCTGCCCGACACAGCTCAGGAGCGACACGCGTCCGAGCCCTGACGTCACCCTCTGACAGATTTCGGGTGCTATTGTTCAGGCATTGGGGGCAGTCCAATATTGCCGTGGGCCGTCGGATGGGAGGGCCCGGATCCGATGGTCGATGAACTGCGGAGGTGATGGGTGGATACGGCAGGTCCCAACGAGGAATTTAATATATATGTTTTTGTTTTTTGCGGTGAGTGCGCCGAAACATAAACTTTGGAAAAGCGGTGAAAGTGGGTTTTTAACAAGGTTTTATACAAATGGCGCGGGTAATTGTGATGGGTTTGTTAAAGGGGATAAGGGTAGGATTAGGTTATTAAACTAACCAAATGTTAATTTAATCCCTGACTTTAAGTGAACCAAATACAACAAAACTTTTGATTCTGCATGATTCTCCCAATAATGAACATATGGCTATAATGCCAAGGGGGGGGGGGGGTATTTACATATTTTGTGGGCTTTTTTCACAATAGTGATATAGTAGTAGGGAAAAAAAGGGGAACATGGGGATTTAGATAATAAAGTTAGAAGTCAATGTGCATTGGGGATATGAAAGATTGAAAGTCAGGAATAGAGAACTAAGTTTAGAGATTTAAACTTAGATTTTTAGGGGTTGATGGGGAATGATTTTACACAAGAAATGTGGCTTCTTTTTGGAGAAGAAAGTGAAAACTTGTCATGAAATTTCCAAGAAGAAATACAAGGAGGATTGTTTTAGGAAAGTCCTAAAGTCCTCCATGGGATGTTAGAAAGAGAGTCTTTGGGGGAAAACAGGGGAGTCGGACATGCTTCTATATTTTGCTTTCAAAATGCTGCATAGATACCTTTGCAACTGCCAACATATGCCTTCTTGATCAAGGCCAAAACTGAATAGGATCAGGATTCTGCAACTTCTAGCTACCTACCCAACTTAGAACCTAGCATTTTTTGTTACTTCAGGGAGGGTGCATTTAGACTTGCAAACCCTCATATGCTCTTTTCTTTTTGCTTCCCTCCTATCTAAATCTACCCTTATACCTTCCAAGGGCCCAGATTAGGCTAGTGGGCTCCTTTCTTTCTCTATCCAACTAGTCATCTGTCAAGCTTGAACTGTTTGAACAGGTACTCATTACATACTCTAAAACAAGCAATTTAAAACATGGCATGGCCCAGCTTGAACTGTTGAGCCATCCATCAAGATAGCAATGGCATTTTGGTTGGCCACTTTCCTGGTCTTTCTTTGGGGTTCATTTCAATTCTTTTTTCTTTTGACCATTTCATTTTCTTGCCTTTTGATTATTCTTTTAAGGCATACCCTCTTTACATTTTTAACTTTTTGCTTTGTCCACAAAAAATGGAACCTTTGTTTCATCAAAGATGATCATTTTTAGCATTTCCACTGTCAATCATGAAATATGAAACCCTATTGGTATAGGAGGATAACAGTGGCTCCACTCGGGGATGACTTTTCCAAATGAAAAGTCAAGATTAGCAGGTCAGATTGCCTTCTCTTTTTACCCTTCTGCAGTTTAACCTTTCCTTTTGTTGAAGACTGAGCATCTAAATCCATGAAACTTACTTGCCATTCTCCTTAAGCTGATCTGCTGTGAAATTACAGCCCTGTTTTTGCCTTGCTTCTCTGATTGTTTCTCATCCAAATAGTTTCCAAGTACCTTCTCTTTTCCCATGCCAGGGTGAATAATATTCACCAAAATAGTGCAGCACCTTAGTTTTTCTCAAAATCTGCTTCATTTGGAGCTCTATCAATTCGCTGAAAATAAACATACTGAAAATACAAATTTATGTAGAATATACAATTGAGCAGTGCTTGATCAGAGGGGATCAAAGTAATGCTTAAGAATCCTCCCATTGACTGGGCCTTCCTTAGTGTTTGAGCCATCCAAGCTCTTTAGAAAATGAGTTTTATTACCTTGCACAGCATAAATTACATAAGGTCCCTTCCATAAGAAGTCAAATTTCCCATGTTTTCCTTTGTCCTCCCTCCTGGAATCCCATCTCAACACTTTGTTTCTTATAGAGAAGTCTTCAGCTTTGGTTCTTTTGTCAAATATTCTTTTGAGCTTTTCTTGCAGTACTTGGGTTCTTTCATAGACTTCCTCCCTTTTTTGTTGTAGGTGAATTGTTTGATTGATCCTTCTCTGAATGTCATTTGGCTCAGTTTGTATTTCTTGCAGCAATTTGATTACAGGAACACCTAAAGATGAAGGAAATTTTGCTTCCATTCCATAAACCAGTTCATATGGGCTTGTACCAATGGATCTTTTGGTGGTTAGTCTATCTGCCCATAGAGCATTCACTAACTTCTTATGCCAATTCTTTTTGTTTTCTTCCAAAACCTTTTTGATGATGTTGATTAGGCTTTTATTGGAAGACTCAGCTAGACCATTTCCTTGAGGATAATACGTTGTGGAATGACCTAAGGTCATATGGTATTTGTGGCAAATGTTGATCACTTTTTTGGACTTGAAAGCGGCAGCATTGTCTGTGATAATTTTGTCTGGACAGCCAAACCTGGACAAGATGTTGGTCTCTAGAAATTGTATGATAATGGAGTCATTGGTCTGTCTACAGGGGACAGCTTCTATCCATTTGGTTAAATAGTCTGTAGCAGTGAGAATCCACCTATGCTGGCCAGAGGATGGGGGGTGAATTTCACCAATAAAGTCTAAACCCCATTGCTGTAATGGTCTCTCAGTTGAAACAGGTTTGAGTGGTAAAGGCAACAACTTTCTCTTCCCTTCAAACATTTGACATTTGTGACAAGACATTACAAATTTTATTACATCAGTAAACAAGGAAGGCCAATAAAAACCAGCCCTTAGGATTTTATCAGCTGTGGATTTCCATTATAAGTGTCCTCCATAGTCACCTGCATGAAATTCTTTGAGGACGTTGTCAGTTTCATCCAATGTTAAGCAATTAAGTAGGATTCCTTCATGATTTCTCCAAAACAAAATACCGTCAATAATACAAAATTTTGATACTTTCATCTTCAAGAACCTTTTCTTAGTTCTGGACAACCCTGGAGGAGCTTGCAGGTTTAACAATACAAAACATATATCAGTATACCAGGGGGATTGCATAAAGGCTTGGTTGATCTGTCGAGTCGCCATCTCCTGTTCATTGTCCAGTTCATTAATGTCAAGGGCTTGGAAATTGGTTTCAGCCATCAACTTGGCTAGACCCTGTCCTTTTATCAGTTTGGTAGGCTTGATTTCCATGTCATATTCTAAGATTTTGGCGATCCATTTGCCCCTCCTACCTTCAATTCCTTCTTGGTTCAAAATGTCCTTCACTACTGCATTTGGGACATAGGAAATGATGTGGGAGTACAGGATATAGATTCTAAAGTCCTTGATTGCTTTCACCAGTGCATAGGCTTGTTTTTCCATGATCTGATATTTCAAGGGGGCATCCCTAAGAGCTCTGCTAAAGAATGCAATAGGTTTTTCACAACCTTGGTCATATTTTTGTAACAGAACAGCAGCAACTGTATGCTCAGAAGCAAAAGAAAAAATGATGAAATCTCTATCGAACCTAGGGCTTGTTAGGACTGGTGTATTTGTCAATGCTCTTTTAATATCCTCAAAGGCTTGTCTAGCTTCTATATTCCATTTGACCTTGGATTCCTTTTTCAGCATGTTGTTTAAGAGTCTTGTGAGCTCAACCAAATTAGGAATGAACCTTCTCAAGAAGTTGATTTTTACTAGAAAGCTTTGTAGTTCCTTGATGTTTCTTGGATGTGATACTTGTAGGATGGCTTGAATTCTGTCTGGATCGATCCTAATACCATCTTTTGAGATTATATGTCCCAAGTGTTTACCTTCCTCTAGCCCAAACAGTAATTTCTTTGGGTTTAAAGATATGCCATATTTTCTACAAATTGTGAAAACCTGCCTCAAGTGTTCCAAATGTTCTTGGTTTGATTTTGAGAAGGCAGTTAGATCATCCAGGTATACCACTAGAAAGTCATGGATTTCTTTGGAAAATTCTATATCCATTGCTCTTTGGAAGGTTTCCCCTGCATTCGTAAGCCCAAAAGGAATTTTGACATATTTAAAAGTTCCCCAAGGAGTTGTGAAGGCAGTTTTGTCTTGGTCATCTGGGTGTACTAGAATTTGATTGAATCCTGAGAAACCATCTAATAATGAGATCCTAGAGGCTCCCACTACCCTTTGCAGGATATGATCCATTTTTGGTAAGGGGTAATGGTCTTTGAGAGATACTTTGTTTAAATTTCTCAGGTCAACACACAGTCTGATTTCTCCTGTCTTTTTCCTAGTAGGCACTAGGTTTGAAATCCATTCTGAGAATCTGATTGGGGCAATGATTCCTACTTGATACATACGTTTCACCTCCTTTTCAATGAGAGGAAGGAGCACCGGGTTCACTCTTCTAAGTTTTTGTTTAAAATTCTTTTGGTTTTCTTTTAAAGGTATAGTGTGTTGGATGACTGAGGTATCATAAGATTTGAGGTCTTCATAGCTCCAGGCAAAGACATCTTGGAACTCTTTAAATAACTCAATTTATTTCAGTTTCTGATCAGGTGGTAATGCTTTGGATAACTTTATCATTTTGGGATTTTCTGTAGTCCCAATGTTACAATCTTGAATTTCGGCATTCAGTGGTTGCATTTTTGGTTTTCTTGAGATATCATTTGAATCAAACAGATCCTCTAAAGGGGTTAAACCTGTGGGCAGAAAATTATCTTTTAACTCAATTACCTCTGCTTCTGTTTCACCCAGTTCATCTTCATCTATTTGCCTCAACTTTTGTATACTTTCGTTGTTAAAGGTGGTAGGGTGCAAAACCAAATTAACTGTTTCAGCTGATATTTTCTGTGTATTTGTGTGTGCTTGTTGTTGATCATCTCCAGTGATTGAATCAATGTTAATGCCAGAGAATTCCTCTTTTAGAGTGAGGAAATTGTTTATCTGAGTGTCACTCTCAAAAACTTGCCAATTTTTGATGTTGTCTGGAACTGCAGGTCTGTGTTTGATTTCAGCAGTAAAAGTATGATTGGGTTTGAAAGGCAGCTTACAAGTGTTGGCAAAGGTTGCCAAGCTGTGAGCATGTAGATTGAGTTCTCTGGAAATTTTAGTCAATTGTGATTGTGAGAAGGTATCAAGTACTTGAATAGCTGCTGCCTTATATGCTCTCAACCTTAGATCATTTGTGGTGAAGTTTCCTTGGATTTGTTGTATGATTAGATCTGAATCCCCTAAGATTGAAACTTTGGTTGCACCCAAATTTTTTATGAGTTTGAGACCTAGCAAAAGAGCGTCATACTCAGCCATTTTGTTTGTACATCGGAAGTTTAACCTATATGCATGACCCTCAGCTTGGTCATTGTGCATATTATGGATCCAGACTCCTGCCCCAGCTCCTAACTTGTTTACAGAGCCATCAAACTCTAAGTACCATAAGGTTTCATGATCAAAACTTGGATTGAGATTTTTAGCAAGTTGGATCATGGGCAGATTTGTTTCCTGCAAATTGGTTGATACATTGTGTTCTATTGTTACCTCAGTTATGCCTACAGTCCTTTGGTCTTGGGGGGCACATTGTTCATTTAATTTCTCTGCCTCTGCTGCTATTAATAGTTCAGAATAAGCCTTGCTGCAGATGTCAGCATTGTAGAGAATAAATGAATCCATGTCAGAGTGTATTGAATAGATTGGGAAGTTTTGGGGCTTCTCTTGACTGCTTACCACATATTTCATCAATGTTTCATAGTATAATCTCTTTGGCTACCCAAAGACTGAAATGGTTGCATGGGACATATCTAATTGTAAAGATCCTTGGAGTTTGGCCCCTCAGGATCTAGACAAGAGCATACCATACTTAGGAGGTATGTCAGCTACCACTACATCCATCAAGATTGTTTTGGTTGGGTATTGGACCAGAGAGACACATAAATCTTTAATCAATCCTAAGCACCTGACTTGGCTTGAATCAAATGAGAATAGATATTTATAAGGGCTTGTGATGTCTAAGTCGAGTTTTTCCATTACGGATTTGGGCATTAAGTTGTGTGAGGCCTCGGAATCAAACATTGCATTGTGTAGAACCTTATCATGAATGTTTAAACTGACATAAAAGGGTGGAACACCTCCATTTTCTGTTTTTCCATTAACCTCAGGGCCGAACAGCAACTCTGGTTGGTCATCTAGGACATTGACAGCATCTTTATTGTCTGATACTTGGAGTGACTTGTTAATCTGTTGTCTGTATACTTCATGTTTGGCTAATTCCGAAACAGGAAATGATATCTTCAGCTTACTTATTTCTGTTTCCAAGTTAAAGGGCTTTTCAATTTGCATCTTGACATTAAGTGCGGCAGGTTTTTCTTTTTCATCTAGGTTATCAATGATCCTTTGTTCATGGTGGGTATGATTTTGAGTAAAATTGGTATCATGTTTATTTCCAGGGGTGTTATCTGACTTTATTTTTGCAGGATGGAGTGGGGCTGGCTGGTTTTCAGAGGTCTGTTGTTCTGAGATATCCTCTACAGTGACTTCTGTTGTGAGTGGGTTTGAGTTACCAGCTGATTGTGGGAGAGCAGTCTTATCATTGGTCTTTTTTGGCTGCTTATTGTCCTTTGGTTTAAGAGGTTCAGGTACATCTATCGTTCTAGTCCTTAGTTTATACTATTTGTGTACCTCATAAACAGCTGCATCATAACCTTCTCTGAAATCAATTGATTCTCCTGATTTAGTGTGAAATTGATTGTCATTATAAACCTCTTGATCTTCTTGCGTTAAGAAGACTTGATGTTCACTGTCCAAACCCATTAGGTTGATGTGAGGGTCCTCATTAGGTTCACTAGATGTTGAAGCCTCAGTATAATTTTCTTGGAAAGGATGTCTGACATGCTGGTCAGGATCCGTCCTTCCAACATTAGGGTTTTGATTCTTTCTAAAGTTTGGGTTTCTAATATTGCTCGGTTGACCTTCCCATGATGATTTTATTTCTATGGTTTCCACCCTGTCCCCAAGTCTATCCATACCTTTGACGATTGCATCTAGCTTTTGCTCAAATGATGAGGGTTCTTCCTTAAAGGTGGTTCTTCTTTCAGTTCTTGCACGGTTTCTTTTAGCAATCAGATTTGCCTCTACGCTGACATCTATGTTTTGCATGTCTGCCAAAGTTACAGGGGCTCTTTCCCCTAGTTGATATGCCATATCAGCATCGAACCCATCAGGTAACTTAATTAATGCCAAATCAGGTGGAGGCCTAAGATTTTGAGGAATGGCATCATAAACTGTGTTGAATCTGGTGCAATAATCTAGTACATTTTCTTGAGGGCCTCCCCTTATGGAGTCATACTCAGATAAGATGTATAGAGGTTCCTTTTTCTTTTCCCATCTATTTAGGAAGGATTGATAAAGAGCGCCTGAGTTAGGTATAGAATTTGCAGCAAGTGCTCTGAACCAAGTCCTTACTTCACCTGTTAAACTTTGTACAAAAATTTTCATTCTCACATCGTCATCATCATCTATCTCATAGTTTTCAAAGTAATCTTGCATTTTCTTGGTATGCTGTAAGGCAATGTATGTACTGGTTCCATCAAAATAAGTGATCTTACTTTGGTAGTCTTGAGGCATATCCCCCGGATTACCAGGTAACTAAAGGGGAGCATAACGATTAGCCATATTTGGAGGGATAAGTGGGACAACAGGTAGAAGGGGGACGACTGGAACAATAGGAACATCAATAGCAGTTTGTGTATTGGGTAGGGGTGTGGACAGTATGTTTTGGGAAGTGGATGAGGAAGAGGGGGAAGAATGGGTTATATGAAGGTGAACTGATGGTTTAGCAGGGGTTGGGATGTAAATTTGCTGAATTGCCTTAGGGCTGGACTCAGCAGATTCTTCTGGTTCCTTTTGGTTCCTAAGAGTCTTGGGAATCAAATTAGGGTTATCGAAAACAGGTGGAGGATTTGGGTCAGGATTTGACCTAGTATGCCTAGTTCTCTTTTTAGGAGCCAGCTTCTAAGCTTGTTTTTGGTTTTTTTTTTTGAGAATATTTTTAGAATGGTCAAGGGATTGCTTAAATTTTGGAACCACTAGCTAGAGCAGACAGCAGTTGAAACATTAGTTGGTCCCCAGTGGACTCGCCAGTTATGTTATCACTCAGGTTGTTCCCTTTGACTCCCAAGGGAATACGGCCGAGGTAACCACAAACCAATCTTTGGATCACAGGTCCTAGCCTACCTGCAATTAGAGAGGGCTCTCTCTTTAGGATTTAGCTTTGTTTTGATAATGTTTAGGCTAGCTATGATGTAATGAATTTTGATTAAAGTTTTGGTTGAATGATGTCTTCTAGTAGCTGAGATGTGATCTTCAGGACGTTCAGTCCATTGGGCAATGGAGTCTGAGATTATGTGTTGTTTGAGGAATTCAGTGAGAATGATGAAACTGTAGGGCCATATGGGTACTCATGCAACAAACTTCAAATTGTGGGATATGGACTATTTCCAGCCAGTGAGAGGCAACTAAGAATCTTTCACTAAGCTGGTGATGTGGAGAAAGGAAATATCACTCAGGAGTAGATTAGAATTCCTGAACAGTATTTACTGTGTGAGATTTAGTATGAAGGTGAGCAATTAAGAATTACACATCCATAACTAATTCTGAAGAAAACATTCATAGCAGCATAGATTGAGTTTAGGGTGTTCAATGAACAAATCTTGAACTATTCTTTTTATGTAGTGCTAAACATGTGAAACATACAGTATAAGTGGGTTATGAAAGAACGGAATACATAAAAACACGGTTCAGAAAACTTATTGTGACATGAAATAGCGTAGGAATCCTGTAGCAGCATGCAATCACACCACAACACTTCAAACAGCTCAGAACTTCAAAAATTCCATTAGCTTCCTGTTTTTAAAAGTCTGAAATTATTGCATAGCTTCTTCAAAAGAAAAATCAACAACCGCAATAAGTTTATGCGTGGGGGTATATATACAATCGTTTTACAAAATATCATAACGATGAGTCATTTGCTCAATAACTGTGTTTACCAACTTTCAAAAAATAGCAGATACAATAGTTATTGCTACTTTAAATGGACAGTGAATGACTTTTCAGCTCTGTCAGAAATTCTTTGACTTTTGGCGGCCACTGGGTTGGTTGGGTGCTTTGTATTGATTCTGAGTGATACGCTCTTTACTGCTTTGTCGTGGTGTGGCTATCTTAGCATCATCATTTGCATCTGTAGGCATCTGCTTTGGTGGTCAAACTTGATTGCTGAGTTGGCTCTTTCAATTGCTTTCCTATTCAGAGCAAATATATCAATTTTTTGAAAATGTTGACTTGTGACAGAAGTACAAAAATATGGTGAACAACCTGTTTTCTTCACAGCAGTGTTTGTATCATGCCTATCCACCATTCCTGAGTAGGCAATTGGTGTCTTAAGATTATGCCTAAGGTTTCATCTGCCTCAGTATATTTGTAATAGTTTGGAGGCACTTCAAAAAGATGCCTGATCTCATTCACAATAAAAAACAAATTCTCTAGTTTGTCAAAGAGACTCTGCCCAGATGGAGGCCCTGTTTCCTCTGGGGCACTTGCTGCTGCAGTGATCTGATTTGTAGCATATGTATTTACCCTCTTGGCATAGTTTTCATGAGATAGTAACCTTCCTGCACTGGTTACTAAACTGGGAAGGCCTCTGTTATGTAATGTTGTGATTTTCTCAATGAATTTGTTTACCTCTGTCTGCATTTCTTGGCACCTTCTATCCAATGTTTGTACATGATTTCTCAAAGTGAGCACCATCTTCACTAGTAAAATGGTATCAGTTCTGTTGGTGATACCCATTGCTGTTAGCTGGGGGCCAGTGCGATTATTCAGGACATTGATCATCCTATTGGCTATTTCAGGCATATTGCCTAGAGATGCCCTTGCTCTTTGACTTTCTTTTTGGGCCCTGCCTATGAGATCCATATGTTCATGTATAGTTTCAATATATTGCCACTGATCTGTTATAGATTGACCAATATTGGCCCACGGGATATTCTTAATTTCAACTACAACTTTATCAAGAGATAGCTCTTTCTCCAGTTCCTTTATTTTCTTCTCAAGATCCCTTACCTCTCTTGTTTTTTCAGCTACACTTTGCTTGGATTTATCATACTTTTCTTCAATGGCAGCCAGTTTATCGTTGGTCTCCTGCAGTTCAGCCATCTGTGCTTCTAAAGCTTCCAGCTCCTTCATCATGTTCTGCATGCTTAGGCTAGGTCCCTGATCCGGTGCTGTTGTTGGCACTGATGTTGAAGGACCTGCCTCTGATGTTTGTCCTGTGGGAGGACCTGCTGTAGTAGTAGAAAGTGGCACACCTTCAGTGGATGCAGATGTCTGTGCTGGCTGCATTGGTGCCTCACCTTGTCTTGATTTTAGTGCTACCTCTAGTGCACTCTCTGTTTCCATCAATCTCTTGTATAAACTCAGGAGTAAAGAAACTGCATCCTGATCCTTCCTTTGCTCTGCTACCTCTCCAGTTTGGGGGTGAAGGGTAGCTGGCAGCTTGATATGCTTTCTCATAGCTGCTACGTCTTCATCTCTTTTCTTTAATATTGCTTGCACACCCTTAGGGTCCTTTGGATCATGACCCAACTCTATAATGATCTCTTCCAAGGACTTGATTCTGTTGTCCTTGGCTTGAGATGATGCCTTCTCCAATTCCAGTTGAGCAGCAGTGGCTTGTAGAGAATTTTGTAATTGGTGTGCCAGTAGGGTCTTATCAGCTAATGTGGTATATATCATTTCCCCGATTTGCCTGTGTAACTCAATCTGATCCAAGGGGTGGATGTCTCTGGCAAAAATTTCCAGATTAGTTCTTATATAATCGGCAGTTGTTTGAGGTTGCTGCATGTTAGGCCTGAAATGACTAAGAGTCATTTTTTGTTCTTGAATTTCATAAGCAGACATTAATCTCTGTTGATTAGTTGGTGCCATTTTCAATAGATGGTTGTAGATTTGTTGTTTGAGGGGCTCATTCCTTTTCTTGATATCTATGAACTGCTGCTTGATGCTAGAGTCCGCCTTAGATTTCTGCCTTGAAGAGCTCACCTTTGTCCCATGTGGCATGTCCTGTCCTTGCTGTAAGGAACTGGACGATGTTTCGATGCTAGGAGGGGGCATATTATCAGTTGGTATTTCTGGTAGTTCCTCCTCTGAAAAGGGGTTTAACCTCTGTCTTTTTTCTCCTTGCTAGTCCATAGAAGTAGTAAGAGGAGTGTCCTCTTGCCTATCCCTTTTCCTTGTTCTTTCCTTATTAGCAGGTGTTTGTAAAACTGAGATTCAACTGTTACCTCCTGCCTTAGAGGGATTGACTCATGTGTTTTCTATTCTGTGGAAGTAGGTTCCTTGGCTATACCTTCCTACTGCTCTATTTGTTGTTCCACATTTGGAGGTGACTCTTCTTGCTGCACTGTTTTGCCTTTAGCCATGTCTGTTGTTGGGTCAGTTGTTTTGGCAGGCTGATGGGGAATGGTGGATGAAGAAGCAGCTTCTCCAAGATGCCGAGAGCCTGAAGACCAAACCTGTCCAAAATATTCCAAGTCAGTTGCCTTTTCTAAAGTTTTAATGGCTTTGTCTGCTATTTCTTGTTCAGTATAATCTTGCACTAATGTGCCTTCTTTCCACTCCAATTGATTAGCATATTTTTCAACTTCTGGAATGCTAATGTGGTCATATGTAGCAAGCCTATGCTTGATTCTTCTGAGGCTTATGAAATGGTTAGGGTCATAGGGTGCCCAATAGAAGCTTGTCTTGAGCTGGAGGGCTTTTAGCATTTGGTCTGCCTCATCCCAAGCTTCTTCCCTCTTGTTAAAGATGAATGGACCCAATTGATGCTTAATTTCCAGTTGTGCCTTCTTGTTTTTGCTATGGAAGTGAATCATATCTGCATTGCCGAACTGCCTGAAGTATTCTAGTGCAAAGAGTCTCATGGGAACATACTTTGGTAGCCTGTATGGTGCTAACTCACAGCCATATATCTTGATCACTGTGTGGTCTTGGTAAAAGTACCAATCCCCAATGCTATAGTTCTTGGAGAGCTGGAGGATTTTCTACATATCATCAATGAGTCTAGGAGGAGGGGAACTCTGCAGCAGTGACAAGTCTGGATGAATGAATAGGTCAATAAACTCACAGTAGTTGTATGGTGAGAAATGAATATGATGGCAGACTGATGTCCAGAACATTACAGATCTTCTGTTTCGCTTTGTACCTAGTTTCTTGAGGATGACAGGGAAGCTGTCAGGTTGATTGTATAATAGCAGATGATATATGTATGAGGTGTACTTGAATACCCTCTCTCTCTCCAAGTTCATGAACTGTTCATGAATTTTGTTGGCTATAAATGTAGCATAGTCATACTAGACAGCAGGGGGCTGTCTTGGGGTGAAAATGGATAGCACCACCAGTGTTGTCTCATCTACAAACTCACTGGTCTTGAACCCTAGGATGGAGGATATGATGTCTACCAGCAGTCTCCCTATGTCATTGAACCAGTCATGCAGATAAGGGGGAGGCTGTCGGGGCTGGTACTCTGGGCACATAAATAATTGGCCAATTCTTGTAATTTGTGAGTTGGAGAGCTTGGCACCCTGCTCTAGTAAAAGCTGCATGGAAAGAGGAACCAGTGGCCTTGTAGGTTGGAACTGCAGCATTTGGTTGATGGCCTCAGGAGTATTATGGAACAAAACAGAGCCTGAAGGACTCAGAACAACTCTTTGATTTGGGTCATAGTTTGTGCAGCATTGGTGAATCAAGTTAGGGAATTCATTGACTTGAGGGAGATAATAAATTGGCAAACTGGATTTCCAGATTCCCAGGAGGTTTGTACCATCTATGTGCTTCTTTCTCAACTCACAAACTATCTCTATGTGGTATGTGATTCCCCTCTCTACAGTTTCTCTCATCTGATAATCTCTGTCAGCTAGGGCTAACCATTCCAGGTTCTTGTGTGGGGCATTTAATGGGGCAATGTTTAATGCCACAGGGGTCTCCATGGTTAACTGATACTTTAAGTTGTGTTTAAACTTGATTTTCTGGGCACAGCAATATAGAGCAGTGAATTTCCAATGAGGGGGGCAATTTGCAGAGAGGACAAGGTAAATAGGGGAGAAACTGAGTTGAAATGCTCCTGGGAGAGATTCAATGAGCAAATGCTGGGATTTGAGAGTTGCTTTCTCGGTGGATTTGTCTAGCAGAGGTTTAGATTTGCGAATGCGCAAACAAGCTGTGGATTTGTGGTAATTTGGCACAATGTGGAACCTCTGTAAGTGAATTTGGGCTTATAGTGTGGAAAAGAAACACTAGTCACTGAGGATTCCTGGTAATTACTGTGTTTTCTCTCTTTTCTTGCTTGTTTCAGGGAATTATGCAAAAACCAAGGTACGCAGAGGGAAACCGATAAATACCTGGGTTCAATATGACAATGGCGTTGATATACAGGTGAATTCACGGTGCCAGCAGCAAGGAAGTAGTCTTGAGAGTTGGTGGGCAAGCAACGTAACCGCTCATGCAGGAGTACAGTGAGCACTTTTGTAAATAACGCGAAAAAAATGACTTTTTCGGGCAATAGGGAAATTCGTCCTTTGGCGCCTTTTGTTAAATGGCGTCAGCATGATGTCTTAGGTGGGGTCAGGTACGGAGTGATGATGTGGTGGCCAGTGAGCGGCTCTACGTGGACTGGTGACATGGGCGGACAGTTTGGAGCAAGGGCGGATGGGGCGACAATGTAATGTTGAGGCGGAAGTGACGTGAGGGTGACGTGGGAGTGATGTATGGCGGAAATAGGAGGGTGGTAAGCGGTAATATCGGACCGCTCATAGTACGGGTGTGGTTTTGGCAGGAGGCCGCCTGACACAACTCAGGAGCAACAAGCATCCGAGCCCTGACGTCACCCTCTGACAGATTTCGGGCGCTAATGTTCAGGCATTGGGGGCGGTCCGATATTGCCGTGGGCCGTCGGATGGGAGGGCCCGGATCCAACGGTCGATGGGCTGCAGAGGTGATGGGTGGATACGGCAAGTCCCGGCGGGGAATTTAATATATATGTTTTTGTTTTTTGCGGTGAGTGCGACGAAACATAAACTTTGGAAAAGCGGTGAAAGTGGGTTATTAACAAGGTTTTATACAAATGGCACGGGTAATTGTGATGGGTTTGTGAAAGGGGATAAGGGTAGGATTAGGTTATTAAACTAGCCAAATGTTAATTTAATCCCTGACTTTAAATGAACCAAGTACAACAAAACTTTTGATTCTGCATGATTCTCCCAATATTGAACATATGGCTATAATGCCAAAGGGGGGGGTATTTACATATTGTGTGGGCTTTTTTCACAATAGTGATATAGTAGTAGGGAAAAAAAGGGGAACATGGGGATTTAGATAATAAAGTTAGAAGTCAATGTGCATTGGGGATATGAAAGATTGAAAGTCGGGAATAGAGAACTAAGTTTAGAGATTTAAACTTACATTTTTAGGGGTTGATGGGGAATGATTTTACACAAGAAATGCGGCTTTTTTTCGGAGAAGAAAGTGAAAACTTGTCATGAAATTTCCAAGAAGAAATACAAGGAGGATTGTTTTAGGAAAGTCCTAAAGTCCTCCATGGGATTTTAGAAAGAGAGTCTTTGGGGGAAAACAGGGGAGTCAGACATGCTTCTATATTTTGCTTTCAAAATGCTGCATAGATACCTTTTCAACTGCCAACATATGCCTTCTTGATCAAGGCCAAAACTGAATAGGATCAGGATTCTGCAACTTCTGGCTACCTACCCAACTTAGAACCTAGCATTTTTTGTTACCTCAGGGAGGGTGCATTTAGACTTGCAAACCCTCATATGCTCTTTTCTTTTTGCTGCCCTCCTATCTAAATCTACCCTTATACCTTCCTAGGGCCCAGATTAGGCTATTGGGATCCTTTCTTTCTCTATCCAGCTGGTCATCTATCAAGCTTGAACTGTTTGAACAGGTACTCATTACCTACTCTAAAACAAGCAATTTAAAACATGGCATGGCCGAGCTTGAACTGTTGAGCCATCCATCAAGATAGCAGTGGCATTTTGGTTGGCCACTTTCCTGGTCTTTGTTTGGGGTTCATTTCAATTCTTTTTTCTTTTGACCATTTCATTTTCTAGCCTTTTGATTATTCTTTTAAGGCATACCCTCTTTACATTTTTAACTTTTTGCTTTGTCCACAAAAAATGGAACCTTTGTTTCATCAAAGATGATCATTTTTAGCATTTCCACTGTCAATCATGAAATATGAAACCGTATTGGTATAGGAGGCTAACAGTTTCATCTCTTGAGTCCAACCCCAAATCTTTCTGAATAGCTGCTGCAGTCTTCTTCTTCTTGCCCTTGAACTTCTTAGGTCTCAGCTCTGGATACAAAATACAGCAGTGTTCATCGTCATGCCCATCCTTTTTACAGTGAGTGCATGAAGACTTTGTCTTTTGTGCAATATTGGCCTTCCTTTCTTTCCATTTTTTTTTTCTTTTCTCCTTATTCTTACTTGCAATGGGCTTGGATGATCCTCCAACTTCTGGGTTCCCATTCTTTCCTCTAACTTCTAGATGTGTAGCTTAAACAGATACCTCATCTATACTAGTGGGATTAAACATGAGGATAGTGTGCCTCATGTAGCTGTGTAGACCACCTATGTACTTCAACAGAGTCTCAGGCGAGTCTAATGAAATTCCTAGAATCAAAGCTCTCTTCCTAAATTCTTGGGTGTAACCTTGTACACTTTGCCTTTTCAATTGGCGAAGAGTTTTCTAGCTCATCATGGCTTGCTGCATGTAAGCTAGTGGATAGAATTGCTTTTTTATTGGAGAAACAAATTCACTCCAAACACAAATAATCTTAGCATGTTTCTTCATGTCAGCTTGGGTCCTGCCTTCCCACAATACCAAGGTAGTGCCTTTGAGGCGTAGGCTAGCTAGCTAAATCTTACTCTTGTCTGAGTCGATACTCTACAATTTGCAATAAACATCCATTTGTCTAATCCAATTATCTAGATTCTTTGCATTCAACTCTTCACCATATATTGGTAAATCAAATTTAACATCTAATTTAATCAAAGATGTCTTCTTTTTATGTTCAGGGCTATTAGGAGGTGTGAGAAAGTTTTCTTCTTTCCCTTTGCCTTCTGAGTGGTCATGGAGGAGAGATTCTTCTTCTCCTTTTTCTTGTTTGGAGCCTGATCAATCTTCATCTTTATGTTTCCTGAAGTCCTTATACATTTCCTCTACCATGGACCTCATGGCCAGGAAACTATATATAAATTGGGGATCTGGTCCCAGGGGACTTTCTTCTGACATTTTCTTTTGAGGATAGACTCTTCCAATTTTTGGGTTAGTTTCGACCAACTCTCCTTCTCCTAATTTAAGCTTTGATCTAGTTAGCATTCAACAACAAAATCCAGCACAAGATTGTCTAACCTTAAACAGCCTAGAGCTCTGATACAACTTGATCTAAAAATCACTCGTGAATGATCTTAGTTAATTAATGAAGGTATTACAAACCCATATGTTGGGGGTGTGCCTATGTTATTTTAAGAAATGGATCGATAAGATTGCGAAATACACAAGCACTTGAAACAATAAGAGAAAACACAGTAAGCAAATACAAAAACACAATAAATTTAATAAGGAGTTCACTAATCCTCCTGGGCTACGTCTCGTGGTCCAGCCTTCAGTGGTGGCCTTTTCTATTGTGTCATAAAGCAGATTTTTTACAACAAGGAGCTCAATTTCAGTCTCACTTAACAGATGATGATCAGTAGGTTGGTACTTGGGCTCCCCAAGCCTTTAGAGTACACAGACTCCCCTTACCGAGTCTTAACCTCAACTGGTCCCAGTGGTATAAGTCCAATTTGGTACTCAATACCTGACAGGTATACACAGAGGAGTTTCTTGAACCTCTCAAGCCTTCTCTGGAGTTTATAGACTCTCAGACTCTCTCTATTCTATCTGCTTGATGCTGCCTTTGCTCTGCAGGTCAGCTCAGCTTCTCTATTCTCTGCAATTCACTTCTTTCTCTGCTTCTATCCCCTCTTCTCTTTGTCTGTTCGTGGCTTAAAGCCAATATGCTCCCTAACTGTTCGTTTCCACTTCCCAGCTCTCTGCATCGCCTGCCTTTGTCCATTGGAATTCCCCTGCTTTGCATCATCATCACTGTGTAACACTTCACAGAGAGGTGGCCACCTGTTTCCTCATGAACTGAGTGTCAGTTCTCTTTGAACAGTCATTATTTCCGTTGCTCCAAGATCACTCGCAAAACTGATTCCTCTGCCAACTCATTGGTCATGTCAAACCTCAAATCTCATATACCTCAGTCTATTTCCCCATCAAATCCGGTCTTCCATCAGGTTGATTCTCCATCGTTGATCTGGGGCCTCCAGATCCTATGGTCTTCGTCTATATCGTGTGGGTAATTTGCTCGACATTACTTACGCGATGTAAGCGGTTTTCTCTCTCGTCTGCTAGACGTGTGTCACCTGGTGTGTAGTATTGAGCTGAACTCATCCAAACCCACTTACCGCTCGAAGTGCACGCGATATACTACTGGTTTTGGGCGCAGGACCCACCTTCTGATGGTTTCTCCATGGTTTCCTATTTTCCTCGTGACCGAGTGCTTAGGCTTTCCTTCACTGAGAGTTTTGCCCTGCGATACGAGATTATTAGGTATCAAAAATTGCCTCTGTTTTTGGATCTGGGCTTATGAATGCCAAGTTGCGTCCATGCGTGGTCTCCATGGGCCAATGGTCAGAACTCTTTGACCGAGGGTCCTCGTTGTTCCGTGCTGGCCACAATTTGCCATTTTCCAAAGGTCATTTATGATAAGCTCGTCATTCATAAGATTTTGAAGCTTGACATAATTTGAAACAGTCATGGAAATGTTTAAGGATCCAATTCAGATCAACACCAGTCCAAGACTTCGACATGCACCAGTCCAAGAAATCTGCGTCCTTCTTTTCACATGTGTGTGAGAGAGAGCATTTCTACGCAGGAGAGAGAAGAGACTATTTTTCTGTGGAGGAGAGAGAGAGAGAGATACGATGAGAAGTGAGAGACCAAATGAGGAGGAGTCATCCTATATTTATATCCAAATGTTGAAGGTGAACATATGTGTTTTTTGGGCATCTGAGCCTACATAAGTTGCTGGCCGACTCTGATAATTTGTCAATAATCAAAATAAATTCATATCTCCATAAATACTTATTGGAATCTGTTGATCTTTAGATCAATCCTACACCTCTCGATGAGAGGAATCTAGGAAAAATATTATCAACCATGAATAAGGCAACCCACATGGAGTTTGGCCCTAGTTTCCAATTTTAACACTCCCTCTCAACTAGGGAGAACTAGATTTTCAATTCGTCTAACCATCACTACTATTCATCCATCAAATGCACTGCCTTGTACAACTTGACCCATGCTCTGCTCTACTTTGCTTTGTTCTGTTCTGCTCTGCTTGAACTATGAAGAAGAAGAAGTGATTGAGGATGTCTCATACCATCCTCCACTAACCCGAAGTCAGTCTGGAGTGTGTAACACTTTCACTGGTCCCAGACCAATCCTCTACTGACTTGAAGTCAATTTCAGAGGATGTACCACTCTCACTGGTCCCAGACCAGTATCATTGATCCTAGATCAATGTAGGTCATCCTAGGATAGGGAGTACGGTAGATAAAATGATGCATCCATCAATAGAACTACTATGGTCCCTATCCTCATTTCCCTGCTCATTGATTAGATGAGAGGTACTTCCAATGAGTCCCAGACTGCATGGGTAGGATGCCTCAACAAGAGAACTAATCATCCTATCCACAGGAGAACGAATCATCAGTCCAGTGGATGCCACAGAGAACTAATCATCCTAGCCTATAGGAGAACGAATCATCTTGTTCCACAATCACCATGGAGAACGAATCATCCTAGCCCACAGGAGAACTAATCATCTTGTTCCATAGTCACCACGGGATGTCAAGGGAAGGTTGAACCTTTTTCGTTATAAAAAGTGCTCCAAGTACCCCACACCCCCCTGGAGCTCCCAAAGCTCAGTACATCATACTTGACCATTAAAAGAGGGTCTCTGAATGACTCCAAGTCATTCTTGGAAAGTCAGAAATTTGACCTTTCCTAGGGGCTTTTTCAAAACGTCGGCGACCTATTCATCTGTACTGACATGTTGGAGCCTTATAGCTCCCAACTGCACCATGTCACGAATATAGTGGTGCCTGATATCGATATGCTTGGAGTGATCATGGAATACGGTATTCTCTAATAAATGAATCATGCTCTAGTTGTCACATAGGATCATGGTGTTATCCAATGTAAATCCAAACAACTCACTAAAGAGCTTTCGTAATGAGACTGCCTCACAGGAGGTCATGCTAGCAGCAATGTACTCTACCTCGGTGGTGCTCAAAGCCATAGACTTCTGCTTCCTGCTCATCCAGGATATCAAAGCAGATCCCAAGGAGAAACAACACCTGGAAGTGCTCTTACGGTCCACCACATTGCCTACCCAATCAACATCAGTATATCCAAGTAGTCTCACATTTTCGGCAATGTATCTTAACCCATAAGTAATTATGCCACGAAGATATCTCAACAGATTCTTAGCACCAACCCAATGTATGTGGTGAGGTTCAACGTGTTGACTGCAAATCATATATCTGGATAGGAGTTCACTAGGAACATCAATGCTCTGATGAGTTGAAGATACTCGTTGGTATTTCGTAAAGTAGGTCCAGCAACACTACCGCTTAACTTCTTGAAGTCAAGCTCCATCGAGGTGGTTACAGGCTTGCAGTCCACCATGTCGAATCTCTCCAATATCTTGATCACATATTTTCGTTGAGACAGGATAATCTCCCCTAGCTTCTACCAAACTGTAGTCCTAGGAAATAGTGCATAAGTCCTAGGTCTTTCATCTCAAACTCAGAAGCCAGCTCCCTCTTACATTCGTGAATGAGAGGGTTTGCACCTATTATAAAGAGGTCATCAACATATAGCACCAGTATGAGAGGCTTGTCATCTATAACCTTAAAGTAAAGGTTGGGGTCGTCTTCACTCCTAGTGAATCCCAGCTTCATCAAGTAGCTATTGATCCTCTCATACCATGCTCGGGGTGCTTGCTTTAGCCCATAGAGGGCCTTCTTCAACCTGCATACATGAGATTCTCGATCATGAATCTCAAATCCTTCGAGTTGCTCCACATAGACCACTTCCTTGATTGAACCATGTAAGAATGTAGTCTTGACATGCATCTGATGTAGGTTTTGTTAGCACTTGAATTTGGCTTCAGGCTGAAAAAGACAAAATCCAAGGCAACATCAAACCACTTACCCTCGTAGCTATCCCTACCAGGCAGGAGAGGGCTCTCTCCGGGTCTATCTCGGCAAAAGGTCTTCAAAGGGTGGAGATGACCAATAAAGAACACTGATTTTAGGCTAGTAAACTGATTGAGAAGGTTTGATTTCAAAGTTTTAGGGTTTTGGTGGAAAACAAGGGGAAAATCAATTTTGGGTGCGGGGATGGGACACACCTTTTGCAGAGGTCTTTTTGGGGCACGGTAGGAGATTTTCTTGATGCCTTTGATTTAAGTGAATGGATAGGAATGACCGGTGAGGAGCTAAAGAGAGCAAGAAACCATCGAGAGTTCTCTTTAGACAGAGGAAAACATAGATATTAAGCAAACTTAAAGGCAGAGCATATAAATTACGAATTCTACCTTAACACTTCATTTACTTAATGTGCAGAAAAGAGAAATAGGAAATTGATACACATAACAAATCTTACAAGTACATGAGAGAAGCACACCATCAACACCACAGGAATCCCAAAAAGTGCTGCAAAACCCTTGTCTTTCCTTTGCCAAAATTGCAGAGATACAAAGTATAATACAATAGAAGCTTATCCCTAAAGAGTCCAACCATGAAAATGACTAAGAAAATACATAATATAGGCAAGCTAACACCTTTCCTTGCCTCTAGGGGTCGATCTCATCATCCTAGGAGCTGTTTCAACCAATTCTAAACTGAGCACTAAAATCTAGGCAGTCAAAACAAGTTGCCTCTATAAGCTAGGAAACCAATTCATTCATTAAAATTTTGACTTTTTATGAATGAATCTTCTAGAAGAGATAAATAAGTGCCATGACATCATAAAATTACACAAATTACATCAAGGAGGGTGAAAAATCCCATCACAAATCAAAATTGGTCAAAGCTGGGCGAATTCCTGAGCTGTAGATGAAAAACTGAGAAAATGTGCTGATGCGTAGCGCCCCAATCCTGAACGCGTAGCGCGCCTTCGAGCCAACTTTTTAGGCACTTCCCGGCATCCAAATAAGGAAACAGTAGGCTTGTTGGAAAGGTCTGGATGTATAATTTCCAACCCAAGTGGAATTTCTCAATTTGGTGTCCATTTGCCCCTCCAAAATTTCAATCTCCCAAGACTACTTCCTGTGTGTCCAAAAAGTGGCAGAAAGTCATTTTTTGCATTTTGTTGACCTTCTGAGGGCTCAAAACCTGATGAAATATCTTGGAAATTTCTGAGCAAGTGTAATTTGTCATGAAAAATCCAAAAATTCTGAGTTTTTGAGAAATGGACTTGCACATCTTCAGGGTAGCGCGCGGCGCGCTACGCGTTGAGGGCAAAAACCTGTGTTTGGCACAAAAAATTCAAAATTGACCAAAATTGCTCCAAATTTTTTGAAATTTGATCTGGGGGTGTCTCATCAAGTACCATTCTCCTTCAAAGAGGCTTCAGCCAAAATTTGGAGTGGATCGGGACTTTTTCTCCGTTTTAGTGCTTTGCTCAATCTCCTTGGATCTTGCGATTGGATTTTTGACATTTCTCTAAAACCATGACACCTGTGTAAAAAGTGAAGGAGGTTTTTCTTCTTTGGCATGTTGTGGACAAAAACCTCTCTCATTTTTCCAAAATTCATCTTTGATTTCTCTGAAACATCTTTTGAGTGAAACTTATCCCAATGTGTGAAACAAGGAATTTTGTCGAAATGAAGCGAAATGAAGGGGATAAAAGGCTTCTAAATTCTTGGGGAAATTTTTGGAAGTAGGGATGGATGTTAGGAAGCAGGGGAAAGTGGAATCACAGAGATCGAGTGAGGGGAAGGGGTCCAAAAGGGCAAAAAACAGACCCAACCTAGAAAATTGCCAGGTTGTAGCAAGAAACTAGGGTTTGTGCGAAAATGAGGAATTTGGCGGATCTAAGGGATGGGAAGCATTTAATAAGGTACTTTAAGGATAGGGGAAGGTGTATGAACATCAGGATACAAGTTTTTCCGATGATTTGACCGTCCAAGAGAAATTACCTCCAAAACCTTAGGAGAGGGAAATGACCTTACCTAGGCGCAACTGAAGCATTAACAAGGTGTAAAATGACTCATTCGACACTGAGATGATAATGACAACCCTATGAATGATTATAGACTTAGCAGAATAATGACATGGACCGAAATTTGGAAAACTTCAGAAGGACTGAAAGCAAACCTTAGACCTAATGCCTAGTGACCAAATTTTGCTTGAAGACTCACTAAAATGACAAAATTTGACCTTGACATCCCGAGACCACTTTGTAAGAGCATATTTGATCACTGGAGGAAGGCTGGAAAGACTGACACTAACATTGGCTCCAATGGGGATGGTAGCTCCTTGGAGGTGCCAAGAACGACAGATCTTTGGGAGAGCAGACAGTGCCTTCGTCCATTGGGCAATGGAGTCAAAAACTCAAGCTGAAATGCATGACTGAAAACTGATGACTTGACAACATAAATTGACTCTCACTCAACTAAAAACTGACTTAATACTTAAACACAATTGACCAACTGAAAATGATGCTCAAAGGGGAGCTTATTCATCAAAACCTACTCTAACAGTTTCATTCATCACCTGATCAAGTGAAATGAAACAACCAATGCAACCAACTAAGTATCCCGTCTGCTGGTTGAATTCTCCACAAGTTCTCGCTTATGAATAACAAGAGAGAAATACTGAAAGGAAACTCCCATGACAACTTAGAAACAGATCCGTTGAATGCTATGGATTCTCTATCCGCCTCCAAAAACACTACATAATGATCTTGAAATTCAATCACACTGGAACTTAGCTCATCCAATGGATGACTTCTCTTTTCCTCATACCATGAATGCAAACTTTGATCTGAGCCTTGTGACAAGACCTCTGCTGAAAATGAGAAAGAAACTGGCTATCGGATCAAATTCATATCAGCACATGTTTCAAGCTCACATGTAGTCAATGGAGAAAGACTTTGAATACAAACCTCATCCAAAACATCAGCTATTGGATCATGAAAAACTTGAAAAGACTACTGTAATGTATCCATTGAAAATGTATGACATCCTTCTAGCTGTTCATCTTTTTCTTGAGAGATTTTACGAAGATTCTTCCTTATAAACTGAAATGCTTTGAAACAAAAGGGTATAGAATCTTCCTGCATCATCAAATCATGTATTTCATCTTCCACAGCTTCGTCTGTAATTTGCCCTTCAATTTCATTTGGTGGCTACAAATCTGATCCTACAGGCTGCTCAAGAATTTTGTTATCTGTCTCATCCTCAACATTAACACTAAGAGATTGCTGATTTGTTATAGGCTGTTCATTTGAAGATTTACTATGAAATCTACCCTTCAAAAACTGAAATGATTCAAAACAGAATGGTACGGAGTCGCCTTGAATCATTAAACCATGTGTGTCCACTTCAAAGTCTTCAGCTGCAACTTGACAATCAATGGCTTTCGGGGGTTGCAAATCTGAATATGAGAAGTCTTGAACAAAATTTTTATTGCTCTCAAGATGATTCAAATCAAGACTTGTTGAAATTTGATTTCTGATTGCATGGTAGTTATCTCTGATGAATTGAAACGAATCAAAACAAAAAGGCAAAGATCCTTCACTTACTTCAAACTTTGCTGCACTTTCCTCATCAATGTCATAGCTGATATGTGATGGTTGAACATTGTATTCAAGCTGCTGAAAGTGAACTTCTTCCTCCCACAAACTAGTTGCTGATTTGTTTGCAAGATTAGCTTCTTTTTGGAGAACATAATCATCATCATACTGATCAAACTGAGGCAAATCATCGGTATAAAACATATCATCAAGCATGCAGGTCATATCAATAGTTCTTTCTTCGCCAAGGTGATCTACAAAACAATCATTATCAGATCTATGACAACTAGGATAAGAAACAAAATGTTTTGGATCAGCAACTTGTTCTTCTTCAATCAGCGAGCCATGGGTTTGAACATCATAAGCATTTCTTGCGGTGATCTTGTCCATCATCTTTTCCACTGCACTTACCAAAATGTCAAGCTTCACCTCTAGAGATGTTGATTCGACCGGATCTATGTTTTTCATATCTTCTTCTTTCAACCTTGCCCTTCGGATCAACAAATGAGCCTCTACATTTACTGCACTGTTTTGCATCTAATGAAGCGTTGCAATATCCCTTTCTCTCAGCTGAAACTCCATCTCCGGATCAAAGGCACCCAGATAGTGCAAGAGAGAAGATCTAGGAGTAGGCCTTATATCAACTAGCATCGAATAATAAACTTGGTTAAATCTGGCTGAAAACTATTGTACTGTCTCCCCTGGCAATCTTTTCAGTTGGTTATACTCTTCTACAATCAAGAGAAGGTTCTGTCCGATCATCCACCTGTCGAGAAAAACTTTGACGAACTGCTGGAAATCTGAGATGCTTGCATCAGGCAGGGCTTTGAACCAACTCTTCACTTTGGCTTGCAAAGAAAGAGCAAAAATCCTTATACTAACATCTTCATCATCAACTTCAAAAAGATCTAGAAAAGTCTCAACATTCTGCACATGTTGCTCGACATTGACATTCTTACTTTCACCATCAAACCTCAGCAAGTATAGATCATAGTTTTTGGGGAAAGCATGGAGAACAGAAGGTAAAACAAGAGGTTTATACCGATCTGGAATTTTACAAGGTGTAGGGATATGTACAGCAAGTATAGAATCAGTCTTGGTCTCTTGAGGCTCATCAATTTGAAGATGGTCATCACAAAATTCAGAAGAAAGGTCTTGATCAAGCTCAAAGGTATGCAAATCTTTGGTATTCACAATCTTCAAAGGGAAAGATTCAACTACAAGCCGAAAATCTCTTCTCAAATACAGTATACTTTGCAAAGCCTTATTGAAATTCTTGGGAAAAGAGAAGAAATAATTTATGACAAAGAACAAAATGTCTTGGATGAAATTCCAACTTGAATACCTGATCTGTCCATGTTGTCCTTTCATGATTTTGCTGGTCGGGATCATCCTCCAGTGGAGTCTTTGGATCTGATCTCGAAAATGATTTAGAGTCGCCAAGTGAATAATTTCAGCCTGTGAAAACTCTCAACTTATCATCAAAAGTTCAGAGTTTACAAATGTACTGGGGTAAAATGCAAATGAAATGTTGTATTCACAAGCTCACAGAGATTGACTGAAGCAACGTTTATCTACTTCCGCTTATGCAAAGAAAAAGCGTTTCGAAGGCTACCTGGCATGACTTCAGGCTCCGCCTAAGACTTATGAAACAAACACATCAATCCACAAACAAATTTGTTCTCCCTAGTATGGTCGCCAATATGTTAGCACTTGAATTTGGCTTCAGGCTGAAAAAGACAAAATCCAAGGCAACATCAAACCACTTAGCCTCGTAGCTAGCCCTATGGGGCAGGAGAGGGCTCTCTCTGGGTCTATCTCGGAAAAAGGTCTTCAAAGGGCGGAGATGACCAATAAAGAACACTTATTTTAGGCTAGTAAACTGATTGAGAAGGTTTGATTTCAAATTTTTAGGGTTTTGGTGGAAAACAGGGGGAAACGCAATTTTGGGTGCAGGGATGGGACACAGCTTTTGCAGAGGTATTTTTGGCGCAAGGTAGGAAATTGTCTTGATGCCTTTGATTTAAGTGAATGGATAGGAATGACCGGTGAGGAGCTAAAGAGAGCAAGAAACCATCGAGAGTTCTCTTTAGATAGAGGAAAACATAGATATTAAGCAAACTTAAAGGCAGAGCATATAAATTATGAATTCTACCTTAACACTTCATTTAATTAATGTGCAGAAAAGAGAAATAGGAAATTGATACACATAACAAATCTTACAAGTACATGAGAGAAGCACACCATCAACACAATAACCACAGGAATCCCAAAAAGTGCTGCAAAACCCTGGTCTTTCCTTTGCCAAAATTGTAGAGATACAAAGTATAATACAATAGAAGCTTATCCCTCAAGAGTCCAACCATGAAAATGACTAAGAAAATACATAATATAGGCAAGCTAACACCTTTCCTTGCCTCTAGGGGTCGAACTCATCATCCTAGGAGTTGTTTCAACCAATTCTAAATTGAGCACTAAAATCTAGGCAGTCAAAACAACTTGCCTCTATAAGCTAGGAAACCAATTCATTCATTAAAATTTTGACTTTTTATGAATGAATTTTCTAGAAGAGATAAATAAGTGCCATGAAATCATAAAATTACATCAATTACATCAAGGAGGGTGAAAAATTCCATCACAAATCAAAATTGGTCAAAGCTGGGCAAATTCCTGAGCTGTAGATGAAAAACTGAGAAAATGTGCTGATGCGTAGCGCCCCAATCCTGAACGCGTAGCGCGCCTTTGAGCCAACTGTTTAGGCACTTCCCGGAATCCAAATAAGGAAAAAGTAGGCTTGTTGGAAAGTTCTGGATGTATAATTTCCAACCCAAGTGGAATTTCTCAACTTGGTGTCCATTTTCCCCTCTAAAATTGCAATCGCCCAAGACTTCTTCTTGTGTGTCCAAAAAGTGGCAGAAAGTCATTTTTTGCATTTTTTTGACCTTCTGAGGGCTCAAAACCTGATCAAATGTCTTGGAAATTGCTGAGAAAGTGTAATTTGTCATGAAAAATCAAAAAATGCTGAGTTTTTGAGAAATGGAATTGCCCATCTTCAGGGTAGCGCGCGGCGCGCTACGCGTTGAGGGCAAAAACCTGTGTTTGGCACAAAAAATTCAAAATTGGCCAAAATTGCTCCAAATTTTTTGAAATTTGAGCTGGGGGTGTCTCATCAAGTACCATGCTCCTTCAAAGATGCTTCAGCCAAAATTTGGAGTGGATCGGGACTTTTTCTCCGTTTTAGTGCTTTGCTCAACCTCCTTGGATCTGGCGATTGGATTTTTGACATTTCTCTAAAACCATGACACCTGTGTAAAAAGTGAAGGATGGTTTTCTTATTTGGCATGTTGTGGACAAAAACCTCTCTCAGTTTTCCAAAATTCATCTTTGATTGCTCTGAAACATCTTTTGAGTGAAACTTATCCCAATGTGTGAAACAAGGAATTTTGTCGAAATGAAGCGAAATGAAGGGGATAAGAGGCTTCTAAATTCTTGGGGAAATTTTTGGAAGTAGGGAGGGATTTTCAAAAGCAGGGTAAAGTGGAATCGCAGAGATCGAGTGAGGGGAAGGGGTCCAAAAGGGCAAAACACAGACCCAACCTAGAAAATTGCCAGGTTGTAGCAAGAAACTAGGGTTTGTGCGAAAATGAGGAATTTGGCGGATCTAAGGAATGGGAAGCATTTAATAAGGTACTTTAAGGATAGGGGAAGGTGTATGAACATCAGGATACAATTTTTGCCGATGATTTGACTGTCCAAGAGAAATTACCTCCAAAACCCTAGGAGAGGGAAATGACCTTACCTAGGCGCAACTGAAGCATGAACAAGGTGTAAAATGACTCATTCGACACTGACATGATAATGACAACCCTATGAATGATGATAGACTCAGCAGAATGATGACATGGACCGAAATTTGGACAACTTTAGAAGGACTGAAAGCAAACCCTAGACCTAATGCCTAGTGACCAAATTTTGCTTGAAGACTCACTGAAATGACAAAATTTGACCTTGACATCCTGAGACCACTTTGTAAGAGCATATTTGATCACTGGAGGAAGGCTGGAAAGACTGAAACTTACAGGTTCCATCCTTGCGAAGTAGCAAGGGCTATGATCGAGTGGATGGTTGTATATCGGGAAACAGGTGCAAATATCTCGTCATAGTCTATACCTTCCTTCTGGGAGAAGCCACGAGTGAAAAAACAAACCTTATACTTTTCTTCACTTCCATCAACTGCATGCTTTATCTTGTAAAGCCATTTTGAAGTGATAACTGCCTTGTCCTGGGGTCTGGGGACTACATCCAAGACATCATTCTTCATAATAGACTCATATTCTTCAGTCATAGCATCCTTCAATACTTGATGCTTGACGACATCTGTGAATGATGAAGGCTCCTTTTGGATGATCGTGCTCATGATGGTCAGGTATCCCTGATACCTGTTTGGTTTCTTACTTTCACGAAAGCTTCCTCGGGGTGTTGTGTGTCCTTCAGCATCATCAAGTGTCCCCCTAACCCATGAAGGCCTCTTCCTTGAAGAGGAGGGCTCAAGCAGAGGAGGATCAATAGGATCCAGGGGTTCTTCCACATAAATCCTAGACATACACCTTCTTTCTCTAATCTGAACTCGAGCATCCCAGTTACCATTTTTCATACATCATGTAGAGCTTTATAATGAAGGTGAGCAAACCTCTGATGCCATAATTTGGACTGAAGAGATGTGTCACAAGTCATGACACCCAACGAACTTCCTCCAACCTGATATAATGAATCAACTCGAAACCCAAAAGTAAAAGCATCTTTAAAGTTCTATTTCCATACACGTACCTTGCCATTGCTGAAAGCCACCTTGTAGCCTTTGTCTTCCATTGCTGAAATGGACACCAGGTTCTTTTTCAGATCAGGTACATATAATACATCTTGTAAATGGATGTTATTACCCTGATTTAGTTGAAGAGTGACATTTCCTATGCCTTTCACGAGATATTTTGAATTGTCTCCAAGAACAATTGCCAGGTTGGTTTCTTTCTCTACCAGATTATAGAAAGCTTCTTTGTAACCAGTGAAGTGCCATGAGGCACCACTATCCATAAGCAAATTTCCCAGTGGGTTTGGGGGAGCAGTAGTAGATAGAGCAGCTGGTAGATAATATTCATCTTACCTATTGTCAACAATGTTAGATTCATACCTGGAATTTCTTGCCTTCTTGAATGGTTGTCATCTTCCTTGATTTTCCGCACTTCTTTTACCTCTGCCATTTGACTTATCATTCCTTTGATTTCTTTGAGAGGGATTTTGATCATTGTCCTGATGTGAGTCCCTTTTATCAGGACACTCCCTTACATAGTGACCTGTTTTATTGAAATTATAACATCATCCTTTTCTTCCACCCTTTGGTCTAGCCTTTCCTTTGAATTTAGCCCCAGAATTGTTTCTTCTTTTAGTATGAGAAGAAGAGGCAGAGGGATGACCTTTAAGTATGGTTATTTCTTTCTCTTCCATCCTTGTTTCTTCTTGAATACATCTGGCCATTAATTCCTCAAATCCAGGAATTACTTTATTGTTGAGAAGAGTAGTCCTGAATATATACCATTCAGATGGTAGTCCTCCAAGAGTGGTGAGTGTCATTTCCCTGTTAGGAATTACTTCCCCAATAGATAGGAGATCGTTCTTGATCTTGGTGATTCTTAAGAAGTATGCTTGCATACTCTCATCTTTTCCGTTCTTAATTTCCTTCAACTTATTTCTAAGAAACAAGACTTGATTTGCATCGTTAACTTTAAATAAACTCACCAGTCTATCGTAGATTTCCTTGGAGGTGTTCAGCTCAGAAACATAGGCCACCAAGCATTTGTCGATAGAGTCCTGGATGATATTCTTTGCTTTGACTTCTCCCTTGGTCCATTTGTTCCTAGCAGCGGTGGATGCATTTAATGGAGGCTAAAAAATTCCACCTCTCAGATGGTCCAACACTTCCTATTCTTCTAATGTTAGATCAAGAGACATCTTCCATCCATGATAGTCAAACTTCTCATGGAGTTTGTCTTTAGCAGGGAAGTGTGTTGAGGACCCCATTATTTCTTCGAAATATCCTTGCCAACCTTCTCTTCAGTGATTTCTCTTTCTCTTTCTTAGGCTTTGTCTTCACCTCAGCTCTGATACCATGTTAAATTATGCTATGTTCTATGATTAGAGAAGTTTACTTATCTTTCTTATTATTATCCATAGATTAGCAATCACATGTACATTAAGTAAAGTGTAGATAGAACATTTAAATGATCAACATAAAACAAGCCAAGAGAAGAGACACAAGATGTGGTGGCTAGCCAGGGACAAACCCCAATATGGGGAAACCCTTTGATCAAACCTTCTTTTATCTTCAATAATTTAGCAGAGAGAAATAGTACAAAGATCTTATTTATATCAGTAGCAGCAAACCCTAGATCGAAATCGTCAAGTCCCCACCAGTGAGTCGTTCACCGTGCACCAGTCCAAGACTTTTTTGTGCACCAGTCCAAGACTTCGCCACGCATCAATCCAAGACTTCGCCGAGCACCATTCCAAAACTTCGCCGCGCATCAGTCCAAGACTTCATTGTGCACCAATCCAAGACTTCGCGGTGCATCAATCCAAGACTTCACCGTGCACCAGTCCAAGACTTTGCTATGCACCAGTCCAAGATTTCACCGTGCACTAGTCCAAGACTTCGTCGTGCACCAGTCCAAGAAATCTGCATTCTTCTTTTCACACATGTGAGAGAGAGAGCCTTTCTACGCAGGAGAGAGAGAGTGAGATATGATGAGAAGTGAGTGACCAAATGAGGAGGAGTCATCTTGTATTTATATCCAAATGTTGAAGGTGAACAGATGTGTTTGTTAGGTGTCTGAGCCTACATAATTTGCTGGCCAACTTGGATAATTTGCCAATAATCAAAATAAATTCATATCTCCATAAAACATTATTGGAATTGGATGATATTTAGATGAATCCTACACCTCTGGATGAGAGGAATCTAGGAAAAATATTATTAGCCATGAATAAGGTGACCCACATGGAGTTTGGCCCTAGTTGCCAATTTTAACAAATTCTCACTACATACAAAATATGAATAGAGAAGGATAAGTTGGGTTCAAAGGAAGTAGCATTCAAAGAAACAGAGGAGACAATAAGTCAAAAGGCCCATGAAGTTTCCATCCATGAATTACATGAAGTAAAAGCTCAAAATGTAAGAAATTTGAAAAGAGGGACTATTGAATTCAAAGGTAAATTTCCTTTCAAATTCTTTGAGTGTGGTAGAATATGACATTATGCATCAAAATGTCTCTATGCAAATTTAAATGACATTGATGATAAAGGGAGATATGGATAAATATAAATTCCATAATCATAAAAGGAAAGGATATATAAAAAATAAGCGTCTCTATTCCAAATAGAATAGTGATCTATCTGATAAAGGTCATGAATATGTGTTTAATAATGAAAGAGGAGAACCCATGTTCATTTCTCTGAATAATGAATAAATTGACCAAAAGCATTAAAGAGAAAACATAGATTTTGAAGAAGAAGTTGAAGGGGAGGTAGATCTTGAAGGAGAACTTGTAAGTTCCTTGGAAGAAATAAAATATCTAAGAAAGAAGGTGAAACAATGGTAAGAACAATTGTATAAATACGAGAATGAATATTTTGATGAAAAAACGATCACTCTCTTAAAAATTGAACTAGAATGAACTAAAAGAATAAATGATATTTTTGCTAATTAGCTAAAAGAAAAGGAAAATCATTGTGAGAAGTTAGAAGTTGAAGTTGTTTCCTTATGAAAGGAACTAGAGAAATCAATTGTCCATCAAAACCAAAGTTTAAAATTTGTAAAAAGGATTGAAATGTTGTATTAAATTCCTAGCTACAAGAGGTCTCATTTAATCAAGATATGTCAAGAGAACTCCAAGGAGTAATCAAGCACAAAGACAATAGAAAAGTAATGCAAAGAGGAACTTAAAAGCTTTGTTGATGCACTCAATAATTCTATTAGTGATGAAAGAAGCACCAAGAATGTAGTTACAACTTAGAAAAAACATGACCCTACTAGCAACTTTAGAAACATAGTAAAGGAGCATCAAAGACCTAAATCTTTCTTGAATCAAGATTGGATCAGAAGATCTATTTCCTAACGAAGGTTCTTTTCTTACAAGTACCAAAATATCTTCTTGGGCTATTGTTATATGTGTAATAATTTTGGTCATAACGAAATAAATTGTAGATATATATGAGAATTCACAAAATGTTTTTGGGAAGAGCAATCCTAGAAGTCTGAACAAAAATGCAGTGACAAATTATAACTCATTTTATCCTCTATTAGATCAAATTTAATATTAGAAGTGCTATAATTATTGGCACAAATCACGATATTGTAGAAATAGCACTATAAGTCTGCTAAAACAAGAAGAAGGCATATTCAAGCATAAGGAATAACACTCAAAGGTATGGAAAAAGAAGAAGGAGACTCGAGAATAATGTGGTATTTAACTATATGCTCAAAACAAATAAATAAAATGGTATGTTGATAGTGGATGCTCAAGGAACATGATAAGAGATCAAAGTAAATTTATTAACCTAAAGGAAGAAAATGGAGGAAGAGTAATACTTGGAAACAATGCATCAACAAGGATAGATGGTAAATGCATGGTAAGTGTTGAAGATGGAAAAACAAAAGCTTAGAATTTTTTGTATTTTGAAGGTATAAAACACAATATACTAAGTGTTAGTCAATTTTTTTATCAAGGATATGATCTCACATTTCATTCTAAAGGACGTGAGATAAGAAAAACACAAATATGGAAACTAGTAGAAAAGGAAAATATGAATTCAATAAATGGGAATATTCTTGATGGAGTAAGAGGAGAAAAGTCTTTATGTAGGTAAAATGGATGTGGGAAATTTATGGCATAGAAGGCTTGGACATATCAACCTTGGAAATCTAATCAAAATAAACAAAGCAAAGGTTGTAAGAGATATGAAAAAAATGTCAAAAACCATATAATACTATTTGTAAGCCATGTTAGCATGGGAAGAAGACCAAGGTCTTCCTCAAAACAAAAGAGTACTCCACATACAACCCACTACAAATAATTCATACAAACCTTTACAAACCAATCACGACACAAACTTTAGAAGGTGGGAAATATTTATGTTGTTCATTGATGCTTACACAAGAATGGCATGGGTAACATTTATTAGAGAAAAAATTGAGGCATTGAGAAAAATTGAGGCAGTGAGTTCACCTCTAATGAATTTAATGAATTTTGTGAAAATCATGGGATTAGAAGACAATTATTTGTTGTCAGGACAGCACAAAAAAATGTAGTTGATGAAAGAAATAATAGAACAATGCAAGAAATGGTGAGAATAATGTTCAATGAATCCAATCTAGTTGATAAACTTTAGGGAGAAGAAGTGTACACAATTTTCAATATTTTGAATATGGAACAAATCATATTAAAAAACATATAAACACCTTATAAATTATGAAAAGGTATGCTAGATACAATCAAAGCTTAAAGTTATTTGGAAGAAAATGCTACATGAAGATAAATGAAGATGATTTGGGAAAAATTGTTTCAAGAACAAATGAAGGAATTTTTCTTGAGTATGCATACAAAAGCAAGGGCTACAAACGTCGCAACAAAATATTATGTAAATTATTTAAAATAATTGATGTAGGAATAGGTGAATCACTACCTCAACCTTAGCTACAAGAAGATTAAGAATTGAAATAGGAAGAAGAAAAGGAATGTGAAGAACAAGAGGAAGAAGAAGAGGAATAATCACCACATTGAAAAAATCCATCTAAGTATATTCAAAAACACCATCCAAAGAGTTAAGTACTTTTTGAAGTAAGGCTTTTGTGATTCATATTTTCTCAAGAATTTTTTTTGAGACAATCACATTCATAAAGTAAAGGCCTAGTTGACATGTTTCGGACCACCCAATGTGGTTCATCATTAGAGATAGAGAGTTTGATCCAAGCAAGTAATTAAATAATGAAGAGAGATAAATAGAAATAATTACTCGCGGTTAAAACATAACAATAATACGTTAATAATATTTCATTATTTATTAAATATTTGTTTATTATAATGTCTAATAAGTAATAAATTATTATTATATAATAGAAATTAAAGATTTTAATTGAATAGAATATTATAAAGAAAGGGTGATAAATAAAGAAAAAAGAAAAAACCAAAATTAAATAATAATAAAAGAAAAACAAGAAATTAGAAATTGAGAAAAGTGAAAAAGGAAACCAACAATAATATTAAGAATGGAGAATGCATTAATAAATGTAAAATAGTATACATCAAAAATAAAAAAAATATTTGAAAGAATAAAAAAAAAATGAAGTACTCGGGAAAATAAATGATCCTATATTATATATATTTGGGAATAAAAATTAAGAGATTAAAGAATTTTGATAAAGAATCAATAATAAAAAGAAAACAACATAGGATAAAACTAAATATAAGGTGAGGAAACAAATAAAACCAAATAAAATAAACAATAAACATAAAATAAGAAAGAATAATTGCAAAAATTCAAAACAAAATACAATTAAAATAATAAAGAAAAAAAAAAACAATAAAAGACAATTAAAATAATAAAGAAAAAAAAACAAGGTGAGGAAAGAACCAAAAGTAAAAATAAGTACAAAACAACAAAGAAGAAATGTGAAAATACATAACAAAATTCAATTAAAAAACTAAGAATGAAGTATTCTATAAATAAATAAATATTTCCATATTAATAAATAAGCAATAGAAAACAAACCCCTAAGAGAAAATTTGTTGAAGTGATGTTAGAAACACTATTTCAAGAGTAGGATATCGATCTGGCTTTAGTCCCATGAAATTAGGGTTGAATGTTGCACAACATGACTTTCCTATTGTATGGCACCTACAAATCATATCAATCACTTAATACCTGAAAATATCCAAAGAAAATCCATTTGGAAAACTTATCAAATTTCTAGGTTCCTAGTGACATAACCCTTCGAGAAGGGAAGAGACATGTATAGAAATTTTGAATAATATGACACATATTCACAGAGATTATCCTCATTATACACTTATAAGTAGAACATGCATAATACATAACCTCCTCTACATTGATCATCAATTTGCAGAAGCAGAAACATTCACAGACGTACATAGAAGCATCAATCACACATATCAACATAGTATTTTCCCGGGGAAAGCATCTCGCTAAAAACCCCAACTATTTGTATATTATAGTGATTGAATCATGTAACAATACATAGTACAATACTCCTCACAAGTACTCAATACTATCTCCACATGCTACACACAATACAGCTCAGATCTGATCTCCAAATCTCCTCCGCTGCTTGCCTGCCTCCACTGCACATTACCTGCTCAAGAATGAATGAGAATGGTTTACCAAACTCGTATTTAACCTCCAAAGAATCACTCACACTTGGAAAGATGTGAGAAGAGGCTATAATACTTGGTATTGGCCAATTCATTGGCATACTCAATCCCTTTGATTGTGCAAATCATCATGCACAACTATAGTCACAACTGATAGCAATCTGATCCTCTAACACCTATCCCTCCTAAACTGAACATGCACTGAAATGCAACTGAGTTAACTGATGTATTCTATAGTTTCATTATGAGTTAATAATTACTTTAACAACTCATCATTAGTCTATGTGCAGTTAGACTAATTACAACTAGTTTAACCAAGTCAAACTGAACACAACTTCATTAACTCTACAATCAACTCCACCAAACTCAACTGATTGAGTTCTAACTGAAGTCATGCATGCAACAACTCAACTGACCCACAAAGAAAGCATACTTCCTTCTGACAGCTGCATGTGCCACATCTATAGCTCAAACTGAAGTGCTCCAAGAGAATAAGATCAAGTTTATAGTCCAAATATTATTATGAGACAATAATATTTGACTTTTCTATTTTTGACAGCTAGTCTAAAAATAGACTTTGATCACTCCTGTTGTGATCACTCCTGTTGTGGTCACTCCTGCTGTGATCATCCCCGCTGTGGTCACTCCTGCTGTGATCATCCCTGCTAGGATCCAAAAATAGAACTTGCGCCATAATTTGCCTGCGGGCCCACTTAGTGAAGGCGACTCTTTTCACTAAGCTCCATCATCTTGTTGCATTCTCAACCAGCATTTCTTGTTGCACACTTTTCAACACTCCCTCTCAACAAGAAAGGCTTCCTCTCAAACCCGATCTTGTAACTCTGGAATTTTATCCATGCAACACATCTGGCCGGTCCACTTGCTCTGTCATCAAAGTCTCTGACTGCTATTGCCTTTGTCGACTGAAAACTCTGCATCTCTGTGTTCTTCAGTATCTGACTGCTCTAGCCTCTGTCACTTTGATCTCTGACTGCATCCGTGCTGCTGTTGGTTCTATCTCCCAGCATTGCATCCGCACTACACCTCCCAACTGACCTCCCTGTTGCGCTAGAAACACCCTCTGATGCTGAAGCTCTACCTGCTGCTGACAAGTGCTCCCTCTTTGACATCTACGCTACTGCAACATCTCCATGCATCTCGCACCATTTCACACCTCTCTATGCCACCTAGCACAGTGCGAAACACTTGTGCCTCTCGCATTGCTGCAGCTTGCTAGCTATGCGCTGTCCTGGGATCCCCTGCACTGTCGCTCTCCCTGCCGCTCCATCCGCATCTGTCTCTACCCAATCAGTCAGTTCCTACTACTACACATCGGGGCTCCCGTAGCAAGGTCTCATCCAAGAGGTTGGGTACCTCAAGGATCCTGCCCCTCCTCCTTGGGACGATCAATCCACATCACCCCACCTCCTACCTGGAGGTATGGCTCCATACGATCCCTCAGCCTACTTGGCTCGAAGTTTCCCCCTACTGGAGGTCTCTGCATGAGTAGATGTCTCTACTCAATCTCCTCTCAGCTTCCCTTATTGTGGCTGCTCCACAACCTCCTGAAGCTGCTGCACCAATCTTGGCTCCTCCACCATCGTCTAAGACTTCTTCTGGCTCTGCATGTTGAGAGGTAATATACGCTCCCTCTCAACCACCAAGTCTCCATCAGTTGCCTCACTGCTCAAGCTTTGCGTGCATCTTGAACCTCAAGAGCATATAGGTTCTTGACCCGTGAACCAATTTGCTTCACCTGTCTAGTGATGATGTGTCTAAGGAAAACCTTTCCCTCACTGAAGACTACATCATAGCCTCTATCTTCCAGCACCGCGATTGACACCAAGTTTCTCTTCAATCCTGGTACATACTTGAAATCAGTCAAGGTAAGGTGAGCTCCATGCTCCCTCTGAAAAATAACCGTGCCTACACCTGAGACACTATACTTCTCATCATTACCCATCCCTATGAGTATTTGGAGATCTTTCTCCTCCAAAGTACTGAACAAAATTTTGTCACCGGCAATGTGGAAAGAAGCTCCACTGTCAAGAAACCAACCACTTCACATCATGGATGAAACCATGCATGCGAAGAGTGTGAAATCCAACTCAAACTGTGAAGCAAGTGCCTCACCTTCATATCCTTCCCCGAATCCCTTCTTGGACTTATTCTTTGGGCAATTGGTAGCATAATGACCCAACTCATGACAACGAAAGCATCGCACTTTCGATTTTTGAACCTTCTTCCCACCACTGGAAGAACTAGATTCGGAAAGAGAAACCTTCTCCTTCCCCTTCTTCGCCTTACTCACTAAGGCATAATTCTCCTCATCATGCATAGATGAAGAATTGTCTCTGGTGCTCCGTCTAATCTCCTCCTACATCAAATCCGACCATAGTCGTTCCCAATTTGGCAGTTTCTCCCTTCCATTCACCGAGTCCTAGTAGCTATGCCGACTCTTACGAAGGCCAAGGAGTGCTAGACTCACCATGTCCTCATCCTCAACAGTTACCCCCACACTTCCCAGCTCATCCCGACATTGGGTGAACTTCGTGAGATACTGGGGCATACTGTCTACATTCTCACACCTAATGTTTTTGAGTTTATCCTTGAACACCATTCCACCAGCTCAAAACTCAACCGCTTCTGATCTAAAATTCGTGAGAACAAAGTATTTCTCATACAGAGATTGACTGTATGGGCTTTTACCAGATATCTCACCTTCCAAAGGAAGGATGAATCCAGAGGCTACCTAGCCTGATTACAGACTCTTCTTGAAGAAATAAAATGTAAACACTTTATGAATAATAGATCTGATGATCAATCCTCGCTTTGATATCCTCTAGAACTTTTTCTACAAATAAAAGAGGTCTGATACCATGTAGAAATTTTAAATAATATGACACATATTCACAAATATTATCCTGATTATACACTTATAAGCGAAACATGCATAATACATAACCTCATCTACGTTCATCATCAATTTACAGAAGCAGAAACATTCACAGGCGTACATAGAAGCATCAATCACACATATCAACACAGTATTTTCCCGGGGAAAGCATCTCGCTAAAAACCCCAACTATTTGTATATTATAGTGATTGAATCATGTAACAATACATAGTACAATACTCCTCACAAGTACTCAGTACTATATCCACATGCTACACACAATACAGCTCAGATCTGATCTCCAAATCTCCTCCGCTGCTTGCCTGCCTCCACTTCACAATACCTGCTCAAGAATGAATAAGAATGGTTTACCAAACTCGTATTTAACCTCCAAAGAATCACTCACAGTGGGAAAGACGTTAGAAAAGGCTATAATACTTGGTATTGGCCAATTCATTGGCATACTCAATCCCTTTGATTGTGCAAATCATCATGCACAACTATAGTCACAACTGATAGCAATCTGATCCTCTAACACCTGTCCCTCCTGAACTGAACATGCACTGACATGCAACTGAGTTAAATGATGTATTCTATAGTTGCATTATGAGTTAATAATTAGTTTAACAACTCATCATTAGTCTATTTGCAGTTAGACTAATTACAACTAGTTTAACCAAGTCAAATTGAACACAACTTCATTAACTCTACAATCAACTCCACCAAACTCAACTAATTGAGTTCTAACTGAAGTCATGCATGCAACAACTCAACTGACCCACAAAGAAAGCATACTTCCTTCTGACAACTGCATGTGCCACATCTGTAGCTCAAATTGAAGTGCTCCAAGAGAATAAGATCAAGTTTATAGTCCAAATATTATTATGAGACAATAATATTTGACTTTTCTATTTTTGACAGCCAGTCTAAAAATAGACTTTTATCACTCCTGCTGTGATCACTCCTGCTGTGATCACTCCTGCTGTGATCACTCCTGCTGTGGTCACTCTTACTGTGATCATCCCTGTTGTGGTCACTCCTACTATGATCATCCCTGCTGGAATCCAAAGATAGAACTTGCGCCATAATTTGTCTGCGGGCCCACTTAGTGAAGGCAACTCTTTTCATTAAGCTCCATCATCTTGTTGCATTCTCAACAAGCATTTCTTGTTGTACACTTTTCAACAACATGGCGATGGGGACCTTGTGTGAAGCATGTCCTACTGGTGTGGCGTGAAGAGGTCGAATCTTGGGAAGGGTAGGTGGAAAATCGATCTCACCTGAGGTAACCAAGCAACTTTTAAATGTTAATAGATATATGCCAACAAGTTTTGTGATAATAAATTTAAGGGTTTTGTGAAAATATTTCGCAATCGAAGGGATGTTAAAAATTCAACAAATGTTTCCATCACCATGGTATGGCCTGTGAAGGCAGTAAGGCATGTTCCTATAACATGGGTTATGGTCCCCAAGTTTTGTTTTGGCAAAGGCGATATTTTTCACTCCTCCCTCTGCGTAATATGCATAAGATGAGACGATCTAGATCTGAAAACCTGAAATTCTTTTTCTTGTAGAACGCTTTTTGTCCAGGATGCATTTGTCATGCATTCGAAGCAGTTTTTGACATCGAAGCTCGTGGGTGACCAGGTTCTAAAAGTGAAAAATTTCCCTGAGGGTTTATTTGGGGTTCTCAAGCAGATCGTTGCTTGGGAAGACATTAGTGCGAAGGTTGATCCTATAACGACATTAGATCTTCAAATCCCTTTTCAAATCTCGATCATATTTATTTCAAGGAATTTGATGCTTCTTTGGGCTAGATCTATGGATCTGGTAAAATACCTCAATCTATCGTTGAAACTCATAATAAGATTACCCTTAGGATTACAATGCCTTATTTTCAAAGGTAAGCAAATGGAATATTTCTCTCCTCTATTTGTTTATAATATATGTAGGGATGTCACAATTTTCTTAGCCCTTCAACTGCGTGGGGGAGATTTGGGAAATCCTTCCTCTTCCCAAGCCTTCTCACAAAGATGTTGTCTGAACCCAATTTCCCCAAAGTGAAATGTCACCTCAGGAGCATCCCCTTCCCTCAAGAAAGGTGGCTCAGGCCTAGGATGCTCTAGGTCCTTTTATTGTAGACAAGACTAAGGATATCCCTCCATTTGAAATTACTCATCTAGATATGGATGAAATCTATGAGTTGTTGGAAGGTAATGGTCACATCTGCGATTTCAATAGGCTATGGCCATGTACAATAGACCTTTACCATTGGATCCATTCAACTTGGACCAAGGCATGTAGGCTCCTCTTCTATTCCAAGGGTTTCTTCATCATCATTTTTATAATGACGCGGACTATCAGAATGCTATTTCCAAGTGGCCCTAGTTTTGGGCAAACGTTGGTCTCTTCTTGGCCCCTTGGTTCCCATATTTTGACCCCTCCACAGTTGTGATCACAAAGCTACCCATTTAGGTTCAAATCCTGAATTTGTCGGCCCATCTATGGCAGTCTTCAATGTTTAAGAGTATTGGAAATACCTGGGGTCATTTTATGGCCTTAGACCACTCATGAGGCTAGTGTGGATTCTTCACCTATAGCAGGAATTTTGTCAAACTCGATGTATAAATTATTGTGTAGATCTAAAATTGCTCATGTAATTTACTAAAACACAAGACTCAAATGTACTCTACTCATCTCATTAGGGGATTTTTGAGGTCTAAAATGGGCCTCCTAAGGAAATTATAAAATAATAGTGGAAATAATAAAATAAGATTAGATTACATCATCAAATTTTAGAGGGAAAAAGGACAAAACTATTTTTTCAACTCGTATTTTCAATTTATCTCCATATGGGTTTACTCAAATTTCAAGCATTAACACTCGTTGGGTGCATAATTTGATTCCTCATCCAAGGAGTAACCATGTTGGATACTTTTGATGGAGTCTGCTACATAAAAAATGAGAAATACATGAAAAGTGTGATTGCAATAATGTTTTTTCATATATTTCTCATTTTTCGTGTAGTAGGGTCCATTGAAAGTATGCAATATGGGTACTCCTTGGATGAGGAAAATTTTGCATCCAACGAGCACTCCCGCTTGAAATTTGAGTAAAAACTTAGCGAGATAAGTTGAAAATACGAATTGAAAACGTACTTTTATTATTTTATTATTTTTTAATATTTGTACTTTTTTCCTCCAAAAATGGTGAATCATCCCCCATGGTTGACATCATCATCTTGAATCCTATTGGTTCTTATAAAGTATATTTTGGTTGTACATTTTTCTCAGGAGGCCCATTTTAGGCCTCAAAAATCCCCTAATGGTGGAAGTTAATTCATGATTGAGAACATAAATCATAAACATGCACGAATATTTCTCACACATACACATATATTTATCTAGGGAAAGAAACTACATAAAACCCCTTTCCTATCTGTATTGCATTAATCAAAGAATGGAGATGAACTACAATCCTTTCTCAAGCCTGAGCACAACTTGCAACTGTATAGTCTATCCCTTTTCCTGACTAACTGACTCTAGCCGACACTTCGCCAATTTCAAAGCCCTCGAAGCTCATATTTCCTTGCATTGTTCCTTGAGGAATTAGGCCCTCATTAATTAGGAAATTCCTCAATTGGAACTCTGCAATCCTTTAGGCTTATCCTCTGATTGCATGCACCACCTGTACAGCTTGAAATAGTCTACAACAGATAGTACACTGCCCTTGAACCTCTATCTCAACTAGGTAACTTGAGTTCTTTGCTTGCATCAATTATTTTGGGTTGATTGATCAGTTAACTAAATGATCATTCGTTTTGACTGAAGTCATACCCCAGTACTGGACCTTCCACTAGTTCCTCTAAAAGTTGGAACTATTTTAACTGACAACAACTCAATTTAACTGAAACATATTGCTAGAAATTAGCAATCAATCATACTATACATAACTAAAGCTTCTATAACTCGAATCAACTAAGTTAATTGAGTGACAAGTTCCATGTCACCTCATTTAACTACCTCCAATATTTTTGTTGAAATAAAAATTCAAATTCTCTCTAGATTGACCAAGGAAAAGTAAATTGAGATTTTATTGCTGCATTTTCAACACTCCCTCTTAGTAAGAAAGGGATTATTAGTTACCCCGACATCAATATGCTTCGACCAATCATGAAATACAAGATTTTCAGAGATTTTGATAAAACTATGATTATCACAGTAAATCATAGTAGGATCCATCATCTGACCAAATAACCCAACAAGAATCTTTCTCATCCAGATCGCCTCACATGATAGTTGATTGGAAGCCATGTATTATGCTTCTAATGAGCTAAGTACCATTGATCTTTGCTTCCAGCTGTACTAGGAAACTATTGAAGACCCAACACTAAAAATTCATGTTGATTTTCTCTTCCATTCTAGTAGACTACTCTCCCAATATGCATCTGTGTATCCTTGAAGCTTCACTCCCTCTTCCCATTTGTACCATAGTCCAAACTAGTTGGAGCCTCTAAAGTACTACAACACATGCTTTGTTTCCTTCCAATACAGTTTTGTTGGCCTAACAATAGTTTGACTAAGTTGGTTGTCTGCATAGCACACATATGGTCGTGTGTTCACCAAATACATTAGTGAACCCACAACCTACCGATAGATTATATCTTCCACTTCCACACATAAAGTGGCATCCTATTTCCTCCAATTCCTTGCTAGAAGAGTCTCCATGGGTTTTCTACTCTCCATGTGGAACTTATTCAATATCTCATTGGCATACTTGCCTTGAGAGACAAATAGTTCTCCATCTCCTTTCCATAATTCCAAATTGAGGAAATAGTGCATGAGTCCCATGTATTTCATTTCAAATTCTCTTGCAAGGTCCTCCTTGTAAGATCTTATCAACTTCTCATCAGCGGTTAAAATTAAATCATCGACAAATAGAAAAATAATAAATAATTTACCTTCTACCCTAATATGATAAATGTTTTCATCTACCTCACTTTTGGTGAAGCCCAACCCGGTGAGGTAGTTTTTTATCCTGGTGTACAAAGCACAGGGTGCTTGCTTGAGTCCATACAATGCTCACTTGAGTTTGCACACATGCAACTCTCTGTAACAGGTGTCAAAACCTTCCAATTTCTCAATGTACACCTATTCCTCAATAACTCAATTGAGGAATGTTATCTTCACATCCATCTGGTGGATCTTCCACCCCATCTTTGCTACCAGTGGTAAAATGGATCTGATGGATGAGTACCTTGCTACTGTAGAAATGGTATCCTTATATTCAATTCCCTCAACTTGAGAGAACCCCTTGGCCACAAATATGGCCTTGTATTTCTCTATTATTCCATATACTACATCATTTACCTTTTAATGCCATCTCAAACCTACCACTAATTTATCTGTTGGTCATGGGACCACTTCCCAAACATTGCTTCTGACAATGGAATCATATTCCTCTACCATAACATCAACCCATATAGGTTTCTACACAGCTTCCTCGAATGAGGTTGGCTCAGTCTCTACAAGCTTAGTCTTTAGATCCATGTAGCCAGTGTACCGAGATGATGACCTCCTTTGCCTGTGCTATGAACTGGGTATCCCCACATTCTCTTTAGCATCATGCAATAACTTGTCAACTTTCGTTGTTTGTTTCCTTCCTTCTCTAGATGTCTCTACTTGAGTGGTTGTTTCCACTTTCTTCTCCTCTACTTTTGGCTACTCCACAACTTCATGAGGTTCTTCCATTGGAGCCAAAAGCTCTTGATCAGGCTGCAATTGAATCTCCCTCTCAAGAGAACACCTCATTGCCTTCTCCTCATCTAACTTCACATCTCTTAGCACAATTGTCATTCTGAGGGATGGAAAGTACATATGGTAGTTGCGAGGAGTTTCTATGTACCCCAAAAATATCCTCAACCCTGCTATTAGCTCTAAATTCTTCCTTGATTCTTTGGAGACACGACAATAAAATGATGCTACAAAAATCCTAAAGTGTGAAACATCGACTTCTTTCGTGAAAAATATTCCTTTAGTGTACCCATGCCAAGAATCCAATGAGGACTCTTTGTTCTACAGATAGAGCCCATAATTGAAGTGGTAAGACTTGGTAATGCAACATCACCTTTGCTGCTCCCAAAACACTTTTTTTCTTCCTCTCTACCACTCCATTCTGCTATGGGTTGTGGGGTGTTGTTAACTCTTGTCGAATGCCTTCCTTTGACAATAAATTTTTAAACACATTTGACATGTACTCACCTCCATTATCGCTCCTAAGAACCTTCACCTTCTTGCTAGTTTCTTTCTCAAGAAGTGTTTTGAATTCAACAAACTTGGAGAATTTCTAGTATTTCTTCTACATGAAGTAGATCCATCACTTCCATGAGAAATAATCTACAAATATAACATAATACATGTGCTTGGCAGTGGAGGCTATTGAGAAAGTTCCAAAGACATTAGTGTGGATCCTTTTAAGGATTTCATGCACCTTGTTTTCCTGATCATGGAAAGTGGATTTTGTGTACTTCCCCAAAGTACACCCTTTGCATGTATCCTATTGTACTAGTGCTCCTTTGGGGTGGACCATGTAATTTGTTGCATACTCTTCAAAGTGTCATGATGCAATTTGCTAAGTATTTTATGTCACAATTCACCGACATCTAGGCTCTGTGCCTTCTCTGCCTTTGTTCTCAATGAAGCATAATCTGCCACATCTTGCTTGTAAATGTTCTTCATACAAACCTTGATCTCCTTCACTTGTCCCCTGGTGATGTGTCTTAGGAATGCTTTCCCTTTCTGAATATCACATCATAACCACGGTATTCCAATATTGCAATGAATATTAGGTTCTTTTTTAGACCCGAGACAAACATCACATCCTTGAGCCTAAGAGGGGAGTGTGGCTCCCTCTAAAAGGTGATTGTACCAATACCGGTCACACTATACCTTCCATCATCTCCCATCTCGATGTGCATTTGGAGATCTTTCTCCTCCAAGTCTCTAAAAAATTATTTGTTCCCCATCATGTGGAACGAGGCACCACTATCTAGATACCACACACTCCCCATCAATGTGTTTGCCATGTATGCAATGAGGGTGAAGTCCAACTCGAATTATGAAGCCAAAGCTTCACCTACCACTCCTCCCAAGGTATTCTTTCTTTCCTTCTTGTGTGGAAACTTCATGGCATAGTGCCTGAGTTAATGAAAATAATAGCACTTGATTTTGGACAAGTCTTTCTTCTTTCCCCATTGACTGGAATCTCCTTTGGATTGGGATTTCTTCCATTTCCCTTGCTTTGCCTTTCCATCCAAGGAACAATTTTCTTCACTGTCACCTTTGGATGAAGTCCCATCTCTAGTATTTTGCCTTATCTCCTCCTATACCAAATCATACCATAGGCATTCCCAATTTGTTAGTTTCTCTCTCCCATTTACAAAATATTGGTAGTTGTGCTAGCTCTTGGGAAGGCCTAGAAGGGATAGGCTTACCATATCATCTTCTACAACAGTAACCCAAAAACTACCAAGTTCATCATGACATTGTGTCAACCTACTCAGGTACTGCAAGATGGTGTCGATCTTCTTCATCTTGATATTTCGAAGCTTGTCCCTGAGTGCCCGCATGGTCACCACTGTTCTGGAACAAATTTTTCAATGCTTTCCACATTGCATATGAGGTCTCTTTCCCGTGGAGATTTGAGACAATATGGTCTCGTACTCCCTCCAATATGATCCTCATTACCTTCGCTACACACTTCTTCCATTCTGCTAAATTCTGAGTATCAACTACTATTAGTTTCTGGATATGAGTAACAATAAATTCCTTCAACCCATAATCTTCCTACACTACATCCATGCGGTCCTTCCAAGCAACATAATTTGAGCTTCCCTCAAGGGGAAAATTGAGTCTTAGTCCATAGAAATCCATCATACAAGATCTGAAGAATTGATCTTGCAAATTTGATTCTCCTTCAATAAAAACGTTCAAATCTCTTCTCTACTGTGAATTCTGCTCTGATACCATGTAGAAATTATTATGTAGATATGAAATTGGTCATGTAACTTACTAAAACACAAGACTCAAATCTACTCTACTCATCTGCGAAGTTAATTCGAGATCAAGAACACAAATATAAACATGCATGAATATTTCTCACACGTACACAAATATTTATCTAAGGGAAAGCAATTTCTCAAAACCCCTTATCTACATTTCATTAATCAAAGAATGGAGATGAAATATTATGCTTGCTCAAGCCTGAGCACAACCTACAACTATATAGTCTATCCATATTCCTAAATGAATGAATATGGCCAACACTTTGCCAATTTTCAATCCCTCCAAGCTCTTATTTCCTTCTGTTGTTCCTTGAGGAATTAGGCCCCTATTAATTAGGAAATTCCTCAATTGGAATTGTGTAATCCTTTAAGCTCATCCTTTGACTGCATGCACTACCTATACAACTTGAAAGAGTATACAACTAATAGTACAATTCCCCCCTTAACCTCTATCTCAACTGGGTAACTCGAGTCAATTATTTTGGGTCGAATGATCACTGATTGTGACTGAAGTCACACCCCACTACTGGACCTTCCACTAGTTCCTCTAACAATTGGAACTAGTTTAACTGAAAATAACTCAATTTAACTTAAATAGATTGTTATAAATTGGAAATCAATCATATTTTATTGAACTCAAGATTACCCAACTCAAATTAATTAAGTTAACTAAGTGGCAAGTGCCATGTCACCTTAGTTAACTACCTCCAAGATTTCTGCTGAAATAGAAATTCGAATTCTCTCTAGTTTGACCAAGGAAAAGTCAAAATGATATTTTCTTGTTGTATTTTCAACAATCGACATCATAAAAGGCTTTCCTAACAAAATTAATTTAAAAATAAGTGATTTTCACTGGACCTAATAGTTGGACTATGAGAAAATTGCTTTTTGGTGTCGAATTTTCCATCAAATAGGTCATCTTCAGAACTTCTATTCTAAAAACCTAGTCATACGAAAGCCCATATATAAAGCATGGAAGACATAAAAATCACCTCCTCGACAAGAGTAGGATTCCTATTCCTCAGATAAAGGATGATTGATTCAAAATGGATTTTGGGTAGACTCCTAAGTCTAAGTGGTCCTCACAAAGGAAAAATGAAAGTCCAATGAAGTTCTTGGAAATAGCCCCATTGCAAAGATCTTTTTCTTCTCAATCTACTACAGCTTGAATGGGCTAAAATGGACTTAGGATGCAGAAGTTATCGCATGCAGAAGATGCCCAGTTTCTTTGAAAAAAGAGGCAAAAACCCTAAAAATGGAAATAAAAACCCTTAAAAAGGGAAATCGCATCGGAAAAAGGCAAAGGTCGGATTTACGCGAAGGTGGAGGAAACTCTGATCCACCGATCTGATCAATCAGATCAGAGGCAGAAAGATATGTGATATCAGGATCTGGATTTGTTGATCGCTGGTCACGCGACCATCGATTGTCGATGATTGGATCAGCGAATCGACATCGGCGATACACAGAACCCCGAGTCGAGTGACATTGCGATCGACGATATCGGTGATCGGTGATTGACGACCCCTGATGCTGATACAGGGGTCGGACCTGATAAAATTATAAACAATATTTGATAATATTTCAAGTCCAGAAAGGGATTTTTCAATGTAAATCACATTTTCGTTAAATGAATGAAAAACCAAAGAAATGCAAATAAAGCGATGAAACCGAACCCAAAAGGGTTTGTTAATGCAAATATATATTATTTCAAGTCCAATATGAGTAAGATTTTCATGTTTTAATGTATTTTTAAATACAAAGGGAAATCACGATACAAGCAGGATTTCAAGAAGACCGAAGGTGGTAAGTGGTTTTGGTCAGGCTCTGCCGAAGCCCATACACTGGATACCATGTGTCTAGGCCCTGGAGAGAAAAAACCACCCTTTTCGAGTGGTTAACCCCCATATGAACGAGCCGCTCGAAATGAACCTCAGCCATTGGATCCAGATCTCCCAGATCAACGGTGGGGATGTGATAAGCGACATAAAGGCAGACCTGATAGGGTTATAGAGCGGATTTAAGGGATTTTCAAGTCCGATAAAAGGAATTTATGTGGATTTTTTAGCATTTTCGGTGTATTGCTCTGTGTAAACAGAGAAATGATATCTTCGGGATTTCAACATGCTAGTGGCCTTTTCTGTTACAAAATAGGTGGCCACCATACCTTGGGACGTTATCAATGATTGTTAAATGCTCCAAAAGGAAGAGGAAGGGATAGTGAGTAGGAGCCAAAGAGCCCAAGAATTGAAACGAATAGACAAGCGCCGATAGGCTTAAAAGTTCATTGAATGACAGACAGAAGGGGTTGTTGAGTATGAGTGCATGATTGGGAGGCATAAGCAGGTAGCGCAGAGAGCTGAAGGGGCGAGAAAGCCTGAGAGTGCAATTGACAGGCAAGAAAGTTGCAGAAAGGTCGCTGGAAGGTTGTTGAGGATTGTGTGGAGGTCAAGCAAATCACAGAGGCATGCAGGGGCTGATAGAGAGAGCTCAAGATATCCAGAGCTGAAGAGCCAGAGCCAGAGCCAAAGCCTAGAGCCAGAAAGCTGAGAGCTTCAAGAGCCAGGGAATAAGATGGTGTTTTGAACACATTGTTGTTGTGTAAAAAAGTGGAGTTGAGCTAAGATCTTATAAAAGGACTTTTCCATAATCCCAGAGAGCCTAGTCGAATTGACTAGAGCTCAAGGAGATGTAGCCCAAGAGTTTTGGGTGAACTCCAAATTAATTTGTTGTCTTATGTGTTTGTTTTACTGCTGCATTATTTAATATTATATGTATCTATATATCAGTTTAAGCACATCAACTTACAACACAAAAATAGATTCTAAAGCATATAATCAATTAAAAACAAATATTAGCATACACCTATTTTCAATAATTTTTAATTCAACATTGGTTAATCAATAAGACTTGGGAATATTTAAAGCTTTGGAAGTGGGAGAGGTTCTTGTAAGTTAGACAAGAAGCCTAAGTGAACCCATTTTTAGATCAGGTGGTATTGGGGCATAAGTTTGATTGACCTCACCTTCAAATAAGGTTATATCAAAATGCTTGATTGAAAGAGCAAATATTTCTCATCTGAAAGGTGTTTAAATAGTCAGAGGTTTATTGTATGCTTGTTATAGACTAACTATTTTATAAGTTTGCAAAGGTGAAGGGAAATTTGTTGGTAGCTCAGTCCTAGAAGGACAAGAAGGAAGAAGGGCTGAAGGCATTCTTCTATTCCCAAGGACCTCAAAGCAATCCTTGAAGCGTAAGAGGTTTGTTTCAAAAGGTTGCTTAATAAAGCACTTTATTAATCTTGTTTGAAGTTCTTTTATTCATTAGTATAATGACAACTTATACAAGTGAATCCTCAAATTCCTCCTTCATCACATGACTCTATGATGGAGACTTGAAGCAAGACTTGTTCATCATGATGGACAAGGTGAGAGAAATGTATGAGGATGGAAGGAAGAGCAACATACTTAGAGAGCAGTTGAATTCCATGAAGGAAGAGAAGCAGTTGCTTTCTGACATACTGCAGGAAATGGAGAGGCAACTTCATATTGCAAATATGAACCTGAAGAGGATGCATGAGTTGGAGTCATAGCTCTTTGTTGCCAAATAAGCCTTGGTTAAGTATCAGCTTGAAGAAGAGGTAAGCCATTCCAGTTTTTCTTCGAATTCTTCTGAGAATGCTTATATTGGTTCTTTTGAAAAACATACTAGAGGCATAGGTTCCAAGATAATGTCCAAGATGGGCTATGAAGGAAAAGGCTTGGGAAAGCATGCACAGGGTATTGTTGAACCAATAATGGTTGAGGAAAGGCCTAAGTACTTTGGTCTTGGCTATGGGTAGTCATATGGAGAGAGTTTCAAACCTGCCATGAAGGCCATTGAAATAGCCCCAAGAAGGAGTTGCATTGCAGAGTATGAAGATTGTATTTAGAAGGAATGCAATGGCTTGAAACATCATTTGCAGGATGCAAGTGTTCAGAAGCACACACTTGAACCAGAGAGTTATGGAAACTCTGAAATCCTTGAAGAGATTGATGGTATTCCAAAAGGAGCCACTTCTTCTTTGAAGTGCTTAAGTGGAAGTTGAAGGATGAAATGCATGCATAAGCATGATGTGCATGACACAGGGATGTTGATGTTTTCCTTGTATTTGAACATGTATGTGTAATTAACTTGAAGGGTTGATTGCTTTGTTGTAAACATGCATATAATGCAATATTAACATGGAAAAAGTTGATTGGTTTCCAAGATGGAGGTAATAATGAAGTGTTTCATCTTTTGAAAAAGAGTCCAAATGGTCTTTTTCTACATGCTTGACTTCAAGGGTCATTTGGTTAAAGGCATGTTTTGTAGGCTTGTTACCTAGTCCACCATTTGTATGCAGATGTAAGGCATGGAGGTGTTCACAAGATGTGGAATCTGTTTCTTTTGTTGAAAAAAGGAGTTAGACCATCCAGTTGTTGTTTGTATTTCTGTTGTTGTTAACAGTTGTTGTTGACAACTTGTCAAACAGGTACAAATGAAAGTTTTGTGAAACAAATGTACTTCAAATTTGCTTGAGCCACCTTGGATTAGTGATCAAGGAAAAAGAGTTTAGACTGCCTTCTATGACCATTCCAACAGAAGTTCTGCATGAAGGCAAGAAGGAAGACAGTTAATCCTAGGAGAACCAACACATCCAGAAAGGAAAGTGGTCAGAGACTTTGGTCTAGGGGCATTATGCAAGGCAAATGTATGGAGGCTGACAAAAGAGGGTGTTGTTACTTTCATTTACTACTCAGATCAGTATATCAGTATTTTGGAGACAAAAAGTTCTTTTAGTGGGAAGGCGTGATCCAAAATGGATTTTGGGTAGACTCCTAAGTCTAAGTGGTTCTCATAGAGGAAAAATTAAAGTCCAAGGAAGTTCCTGGAATAGCCCCATTGTAAAGATCTTTTTCTTCTCAATCTATTGTAGTTTGAATGGGCTAAAATGGAATTAGGATGAAAAAGTTATTGCATGCAGGAGATGTCCAATTTCTTTGAAAAAAGAGGCAAAGACCCCTAAAAATGGCAAAACAAAACCCTTAAAAAGGGAAATCGCATTGGAAAAAGGTAAAGGCTAGATTTATGCGAAGGCAGAGGAAACTCTGATCTGTCGATCCGATCGATCGGATAGGAGGCAGAAAGATATGTAATATCGGGACCTGGATCTGTCGATTGTCGATCACTGATGATTGGATCGGTAAATCAGCGTCGACAATAAACAGAACCCCCCGCCGAGCGACATTGTGATCGCCGATATCGGCAATCAGCGATCGATGATGCTCAATGCTGATAAAAGTGTCAGACCCGATAAAATTATAAACGATATTTGATAATATTTCAAGTCTGGAAAAATGGCCTTTTCAATGTAAATCACATTTTCGTTAAATGAACGAAAAACCAAAGAAATGCAAATAAAATGATGAAACCAGACCCGAAAGGGTTCATTAATGCAAATATATATTATTTCAAGTATGATATGAGTGATATTTTCATGTTTTAATGTATTTTTAAATACAAAGGGAAATCACGATACAAGAAGGATTTTGGGCGGACCGAAGGCCATAAGTGGTTTTTTTGGGCTCCGCCCAAGCCCATACACTAGATGCCACGTTTCCAAGCCCTGGAGAGAGAAAACCACCCTTTTCGAGTGGTTAACCCTAGTACAAATGAGCCACCTGAAATGAACCTCAACCGTTGGATCCAGATCTCCCAGATCAATGGTGGAGATGCGATAAGCAACATAAAGGTGGACCCGATAGGGTTATAGAGAAGATTTAAGGGATTTTCAAGTCCAATAAAAGGCATTTATGTAGAATTTTCAGCATTTCTGGTGTATTTCTCTATGTAAGCAGAGAAATTATATCTTTGGGATTTCAACCCGTCAGTGGCCTTTTCCATTGCAAAACAGGTGGCCACCATACATTGGGATGTTAGCAATGATTGTTAAACTCTCCAAAAGGAAGATGAAGGGACAACGACCGGGAGCCAGAGAGCTCGAGAACTGAAATGAATAGACAAGCGCCGATAGGCTTAAAAATTCATTCAATGATAGAGACAGAATGGGTTTTTGAGTCTGAGAGCACGATTGAGAGGCATAAGCAAGCAGTGCAAAGAGCTAAAGGGGCGAGAAAGCTTGAGAGTGCGATTGACAGGCAGAAAAGTTGTAGAAAGGTCACTGGAAGGTTGTGTAGGATCGCTTGGAGGTCAAGCCGATCATAAACTGACACAGGGGCTAAGAGAGAGAGCTCAAGATAGCGAGAGCCAGAGCCTAGAACCAGAAATCCAATAGCTTCAAAAGCTAGGGGATAAGATGGTGTTTTGAACCCATTGTTTTTGTGTAAAACAATGGAGTTGAGCTAAGAGCTTGTAAAAGGACTTTGCCATCATCCCAGAGAGCCTAGTCGAATTGACTAGAGCTCAAGGAGATGTAGCCCAAGTGTTTGGATGAACTCCACATTAATTTGCTGTATTATGTGTTTGTTTTACTGTTGCATTATTTACTTATATATCATTTATATATCAGTTTAAGCACATCAACTTACAACACAATAAAAGATTCTAAAGCATATAATCATTTAAAAACAAATACCATCATACACCTATTTTCAAGCATTTTTAATTCCACGTTGGTTAATCAATAAGACTTGGGAATATTTAAAGCTTTGTAAGTGGGAGAGGTTCTCGTAAGTTAGACAAGAAGCCTAAGTGCCCCATTTTCAGATCAATGATGATGAATCTAATAATAACATGCTCATCAGAAGAGGCCTAGAATTCAGATCTTCAAAAGCCTTGTGAAGGAGGTCAGGAGATCCAATTTTTGTCAGCCAGAAGAGAAGTAGTCAATAATAATGCTCCGACATGTGTCATGAAACACTCCCATTTATAAACCTCCTCGAAATATGACAAGGATGCCTCCTTATCTTGTCATAACAATATTAAGGTATCTTTGGTAGCCACACCTCCAAGAGGTTGGATCAAGGTAGTAAAAAATAAAGGAAAGAAAGGACGCATCAGTGATCAACCCCAAGCTAGGTGATTTCAGTGTTTTTGTTTTTCATTTTTTATATGTGGTATGTACTTTGTTTCATGGTCATCCTTATTTGTTTTTTAGTCTATGGCCACCTTTACATCCGTTCTCCTCATGTACATCTATTTTCTGCAATGAAATATAATGTTTTTTATTTACCAAAAAAAAAAACATCTTATATAGTAGGTAAGAATAATAATAGGTCATTTAATCTAGGAATTTCATAAGAAAAGGTAACAAAATATAGCAACAAGTAGAATCAAGTAAAGTGAAAATAAACAAGAATAAAGAAAAGAAAGAGAGGGAAACAAATAAAAAAGGTCTTCAAGAAGAAAGGTCAGGGACCCAACAACTATTGATTTTCAAATCATTGTCTCTATTTAGAGTACCTGGCCATCTCTCAATCTCGATGGCCTCCTTAAACTCCCTGTGATGGAAGTGATCAATCCTAACAATGACATGGCATATTATATAGATATGTGGTATTTTTTCTTCTCCGCATGCTCAACCAAAGTTGAGGAGTGAGTCCTACAATGCTCAACCAAAATTGAGGAGTGAGTCCTACAATGTCTAATGTCAGCTACATACCCCTGAATCCTCTAATTTGTGGAGTGGCCAGTTTCTCCAATGTAGGGGGTTCCACAAGAAGATGGGATTACATAAATACCATTCATATTTTTAGGGTCCACTGGATCTTTGATGGATCTTAGGGCACTCAAAATAGTTTTCAGGGGCCTAAAGGAGGAAGTGACCTTATGCTTCTCAAGGATCCGAGCAATATTTATGGTGATCCCTTGAATAAATGGAAGACAAACACTGGAAAGTAGATCTCCAAGTTGTTTCCTTATTGTTTGAACTTTCTCACTTCTAAGAAATCCATGATACCTTGGTGCTTATTATAGCCATTATTTTTTAACACTTTAAGAAAATGGGTTTTCTCATTATCCAAGTGAATTTCACCAGAAACCCTTAAAGCACGAGTAGCCAGAGTGTTGAGAACTCCCAATTTTTTAGTTGGATAAAGATGGGAGTTGGCATGAAGATATTTCTCTATTTGAATCTTCTTACGAAAGCCCTGGTGAGAGAAAGAACCATAATCTTTCTTAGATATAAGGATGTCAATAAAAGGAAGGCTAACATTAACCTCTTGTTCCATAATAAACAAGATGGAGTTCGATTGATTGTTAAGACGTTGAAAAAATAGATATAACGTATTCCACCCATGAGGCCAGATGATGAAGATATCATCTACAAACCTCTTCCAAATCTTAAGTCATAATTGCGTTGAGGCTAAAACCTTGGATTCAAAATATTCCAGGAATAAGTTAGCCACTATCAGGGAAATACTTGGAAATAAATAATTAGGAATTCAAACTATTGGACATAATGTTTCATTAATGACAACAAATGGAATTGATGTTAAAGGGGAAGTCTAAGGCATCAGTTGTGTCATTAATGAATCAAATGAAACAATATGATAGCTCGATCCCTTGACAGTCTCTCCTCACATGATGTCAAAGTGGCTTGAAGTTTATTGAGTTTTTGTTAAAATTATGATGCCTCTACAAGACCTTTCCAAAGGTATATTGCACTTGGTCAAACTCTCTCAGATGAGAATATATGTCAGTTTGAATTTGACAATTGTATTGAGGGCAAAAACACCAAAACTTTTAAATGTCAAGCATCTTCAAATCAGATCTATGATGTTGTGGTGAAATCTATAGTAGATAGTGTATGGATGGAATTGCACAGTATTTAATAGGTTAAACATCACACATATTCTAGAAGATCCAAAGGTGGTGAATGAATGGAGGAAGATTTATGGTGATTAAAGCGCGAAATTGTGCTCTAGTTAACGATAGGAATGCCACCACATTGGCATGACACATAAGCAGTGGCCTAGTTATATATTGACACATCATCGTGATGATGTCAGTAGGGTGATGTGGCAATATAGATGGATTCCATATGGTAAGTACATATGGAAGTTTGAGTGACCAATCAAATTGTGTTTAGGTGACATGTGGCATCTCTCACTAGGTTCCATGTGGCATGATGACATCATGCTAACATCATCATGTGGGCGTCCAATCACCCCCTAAGGCTAGGTCATACAACATACAGGGTCAGCCCAAAGTGTCCAAGGGTATTTTCATAAAATTCAAGTCATGATCACATGGAACGGTTATATGGTCAACCCCAAGGCCCAACTGGTGAGTTAATCATATATATATATCTATATATATATATATATATATATATATATATATATAGATATATATATATATATAACTCCATCCCATGCTTTATAGAAATTATATTTGAATTCAAACACAACATTTGGTTCATTGGATCTATGGCTTTGTGAAGGCTCGTTTGTTAGTGACATAACTCATGGTTTGTTGGTTTTGTGGTTTGTGTTGATCTGTTGGCTCTATGGTTTGCGTGGTTAGCTGGCTATGTTGGCTTTGTGGTTGTGTTGGTTCAGTGGCAACATAATTTGTTTGGTTCACCAACTCCATTGGCTTTGTGGTTAGCGTAGTTAGTTAGATCCATTACCTCTATGGTCTACGTGGTTCGTTGGCTATATGGCTTAGTGGTTTGTGTTGGTTCATTGGAAACTTAATTTGCATGGTTCATTGACTCTGTGGTATGGTGGTTTTAGTTGGTTCATTGGCTTTGTGGTTGGAATGATTCACTAGTTGTATGGCTCTGTGATTTTCATTACTTAGTTGGTAACATAACTTGTTTGGTTCACTAGCTCTATGGCTTACGAAGGTATGTGATTCAATTTGGTGGAGGGCTTCATTTTTGTCACATGCATATGTGATGAAAATAATAGTTGTGAGTCACAACATGACATGATGTATCACATAGTCATAATGGTTGTTGGTTTTGGTTTGTATGTAGGAGGTCACAGTTTTGATCCATGGATAGCTCACCTTATTTATTTTTTAAAATAATTTTACTGGTTTTATTGAAACGGTCGATTTGTAGAACTATTAAAGTGTTTTATACAACCATTGAAGGATCATTCTATATAATGTGTCTGGAAATTGATATTATCTTGAAAGACTAATTTTTCATATCATTTTTGGAACGATTTTGAAGCCAAACTGAATTCCAAAAAAGGGGAAATGACCATAATTCAGTTGTGATCTTTCCAGTGGTTATGAAGAGTCATGAAGATGCAATTTTGATGTTGTAAAGATATGTTTTTTGTTCTGAGGATTATGATCAGGTTTCGATATTGATGAATAGGTGTTGTATGTATGATTGAAACAAGATCCGAGAAAGGTGTTATGGTAACATATTCATGAATACATTATTGTGCTGAACATGTAGATGACAAATTGATGAATAAGGTATGACAACATTAAAACTTGATGAATATGTTATTATAGCTTGATGAATACGTTATAATATCTTTATGAATAGGTTGCGAAAATAATGGTATGATCAGATTCTAAAGACTTGTATTGTTTGTGATGCTTGTGAATCCATTATGAAATATTGCGAAAACTGGTCCACAACAGGATGAAGAAGGAGGTGGGTGCCTCCACTGAGGTTGGAGCATCAATCCGGTTGAAGCCTAATGCAAGTTAGTACTTGCACATTTTTTAGGTTAGTACCTCAATTATGTTTTAGCATTTTTCAAGTTTGTGCTTGCACATTTTGGGGGTTGGTGCCTCAATCAAGTTGTAGCCTATTCTAAAATGGTGCTTACACATTTTAGGGGTTGGTTCCTAGATATTTACTTTTGGGGTATGTGCCTTTAGCAGATTGGTGCCCATGAATCTATGTAATCAAATTGAAGAAGACAAAAATATTTTTTGGTATTCTCCTGCAAGGGTTTCCACATAAAAACTAGTGCTCTCATTTATTGATGTGATGATTATTACTAGATGCACAATTTTACTCATTGTCATGATTCATTTTGTTTAATGATGCACTACTATATATTCAGTTATTGATGAAATGGTTTTGAGATGTTGAAATTTCCATTACATTGATTCACCCTCCCCCCCACACCTCTCAGTGTAATATTTAGTTGAACAAAAACCAGAAGAAAATTTATAGGAACATCAGGCCATGTAAACATTTCCCTACTATCCATGACGGGACTCAAAATTGTTGCAGAAGACAGTCAAGATGAACTTTGGTCAAGGATACGATTAAATAACAAGACCAAATTGAAAAGAATAATACATGTTAAATTGTGCCAAGACCCAAGAATAAGAATGTGATTGGAACTAATTGGGTCTTCAAGAATAAGTTGAACGAAGATGGAAAGGTAGTCAAGAATAAATCTAGACTAGTATGTAAAGGGTATGCACAAGTAGAAGTAATTGGCATTGAAGAAACCTTTGAACTAGTTGCCAGACTTGAAGCCATACGATTTTTTTTTGGCTTTTTAAGCTTCAAAAGTTTTTAAGTTTATCTGATGGATGTCAAATCAACATTTCTTAATGAATATTTGCATGAAGAAGTAAATATTGAGTAGCCAAAAGGATTTCAACTATTATAAGACAAAGGCCATGTGTGCAAATTAAAAAAATACCTTTCTGGGTTAAAACAAGTACTTAGGGTCTAGTACTTGAGGGTGGATAAATACTTAGTAGCAAGGTTTTAAGAAATGAATAGAAGATATCAATGTTTATATCAAATTCAAGAATGATAATTTTATGATCATTTTTGTTTATGTTGATGATATAATTTTTGGAAGTGATGTTGATTTCATGAGTAAAAGTTTTGTAGTTGATATGCAGAAGGAATTTGAAAATGCCCGTGGTAGGTGAATTGTCCTTTTTCCTTGGACTATAGATTCATGAATCAGCAAAAGGAATTTTCATTTCATTAATTAAGTATCTTGAAAAAATATTGAAGAAATTTGTCATGGAGAACTGAACACTTGTGAGCACACCCCTGATGACGGGATGTAAACTCAGCAAGGATGATGAATTCTTAGAGGAAGGTAAGAAAATGTACAAGTATGTGATTAGTAGTTTACTTTATATAATAGCCTTAAGACCATAAAGTACACAAGAAATAGGCGTATTGGACAAATTTCAGTCAAATCCAAAGGAGACTCATATGAATGCAATAAAGAGGAATTCTAGGTACCTATAAGGAACCATAGATTTTGGCTTGTGGTATCTAAAAGGTTCATATTTCACTCTCAAATCCTACATAGATTTAGAGTAGGCTAGTAATATTGATGATAGAAAGAGAATCAGTGGGGGGGCCTTCTTTCTAGGAAATTATCTAATCTCTTATATTAGCAAGGAACAAACTTCCATTTCCTTATCCACGGTTGATACAAAGTATAGTGCAACAAAATCATGTTGTACTAAGGTGTAATGGATGAAGTAAGATCTTAAGGATCTTCATGAAAATTGTGATCAATTTGTATCCATTATGTGTGATAACACCAATGCTATTAATATATCTAAAAATCATACTATGCACTCAAAGACCAAACACATTCCCATTAAATATCACTTTATTAGAGAGAATGTTGCTAATATGATTATTAAACTGGAATATATTCCAACAAAGGAGCAAGTTGTAGACAAATTCACCAAACCATTTACCAAATTATATTTGAATATCTTAGAAAAAGCCTTCGAGGGTGATCTTACATCCACAAGGGGAAGAAACCCACTAATTGTACTCATTCAACTCTTTAATTTTCTAACAAAAAGTGTTGTTCTCATGGGAATCATATGCATATCTATGGAGAGATTGCAGATAGGGTAAGAAACCCACTAATTGTCCTCACTCAACTCTTTAATTTTCTAATAATAAGTGTTGTTGTCAAGGGAAGCATATGAAACAATGATGAGATATTTTAGAAAGGGTAAGTCCTTAGGCAAAAGAAAATTTAAACAATCACTATGAAAATTTGCATGGAAAGGAAGAGTTCTAGATAAGGAGAAATACAAGTTCACATGCAGCATCCCTTTTCCATTGATGTCAAAGGGGGAGAATTAAACAAACATAGTGAGAAAAAAAACATAATGAGGAAATCCATTTGATAAAAGGATTTCTTAGTAGTAGTACATCAATGATTGGACTATGTCTAATGTTGACATCAATTCCAAAGGGGGAGATTATTGGAAATGTGTTGTCAGTGATGTCAAAGATTTTTTTTTTTATTGATTACCAAAGGAAGTATTGTGTCACTCTACAATGTCATTGATGTATTCACAAGGAATCTCAAATGGATTCCTTCCATAGATCACATAGTAGAGGACCAAGAAGGAAACTATTGTGTAAACTCAAAACTTTGAATGAAATGGGGAAAACACCAAATTTGTCAAGGCTCACATTTTTTGCAAGCACATCATCAACTAGTGAAGATTAATGACTATGGATCGCTTTGGTTCCCTAAATGTGTTCACCAATTAATGATTAATATTGGTACCATATATGATGGCATCGGGTACCAGGTGAATGTTTAAGTGTTCAAAAGGATGGGGTGATGCTGACATGTAAAATAAGGGTGAAAACTTGAAATTACAATTAAATAATTTTATTTCACAATTTTTTTGTTAATATTATCCATTAATCCTTTATTAAATTAGGATTATATTAATTAAAGGGTCATTAGAAGATACCAAATGGGTTTAACAAGGTTAAGCATACTAGGCACTAGATTATTTGTTTATTGAGTGTTATAGTATGATGTGAGGATAGATTCAATGTGACACAACAATGGTGGGTCCCATACTAGGGCATTGAGCACTGAAGGCTATATTGTATTAATGTTGAAAAGGATAGGTTAGTATCTAGTATGATGTGGAAAAAATATGGTGTGGCATTCCTAGTACGACAACAAGTGGTAGATCTGATGATGTGGCTGCAACAGTGAGTGACACATGGTAGCAAGAAAGGATTTTTTTGGGCTTTGGCAACTGGCATGTGGCAGTGATAGAAAGTGGCATGTGGTAGAGGACATGGAAGATGAAATTGTAGATGACATGGCAGATAATGTGGAAAATGACATGGAAGATGGACCATGTGGCAGATAATGATTGGTCCATAATGGGTTGATGCAAGTTTGATGTGGCAGACCTGGAGGTCTCAGGTCTTGTGTCATGACCAAGCTCAACAAGGTTAGGCTAATGTTATTTTTTTTTGTCTAAAGACCAAAAGGTTGAGGTTACACTCCATGGTCACAAAGATCCAAGGGCTTAGATCTTGGGGCCTTGTATATCCCATATTGAGCCATGTAATATCGAACTCCTTCCAGTATGGAGGATAATCTCGGTATCCGGTAAGGATGATCATGGTTATAGCCTATCAAGGTTCTCCATAGGGGACATGTTTAGTAGTGGTATGAAGTACCAGAGTACCAAAATGAATCATCCTAGAGCACCTATATGTGCGATGTTCCAGTATGACGAGGAAAATTTTGTTGGTAGACAAGAAAGTGTATTGGTCATTAAGTGACAACAATGATACCAAGTATCGGTGTAACACCAAATATGGTATGTCTAGGCATAATGTTAGTTGTCGACATACTGGGAATATGGATATCTAATCATTTTGCAATTGATCCATTTGGAAGTTATTATGTTGGAAATTAAGGATAAGGTTGATGGTTTTTCGCATAATTTCTTGCACACCTCCATGTTGACTCCAAAAAGGCTCAACACCATTATCATCTATGTTGACTTATGACCAAATCACACTTCTATGTTGTGTCATCCCAATCAATAAATTGAATATAAATTCGTCAATATAGAAGTCGTGAAGAGTGGATTTGATTTTCTTTGTAATGATATGAGATATAGATGAAGTGCAAACAAGACTAAATTCTTTGGACTGAACACGAAGAAATCTAAAGATGAAGTATGAAGAAGATGTGTAATCTATGCAACTCATCTAGAATGGAGTGGTAAATTATGTAGTGAATCCTATGATTTAGTAAAAGGTTTTTATATTGGGTGAAAATAACAAGGTTGAGTGCTAAAGTGAAGTTTATTGTTGTAGTAAGTGAGAGGAGCAATGTTTATTCCTTGCAACAAACCATTGTTGTAGTGAAAAAAGTGGGTTGACAGAACTATAAGTATAAAGTAGAGAGAAGTGTGGAGAGTTGTGAAGATTAGAGTTTAATGTTATGTGCACATATGTAAAGTAAAAAGAAAAGAGAAATATACAAATTTGAGAATAACAAAGAATAAGAGAACATATATTCATTATAGATCAAGGGAACGGTGTCTTCTTTAGGTTGGTGCCTGTAAAATCAGGGGATAGGCATGTCCTTCAGGTTGGTTCCTATAATTCGAGGGGGGAATGTGTCCTTCAGGTTGGTGTCTATAAATCAAGGGATGGGTTTCTCCTTTTTATTAGTGTCAGTAAATTGATGTAACAATAGGTTGGTTCCTACAAAAATATTCAAAAAAATAAGTTTTGTGGTTTTCTCCCTTTAAAGGTTTCCACATACATCTAGAGTTCTCATGTGTTTCTTATGTGATTGATGTTTTGAATTGTTTATAAATTGATAAATTGATTATTATAATGATTCAATCTCCCCCCCCCCGGCTCATTATAGTCATAATTCCAACATACTTTTACTTCTTTTTTGGGCTCATTAAACCTAAACAAAATGACATTATCTGGCTTACTTGTCTTCTTTTTGAGGCTCATTAAAATATGAAGGAGATATTAGAAAAAGATGAAAGGAAAGGAAAAAAATTTAGTCATATATCATTCAAAAATTGTTATGTCAGTAGATCTTCCCTTGAACATGTCACCTACTTTCATTGACATCTTACAGATGGGTTTTAGCTTAACTAGGAGTCATATCGTACATTTGAGTCTTTTTAATCCTCTAATTGATTACTCTTCCAGGAACTTCAATGCCTATTACATTATTGCATGATATCATGTGGTGCTCATTAATCATTTTTTCTAAGTCACTTGTGTTTCATGCCACTATATGTTTGAGGGAAGTCTAAACCCTTGTAGACTATCTACAGTCCTTGTTAACCTTTTGTGACATCCATCCCTATATTAGTTGTACTTGGTGACTTCATCTATTCATATCATCTCTTAATCTATTCTATGTTGATTGATGGGGGATACATTAAGGCCCTCCTTCAATGGATATTCTCATATTGACATTAACTCATTATTCGAGAGATAGGTTGATCAGGTGCTCAAAATTATGCTCAAAAATCAAAATTATTAGAATGGTTTGGAACCTAAATGACCACGTATTCCTCATCATCCTGAATCCATCACAACTCATTTCGCGCAAAACAAACACCATATGCTCCTAGAAGTGTGATTTGTTCACTTTGTCAAACAAGTAAAAATTTTGTAGGTGGCTGACAGGGATGCTGAATCGACATCTGTACCACCTAGGTGGCAAAGGGAATATTCTCAAAATATTTAGTTGAGTTGGTGATGTTTGATTGGTCCATGTGTTTTGGGTTTTGGCCAATAAGGAGGTGACACGTGGCTAAGTCAGAGGCCGCCACGTGTCCTCCTATTGACCATTTTTGTTTGGCAGACAAGGTGGAGGTTGGGCTTCACCTTGAGACCTCCCACACAACAGACTAATGCCTTATCACTTCACCTAAACATTGTTACTTAACATATAACGATTCTGGGTGCGATTTAAACTTTACTGCCGCAAAGGTTGGGGGGCAGGTAGACTTAACCACCCCCCATGTGAACACATTACCATTAAGCCGCAACATTTGTTTTCACTGCCAAGGTCACTGCCACCACTGACCGCCATACCACTTTTATGTGAACATGCCAAGCTAAACCATTAACGGTTATTGTGATTGCTAGAGAGAGGGGACTAGCGTCGGGGTTAGTCCCTGGCTGCATGACCCCCATACAACCCAAATTTTTATTCTAAGGACTCAGAGACAAATTAACGGTCTTATAAATCCACTCGAAATCTAGGGAATTTGTTGCTCCAATAGTGGAAAAGGGGTGAATTCGTAGGATGATGTCAGATTTGGTGCAAATTGTAGAGCGAATACTAGAGAAACTAGGAGAGGTCATAACTTCTCTCGTTTTCAACCAAATTGGATGAAAAAAGAGGCTAGGTAGCCATTTTTGGACATTCTGGCCTCATTGGAGTAGGTTTCATAAGCATTTGAGCATTGTAAACACATATTATTACACTTTTGAGCATAATATAGAGGCCCAAGCCATTGGAAACTGGACCAAGGAGACATAGACCAAGGGGGGTTGAAATCCTTCATCATGTTCCTGTTGTGATGTGTTTTTGGTGATGTTCTATACATTTTTATGTTGCTATTTAATCTCTTATTTATGTTAAATTTTTCTCATAAAATTAACATAAAAACTCATTTTACACTTGCAAAACTTATGAATACTTAAGCACAATGAAAACATTTTGTTTCTAATATGAGGAGGAGCTTAGCACAACAATCTAATATTCTAAATCAAATCATTTTGATATCATAGCACTAGGTTTGCTTTGTGAAAGAAGGATTTAACTGTTTGCAAGTTTATGTCATGCTTGCAAGGTTAAAACTCAAAAGAGGATAAGGGAAGATGGTTGGAAGCCCTAAAGTTGGGTCAAGGGGAAGGAGAGCAAGTTTGCCACAATATCCAACACCATTTCATCCTCAAGTTGTAGTTGAGAGTCCAAAGAGAATGTCTCATGAAGGAGAACCTACAAACATGATAGAAGAAGAGAATACCTTTAGAAAGGCTTTCTTTGATATGACAGAGATGGTGAAGGTCCTCTATGAAGAGAGGAATACTAGGCTACAAGGGGAAGTTTCAAACCTCCCAAAGGATAAGTTTATTCAGGAGGAGGTAATCGAAATGGAGACAAACATCCACCCTCTCCACCATATTCTTCATCTTATTCTTCATAAGCATCTTCACCCTCTTCCACTAACACAACCCTTACTCACACTCATCATCATACTTCAAAAAGAACTAGCAAATCAACTTTTTTAAAACTTGGTGTTAAATTTGAGTTTCCCATGTATAATGGTGAAGTGAATGCAAAGAGGCTTGATAATTGGATTCAATAGTTGGAGGTATATTGAAAAATTCATAACCTTCAAGAGGATGACATAAATATTGAGTTAGCTTCCTTGAGAATGGAGGGTGTAGCACTAGTATGGTGGGAATAAAAGACCCAAAAGGAGATTAAAAGAATGGTATATCTCAATTTCTTGGATTGATTTCATTGTTACAATCAAAAGACAATTCTACCCTCTAGCTTATATGCAGAAATCCATTATGAATTGGAATAACTTTAGATAACTTAAAGTTCAAAATGTGCAAGATTACACCCAAGAATTCAGAAAAAGGTATTTAATGTTAGGTGTAGATTTTCAATCACAGGACATGTTGCTAAAGTACATAGGGGGTTTACATAGTTACCTTAGGCATACTATCTTACTGTTTAATCCCAATAATCTAGATGATGTGTGTGTGTGCAAGCCACTCATCTCAAATCAAGAGGGAAAAACACTCCAGAAGAAGGTAGTAAAAAGCCATTTAAGAGTAAAGGAAAAGAAAAGGGTTTCTAATGGAAGGGAAAGGAAAATGCATCTATCAAAAAAGAAGGAGAGAAATTAACATGCAAAAATTGTTCCAGAGAGGGTCACGATGAAGCTCATTATTGTAAGCTTCATCCTAAAATGAAACCAAAAAGATACAACAACAAGGGAAAACAAAAGACAACTGCAACCACTAAATAGGATTTGGGATTTGATTCAGGTGATGAAACTAAAATCACAGCCATGGATATAAAAGGAAAAGAATCCATTGCTAGCACTATTTCTTCAAATCACAATATGAAACTCCAAATGAAAAGAGGAGAATAAAACTTTTTCACATAAGGGTGATCTCAAAACATAAAAAGATTGATACACTTTTTGATAGTGGCTCTCAAGCCAATCTTATCTCTGAAAACATTATCAAAAGTTTAAACTTGGAAACCATTCCACATCATAAACCATATCCACTTAGATGGGTGTGTGACAATGCACAATTGCAGGTTACTAGAAAGTGTAAAATAAAATTCTCCATTACTGAAAATTTCATAGATGAAGTAGAGCTTGATGTTGTGCCATTAGATATATGTGGCATAGTTTTAGGCAGCCTGTACCTTTATGACATAAAATATATCTTCCATAGACATGAAAACAAATATCATTTCTTCAAATATGGAGTAGAATATATTGTAAGAGGTCATAGCAAGACATTAAATCTTTCACTTGCTAATGCGGTGCAGATGAAAAGACTAGTGAATTCAAGCAAGAATTTTGTGCTTCCAATGATCAAACCCAAGAAAGATGTTGATAATGAAGCTTTTAAAGGTTGTGATTCAAAATTGAAATCTGAATTGGTTGATGTAGTTAACCAATATGATGAGATGTTTCAAGGACCAAAAGGATTACCTCCCAAGAGAGGAATCCAACATGAGATACAGTTGCAGCAAGATAGTCCTCTTCCTAACATTGGCATGTACAGGATGTCAGTGAAGGAAAGTACAAAAATTAAGAAACAAATTCAAGAGTTTTTGAATAAATGCATCATCAGGTCATCCTCCTCACCATGTGGTTCATATGTTGTCTTGGTGCCAAAGAAGGTTGGAACATGGTGCATGTGTGTGGACTTGTGCATTGAACAAAATTACGGTAAAGAATTGTTACCCACTGCCTAGAATAAATGATTTAATTGATCAATTGAAAGATGCAAAGTATTTTACTAAGTTTGACTTAAGGAGTGGCTACCATCAAATTAGAATAGTTGAATGAGACATTTGAAAGACAACATTCAAAACAAAACAAGGTTTATTTGAATGGCTAGTTATGTCTTTTGGTTTATGTAATGCTCTTGTTACATTCATGTGTGTGATGAATGATGTGTTGAGGCCATTTCTTGATGAGTTTGTTATAGTATACTTCGATGACATCTTAATTTTCATTAAATCTCGTGATGAACATGTCCTACATGTAAGAAAAGTATGTGTTGTCTTGAAAAAAGAACACTTGTATCTTAATATGTCAAAATGTGAGTTTGAAAAACTTCTTTAGTTTATTTGGGTGATATTGTTGGAGGAGGGAGTTGAAAATAGATTCCTCCAAGGTTGATGTCATTTTGAATTGGCCAAGGCCCAAGGTAGTTGCTGAGGTAAGAATTTTTTGGGAGCAACCCAATATCGGAGGAAATTAATTGCTATTTTTTCTCTTATAGCAACTCCTTTGCATGATTTGACAAGTGTGAAAAAGGTTTTTCATTGGGGAGGAAAACAACAAAAGGCCTTTGATGCATTGAAGGAAAAGATTAGTTCAGCTCCAGTACTTGCACTTCCAGACTTGAGACAATCATTTGAGATTCATACTAACACTAGTGACTACACCATGGGTGTAGTCCTCATGCAACATAGTAAGCTTATCTGTTTTCATTCAGAAACTTTCAAAATGGTGCACTGATTAACTATCCTACATATGACAAGTAATTGTATGCATTGGTGCAAAGTGTGAAAAAGTGGAAGCACTACTTGATGGGTAAGGAAACAATCATTCACATTGATCATCAACCATTGCAATACTTGCAATCTCAATCAAAGTTGCAACAGTCAAGGAACTTCTGATGGATGGGTTTTCTTCAACAATTCCACTCAGTAATTAGGTATAAGAAAGGTATCTATAATAAAGTTGTTGATATGATTTCTAGGCCTATTGTTAGTGAAACTATTTTACTCAAGTATAATTGTGTTTTACATGAAAGTGATATTGAGCAATATGCATTAGATAATGACTTTCAAGATGTTTATGCAAGCTTGAGTGAAGGTAACCAAGTAGAGGAATTGGATTATCATTTACATGATAACTTGTTGTACCATCTTAGCAAGCCTTCTATTCCATAGGGAAAAAGAATTAACATCATAAGAGATGAACATACTTCTCTTATTAATGGTGATTTCAGTGTAATTAAGATGATGGCACATCTACAGAGGTATTTTTATTGGCCTCGTATTCTTGAAAGTGTGTCTCGTTTTATTAAGGGATGTTCATTATGTGCAATCAGTAAGCCTATCAATAGGAAGTTTGGATTGTACACGCCACTTTTGGTTCTTTCATGACCGTGGGAGAGTGTTCCAATGGATTTTGTAGGAGGTCTTCCATTGTCAAAAAGAGGTCATTATTATTTGTATGTAGTTGTGGATACGTTCAACAAAATGTGTATTTTGATTCCATGTAAAAAGCAAGTCACAACTAAACAAACTACTCAGTTATTCTTTCAGAATGTGTGGGTACATTTTGGATTGCTCACATCCATTGTTAGTGATCAAGATTCTCTCTTTGTTGGGAATTTTCATTCAATCTTGTGTGGATTCATGGACACCAAACTAAAAAAGAGTACAACTTTTCATGCACAAACAGATGGTCAAACTGAGGTGGTGAACATAAAAATGATACATCTTCTTTGTGGGTATTGCAGCAAGCATCCTAAGTTGTGGGATGAAAATTTGCACTATATTTAGCACGCTTACAATAGGGTCAAGCACTCTTCAACTCAAACATCACCATTTGAGGCATGTTTGGGATACTTGCCTAAACCTTCTTCAGAATTTATTTTTGGCAAAGATGTTGCTATTGATGGTCATAGTGACATAGACAAAGAAATAAAGTTCATTGAACAAATCTAGTTGGTACACCAAAAGGTTCAAGAACAACTTGAAGAGAGCCAAGGAAAGTACAAAGCAATGCACAAAAAGCATCGTGAAGATCACAAGTTCAAAGTTGGTGATGAATTTTGGCTTCACATTAACAAAGAAAGGCTCCAAGGAGAAGGTAAAAATCTAAAACCAATTATATATGGTCCATTCATAATTTTGGAAAATATTGGTAACAATGCCTTTAGGATGGATTTGCCTTCATATATGAAAATTTATGTTGTTGTTAATCTTGAGAATTTAAGGTTGTATGAGCCTCCTTTGATTGAATATCAAGGAGAGAATGTTAAAATTCCATATATTGAATACTTTTCTCCAGAATTCCTTGATGAGCTTCAACAAGACACTATACTTGACAGAAGAACAAGGACATCAAAAAGGGGAAGTGTCGATTATCTTCGAGTGGAGCTCAAGGGTACAAATCCTTCAAAATCCAAATGAATAGAGATTAGAAAGGTGAGGGAACTATACCCTCACTTGATGGACAATTGAAATTGATATTTTGGGGTCCAAAAGGCTTCTACTGGGGAGGAGGATCAGGTACTCAAAATTATGCTCAAAAATCAAAGTTGTCAGAAACTCGTTTCCCGTGAAATGGACAACGTATGCTCCCAGAAACATGATATGTTCACTTTGTCAAATAGGTAAAATTTTGTAGGTGGATGATAGGGATGCTCACAGGGCATCTGTACCTCCTAGGTGGCAAGGGGAATATTCTCGAAATATTCTTAGAATATTTTGTTGAGTTGGCGATGTTTGATTGGTCCATGTGTTTTGGGTTTGGGCCAATAAGGAGGTGACATGTGGCTAAGTTGGAGGTCGCCACATGTCCTCCGATTCACTGTTTAAAATTTTGTTTGGCGCACAGAGTGGAGGTCAGGCTCGACCCTGCGACCTCCCACACAACATACAAACACCTTAGCACTTTGCCTTCACATTGTGACTTAACATATAATGGTTTTGGGTGCAACTTAAACTTTACCACCACAAAGGTTGGGGGGCGGGTGGACTTAAATGCCCCCCATGTGAACACATTATTGTCAAGCCGCAGCATTTGTTGTGACCACTAGGGTCACTGCTGACTATCAAACCACCGTTATGTGAGCATACCAAGCTAAACCATTAACAGTTATCGCGGTCACCGGAGAGAGGGAGCAGCGCGAGGGGCTAGCCCCTGTGCGCATGGCCCCTTATGACCTAGATTTTGGTTCTACCACCTCAGAAGAAAAATTAACAGTCCTATAAATCCACCCGAAATCTAGGGAATTTGTTTCCCTATTTGCAAAAAAGGGGCGAATTTGTAGGATGATGCCGGATTTGGTGCAAATTGTAGAGCGAATAATGGAGAAACTAAGAGAGGTCATAACTTTTCTAGTTTTCGACCAAATTGGATTCAAAAAGAGGCTAGGTAGCCATTTTTGGACATTCTGGACTCATTGGAGTAGGTTGCAGAAGCATTTGAGCATTGTAAACACATATTTTTACACTTTTGAGCATAATATAGAGGCCCAAGCCATTGGAAGCTTCACCAAGGAGATGTAGCCCAGGAGGGGTGAACTCCTTCATCATGTCCCTATTGTGATGTGTTTTTGGTGATGTTCTATACATTTTTATGTTGCTATTCACTCTCTTATTTATGTTAAAATTGCTCATAAAATTAACATAAAAATGCATTTTACACTTGCAAACCTCATGAATCCTTAAGCACAATGAAAGAATTTTGTTTCTAATATGAGGAGGATCTTAGCACAACAATCTAATATTATAAATCAGATCATAGGTATAGGAACCAATAGTACCTTGGAGCTTGCAATCCTTAGTGGGAGGCTTCCTTGCAATCAATAGTGGATTTACCTCATTGACTCTTGATCATTTGAATCCATAATTGTTTGACATAAACTCATTTATTAACACCCAGTGGATTTTTATAGATACTTTTGGGTCCATTTTATGTTGGGTTGTGTTATATTCTTTCCATGACTAGCCCATGTTGAAGGGGGGTAGAGCCCCCACTTGTTGTGCCTATTGCATAGCAGGGGGGTCATAGGGGGTTTAAGGGGTGTAGGTAACCCCCTCTCTATGGGGTTCGGGGCAGCACCCCAGAAAAGTTTGTCTTTTGGACCCTATATTAGGTTGGGCAGACCTACCTATGGTTTTGTGCATGATTTTCGCACATGGTTTTGGACTCGATGGTTTTCGGTCCATGGTAATGGATGCTTCGGCATGTATAAATATGTATTGTAACATCAAAAGGAACATAATGAAAAATCAAGCTAGTAGTCCTGGTTTTGGGACCCAGGGGAAAAACTCTGTGTATATGTGTTTTATGTGTTATGCTCTCACATTTTATATTTTTCGTGTTTTAGAATTCATATGCAAGAATTTTTGTACATGGTTAAAACCTACATTTGGTATCAAAGTTGTTTTGGCTTCAAGGGGATGCCTATGTTGCTGAGGGGTTTCGCTCGGGCAGTGGTAGACCTTGTTCAGTAGGATATCTGCGAGATCGATTCTAGTGGTGAAAGAACATGGCATGTAATGGAAATATAGAGATCAAGAAATTTAATGGTCAGAGTTTTGAGTTGTGTAAACTCAAGATGGAGGATCTGTTGGTGGATAAAGATCAGTGGATGGTAGTAGATCCGGGTACTAAACTAATGGGAGTGTCCGATGAAGAATGGAAGAAGTTGGATTGGAAGGCAAAGAGCACAATATGATTGTGTGTCTCGGATTTAGTATTGATGAATGTATTAGGGGAAGCTACGGAGAAGGCTTTGTGGGACAAGTTAAGGACTTTGTACCAATCTATGTCTCTGGTGAATAAACTGTTCCTATGGAGAAAGTTGTATAACCTGAGGATGAAAGATGGAGACTCAGTGACAGAGCATCTAAATGCATTTAATAATGTTGTAAGTTAGTTATTATCTTTTGATATTAAAATTTCAGATGAAGATAAGTGCATCAGTTTGTTGTCTTCTCTACCAGATTTGTGGGATAGTCTAGTTATTGCAATATGTAGCAAAACAACTACCATGCAGTTTGATGAAATAGTCTCATCGTTGTTAACGGAGGAGATGACATGGAAAAATATGGAGAACCAGAATGGTGATGCCTTGTCTGTACGAGGATGGTCCCAGAACAGAAACAAAAATAAGTCATCGAGTGGGAGATCAAAATCTGCTAGAAAACCTTTAAAGGTGGTGTGTTGGAAATGTGGAAAGGAAGGGCACTACAAAAGAGACTATAAATCTAAAGCTCCTAATAAAGGAAAGGGATCTGATGATGCTCCTTCTGCAGAGGCAAAAACCACCTCAGATGACAGTGGGGATGTGTACATGGCTTCTTCAAGTACACATGTAGATCATGAGGCATGGTTAATTGACTCAAGTGCATCCTTTCACTTCACTCCCCATAGAGAGTGGTTCTGCGAGTATGAGAAATATGATGGTAGTGATGTCTTCTTAGGGGATGATAAGAAGGCTAGAATTGTTATTCATGGAAAAGTAAAGTTGATGTTACAAGGTGAAAGGGTTAGAACACTTCCGAGTGTTCTACATATTCCTGGATTGGCGAGAAATTTGATTTCTATAAGAAAGTTAGATGATGCAGGTGTAAAAACAATGTTCAAGAAGGATACCTGCAAGATGGTTCAGGGAGCACTGGTATTGATGTGAGGATTTTGGATTGGAACTCTGTACAAGATAAAAGGTAGCACTGTTATTGATGGGTGCAACAACTCAATGGTTCTTAAAAGTGGAGCAGAAAATCTAGTGGTATTTGGAGAGAAGACCATGCTGTGGCATCAAAGGCTTGGACATATTGGAGAGAAGGGACTTCGAATACTACATGGTAAAGGTATGGTAGAAGGTATGAGTAATAGCTCTCTGGATTTTTATTTCAGTGAAAATTGTGTATATGGGAAGCAAAATCAGGTTAGTTTCCCCTCTCGTGGAAAGAAGGCGAAACAAATATTAGAACTTGTGCACAGTGATGTGTTTGGACCTGTGAAGGTTCCATCACTAGGTAAGTCTGTGTACTATGTATCATTTATAGATGACTTCTTAAGGAATACATGGATATATTTCCTTAAGAAGAAATCTAAATTCTTTGATAGGTTTAAAGAATTTAAGGCTTTGGTGGAAAACTAGACAGAGAAGAAGATAAAGGTGTTGAGGATAGATAACGGTGGAGAGTTTTGCAGTAAGGAATTTAAAGAATTTTGTAAGAAGTGTGGTATAGCACGGCAGAAGACTACTCCATACGCACCTAAGAAAAATGGAGTTTCAGAAATAATGAACAAGACGTTGATGGGAAGGGCAAGAAGCATGCTTAGTGGTGTCGAGTTAGGATAGGATTTCTGGGCAGAGGCGGTGGAGACAGCATGTTACCTGGTCAATAGATCACCTTCATTAGCATTAGAGGATAATACTCCACAAAAGGTATGGACTGGTAAGAAACCCTGTATTTCACATCTGAGGGTATTTAGATGTGATGCATATGTACATGTTCCAAAGGAGAAACAGACCAAGTTGGATAGTAAATCTGAAAATTGCATCTTTATTGGGTAAAATGATGGTTTAAAGGGTTGTAAGCTTTGGAACCCAGTAACAAGGAAGGTTGTGTAGAACTGAGATGTGGTGTTCAGAGAGGTAAAAGATGTTATTAAACATGAAGTCCAATGAAAGGAACCTAAGAAGATAGAGCTTGAGCTTAAGGAGGAAGAATCTGACTCTACAACATAGGAGGAATCAGAAGATGAAGAGCCACAAACTCTGGGTGTGAGAAGATCACTTTGAGAGAGAAGGCAGCCATAAAGGTATACTCCATTTGCTTTCTGCTCAATTTTTTCTTTATCTATTACTGACGATAATCCTAGAACTATGAAGGAAGCAATAGATTCAGAGGATGGCAAACTCTGGAAAGAGGCCATGGTTAATGAAATGACATCTTTACACAAAAATGAGGCTTGGGATCTGGTGGAGTTACCGGCTAGAAGGAAAACCATTGGCAACAAATGGGTGTTCAAGAAGAAGACAAATGTAGAAGGAAAGGTGGAGAAATACAAATCTCAGTTGGTAGCAAAAGGTTATTCCCAAGTGCCGGGAATTAATTTTGGTGATATTTTTTCTCCTGTTGCCAAGGTAACTTCTATTAGATTACTTTTAATTGTTGTTGTTGCTTTTGATTTTGAGGTAGAACAGATGGATGTGAAGACAAAATTTCTTCATGGGGATATAGAAGAGGAAATATACATGAAGCAACCTGAAGGTTTTGTGGTGAAGGGTAAGAAAGAATTGGTATGCAAGTTAAAGAAGTCTTTGTATGGGTTAAAACAGTCACCAAGGATGTGGTATCAAAATTTGATACATTTATATAGGGACTTGACTTCACCAGAAGAAAAACATATCACTGTGTGTAGTTTAAATTAATTGGTGACCGTGTTATTTATCCGGTCTTGTACGTGGATGATATGTTGCTGGTTTGAAATGAAAAAGAAATTATCCAGGATTTGAAGACCCAATTGTCCTTCGAATTCGACATGAAAGATCTTGGTGTTGCAAACTATATTTTGGGCATGGAAATTAAAAGATATCATGCAAAGAGGAAGCTCTGGTTAAACCAAAGGAAGTATGTGGAGATAATACTACAGAGGTTTAATATGCAAGATAGTAAACCGGTGAAGTTTCCTATTCTTGTAGGTGTGAAGTTATCTGCTGAACAGTGTCCCAAGGCACAAGAAGAGGAAGAGGACATGTCCCGTGTTCCATATGCAAGTGCAGTTAGTAGCCTGATGTATGCAATGGTTTGTACTAAACCAGACATTGCACATGTAGTGGGAGTGTTGAGCAGGTTTATGTCAAAACTAGGGAAGGAGCACTGGATAGAAGTGAAGCAAGTTTTCAGGTATTTGCGTGGCATTAGTGATTATGGTCTGTGCTACCAAGGAAGAGCAGGATTGGATAGGGTGTTGGATATTTGTGGCTTTGTTGATGCAGACTGGGTTGGAGATATAGATCAGAGAAGATCTACAAGTGGGTATGTGTTTAACCTATTTGGAGGTGCAGTCAGTTCGATGAGTAAGAAACAATCTATAGTGGCACTATCAACTACAGAGGCGGAATACATGGAAGCCACTCATGCAAGAAAGGAAGCAGTTTGGTTGCAAAGAATGTGTTCAAGTAAGGGGTTAGTACAGGGAGCTATAAGGATAGACTGTGAGAGCCAAAGTGAAATTTTCTTGGCAAAGAATCCTACATATCATTCAAAGACAAAGCACATTGATGTTCAGTATCACTTTATGAGGGATATGATAGAAGACAAAAAGGTGTTGCTTGTAAAGGTGGACACTTTGAAGAATACTATAGATGCATTGACAAAATATGTGAGCTCTGAGAAGTTCTCTTGGTGTAGAGAAATAATGGGCGTTGCAAGGCTGGATGAATGACTAAGCTCTCTTGTGCCCCCCTGTGGAAAGAAAACAACAAGTGGGAGAATTTTGGGTTGTTATATTCTTTCCATGACTAGCCCACGTAGTTAACCGAGGGTTTAGAGGGGGGGCAAAGCCCCCCCTTCATTGCACCTATTGCATAGCGGGGGGGTCACAAGGGGTTTGAGGGGTGCAGGTAACCCCCCTCTATGGGGTCTGAGGAAGCCCCCTGGGAAATTTTGTTTTTTGGACCCTATATTAGGTTGGGCGTACCTACCTATGGTTTTGTGCATGATTTTCGCACACGGTTTTGGACGCGATGGTTTTCGGTCCATGGTATTGGATGCTTTGGCATGTATAAATATGTATTGTAACATTGAAAGGAACATAATGAAAAATCAAGCTAATAGTCCCGATTTTGGGATCTAGGGGAAATATCTATGTATATGTGTTTTATGTGTTATGCTCTCGCATTGTTTATTTTCTATGTTTTAGAATTCGTATGCAAGTAAATTTTGTATAGGGTTAAAACCTACATTTTCATCATTGTCAGTTCCCCTCACATCTATTAATGGTATACCTCAATGACCAGTAATCAAATGGTTTCTATCGTGCTCAACATCAACTCCTTTATTGATGTGATGTAGATTTGTCCCATCAAGGTTGAGTCGAAGACATTGAGTTTGAGGACATCTCACTCTTATATGGAACCCCTCCCAAGTTACATTGGAGTTTGTACTATCTCGCGTGCTTTGAGAACTATTCTTGGGCTCCTCTCTTCTATGTGTCTATAATTATACTATATATACTCTCATATATATCCACAATGTATTTTCTTTTGGCTATGACATCTTTATTTATTGCATCGATGCATTATTTATTTATTCATGGCCATGTCCTAGCATTTCATTCCATGGATCCATAATTTATAGTTTGGCAGTCAGGTTCAATTATTCTTTATGTTGAGCATAGGTATGCTTGCCTTTGGGATTATATGTTGATGATTGAGACTTGTTTGTCAGATTTGCTTCGATCTAGTTCCTTGATCCTAACTCCTTTGAATTTTGATACCTGATTTTAATGCATTTCAACCATTAGTTTCTCCGCTAAGCTCAGGGGCATCTATTATAACCCGATTTTTCCATTCCACTTCAATGAGAGACACCCTAGTTCAACTTACCTCCATTTCCAGCTTAAATGTATCCCATTTTACCCTTTCTTTTTCTCATGTAGATCTTATAATGAATTCATTAGATGTTATATGGTTGACATTAAATAATTCAATAACTTCTCGTAATTACTTTGTCACAATGTCATAATTATGAAATAATGATTCTTTCATTTTTGGAAAAACTCATAGTTGAGAATAAATTTCATAATAAGTTGGGAAAAGCTAAATATTTAGCATGAAACTTATGAATGACTTGTAATTGCTTGGTTCACATGCCATCAACTTTATCCATGAATTTTATCTACCCAATTTACATGTCATCAAGCCTAACATTTTCTTGGACCTAAGTATCTAGATACATCCTCCCAATTCTAGGAAAAGTTTATACAACACGACCCTCTCATGGGTGGAAGGGGAGGAGACAATAATCAAATTACCTTGTTATGTTGCAAAAATACCAATAGAATTAGACCTCACTTGATTCGTGAATGAGCCTAGTTTAATGGTTAATTAAAGGAGGACAAGAACCAAGGAATTAGAGGAGGATTCTACACACTTGAACGTATATTTGTCTATTGTACTGCTTTTATACATGAATTGAAAATTTGGTTTCCCTCTCTACATTATTTTTGTCTATGGGATTGTGTTTTTATGATGTGATTAGATATTTCTTATAGTCTAACTTGCCTTCTTGGAGAGGAAAATATATCATCTTTGTTCGATTGTGCATGCATGCAAGTATTGAGACTAAGGATTCGGAACATGGTCTCTAAATAGGAGAAAGGTTTTTAGCTACTAGAGTGGTTTTGTTATTTTCATCAACATGTGTGGATTGTAAGGTATGTTGTAACCACTAACCATTCTATTCCATGATAGGAAAATATTGTTAAATATCTAGGAAGCCTCTTTATTCATCTTTCCCAATGTCTAGTAGATTCTGAGACAAAATATATGGGACAATAGTTCCTTTGTCCTATGCATAATTCAAATTAATAGTTTGAGTTCATTTTATGCTACCATGGACCATTATTTTAGATAAGGATAGTAGGTTTCTTTGCATCTCCTTCTCTACTTGTTGTATTTTATAGACACCAAGTTGACCAAATTGACTACCTTCCACTCCCAAACAAATAGAAAAATAAAATTTGTCAATGGGATGATTGTGCTTATCCTAAGCATGTACAACTCTATGCATCTATATACATGGGTTGATGATCCAGATCTCCCAGCTACCAGAGTTAACCAAGATCTTTTACTTCTGTGATGTTAGCAGAATTGCATATGAAAGAGTATGAAAAGCCACATGTGCATGCTTTAAAGAAGATGAAACATAATGACAACCATCAAATCAAATGACGCACACACATTAATAACGGAGTTTAACCAATGTGGGTTACGTCTTCGGACCCGGTGTTAAGAGTGGGGAGGCCACTTCATTAAATGTTGCAAGATGATGATGAGTACATAATACATTCTTTGTCATTACAAGGATAAATTCCCTCAACTTGAGTGGCATGTCTCTCCACGAGACGTTCTCCCTATAGGAACTCTCACTCATATGGTCCCTCCTTCAACATGACAAGCTAATAAATTCTCACATGGCATGGCATACATGTATCCTTCAACATAATTTTAATTAGGATACCAACAACAAAAACATCATCTTCTCAAATCAAAAGAAAAGTATGGCATCACTGCATCATATACCTCCACTTTTAGGGATGGCCTGAAAACACAAAGCTCAACTAATGAAATGGACTAGATCATTGAATTCATGCATGAAATCGTGTCAAATGACTATTAACTTGGTCCCCTTCTGACACCGTCAAAATCTGAACCCCCGGGAATCTCAAAGATTCCTTTTTGGAGACGACCGAAAAATGCGTTGCTTGGATGAGAATTTTGTGCACACCACTATGCTCCTTGCGAAATTCTGTAAAAAATGACTATAAAGTGGGAATCATTCTACCTCAGTCAAAAATCAACCTCTAAGTGAATATTTTAGATTCCATAAGATTTTGCAAAAATTCCTCACTGCTGACTCCTTGAGATTCTGCTTCTTAGATGAGGAAATAGAGCACACCATCATGTTCCCTGCAAGATTATGGTTCATTTTTGTATAAAGTCGACATGAATCTGACATTGTGAAAAATCACCCTCCAAGATTATGCATGAGAATATTCTAGAAAATATACCATTGAAATATTCTCTGCATCGAAATTCATGCCCACAGGGTTCTGTCTTTGAGTTCCACAAACTGGTTCCGTCCTCTTCCTCTCAGCCTCCATTCGGCATTCTGTGCTCTCCCTTTGTATGGAAATATATATTTTATATAAAATTGGTCTAAAGAGTTTACAAAGTTAGTTGGTTCGATCCTTGGTTGGTGGTTGATAATTGCGTAAGTGTTGGTTGCGGGCTTGAAACCCCACCAATCAATTTTAATGGATTGACATGTTATGTTTTCCATTTGGAGTTTAATATATCCACCAAAATTTCACTATATTAAACCATTTTAACATTGGTTGTTTGGGTGATTAATACCATATGCTTTATAACCATGTATTCCCCTTTGAAAATACATTCAACCATGTATTCATTGGTCAATAATATGTTTTGTTCTTCGTTTGGAGTTTAATACATCCACCAAACTTTCACTATATTCAACCATTTTAACATTGGTTGTTTGGGTGTTTAATACCATGTGTTTTATAACCATGTATTCCCCTTTGAAAATACATTCAGCGAACGACTGGGTAAGGGTTGATGTTCCTCTACGATTGCTGATTTTTATTATCAAAAAAGAAATAAATATGTTTTATAACCATGTATTCCCCTTTGAAAATACATCCAATCATGTATTCATTGGTCAATAATCTGTTGGTGTTTTTCTAATATGGTTCATTTGTAACCCAACCATATGTTGTATATTACCGCATAGTCTTTGCCTCCAATACTTTTTAATATTATATTCAATGGATTTATATATGATCATATAACTTTTACTATTATTTTCAATGGATTTATACAAAACCATTTTTTATGGTTGGTATATATATATATATGGTATTTTTTAATGAAATTTTAATATATATATATATATATATATATATATATATATATATATATATATATATATATATGTTGTCTTTTTACACCTGTAAGAAGCCAATGAAAAGGTACCATGTGATAGGGTTCGGTAGGGAAACACTTGATTTCCAAGTAAGCTTATGGGTCTTACCTGCTAACTGAGATGTCATGTGGCACACTCAGTGGGCCTCACTTTTTCCCTATCTTTTCAAACTTTAAATAGTCATAAGTTGATCATACAAACTCGGATTTGAGTGACGTCTGCACCACCGAAATCATAATGATGAGCATTACAACTTGGTATTAGTTTTCCTACATTTTTAAGACTTTGATTTCCGAACCTTTGTGAAGCCACCTTCAACTTCTAAGTCTTTATGGAGCCACCTGGATCAGATGAGAGCCTCCCATGCATTAAACCTAGCTACAATAGAGTCATCCACAATTTTATTTTCCAAAACCCTTTTCAAGTGTGCTTGGTATTTTAGCCATTAGCCCCCATTGATGTAGCTTTACCCATTACATCTTCATAAGATGCATCCTCCCATTCTTAGACTAAGGTAGATAAAGTCTCCAAATGGATCCAACACCTCCAACAAGTTCATAATATCTTGTAAAAGCCAATGCAAAGTACAAGTAATGACATAAACAACACCAGGTTCCACACAAGCTTTAGGTTGGTAATAAAGTGTGATTTCATTTGTAGAAAGAGTGCCTCACAAACCCACATAGGAAACTCATACTACTCCCATATAGGAATTATATCCTTTCAAAGTGAGTATTCCTTGCTTCCTTAGTGTACACTTAGTATTCAATTTGGAGTTATTTTGATCATATTTTCCACCTATTTTGGTCACTTTTGAGGTAGTTGAGCATTTGGCCCCTACTAGACAACTTCTGCATCAAGTCAAGTGTCTGACCAAGAGTTAAACTGAGTAAAATTTTCCCCATCTCATGAGGGAAGTTGATGCAATGGAGACCATTGCTTCTTGATGGGGTTAGATTGATCTAGGTGGACATTGGTGGCCACCCAACTCTTCCACTACTCATCATGGTTCTCCATCTTGCCATTTTTTAGAACCTAAACTTTCAAGGTCCTTTTGAAGCCTTAAATAATATTTTTTAGCCATTTGGTGAACTACGGTTGCCATGGATTTCTTAGGCACACCAAAAAGTGTATTTCTTAGTTATATATTTTCAAAAATCTACTGTGTACCCCAAATGTATATCATATGAAAATGTTTCACCCCCAATAATTTGGCATATCAACTAACCACCTTGTGGAACACAATCCTTTTGACACTTCATCTCCATGGGTTAGGGTTTTTCCTCTTAGGTTTTAGTATTATATGTTAAAAGGCCATTTTCAACCTCTTGTAATGGAATATTGCAAATGAGTGTAGCTGACACCTGTCTTTTTAGAGATAAGCTACTATCATTCTAACTATTTTTTATTTCTTTGCATTTTACATTCCTTTTCTATTTCTTTCATAGAATCTAATTTTCATTGTATTATTGTGATTCTACATTATTTATATGTGCATGTTTCCATTCATATTCTTGCTTGTCATTTCATTTTCTATACAATCTAAACCATACAAAAAAGGTTGTGAAACATAATTAATTGAGGTGGATGGCATATCTACATAATTTTATATTTAGTGATAAACTACAAACATGATGCATCTTAATGTATAACTAACTAGTTCATTATAACACTAATTTGTGACTTATTAATTATTATAGTTCTACATGGACACCAAGAATGCAATAAGCACTCATATTCTTAATCACATCCAACATTTACCCATATTTATATCACATGTAGAATTACCCCAAGGAATATCGTGGTAGGATTTTAATATTTGAGACAACATGTTGTTTACCTTAGAAAATGATGTGTCATATTAACATGAATGTGACAATCTTATTTAAGATTCATGCTACTCTAATTCATTATGCCATTTTGGCATCCATAAAAATTTGTCAATGTTAAAGAAGTATTTTTATTAGCCTCACCTTTGTGCCAACATGCATCAGTACATAAGGATTGTGTTTCTTATTGCATTACAAAATCGAAAAACATGAAGTACTAGTTGTGTGTGCCACTTCCGAGTTGTCATGACCATGATAATATACCTTTGTCGATTTTTGGATTAGCCTCTGAATCATTGACCAAAACCATTATGCATTATTTGTTGTGGTAAATCAATTTTGTAAGATATTGAGCCTTGTGCTTTGCAAGAAGATTAATTGAACATAAGAAAATACAAAACACTTCCTCATGCACATCTATGTTATTTTTTATTTCATACCACTAATGTCAACATCAAATATGCTAAGTTCACGTTCAACTTGTGTAAGTTTCTCTAGGTCATGTTTTACAAAATGCTTAATATGTTAATAACCTTTCATCCTAAAACTAATAAATATATAGAAATGGTGAACCACACCCTTGCATTTTCCTCACATTTATAATCACTAGCACTGATGCACATGGGATGAAAATCTTACCTTCCTGCAATAGAAGAATAATTGTACTCATGTGTAGCCCCTTCAATTTTTTTTTTCAACACACAATGCCTATGGACATAACCTATCTAGCTCATCCATTTATAGGCATTTCTACTTATTCACATAAAGAGATCAACAAAATAACTCACTTCATCAAGAGGACAAGGGTGAGGGTGGAGAGAAAATATAATGTAATAATATATTTTGCCCATTATTTCACCTCAACCCATCCTGATATGGCGGTGGGGGAAATAATGGGAAAAATATAATATAATAATATGTTTTTCCATTATTTTCCTCACCTCAATATGAGGTCAAGAGTGAGACAAAATTTATGGAAAAATATATTATTAACTCCAACAAAATATAATATAATAATATATTTTTCCCATCAAGAAGAGAGGTGGAGAGAAATATTAGCCAAAATATAATATAGTAATATATTTTACCTCTTATTTCTTCCCACCCCACTATAAAGACACATGTAAAAAAGAAATAATGAAAAAAAATATCATTATTTTCCCACCCCATTACACATAAAAGCATGCATGAATGTAAGGAAATAATGAACAAAATACAAATGCTTTTATGTAAGGAAATAATGAACAAAATACAAAGTCACAAATGGTCATTAAAATTATACTAATTTGTTTTAAAGAAATATAAACAATTCTATAATAAACATCATATCTCACCTAACTTCTTAGTTAAAAATAATATTTAATAACCTCTCAATTGTAAATAATATTTAATATAATATATATAAGAAAATACTTACATGCCACATCAAAAACTCAAATCACTATGATAGATTACATACACCATCATCAAAGAAAAATATTATGACATTGCCTTCACACTTAACTTATCATCCTTACTTTGAGATGTATTGAATTTTTAACATTAACCCTTACAATATTAGAATCCCCCAATATTGAAATAAAATATAACACAACTAAAGAATATAGTCAACTTAACATCCTTTGCATAACCATATACTATGTCATAAAAAAATATCATTAACCGCTATGCATTTTAGTAAAATATCATATATTAAATAATTTTCTCTTTTAAAGGTTTTCCTTTAAGTCACTACTCAACTCTCAAGTTACACACTTAGATGCCTTATGGCACTACTCTTTTTCTAGTTAAAAATATTTCAGTTTATATATAGTGATGTGTGGTAAGGTGGTTGGGCTTGTTGAGTAAAATTCATGAGATCAGAGTTTAAATGACATTGAGTATATTGTCGTGTTATAATGTATTTTTGGTGTTATAGTGGCAACTACAAGAATTGATCCTAAATATATTGTTTATATATATATATATAAAACAATATGTAAGTAGGGTTTAATTGGACATTTTTTTAATCGGATAACAATGTCTTAAGGTGCGTAGAGTCCTACCTTCTACCATGAGTATATTGTCTTGTTATAATGTACTTTTGGTGTTATAGTGGCAACTACAAAAATTAATCCTAAATATTTCTTAAATTAGGTCTAAAATCATAAATTAAGTTTAACAATTACCGATTCACCACATTATTAATATATATATATATTAAAAAAAAACAATATGTAAGTAGGGTTTAACTGGACATTTTTTTAATCGAATGGCAATGTCTTAAGGTGCGTAGAGTCCTACCTTCCACCATGATTTTGATAAGAGTATGTGTGGGTACAAGTGACAAATGAGAAAAACAAATGAAGGGTTGGATAAACACCTCATTAAGAATATACTTTCAATGACATGGACATGGCCCAGTGTTTTTATAGTGATAAGGGTCTCAAATGTGTAATGCCCACCAAGCCACGTCATCATTGCATTCTTGGAAATTAGTGCGTGGTCACATTTTTCTAGCAGTGGACTTTGACACAATGCATGAGCTTAATGGCTACGTACTTTAGTCATTTTTTAATTATTTCCAAATAGCACTTTTCATTTTATTTTAAATATTTTAGGTTCTATTATTAGATTCCTCCCGTGGGGATGTATTTTCCCAAGGAATCATATGTGGCCACTTTTGTCATGTTTAAAGCTAGAGCATCTAGGTCCATTTTGGTATAGTCGCCATCCTTAGCTTTACTTTAGGAATATACCAACTTTGAGTGATGTTAAGCTCACTCTAATAATAAATTATCCAATTATTTATAAATACTTTGAGCAGTATGTCTAATAATAAATTATCCAATTATTTATGATTACTTTGAGCAATATGCTATTGGTTTGAAAGCATAGTATTCTATGTAATTTATATGTCAATATCTTTAAACCGAGGAATAATTTAAAAAAATTGAAAGTCCTTTTCAATGCCCCTGGAGAGGAATAATGCACTCATTGACAAGGCCATTTTTGTAAAGTTGACAAGAATATTGTATATAGTTGATATCAATATTATAATGTAAATCAGATCTAGTATTTATTAAGATGTGTGTACCTATTCTTAAAGGTAATTCGTTATTTTTCTTAAAGGTAATTCGTTATTTTTCTGTGTATTGGGGAAGAGCACTACTCCAATTTAATAAGTTGTTTTGGTGTTCATAAAATTTTGGAAGTGTATTACGTATTGTTGCTATCATATCAATATGAAGTATAGAAATGGATAAGTTTTTTTTTTTTTATCAATTGTGAAATCAACTAATATTTTCTCTCCAAGTAAATTTATTTCTATGATTCTTTTAACAAGTAACATAATCACACATTGATTCTTTTAACAAGTAACATAATCACTCATTGTAATCATGAAGTAGTATTTATGGTAGCCAATTCATTTTAGATGAGAGCAATTCTTCTGCCTTAGGATAAGACCCACTTAGTGGAAGACATTGTGAAACACGTTATTGTGTACATATTCATCAATTTTGGGTTTATCTCATTTCTCAATGAAAAAGATCTTAATCTTAAGTTCATTTTCAATTTCTTCAAGTGTTTTTTGGGTATGCTTGGCCTAAGGCTCGATAGATTATTGATTTTTCATCTTAAAGTGATTAATTTATAGATTGTTGGTTTTTCATCTTAAAGTGATTAATTTATGTATAGATAAGATTTTGAATTGAAAAATGTCTTTATGAACCTTTAGTGTGTCTAAAATAATATTGACAATACGATCTATTGCAATACTCTCTTGTTCCTCATCGCAACCACCTCAACCACAACCCATGCCTAATGTATAGCCTAACAAAGTCCCTTCATAAAAACATCCATGTGGCATCACCAACATATTGTCCTGCCACCTCAACCTTAGATTCATTAGCATCATCAATAGAATCTCTTAGTTAACTCAATTGACATGCATAAAACCTTCAATGATGAACATTGACCGAGTCCAATCTAGTAGATTTTTACTTGAAGGAATTTTATAAATATCATGAGTTTGTTATTCTTTTGGTTGATGTTGGAATTCTCCAATTCATGGTAGATTGTAGTTGCTTACTAGCATAAATTTGTAAACCTTTGCTGAGAAATGGAAACAAGAAATTCTAGTTTAATTTGTCCTTGAATTAAACTGTGAATTAAAATAGAATTATTTTCTCATAGCAATATGAAAATAATTAATTAAGTTTAATTAACTTAATTAATTTAGGAAATTCGAATTGGAAGTCTTTTAGAACATATTTATATGTTCTCCCTAACTTATAGGAGTTAAGGATGAGTTATGAATGAGTTGTAATTATTAAACTCCGTTTATTGAGTTAAGTCCAGTTAAATTAGGTCCAATCAGTTTCAGGAACTAATAGTGAGTAAACGATCAGTTGGGACACTAGTGACCTAATCAGTGCTACTCTAGTTAACTAAAAATTCCACCATCAGAAACTCATGCATGTTTATTAAGAGAAATAGCCAGTTGAGACTAGAGTGCAGGGGCAGTGTACTATTTGTTTTAGATTTTTCTGAGTTTCACTGATAGTTCATGCAATCAGGAACTAATCCTTGAGGGATTCTGCTATTTTTATAGGCTTTATTTCCATTTAAATACAAGCTATTATCCATAGGAATTACACATTAGGATATAAGGTTGGAGATCTTGTGATTGGGCTAAGCTTTGGACCTAGCTTGGAATGAGTTGGAGAATTTGATTTGCTTGTGTTGGTTTCTAGAGAGAGAATTGCATTGTAATTTCATCTTGATTTTCCTTATTAATACAAAACAAATAGTGGGGTTTTGAGTTGTCGTGTTATGGAACCAGCTCACAAAAAGATAGAAAAGATAAATAAAGGCCTTAGAAATAAGCCTCTTCGAGGGGGCAACCTCCTTTAAATTACACAAATGAGCATTTCTTATATGATACAAATGAAAAGAATTCCTTTCTATATATAGGAGTCTGGGGTCATAATATAATTAGAGCCGACATAATAAAAATAATGTAAGGGTACTATTATAACAACAATGGGCTTCTATGGGGCACAAAAATAACAATATGGGGAATACATGGGCACAACAATATAATAGGGGGGTAAGTATAATAATGGGGTACACTAGTAGTATAGTAAAGTAATGCCCCTCTCAAAAATTTTTCCCTCAACTCTTGAGTAGTTCTTGATGCTCCTATATAAATTATTATCCTGTGGAAATTCTTGGTATAGTTTTCCACTTAATGAGATACTCTGAAATTTCGATTGATAGGTCTGGAGTTGGTTTTTTTCATGCTAGGAGGTTCCCGAATTGTCCTTTCTTCAAGTTCTCGCAATTGTTTGAAGGATTCTACAACTTTTGAATGAGTTTACTCCTTTGGGGATATGGATATGTGATGTGGGTGTGTGGAGGAAACTTCGTGGATATAGATGAATGATCAGGTGGTCATGGTTATTGTGAGGCTTTTGAGGTGGAATGTTGTGGAGATTTGTAAAACGTTTTGAAATATTGGAATTGTGGGTTTCGATGTGGGATATGGGTGAAATATGTTTGTTGTTATTGTATATAAAAGATTTGTTATTTGTTTAGAAGATTATGATTGTGCTGTTTTGAGGTATCTTTCGGTTTTCCTTCGATACCCCCTTCAACTTCCTTTCCTTCCCAAAAAAATTTTCAAAGTTCTTGAAAATTAAAAGCTATTGTACCCAAATATTGTAGCCATTGGACTCCTAGTAAAACATCAGCACCATCCATTGGAATAGAAAGCATTGGGCTATTCAATACATATTCTCCCATGGATAGCTTGATATTATGGCACTTTCCAGAGCAATTTATGGTTCCTCCACTTGCAACCATCACTTGACACTCCGATGTTGGATATAGGAAGCAATTCAATTGCTTGGCTATCTTACAATCAATAAAATTATGGGTACTGCCTGAATCAATCAACACTCTTACCTTTTTCTTCCTGATATGTCTTTCTATCTTAATAGTTTGAGGAGTGGTAATTTCTTCCAATGCATTACAAGATATGGTCAGATTGATTTCTTGAGACTTTAGGTGATCTTTCAATTCTTGAACATTTTTCTTCTTGATATGTCCTTCTATATTAATAGTTTGAGGAGTGGTAATTTCGTCCAATGCATTACAAGATATGGTCGGCTTCATTTCTTCTTTCTCGATGTGATATTTCACTTATTGAACCTTTTTCTTCTTGATATGTCCTTCTATCTTGAGAGTTTTAGGAGTGGTAATTCTTTACAATGCTTTACAAGATATGGTCAGATTCATTTCTTCTTTCTCAGGGGTTGGTTCCTAGTGTATATACTCTTCTTTTGATATTTCTTGATCCTTTTCTTCCTCCTCTCCACAATAAATGTAAAATAATTTCTTCTCAACACACTTATGACCATTAATGTATTTTTTATCACAATTGTAACAAATCCCTTTTTCTATTTTTTCTTCCAATTGTTGTGGTGTAGCCCTTGTAGGTTGTGGAAGGCTAGGAGAAACAACACTTCCATCCTTATAGTTGTGAGGGGTAGACTTCCTTGTTGCCATAATTTTGCTTTCCACTTTGTAACAAATCCCTTTTTCTCTTTTTTCTTCCAATTGTTGTGGTGTTGCTCTAAAGAAGGTGTTGCTCTTTGTATCCTCATAATTTGCTATCATTTCCTCTGTGAAAATTGAACACATAACAAGTTGTTTATGAGAACAAAGCCCTTTATACCATAAAAATTGATCCGGTTCTAAATATGAAGATGAAATACATACCTTTTGTAATAGTGGTACACCCTGTAGATCAAAATATTGCTCCAACTCTAGTATCCAATTTACTGGATCCTTTCCTTCAAACTTCCTCATATCACCTTTTCTTGATTTCAGGAGCTCGATCTTGAAATGACTGTAATTTTGTACTTTCAGATCTCAAATTTCTAAAATTGTCTCCCACAGTAGCCCTTTGAGTCCTCTTTCTAACCTCACAAGTGTGATCAAAATTTGATTCTCCAAGAAAGAGTTATGCCCAATCTCCTAAGATGACTTGATTATATAATGTTTCATTAGAGCGAATTTGTACGACGTGCCACGTGTCACTGTTTCGACCTTTGAATCTGAAAACTATGAACAGGAAACTACAACCATTTTCTTTTTGTAACTTCTTACGAAATTTCAATTTGTTGCTCAGAGAGAAAGTTATGATGATTTTCCCAAGGTGTCCTATTTGGAATGTAATTCGGGGGTTTGCAAAAACCCTAACTTCCTCAGACTATATCTCCAAAACAATAGCGAGTCAGGCTCTGAAATTTGGAGCCGAGGTTCAGAACAATTTCTTTTCAAATGGGTTTTTTTTTTACTTCTGAAACTTCGTAGTGAAAGAGTTATAGTGAAAATCCCATGATGGCCTGTTTTAGTTGAAATTTTGGAGCTTGCTAAAACCCTAACTTCCTCAGATCATATATCCGAAAATATAGCGAGACAAGCTCTGAAATTCAGATTGGAGATTTAGCACAATTTCGTCTCAAATGGGTTTTTGTTTTAGCTTCTGAAACATCACATAAAAAAATTTATAGTGAAAATGCCACGATGACCTGTTTGGAACAGTGAAACCCTAGAATCCAAAGCTCTGATACCAAATGTTATGAAATCAGCTCACAAAAAGATAGATGAACGCCTTAGAAATAAGCCTCTTCGAGGGGGCAACCTCCTTTACATTACACAAATGAACAATTCTTAGATGATACAAATGAAAAGACTTCCTTTCTATATATAGGAGTCTAAGTGGTCATAATATAATCAGAGCCGACATAACAATAATAATGTAAGGACACAATAATAAAAATAGTGGGCTTCTATTGGGCACAATAATAACAATATGGGGAATACATGGGCACAAAGATATAATAAGGCGGTTGTACTAATAACAATAAGGGGTTACACTAGTAGTATAGGGACCTAACATGTGGATTTCCCCGGATATTTATGGTATTATGTGCCTTTGATTCTCTTCCTTTATTGATTATTGTTTTCTTGATGTTTATGGGCTTCCGTTGTAAAGAGTAAAAGTAGATTCTTGTCTCTTGTTTTAGTAGATTACATGAGTTTCTGAATCTATAGGTTTTTCTACATGGTATCAAAGCAAGAATTTTTTTGGTCCTAGAGTTTGCAGAGAATTTCTGAGAATGTTTATGCAAAATTTTCAGAAACCAATTGTAGATTTGGATTCCTTGGGAAAATATACCCAAATTAAAAAAAAAAAAAAAAACGGCTGAATTGGAGTTCAGATGAGGAGATATCACTGATTTAAAATCAGCTCTCTAGAGGAGATTTCAAAGTTTTGAGTTTCTGGGTTACAAGTGAAAGTCGACTATGCATACATACTTCAGGATCGGCAGATGGTGTTCCATGGGTTGAGGCTTGAGTATGCCTTGGAAGGAAGCTCGAATTTTATAGCCTGGAGGGACAGGGACAGGACAGAGGTTGTGCTAGAAGATAATGGCTTGAAGGAATTCATTGATCAAGAAGTCCCCAAGCCAGAAACTACGGATATACAAAACTTGGCCGAATGGAAGAAGTGTGTCGCGAAGATAAGGCAGATAATCCTTGATGGATTTCGAGGCCACATTGTCTGGAATCTCTGTTGGGGCTTGGTTTTACCCAATTTTGACACCCTTTTCCAAAATTTACCTCTCCCATTTTGAACTCTCTTTAACCCCTATTATGCCTATTTCAATTATAATACTTAGGTTTTTGCCAAAAGGGTGTTGTATGTTGAAGGTATGCAAATTAACATGAAAAAACATCTTTTACCTTAACCTTAAGCATTCATTACAACTAGTTTTTATTTATTTAATTATCATGCCAACTAATGTAGAGTTCTTGTGCAGATTTGTTTTAATTCAAAAACAGGGCAGCATTTCCTGCAAACAGCTTGTGTGATCCTATTTCCTCCAAATGCTCTGAAATTCTTGCAGCCACAGATTTCCTATAACCGCCCAAATTTCCTGCAGCAAAATTAGCGGTTATCTATGTTCCACAAATTTATAAGTCAAACGGGAACATGGGTTTTGTGGGGAATCTATCACATATGGATGTTGTCCTATTGGCCATTTCAGATCTACCAACGACACTGCCCAGATTCATAAATCTTCTCTCATTGGCAGTTTGGAAGAAAGTTGCAACCATGTAACGGATTTCATCTAATCCATTCTTTCAGTCATGGATTAGACCCAACATGGCTAAATTTGATATTTTGTAACAAGGCTATTAGCCGATGGCTTAGATTAGTAGTATTCCTTAATTCAAGCCATATATGGGATTTTGTAATTGTATAAATTCCGTTCTAGTTTATATGGTAGGGGGTTGTTGGGTTGGCTTTAGTTGATACTATATATTAGATTATACTCAACTGTTACTTTTTATATTAATACAATATTATATGTTCTATCTATTTCATTGATCAAGCTCTTCTAATTTGAAGTGGTTGTGAGTAATGGAGGGCCCCCTTTGCTCACAACTCCCGTAGTTTAGTGTTTATGCATTTTATATATGTTATGTAATAATAATTTGTTCTTACAACTAATGTACTCTTTTTTATATATCAGCAGCAAATGATTCAATGAACTAGTTTCGTGTTAATGTGTGGAATTCATTTAATTAAATTTTTATTTATAATGTTGAGTGAATTTATGAGTTTGTTGTAAGTTTGGTTTTTTTGAATCTTTTCCTAATCAACATCAGCAATACTAAAGTGTTGTAGAGGGATGTTGTGATCCACTCCATAGCCTTTGCTGCTAAATGATTGATGCAGGAAAGACTCGTTATTCTTGTATGGTTGCCAAGTTATATTAATTAGAAATCACACTGTTAAGCGTGCATATATTTTGCACAACATCTCACAAGATTACCTTCCCTGGGTTGATGATTTATGTTAATCAAATTATAAGGCTATAATTTGACTCAACATTTTGGTGTTGTTCCCGGGGAGCTGCTAAGGGATAATACTGAAGTGTTTTTCTATTACATGAATTGTTTGGAATTTTCAGGACTGGGGGAGTCGAAGTGGTAAGACAAAGAGAAAATCCTACACACCTGAGGAGGTTATAAATTTGCCAAAGCCGTGTCCTGGTTGTTTGGTAAGTAATTTTTTTTTTTGAATTTGTCTGCATAGTAAATGATAGGGTCCAACGTCTACAAAATTAGTTTGTGGTGGTGTGAGCACCACTTCATTTACTAATACACTGGCAAGGAAAAATAAGTCTACAAGATATAATGCAGTAAGGGAAGAAGAGTCCGAAAAGGAGGTATGTGGTCCTAAAAAGATCCTAGAACATATTCATGCTTCTACAGTAGCAACTTCTGTAGGAAAATATTTTGTTGCTTCCCATTTTGAATCTCCTCTCACAAGGAAAACAACATCTTTTCTCAGTGGTCAGCCTAAAAAGGAATTCCTTGGCAATCCTATTCAAGAACCAGAATTTAAAACCATTGATTCTGTAGAATCTGTAGTTTACAAAAGCCCCACTTCCTTTTGGTCCAAAATGGCTCATGAAGAGGGGACTGGTCACATAGAGGGATAAGATGAGAAGGAAGAAGAACTGGTCACATTCAAATTCCTTATCAGGGAGGCTGGTGGAGCTACTCAGATGAATAATATTCCTCCTTCAACCTTGCCTAACTTTCGTGGGGTTCCCAATGAAGATCCTAATGCCTTTTTGTTTGAGTTCAATATTTTATGCAAGAGCTATGACTATTCTTCTAATGCTTAGAAGCTGAAGTTGTTTCCTACAACATTGAAGGATGCATCTCTCAGGTGGTTTATGGGGTTGGCTTCAAACTCCATTACAACTTGGGAGGAAATGAAAAAGGTATTCTTGAAGAAATATCAAGATTATTGCAAGACTAGGGACCTCAGAGAAGAAATTTTTGGCATGACTCAGAAGGAGGGGGAGAGTCTTGAGGACTTGGTGGAGAGATTTCAATATAGTCTACAGAGATCCAAAATGAATCAATAGAGCGAGGATACTAAAAGGACAATTTTTCTAAGAGAAATCAGACCAGAATCGTTGGATATTTTGAACTTAATGGGGGAGGTGACATATCAAAGTTGGGCTATGATGAGGTATGTGAGATATGTCAGTGATATTCAAGAGGAAATTCTAAAGTTGGAGGAGGAACAAGAGACACTTCTTCCAGGCTTGTCAATTTAGTTGATGGAGTTGGAGTAACCAGCGTTGAAATGGGTAATTTATTTGAAAATTTTAAAACTAATATTCTTAGCACATTATCTTCTCAATTGGATGTTTTACAGGCTAAGAAGAAGCAAGAAAAATAGGAGGAACTAGAGAAAGCCCTGGAAGTGTTCTGTTCGAAATGCAAGAAGAAGCATGCCTTGAGGGAATGTCCTGCAGATAGTATAGAGGCATGCTGAATATGTGAAGCAGAGCATTCCATTGATTAATGTCCTTCACTTCCTGAAATTAAAGAATTATATCTAGCAGATCAAGGAGTTGTCAATGCAATTTATGCAATGGCACCTCAAAGACCATGGCAACCATGTCTTGTAGGTATGGCTCAATCACATTATCAAGTTCCTTATACTCAAAATCAGGTGTGGAATATTCCAATTCCCTAACAGCCTTGGCCTCCATAACAACCTTGGCAGGGGAACTATTCTTACCCTACCACTTAGAATTTTCCTTCTCAAAACTTTTATCCACCGCATCCAACACAACAACAAATGATTCAACCTCAACAATAGCAACTTCAGTTGCCTACCCCACTAAATCAACCTCGTCCTATGCAACTTCCTGCCCAGCTGGTGGGCTCCAGTATTGCAGCAATAATGCTGCAACTCCTGGGACTCCCTTCTTTACTCTTATCAACCCGGTAGTTCGTAACAAACTTGGAAGCGACGGTGTTGTATGCATGCCTTGATGTCCACCTAGGGCTTCTTCTTAATCACAACCATCGAAGAAGAGAGAAGGTTGGTTGTGTGAAGCAGTGGGGGGTGTTGTGCAAATATTTTTCTAAATTATATCTACTCTTAGAAGGCATGAAAGGAAATTTTTTTTGTTGTTTTTTCTTTTTTTTTCTGCTTGTACCTACAAAAACTAAAATAGATTGAACTACAACTAACTATCTTGCTGAAATTAAAATGTGGAATTGAAATGAAAGCAGGAAATGAATAATCTATTTTGCTCAAATGAAATTGCACGAATGAAATGCTAGTCTACGCTTGCAGAATTGAAATGTTAATCTACGCTTGCAGAAATGAAATTGCGGAATTGAAATGCTAATCTATGAAAGCGGGAAATGTTTACTCTACTTTTGCGGAAATGAAATGAAATAAACTACTTAGCAGAAGGTTGTAGTGGAAAATAGAAGAAAAACAACAATCACCAATACTCTGACGCTTCCCCGGCAACAGTGCCAAAAAGATTGGTGGCCCCAGTATTGCAGCAATAATGCTGCAACTCCTGGAACTCCCTTCTTTAATTTTATCAACCCGGTAGTTCGTAACAAACTTGGAAGCGACGGTGTTGTACGCACAAGTACTAGCTCTTGCCGCAACTGTCACTTGGTCAACTGGCACAAGTCCGCTAGGAGCTGAAGCCAACTTCTATGAGCTCTTAGAAGAAGCTTTTTAACTGATGAATGAAAGCTAACTCAAAGGGGCTAATTTACTTGCAAAAAGAAACTGGAAAGCGGAAAGGAAATACAAACCCTAGCAAACCCTAATTTTACCAGCTAGCCCTACTGATGCGAAAAAAAGGATGTAAGCTACTGAAAGAGATGCCATTGACTTCTAGTAAGGTAAAATGCATGTGTCTAAGTTATCACTATCTGAAGAAAACATCTTTTTGTATTTTTGAATAAGTTGTCACAATTATCATGCATACAATTTAACTGTTTTTGACTGTGCAGAGGTGGATTGGCGAGAGGATATGCTTGGAAGAGGTTGGGAAGGTTCAGAGAGGGCCTAAGGGGTCCCTAACACCCTTCCAGAGAGTTTCACAGAGTTTGGTTATCAAGAAACCTCAATCGTGAGCTTCTACATGAAGTCTGCAGAGGTTCTACAGGTGTTTCAGGAATTTCTACAAGGTGTTCAGAAATTTCTACAGGATGTTTAAAAATTGGATTTTGGAGGATGGGTGAGTGAGGGAAGATGCATGAATGGATATGGAGGTAGGATAGGGGTCTGAAGTGGCCCAGGGACTAGTGGATGGAGTGGTGAGAAAGTGTAGATAGCTAAGTTGGCTCAAAGAAGGCTGAAACAATGATGTACAAAAACTAGGGTTATGTGAGCAAATGTGGCAAACGTGAGGTAAGGATTCTAAGTAGAGGGTGGAGTGGATGGTGCTGATGGAGAATAAGCAGATGAAGGAGTGGTACAGGTGCTCTGCAAATCGTTTTTCCAATCTGAACCAACAAAGACCTGTAAATTCAAAGACCTAGTTACGTTGACCTAATTTGCTAGCTGTCAATAAAGAGAATGAACAAAAGTGTGACCTGCAATGAAACCATGTATTTTAACTCATGAAAATAAGCAAACGAAAGTTTGAACTTGTAACCAACTTCTACACATGAAGATCAAACACTAGTGATTGCATGGCAAATCAAAATCAGTGTTTTTGTGGGCAGCAAAGTCATCCTAGTCACAGCTCCTGATCCCACTGAGGGAGAGGTGAAACCATAGATGTTTGTTGGCCCTTTTCTTGAAGCTTTTTCTGTTAGCAACCGATCAACTAAATCTCAGCATGAAAATTTATTTTACTCATCAAAAACAACCTAAATAACAAAACAAGATTTAAATCTAAATAGCAGATTTTATTCTAAGAATGCAGCAAAGACACATGAAAGTAAACAAAGGAGGTACTGGGCACTTGAGATGGGCCCAACCCCAAGAGCTACAGCCTCCTAAGAGATATTTAGAGCTGGTTCAAAGCTGGATTCATCTTTATTGATCAAAAGAAATGTTACGTTCCAAAACTGTCCACAAGGAGAACTTGAAAATGTGCTGAAAGCAAAGCTAATCTATTGCCTAAAAATCGAACTACAAAATGACTACAAAATGAATACAAAATGACTAACTACTGGCTACAAAATGACTATAAAGTGACTAAAAAAAATGACTAACTGAAATGAGGCCCTAAGCCCTCTTATTTATACAAATTGAGGACCCCAACAGTCCTCCTAAACTTTAGGGACTCGGCTGCCCAAAACTTGCAGTTAACAGCAGTCCTACTTGACTTGCTTGGCTGCCCTTGTGTTAATTGATTTGGTGGCCCTTGAATTCTGAGCTGATGGTGGAGAATTTAAGGTGAGGGCCCATAAATGAAGAGGACACCTTCCTACAAATCCTCTCCCTTGTTCTCCCATGAATTTGGTTGCCAAGTGCTCATTTAAACCTTTGATTTTGTCTCCAAATTGACCAAAAAGGCTACACAAAGCACACATTAGACTTGTTGGCAGAATGACTAACCCAATTCACTCTATTAGCATAAATATAATCAAAAACATGCAATAAACTAATGAGAATGGTGGATTAAGTTGACTTAGGAGGTTGAATGAGCCTAAATAATTATCCATTTTTGGGGCTCATCATCACCCCCCTACTGAAAGTGTTGCTTATCCTCTGAGCAACCAATCTATCTCCTCATCTTTGATGGCCTTGGTGGCCTCCCTATCATGCCAAGCTTCTGAAGTGATGTCCTCTTCTCGGTCATGAAACCATGCTTTTCTCTTTGCTTCTTCCCACTACCTGTGCTCCTTTTCATAGAGAATTCTCAGCTTCTTGTAGAACTGTCTCAGCATCCTATAGAGAGGCCTTTGTGTCCAACATTTCCATTCTTTCTCTCCATGTGGATGTCTTCGGGATTCCTTGTTCATAGGTGATGGATGCCTTTGAGGGGGACCTTTCCGTTGGTGTAGTTGGGGTGTCTACAATTGCAATTGGCTTTTTTTTTACTGTGGTTGGGGTCTGCCAGTTCTTCTCTGCATGCTCCTTCTTGCCTTAAAATATAGTGGAAGCTCCTTCTTTCGCTTCTCCTTCTACTTGGGGGATGTGCTTAGGGTGACCAGCACAGCTGCTGCCTCCCTAGCTAAAATCTTGGCCGATTTCTCCTTCTGTTGCCCTTTCCCCAGACTTCCTGTAGAAAGTCCTATAGTGGCCGTTTTCTGGCTTCCTGTAGAAGCAGTTTTCTGGCTTCCTGTAGAAACAGTCTTCCCTGATTTGGCTTGCTTGGCTGGGGGTGCCTTCTCTTTGACTTGTGTTGTGGTTGCCTTGGGTGTGCCTTTACTTGTTTGTACTTTTTCAGTCCTCTTTGCCCTGATTTGCAACCGTTTCTCCCTTGGCGTTTGTGTTTTTACTCCACCCACAGCTTTGGCCTCAGCAGCTTGTCCTTTTTCTTGCTTTTCCTCTGGCTTTTCCTGTTGCTTTACCTGTGGCTTTTCCTGTGGTGGTCTGTCTTGGGTTTCCTTACCCCTGGCTTTCTCTTCTGCCTCAATGTGCTCCCTTTCCTCACTGCTGGATGAAGTGAGTTCCTTGGCCAGAATTCGGATATAATGCTCTGTTTTGGCTTGTGCTCTGATCAGAAGGGGAATTCTGTGTATGGTTTCCTCCTTTGATTCTCAGGACAGGGTTTCTCAGATGTTTGTATCTCCCTTTTCACCAATTCCCTGGTTATACTAATGTTGCTGCCCCAAAACTTGACTATCAAAATGAAATTAAGCTCTCACAGACAGAGTGCAGAGCTTAATTTTCACACCCACCATATACAAGTCACATTTTTTTATGCATAGATCAGTCCTTACAGAGGTTTATGGTTTGTACAGGGGGTATTCGTTAACAGGCACCGTGGAGGAGAATGTAATATTGAAGCAACTAAAAAGAACTCCGTGTATCACCCAGGAAAACGACAATTCTTGACCCACAGGCAGATTTTTTTTAACTTTCCCTACTCCAAACAATTCAATTTACCACCTTTTGAAATTTCATGCACGGGTATGGTGTTTTTCGAGCCTACCTCTCTTCAAAACTCCAATTTGTCAAAGAAAAATCCAGGCTTTTATGCTCTGGAAGGTTGTTTTCTGTGTTTCTTGTAGAAGACTTCCTGTAGAAATGCCTGTAGAGTGCGACAAGCGGGAATTTTTTTAAGAAAGGGCAGAAATCTCGAGAAACCAGGCAGGAATCTTGCAGAGGACCACTGATTAACTGATCTGGACGTGGTGGACGCGTGCTCCAGTTGTGACCACAGTTGAACAGAGGGTGGTGAGAGTCAGTCGAGCATCATTTAATTTTGGCGTGATTCGTGGTGAGGGAGTGCAGTGGCCAAGCGTACGTGGCCACATGCAGATGGCAGTGTTGTGATGAGCTGCATGTCCTCTTCCCATTAATCAGTTGCACTGGAGTTAAACTCTCTACCACTGTCTGTTTTTTTTTTTTTAATTTCCCGTGACTGACTACACACATGCACTGATGATCCCTGGATGAGTGCAATCAGACTTGCTACCTTTCTAACTGAATCCCACCATCTCATTCGTTCATGCAGTGCTTAGATTAGATTCATGCAATAGAGGAATGAGTTTTAGTCACATACCTGGAAGTCGAATGTGGCTGTCGTGAGGTGTTGTGGCCTTTCATTTGCTGCATGCATTGGTTTCTGAGGTTGCATGAGGGCTTGGCTACTGATTCATGGCTGGTTTTTTTGTTGTGCAGGTATCCTCTGGCCGGATCCATGCTGTAGGAGTTGGCTTCACGTTCAGATCTGCACCCTCAAGCTGCTACTGCTGAATTTTCATAGGACCGAAACTTGTTTTCATCATTTCTCCTGAACGATAGATCAGATAGATCTGAAACTTACTGAGCATGTTCCTATCATCATGACGCACATTCCATAGCAAAATTGAGATCAATGGATGCACAGATTTAAAAAAAAAATGGAAAATGGCTTAATATTTCAGAGATCAATTTCTCGGAAACCGTGCATCGGAATCAGTTGAAACTACTTGGGTAGGTTACTATCACCCATATGCATCTCCCCATGAAACAGGTTTTGAAATGGATGCACGGATATGGAGAAAATGCAAAAATGGCTGACGGTGATGGAGGTGGATTTATTGGAAACCGTGAATCAGAATGGGCTGAAACTTTTCGGACATGTTGCCATCATCCCTATACAATTCATTGTAAAACGGTTTTTCAAATGGATGCATGGTTTTCAAGTTAGGGCAAAAACAAATTCTGTTCTATGTATTTTTTCCTCAAAGCATTCTGCAAGTTTTTGCATGGTAAGAAAAATTGAGCTCGGGTTGTGATGCAGGCATGGAGATGATGGAGGATGATTTTTAAGGTTGCAGGAGGACTTCTGAACCCTTGCGGAAGCTATCGTGTTCACCAAACCACCTTTTGGCAATCCATTTTTAGCTTTTTGTAATTTCTACAGGAACTTCCTGTAGAAAACACAATTTTCATAAAAGAAGCACAATGAGGTGAAAAAAATGATGGAAAAGGGTGAGGAATGGAAACATGGATGCTTGCAGGCATAACCAATAGATTCCAAGCTTTAGATTCCCTTCCAAAATCGAATCTGGCTCACCTGAAGGTTCTACAGGATGTTTCCTGTAGAAATACAGAACTTCCTGTAGAAGGCACAAAAACTCCTTTGTCTTTGTTTTGAGTGATCCTCCTGACCTGCAATGTCCTTCTTGCAACCTACAATTATCCAATGGAAATTAGGTTTATTTTTATTTTTCTTTTTTTTTTCTCTTTTTTTTGAAAAACAACTAGGGCGCCTCATGGAGGTTTTCACCCTAATTGCCTGCCCTGGGCGCCTCCAAGGGAGGTTTTCACCCATAAATATTATTCTCTTTTCTCTTTTTTCCCAACCCATCGACCGCCTCATGGAGGTTTTCAATCAATGAGCCAATCTAAGGTGCCTCCGAGAAGGTTTTCACCTTAGATTTTTATTTTCTTCTTATTTTCATTTTTTCTCTTTTTCTTTTTTTTCTACCCTACCCTACTTGAAAAAAAAATCATTTTCAAGTGTAAGAATACTTCCAATGGAGCCATGTGCACATCGACATTAGTGAAAAAATGATGTGAAGGCTCGAAATGCTTGCTTTGACAGCTATCCAGATTTCAGAGACAAAATGATCTGACTTTGAAGGGATCAAACATAGCTGAGGAAGAGAGTACCACTGCAACTTAGTGATCGTCTGAAACCATATTTCAATATAGCTCTAATATCCTTGGTCCTTTTGCTGATCTAGATCATGTTTCATGTCACCTTCTACCATGACTTTCTCATCTTCCTCTTTTTGCTGATCTTTCTCTTGAATACAGGGAGGATTTGATGGTAACCATGAGCAAGCTCTCTCGATATCTGATTCTGATGTCTTCTCTTCATCAAGCGCAACCCATGGTTCTTTGATCTCCTCTTTTGAATCTTCTTTTGTTGGATGTGGTCCTTCAATGCTTTCAAGATAATCTCTTTTTTGAAATGCTTTTCCTAAGCTATGGTGAAGATCATTAAGCTCAAGAGGAGTCATTTGGACATGTTGTGCCCCAGCTTTGCAATTAGGTTGAGCTATTCCATTGTGCGGGTTTGGAAATGGTGGTATGGGTAGTTGAGTGGGGGTGTATATTTGAGATGGATGTGGATGGGGTTGTGGTTGGGCAGGCATTTGGGATTGCCTTGGTGGAGTAGGAGGCGATGGTTGTGGATGAGCAGGTGGTGGAGGAAAAGAAGTGGGAGGAGTGTTGTATTGGGGCCTCCACCCCTGATGAGGTGCATTCCACTGAGGTTGTGGCTAAGCATAAGAGTGAAACGAATGAGAAACTGGTTGGGCATAATATGGATCTGTGAAGGAACAAGGAGGAGGTGTGAACCAGAAAGGATGAGCAGGGGGACCCCAAGAAGGCATGAAAGTGGCTTGATAGGGGTCATAATAGGTCTCGGGTGTCCCTTGCAGTTCCTACTGGTAAGATCTAGGTCCATGCGGCCTCCTTTGGTTCATATAATAGAGTGATTCAGTGGCTCCTTTGGCTCTCTGATATGCAGCTTTGATTCTGGGTAAGGAAGGGCACTGATCTATAGGATGGTATTCTTCACAGACAAAACACACTTCTATGGAGTACAATGGACATTCGTTCCTAGGATGCTTTCTAGTGCACCTAGGACAAAAAATGGCCAAAGCCCTCTTGGCTTCTTCTTGCTTCTTTTGGATCCGCAAGCAAGGAAAATTTTAAGGATGGAAAATTTTCTTGAAGTTTAAAACATTGGCGAATCTCACTAATCCCTAATATGCAAATTATAAATGTTTATTGATATATTTGTAAAATTAATCAAATTTATAATTATTTTATATATAGTCTCTCTATAATGTTGGCGATTTTTAAGGTAAAATAATTTTATATTCTAAAATTTGAGCGAATCGTCTTTTATAAAATTGGAAATTGGCGAATCTTTTTTGTGGAAAAATCATGGAAAATTAGCCCACTGGGCGAACATTAGCCCCTAAAATTATCCATGTCCGCAAGGTATCCAGTTGCATGGCAAGAAACTTCCTCATATCACTCTTGAAATCTTCAATCTGATTTGCAAATTCATTTTTGGATAAGGTACTGCTCCCAACATTTCTGCTTGTAGCCATTCGCTCCAGAGGAATGTTTTCTTCTTCTTCTCCCCTAGAGGTTCTTTAAAGATGCCTTGATGTCCACCTAGGGCTTCTTCTTAATCACAACCATCGAAGAAGAGAGAAGGTTGGTTGTGTGAAGCAGTGGGGGGTGTTGTGCAAATATTTTTCTAAATTATATCTACTCTTAGAAGGCATGAAAGGAAATTTTTTTTGTTGTTTTTTCTTTTTTTTCTGCTTGTACCTGCAAAAACTAAAATAGATTGAACTACAACTAACTATCTTTCTGAAATTAAAATGTGGAATTGAAATGAAAGCAGGAAATGAATAATCTATTTTGCTCAAATGAAATTGCACGAATGAAATGCTAGTCTACGCTTGCAGAATTGAAATGTTAATCTACGCTTGCAGAAATGAAATTGCGGAATTGAAATGCTAATCTATGAAAGCGGGAAATGTTTACTCTACTTTTGCGGAAATGAAATGAAATAAACTACTTAGCAGAAGGTTGTAGTGGAAAATAGAAGAAAAACAACAATCACCAATACTCTGACGCTTCCCCGGCAACAGTGCCAAAAAGATTGGTGGCCCCAGTATTGCAGCAATAATGCTGCAACTCCTGGAACTCCCTTCTTTAATTTTATCAACCCGGTAGTTCGTAACAAACTTGGAAGCGACGGTGTTGTACGCACAAGTACTAGCTCTTGCCGCAACTGTCACTTGGTCAACTGGCACAAGTCCGCTAGGAGCTGAAGCCAACTTCTATGAGCTCTTAGAAGAAGCTTTTTAACTGATGAATGAAAGCTAACTCAAAGGGGCTAATTTACTTGCAAAAAGAAACTGGAAAGCGGAAAGGAAATACAAACCCTAGCAAACCCTAATTTTACCAGCTAGCCCTACTGATGCGAAAAAAAGGATGTAAGCTACTGAAAGAGATGCCATTGACTTCTAGTAAGGTAAAATGCATGTGTCTAAGTTATCACTATCTGAAGAAAACATCTTTTTGTATTTTTGAATAAGTTGTCACAATTATCATGCATACAATTTAACTGTTTTTTACTGTGCAGAGGTGGATTGGCGAGAGGAAATGCTTGGAAGAGGTTGGGAAGGTTCAGAGAGGGCCTAAGGGGTCCCTAACACCCTTCCAGAGAGTTTCACATAGTTTGGTTATCAATAAACCTCATTCGTGAGCTTCTACAGGAAGTCTGCAGGGGTTCTACAGGATGTTTCAGGAATTTCTACAGGATGTTCAGAAATTTCTACAGGATGTTTAAAAATTGGATTTTGGAGGATGGGTGAGTGAGGGAAGATTCATGAATGGATGTGGAGGTAGGATAGGGGTCTGAAGTGGCCCAGGAACTAGTGGATGGAGTGGTGAGAAGGTGTAGATAGCTAAGTTGGCTCAAAGAAGGCTGAAACAATGATGTACAAAAACTAGGGTTATGTGAGCAAATGTGGCAAACGTGAGGTAAGGATTCTAAGTAGAGGGTGGAGTGGATGGTGCTGATGGAGAATAAGCAGATGAAGGAGTGGTACATGTTCTCTGCAAGTCGTTTTTCCAATCTGAACCAACAAAGACTTGTAAATTCAAAGACCTATTTACATTGACCTAATTTGCTAGCTGTCAGTAAAGAGAATGAACAGAAGTGTGACCTGCAATGAAACCATGTATTTTAACTCATGCAACTAAGAAAATGAAAGTTTGAAATTGTAACCAACTTCTACACATGAAGATCAAACACTAGTGATTGCATGGCAAAGCAAAATCAATGTTTTTGTGGGCAGCAAAGTCATCCTAGTCACAGCTCCTGATCCCATTGAGGGAGAGGTGAAACCATAGATGTTTGTTGGCCCTTTTCTTGAAGCTTTTTCTGTTAGCAACCGATCAACTAAATCTAACCATGAAAAGTTATTTTACTCATCAAAAACAACCTAAATAACAAAACAAGATTTAAATCTAAATAGGAGATTTTATTCTAAGAATGCAGCAAAGACACATGAAAGTAAACAAAGGAGGTACTGGGCACCTGAGATGGGCCCAACCCCAAGAGATACAACCTCCTAAGAGAGATTTAGAGCTGGTGCAAAGCTGGATTCATCTTTATTGATCAAAAGAAATGTTACATTCCAAAACTGTCCACAAGGAGAACTTGAAAATGTGCTGAAAGCAAAGCTAATCTACTGCCTAAAAATCGAACTACAAAATGACTACAAAATGAATACAAAATGACTAACTACTAGCTACAAAATGACTATAAAGTGACTAACAAAAATAACTAACTGGAATGAGGCCCTAAGCCCTCTTATTTATACAAATTGAGGACCCCAACAGTCCTCCTAAACTTTAGGGACTCGGCTACCCAAAACTTGCAGTTAACAGTAGTCCTACTTGACTTGCTTGGCTGCCCTTGTGTTAATTGATTTGGTGGACCTTGAACTCCAAGCTGATGGTGGAGAATTCGAGGTGAGGGCCCATAAATGAAGGGGACACCTTCCTAAAAATCCTCTCCCTTGTTCTCCCACGAATTTGGCTGCCAAGTGCTCATTTAAACCTTTGATTTTGTCTCCAAATTGACCAAAAAGGCTACACAAAGCACACATTAGACTTGTTGGCATAATGACTAACCCAATTCACTCTATTAGCATAAATATAATAAAAAACATGCAATAAACTAATGAGAATGGTGGATTAAGTCAAATTAGGAGGTTGAATGAGCCCAAATAATTATCCATTTTTGGGGCTCATCACCAAGCCAGAAAAATGTTTAGAAAGGCCAAAGGGAAAAGCAAAGATAGAAAAAGAAAGAAGTATATTGAAATGTTGTCGTGGATCTTATTGAGCCCACACTGTTCTGTACTATCTATGTCATGTATTATATTGTAATGTTATTCTTTGTTCTATTGATGAAGCTTTCGTCCAGATGTATTCATGTAATGCCGCTGAACTAATGAAAGAGGAAGTTGCAGGGTTTTATGGGAGTCTTCTTGTGTGACTTTATGTGCACCTTTTAAAATTTTATTATGAATGCACATGCATAGTACATATTCCTTTTGAATGTTTGAGTTGTTATGATTGTATCTCCAATGTTTTGGTTATGGGTTTACTAAGTATTTATAGCTTCCTTTTGGTTTCTCTCGATGCCTAGTTCCAACACCTTAACCAAGTAAGGTCGTGATGCACCTCGGATGAGATGCCTTATTCTTCTTGAATAGGGTGAAAATTTCAGCACTACAGTAGACTACGCCGAAGATTTTTTTAGCCCCTTTTCCTAAACTCATCTTGTTCATCATTTTCTTCCAATAATAACTTTGTGTCCAAAGCTCAAAATTTGATGAAATTTAGAGTATTGGGAAGCTCTAAATGAGTAGAAGAAAGTTATCACCTTAGAAAAGAGATTTGATGTGGTTAAAAGAAGAGAAATTTTAGATAACCCGCCTCCAAAAGTTGACCTTGGGGTATGGTCATATACAACATGTACCCTAAAAAATTCCTTAAGGGTATTCAATGTGTTACATTGGAACACTATAGTCAAAGTAGGTTAATTCCTTACACAAAACAAGCATTTCATACTAAGAAAAGTGGGGTATAAATTTCCTCAATTTATGGATAACCATTTAATTTTTGTTGCATTAGCATTCAATTTCATTACTCGTGGGACTACCATTTATATCTCTAATGCACCATGGAATTTGTCACTTAAGTAGGACTTGTAATCTATGATAAATATGATTATGAATCATGGCATGTATTTCTCATCCTTTAGCCTAGCTATAAGAGTACTCATAATATCTTATATTGGGACACGCTTGTGCCTCATCGAAACCACCTCAATCATGACCTATGCTTAATCTTTTACATGACACAAATAATCTATTAGATCATCCACATGGCATCACCAATAGATAAAAATACATATTATCATGCTAGTTCATTCCCAAAGGCATCATCAACAAAATATTTCAATTGTATTTTTTAGTGCACCCATGCCCTTTAGTTAGAAAAATTAATCATGTCCACTTATTTTATTTATAAGATCCTCCCCACTTATTTCAACTACTATGTGGTATCTATGCATAGTGAAACATAAGACACAATTCTAGCCATTATACCCACATTTAAAAGTACTATGCACCTATGTGACCAATATTGTCTCAAGTATGATTCAATTGAACATATAGGAGTATTGAACTGCACTTTTGTGTATTTTCTTTGCATGTATAATCACAAGCACTAGTGCACATAGGATATACATTTTGTTTCATATAACACAAGTTCGGTTGTTCTCATCACAATTCAACATGTTGTAGCACATTTGAAGGCTTATTTGAATTTCATCATGTAGTACTCACGAACATCACTTATTCCAAACATCACTTATCAATGCCTCCAAATATAGACACATTTATCTCTATTCATAATCAAATCATCAAAACAATGTGCTTTATTAAGAAGATATAAAATGTTCATTTCCAAGTTGATGGCATTTAATAATACAGATTCAAAAAGTACAAACACCAACATGATAGACACCATGTCTTACACAACTTTATTTTCATCTAAGTTATTATCTTGTATGTAAAATGAAAAACTCACATGCCTACCACATAACTTTAAGCTAGTATATTATAATTCATACATCATCATAAGTTTTTTTTACAATAATGCCTTCAACCTTATTTTCAAATGTATACCATTTTTAATATTTAGTTTTAATAACCTTACCATCATTTAATACAAACAAATTAACTGAATGTAAACCATAACCTTCCAAATTAAAATTCAATCCATTTTAATAACTTATAATCCAATAATACACCATACTTTTCATTAGATTCTAAAACTCGTTAACATGTTATATTATTTCATAAATGAACAGGTAAAGCCAAAATTCTCTTAACTATTCTTTAAATCATTCTTATTTAATAAAGTATTTGAATAATTTGAAAACTTGCACTTATATCCTTGTTACCATTAAAAAAAACATTAGAACTAAAGAGAGAATCATTACTCCTTAAATGGTATATTATAATCTTCCCCACTCTCCTTCTCTTATAAAATCATAACCCTTCCTCTTTGTCCTATTAAAAATATTTCATATACCTTTTATATAAATGTAAATTTAGTGATTACATGTTTATATCATGGCTATAAGTTCCAACTTTAGAATGGAAACAAATATCCTAAGTTGATTAGTAAAACCTTAAATGCATTGAGCTTCCATTGTGGTCCAAATGTTTTGACAAACATGAAAGTATGTAATATCTTATCTCATCTCTGTTCAGCCACAACTTCACAACTTTCTTTGATCACTTCAAATGTAAATATGAGGGTGGGGTGCACATATTAGGGATTTTGCCACGTCATCGGAACGTTTCTTTGTCACTAGAAATATTGGAGGGAGGTGAAGGCTTTGACACAGTGGTTGAAGAACTTCATCATTATATAGTGAAACTTCTTTCTAAAAGGTCCTTATAATTAATAAATATAAATGAAAGATGTTTTTAGCACTAAGGTGGAAGAGCTTCATTCCTATATGGTCAAATTTTATATGGAGACTAGCTTTCTAGAGAGTTATTATATTTAATATAAATAAAAGATACTTTTATAAAGTAACCTAACATTCGGTTAGTTTACCTTTTCTTTTGGAGACTAGCGTTGGGAATTATTGATATGGTTTTCAATTAATTATTCTAAAAATCGACGCTTATTACATTACAATGACTCGTTCAATGATTATATATATTTTGATATGGTTTTCAATTAATTATTTTAAAAATCGACACTTATTACCGTTACAATGACTCGTTCAATGATTATATTTATTTTTTATTATTATGTCAACTTGTTTTTAGTGTTTTCCAATTCCGTTTTTTTTCTATTAAGAGGTTTATATTTTTGTGGGATTTCTTTACTGAGGTAGAGGAATTATCTGGACGATCAAAAGTGATTGGAATTTGGGTAAAAGAAATCAAAAAACCTTTGTAGAGATAGTGTTTGAATTGTATTTTTGATGGTGGAAATGAATTCAGCACTATCAAAAACGTCTAAGACACCTAAAATTTTAAAATTTAACAAGTATAATTTGGATTTACAAAAAACATTACCAAATTTTCTCTAAATATAATCAAAATTTCTATAACTGTCCGCGCAATTCCTCCATTCAATTAGTTATGTTCTTAGTTTTGGACAATTAGTTTAAGTTATTTGTTATTTATGACTGAACTTTTCGAACAACGTGCAATTTTTTTAAGAAACCTAAACCAAGGAGTGGGAGGTGACTATGCTCTTAAGAGGCAAACCCGTTTAAAAATATTTTCATGCCATTTATGACATAGAGAGGCGAGAGAAAAGCATAAATACGTTTACCTTTGCTAGGTGTTTGTGCCTAGATATTAATGTTATAAAAATCTCCATCATTTACATCTGGTTGACTTGAGGACCTTTCAACACCCTTCAAATATCACTATAAGTTTATCTCTAACTTTTCCATATCTAGTTAGGGTATGCTTGGGCATAAAGCTTGATAGGTTAATAACTGTGTAACTTCATATTATTGATTTACATATATATTGTTTATGGGATGAGACTTAAATAGTTATGAGAAAGGTTGGTTTATGAGAAAGGTTGCCTTTTTTTCATTTGAGTTTAAATTTTAGTTTGATAAGTTTATTTTTTTTTAAATTGATTATTAATAGTTCTATATGATTTATACGTGAGTTGTTAATTTGATTTTCTGTTTCAAAGAATATATTATTTATCTTGTATATTATTTTTAAAATGAAGGGAAGTGTTCATTACATTTTTTTGATATATGTAATCTGGAAAAAATATATGGCTAACTTTTATTATCCCCTAGTTTAACCCAAGAACAACTCAAAATAAGATTTATTAAAAAAAAATGTATTCATCATCAAAACAACCTCAATTATGACCATGTTGAACTTCTATCATGACACAAATCATTCTTTGAAAAATCATGAATCCATAGTGGAACTGAATCCACATCCAATCATATCCTTCCACTATATACCAACCAAAGGATATTCAAACATCCAAATCCATAACACATTATTTTGCAATACACTATCTATAACAAGTTATATATGATGTGATATGTAGAAAATCCTATAGAATGAGATCCACAATAAATATTATAGGATGGGATCTATAGTAAGGCATGTAGTATAGATTCATAACAAGAACCATAACATGGATCAATAACAAACTTGTAGCATGCACCTATGATATTCCCAAAAATTGTTATAAACATGCATTTCTCCTACTTATTATTCAAATAATCAGTGAAATGTGAAGAAATGCAAGTCAAAAGTACATTGTGCCTAAACCAAGACCCAAGCATAAAAAATAATCAATACAAAGCAAAAAGGTAGGAAAACCAATATGCAAAAGATGACAATTCTAGGGACCATTACTTGTAACCATTGCATTAGTGGTGAATTCTATTTGTTCATTTATATAAATATCTAAACCTTCCATATGCAATGGAGAAAATGTTTAGGTTGTTATTTTTCACACATTTGTATTGATATAGTGACAAAACATTGTTATAATTATTCATAGTTAAGAGTTGCAACATTTCTTTGCATTACTTTGACCCCTACTGCTATTATAGTTCATTTTTTTGTCCCATAAATACATGTACATTTGAGTCAATCATTGTGATGATTTTGCATTATCCCTTTGGATTATATTACTTTTTCTTCTTCTTGTATATATGAATTTCTATTATGCATTTCATTATTTAGTTGAATAATAGTACTCTACAATTTCCATTAACAAGTTTCCATGGCAATAATATCCTTGCAATATTTATCACATTTTTTTCTTCGTCAAGTTTCTCTTTACAAAGGCTCACTCATCATCATGATCAACTATTATGGCTTACTTGCTAATTGTATGCAAATTAGCATAACCATAATTTTAATCATCATCACCACAATTGAAGAGATTGTGTACTTAAAATGATTATTCCAAACCTATGTCCAAATCATTTATAGATAAGTGGTAAAATATACTTGAGTGTATTTTCTTTGCATGTATGCATTTGAGTGTATTTTCTTTACATATTTGACTTGCATGTATGCAAGTGGTGAAATACGAGTGTAATCATAAGCAACCATGCACTTTGAAAAAAAATATCCCTTCAATATAACAAGATTTAAAGTATAGTAAACACAACATGACTAGTATAGTAAACACAACATGACTCATTGTAGACCATTTGATATCCTCCGAAAGAATAATGTGATTTATTGAGAAGATGAAGAATCTTCATTCCAAAATTAATAACATTTAGCAACAAATCTAAAAATATAAACAATAACATAATAAACACCACATTTTCCAAAATTTCTTAACTAAAAATAAAATATGGCTCAAATTTTAAAGTAAAAATTACTATACACACTATAAAGTCAAACTAACATGATATATTCTTATACCTTCACTAAACCATAAACAATATAGGAACAATGTAACACCAATGTCTTTAACCTTAACCTGCCACAATACCTTAAAATATGTCTAATATCCAATGTTGAGCTCATACAACTATACAATCCTCTCATACTTAATTGCAATATAATGCAACCATTACATTCTTGACGTTGATCTTAAACGAAATTAATTAATTAATTATTATATAGATAACATTTTGAACATGTTTATCTCTTAATTTAAATATTGTGATTGGATGATAATTTCATGGTCAACCCTTAAGGTGGGGTGAGCGTACCTTCCAATATTTATCTCGGTTATAAGGATTTCCTGCGAGTCATCATCAATGTAAGGACTATATTTCAAATTTGATAAGAATGGGAGGCGTGTTGTTTCATGATAGGGGTCTCACATGTCTTCTACCCCATTGCACCATGTCATCTGAACATTTCTTTAGTAGTGGTGACCTGAGTGGATTGGCAAATACGTTTCTTTTTTATTAAAGTTTCTTTTTTGGATATGAATGTTTTTTATATATAATATAAATGAAAGAGCCTTTTATAACTTAGCTTATCACTCACTTAGGTTATTTCGTCTTTTCAATGCTAGTGGAAAGAATTATTCACATAGTTAAATATTTTTGATAAGGTTTCCAAATTAATTATCCTAACATGATGTTGATATGCATTATAGTTAGATAATCATGTATTTTGTAAGCTTCAAAACTCTTACTTTTTAACATGATGTTATAATTATTACTATTACAAAGTTTCCTTGGAAGTTTCTTGGAACATGTTTGTCACAATTGTTTGTTTATTGTGACGTTGATATGCATTATATTCGGATAATCATAATCATGTATTTTGTATTATTATTGGTAGAGTTTTTTTTGGGGATATTTTATATATATATATATATATATATATATTTAAATATTTTAGTTTTTTTTTAATTCTTAAAATTGACTTTTTCATTGTTTCTTTTTTATAACGTTGTTTCAAATTTTTAGGTGAATAAAGTTTCTTGTTTGATTAATTTTTCTCACCTTTAGTGTATAAAGGTCAACATCTTCAAGGATGGGATTGTGGATTTCTTGATCTTAGAAACGTTAATCACACTGCATTCATTAGTATTGTTGTATTAGTTGTTTACTAATTTGGAATCAATTTTTTTATATCTAAGTTAGGTATATCCAGATTCATTTGTGTTTTGAAGGAGACAATTTTTTTGAGTTATCTCATTGGATCACTATTTGATGTCAAGCACAAGGCAAGTTGTATAAGGATTTTATTGAGTTGAATACACATTTCTTCTCTCTGTTGAGTAGGTACTTGTTCTATAAGTACTTTTTCTCATTAGGAGTATTTTTGTTCTCACTTTCCCTTACTATTTTAGGTGTGAGGATTTGAGTAGATAAATATTCAAAGACCAGAGAAAATGGTAAATTAAAAAATTATGTCTTAGAATGAGCGTGAACATGCCTAGTTTTCCTAACTATATAGGTATTGTTTTATCAAGGTTAGAGCATTATAGTTTTGATCAAATTTAGTTATTATAAATAGTGTTCCAATATGAATGATCTATCATGCTCATGTGAAACATAGGAAAACGATAGAGTTAATCATGAATGAGTCAAACTTTATTGTGGTAGAAGCATATAAAGTTGGATTATTAAGAAAAGCCAAAAATAGCCATTCAACCAAATAAATTGAAAGAAATAAACAAAAATACCAATCAGGTAATGATGTAAGCTAGGAATTGATAATGGAGAACCCGAAGGGAAAAACTCTGATGTATTGAGTAGTCACATCATAATGCTAGTATTCTAAGTTTATAAGCAATACCATGAATAAAGGTTTACTGAGTCAAAATACTCATTTACCATAATAAAGAGAGAGAAGAGTCGTATTGGGAGAACCCAAAGAGAACCACTTTGTACACAATCTTACATATATTCATACATTCCTAAAAAATGATTAAGTGTCCTTCCCATTATGTTTCCATATAGAAGAAGATATTGATTAGAATACTTAACAACATCTTACTAGTTGTTGACCAAAAGAAGAAGATAAAAAGGTATGTGTCTCCACGTTAACCAGTGCTTGCATTGAGTTTGTTGACTATTTGTGATGTTAACTAACATATGCTAACTCATCCTTTCCACTAGACATGTAGGATAATTTACCATCCTTGTCAAAGGATGTGTAATTGAATGAGTTAAGGGTCAACTAATAGATTTTAATTTTAAAGTTAGTTGACTAATTCAAAGGATGTGTGAGTCTCAACTAAGATGGAAGTTGATTGGGAACTCCGATCAAATATTCAATTGAGACTAGGCACTAGTTGATGGATGCTAATTGTGTCTTGGAATGGATCATATGGTCCCTTTGAGGTTATTTAATAGATGGAGAAAAATATATTTGATTGGTGTTACAACCATATGTGAGCATCTATTATGTTATCACTGCAAAGAAGTTGAAATTTTTGAACCTTCCATGCTCAATTTTGAGGAGGAATTGTCAATGTTGCTAGAGATTGAAGACTTAGTGCTTGAATGTGGACTAAGTTAGAATGGGACACTATTTTGTAATGGAAGTATCAAGAATCTTTTGAGATAAACAAGATTTTATAAGAGATTGTCTAAAGGTCCAAGTTCCTACCAAAGAAAAGTGATAATATATTCAAGGAGGTGAAGCATAGATTTCCTCATCTTATTCATAAATAATATGTTTTAAGGGAAAAAAAACTCCCAAAAGGGGAAGATTTTGTCTAAAAGTGGACAAGGTAGAAGACTTCTTAAAGAATGAATTCGGATGGGTCAATGGAGAAACATGATTAAAGTGAGACAACTAACTGATAAAGAAGAACTAAATGACTAAAGATTAATGACAAAGTCAACTAACTTATTCACTAGATTGGATTGACTAGTTCACTTATGTCAACAACCAAGTAGAGATATTTTCTCATGTTTAATGACCATATGGATTCAAGGATTGGAGGGTTCATTTTCATAAATATTAATCATTTAGACATATGTCAAAATAGAGGTAATGCTTATGTGGTATTTGATAATAAGGACAAGTTGATTGTATAGAGGCATCCATTACCAAAAGCAAAGTTTAATCATCTTGATGACTAAAGGGATGCTAGAGGAACCAAAGAGATCTAACATACCTTTGAAGGTGGTCCATAAGAAGGTGGAATAGAAGAAAAGAGGTTTGGAGATTTGAAAATATGAATGTGGAAGTTCACTAAAGGATCACAACTAGCTTTGGAAGTTGTATTTTTCATAGATGAAGTAAGTTCCTTATAGAAAGGGTAAACCTCATATTTGGCACAACTATTACTCATGATTATGAAATATAATTTTTATAACCCTATTTTCCACTTCATTGTGTTTCCAAAGACCTTAGCTCAAATCAAAACAATTGCAAGTTGAATTTCATCCCATTTCACTCTTGATTTTTCTCATTAGATGTCTCATTGCTCCTTGCTCGTTACCATCATGGGTATCATTGCTCCATCTTAGTGTACATCCTAACATGGAATTTTCAAACTACAGATGGTGCCTTTGTTCATGGAGTGATGATGGCTCAAGGTTCTAGAATTTGGCTTTCTAAATATGATCATCTTAAGTGAAGGTGTGATGACTTGGCTTAAGGTCAACTATTAGATAACTAGATACAACCTAACTCCTCTCAGCTCTAGGTGATAATATACATCATCCCATATTTGGGAATTTCCTATATAACCAGACTCTCTCAAGGGTGACTAAAAAGGAGAGGGATAGTATATTGTATTTTTATGTTTGAGAATTATTACTAGGACACCATTCTTTGTTGCATAAATGAGCCCAATTTAGGCTTGTGAGTCAAGGAAGGGTTAAAATTGAGATACCAGAGAGGAGTACTTTCCTTCCAAGATGATTGTACTTACTTTTATATAAATTTATATAGATTGTTATATTGTTTCTTCCTCTTGCATGTTGTTGAATATAAGATCATGATATGTGCTTATGTTATGATTTTATTATTTTATGTACACTAACTTGCCTTCTATTAGAGGAAAATGATCTCCCTTGTTTTTCTATGATTGTTTGTGGATGATAAGTTCCATGTGTTAGAGTGAGATCTTGGGATGAAATGTAAGATTTTTGGCTGCTAAATCAAGTCCATGGTATACATTGGCTTGCAAGGGTAACAAGGTGCATAGAACATTCCTTTCTTTGTTTGCATTCCCATATGCAAGGTTTTTTTCATAGAGATCCAGGGGAGACTTGTTTAGCTTTTTATCTACAATTTAGTACACCCTAATGAGGGATCTATAGGGAAATATTACCTTTTCTCTAGGGTGGAAAGTGTGCAAATAGAACTAGAAAATCCATTGGTGATAGGGTCTAATCTTCCAACTTAGTGTGACAAGGTCTAATATTCTAATTTTGGCTACGTCTCCCTTCTTCCTTTGGGGCATACCACTAGCTATCTCTGAAACCCCAGTTAGTTTCCATAGTTTATCATTTTCCCTCCCTCCTATTGAATTCATTTTCAGTGTGGGGTGAGGAAAATCCCAACCATGGGAGTTGTGTGGTTCCCACCTAGTTTTCTATTCCTATGGTCACTATCTCTAGTATGGGAAAATCATGTACGGGGAATATTCTCGAGGGGTTCTTACCTATTCCTAGTCATTCTAGGGTTTGTAGTGTTTAGAGAGGATCATTTAATCCTTGGGGTAGTTCTGCATCAAGGGGAATTCCTTTTACTGGAGGCCTAAGTGCCTTTGGGGGGACTATATTGTCTAGGGAAATTTCATTACTTGCACCACACTTCCTTTGATCGTTCCTACTTATGGAAACACTTTTGCATCAGGAAGTTATTCTTCTAGTACCATATACAACCCTATTAGTAGTCATGCTCTTGGGAGTTCCTTTATCCTAAGGGGAAATCCCCCTAGGGGAAACAATAATTTTTCCACTACAACTGGTCCATGGGTTTAAAACTCTAGGGATAATAATCTCTTTGTTAATATTCCTTCATTATAAAACTATCTATGGGGCGAACTACAAGGTCCATTTTGGGGTACCATCTTTACCTCTAGACCCATTTAACCGAGATCAACTTCCATTTCTAGCATCACTTGATTTGTCATATTTGGGGAAACTTACCAATGACTCCATTTTAAATAAACAATTGAGGACATCAGTGCTAATTAAGTTACCCTAAAATATATTGAATCACAATGGTAATCCGTGAGACAACTTGACCACACATCACCACATACCACTTATGGTGTTCATATAATTCTTTGGTGGATGATAGTATTAGGTTGCATCTATTCTAGTGAACTCTGATTGAAGATGCCACTAAATAGTACATTGAACTTGATAAGGAATCTTACCATGATTATGCCACCTAGAATGAAGGTTTCTGATTAATTTCTAGTTACCTTCACAACAATATATTGGAATTTATCTCGTATCTATCATTAGGCGGGAAACTACCACTCATATTTTTTATCATATTCATGAGTGGAGGCAATGTAAGTGGTTTATTAAAACCAAGATTCCCGATCAATTACTGGAATATTAATTTACATGTAACAACCTTGGGTTAAAGTTTCATGTAATAAAGGTTAATAAAGGAAAAATAAAACTGAGGTCATGGGACACGTATTCGAAGTTGAATGTTGGGAAAACACTATAGTGGGCATCATTTTTGGTTTATTTATGGCCATGGAAATTGGGAAAGGAAATGACAAAGGAAAAGAGGCAATAATTGGCATTTAGTTATGAAAATAAAGGAAAATAGGAGAAAATAAAGGTGAAGAGACACAAATTTTCATGCTAAGGAAATTAGAGGAAAAATGGAGGAAATGGAGACATCAATAATAAAAGGGCATAAGAGAACCATTTCACCGCTTTTATCAATTTCAGATTGGGTTGATTGAGAAAGAGAGAGAGAGCTCCAAGAGAGGAAAAACAAGTAAGGAAGGAAAATAAAGCAAAGGAAAGAAATGAGAAGGTTGGATTAGTGGCTCCAAGAGGAAGATATTGCAAGTAATAGGTTGCATGTATGATTTCCTAGCCAAGATGTGAATGCATGGTACATGCATTTGTTTATTTGGTTCATTTGTTGTCATTGGCATGGGTTTTCCCTAGTTTGATAATAGTTTCATCCTTGCCTTGTCATTTCATGGATAGCCATGGTGTGATGGGATTCATTCCTAGTTGAGCTTTGGATTTCCAAAAGGTTTTGAAACTGAGTGAGGTGGTCTTAAGAAAATTCACAAGGATCAGGGGTGGAGATTCTTTTCTCCATAAAGCCCTCAACAGGTGGGTGTAGATAGGAAACTTCCTTAAGGTATGATGAATAAATTCTGAGGCATCAAAGATTCATTTGGTTTTGTGATATTGGGACCAATTTAGGTAAGATAATGGTAGTTTGAGGGTGGAGGTGGTTTAACCTCTGGATTCCTTTGGGTGTTTATCTATTGGCTTATCCCATGACATCCCACATTCATGCTTGGAATATGGCATAGGGTCGACTGGCTCAAAGTAATATTTGGTCCAGCCCAATCTATGGTCGGTTGGTATGTTGAAGTCCTTGACTTGGTTGGATTTTGCATAAGTTAATAAGAGTTATTTTCCTATTGTAATCTCTAAGAACTTGTACTTACTATTATGATGGTTTGATGGTTCTTCTCTCATGGTTAATATTTTGGTTATATGTTGGTTATAAGCATGGTTTTATAATATGTTCTAGCTATGACTCTTGTTCTTGAATTGATATGCTAATGAATGGTTGATGAATGCATGAGATAACAAGTGTTATTTAAGCTATTATAAGAGGGAATTAGACATTCTTGGTGATTCTCAGATGAAGTTTAGACCCTTAAGATCAGATATCTATTCATCACTTGTAGCTTTTATGTTTTTCATATGTTTGACAAAATGCCTATCATGGTTAGGCATGGTTAGGTCATGTTCTTGTTCAAGTTCTGAATGACTAGCATTGTTAACATCTTATTTATGCTTATGGAAAGTTACGGGCAATTCTGGGCAGGGGTCTATGGACTAGCCTAAAATGGCTCAGATCTCGGAACTGCAAGCACATAACTAGAGCTTTTGGGCCATAAATGCATGGAGGCAAGATTTTGAGTGCAATTATAGCCTCATGACTGCATGGATGTAGTGTCAAGGGTGTGTGTATGTTTCTAGGTCAGTGAAAAAGGGGTCCAGCTCATGGATTAACCACCTAGGGTGGTTTGCAACTTTTTTAGGGGTCAGTGGTTTCTGAGGTGTGTTGGTAAAGTTTTCAGTCTGTCGGCCCCACTTCCATAATTGTAACTTGGAGGTCATGTCATGTCATAGTCTCACTCTGCTTCACATTTAATCTGAGGATTTGTAAAAGCAGGTAAATGTGGGGAGGGGAAATTACATATTGGTATAAGAGCTTCTAGGTTCAAACACTTGGAATAGATGGGTGGGATATGTTTTTTATGCATGCATGTTATTCGTATGCATACATTGCAGTGGATATAGTTTTCATGTATATAGTCAGTGTTACAATTGAGTTATCATGCATGATGTGAGGTGTTGATAGGTTGATGTCATTATCATTATATATATATATATATATATATATATATATATATATATATATATATATATATATATATATATATATATATATATATATATATATATATATATATATATATATATATATAGATCGAGAGAGAGAGAGAGATATCAAACTAATCTAGACTGATTTGTGCAGATGGGATAGCCTCCCCTGAACTTCACTAATGTATGATTTTGATTATGTTTGTATTTAGTTTATCTAACAAGGAATGTTTGAAAGAAGAAGAGGATCAACGATGATGAGCAGAATGGTGGATTATAGTTCACATGAATCTCCTTATAGATTAGTTGAGTAGTACATAGAAGAGTACTCTCATGACATAGCAAATACACTGAAAAGTTTGAAGGCATAAATAAAATTTTTCAGGGCAGATAATGACAAGATAATTGAGTCGCAAGAAAGAATTGTGAGAGCTAGGGAAAACCAAGCTGAGGTCAATGTGGTCATGCTTTAGAGTTTATCGTATTTGTAGAGACAGGGACAACCAAGGATTAGTTATGGACATGAGGAAAGGACTAATGGGACATATTGTAGTAGGTCGCGATTAGGGCACAGGTTGGAAAAGGATGACATGATCAGAGGTGGTAGATGGATGGATACACCTGATAGGAGAGGTAGTGGTTATGGGTTCTATTCTAGTCCTGGTTTAGATAGACATCATGGACATCATTTTTATCATCCTTACAGGAGGAGAGAGAGGGGGTGTTTTCGAGATGAGTTCAAGAAAGACAAGTCTCCTACATTCTATGCAGAGATGAAAAAATCAGAAGATGTAGAAGCATGGTTGCTTGGGATGAAGAAGTTCTTTAAGTTGCATGAGTATATAGAGAATATGAAAGCCAAGATAACTATTTTCAGTCTCAAGGTAAAGACATATATATGGTGGGAAGATGTGAAGTGTGTCAAAGGCATCAATATAGACGAGTCGAGTTGGCGTGAGTTTAAGAGATGCTTTATAAAGAAGTACTTGTCTGAGAGATATTATGATGGAAAGGCTAAGTAGTTCTATGAACTGAGGATGAGGAATATAAGAGACGAAGAGTACATGACTAAGTTTCTGGAGTTGTTGAGGTATGTGCCTTACCTCAAGGATGAGAAAACGAAGGTCAAAAGATTCATCAGTGGACTACCATTAGCATTCAAGGATCATATTGAGTATGATGAGCCTTGGTCATTGGAGGAAGTCATTGGGAAGTTGAAGCACTATTATGAGTAGTCAAAGTGCAATACTGAGCCTAAGCGTGATTGGAAAGGTAATGACAAGACCAAGGGAAAATGACCTCCGAAGCGGGAAAGACCTCAAGATGCAGGTGAGAAAGAAAATGTGGCTCCTTACAAGAATTTTAATGTAGTTGATGAGGGACATGGACTTCAGCTTAGAGAGCATCATAATAAATGTAGTGGTAGAGAATCATTGTAATGTTGGATTTGGGGAAAATATCATTACAAGAAGTATTTTCTGTTGTACCAGGGTGGTAGACCTCAGATCTACAATGCTCAAGAGGTGCAGATAGTTAAGGATTTATGCAGCATATGATAACAACTAGGAAAATCATTAGGCATCCATTATTGAGATGGAAGGTAAGCTCTATGATCAAGTTGTTTCCATTTTTTATTAATCCTAGATCTAATTATAGTTATGTTAGTCCTGACCTGGTGGATAAGTGTGGCTTGATTAAATAAGTGCATGAAGAGTCATGGATGGTGTAGTTGGAAATAGGGACCAAGAAAAGAGTTCATCATTCGGTGAGAGCTTGTGCATTTGAGTTGAATGGTTCATACAACATTCTTTTGGGTATGGATTGGTTGTACCTTCACAGAACTAAGGTAGATAGTTACCAGAAGGTTATTGAGTGCCTAGATGATGATGGAGAAAAGAGAATTTTGCAGGGAAAAAAGAAGCCTACATCAGAGAAAATTGTTACAGGCATGAAAGCTAAGCGTAGTTGTAGGAAAGGATGTGTAGAATTTGTAGTACATGTTTCTCCTGGAAAAGGGAAGGATGTTGAGGATGATGAAGTATTGAAGAGGTATCCCATTTTGCAGTAGTTTCAGGATGTGCTTCCTGTAGAGATTTCATAATTACCAGCTCATAGGGAAGTGGATTTCTCTATTGAGTTGGTACCAAGAGAAACACCAACATCCAAGGCACGTTACAGAATGAGCATTCCAGATTTACTGGAATTGAAGTTACATCTCAAGAGAATTCTTGATAAGGGATACATTAGGCCAAGTTAACTTTCTTCGGGTGCACCAGTATTGTTTGTGAAGAAGAAGAATAATACTCTCATATCGTGCATTGATTATAGACAATTGAACAAGGTGATTATCAAGAATCGATACCCATTTTCGAGGATTAATGACTTGTTTAATCAGTTGAAGGGAGTATCAGTGCTCTCAAAGTTTGACTTGAGATCAGGATATCACTAGGTATGCATCAAATAAGAGGACATCTACAAGATCACATTTTGTACTAGGTATGGGCATTATGAGTTTGTGGTGGTTCCTTTTGGTCTTACTAATGCTCCAACTACTTTCATGTGTTTGATGAATAGTGTGTTGCGTCCTTATCTGGACAAGTTTTTGGTAGTATTCATTGATGATATATTGATATATTCTATGAATGAGGAAGAGCATGTAGAGCACCTGGAAATAGTGTTAAGATTGTTGAGAGAGAATAGTTTGTATGTCAAGCTTAGAAAGTGTAGTTTCTTTCAGACTAAAGTTCATTACTTAGGGAATGGTGTTTCCAAGGAAGGTATAATTGTCGACTCGAAAAATATTAGAGTTATCATGGAGTGGTTAGATCCTAAGAATGTGGATGAGGTCATATCATTCATGGGACTAGCAAGTTATTACAAGAGGTTCATTAGGAACTTCTCACGGATTACCTATCCTATTACATCATTGCAGAGGAAAGAAAAGAAGTTTGAATGGACTGAGGAGTGTGCAACTAGTTTTGAGCAGTCGAAGAATTTGCTTACAAATTCTCCAGTCTTGAAGTTTGTAGATCATGACAAAGATTTTGTCATATGTACAAATGATTCCAAGAGAGGACTGGGTGGAGTATTGATGCATGAAGGACAAGTGGTATGCTATCAGTCAAGAAAGCTGAATGAGCAGGAGCATAACTATGTGACTCATAATCTTGAGTTGGCATCTATAATTCATGCATTGAAGATGTGGAGACATTATCTCCTTGGTAGGAGGTTTGTTCTGATGAGTGATCATAGTGGGTTGAGGTACTTGTTTGACCAACCCAATATGAATGTTAGGAAAAATAGATGGTTGGCTACTCTTAGTGAGTCTTACTTTGATATTAGATACATCAAGGGAAAGGAGAACAGGGTTGCAGATGCTCTCAATACGAGAGTGCAGGTGAACCATGTTTTAGCTGAGAGTTATTATGGGACATATTTGCAGGAGTGGATCTTGCAGGCAGGCCAACATGATGATAAGTACTAGCAGCTGAAGCACATGTCACAACAACAGGGTGAAGGTGATAGGGATGAGGAGTCTCATCTCACAGCAGATGGCTTGGTTAGATTTATGAACATGATTTATGTGCAAGATGACAATGAGCTCAAGAAGCTTACCTTGAGGGAGTTTCATGTTAAGCCATATTCAGGTCACCTGAGATATCATAAGACATTAATAACAATTAAGAAAAATTATCATTGGTTGAACTTGAAGAAAGAGGTGGTTGATTTTGTTGCAATATGTTAGGACTTTCAGCAGGTAAAACCAGATTGTAAGCATCCAGTGGGTTTATTTCAACCGATTTTGATTCCAGAGTGGAAATGGGAAGTCATTTCCATGGAATTCATTATAGGTTTATTGAGTACATCTAGAAAACATGGTTCCATCATGGTTGTGATTGGCAGGTTTAGTAAGGTAGCTCACTTTCATTGCAATGAAGTCTACGAATTTAGCTAGCGATGTAACTCATATCTTTATTAGCGAGATAGTGAGATTGCACGTTGTTCCCAAGAAGCTCATATCAGATAGAGATGCCAAGTTCACTTCTAGGTTTTGGAAGGAGTTATTTACAGGTTTGGGGATAAATTTAGCTTTTAGTACAACTTATCATCTATAGACAGATGGAAAAACAAAGAGGGTCAGCAAGATTCTTGAGGATATGCTAAGGACGTATGTCATGTATCAACAACATAAGTAGGAATATTATTTCCACTAGTAGAGTTTGCATATAATAATGGGTATCATGAATCCTTGAAGATGAGTCCATTTAAGGCTCTTTACAAGGATAGTTGTAATACTCCTATCAACTATATTGATCCAATGGACAGGGTGTTGATTGGACCAGATATGCTATAAGAAATGGAATAGGAATGTAAGTTATTAAGAGGAATTTGAAGGTAGCACAAGATAGGTAGAAGAGTTATGAAGATCAACACAAGGCATTCAAAAATTTTTAGGTTCATGAGCATGTGTACTTGTGCATCAAGCCCAATATGAGATCCTTCAAGATTTGATCATGTGCCAAGTTGGCACCTCATAATTGTGGGCCTTTTGAGATCCTTAAGAGGATTGGACCTATTGTCACTCACTGCATTGTGGATTTCAGTTGGTCAAGTTCTCCCAATCTGACAACTGAGACTCGGCTGAAGATATTTTTGATGTAATGAATGTCCATGCTCCCCCCTCCAAAATAAATAGGAGGAAACAAGACAATTAACAAAGGTTAAAAAATTATAAAGAAACATTACACGTTATTTTCAGTCTGTATCACTTTACAATAAAGATTTTCCAGAATATGAAGAGAAATGGTGGTGATTCCCCCTCCAAGTATTAACATACGTTCTCCCTCTGTTAAAACCAATTTTGTTCATTTTTCTTCTCTGAATTCATGTAAGTACTGCTGTTAGAAATATTTCAAGACTTCCTCATAGATTTCTTGATATCAGTATGTTATGTATGTTCCTGTAAGTTCCTCACAGATTCATTTGTATCGACATTGTTAATGCTAGTTCCTAACCAATCCAAGGTTGTCTCTGGGAGCTGCAACATCTTTTGGCGTCGTTGCTGGGGAATGTATTGAAGGATTTTTCTCCTGGGATATGACAAAGTGAACACTCTTTGTGTATGTGAGTGAAGTATATTCTAATTGCATTCACATCATCTTGGCGACTCCACAATGCCCTATTATCATTTATAACCCTAGATTTTAAAAGGCCTCATACTCGTTGAGATACATCTTAGCAGAAAACCCCATTCGTATCTAACCCAGAAAAAATAAAAAATTCTGGAAATAGAAAACCCCCCCTGCCAATACTACCATCTCACCAGCCTTTGAAGCTTCCTCATCCAGCTCTCAGCTCGCTCTTACTCACTACTCAGGATTTGTTCCTAAGGCCCTAACATACCCTACATTCATTCTAGCCACTCCTACCACTGTGTTTTTGGGCCAAGTTCCTTAGTCAAGTCTCAATCCCCTTCCATTAATCTAGATGGCTCTTTTAGGTTTTTTGTTAAATAAATATGCACCTCTTAACTTACCTTAGCCTCTGAGTGCAATGCCCTAGGACTACCTAAAGCATCTACCTAGGTTCAATGGAGAAGATGATAACACATCATAGATTCACATTGAAACCTTCAGTGCTTTTGCTGAGAACATAAACGTGGAACAACTGGATGTGGTCATGAGACTTTTTGTACAATCCCTTGAGGGAGAGGCTAGAAAATGGTTCAAATCCTTACCCAATTCCTCCATCACTACATGGGAGGAGCTTGAAAACTATTTCACACATAAATGGGGTGAAAAGAGAAATCATGAGTGCCTCCTCATAGAGTTTAATGCCATAAAGAAGAAGCTAAAAGAGGATATCTCAAAATTTATAAAGAGGTTCAACAAGCAATATAATAACCTACCATTTGAGATAAAGCCTTCTCCATCTACCACCTGAGTAGCCTTTTTTGGAGCATTTGAGTCTGAATTTGGCTTTACTCTAAGGGAAAGGAAGTCTATCACTTTATATCAACTCCAAATCAATGCACTTGAGGTGGAGGAAAATTTTTCCTCTACAGGAAAGTCAAGAGGAAAGAAAGAACCTACTGAGAACAAAAGAGGGAAAGAAGAGGCATCTTCCTCTGGTCGAGATAGAGAATCACCAGACCTAAAGATGGAGGAACTAGAAAAACTCATCAGGAGTTTATCATAGAAGGTTGGAAATCTTGAGATTGAGAACAAGAGCCTCTTCAAACAGAATGCTCAAGTCAACAACTAGGGTTACAACCCGCAGTATAGAAGACCTCCATTGCAAATACTTCCAAGGGAGAGAAAGGAGCAGCTCGACCAGATCCCTCATCCTTTATACTTAGAAGATGGTCCTAATGAGAAATTGTTGAATACATAGGAGATGCATGGAAACTTATATTTCACTTTCCCTGAAGAAGAATAGGAGAATATGGTTCACCAGGAGGTTAGTCATGATGGAGAAGCATTAGATGAGGATGATATAGATTATTATTGCAAAAAATTTGCAAGTTTCATACAAGCACAACCACAATGTAAATATAATCTAAGATTGTCAAAGAAGAGGTAAAGGGAGCCAGAGCAATAGGAGGAAACAACTCCCCAAGTTATTCTTCCATTACTAGACAAAGGGGAAGGCAAGCTAAATCCTGACCCTTCCAAGATGAAAGTCTCTACAAATAAGGAAAATAATAGTGCAGAGAGACACATTGATAAGGAGGCACCTGCTCCGTTGAAAATTGCTAGTGGTAATGAAGAAGGAACAAAGCCCAGAAGTATAGAAAGAGTCCAAACTACATTCAATCTCCAGAGGGATCTTGAAAAGGTAAATATTCGTGTCCCTCTGATTGAGCTTCTAAAGCAGCCTACTTATAAAGCTCAAGTCTCTCAACTCATGCATCCCTCTACCCCAGCACCGACTCATGATAGTTTAAATCTCCAAGAGGAGAGGACAATGGTTGTTTTTGGGCCACATGTAGAAGAACTTGATCCTTCTACTGCACCTTTCTATGTGACTTTGGTGATCCATGATCTTTTATTACACAACTGCATGTTGGACTCCGAAGCCTCACACAAACTCATGCCACTTGCGGTAATGGAACAACTGGGATTGGAAATCACCAGACCATACAAGGACCTATATTGCTCTGACTCCAAGAGAGTCAAGTTCTTAGGGATGATAAAAGACCTTGTCATGAACCTAGCTCATATCTCCTTGAAGAGTGTGGTAATGGACATAGTGGTGGAAATTATTCCTCCTTGGTTTGAAATGCTCTTATCAAGATCTTCAGGTTTCGAGGGGGGGGATCTATCAAGCTAGATTTGACTTATGCTACAATTCCCACTTTTCGAGGCAAGAAAAGGAGGTTGTACAAAGAATCCAGGTTTGTAAAAACCATGACCCCAGCTCATGGAAAAGAAAGTGAACTCTCCTGCCTATTCCTAGAAGAAGATGAGGTCATCTTAGAGATAGCATCAATACACATAACAAGGCATTTATACCAAAAACATACAGATGAAAATAAAGTGTATAAATTATACTTTGATGGATCATCCAAGCTAGATCTTGAGGCGACCAACAACATGGTAGAACATGAAGCAGTGCTCCTTGGGTTACAAACAACAAGGAATGTGAATGTTGAATGCTCGGCTGTGCTTGGAGGCTTCGAGTTGATTATTAAGCAAATCAGATGATTTATAGAAGAAGGTAAGGAGCTCAGTAACTCGATTAGAAGGTTCATGGAGGAGATCAAAAGATTTGAGCATCAATTACCACGTTGGGAACACATATTAAAGTTATTGTACGAAGATTTTATGAGGTACATGCTGGTTTTAATTACAGAATTTCTAAAGAAGAATGGAATGGGGTCCGGTGCCTTGATGTGGAGATGATATCATTGGAAGGTTGGTTTTCAGAATTAATGGAATCTTGAGTTTCCACTCCTTTTCTTCTTCTACCTGCTCATAAGAGGTATGAGCAGAACTCATTCAAGTGTTAGTTGCTTAACTAGCTACATTGGAGAGAAGAGATCACCTAGTAATTATATTTTTAGTAGGTATGGATAATTGTCATTCAAGTTTGAAGCCCGAGGAGAAGGCCCTAAGACTTTGGTGATGTGCTGTCTAAATTTTTTTAAAGGTTTTATGCTATGCAAGCCAGTCAGTTAGTGAATCCTACAATCATTTAGTCATTTTGCAATCGTTTAGTTAATTTTTTAGTTTATGATGCAAAAAGTCCATTTTCACAGACTCATATTTTTCTTAAGAATGACTCCATTCCCAATGGAAGGAAAGCTATTGGTCTGCAAGTTCTCAGCACCTTTCTAGCAAGGCACTATCCCCAGTTGGATCCAATGTTGTCACTCACTACATTGTGGGTTTCAGTTGGTCAAGGTTGCCCAAGGGCAGTGAAGTTTGAAGCCACATTCCTAGGTCACAGAAGATCTTAGAGCTAAATTTGACCCTCCCCATTGAATAGTGCTCGAAAATATATTTCAAACGGTATATGGGAGTCTGAAAATGGAATTCTGGATCATAAGATATGGCATGTTGAAGTTACCCATGGAAAGCGAGAAGACAAGGAGGAAATGACCAAATACAAAGGAAAATCACATATCGCAGGACCATAAGCCAATCTCAATCGGCTATCAGCGGGTCTAGGCGGAGCTGTTTATCACATATCAGAGGCCAGGGGTAGTCCCGCATCCCATAGGTCCCACATACCACATCCCGCAATATCGCTATATCGCAATTCCTAGATCCTTCATCCTGCAACATTGTAGTCATGCACACTCCAAAACCTTGTGTTATCACCGATTTGCGATATAATGTTAAATCATCGGGGATCATCAAAAAATATTAACAAAGGAAATGCATGAAAAAACCAAGGCCGAGTTGCCCCCTTCTCTCTCCTCCATGTGGCGAAATATGGTAAATCTCGCACTCCCGCACATCGCTATATCGCAATCCCACGATCTCGCATCCCACAACATTGCAGTCCCTCACACTACAAAAACCTTGCGTTATCACTGATTTGTGATATAATGTTAAATCATCGGGGATCACCAAAAATTATTAACAAAGGAAATGCATGAAAAACCTCAGGTCGGGCCGCCCCCTTCTCTCTCCTCCACGTGGCAGAATATGGTAAATCCCGCACTCCCACATATCATGCATCTTGCAATCCCACATCTCAGATTCCCACATTCCCGTAGTCCCACAATCCCACATCTTGTATTCCCACAATATCAGAAATCGACAGAATAGAGGGGCTACCACTTTAAAATCCCTATGAATTGTTGATTTTGCGATCTAGTGTAAAAGTGTCGGGGGAGGTTGAAATGGATTAACAAAGGAAATTCATGGAAACACTAAGGTCAGGCAGACCCTTTCTCTCTCCTCCACGTGGAAGTACGGAAGGTGACATGACAAGTACAGAGGAAATGTGTCACTCAGATTCAATATTTTCAGGGGTTCTACGAGGGAATTTTTGTGTGACACGTCTTGCCATTCGCAGGGTTACACGTGGCAGTGATGATGTCACCCTCCTCAGATCGACGATCAATTATTGCACAGGTTAAAGCGCTCCTACACCAAAGTCTCTAGGATTTTGATTGCAATATGTGGGGAATCCTCCCAAATGCGATATTTTATTTGACATATCTCATGAGGACTTCATGTCTGAACTATTGGCCGATGATGTAAAAAGATGTAAGGTCCCTCCCTCTCACTTATTGCGATTGCGATATAGTTGATTGGCCCAATCCTGCAGATTAGTGATCGCAAGTATCACTGGGTGTTATCAAAGGCAAGTGCGGGATATTTCCGAGATGCGAGATTCCTAGTAACAAAGGAAAATGGCCCCCGGACACAGGTCTAATGGTCTTAGCACCTAAAGGCTGAGCCCCTGGTTCTTAGCCCCTAATCATATGAAGAGAACAACAATATAAGGGGCTAAACTAAAGGGGGGATAAGGAACATTGAAACCCACTATTCTGCAGTGTCTGTAAGGGTAAAGGCTCTGATTAGAGCAAGGCTCCGAAAGTAAGGTACAAGGCAGTAAAGGCATATGGGTGGGCAGCTGGAGCACTAAATAAGAGTATGGTGCGGCGGTGAACCAGTATGGGAGGCTCAGTAAGATTTAATGGATCGTCATGGAGCCTCACTCCTCTACACAACGAAGCACTGCCTAGACAGGTACTTACAGTGACCCACTCCCTATTCCATAGAACTTGTCGCTCATACAGTAAAAGCAGAAGCAATAGGAGTCAATTGGGCAGTACAGGAGGCCATACCGTAAGAAAAATATAGCCTAAGGCAGAGGCCATCGCAAGATGAGCACAAAGATATTTCATTTACTTTATGTCTGATTGTTTAATTGTTTGTGTCCTCTAACATGCCTCCTTTCAATGAGGCCATTAATTCTGTAATGCTTTTGGGCCTAAGAGCCATCCCGGCCGAGACAGCTAGTCAACCTAACAACTGAGACTTGGTTGAAGATATTTTTTATGAAATGAATGTCCATGCCCCCCCTCCAGAATAAATAGGAGGAAGTAAGACTTAAAAAAGGTTAAAAAATTCTAAAGAAACACTACATGTTATTTTCAATCTATGTGAATTTACAATATAGATTTTCCAAAATATGAAGAGAAATGGTGGTGATTCCCCTTCCAAGTATTACAGTATGTTCTGCCTCTGTTAAAACCCATTTTGTTCATGTTTCTTCTCTCAATTCATGTAATTACTACTCTTATAAATATTTAAAGACTTCCTCATAGATTCGCTCGTATCAATATGTTATGCATGTGCCTATAAGTTCCTCACAGATTCATTTGTATTGACATTGTTAATGCTAGTGCCTGCATGGATTACTGAAATTATATCTTTAACAGTTTCTCTTCATGAATCATAGCACACAACCTCTCTTATTCCCAATATATTTACTTATGACTCAAATAAGTATAGGAATTCTTGAAGCTGTAAGCTCTATGTAATATGCACAGAATTCTTGATGCTACAAGCTCCATATGATGAGTTACTTCTCCTCCTCATCCCCTACCATTGCTCTACAAAAGTATATTAAACTGTAAGCCCTTGGACTACTCGACCTCCATTGTTTTATAGATATTTTTGAGATTTGTATATGGGAAGAAGTTCCAAGAAATTCATGTTTTACTCCTTTAGGTGAATGAACCAACCCATTATATGTGTGTGTGTGTGTGTGATGTTTCTATCTCTAGAAACTCATATGAGATACAAAAAATCTAGATGTGCCCAGGAAATAGTATTGTAAGCAATCCAAGGTTGTCTCTTGGAGCTATAGTAAGACCAATGGCCTATCGACTTGCATTGCCTCTGATAGTGAAAGTCCATGATGTCTTTCATGTTTCATTGATTAAGAGATGTGTGTAGGATATTCATCATGTGATTGACTAATATGTATTGTAAGTTGAACCGGAGGGATAATTCTAGCTAGAACCATAATGCATATTGCAGCGGAAACAACTCATTATCTAGAACCGAGCAATAGAGAAAGTTAAAGTGCAGTTGAAGCACTTTGGGCTTGATGAAGCTACTTGGGAGATGGTTGATCAGATCTGAGCTTTGTATCCTTCATTATTTGTTGGTTCAAGAAAATGAGTTTTTTCTATATGTATATGGTTGTAAGTACCATGATGAGTTGTGTGATAAATCTCCAATAAGTGGTATGTATGTTTTGTTTTCAGCAGGATTTCACTATAAATATTGTATCGAGCTATGTTATAAAGCTCCATAGGCGACATGTTTTATTTTTAGTGGTGTGCTGGTCATGGGTGTCATAGAACATCGATGACAGTGTTTCCCTAAGGTGGATGGGTTTGTAACAACCCCAGGTTAAAGTTTCGTGTAATAAATGCTAATAAAGGAAAAATAGACCAAGGTAATGGGACATGTATTCCAAGACAAATGTTGGCAAAACACTATAGTGGGCATCACTTTTGGTTTAAACAATGTAAACTTTGAAACGAGAACTGATATTGTTACCCATTCTGTAGAGATAGCAAAAAGGTGACCCGATTTTCAAAAGGGGCGATGCAGAACACATGTATTTTTTTAGAGAATAATTTTTGGCACTTAAATTTTTTTATGTGCATTATGTTTTAGAATGTTAGTGATTTGCACGCTGATTTAAAAAAGTTGTGATTCCGCATTAGGCCATTTTTTTAAAAAACCTATTTTTTGACTTTAAATTTTCTAATGTATGAAATGTAAACAAATATTTTCTAAATTTAACAATTTTTTACACTTAAATTTTTAAATGTATTAAGTGTGGATATTTTTTTAAATGTTGCATTTTTTTACACTTTAAACTTTTTTAGTCGCAAATTTTTTTTTTTTGACATAAAAAAGCAAATATCAAAATATATATAAAAAGACCCAAAAAAACACAAAATGTAAAAAATAAAAATTTAACTCATAAACCAAAAAATTTTTTTGGAAAAAAACAAAAAATAAACAAAAAAATAAAGCAACTAAAAATAGAAAAGTTTAAAAAACATTAAGAAAAAAACTAAAAAAAAAAAAAACTAGATTAAAAAAGAAAACCAATAAAAAACTAAAAAACTATTAAAATCAAGATTTAAAATAAATATATATATACTCAAATAAAAATAAAAAAAACAAAAACAAAAACAAAACAAAAAACAAAAAAACAACAACAACAATTAATATATATATATATTATTAAAAAAAAACATTTTGAATTTTAAAAATATATATATAATTTGGATTTAAAAGAAAAACAATTTAAAAATTAAAAAAAACATATATTTTCGATTAAAAAAAAACATTTAAAACTTTAAAATACATATATTTACGATTAAAATATATATATATATATATATATATATATATATATATATATTAAAAAAAACATTTTAAATTTTAAAAAATATATATTTTGGATTGAAAAAAACAATTTAAAAATTAAAAACAAACATATATTTTCGATTTTTAAAAAATAAAAAATATTTAAACTTTGAAAAACATATATTTATGATTAAAACTTTAAAAAACATATATGCACGCAGCGCAGCCACCCAGGGCCGCGCCCCCACGGGCGGTTGGGCTGTGGCCATCCGATTCAGATAATCGGATAGTCGCCCCCACATGTGGCTGGGCAGTGGTTATCCCTAATCAAGTTTGATTTATCCCTATGCTTCGTGCATTGCCTGCTATAGGACATCCTTGTTTTGTCATAGAGATGTCCATCTCCTTTATATGGAATCTATGTGTATGCATTTGAAAGAAGATTGTTGAGGCTTGGGCTAGATGGATTTGGAGGAAGGTTTCACTTGGATCCATGGTCGAATCAAGTCGTATTCTTCCACATTCCTTGCAGACATTAATAAAAAAGCTATGTCTTGTTCCTAATGTGATGATATTTACGCTTTAACTCATGTTATGATCTAATTATGTATGATCTCATGTTTTATATCTATATGCTTATATGATCTAACATTCATATCTTGAACATGATTTGAGCTAGTGCTAGTATATATTATTTTCTGGAATAAGTTGCAGGTTTTGAAGCATTGGAGGAAGCAGAGGGGTTGGACCCTATGGGAACATCCTCAAACGTAGGACCTATATGTACTATCTCTTCATCCCACTTTAGTAGTTTAAGCATTAAGACTACTTATTTTCTTGCTTCTTGTTGGTGTATTCCCTTCAATTTGTTGGAGTTCTCAACCCAGACTCTAGGGTGTTTTATCCCTAAAATAATTTTTTTAGTAAAAGGACCAAGTCTGAAGGGAAAGGGATGCCCAAGGCCATGACTCAGAGCATAAAATCTACCAGGGTGGTAAATGGTGCTATAACAATAACTTGGTTGAATTTTGCATAAGTTAATAAGAGTTATTTTCCTATTGTAATCTATGAGCACTTGTACTTGTTATTATGTTGATTTGATGGTTATTCTGTCATGGTTAATATTATGGTTATATGTTTGTTATAATAATGGTTTTATAATATGTTATAATTATGGCCCTTGTTCATGAATTTATATGCTAATGAATGGTTGGTGAATGCATGGGCTAACAAATGTTATTGTAGCTATTATGAGATGGAATTAGACCTTCTTGATGATTCCCATATGAAATTCAGACACTTAAGATCAGATATACATTCATGATTTGTAACTTTTATGTTTGTCATATGTTTGACGAAATAACTATTACGGTTAGGCATGGGTATGTGTTATAGACATTTTTGTGCCTAACAGCATGGAGCATGAAATGTCAATAATCTGAGGGATCCAAAGTCCCTAAAAATCAATCATTTCAGGTTAAAAACTCCCTTTCCAAACCAATAGCCGAGAGCTCTGCGAAACGAGCTAGGTCAGACTGCGATTAGGGTTGCCGGAGAGGCGCTCAGGCCCGGGCCTGAGGTTGTCTGCGCTGCAGGTGCTCAGCTGCTCTGGTCGATGTTGTTGGAGTTCTTCCTGATCTGATCGGGGGTGGCCCTCTGTCCCCACTTCTCTGCATCTCTGCCATCTACAGCGGTGAGAAAGGATGATCGTACCAGTGTAACGCAGCTCTGTTTGGTCTGATACGGGTGGATCATGGATCCCCTGCCTCCGGAGGTCCTGGCCTTCAAGTCATTAGTGGCTTCTGGCCCCAAGTGTCCTCCTTCTGCGACCATGCAGAAGTTTGTCAAAAAGATGGACACTATCCCATCAGTGGCTCTGCCGGAAGAAGATACTTGCAAAGCTGCCTTGAATCTGGCTGAAAAAGGCCTCATAGGCCAGTTCACAGGCCTCTGGCCATCGCCAAAAACGGTAGAGGAGTGGACTCAAAGGAATTGGAAGCCCCTCATTAAAGAGGGTGTCAAAAGCTACTTCGTGGGTAAGGGATTCTTTGTTTTTGTATTCGAAAGCCCTGATGATAAAGGATTAATCTTCAGAAATGGACCTTACTTCATGGGCCCTCAGGGCCTTTACCTAAACAAATGGTCACCTGACTTTGATCCTACTCAAGACGTTCCTTCAGCTGTCCCGGTTTGCGTCAGTCTTCCCCATCTGCCCCTCCACTGTTGGAATCACCTCCAGATCATAGGGAATGCCTTGGGAAAATACATAGATCAAGCAGCAAGGAAGGACCAATATTCCTGTGCACGCATCTGTGTCGAAGTGGACCTGGAAGAAGGGCTCCCAGAAGCCATCAAACTTACAGTAGCTGGGTGGACGTATGTACAGGAGCTAGACTATGAGCAGTTGCCGTTTAAATGCAGACATTGCCATGGTCATGGTCATTTCGCAAAGCACTGCAAGAAAAAGACTGAGGATCAAATGGGCAAACAAAACAGGGATCAGTGGACCCTAGTGCAGAAAAATGTAAATGCAAAAAAGGCACAGGAAAAGGCAATAGGAATGGAGAAACCAGCAGATCCAAAACAAATCAAGAGGAGGAAGAAAATCCAAATGAGACACAAAGTGAACAGCATAGGAATGGAGAAACTAGCAGACCCAAAATAAACCAAGAAACAGAAGCAAGATCAAAAGGGATAGAAGGCGAACAGCAGAGCCACCAAGTGAACCCAACAAAGGAGCACGAGGAGCAGGAAAATAATACTCCATTGCACAAAGAGGGAGAGGAAGCAGAACTGAGTGAACCCAATCAGGGCAGCCCCACCAACCTATCATATGCTGATATGGCAAAGAAAAAACCAAGGGAGAGCTCGGATTCTTCGGAAGATGAAATCTACGAGCGCCCATCAAAAAAAGCAGGAAGGAAATCCCGAAAGGAAAAAAGGGAGGAGGAGGCAGAAAGACACAAAACACAAGGAAGTCAGCCCACAATAGAAATGTCTATAGGGCGAAACACCAGGCCAAAGCCCTCCAAGGGAGGACTCATCAATCAAAATAATAAATAATGAAATTAGTCTCTTGGAATTGTAGAGGACTGGGGAATCCCTCCAAAATCGAGGCCGTCAAAGACCTATTGAAAGATGAACCCTCAGAAATTCTCATGCTCCAAGAGACAAAACTAGAAGGGCAAGCCCTTTTAGAGATCAGTAAATCAAAGTGGAATAAAAAAGCAGGTAAAGCAGTCAGTGCAAGAGGCACCTCTGGGGGCTTGGCAACCCTTTGGTCTGAAGAGCTCTTCCAACTGAATAACTTCCAAGCAACCCAGCACTGGATCTTCACGGAATTGAAACACAAAGCAAGTAAGTTTACTATATCACTATTTAATCTTTATGTGCCAGTTTCTTATACTGAAAAAAGAGAATGCTGGAACAGCCTCTCTGCCTTTTTAGAATTATCATCTCCCAACAATATCATAATAGCAGGCGATCTAAATATTATTATGAAAGCAAAAGAGAAGAGAGGAGGAATAGACAGCAGGGATCCCTTGCTACCCATGGTTGAGGAACTCACCCAAACCTGGGACCTATTGGATTTCAATCCAGTACGGGGTATATATACCTGGTCCAATAACCGGACTGGCTCGGATCACATATCTGCAAGACTTGACCGCTTTCTAGTGCAAAGCTCCATAATGATGGCAAAAAAAATCATCATCACAAAAATTTTACCTAAACTTACATCAGATCATAAGCCAGTTCAGCTCCTCCTAGAAGAAGAAGAAGATCTGGGACCAATCCCATTTCGTTTCAGTCCCCAGTGGATTGAGAGAGAGGGTTTCTTAGACACGGTAAAAGAAGCTTGGTCCAAACCCATCAATGGATCAACTAGTTATGTTTGGGAACAAAAGTTAAAAGCTACCAAACAAGCCTTGAAAGACTGGATTAAGAAACCAATCCATACGCCAACAGAACAAAGAAAAGAAGCAGTTCAATCATTACAAGCACTGCAAACTGACATGGAAATTAAAGAGATCACAACAGAAGTGTTGGAAACAGAAACTCAAGCACAACGATCAGTACATCAGTCATTCCAAAAGGAGGAAGAATACTGGAGAATAAAATCTAGAAGCCTGTGGTTAAAGGCGGGAGATCGGAATACTGCTTACTTCCACAGGCAATATAGAGCAAGACTGTCAAGAAATTATATAGCAGAAATTAAAACAGCAGATGGGCAAGTCTGTAAAGGATACAATCAAGTCAAGGCAGCTGCTGAAGCACACTTCCAGAATCTCTACAATTCAGATGCTCAAAATAACGAAGAGGAAACTGCTGCATTTCTTTCAAATATCCCCACACTCATCAACCCTGAAGAAAACGCAACCCTCTGCAGACCCATAACAGAAAAGGAAATCATAAATGTAATTTGGGCCATGGAAGCGGACAAGGCACCAGGGCCCGATGGATTTACAATCCACTTCTATAAAACATGTTGGCATATTATCAAGGAAGACCTGCAGAAAATGATAAGAGGGTTTATGGCAAAAGCCAAGATAGGTGGAGGTACCAACTCTACTTACCTAGCTTTAATCCCCAAAGACTCCAATCCAGAAACTTTTTCCAGATTTCGACCAATATCATTGTGTAATGCGTCTTACAAAATATTGGCCAAATTGTTAGCAAACAGAATTAAGCCACTGCTAAAAAGGGTGATATCCAACTCCCAAAGTGGCTTTGTAGAAGGTCGACATATTCTGGATAATGTAATCCAGGTTCAAGAGACAATCCACTCCAGCAAACAGAGGAAAGAGAAAGGAATGGTGATAAAATTAGACATGGCAAATGCGTTTGATAGAGTAAACTGCAATTTCCTTAGCAAAGTGCTTCTCACATTTGGCTTCTCGCCTACTTTTGTTCAACTCATCAAAGCCTGCATTGACAATCCATGGATCGCGCCCCTTGTTAATGGTCGACCAACAAACTTTTTTAAAGCTAAGAGAGGCATACGACAGGGATGCCCACTCTCCCCTTATCTGTACATTCTTATGGCAGACTCTCTAAGCAGAAAGCTCAATGCAGAAAGAGATACAGGTATCTTACCAGGCCTCAAAACAACAATAGGAACTGAGCCTTCGAATCATGCACTTTTTGCAAATGATTCACTCCTCCTAGGTGGAGCATCCACAAGAATAGCCCGAGCATTTGACTCGGTCCTTAGAAGCTATTGCAGAGTCACTGGAGCGGCAGTTAACAACAACAAGAGCGAAGTTTTTAGCTGGAATATAAATCAGCATGAACTAGCTGGTATAACATCCATTCTTGGGTTCAAAGGACACACAGAATGGGATAGATTCACCTACCTTGGCCTGCCTATTATCTCTGGAATCAATAAAAGAGCCTTATGGAGTGGAATAATCTCAAAAATGAAAAACAAGATCGCAGCATGGGGGGGTTACTGGTTGACTAAGGGTGGCAAAGTTGTCTTGATCAAATTGGTGCTGTCAGCGTACCCAATCTTCCAGGCAGCTTTCCTATTGGCCCCTCGCAATGTTATGGAGCAGATCTCCAAACTACTCAGAGAATTTTTGTGGCAAGGAGGGAAAGGCAGTGAAAAAAGATTTCATCTGGTGAATTGGGATGTTGTAAAGAGAACGAAGGAAGAGGGGGGATTACAGATAAGAGACCCTCATCTTGTGAACCTGGCCCTGGGAGGAAAAATCCTGTGGAAATTGATCCACGATCCCACCCATCCTGTCAGTAGCACTCTGCGGTCAAAGTATGGAATAAGAAAAGACCTCAGCAATGTAACTCATATATCCACAGCTAAAAGCACGCAACTCTGGAACCTGTGCTGTAAAAGCAGTCAACACTTCAAAAATCACCTGTATCGTATCCCGGGAAGTGGCAAGCATATCAATATATGGACGGATAGTATAATGAGGAACGCCCCCTTAGCAGATAAAGTGGATATAACAGAGCTGAGAACCTGGTTAGAGCACGCGGGAGTCAATCGCCTCTACGAGCTATCGAAGTGGAATCAGCGAGGAGAGTGGGAGGGCTGGGACCTCTTTGGAGTCCCGAACAGGTTGAAAAATCAACAAACACTGCTGGAAGAATACCTGGAGGACGCCGCCCCTGTTCATAGAGCCACAAAAGACTGCTAGGGGTGGGGTCAAACTGGAGTTTACTCCACAACAGATGGCTACCGCGTTCTGCAGGGGATAAGAAATAGCAATCATTCTTCAACTTTCTGGAAAAGCGTATGGGATTCGTTTGCCACTCCAAAGGTAAATTTCTTTTGCTGGACTCTGATCCATAACAAAATTCTCACGAGAGATAACCTGGAGAAGTGGAAAATAGCAGGGCCTCATAGGTGTGCTATGTGCAAAAACAACTCAGAAACAGCCCATCATCTATTTATGGAATGCAGCATAGCTCAAGAAGTTTGGGGACTCATATTAATGGAGTTGCAGACAACGGTTCCTTCTTTTAACTCCGCAGCTGACCTGTTTGCATCATGGAAGCATCATTACCCACATCAAATTCCCCAAAAATCCTTCTGGAACAGAATCTGGACAGCGATTCCCAAATACGTTTGCTGGCAGATCTGGTTGGCACGCAATCAACAGATTTTCAATGAGGTGAGACACACATCGCTGCAAATAGCTGCAAAAGCTAAGGCCTTTTTGATGGAAGCAGCCCAACAACAGTATATAAAAGAAGATTCCTTGCTTCTGCCAGAAGAAAAGAGGTGGTTAGGCTCTCTAGTGCCTTATCCGAGCAGAAACCATCCTAAACCACAAAGTAACAATCAGGAATGGCGTTTAAGAGATAAAGAGGACTACTTTCAGAATTTGTGGAGATCACAAAAAATACACACAGCCTTCTTTGATGGGGCGTCAAAAGGGAATCCAGGGACAGCTGGAGCAGGGGGAGTCATCTACTCTCCGGACGGTGATGCAAAAGACATCTTTTACTGGGGATTAGGACAGAAGTCCAATAACCAGGCTGAGCTGTTAGGACTTCTCAAAGCCTGTCAAATTGCAAGAGATAAAGGAGTGAAAAAGCTGCAAGTCTTCGGAGACTCAGAATTGATAATAAAAAATTTAAATATGGGGGATCGATTCAACAATCCTAGCCTCAACAAAATGCTGGAAAGACTGAAAAGAGTACTCCAATTCTTTGACAGCTGCAAATTCTATCATATTCTCAGAAATTTAAACAGTGAAGCGGACAAAATGGCAAACAAAGGAAGTGCAATCATGAAAGGGCTTATCTTCGTTAACGAAAATAGTTTTATGCAAATGCCCTGAATTTTGTAATAGAGGAAAAAAGGCAGTATCCAGAGAAATGCAATGTAATGGAGGACAGCAAGAAAAAGTCCCATTTGTTTCCAGATAAATAAAAATCACATAAACATTTTAGTTAAAAAAAAAAAAAGTCCCTAAACATGTTGTTCTTACCCTTAGAGGAACAAGGTCAGCAAACCACAGCACTGAAAATCAGTTCCCCACCTGAAAACACTCAAAAACAGGCTATTTCTGGATCATGTCAGCTGCTCCACTGAGCATCTGCGCTGAATGTCAACTGCTCCACTCTGTACCTGCGCTAAATGTCAAATCTAATGAAGGCTACCTGCGCTGGGTGAGATTGGCCAAGTGGCACAGTCATTCTGCAAGGTGTCAACTGCCCAGGAAGCTTCCAAACTGACACTTGGGTCAAGGAATTCGCCTTGTGATGAGTAAGAGGGTCTTGATCTCCAAGTGGAAGCAAGAATCTCCAAGTGGACTCAAGAACTGAAGATTAACTAAAGTGGGAGAGGACACTAGTCAGCTTCATGCCAGTCTCAAGGTGACTCATCCTTTCTCCAAAACCCTATATATATATCTCTCTCATGAGGTCTAGGGAGGCTGGAATTTGGTGCAAGTAAGGAAGTGCTGTTGGTTTGAGTATAGAGCTATTGGGTGATTTTCTTGAAGGAGGTGAAGAGGAGATTTCTTTCTGCTGGGAGGTGTTGCTGGATTGGGCCTATTATGGTTGTAACCCTCTCAGAACTTTACTTCTTCCATTAATAAAGTATTTGAGGTTCTTCTATATGCATGTGTCTTGATGATGAATTGATGCTTGTATATTTGATTTATGCTAATCCTTGAATCGATTATGGATGTATGCTTCTTGTAGTTTCCTTTTCTTGTGCTTTTATAGGATCTTTGTGTAGCTGGTCCGGTGAAAGAGCAAGGAGCTGGGAGCAAGCAGCAAGGAGTGAAGACTGGATCAACCATTAGCGCAAGATAACGGTTAGTGGATCATCCTTCTCTTCTCTCTCTCATCTCATAAAGAAGTAATCTTGAATAGCTTTGCATTCAGTTGTTGCTGAGGTACTATCACCCTTAGAGTGGGATAGGGTCATTCCGTATTGGATACTTTTCCCAACAACAAATTGGTGACTCCGCTGGGGATCGTATCTTGTTGGTTGTTTGTGTTTTTGCTATTCATTTCATAAACAAAGGGAGTACCGAATCGAACTGTATTTGGATCTATCAAATACAAAGTAGAGGGCAGCTACTCTAGCTCAATTTCTGGGCAAGTTTATGATTTGAAGAGCTGATCCACAAGGACTCTAATAAGCTCTTAGTGATAGCTTTTCATCCTCATTTCCATCCCATAGTGTGTCCTTGACTGATAGCTTCTGATTTGAGCAAAAACTGTGAATTTTTTAGCAAACTGTGACCCAGAAACCAAGAGAAACAAAAGTTTCGTTCTTCAGTGCAGGCTGTACAAAGGCTGTCTGCATTTCAGCGCAGTTCCCGAAGGGGCTACCTGTGCTAAAGGTCAAACAGACAGTGTTCCACTTGCGCTGGACCAGTCTTGCCTTGTGCTACTGGGGTTTCCTGCTGTTCCTTGCCCTGTTTTCACTCTTGTTTTGCTGTTTGCTACCAGTCAATGTGCCTATCTGAAACCAACTTCCCTTGTCACTATTCTGCCTCGGTTGTATAAAGAAACTGTATTTGTTCTTTTGTATTTCTTGTGTCATTTACAGTTTCCCATAATGAAAGTGAACCAATCTTTCTGTGGCCTCTTAGATCTAGACCTGTGATTAAGTGTCGTATTGATCTTAAGAGTTAGTTTGTTTGTTGTTCATAGCTGATTGAGCTTGTCGCTTTCGTCATTTGGTTTGAATTTATATATTTCTAGTGTCGAAACAAGTAAATCTTAAGGTGTCTTTTGATTTTGGACGAACTTGTTTGCTTTCGCTTGAAATTGAATTCAAAGTTATACAACAGCTTTCTTTTTGCATTTCATCAACATTAAGAAAGAGAAAAGAAATACTCGCATTGTGCATGTGCATTATGACAGTTTGCATGTTGATTTAGGGAAAATTCATTAGTGTGTGCTCTATGATCTGTGTGAAAAGGTGTTATCTTCCTTCTCCCTCAGTAGTTAAGGTTTTCAAAGTTGAAAGATTGAAAAGATTGCTTATCATCTTAGACTGCATTTAGGAGTGTTTCTATACATCTCGTGGTGATCCATAAAGGCAAACTGCTAAACAAGATCAACCTTAAAATAAATTGAATTTACATAACAACGCATTGAAACATAACGCAAACATAGAGGTCTAAGCTAGAGACGTGTTCCGGCGTCGTTAAACGTGATATCTTAGCGTTGAGTGGTTGGGTGATTCCTCCACGGTGAAGCGATAAGTATCAATACGGACTTGTGCTCCCACGTACCGTCGCGTATATATTGGGAGACCCCTATAGGATCAAAGCCTTTATCCATAGGAAACCGTGTCGGCCGCCCTACTGATCGCAATGCAGTGAACACAGCATTCATGAAGATCGACCACTCGTACCGTAAAACGTATTCTGTGGTTTTGCGAAAGGTTTGGCACACCCTCTGCCTAGAACTCCAGAGCAGTTTCTTTTGGCCTTTTTCAAACTCTATAACTGAAAAATTCCATCCGAGCATTTGTCACTTCGGGCTCGTTAAAACATCAAAGGAGACTAGAGTCATCTTTAGCTTTTTCTCGACTCTTAAAAAGTGAAAAAGCAAGTTGTGTCTAAGCGTCGTTATAAAATTTATTTTAAACGGAACATAATCACCTCCTATTCCCGCGTTGATCTTTAAGTTGAGAACATTGAACGCCCTAACCAAGGAATTCCGCATGATGGAAATCCTAGTCCTTTCTCCTCTTGGGGAGAAGTTGGTGCACCCCACATGGCCACATTGTCGCTTCCAGGACTGACAATTGGCCTGCCTATTTGGCTATTCTCAACTAATGTAGTTCAGAACACCATGGTTCCTGAGCAGTTGAGTCAAAAGTTAGATGAGTCTAGAGCCTCCCACCAGCCTTCTACTTCCTCTAACCCTTCCTCCAATCCTTCATCTTCAAAAGGTAGAGCCGGAAAAAGCTAAGCTCCCATGGAGAAGAAGGAAAAGAAGAAGAAGGAGCCTAAGGCGACTGGGGGCAAGCAAAAGACATCTAACAAAAACCCACACACAGCACAGACCGGGCCTAAATCGCCATGTGTCATATGTAGAGGAGACCATTTCCATAGAGATTGTCCCTGTATTCCCCGGATACTAAGGGACTGGTCCCCTTGGTTGCACAATTCGGGAGCCTCAACCTCTGATAGCCAGGTTGAGTGCTTACCGTCAACCAACGAAAGTGAAGGATCAAGACAAAAGGGGGGAGCAAAATCCCCCTGTAGATTGTGTGAAGGCGATCACGCCATCCACCGTTGTCCCTTCTTAGACGAAGCGAAGAGAGTTTTGTAAGATCGTCCGGTTTCACCGTTGAGACTTCCTCCTGGATACAAAAAACTCGTGCCAAGTCCTTCGTTGGTTGAAAACATAGCTGGCCCGCTCAAGTGATCAGCTAAGGCATCAGTCATTGAAAATGAACCTACTGAATCCAGACCAGACGAAAGTCTAAAGGTCGATACAGCAGTTGACCCGGTTCTTCCTTCAGAGGTTTCATCCTCAAATGACACCGTCACTGAAGATTCATCTTCAAATGACACCCTCACGGAAGAGAATAAGGATGACACCATCCAGATTCTTTTCATCAACACAGATTCTGATGAGCATCAGGGCAATGCGCCCATTCCTTTATCGCAGGAAGGAACATCGTCAGGATCGTATCCGGTCATGTATTCAGTCTCACCACCAAGCAACCTGGTTGTGTCCTTCGATTGGAACCAACTGGGCAGACCCCGGTTACCAGCTAGTATACCATTCAGAATCACAGTCCAAATTTATAGAATGGTGATGGCTGGAACTATCATTGATGAGGGGGCATCTGTGAGTATCCTTTCCTCTGTTGCTTGGAAAGCACTGGGTTCCTCGGCGCTTTTTCCTGAGATAAGAAATCTCTCGGGCTTTGATAAAGGAACCAGTCGACCGTTAGGGATCCTCCCCAATGTGCCTGTTACATTGAAAGGGAATACCGTTCAAATGAACGTGATGGTCGTTCAGGGACCCTTGGATTATAACCTACTCCTTGGACATGACTATATATATTGCATGGGAGCTATAGTCTCCTCACTCTTTAGAGTAATGTGTTTTCCACACGAAGGAAGGGTGGTCAAGCTCGTAGACCAACTTTCATTTCCGGGATCATGCATCGCAAATAGTCAAATACCAACCCTTAATGGTCTATTCACTCAAGAAATGTCTCCACCCCCAGTCCTCCTTCCCGATGAATGCGAGTGATTCAGAAAGATGGGACTGGAACCCAGGGGGCATGCATCCTGGTCTGCTTCGGGCAGAGGAAACCCTGGGTATAGGGTAGAATTTCCGCGAAAGAATATGACTAGTCCGTACCCCGTCCATATGTGGAAGAGGGGTTGTTCTGGGATAGGATTCTTTTGTTAAATTTATGTGTTTTATGATTTCTAGTCATTCACCTCTGTCTAAATAGGTAGGCAATACCAAAGAAACAGATTCCTTTGCGGCAGCAAATTGTAACCATCCTTGGGTAAAAAGGCAAGCCTCACCCATTAAAACGAATGTTTTGAAGGATAAGTAGGGGCAGCCTCCAAAGAAAGAGATTCCTTTGCTGCAACAAATTGTAACCATCTTTGAGTAACCTAATGATAGACATCGCCGAAGAAAGAGTTTCATTTGCGGCAGCAAATAAAACCATTTTTGGATAACCTGAAAGAGGCAAGCCTCACCCTTTAAATCAAATGTTTTATCGGATAAGTAGGGGCAGCCTTGAAATTGTATTTTATACCTGGGGGCATGCAGACCTTTTGGAGTGCAAGCTAGGGGCGGTTATTTATCTGTTTTTGGGATTAGCCGTTTCCGAACTTGCATGAAGAAAGGATGAGAGGGAGCATAGCTTTGGTAAGGTGCAAGCTCTATAAAAAATGGAATCTTTCAGGAGACTTTCTTATCTTATGACTAGTATATCGAGCAGTTTTAGCATAAAGTTCATGCTCGTTAAAAAATAAAACGCAAGTTCGAGCAGTTTTACCGCTGAATTTATGCTCGTTAAAAAATAGAAAAGTGTGAGCAAGGGTTCCACCAGAGTTCAAGCTCATTAAAAAATGAACCTATCCCAGTAAATAACCATTGTGATCGTAAATTTATTAGCCATAAAAGCCTTGGTCGTGTTTGCACTTGCCACCTCCATTTCATTTGGCCGATCGTTCACCCCCATATGATTGTTTACCCTTTTTGAGGAACAGCTGCGAAGAGTGATTTCACCTAGCCATCCTTGTGACACTGCCGTGATTGGAAAATTCCAACCTGTACCTGGAATCTGCTGCTATCCCTGTTTATCACTCGTTCCTCAAAAGACGAGTCTTCTTTGAGCTCTTTTCAATTGACTCGTAAAATATGAAAAGTTTGCCGAGTTTTGGCCTTCCAGCTCGTTAAAAGGACCGAAAGAGCTATCCCTCCTCTAGATTTTAATCTTTTTGGACCTGAGGGATTATTGCACAAAAAGGTCGAGCGCTTGTTTTATTCGGCTCGTTAAAGTTATCGAAAATTCATCCCTTTTGTATTGTTTTATATTTTTTCGGACTTAAGGGATTAGATGACGAAAAAGGAATTTTGGAGTTAACTTTTTGTACATTTTCAGACTCTCTAAAAATGAAAAGGACCGAGTTGTCTTTGTCGCTAGACTCGTTAAAATGATTAAATAGCGACAAACTTGTCACTAGACGAGAACGAGTTTCCCTATCGCTAGGCTCGTTAAAACATAGCGATGGGCTTGCCCGAAGGGCAGGTTATAGAACAAGCATATGTTATCCTCCTCAAGCTTGACAAAAATAAAGAGGTACTGGTCAGAAATGACTGGGGAAAAATTGAGAGAACCTCAAAGCCTTAATGGTAGCAAGTCGCTCTTGAACATGACACTTTGTCCTCCGTATCACATCGGGTTGGGTTGTTTCATTCACCGGTCTCATCACCATGGTCCTCGCCAAACCATTTGTATTTGGGGTAATCCTACCGATCCATCACATTAGTGTCGTTATATGTTCAAGAGATGTTGTTCAGAAAGATTCAACCGTGTCCCGTCCACTGCCATACATTATCCTTCATCCACCCATGATCGGCACCCTGAATCATATCTCACAGATTGTTTTCACCTCCACTAAAATCATTAGCTCCGTTCCGTGTCACTGATGTGGGATTCATTAAGGCCCTCCGTTGACGGATCGCTTCTTGTTGACTTCAGCTCACTATCCAAGAAGTTGATCTAGGGACACCCCCCCCAGTACTTTGAAGCTTGCATGCCTCAACGGCAAGTTTCTCACTTCCGGCGACAGGTATACATTGATGACCTTCGACCAGAAGATTTTGCATGGTGTTCGACCCCAAGTCCTTTATTCACACCACGTGAATTGTACTGCAGTACCTTGAGGGTCATTGTCATTATTGGTGATTCCTCTCGCGCTTGTTAACGGTTTTCATTATTGACTGGTAATCAAGCGATGTCTTTCCATGTTCGACTTCAGCGCAATTCTCACATGGATCGACTTGTACTTAGAGTGAAGATCGAACGAGTTTGAAGACCCTGGATCTAGTTTCATCCATTCGGGCTGCGATATATATTCAGGAAATATAAAGACATTTGATATGTACATCATTGCAGCAGATGATCATCCTACTCAAAGGATGATAGTTTCAGCAGAGAATTATCAGTCCATCATCAGACGGTCGTCTGTTATATGTACCAAAATGAATTTATAAAGCTGAGCATGGAAATGCCCGCCTCAGCTAGATCATGAAAGTAGAATGAAAAATAATGTATTGTATTGTATTTTATTGCAGGGCACCTCTCCGCGATTGAATGAACTTCGGATCCTCCTGATAAAGCATTTTACCCGATAAACGACCTCATACTTTAGGGGGCAACTGTTATAGACATTTTTGTGCCTAACAGCATGGAGCATGAAATGTCAATAATCTGAGGGATCCAAAGTCCATAAACATGTTGTTCTTACCCTTATAGGAACAAGGTCATCAAACCACAGCACTGAAAATCAGTTCCCCACCTGAAAACACTCAAAAACAGGCTATTTCTGGATCATGTCAGCTGCTCCACTGAGCATCTACGCTGAATGTCAACTGTTCCACTCTGTACCTGTGCTGAATGTCAAATCTAATGAAGGCTACCTGCGCTGGGCGAGATTGGCCAAGTGGCATAGTCATTCTGCAAGGTGTCAACTGCCCAGGAAGCTTCCAAACTGACACTTGGGTCAAGGAATTCGCCTTGTGATGAGTAAGAGGGTCTTGATCTCCAAGTGGACTCAAGAACTGAAGATTAACTAAAGTGGGAGAGGACACTAGTCAGCTTCATGCCAGTCTCAAGATGACTCATCCTTTCTCCAAAACCCTATATATAGATCTCTCTCATGAGGTCTAGGGAGGCTGGAATTTGGTGCAAGTAAGGAAGTGTTGTTGGTTTGAGTATAGAGCTATTGGGTGATTTGCTTGAAGGAGGTGAAGAGGAGATTTCTTTCTGCTGGGAGGTGTTGCTGGATTGGGCCTATTATGGTTGTAACCCTCTCAGAACTTTACTTCTTCCATTAATAAAGTATTTGAGGTTCTTCTATATGCATGTGTCTTGATGATGAATTGATGCTTGTATATTTGATTTATGCTAATCCTTGAATCGATTATGGATGTATGCTTCTTGTAGTTTCCTTTTCTTGTGCTTTTACAGGATCTTTGTGTAGCTGGTCCGGTGAAAGAGTAAGGAGCTGGGAGCAAGCAGCAAGGAGTGAAGACTGGATCAACCATTAGCGCAAGATAACAGTTAGTGGATCATCCTTCTCTTCTCTCTCTCATCTCATAAAGAAGTAATCTTGAATAGCTTTGCATTCAGTTGTTGCTGAGGTACTATCACCCTTAGAGTGGGATAGGGTCATTCCGTATTGGATACTTTTCCCAACAACAGTATGTTAACTTTTGAATGATTAGCATTGTTAACATATTATTTATGCTTCTGGAAAGTTATAAGCAGTTCTAGGTAGGGGTTTGGAGACTAGCCTAAAAGAATGGCTCAGATCCTGGAACCACATGCACAGAACTAGAGCTTTTGGGCCATAACTACATGGATGCAAGACTATGAGTATGGTTATAACCTCAGCACCATATGGATGCAGTTTCATGGGTGTGGTTATGGGTCTAGGTCAATGAAAAAGGGGTCCAACTCAGGGATTGAACACCTTGGGTGGTTTGCAACCTTCTAAGGGGTTAGTGGTCTCTGAGGGGTGTTAGTAAAGTTGTCGGTTTGTCAGCCCCACTTCCATAATTGGAACTTGGAGGTCGGGTCATATCATAGTATCATTTCACTTAACATTTATATGGAGGGTTTGTAAAAGCGGGTAAATGTGGGGATGGGCAGTTACATTGCCTAATCCTTGTTATGTAAAATTTCCAAGGATATAGTTATGGCCAACACAACTTCTAAGTATCATGTTCTCTTGCATGCAAAACTTTTCTTCTTAACATACTCATAGTTAGGAAACTTGTATTATATTGTTCCTAATGTTCATCTACCCTTGAACGATCCACCATGTTCAATTGGGACCACATGTTGATGGTGTATTTCATTCTATCTCCATGGATGTTGTGAGCTAGTTAGTTACTCAATTGGGGAAATTGGTTGTTACATTGCAAGCCCCTACAATTATGCCTAGTTATCAACAATCAAAGTCTCTTGAGCATACCAATGATATCAATATGGTGCAATTCACACAACCTAAAACTGTTGGAAACCTAGTGGTAAAGGGAAGAAGAATAAGCAAAAAGATACTTCCACAAATGCTACTAAGACACAACAAACATAAACCAATATGGGTGGGGACATGAATGAATGCAAAATTAAGGTTAATTTTTCTTGTAAGTTTTGTCAAGGTTTCCATTTAACTCATGAATTCCCATAGATGGATGACATTCATCGCCTCTTCATGTAATAGGTTGTTAGACAACATTATACTATTTTTACACTTCCTTTCCCTGTCAAACCATGTTGGCTTAGTGGGTCCTGACCAATGTTCAGAGTTAGTTTTGCTAAAAAAATCCCTACACTAGTAGCCCTTTCGGCATCAATTCACGGAGCACAGACTAAAGTCTCACCCGAAGCAGTATGGGGCGATGTTGGAACCAAGTTCCCACACCCAGAGATCAGTGTAATATCACTTTATGCAATAAGATATGCTTCGCGTAAACAATTAATATTAAGTATGTTCATATAACAACATCAATTATGTAAAGTCGCGCATCAATACAGTATTATTTCATAAACCCATAATTTATCACAACATAAAAGTACCTTCATTCATAATAGAAGAAAATAGACAAAACACAGGAATTTCTAGAATAATCTCTTTATTAATACTTTAGTTCTGCTTACAAACTCAAGACTTCCCTGCGCACTCAGCTACAGGGGTCTGCGCACTCAACTACAGACTCTACTCTAAGCCTTTGCGCACACAGCTGTAGAGCCTCTCTTCTACACTAAGACATCTTCATTCTTTCTTCTGCTAACCCATTACATTCATCTTCATCATTGATTACTTCTACCCTAGACTCTCCTACTTATACAATCCCATGGTCCACGAACCATGGGTGTATCTACAAAAGCTGATTCAACTTACATAAAAGAAGGTAAAACCCTTTATGACTCTGTGACCACAATTTGCGGAGACTTTTACACTTTATACAACAAACTTGGGCTTTTTGCCCCAAAACTTACTCTAGGGGACCATGTCCCAATAGGCCCCCAACACAAAGATCGTGACTCGCCCTTGAGTCACTTTGCACGCAGCTCCACCCCCCGGGGCCACGACCCCACGGGCGGTCGGCTAGTGGCCGATAAAATTGTTTTTTTAATAAAAAATAAATTTTGTTAAATATGTTAATTGTATTTAGAAAAAATATTTAAATTTTAAATGTTTCTTTTTTTTTAATTTTTATATATATTTGTAATATATCTATATATATATATATATATATATTAAATCATTGTCAAATCCAAATTTTAAATTTTAAATTTTTTAATATAAAATTTGAAATGTTTTTTTTTTTTTTTTTAAATCATATATATATATATATATATATTAAACGTTTTTTGATTTTTTTTTTAACTTGAAAATATGTATATTTTTTAAAATTTTAATTGTTTTTCGGGTTTTTATTATTTGTAATTTCAACGTATTTTTTTTTTATTTTTAGGGTTTTTTAAAAACGTTTTTAATCTTAATTTTAGTAGTTTTTTTTTTTTGGTTAATTTTCTATTTTTTTAATCTAGTTTGTTTTTAATTTTTTTTTTCTAGTTTTTGTTAATGCTTTTTAAAAATTCCCTATTTTTACTTACTTTTATAGTTTTTTCAAATTTTGTTTTTTTTTTTTTGTCAAATTTTTTTTATGGTTTACGAGTTTATAATTTTTTCTTTTTTGAAAATATGTTTTTCTTATTATATATATATATATATATATATATATATATATATATATATATAATTCTGATCTTTTATAGGTTAATTTTGTGTCTTTTTTACATTTTATTGATTGATTTTTTTTTTAATATATATATTCTTATTTATGTTTTGCTATTAAAAAAAATTTGTTTTTTTTTCATTGTTTTTATTTTTAATTTTATGTTTTCATTTTTTTTTTTTAAATTTTAATGTTTTTCGGAGTCCTGATAAAATCTTTTACACCATTATTTCAAAATGTTGAAAATTTACCTTAGAAAAAAAGAGTGCTATTCCAACATCAACACTTTTCATTTTGAGAGTGTTTTTTGCACAATTTTGGCACATAAAAATTCGATTTCACTGGCATTTTTTAAAAATGTTGAAAATTGACCCTAAAAAAAGAAGTCATCATTCCATTATCAACACTTTTCATTTTCACGCTGTTTTTTGCACAATTTTTGCACAAAAAATTCGTTTTCACTGTCATTTTTAAAACATGTTCAAAATTGACCTTAAAAAAGAACCATTGTTCCAGTATACACACTTTTAATTTTTAGCACTGTTTTTCATGTTTTTTCGAGGTTTTTTTGCTAGAGTTCCCATTTTGAGTTTATAGTTCCCGTTTCAAAGTTTACGTTGTTTTTATTTCTAGCTATGTAAATTAGCAAAGAAATTGGAAAAGGAAAAGAGGCAATAATTGGACTTTATTTATGAAAATAAAGGAAAATAGGAGAAAAGGGAGGTGAAGAGACACATATTTTCATGCTAAGGAAATTAGAGAGAAAATGGAGGAAAATGAAAAAAATGGAGATATCAATAATAAAAAGGCGTCAGAGAACCAATTCACATCTTTTTGTCAGTTTTATCTTGGGTCAATTGAGAAAGAGAGAGAGAGCTCCAAGAGAGGAAAAGCAATCAAGGCAAAGGAAAGCAAGGAGAAGGTTGGACCAACAACTTCAACAGGAAGATTTTGTAGGTAATAGGTTGCATGTGTGATTCCGTAGCTGAGGTGTGAATGCATGGCACATGCATTTGTTGATTTAGCTTATTTGTTTTCATTGGAATGGATTTTTCCTGTTTTGACAGTGGTTTCAGCCTTTCCTTGTTGTTTCTTGAATAGCCATGATGTGATGGGATCATTTGTGGTTCAGATTTGGATTGTTGGAATGTTTTGGACCCAGGTGAGGTGGTCTCAAGAAAATTCCTAAGGGTTGGAGGTGGAGATGGTTTTCTCTGGGAAACCCTCAATATGTGGGTGGAGATAGGAAAATTCCTCAAGGTATGGTGAAGAAATTCTAAGGCATCCAAGCTAGGTTTGGTTTTGTGATCTTGAGACCGGTTTAAGTGAGATAATGGTAGTTTGAGGGTAAAGGTTGTTTAAACTCTGGATTCCATTGAGTGTTTATGTCTTGATTTATCCCATGAGATCCCACATTCATGATTGGAATATGGCATGGGGATTATTAGCTTAAAGAAAGAATTGGCTCAGCTCAGTCAATGGGTGGGTGGTACGTGGAAGTCCCTAACTGTTATAGCACCATTTACCACCCTGGTAGATTTGATCCTCTAAATCATGGTCTTCGACAACCCTTTCCCTTTAGACTTGATCCTTTTACTAAAAAACATTATTTAAAATTCCATACGCGACTCTTCCCTTCAAAAATCTTGTGCTCACACAGGTCCAACTATACCTAACTCGCGTATATAATTTGAAATATTTTTTTTGCTCAAGTAAGAGTGGGACCTTCTATTGAACTAGTAAAATACATAATGTACATAAGTCTGCACCTGCTCTGTGAAAATTCACCAGTAGCCGGGTTGTCAAAAAAAACTGAAACAAACTTCAAAAACCAAGAAAAGCCCGAACAAGACTACCGAGGAGCCTGTTAGTCGGACTGTCGTGCATCAAAATAGAAAACTGAACGCCTTTAAGGATGGGCCCACAGATCCGATGACCCACACAAATTTAACAAGAAACCAACCAAAACCTATTAATTATCTTGCTATCCCGAGGACCATGCGATCCAAACTGCCAGGATCCAACAGTCACGCATTAATTTCGGGCAGACACCTCTTCTTCTCTTAAAGTCTGCTTACGAACCCAAAGAGGACTTAAGGCCGCTTATCTAAACTTTTTCGGTTCCGAATTCCAAATTATCATTCATGCATTTTCTCCGCCTAAAATCCATAGGATGGAGGAGAACCAAAGGGATCACGACAACTAGCCCCCTTTTTAACCTCTCTTATGGATCCGAAAAAATATAAGCCCCCTCACTATAAAATTTCGGGTCTGGATTGAAAAATAAAGATCGAGCATATTTACACCCGAAATGCGTAGGATGGCAGTGATCTCGGGAAATAGCCCACCCTTTAACATTTCTTTCGGACCCGAAGAAAGAATGGGCCACCAATCTATATTTTTTCGGGTCCGATTGTAGAGTTAACCTACGCGTATTTTCCAGCCCGATATCCATAGGATGATAGAGATCCAAGCCATCTTTGGTCAGGATCCTTCCAACCTGCCCGTTGTTTACCTTCTGCTTCTTCCCTGTGCATGGTCCTCTTTCTTCAGTTTCCATTAGTCTTTGCTTTTCTTATTTCTCAAGCTCTGAAAGTGCTCTCGGTCTATGTTAGCCTGTTGCTGACAGTCTTCGCGCAATTTTCCTGGGGGAGTCGACATCCAGTTATATCTTCTATTGCTTTTTTAACAGAGTACCCCTTCATTCGCCAACCGATCTGCTAGCCTATTAACAGTTCTATGAACATGAACAAAATTGAGGGTTCTCAGTGTTTTCAGGTGGGATTGGATACGTTGATATACCTGCAATAACCACCAGTGTTTCGACACTCTTTCTGGTGCTGTGCCATTGCATATTTTCTTGACCGAATTGATTATCAACTCAGAGTCAGCTTCGATGATGGTGTTATGCAAATTTGATTCAATTAAGATTTCTAGGCATTGCTCCATGGCCATGAGTTCTGCCATATTATTAGTGGCTTTCCCCAAATAACTATGAAAGATTATTTTTATGTATCCCTGCTCATCTCTTATGACTCCGTCATAACCAGCCACCCCAGAGTTTCCTTTCGAGGCTCCATATATATTGCATTTCAAAAATCCATAAGGAGGAGGTTGCTAGAACTCCTTAATTGCTATTATGTGACTAACAAGATTTATTATGCCCTAGGTGAAAGGCACCTGCAGATCTAGATGCATAAGTATTTGAACATCCTGTTCTTGAGGTGGGTTCTCAGGGGGTTTCTTTATAAGGATGCCTACAGTCTCTTTGAGTTGTCTAATGATCTGAGCTATGATGCTCTGGGATGAGTCCATTTTGTTGTTGAAAATCCTATTTTTGCATTCTTTCCATACATCTCAGATTAGAAAGCCTGGAACTAGAGTCCAAGCCTTGTTGGTTATTTCATAATCAGAGAAGTTTCTCCTCTAGTTCTTCAAAGTTCCAGTAATGTTGAAAATGTCCCTAGCCATTTGTTTGAAGATTGAAGTCGCCCAATTCCACAAGATCAAGGTAAAAGGGCAGATATTTAGAAGGTGTTCCATTGTTTCTTCCTATAATTCACATAACTGGCATCTGGATGGGCCTACTACACCTCTTCTTCGAAGGTTATCCCAAGTCAGAATTTTCTTATGATGCACCAACCACATGAACATTTTGATTTTCATCCAGTGTGGGTTCTACCATAGGTCCTTCCATACCCTATCAGGGTTTGGTATGTCAAGCCCTAGGGTCAATCTCTTGGCTTCTTTAAGGTTGAAGTTGCCTTCATTGTTTCTGCCCCATCTCAATTGGTCTGATGATGTTGATGTCAAAATCTTTCTTTGTTCCAAGATCACTGCAAGAGCTTCTGCCTAGGCCTTCAGAGGGGTCTCTTCACTATAAACCAGTTCCTTCCATGTTCTCCATTTTCCCTTGTTCCTGGCCTGATCCCAGAAGTCACTTACCCTAAGTAGGCCTTTATTGTCAGTGTCATTCTTGAGATAGGCTAGTTCTTCTCTTAACAGAGTAGGTTCTTGTTGCCAGTTGTCCTCCCAAAACCAAGCTAGGTTTCCATCTCTGATCTCCCAGAAACTGTGTTTCTGTACAATGGCTCTATTCTCCCATGCTTTGTTCCAAATGTGGGAGCCTTTGATGAGCCCAGACATCTGAATGAGATCCCTTTCTTGCCAATTATTTGCATACTTCTGTTTCCAGATCTTGGCCCACGGGGATATCGTTTCCTTTAGCCATCTCCACCACAGTTTAGCCCCCAAAACTCTACTTAGGGTTTCAGGGTCATGAAGTCCCAAGCCTCCATGTGTCTTAGGTTTACAGACCTTATCCCATGCAACTAGAGCCCATTTCTTTTTCTCTTCCCCTTTGCCCCAAAGAAAGTCTCTTTGGATATTTCTGATCTGTTGCACAACTCCTTTAGGGGCAAGAAGGGCTGAAAACATGAATATGGGAATAGTTTGTAGTATAGCTTTAGTTAGCACTAGCCACTAGCCAACCTGCTAGATTCAAAGACCTGCTTGTCCATTTTTAGACTTTGTCTTGGAGTTTATTAGTGACTGACTCCCAAACAGCCTTGCTCAAAGTTTTTTCCATTAGGAGAATACCCAGATATTTGGAGGGTAGCTAATCCCTTGAAAGCCCAGAATTTTAGTGAGGTTTCTCTGAATAGCAATGTCAATATTAAAAAAGAAATTTTTTGACTTGGTGAGACTTACCTCTATCCCAGCATCCATAGCAAAGTCGTTCAATATTTTCTTGAAAGTTTTAACTTCCTTGACCATGGGTGTACCCTACAGCATAGTGTCATCCACAAATTGTTGGTGAGTCAAGGCTTCCCCATTCATGGTGAGTTTAAGACCTTGGATTTTACTTTTTGTCTTGGTTGAATTGACCACATAGCCTAAACCTTCCATCATGAGAATAAAGAGGAAGGGGGAGAGCGGATCACCTTGTCTGAGGCCTCTCGAAGGCCTAAAAGTTCTGGATGGAGAGCCATTAAGCAGGATTGAAAAACTAACTGTGGTAACAAGGGCCATTACCCATCTTATCCAGTTGTGGTCAAAGCCATATGCTTTTAGTACTTCCCTGATATAAGCCCAGCTTAGCTTATCATAAGCTTTTGCTAGGTCAAGTTGGATGATCATACCTGCTTGCTTATTGCTCTTGAGAGAATGTACCACCTCGTGAGCTTGGATGATGTTGTTTAGAATTTGCCTTCCTTCCACATATCCAGTTTGTTCCTCAGACACAAGAGTTGGTAGAAGGGGCTTGAGCCTATTTGCAATTACTTTGGATATAATTTTGTACACCACATTGCATAAAGCTATGGGTCTAAATCTATCAGGTGTCATAGCTTTTTCCTGCTTTGGAATCAAAGTTATGAAAGAGGCATTGAGCGCCCTCAAGACAATTTTATTCCTCCTCGAGTCCTCCACTACCTCCAGGATATCATGTTTGACTGTTTCCCAACATGCTTTAAAGAAATCTACATTGAACCCATCTGGGCCTGGAGCTTTCCCATTTTGCATCTCTTTGATAACTTCACTGACCTCCTCTTCAGTCACTGGCTTGTTAAGATTGTAATTGTCTTCTCTAGTTACCAACCTAGGAATGCGCTTTGTGAAGTTATTGATAAATTGTGATCTGTCTATGAGAGGCTCCTCTGCTATGCTTTGGAAATGTTGAACCAGAGTAGATTCTATTTCTTTGTGGGTGTTGAGTTGGTTTCCTTGAGTATCTTTGAGTTTTGAAATCCTGTTATGAGACCTGTGTTCCATGGTTGACTTGTGAAAAAACTTTGTGTTTCTTTCTCCTTCTTTTAACCATTGCACTCTCGATTTCTGTCTCCAAAAGATCTCCTCTTGCTTGCATTTTTCCTCCCATTCCTGTTGGAGAGAGTCAGCTTGTATTTTCCTTTCCTCGGTAAAACCATCTAAGATGAGGACCTGGTTAATTCCCTGTAGTTTCTGTTCAACTTCTTTTTTGGCTTTGAAGATATTGCCAAACTCACTTTTGTTCCAATCTTTTAGCCTGAGTTTGATGTGTTTCAATCTCTGGTGTAGAAGGAACATAGTAGTTCCCTGAACGGGCATGTCTTTTGTCCACCATTTTTCAATATTGTTGATGAAGTCAGGGTGTGTGAGCCAAATATTCTCAAACCTGAAAGGTCTATTTCTCAGAGTGCCTATAAAAGAAGCTTCCAGTTGGATGGGCCAGTGATCCGAGCCTCCAAAAGGGAGAATTAAAGTAGACAAGTCAAGGCCTGTGAGAATGAGGTCCTCAGAGATTATAAATCTATCAAGCTTAGAGGCAACTTGAGAAGCCCCTCCCCTTTTGTTATTCCAGGTAAAGGTGCCATTTTTTGTCTTCGTATCCACTAGCCTCATGTCATTTAGGAAGTTCTGAAAGGTTATGGAGTCTCTGCCTAGTGTTCTGGTCCCACCTTTTTTTTTGTAAGAGACCTGATCATATTGAAGTCCCCTCCCAGAATCCAGGGCATATCAGGATATCTTTCTCTTAGCTCCTCTAGAGAGATGAGAAGCTTGAGCTTGTCTTCAAGTTTTTGAGGACCATAGACATTTGTGAACAAATAGACTTCCCTGTCACCCAAAGGTTGGATTACCATTGATAGGTAGTTCCTAGATGCTTTAGCATCTAGGATTCCAAGCTTCTGAGGGTTCCAAAGTGTAAGAATTCCTCCTGCTATGTTGTCTGCTTTAACTTCTAGATATTCATACTTGATGAGCCATTTACTGTGTATTTCTCTTATTTTATCTATTGAACATTTTGTTTCCTGGATAAACATCATATCTAGTTTTTCTTCTTTTATTCTATTGCTAAGATTTATTTGTTTCCTTTTACTTCCTAGTCCCCTAATATTCCATGTGGTGAGCTTCATTAAGAAAGGTTTGTAAAAGAGTAACTGGTAAGATCTTTCATCTTACCTGAGTTGATCATGAGCTTCCCACACTCTATCAGCAGCTCTTTCTGTCTTTTTCTTCCTCTTTTCCTGCCTGGATTCTTGGGATCGTGTCTCGGTGTTGCCTCCATAGTTTTAACCCCTCTGTTTTCCTGGCTATCATGGTTCCTTTTGACTCCAGAGCCCTTTGCTTGAGATCTCCAAAGGAAGAGTTGTTGTACTCTGTCATACTCTTCTTGTGGTAGGGAATCAACCCCTTTGGTGGTTCCCTGCTCCAGGAACTTTTCTAAATCGAGATTCTCCCTTTCAAGAATTTCCTGCAGCTCATGGTCCTCTATTCCAACCTTGCTTGGGGTCATCTCATGGTCCCTGTCAAGTTCCATAGTGCTAGGCAGATCCTCCTTTTGTTTATTGTTTTCAGGTGTATCCTCCATGCTATCATCTTTTCCCTTTTCTGCAGGACTATCCTCCATTACCTGGTTCGTCCCATTGTTCCCATCTTCTTCTTCTAATATTTTGAAGTTGTTATAACTTGGTTGCTGCTCCTCACTGATTTTCTTTTGGTTCTTTTTCCCTCCTTTCCCTTTGCCTCCCACCTTGGTAAAGCCCTCAGTATCTTTGCCTGTGTTGGTTTTAATATTGTTCTCCATCTTGTTCAATGGGCAGTCTCTGAAGAGGTGCCTGTGTTCATGACATTTGCGGCATCTGAATGGGACATGTTCATAGTCCACTGCCTGCACCCATTCTTCATCATAAACTTCTAGAATGATTTCATCTAGAAGTGCTCTAGATAGGTCCATTTCTATGCATATTTGGGCAAAGGAGGTGTATTTCCCTCGTAGAGTCACATCTGATACTTTTATAAAATGACCTAGTTTATTGCCTATGGCTTTTAAGGATTCTGGCAGCCAATAATCTAAAGGTAGGGAGTAGAGTCTTATCCATACCGACACTAATGTGAATTTCTCTCGTTCCGAGATGAAATTCATCACCCATGGTTGCATATAGAGGCTTGTAGCCGCGTAAAAATATGGTCCTCATTCGAATATTATGTCCTTGTCCTTTAAGTTGGTAAACACGACTGTGAAGAAACCCTTAGACCCAAGGTGAAGATTTATTTCACCCTTAGGTTTCTAGTGGTTCTTTATCTAGGCATATAAAGCCTTCTCCGTTGGCAATATTCCCATAAATTTGCATATTACTTAATAGGTCGCCATGTGATATTTGTGCAATTGAAGCATCGGGTCACTTAAAATAACCCGAGGTGTGATGGTAGACCTAGGTTTACAGACACCTATCATTTTCTTATGCTTTGGTCTTTGACTACCTCCCCCCGTTCCCTTTACTTTTCTGCCTTCCTCGTGATCCCTTTCCTGTTCCTGGTCTTGAGATCTAATGTTTCCCCGTTTCTCAGTGTTGATGCTTCCTGTCCTTGTCTCCATTGGCTTCTTCAATCGGTTGGAAACTATGTGACTATAGGAGGGACTAGAACTCCCCCCTCCTCGTCCCTCCATGGTGACCAGCTTTGAAACCTTGTTGTAAACCCTAGTTCAGCGTGCTTGATGCCTGGCTATTACAAGTTCAATTCATATATGCCAGCTAAATTGATCATATATAATTTGAAATATTAAAACTATATAAAATCCCTATTTTATGGGTGAGGTTTACAGATTACATCGGAAGCCCACCTACAGGAGCTTGTGGCCTAATTGTAGCCCAATTGAAAAAATTGTTTTGGGGTGATATAAATACACCTCATGGGAAGGCCTAAGGAGAGAGATAGATAGTTTATTGATATTATATCCAATTGGTCCCTAATCAAGTTTGAATTATCCCTATGCCTCATGCACTACCAGCTATAGGAAACCCTTGTTTTTCATAGATATGTCTATCTCCTTTATATGGAATCTATGTGTATGCATTTGAAAATGGATTGTTGAGGCTTGGGCTGGATGGATCTGGAGGAAGGTTTCACTTGGATCCATGGTCGAATCAAGTCGTATTCTTCCACATACTTTGCAGGGGTCCAACTTAGGGATTGACCACCTAAATTCGTACATAAATACAATATTATTTCATAAACTCGTCATTTATCACAACATAAAAACACATTCGTTCATAACAAAAGTAAATAGACAAAACACAGGAATTTCTGGAATAATATCTTTATTAATACTTCACTTCTAGTTACAGACTCAAGACTTCCCTGCGCACTCAGCTGCAAACTCTACTATAAGCCTTTGTGCACATAGTTGTAGAGCCTCTCTTCTACACTAAGACATCTTCACTCTTTCTTCTACTGACCCATTACATTCATCTTCATCATTGATTACTTCTACCTTAAACTCTCTAAGACTCTCCTATTTATACAATCCCATGGTCCATGAACCATGGGTGGATCTACAAAAGCTAACTTAACTTACATAAAAGAAGGGTAAAACCCTTTATGACTCCGCGACCATAATTTGCGGAGACTTTTACACTTTATACAACAAACTTGTGCTTTTTCCCCAAAACTTACCCTAGGGGACACTGTCCCAATAGGGCCCCAACACAAAGATCATGACTCGCCCTTGAGTCACTCTGTTAGCATGGAGACCTTACTGCAAAGATCTTCCAACTCTACTTCTACCACTGCTACCTCAGCCATGCTCTGCGTGGCTTCCTGTTTGATCTGCTCCACCAGTTGCTCTATTTCCGGTCCTACACTGCCTTCCTTGATTTTCTGTTACATTCTCTGTAGGCTTGCTAACTTCTCCTGAATGTTGGCAGAGATAACATAGGCCTCATCCAACCAAGGCCCCAATCTAGCCTTGAGGACCTCCTCTTTCTTCTACGCTAATTCCACCTGTTCAAGCAGCTGCTTTTCCTCCTACAACTTGGCCAATCGCTGTGTTGTGGTGACGGTGTGCGCCATCGCTCTCACTTCATCATACTACTGCTGCAATTGGAAAGCTTATATGTTTAACCTTTGCAGGTTAGGATATTCCTACAAAGTCATGACTACCTCCATGGATTTCTCGAAGATCGTGGTGCAATCCACTACCACATCATCCACTGCTGCGACTCCATCCTGCAGAGCATCTTCGCGCTGTTCTCTAACCTCTGGCAGAATTGAAGGATGTGACTTCAACTCTAACTCTGTGATTTTCAGGTTTAATTCAAACTAAACCTTGGCCACTTATGTCTTGGTGTCATGCACACCTGCAGGCAACTTCCTGATCTTTGCCTCTAATGGTGCTTCCTCCGATATATGTAATTCAGGGAATGTTCTTCATGCCTCGGCCACCATGGCTGCAAGATGGTCATTCTACACTTGAACTTTCTTTTGTGCCTCCAGCGCTGCTAATTTCTCTATGAACATTTTTTCATTGTTGACTTTGCACTCGTTGATCAGGCCTAGTGCGTGCTGCTACCAAGCCTTAACCTCTTCTATCACACCTGCTTCCAGTGTGTGAGGAAACTCACTGGGGAGCGTAGCTAGATTTAGGCCAATATCCTTCAAAGAGCTAACAATATCCTTGTCAGCGACTGTCTCTGCACTCAAAGCTCCATCAGGGAGTGCGGCTACCTAGAGATCCAATGACTAAACCATCTCTGCTACTTGAGTGGTTCCCAGGGCCAAACTCGTTGACGCAGTGCTACTCTGTCCTGCACCTACCTAGATTCTAGTTGTCTGGATCTGTAGCTCTCATAGATCCTTCTGGATGGTGCTTAGTGCCTAATTTTTCTACTGCTCAAACTGTTGTAGAAGCTCTACTGTAGTATCCCGCACCTTGTCTCCAATTTCATCCAGGTCACCACCTGTCAAAGTAATCGAATCCATCGATGGCTTGGTCGCTTTTTTTTCTTTCACGGTCTTGCATTTTCTTGCTCCCTGTATTGCTTCACTCGCAAGGGGGTGCTTTCCTGCTGATCACCGTCACCCTGCTCTGACCACTCTTCCTCCTCTGTTTGGGGCGAAGGGGACCTCTAACTTCTTTCGGAGCCGCACTCATCCTGCTCTTCTTGTTTCTTCGCGGTGCGCTTCGCTTCTACCTAGGCCTTCTCCTCGGCCTGTTTCTTCCTCTTCTTAGGCAACTGCTAAACCTTCTATTTGGCCACTTCCTTTTTCTTCTTCTATGGGGAATTTCTAGTCCCTGTGGCCCAATCGGATGCGGAATGCCACTATGTTGGCCAATGCTTGATGACCTCCTCAATGGCATCATCTATCGCATGGTAGGGTAGGTTGAACCACTCTTTCTTTAGATCCTTCCATGCACGAATGTATACATGGTGGAAGTTCGCTTTGAACTCCACGTACCCTGAGAGTTGTTCAAACATGGTTGGTGACAACCATGACTTCTGGTTGATGGCCGTGCGAATGCTCACCTCCATCAGCACCCAAAATACTTTGCTCTCGGTGACTCGCGCATCATCTTTTGTGGCCCAGAGAGATGAAAATTTTGCGGCTTCCAATAAATCCTTCTCCATCGGAGGAAATTGGTTGTCCTCTGGAAAATCCCACGCGACAAGCACAATTGAGAGTAACAACCACGAATAATGGAATGTCTTACTCTCGTCTTGTGCCTCTCTACAGTTTGCGAGGAACTCACTACACAACTATTGCGCTCAGTTGAATTGCATGCCGTCGGTGCACTGTGCTACCAAAGAAACTATTGGTGCTAACACCTCCTCTGCACGACACTTTCTCATAACCTTGCCAGCTAGAATCTATGTGAAAACCTTCACCGCGGGGTCAATAATGGAGGTAATCGAGTACCGACATAGCTTTTTCACGAGTTTAAACATATCCTTCATCTTCTCGGTGAGGTCGCGCTTGCTCGTCTTTCTGCCAAACACCTTGGCTAGATTCAATCTCGGATGTGGCAATAGCGTGATCCGATGGATCAACATATTGGTGATGGGGATTGGCTCATTCAGCCACAAGCGCCCGTCATGCACCAGGCACAACAAATTCTTAATGATGATCAGGTTTATCGAGACATGGTGGTAGTGGGGTACCCATAATAGGTTTAGCAACCTTGACTTGTTTACACCGCGAATCCATTTCACTAGCTCCAACACAGTGACACCAGACTCTTTATAGAATACCCTCTTCATGAAGGTGTCTATAGCAAGGTGGGGGAATTGCTCGTGGTCTGCCAAATCCCAATCTTCCATCTTCAAGTGCGAGATCCATGCCAAATGAGGACCTTCAAAGGTGATGTTTTCCGGTAACAGGGGTGTGTTGAGGAGGAATTGTCCTATATCTAGGTCCTTCGGGACCTTCACTTTTCCCTTGCGTAGAGGGATATACTCTGGTAACCTAGATATAGGGTCCACCCACTCAATTTCTATATCCTCCGCACCCTCCTTAGCCTCCAGATCCACCACTTTTCCCTTCTCTTTCACGCTCAACTTTTCTTTCCTCTTGGCCTGTGTAGCAGCATGCTTCCTCAGTGACACACACACTGGCACCGACTTATTTTTCTTATCCTTCTATGGTTTAAGGACCTTCCTCACTAGCATAGGCTTCAGCCTAGGCGACCTTAGCACCGTAGGCACTGCCGCTGGAACCTCCATACTCATTACCTCTGGAGCAGCTCCCTTAGAGGTGATAGCTCCCCCAGTACTAGCAGTCTCTGCTAGTCTGGACATTATGTTGAGGATAAACCACTGGGTTTCTTCAGATAACTTCTCAAATATAGAACCAGTGACCAAATCTGCATAAAACTGAGGATTCATAAACACTCGACAGCTCAACCCAGAGTTTCTAGGAATGCAAAGTGTTTTTTGCTAGACAGCCATGTGTAATTTATAGGCACATTTGAATTCAAATTCAACAGTTCCCCCCAAGACTTGTTCATAAATGCTAGATTGGCGGTAGATTTCCAAAGATTTCACTCTTAAACTCAGCCTTAAATTCTAACCCCTGCTCCTCTTAAACATCTCTTCACTGTCAAATCATGAACATTGATAGTAACGGTCACTTTTTGGCTGTGCTTCATGGTCTCTCCCCCTATAGCGTAGCTCCCTTCATGCTTCTTCTGGTACTATGACACCCTCCTATTTCACATAGATCCCCTGTCGCACAACTTTACAAACCGGGTAGTATAGTTTATAGTCCTGCACCTCCTTGCAGCTGCCTGGAGCACTAAGACTGTGCTACTGTCATGTAGTCATTGGGTCAGATCCCTGGTGTATGGCTTCAATCGACTTCCATTTATCTTTCCCAGAAATGGATTTCCATTTAATTTTACAAGCTGAATTGCTCCACCATCGATAATCCCTTTGATAACATATGGCCCCAGCCAAATGCATCTGAAATTTTCCTGGAAACTTATCAAACTTGTTTTCATATAATAAAATCAAATCATTTACCTTGAAGTTGCATAGTTTGATGTGCCAGTCGTGCAATGCCTTTTCGCGTTTGTTCTGAACTTGGTGATGGAGTCTAGCCAAAAATATATATTCCTCAAGCTCTGTTAGTTGTGCAAGCCTCTCTTCTAAAGCTTCACGGTCCACCATTTCTGTAAAAGCCGCTATGCATTGACTAGGCACAATGTACTCCATGGGCATTACAACTTATACGCCATAGACCAACCAAAAAGGTGTTTGACCCATAAGCTTCTTAAAAGTAGTTTTATAAGCCCATAGCACTACTGGTACGCGCACATCCTGATCATTCCTCTACGCATTGCAAACCTTTGTCAGCACATTCTCCAATATTTTATTAAATGCCTCAATCGTCCCATTGGCCTAAGGATGATATGGCGTACTTTTTTGATGATAAACCTAGAATTCTTCTGTCAGAGTGCTGATTGTTTTATTAAGGAAATGCGTACCATGGTCACTCATGAAGACCTTCAAGCAACCAAACCTAGTCAACGCATATTCAAATAAAAATTTCATTGTTGTTGCTCCTGTATAGTCCTTCATAGGCTGTGCCCCCACCCATCTGGTCAAATATTCAGTCACGGTGATGATATACCACACACCTGTCTTCTTGCTTGGAGGCTGAATCAGTCCCACAAAATCAATTGTCCATTTCTCAAATGGCTGCAATGACATTTGCAGATTCAAAGGCAGCTCATCCCTCTGTGATGGTCTGCCACTTCTTTGACATGCATCACATGCCCTACAATATGCTTTGGAATCCTTATGCAACGTTTCCCACCACAACCCAACGCGTAAAATCTTATGTGCAGTTGCTTTTCCTGCATAATGGCCTCCCGAAACTCCTACATGAGCTTCAGCTAGGACACTGTTTCATTCAAAATCAAGCACATAACATTGTAGTATCTCATCTGATCCCATCTTATACAAATGGCCTGCAATAATAGAAAATTATGTCGTGCGCACCACTAATTCCTTCTTCTATTGACTCGTGTACCCCTCTAGATCCATTCATGTAGCCAGAAAGTGGATAATGTGTGCAAAGTGATTATCTGCTACGCGCACCGCAAAGAGCTACACGTCAAGTTGCTCCTCCTCTAAATTGGTCGGCTCCTCTCCTATTTCAATGTGCGACAGATGATCTGGCCCTGCATTCAACCTTCCTATCTTCGCAATCACCTCGAAATCATACTCCTGAAACAACAACCATCTGCATATTTCCCCCCCCAAAATAGGCTTGTTGACTAGGTACTTTAATGCATAATGGTTTGTATACATCTTAAAATGTCCGCCTAGCAGGTAATGTCGGAAATTCTAGAGCGCGTACACCATAGCCAACCCTTCGTGCTCTGTCTTCAAATAATTATTTTTGGCCTTAGACAACTTCATACTTGCAAACTCTATACACTAATCCAATTCTCATTCACTGACTTGTGTCAGCACTGCTCCCAGCGCAATACATGATGCATCCACATGCACATGAAATTCCTTCTTCCAATCCAAGAAGACTAGGATCAGAACGGTGACCATTTACTCCTTCAATACATCTAGACTCCGCTGACATTCTTCATCCCAGCAGAATGTAGCGTCCATCTTCAATAGCTTTTCCATTGGTGTGATGATCTGGGAATAACTCTTGATGAACTTTTGATAGTACCCTGTATGACCTAGCATTGCACGCAACTATTTAACACTCCTTGGCACCTCCAAATTTATTATAACCGCGATTCTAATAGGGCCCACCATTAATCCTTGTCTGCACACCACATGACCCAACAAGATTCCTAAAGGGACGCAAAATAATCACTACCTTCGGCATGTATCCAGCATCAAGTGCAACCTATCTACATGGCGCTTTACCAGTCCAAACACCGTCCAATCGTCAAAATATAACTCCAAAAATTTGTGAATGAACTCTTTGAATGTCGCGATGACTACACACGAGAAGATCACCAGTGCATTTTTAACCCCAAATGGAATTACCGTATACTGAAAGCATCCCCACTCAGTCACGAAGGTCATCTTACGGCTATCTTCTAGTGTGATCTTAATATGATGGTATCCAGAGAACCCATCAGTGAATGAATATGCTTCCCGTACTCCAACATTGTCCAGTACTTCATCTCTGAATGGTGTCAGAAAAGGATCATGAATGCAAGCATCATTGAGCTTCCTGAGATCTACGAAAATTTGTATCTTGCCCTTTTGTTTCTTTTCCTGGACCACCATTGGGCTCACCCAATAAGACTCCTCTACTGGTTCAATAATGCGTGCTTCCAATATCTTATCTAACTTGAAGCAGACCTTTTCTTTATACTTGGGATTAAGGTGATAGGGCCTTTGCTTAATCGGCTTCACGTTTGACTTCAAAGTAATCTTCATGATGCTTAAGTCCCCTATTATTCCTTTCAAGTCTGAGAACTTTGTAGGGAAAAAATCTTGATACTCGTGGAGCAACTCAGTGACCTTATCTACTATGGCATCATCTCAATAGTCCCCAATCTTCACAAATTTCGGCACCGCTTCTGTGCCAATGTTCATTTGTCTAGTCTTCAGTGGCGCGGTGATATATGGATTCTCTATTTGTAGTCCCTCCACTTTTCATTGGCCTTCTGCCTCTGGGATGTTAATGTGCCTTGGATCCTCATCTTTTTCTTCAACAGTCACATTGTAGCATTCCAGCGCATGGCTCAGATGGGCGCTCCAATATGGTTGAATCAAGTCCAAAGAATCTGGTGGTATTTTGAAGATCATTGCCTTGACCTCTTGCAACACCTCATCAATGCATTTGAATCTATCCTTAAAGTTGAATGTCATCAAAAATCCTTGTCTCAAAATGCCCCACTCTTTAGTGTCGTGGCCGAGCTCTGTTTCCAAGTACCAATTCATTGGTATTACATCGAAAATGTGATAGAATAAATGCACCCACTCAGGTTGCAGATCTGTTCCATAAACCTTAGTCCATTTTGATAAATGATCGTGTGGATCATTCCCTCCATCATATTTCTCTATTAGCTTAAATTTTGGGTGACCAAACCACAATCTCATCATTTTCCCGTACTCACGACACCCATCAAAACTGTCTTTATGCGTACCCAACCACATTGTGGGCATAGCGCATAGCGCCCAATCCAAGGCTTGGAAACGATGCTTCACTAGTACCTTCCTTTCAAATGCATTCAAAAATTTATCTACATCGATTAGACCATCATAATAAGGAAAACTTCTTACCTCCAATGATACACAGCGCAACGATTTAGTCATCATATTATAGCGTAGCATAGATACTTCGTGCAACGTCTTTTGCTAGGGTTTCAATTCCTCATTTGAATCTAATGTACATGAACTTTCGCAGTCCCATGAAATGTGTCCATCAACTATCATATTAACCCAATATTGATCTCACGTTATTATTTTATAGATCTGGTCCAAATCATCATCGCTTTCCTCATAATCACAGACCGATTCAGTATAGGACAGTCCTTCTACAGGGTCCAAGGGTATCCGCTTCTTCAAATTGATTACCCCATTCATTTCAATAGCCCAATCGATCCCAAGGAGTGTAGGGTAAGGATTTTTTTCATCAACAATCTCTATCACTTCAAAATCATCCAACGTGATGCGTCGTCAATATCTACTGTCACTCCCTACAATCTTACCATGGGGATAATCTTTTGTTGATTTTTTATCCTCAATTGAATCAGAGACCACTGCAGTGCAGGTCTCCCCATTCTCTCCCATGTTTGTTTAGGAAAAACATTCACATCTGACGCCAGATCCAAAAAAACTTGGTCCATTTCATATTCTCCTATTTGGGCAATGAGCCTCATCTCATGCCTTGTTCTTGCCTTATGTTTATCAATTTTTCTGACTACGCGAGGTCCCTCGGGATAATTTTCTTTACTGGCACACTTATTTATCAACTTTTGTAATCCTTTCATGGCCTTTCTATAGCGTAGCAACATACAGGTTTCCAAAAAGGTAGTAAGCATGGAGGGTTCCATTTCTTTAGATAGCTTATCCTGACTTCCTAAGGTTGAGGCCTCAGCAAAGCTTTTCTTTGTTTCCATGAATGTTTCTTTCGCAAACTCCAAATCAAACCCAACCTCTTTTTCTGGAGCCTTGAAAACCTACTCACTTTCTTCAAGTTTCTTTCCTTTATCTTTGCGATTTTTCATTCCACTTCGCAACACGATATTTACATTGGGATCCTCTTCGCGGGGTTCAACCCTCATCATCTGTAGGTTTTGGGTAGGCTGCTGAGGTGGCACCCTCTTCTCCTACATCTTAGCTATCAATATAGGGTAGTCTTCTATCACGTGATCAAACTATGTATAGTATTAGCATGACAGGTTGGTCGATCTCGTACACTCCTACGCGTAGTGTCCTGGCACCCCACAGTTGTAGCAAATAACTTGTCCTCGACCTCTACCAGGTCCTCCTCCACCTCACCTCATCTGCGACCCTGATATCCTTCGTGCCCTTCCCCAGTGCCTCGATGCGAAGGCCAAGCTTCTGTTTGCATCTGATACATGGGCATTCTTTCCATCACCAATTCATAGCTATGGCAATTACACTCATCGTGACCCACCGATTTACAAAAGTTGCAAAAGAGTTATTCTGGTGTCTACACAAATTTCTGCAGCAAGTGGAAATTGTCTGTTACACGTTTTCCTGCAACCTGACAGATAGCACACCACAGCGTGGCCCTATACTTGGACATGCTTGATCTTCTAGCCTCAGAGGCATTAGCCCTCCTCTTGCAACATAATTCGTGAAGACAGGGAAGTGATCTTTATCATGCCCCTGGCTCTTACATTTTAGATACCAAAATTCTTCACACACCTCTGGACGAGACGCTCTATCCTTCTTCAAACTTTGAAACTCTAGGAAAATATTCTGCAACTCCCATGAATTTGTTGAACTCCCAAAGTAGTGTCTTGAATCGGTGTCTCATGCAATCTCATCGCAATTTCCAAGGCTTCCCCCTAGGTCCCAATCTTTTGCTATGATAAAGCAACCCTTAGGTGAGGCAGGAGCAAAGCTACAAACCATTTGCGGTGTTGCCCATCCGTAAGATTCATGTTAGATTCATGGATCTGGAATTTCAATCTCTAATCCAGTTGCCAGGGTGTTTCACCTGCCCTCATCATGATTTTCTTGAATCCAATGACTGATTGCAATTCAGATTTGGGCCTATTGAATTCCTTATTCAACGCAGTCTCAGTGTCCGTTAATGAAGCCAACGGGTTATCAGTGTAGTACTTAATGTACCATGTTAGTGTGTGATCCTGTAGGGTAGTAACCAACTGCGCCTCCTTTATATGATCATCTGTAATATTCTATGTCATCCATACAGCCTTCGCAACAAACCAAAACTAATTAGGGTCTTCATTTCCCAAGCCCTTGAAAACACACAATTTCATAGTATTCAATATGTTGAATGGTGGCCGAGGTGGTGGTGGTGTGGGAAAAGGTGTATGTTGTGGAGGTTAAGGTGGGGGTGGTGTGGATGGATGGGTTATTCATGGAAAACCTTGCCTTATAAATTGTACAATGCTCTACAGTGAAGCCTGTGTTACTTCCTCGCCGTCACTCAAAGGAGGCTTAATCAACGGGCTATATTGAGGGTCTATTCTCCATTTATCCTCGAAGAACTTTTCACTTCACGTAGCTCCAAACATCAAGGCAATGGAATAACTCGCTTTTCACACAAGATCATCTTAATCCAAGTATTCAAAGATCTTAAATACTTACATCGTGGTCCCTTGAAGAAGCATTACTCTGCTTCATTGTAGATGACCAATGCATTGACTGTGATTTATGTCACAAATCCTCCTATGAAAAAATCAAGATAGTGATCGACAGCATGTACGACCTTATCTTCATAGGCTCCCTATCTCTGCACTAGCTCCGGGGTCCACACTATTAGACCATCAAGCCTCCACCTTCCTTGGTCGTCTACCAATTTAGCGATCCACTCGTATAGTTCGATCCGGAAGGAGAGAAGGAAAATTGTGTGTATATTTGTGTATATATATCTATCCAACCACTTTTCTTTCGTGGGACATGGATTTCTATTTTCTTGCGCCATGGATTCGTGGATCTTTCTATCCAACCACTCCTTAATTTCCTTCTTAGTTGGATGCCAGTGATGTGACATCACACATCTCTTTATGAAAATTCAGGTCCCAGCAACAGAACCATTTGTTGGCTTAGTGGGTCCTAACCCAGGTTCAAAGTTATTTTTTCCAAACAAATCCCTACACTACTGGCGCTTTCGGCATCAATCCACGGAGCGCAGACTGAAGTCTCACCCGAAGCAGTATGGGGGGACGCTGGAACCAAGTTTCCACACCTAGAGATCAGTGTAATGTCGCTTATGCCCTAAACCTGCCTTCATGTAGATCGATAAGCCTTTAAGGCTTATCGATTTGAATTCCCTTGATCAACCTCTGGACCTTCGTGAAGGTCTATGACTATCTTTCACGGACCCTAAATAGGTGAATCAACCACTTACCCTCCTCTGTGATTACTCCTAATCTCGTATCTACCTAGATCGGCCTAAGTGTTGATAACTTTAACATGTAATAAGATATGCTTCATGTAAACAGTTAGTATTAAGTGCGTTCATATAACAACATCAATTATGTAAAGTCACACATCAATAGAATATTATTTCATAAAACCATCATTTATCACAGCATAAAATTGCATGCGTTCATAACAAAAGTAAATAGACAAAACACAGGAATTTCTAGAATAATCTCCTTATTAATACTTCAATTCTGCTTACAGACTCAAGACTTCCCCGTGCACTCAGTTGTAGGGGTCCACACACTCAGCTGCGGACTCTACTCTAGGCTCTGCACACACAATTGTAGAGCCTCTCTTCTACTCTAAGATGTCTTCGCTCTTTCTTATACCAACACATTACATTCATCTTCATCATTGATTACTTCTGCCTTAGACTCTCTGGGTGGATCTACAAAATCTGACTCAACTTACATAAAATAAGGGTAAAACCCTTTATGACACTTTACTATCTATGTGCTTCGCGACCATAATTTGCGGAGACTTTTACACTTTATACAACAAACTTGTGATTTTTGCCCCAAAATTTACCCTAGGGGACCCTGTCCCAAGAAACCACAACAAAAAATGGTTGCAACTCATCCTCCTCCTCAACCTAGGGGAATGATCCAACAACCTAAGGGTGTTCTCCATTAGTAAACACACAATCCTAATGCTAGAGCCACCCAAAACTTCAATATTTTTTAGAATTCATCTCAAGCCCCATGTTCCATGTTTCTTTGGATGTTTTGTGAAACTTCATTATGCAATGAAAATCCCTATTCATTGGTATTAGATGGATTGATCCCTTAGAGTCTAACATTATTACATTTGACATTGATATGAGTAGGTATTTGTTGTCCCATCAAGTTTCCTTTCAAATCCTAGTTTGTATCCTTAATATGGATATTTAATGCACTCTTGTGGATGAATGATCCTCCACTTGTATCATGGACTCAACGTGCTAGAAAATATTAGTTCTTTGGCATTTATTCAGAGAACAATCACACTCTATGCTTTTGACATCCATACCCTTTTACCTAAGTGAGTTCTCCCTGCATTTTACATTTATCTTAGGGGGAAAACCATTGTAGTTGATGTCAAACTAGGTGATGCTCCACTTGAGTATAATTTTCTACTCGGACATAGTTGGTTTTATTCTATAACCATTGGTGTTTCTTTGAAATTTCACATTCTTCACTTTACCCGTGACGGAAATATAGTTATGATTAATTAGCTTGCATATTTCATGATTACGACAAAAATATCCAATATAAGCACTTTGATGCCACTTCTTGGAGACATGCCTCTGATATTCTCAAGTGTCAATGCAAGTCTATGCAAGAAATCATTAACAATGGGAGTTTTTCTAATGCCGTCACTTCATATTTTGTCTACCACTATCAATCCCATGCATATGATATATTCCTTCATATGTGGATCCCATCAATATAGTGACTCATAGGTGGTTCCATCTCCTTCGAATTTAGATTCATATAATGATCACATGAAACTTATAGCATAAGAGATTACCTCTTTGGTGGTCCCTTTCAAAACATCCTAATGTTGATCATAAACTCCATCCTAATATGGAATATCATCAATATTCTTTTCCCACATGGGTCATCACTCCTATTTCACATGACTCCCTTGATGTCAATTTCCCTTCACAATAGGCCATATTGGAGTTCATGGATTCAGTTGATAATCCAAGGGAGGATATTCCTCATGGTGCCTCTATTCTCCCTTATTTGGAAATGGTGGAGCTTGGAAAACAAAATCTTCAATTAGGCAAGAGGGAATTTCCTAGGTCATCTAATGAAGTTCCACCCTTGGAATTGTTATCACTCAGGTTGTTCCCAAAAGTTGTAAGAAAGGGAATAAGGCCGAGGTAACCACAGACCAATCTTTTAGATACAGATTCTAGCCAATCTGCATCCATATAGGGCTCTCTCTTTATGATTTAGCTTGCTTTCTTAAGGTATTAAGCTAGTTATGAAGTACAAGGGTTTTGTTTTGAGTTTGGGTGGTGAGATTCAATAGAACAGTGAGGTAAAACAGAACAGTTCAGTCCATTGGGCATGATGGAGTCAAAGAAGGATGGCTTTCTGGATTTGGTTTCTCAACAGAGGATGGCATCACAGAGCAAGGTAGTCAAACATGGAACAATTAAAGGCTGGAATCAAATGGAATGGACTCAAATGGGTGAAGGGCAGTTAAGAATCCTTCAACATATTGAAAAGAGGGAAAGTGAGTGATTACTGATAAGGAGCAGTTAAGAATTCCTTAGCAAATATTCAACATGAGAGAATCAGGAAACAGGAGCAATTAAGAATTCACTATTTATTCTAATTCTGAAGAAAACATAGAAAATAATAAAGACTGAAAACAAAGTAAGCAAATTCTGAATTAACCTTTTTCTTTACCATTTAGATCATGAAACAGAGATGATATAACAGACAAGAAACTGTAAAACACAAGGTAGAAAGTACTCATTGATCCATGGGTTGATTCAAGAATTCTGTGACAAGTCCTCTGCATCAATTCTTCTTCCAATAGGCCAAACAATAGTTTGATCCCAACAGCTTTTTAATCCAAATGTTTAATATTACAGCAAAGTCTAAGGAAATCTACACATACCAAACCCCTTCAAAACTTTGATGAAGGGGGTATTTATACAACAAAATATGTACAAAAATATCTCATTTACAGCTGTGAGATAATATTTAAGATTAACATAAAGTAATTTACAAGTAACATAGAAGCAGCTCGAGGAAGATAATTGATGTAGTGCTAGAGGCTGGCTCTTTAGGGTTCGGCCTGTAGCTGTCTTCTGCAATAACTGTGTGCATCTGATAGTATTTAATGTTGATCTGCTTTCTTTAATGCTAATCTGACAGTATTCAATTCTGATATGATACACTTTATGGCTGATCTAATACTCTTTGACTTGTTTTCATCTTCTTTAAGGCTGAACTGACACTTGCTCACCACCTTTCTCTGGAAATTCATGTCTCGGCAGGTTCACGCTGGCTGCAACAAGTATCTACGTTTATCCCTGTTTCCCTTTTCTGTGAGCTTAGAAATCCCTCTTTTTTCTGGTTCAACTGTGTTTAGAGAGGAAGATTGCTCCATGTAGTCTGAATGGCAGGCCGCAGAATTCGCTGATGGAGCATTTCTGGTCGGAGACCGGTCTGGAAGAAACTGTGAATATCGGTCAATTTTAATGCATGGAGCGCCTTTGTAGTGAAAACATAACAAAATTGACTTTTTTACCCTTTATTGAAAAAAATGATTTTGGTGGGAAATTTTGGTTTGAAGGACGGATGACGTCAGCATGATGTTAGTGGGGGGTACGAGACAGATGACATGGCAGTGATGTGGCGGCAACGAGGAGGTGACATCAGCAGAAGGTGATGTGGCAAGGTGACTTCAGCAAAGGACAATTGATGTCAGCGGATGATGTCAGCAGGGGGGAGGGCGGTAAGCTGTTTTCCCCGCACCGCCTTTGGGCTTGGGCGGTTTCGGGAGGAGGGGTAGCGAACAAGCCGAGCACGCGACATGTGACAAAGGTACGGGACCAAAACTGCCAATCCCCCTGGAATTAACGTGCGGCAGATGGGGGGTCGCGAAATGATTAACAACCATCCAATGCGAAGGCCGAGATCCGACGGTGGGAGCTCTGCGGAGATGGCGGGGAGTTAGAAAACACGCTGGGAGGTAAACGTTTGACGAGTAGGTGGTTGCGATATGAATATCGGCCGTCAAATGGATGGGGTCCATATTAGACGGCAAGTTCTCTATGAACAAGGCGAAGGTATAATGCATGGGCCCAATATATTAAATCAAATGTTTTTAATGGTTTCGGAGCTTGTTTTATTGGTCTGCGGGATGTCTGGTTAGGTTATTAATCAACCCTGATGGTGATTAATCCCAAGGTTTTTCACGCGGGGAGGAGGTTATTAATAAGTTCCAAATGAACTTATTAATCACTAATTAAATATTGATATGGTTGTAATCGACCGGGGGCGGGAAATATTAATATGTGGGGGTTTTTGTTATATTTACATAATATGGGTAGGGCAACATTTACAAGGGAGTTATATAATAAAGTTAGAGTTAATATGAAATTGCAATGAGAGCACCAAGTTTAAAACATTAAAAACTTAAGCTAAAGGGGCAAAAAGGGTTTATACAAGAAATATGGCTAATCCCTAAGTAAAACAAATTCTTACTTAGGCAAATGTTGATGAAATGAGATAAGTGATTAATGAGTGATATTAAGCATATCTTAATATCTTTGGGGGGGGGGGGGCAATTAGTAAATGATTTGGGGAAAATAATAAGGGGAGTTGGTCATGCCTCGCTTGAGCTGCATCAAAAAATATCTGCCATGGCACTTTTGATGAGTAAAATTTAACACATTTTTAGAGACAAAACCTATCACAAGTCTCATTCTGCAATAGCAATCTACTTACCCAGCCTGCTTTGCCTAACATTTTTCTTCTTTTACTTGGGTGCACTTAGACTAGCAAACCCTTTTCAACTTTTCTTTTCTTTTCATGGTAAGCCTACCTAAGTCTGCACTTATTTCTTCCAAGGGCTTAGATTAAACTATTGAGCTCCTTTGTTTCTCTACCTATCTACTTATTTGCCAAGATTAAACAGCTTGGACAGATTTTTATTCTCTATCTCTAAAACATGAACTGGACAAGATTAAGTTGTTTGGCCATTCATCAATTGTGACAAAAAGTTTCAACAAGTTGTACATGATGCTTTATTTACAAAAAATGAAAAAGTAGTGGCATTTGGACTTGCACACTTTCCTGGTCTTTTTTATTTGGGGTTCATTTCTTTTCATTTTTTCTTTTGACCATTTATTTTTTTCACCCTTTGATTTTTCTTTTAGGGTATACCTTCTTTATATTTTTTAATTTTTTTGATAATATGGAAACCTTTACAGCAAGGAAAGGTAGAACATATTACAGAGCTCAACCAGTCAATCATGAAATATGACACCTATAACTATAGGAGTATAACAGGACTGAATCAAGTCTTGGATTTCTAGTAACTAACTTTCCACTCAATTGTCCAATTGAATAGATGGGCCTCCTAAATAGGTACAAATCAAGGCCCATTTGGCCATCCTTCAACATAATATTACCTCTCTCTTTGCATTTGATAAAATCTTTTTAGACTATAATTTATTCATTAGGGAGGTTAAGGAATATTTGTCATATCCTATAGCCTAACATGTTGAATATGCAGGAAAAGGAGCATTTATTGTACATAAGTACAATGAAGACTAGATGGAAGAAATGTAGGAGTCTCATTCCCTGAATTAACTCAAAAACAACTCGGTTGGCTATTTGGCAATTACTACATTCAGTGGCTGCGAGGATATTAGGAGACTAGATCCACTTTTATAAGGATTTTGGAGGGAAGAAACCCTCCTTCCAAGGAGGTTTCCCCCTAACTCATTTTTGTATAAATAAAGCAGCCCAAGAACTCAAAAGGATTTAAATTTTTAGAGGAAAATAATGAATGCTAGAGCTAGAGCTTGTTACTTATCATTGTTGGATAGTTGGCATTTCCTGGATGACTAGTGGTAGAAAGTGTGATGGCATTGATGTCAACAACCATAGCGGATATGTGTTGGAAATTTGGCATTGTCTAAGGGCTAGTGACAACAAGTGTGTGGGAATTGATGTCAACTAGACTAGTTGGTGGTAGCAGATGTGATGGCATTGATGTGAATCAAGTTAGCATTGATGTCCACTAGCCTAGCTGTGATGGCAACTAGGATAGCATTGATGTGTTTGGTGTTTCAAGCTCATGGGTTTTCCAATGGTTGTTGCAGTCCCTTATAGAGAATCATCAAAGTATAAAGCTTATTAAATAATCCATAACATGATGACTATGATGATAACTATCAGGGTTGGGAGTCTCATACTTTGGAGGAGATTCTACCTAATTTGTTTATCTCATATGCTCCTAGAGAAGGCATAGTTTGATTGTTCTCAGAAAGGGATTCCCAATAGTATGTGGAAGTCCAAAATGGCCTCCTAGATCGAAATTTATTGACAATCAAATTCAGGATCTCCAAAGCCAAAGTAGCAGTGCCCAAAAGCTCGGAAGTCCAAAACTTTATTATAAGGGGAGGTCACTAACAAAGCACTAGGTCAGAAGCCTAGAAACCTGTAAATATATTTACGAGTGACACGAGGTAGTCTCGAGTCAATTTAGTGGGAATAATGCCCGGAATGTTAGAAACCCAAAAGCTTGGAACTTTATTCATAAATGGCACGAGATAGTTTTGGGTTGGGCTAGCAGGAAACAACAACTCATGGATTTTCAGTCAACTTATGAGCCGATGGGTAGAGTACAAAGTGGTATAGAAGAGATTGAAAAGTGGAACCATTTAAATAGCACAAGATCATGGAGTGGGCCAGTCCTCAAACCTCCAATAACACCTTAAAGGAAGAGGTGTGGGCATTGTCAATGGTGCACATAGGTGGGCTAAGCTGGAAGGCCACAAGCCCATAAGATCTCAAGGATTTTTATTAACAAGAGACCAAGGAATATGAGCATAAGGGATCTAAAATGGTCGCATTACATGTATATAAGTGGGGCCCATTGAACGTTTAAGTGACAGTTTCACATGTTTTGGTGACCAAGGGTCGTGTGCTAATAATATTAAAAATGGCATCATGGGCATAAGGTTAAATGAATGGATCAGTCATCATCTCTTTGACATGAGGGGCCAATTGTAGTTCTTTTTCCATATTTTCAATTTGCTATAGCTCGGAGAAGAAGACTTGAATGGGTTGGCAACTATCTAGCAGATTACACTACAAGTTGGTGTTATGCCATACCCGGAGGACAACCAGAGTTGGACTGCTAAGAAAATCTAGGTGGAGATAGTAAGGACCATGATTGTGTAGAATACTTATTGGAGCCTTTCATGAGAAAAATAAGGCCATCTATGTTCTTACTTGCATGAGAAGAAGAATTAAATGAAGAACAGAGGCTCAGGGACACCATACCAACAAATTTATGAGCTCTTATGGTGTGTTATAGTTATGGGCTCTGATAGGCATGTTGTAGGTTTTCACTTAAATATTATGTGCCTAAAAGAGATTTCCAAATAAATAAGTTATGATCACAGAACAAAAGAGCCATGCCTGAATTATAAAATTAACACTGTGATCAAATTAATGAGTATGGAGAGCCTCACTGAACCACACAATTTTGACTGAGAATTTATTCTCAGCAAGGAGAAATGCTCAAGTGCCCATTATGTGAGTTAATGTAGATATAGTGGTTGAGTGAATGAATATCATTCTCAAAGATCAATTAAGTTGTAGTTTCCAAGCCATTTGATGGAACGACAGAATGGAGAGCCTTGTTGCAGTTATAAGAATAAATAGGTAGACATGTCCTATGCAGCATGGTTAGCCATGATGGTGCACACCCTTGGGAAATGTTAATGTTAGAAGAGACCACATTGTTCCCTATGCAGTAGAGGAACAAAACCCATGATTTCCATTGATAAAGTTGGGGTAACACAACATTGTTGAGAGACTTGGGTGGAGAGCTCTATGGGTGTGCACCATTGTGAGAGGCCAAGAGTACGTATGCTACAGAAAGAGGTTAAGTGTGCATGTGATACAAAGATACCCCAAGAGTGTTTTGGTTCTACTGTGATAGCCTTAGAGATCCTATGGAAAGAAGGGAACAAGAGCCAAGTGTATGCTACTGACAGAGAAGGGTTGTGATCTGGATGTATGTTGCTGCAGAGTGAGTAGAAACCATAATGTTGCAAGGGTTGAGTAGAGACGAGGATGTAGAGAAGAATAAAGAGTTGAAATTAGGAAGAGTGGCTACCAATTACAAAGAAGATTAGTTCCTTATTGAGTGTGGGTTGGATCATACATACAAGGAATTGGCGCTTTCATCTCAGTGGATGTCTAAGTAGAGCTTGGGGGTTGGTGCCTCCTGCAAGTTGGTGCTTGCATAAATCTGAGTTGCAAGTTGTTTCTTATGTTTTTTTGAGGAGGCTTGACCTAGGTTCAGAGTGTGTTGCACACCAACAAAACCCTCAACCACTAGCCCTTTCGGCAACGACCTGAAAGCATATCGTAGTCTAACCCCAAGAAGTTATGGGAGGCTCAAGAACCAAGTTTTCGCAACCAAAGGGATACTTGTGATGTTACATCCATGTACTTACTTATGTTTTCTACCTTCCTACAACTTCGTGTACATAACTAACTTCACATTGATGATTATCTTTTATAGAATTACCCTTATTGCATCAAATAACAAAAAGTAGTATAACATGTATTCTTTCACACAATTTAGTAAAAATAATGCATACCGATAATAACAACAACAAAGAATGAACACAGAAAGATACACAATACTTTCCCAAAACGTATTCTTTATTGATATTGATCTTCAATACATGCTCTTTCCTAACCTGCACACCCAGCTGCAAGTGGTTTGTGCACTTAGCTGCAAACTCTTCTAGGCCTCCACATACTCAACTCCAGAGCCTTCCTCAAAACTACAAACTACAGAAGTGAATATAGAGATTCAATTCACTTATGATGACATGATTTGATTACAAAGTATTACATCTCCTTATATACATTAAATCATGACAAAAACCATGGTTCCAACAAAACAATGACTAATACCTGAAACCTATTACAAAATGAGAGGCTTTAACCCACCCTAAATCCCCTAAAACATCGTACAATGAATATAAATTTTTTGTCTCCGCCTGCTCTACTTCTCAAAAATGCGCGGTCTTTGACCCAAAATTTGGACCAAGTTGGGCTACACCCAAGAGGCCCTCAACACTAACCAGTGACTTGTCCCGATTCACTCAGATTCGGTTTCCTTGGTCTTCAAATTCCATTGTATACTGCATTATACTACTAGACTGTCTCTGCCATCTATTTCTCATGTTTGTGTGTCTCTTCTAGCAATTCCTTTATGGTTAGGCCAGCAACCTTTTGCAATATCTCTGCCTCCCTTTTCTTTAATTCTTTGAGCCTACCGTCCATTGCCTGAGACAATTTGAGTGCCTCATCCTACCATGGATGAGTCCTTGCTTGTAACATCTTCTCCTTCCTCTGAAGCTCATCTATCTGATTTTGGAGGTTCTTCCCTTCAATAATATTAGTGAGTCTCTGTAAGACTGGTAACATATTTACAACTGTCAGAATCTCATCGCGTTACTTCTGCTTCACCTATAATTCTTCCTCGCTTTTCTTAATGTTTGGATCTTCTTGTAATGAGGTCCAAATTTGAAACGTGTCAACCAATAGCTTCACATAGTCCACCACTATGTTAGAGATGCCTTTCAAAGCTTCCTTTAAACCTTTTTGTCTCTACTCCCATACTTCTGGTGGCATGGCTGGCTGCAACTTTATTTTCAGCTATGATATCTACACTTCATAATCAAATTTGAGCTTTGTCAATGTTTTCTTTGATTCCTTAATTGCGAGGGTCAGCTTCGCAACCTTTTCTGTTGGTGGTTCGTTGTCACTGATCTTCACATCCGGGATTGTGCTATAGCTCCCTTGGATGTATTTTCCAGCTGATCTTGTCACTAAATTGCATCATCTATGTTCTTAACCATCTCCTCCAGCTTCTTCTTTAGTGCAACTTTCTCCATTTTTGTCTACATTGTCATGGTCGAGGTTCGTTGCTCCCGCTCCTTTAGATTAGTTGTTAAACTTTGGTGGATTTCTTGCAGTATCTGAATTGACAGCGTGACAATATTTATGTTCACGTTATTCCATACTTTAAATCTCTCTTTGTCCTTCGGTGAGTACCAGTGAAGTGTCCCAGCTGGCATCTACACAATTCTAACTCTGAATTGCATTTCTATTCTTTCCTCTCCTTGCATGATTGAGCTCTTTGTTCTGGTTGTTTTTCTACTTGCGAAAATTCTTTCAACATCGTGATGCCTTTTTGTACCTCAGTCAAGATCATTCTATATCGATCATCAATTTTGTCCTAGGTCTTCGTCGTGATCTCTTGCACCTTTTCTTTGATCTCGTCCATGTCCCCATCAGTGAGGACAAAAAATTTTATGCCCTTAGACTTAACTGTCTTTTTCTTTTTCCTCTTAACTATCGCAGTTGTGTCTCACCTTCTGACAATGAAAGGAAAATCCTATGATACTCTTGCATCACTAAGGGGCTCCTCATTCTCCTGCTCAGTTTCCTCTATTTCCACCTACGCATCCTTTCCGCTTGTACCTACATCCTTCGAGGTACCCTTCTCTATTCCATTTGATCCACACAATGGAGTCATCCATTCTTCCGACCACTACTGTACTACGATGAGAAAATCGTCTTCAATCACTAAATATGGCAATGGGTGGCAGTCCAAGGAAAATTTTAAGGATGGAAAATTTTCTTGAAGTTTAAAAACATTGGTAAATCTCACTATTCCATAATATGCAAACTATACAATGTTTATTGATATATTTGTAGAATTATTCAAATTTATAATGATTTTATATATAGTCTCTATATAATGTTGGTGATTTTTAAGGTAAAATAATTTTATATTCTAAAATTTGGGCAAATCGTCTTTTATAAAAATTGGAAATTGGCAAATCTTTTTTGTGGAAAAATCATGGAAAATTAGCCCACTAGGCGAACATTAGCCCCTAAAATTTTCCATTGGGTGCCATGTCTCAATTGGGTCCTTCGTCGCTTTCACATAAGCTCTGTGGAATTCTTCTTTGAAATTTACAATGTGACAATACTTCTTATACAAACTAGGTGACAAACTTGGATGCTAATTCACCACCATGTGTAGAGTCATTACCATCACCACAAAGAAAATCCTATTTTCTATTGCATGCATCGGCTCCTTAGTAAACCAGAGAGGGGCATACCTCATTGCCTCACAAAAATCCGCCTCGATTGAAGGAAACTGTGAGTCTTCTGGTTCTTTCCACACTATTAGCACGATGGATATTAACATCCAAGCATAGTGGAATGACTTCCCTTCTTCCCATGATTCTCTGCAATCTATTGAAAATTCTTTACCCATATAGGCAACCTAGTTAAACTAAACTTTTGTTCTGCATTGCGCAGCCAAAGATACTACCACCGCAGGCACCTCATTGGTCCTTCACTTCCTCATTATCTTTCCTTCCAAGATGTGCACAATAAAACACACTCCTTGGTCATCAATGGAGTTAATGTCATATCCCCACGACTTCTTCACTAAGCCAAAATTTTCCTTCATCATATGTGCCATCTCCTTATCCTTATTCTTTCTCACAAATTTTTCTACTGGGTCCTTTCCCTGATGAGGAAATGATGTGATTTTTATGATTATAATCTGATCAATGGGGATCCTCGTCCCTAGCCAAATGCATCCATCGTGTACTAGTGTGAGGAGATTCTGCACACAAATTGTACTAGTTGTTCTTCAAGCGAAGTGTGGCACATTTAGCATGTTCAGGAGGCCCGCTCTCTGCAATCCTGCAGCCTACTAAAATGGTTCCAGCCTCGTGACTCCACTATCTAGGTACCGAACCTACTTCAGATATGTACTCGGTTAAAATTGAGGGTACCTTCTTTGATCGTTGAAGTCCCAGTCTTCCATTTTTAGCTGGGGGATCCTCCCTAACACTTCTCCCTCAAACGACACTTCCTCCAACAACAAAGGAGTGAAAGCATCCAACTTTCCATCCTTTGGATCCCTAACTAGCTTGGCGTTTGGTTTTCTTGGTGGCATGTACAGTGGGAGCATAGTTGGAATCTCTTTGTCCTCTATTTGCATGCGCTGAAACTTGACCTTCTCTTAGCTATTTTTGATCTGTTGAGGCACCTTATGTTGTATCGACTTCTTCCCTTTTCGCATCGTTTTATTCCCCTTACCTTCTTTGTTCTTTTTGGAGACTTCTATCTATGTTTTATTCGTCGGGGATGTTGTGAGTTCCACCCCAGAGACCTCAACTGGTCTCTTCTCCTGCTTCTTCTATGGCTATGGTTTTGTGGGCACCTGATTTCTTGGCAACCTCTGACATATTGGGGACACGGGTACCTTCACTCCTTGTGCCTCCATAATACCTGTTAATCCTTTCTTTACAAATATTCCACCAAGTTCTTCAAAACGCCTCTGAGGCATACAATAGCTCTCTTCTATGAAAGGGAATAAGACCGAGGTAACCACAGACCAATCTTTTAGATACAGATTCTAGCCAATCTGCATCCATATAGGGCTCTCTCTTTATGATTTAGCTTGCTTTCTTAAGGTATTAAGCTAGTTATGAAGTACAAGGGTTTTGTTTTGAGTTTGGGTGGTGAGATTCAATAGAACAGTGAGGTAAAACAGAGTAGTTCAGTCCATTGGGCATGATGGAGTCAAAGAAGGATGGCTTTCTGGATTTGGTTTCTCAATAGAGGATGGCATCACAGAGCAAGGTAGTCAAACATGGAACAATTAAAGGCTGGAATCAAATGGAATGGACTCAAATGGGTGAAGGGAAGTTAAGAATCCTTCAACATATTGAAAAGAGGGAAAGTGAGTGATTACTGATAAGGAGCAGTTAAGAATTCCTTAGCAAATATTCAACATGAGAGAATCAGGAAACAGGAGCAATTAAGAATTCACTATTTATTCTAATTCTGAAGAAAACATAGAAAATAATAAAGACTGAAAATAGAGTAAGAAAATTCTGAATTAACCTTTTTCTTTACCATTTAGATCATGAAACAGAGATGATATAACAGACAAGAAACTGTAAAACACAAGGTAGAAAGTACTCATTGATCCATGGGTTGATTCAAGAATTCTGTGACAAGTCCTCTGCATCAATTCTTCTTCCAATAGGCCAAACAACAGTTTGATCCCAACAGCTTTTTAATCCAAAGGTTTAATATTACAGCAAAGTCTAAGGAAATCTACACATACCAAACCCCTTCAAAACTTTGATGAAGGGGGTATTTATACAACAAAATATGTACAAAAATATCTCATTTACAGCTGTGAGATAATATCTAAGATTAACATAAAGTAATTTACAAGTAACATAGAAGCGGCTCGAGGAAGATAACTGATGTAGTGCTAGAGGCTAGCTCTTTAGGGTTCGGCCTGTAGCTGTCTTCTGCAATAACTGTGTGCATCTGATAGTCTTTAATGTTGATCTGCTTTCTTTAATGCTAATCTGACAGTATTCAATTCTGATCTGATACACTTTATGGCTGATCTAATACTCTTTGACTTGTTTTCATCTTCTTTAAGGCTGAACTGACACTTGCTCACCACCTTTCTCTGGAAATTCATGTCTCGGCAGGTTCACGCTGGCTGCAACAAGTATCTCTGTATATCCCTGTTTCCCTTTTCTGTGAGCTTAGAAATCCCTCTTTTTTCTGGTTCAACTGTGTTTAGAGAGGAAGATTGCTCCATGTAGTCTGAATGGCAGGCCGCAGAATTCGCTGATGGAGCATTTCTGGTCGGAGACTGGTCTGGAATAAACTGTGAATATCGGTCAATTTTAATGCCTGGAGCGCCTTTGTAGTGAAAACATAACAAAATTGACTTTTTTACCCTTTATTGAAAAAAATGATTTTGGTGGGAAATTTTGGTTCGAAGGACGGATGACGTCAACATGACGTTAGCGGGGGGTACGGGACAGATGACATGGCAGTGACGTGGAGGTGACATCAGCAGAAGATGATGTGGCAAGGTGACGTCAGCAAAGGATAGCTGATGTCAGCGGATGATGTCAGCAGGTGGGAGGGCGGTAAGTTGTTTTCCCCGCACCACCTTTGGGCTTGGGCGGTTTCGGGCAGAGGGGTAGCGAACAAGTCGAGCACGCGACACGTGACAAAGGTACGGGACCAAAACTGCCAATCCCCCGGGAATTAACGTGCGGCAGATGGGGGGTCGCGAAATGATTAACAACCATCCAATGCGAGGACCGAGATCCGACGGTGGGTGCTCTGCGGAGATGGCGGGGAGTTAAAAAACACGCTGGGAGGTAAACGTTTGATGAGTAGGTGGTTGCGATATGAATATCGGCCGTCAGATGGATGGGATCCATATTAGACGGCAAGTGCTCTATGAACAACGCGAAGGTTTAATGCGTGGGCCCAATATATTAAATCAAATGTTTTTAATGGTTTCGGAGCTTGTTTTATTGGTCTACGGGATGTCTGGTTAGGTTATTAATCAACCCTGATGGTGATTAATCCCAAGGTTTTGCGCGCAGGGAGGAGGTTATTAATAAGTTCCAAATGAACTTATTAATCCCTAATTAAATATTGATATGGTTGTAATCGACCGGGGGCGGGAAATATTAATATGTGGGGGTTTTTGTTATATTTACATAATATGGGTAGGGCAACATTTACAAGGGAGTTATATAATAAAGTTAGAGTTAATATGAAATTGCAATGAGAGCACCAAGTTTAAAACATTAAAACTTAAGCTAAAGGGGCAAAAAGGGTTTATACAAGAAATATGGCTAATCCATAAGTAAAACAGATTCTTACTTAGGCAAATGTTGATGAAATGAGATAAGTGATTAATGAGTGATATTAAGCATATCTTAATATCTTTGGGGGGGGGGGGGGGGGGGGAATTAGTAAATGATTTCGGGAAAATAAGAAGGGGAGTTCGTCATGCCTCGCTTGAGCTGCATCAAAAAATATCTGCCATGGCACTTTTGATGAGTAAAATTTAACACATTTTTAGAGACAAAACCTATCACAAGTCTCATTCTGCAATAGCAATCTACTTACCCAGCCTACTTTGCCTAACATTTTTTCTTCTTTTACTTGGGTGCACTTAGACTAGCAAACCCTTTTCAACTTTTCTTTTCTTTTCATGGTAAGCCTACCTAAGTCTGCACTTATTTCTTCCAAGGGCTTAGATTAAACTATTGAGCTCCTTTGTTTCTCTACCTATCTACTTATCTGCCAAGATTAAACAGTTTGGACAGATTTTTATTCTCTATCTCTAAAACATGAACTGGCCAAGATTAAGTTGTTTGGCCATTCATCAATTGTGACAAAAAGTTTCAACAAGCTGTACATGATGCTTTATTTACAGAAAATGAAAAAGTAGTGGCATTTGGACTTGCACACTTTCCTGGTCTTTTTTATTTGGGGTTCATTTCTTTTCATTTTTTTTTTGACCATTTATTTTTTTCACCCTCTGATTTTTCTTTTAGGGTATACCTTCTTTACATTTTTTAATTTTTTTTATTTTTTTGATAATATGGAAACCTTTACAGCAAGGAAAGGTAGAACATATTACAGAGCTCAACCAGTCAATCATGAAATATGACACCTATAACTATAGGAGTATAACAGGACTGAATCAAGTCTTGGATTTCTAGTACCTAACTTTCCACTCAATTGTCCAATTGAACAGCTGGGCCTCCTAAATAGGTACAAATCAAGGCCCATTTGGCCATCCTTCAACATAATATTACCTCTCCCTTTGCATTTGATAAAATATTTTTAGACTATAATTTATTCATTAGGGAGGTTAAGGAATATTTGTCATATCCTATAGCCTAACATGTTGAATATGCAGGAAAAGGAGCATTTATTGTGCATAAGTACAATGAAGACTAGATGGAGGAAATGTAGGAGTCTCATTCCCTGAATTAACTCAAAAACAACTCGGTTGGCTATTTGGCAATTACTACATTCAATGGCTGCAAGGATATTAGGAGACTAGATCCACTATTATAGGGATTTTGGAGGGAAGCAACCGTCCTTCCAAGGATGTTTCCCCCTAACTCATTTTTGTATAAATAAAGCAGCCCAAGAACTCAAAAGGATTTAAATTTTTAGAGGAAAATAATGAATGCTAGAGCTAGAGCTTGTTACTTATCATTGTTGTATAGTTGGCATTTCCTGGATGACTAGTGGTAGAAAGTGTGATGGCATTGATGTCAACAACCATAGCGGATATGTGTTGGAAATTTGGCATTGTCTAAGGGCTAGTGACAACAAGTGTGTGGGAATTGATGTCAACCAGACTAGTTGGTGGTAGCAGATGTGATGGCATTGACGTGAATCAAGTTAGCATTGATGTCCACTAGCCTAGCTGTGATGGCAACTAGGATAGCATTGATGTGTTTGGTGTTTCAAGCTCATGGGTTTTCAAATGGTTGTTGAAGTCCCTTATAGAGAATCATCAAAGTATAAAGCTTATTAAATAATGCATAACATGATGACTATGATGATAACTATCAGGGTTGGGAGTCTCATACTTTGGAGGAGATTCTACCTAATTTGTTTATCTCATATGCTCCTAGAGAAGGCATAGTTTGATTGTTCTCAGAAAGGGCTTCCCAATAGTATGTGGAAGTCCAAAATGGCCTCCTAGATCGAAAGTTATTGACAATCGAATTCAGGATCTCCAAAGCCAAAGTAGCAGTGCCCAAAAGCCTGGAAGTCCACAACTTTATTATAAGGGGAGGTCACTAACAAAGAACTAGCTCGGAAGCCTAGAAACCTGTAAATATATTTACGAGTGACACGAGGTAGTCTCGAGTCAATTTAGTGGGAATAATGCCCGGAATGTTAGAAACCCAAAAGCTTGGAACTTTATTCATAAATGGCACGAGATAGTTTTGGGTTGGGCTAGCAGGAAACAACAACTCATGGATTTTCAATCAATTGATGAGCCGATGGGTAGAGTACAAAGTGGTATAGAAGAGATTGAAAAGTGGAACCATTTAAATAGCACAAGCTCGTGGAGTGGGCCAGTCCTCAAACCTCCAATAACACCTTAAAGGAAGAGGTGTGGGCATTGTCAATGGTGCACATAGGTGGGCTAAGCTGGAAGGCCACAAGCCCATAAGATCTCAAGGAGTTTTATTTACAAGAGACCAAGGAATATGAGCATAAGGGATCTAACATGGTCGCATTACATGTATATAAGTGGGGCCCATTGAACGTTTAAGTGACAGTTTCACATGTTTTGGTGACCAAGGGTCGTGTGCTAATAATATTAAAAATGGCATCATGGGCATAAGGTTAAATGGATGGATCAGTCATCATCTCTTTGGCATCAGGGGCAAATTGTAGTTCTTTTTCCATATTTTCAGTTTGCTATAGCTTGGAGAAGAAGACTTGAATGGGTTGGCAACTATCTAGCAGATTACACTACAAGTTGGTGTTATGCCATACCCGGAGGACAACCAGAGTTGGACTGCTAAGAAAATCTAGGTGGAGATAGTAAGGACCATGATTGTGTAGAATACTTATTGGAGCCTTTCATGAGAAAAATAAGGCCATCTATGTTCTTACTTGCATGAGAAGAAGAATTAAATGAAGAACAGAGGCTCAGGGACATCATACCAACAAATTTATGAGCTCTTATGGTGTGTTATAGTTACGGGCTCTGATAGGCATGTTGTAGGTTTTCACTTAAATATTATGTGCCTAAAAGAGATTTCCAAATAAATAAGTTATGATCACAAAACAAAAGAGCCATGCCTGAATTATAAAATTAACACTGTGATCAAATTAATGAGTATGGAGAGCCTCATTGAAGCACACAATTTTGACTGAGAATTTATTCTCAGCAAGGAGAAATGCTCATGTTCCCATTATGTGAGTTAATGTAGATATAGTGGTTGAGTGAATGAATATCATTCTCAAAGATCAATTAAGTTGTAGTTTCCAAGCCATTTGATGGAACGACAAAATGGAGAGCCTTGTTGCAGTTATAAGAATAAATAGGTAGACATGTCCTATGCAGCATGGTTAGCCATGATGGTGCACACCCTTGGGAAATGTTAATGTTAGAAGAGACCACATTGTTCCCTATGCAGTAGAGGAACAAAACCCATGATTTCCATTGAGAAAGTTGGGGTAACACAACATTGTTGAGAGACTTGGGTGGAGAGCTCTATGGGTGTGCACCATTGTGAGAGGCCAAGAGTACCTATGCTACAGAAAGAGGTTAAGTGTGCATGTGATACAAAGATACCCCAAGACTGTTTTGGTTCTACTATGATAGCCTTAGAGATCCTATGGAAAGAAGGGAACAAGATCCAAGTGTATGCTACTGACAGAGAAGGGTTGTGATCTGGATGTATGTTGATGCAGAGTGAGTAGAAACCATAATGTTGCAAGGGTTGAGTAGAGACGAGGATGTAGAGAAGAATAAAGAGTTGAAATTAGGAAGAGTGGCTACCAATTACAAAGAAGATTAGTTCCTAATTGAGTGTGGGTTGGATCATACATACAAGGAATTGGCGCTTTCATCTCAGTGGATGTCTAAGTAGAGCTTGGGGGTTGGTGCCTCCTGCAAGTTGGTGCTTGCATAAATCCGAGTTGCAAGTTGGTTCTTATGTTTGTTTGAGGAGGCTTGACCTAGGTTCAGAGTGTGTTGCACACCAACAAAACCCTCAACCACTAGCCCTTTCGGCAACGACCTGAAAGCATATCGTAGTCTAACCCCAAGAAGTTATGGGAGGCTCAAGAACCAAGTTTTCGCAACCAAAGGGATACTTGTGATGTTACATCCATGTACTTACTTATGTTTTCTACCTTCCTACAACTTCGTGTACATAACTAACTTCACAATGATGATTATCTTTTATAGAATTACCCTTATTGCATCAAATAACAAAAAGTAGTATAACATGTATTCTTTCACACAATTTAGTAAAAATAATGCATACCGATAATAACAACAACAAAGAATGAACACAGAAAGATACACAATACTTTCCCAAAACGTATTTTTTATTGATATTGATCTTCAATACATGCTCTTTCCTAACCTGCACACCCAGATGCAAGTGGTTTGTGCACTTAGCTGCAAACTCTTCTAGGCCTCCACATACTCAACTCGAGAGCCTTCCTCAAAACTACAAACTACAGAAGTGAATATAGAGATTCAATTCACTTATGATGACATGATTTGATTACAAAGTATTACATCTCCTTATATACATTAAATCATGACAAAAACCATGGTTCCAACAAAACAATGACTAATACCTGAATCCTATTACAAAATGAGAGGCTTTAACCCACCCTAAATATCCTAAAACATCGTACAATGAATATAACTTTTTTGTCTCCGCCTGCTCTACTTCTCAAAAATGTGGGGTCTTTGACCCAAAATTTGGACCAAGTTGGGCTACACCCAAGAGGCCCCCAACACTAACCCGTGACTTTTCCCGATTCACTCAGATTCGGTTTCCTTGGTCTTCAAATTCCATTGTATACTGCATTATACTACTAGACTGTCTCTGCCATCTATTTCTGATGTTTGTATGTCTTTTCTAGCAATTCCTTTATGGTTAGGCCAGCAACCTTTTGCAATATCTCTGCCTCCCTTTTCTTTAATTCTTTGAGCCTACCGTCCATTGCCTGAGACAATTTGAGTGCCTCATCCTACCATGGATGAGTCCTTGCTTGTAACATCTTCTCCTTCCTCTGAAGCTCATCTATCTGATTTTGGAGGCTCTTCTCTTCAGTAATATTAGTGAGTCTCTGTAAGACTGGTAGCGTATTTACAACTGTCAGAATCTCATCACGTTACTTCTGCTTCACCTATAATTCTTCCTCACTTTTCTGAATGTTTGGATCTTCCTGTAATGAGGTCCAAATTTGAAACGTGTCAACCAATAGCTTCACACAGTCCACCACTATGTTAGAGATGCCTTTCAAAGCTTCCTTTAAACCTTTTTGTCTCTACTCCCATACTTCTGGTGGCATGGCTGGCTGCAACTTTATTTTCAGCTATGATATCTACACTTCATAATCAAATTTGAGCTTTGTCAATGTTTTCTTTGATTCCTTAATTGCGAGGGTCAGCTTCGCAACCTTTTCTGCTGGTGGTTCATTGTCACTGATCTTCACATCTGTGATTGTGCTATAGCTCCCTTGGATGTATTTTCCAACTGATCTTGTCACTAAATTGCATCATCTATGTTCTTAACCATCTCCTCCAGCTTCTTCTTTAGTGCAACTTTCTCCATTTTTGTCTACATTGTCATGGTCGAGGTTCGTTGCTCCCGCTCCTTTAGATTAGTTGTTAAACTTTGGTGGATTTCTTGCAGTATCTGAATTGACAGCGTGACAATATTTATGTTCACGTTAGTCCATACTTTAAATCTCTCTTTGTCCTTCGGTGAATACCAGTGAAGTGTCCCAGCTGGCATCTACACAATTCTAACTCTGAATTGCATTTCTATTCTTTCCTCTCCTTGCATGATTGAGCTCTTTGTTCTGGTTGTTTTTCTACTTGCAAAAATTCCTTCAGCTTTGTGATGCCTTTTTGTACCTCAGTCAAGATCATTCTATATCGATCATCAATTTTGTCCTAGGTCTTCGTCGTGATCTCTTGCACCTTTTCTTTGATCTCGTCCATGTCCCCATCAGTGAGGACAAAAAATTTTATGCCCTTAGACTTAACTATCTTTTTCTTTTTCCTCTTAACTGTCGTAGTTGTGTCTCACCTTTTGACAATGAAAGGAAAATCCTATGATACTCTTGCATCACTAAGGGGCTCCTCATTCTCCTGCTCAGTTTCCTCTATTTCCACCTACGCATCCTTTCCGCTTGTACCTACATCCTTCGAGGTACCCTTCTCTATTCCATTTGATCCACACAATGGAGTCATCCATTCTTCCGACCACTATTGTACTACGATGAGAAAATCGTCTTCAATCACCAAATATGGCAATGGGTGGCAGTCCAAGGAAAATTTTAAGGATGGAAAATTTTCTTGAAGTTTAAAAACATTGGCAAATCTCACTATTCCATAATATGCAAACTATACAATGTTTATTGATATATTTGTAGAATTATTCAAATTTATAATGATTTTATATATAGTCTCTATATAATGTTGGTGATTTTTAAGGTAAAATAATTTTATATTCTAAAATTTGGGCAAATCATATTTTATAAAAATTGGAAATTGGCAAATCTTTTTTGTGGAAAATCATGGAAAATTAGCCCACTAGGCGAACATTAGCCCCTAAAATTTTCCATTGGGTGCCATGTCTCAATTGGGTCCTTCGTCGCTTTCACATAAGCACTGTGGAATTCTTCTTTGAAATTTACAATGTGACAATACTTCTTATACAAACTAGGTGACAAACTTGGATGTTAATTCACCACCATGTGTAGAGTCATTACCATCACCACAAAGAAAATCCTATTTTCTATTGCATGCATCGGCTCCTTAGTAAACCAGAGGGGGGCATACCTCGTTGCCTCACAAAAATCTGCCTCGATTGAAGGAAACTGTGAGTCTTTTGGTTCTTTCCACACTATTAGCACGATGGATATTAACATCCAAGCATAGTGGAATGACTTCCCTTCTTCCCGTGCTTCTCTGCAGTCTATCAAAAATTCTTTACGCATATAGGCAACCTAGTTAAACTAAACTTTTGTTCTGCACTGCGCAGCCAAAGATACTACCACCGCAGGCACCTCATTGGTCCTTCACTTCCTCATTATCTTTCCTTCCAAGATGTGCACAACAAAACACACTCCTTGGTCATCAATGGAGTTAATGTCATATCCCCACGACTTCTTCACTAAGCCAAAATTTTCCTTCATCATTTGTGCCATCTCCTTATCCTTATTCTTTCCCACAAATTTTTCTACGGGGTCCTTTCCCTGATGAGGAAATGATGTGATTTTTATGATTATAATCTGATCAATGGGGATCCTCGTCCCTAGCCAAATGCATCCATCGTGTACTAGTGTGAGGAGATTCTGCACACAAATTGTACTAGTTGTTCTTCAAGCGAAGTGTGGCACATTTAGCATGTTCAGGAGGCCCGCTCTCTGCAATCCTGCAGCCTACTAAAATGGTTCCGGCCTCGTGACTCCACTATCTAGGTACCGAACCTACTTCAGATATCTACTCGGTTAAAATTGAGGGTACCTTCTTTGATCGTTGAAGTCCCAGTATTCCATTTTTAGCTGGGGGATCCTCCCTAACACTTCTCCCTCAAACGACACTTCCTCCAACAACAAAGGAGTGAAAACATCCAACTTTCCATCCTTGGGATCCCTAACTGGCTTGGCGTTTGGTTTTCTTGGTGGCATGTACAGTGGGAGCATAGTTGGAATCTCTTTGTCCTCTGTTTGCATGTGCTGAAACTTGACCTTCTTTTAGCTATTTTTGATCTGCTGAGGCACCTTATGTTGTATTGACTTCTTCCCTTTTTGCATCGTATTATTCCCCTTACCTTCTTTGTTCTTTGTGGAGACTTCTGTCTATGTTTTATTCGTTGGGGATGTTGTGAGTTCCACCCCAGAGACCTCAACTGGTCTCTTCTCCTGCTTCTTCTATGGCTATGGTTTTGTGAGCACCTACTTTCTTGGGAACCTCTGGCATATTGGGGACACAGGTACCTTCACTCCTTGTGCCTCCATAATACCTGCTAATCCTTTCTTTACAAATATTCCACAAGTTCTTCAAAACGCCTCTCAGGCATACAATAGCTCTCTTCTATGAAATTTATTAATATCTGCAGACATCAAAGTGTCAAGTGTGGCACAGGATGTGGTTTTATAACAAACTTGAATTCCATCCTCATGATTTATTCAATATTTTCTCATTTAATGTAGGTATGGGGCTAGATACAACCAGTTGTGCTTCATAAATTCTCTTTTCTTGCATCCCTTGATGACAATTTCCCTTTTAATGGTAACTTTTGCCTTCCAATAGTCATATTTCCGGTCAACTTTGACAAACCCTTCCTTGTGGCATAATCGCTTTTTCTTTGTCGCAGTTCCTCCAAGCTTCGTCATATTCTTGAATATCGTGCAGTAATATCCCTTCAACAAAGTCCCTTTCTACAAAGTAGTTTATATTCCCGTGCCCACTTTAAATTGTAGATGTCCATAAGACTTCCTTCCTTTCAATTTTTAGTGCAAAGTTCCAAGGATAACATCGCCTTGTATATCTTCAATCTACTACCATTCACTCATCCCAGAATCAGTTGGTCATTCAACTTCGTGAGTTGAACTGCACCACCATCAGAGATGTTCTTGATGACATATGGTCCTAACCAATGTGTTTTAAATTTTCTTGGGAAATTCATGAATTTGTTGTCATATAATAATACCAGAATTCCTTCTTTGAATGTCTTCTTCTTGGTATGCCTGCCATGCCAGGATTTCTCCATTGCTATCTGTACTTGCTTATGGAACCCTGCTACGAGCTTGTCTTCTTCTAGAGCTAGTATCTGTGACATTCTCTCCCTTCATAATGTCAGTATCTTCCATATCTGTGGCAACTACAATTCTCAAACTTGGCACAATGTATTCCATAGACATAAATACCTCTTGTCCATATACCAACCTAAACGGTGTCTGCCCCATCAATTTCTTGCATGTTGTTCTATATGCCCACAACACTACTAGAATTCTCAAATCCTAGTCATATTTGTTCACATTGCATACCTTGGTCAATTCATTCTCCAGAATCTTATCGAAAGCTTCCACTATTCCATTTTCCTGAGGATGATAAGGAGCTCTCTTCTAGTGATAAACCTAGAATTCCTTAGTTAATGCTTCAATAGTCTTGTTCAAGAAATGTGTGCCTTGGTCAGTCGTCAAGATCTTCGGGCAACCAAAAATGGACAATATATATTCAAAGATGAACTTCACAACAGTTTCTACATTGCAATCCTTCACTGATTGTGCCTCATCCCATATTGTCAGATAATAAGTTGCAACGATTATATACCTAACACTGGTCTTCTTCCTTGGCAGACTGATAGGTCCAACAAAGTCAATCGCGCATTTGTCAAAAGGCTGCAAAGTTACCTATGGCACTAGTGGCATCTCGTATCTTCTAAATGGCTTTCAAGTTCTTTGACATACATCGCATGCTTGAAAGAATTCTTTTGCATCCTTATGCACTATGGGCCATCATAGCCCAATTCTCAAGATTTTCGATGTAGTGGATTTTCCTGCATAGTGCCCTCCTATGACTCCTCCACGAGCTTCTATTAGAATACTCTATAGTTCATGTTCAGGGATGTATCTACGTAGTACTTCATCTAGTCCCATTTTTTACAAGTGTCCAGTAATCAATGAGAAATTAGTTGCTTAAACGACTAACTCCTCCTTTTGCTTCATAGAGTACTCTACGGGTGCGATTACTATGGTCAAAAACTGAATAATATTTGTAAAGTGATCATCTCTTACTCTAATTTCAAATAGTTGTGCATCAGGAAAGTCATCTTCGATATTTGTGGGTTCTTCTCCTCTCTCTATTCTTGATAGATGATCGAGTCTAACATTCAATTTCCTTGGATTTACTATAACTTTGAAGTCATACTCCTGGAATAATAAAAATTATCGATAGATATTTCCTCCTAAAATAGGCTTATTCACCAAATATTTTAGTGCGGAGTTGTTGGCTTTATGGGCCCTAACCCAGGCTCAGTGTTAAGTTAGCCAAGAAAATCCCTACACTACTGGCCCTTTCGGCGTTAATCCGTGAGCGCGGAATGAAGTCTCACTCGAAGCAGTATGGGGTTATGTAGGAACCAACTTTCCACACCCTGAGATGGTTGTAAGTCGGTTTTATACCCTAACCCTTCCTTCATGCAGACCTATGATCCCTTTAAGGCTTATCAAAGTACTTCTCTTATTCGGCTTTAAAACCTTCGCAAAAGCCTCTGATTTTCCTTCGCGGACCCTAAGTAGTCAATTCAGATGTTTACATGCCTCTGTAATTACCCTTATTTCTGTGGCTACCTAGATTAACTTAAGTATTAGTTAACTTCAACTTTTACTATGATTATCTTCGCGTAAATAGATATTCTTACTTGTGTTCATATGAAAAAGTAAAATACATATAATCGCGCATCAATATAGCATTAAATCATAAATCCAGTATGCAACATAACATAATCGTAAACATTCATAACAAAAGTAAAATGGTCCATGCACAGATTTCTCTAGAATAACTCTCTTTATTGATGGTTTAGATCTCCAGTACAGACTCTAACTGCCCTATGCACACAGCTGTAGGGGTCCGTGCACTCAACTACGGACTTCTACCCCAGGCCTCTATGCACTCAGCTACAGAGCCTCTATCTATGCTAAGACTCTTCACTCTTAGTTCTCACAGACCCCCAAAACTTACTTAGAACTCTACCCCTAACTTCCTCAGACTCTTCTAAGACTCCCTTTTTATACATTCCCATGGCCCACAAACCAAGGGTGGATCTCATCAATCCAACACAAACTATCTAAACTAAGGGCATAAACCCTTTTTGACTGTTTACATATTCGTACTCCATGAACACAAAATGCAGAGACTTTACATTCTTTATACAAAACTTAGGCCTTGAACCCCAAAACTTAGGCTTTTAACCCCAAAATTGACCTCAGGGGACCCGTTCTCAATAACCCCCAACACAAATCTGGTGAATCACCCTCAAGTCACTCTGCTGGCACAGAGATCTTGTCACGAAGACCTTCCAGCTCCACCTATACCACTGTGACTTCAGCAGTGCACTGTGTTGTTGCCTGCTTCACCTGCTCGACCAATTACTCCGTCACTGGCCTCGCACTTTCTACTTGGATTTTCTACTATGTTGCTTGCAAACTAGCCAGTTTTCCTTCATCTTCAAATCATGAACAGTGACCATAACGGTCACTTTCAAGCTGTCCTGCGTAGTCCCTTTGTCAATAGCACATCTCCCCACGCGTTTCTGCTAACACTATGACATTCTTTCATTCTGCGCAGTTGCCCAATCACGTAGCTCCACAACCTAGGTAGTGTAGTTTATAGTCCCACGTCTCCTTTTAGTTTCCTGGAGCATGAAGATTGTGCTTACATCATGTATTCATCTAGCTGGATCGCGTATGTATGGCGTCAATCATCTGCCATTCACCTTTCCTAGTAAGGATTCTCCATTTAATTTTACCAACTAAATTGCTCCACCATCGGTAATCTCCTTGATTACATATGGCCCCAGCCAATGCATCCTAAATTTTCCTAGAAATTTATCAAACTTGTTGTCATATAATAAAACTAAATCATTTACCTTGAAGATGCGCAGTTTGATGTGCTGATCATGCCATGCCTTTTCGCGCTCCTTTTGAACTTATTGATGGAGTCCATCTAGAAATCTATCTCAGTCAAGCTCTGTTAGTTGCACATGCCTCTACTCTAGGGCTCCATGATCCCCCACTCCTATGAATGTCGCTATGTGCAGACTAGGTACAATGTACTCCATCGGCATTACAACTTCCACACCATAAACTAGCCTGAACGGCATTTGTCCAGTCAACTTCTTGCAAGTCGTTCTATAAGCCCATAGCACCACGGGTATGTGCACATCCCAGTCATCTCTTTGAGCATTGCAAACCTTTGTTAGCTCGCTCTCCAATATTTTATTAAACATGATCTTCGTGAGGTCTACCATCAAGCCTTGCCTACATACCACATGACCCAACAAGATCCGAAAAGGGATGCAAAACAAACATTTCTTCAGATTCAGTGCGATCTGGTACCTCTAGCATATATCTAGAATCAAGTGAAGACTTGCTACATGGCACTTTACTAATCCAAACATTTTCCAATCGTCAAAGTATACCTCCAGAAATTTGTGAATGAAATATTTGAATGCTGCGATGACAACGCGCGAGAAGATTGTTGACGTGTTTTTCAGCCCAAAAGGCATCAGAGTATACTGGAAGCACCCCCATTCAGTCTCGAAGGTCGTATTACTTCTATACTCTGGCACGATCTTGATCTAATGGTACCCTAAGAACCCATCAATAAACAAATATGCTTCTTGGCCACCAACATTATCCAGCACCTCATTGGTGAATGAAGTTGGGAAGGGATCATGCACACATGCATCATTCAACTTCCTAAGATCTACAAATATATGTATCTCATCCTTTTGTTTCTTGTCCTGAACTACCATTGGGCTTGCCCAATCAGACTCCTCGACTGGTTCAATGATACTTGTTGCAATCATTTTATCCAACTCCAACCGGGCCCTTTCTTTATACTTCGGATTGACGCAGTAAGTTATTTTCTTAACTAGATTTGCGTCCAGTTTTAGAGTGATCTTCATGACACCCAAGTCACCTATTATCCCTTTCAAATCCAAAAAATTCATGGGGAACAGATCCTGATATTTGTGGAGTAGTTCAGCGACCTTATCGACTGTCACGTCATCCCAGTAGTCCCCAATCTTTGCAAACTTCGGCTCTTCCTCCGTGCCAATGTTCACCTGTCTAGTTTTGAGCAACTCAATTATGTATGGGTTCTCTAGTTGTGGTCCTTCAACTTCCCAGTGACCTTCAGTCTATGGGATATTAATCTTCCTCGAATCCTCATATTCTTCTTCGGCAGTCATATTATAGCACTCCAGCATGTGGCTCAGCTGAGTGTTACAATCAGGTTGAATCAGATCTAAAGGATCCTGTGGTATCCTAAAGATCACTATTTTGACCTCCTCTAGCGCTTCATCAATACATTCAAATCCATCCTCAAATATGAACGTCATTAAGAACCCCTGGCACAAAACATCCCATCCTTCAGTGCCATGGCGGAGCTCCATCTCCAAGTACCAATTCATCAGTATCACATCTAAAGTATGGCAGAATAGATGCACCAATTCAGGTTGGGGCTTTGCTCCATAAACTTTAGTTCATTTGGCCAAGTGATTGCGCGGATTGTTCCTCCCATCATATTTTTCTGTTAATCACACCTTCAAATGTCCAAAGCGTACTCTCATCATTCTCCTATATTCGCGCCAATCATCAAATCTATCTTTGTCCGTACCCCACCATCTTGTGGGCGTAGCACAATCCAAGGCCTAGAAGCGATACTTATCTGGCACTTCCCTTTCAAAGGCATCGAAAAATGCATCAACATCAATCAACTCATCATAATATGGTAGACTTCTCACCTCTGAAGATACACAACGTAGCGATTTGGTCATCATATTACAACGCAGCATAGAGACTTCATGTAATTGGTTCTACTAGTGCTCCAATTCTTCAACCAAATTTGATGTTCAAGAACTTTCGCAGTCCCATGCAATACGTCCATCTGCTATCAGATTCACCCAATCCTGATCTCACGTCGTATCTTGTAAATCTAGTCCAAATAGTCATCACTTTCATAATCACGAACTGGTTGAGTATAGGGCGGTCCTTTTTCAGGGTCCAAGGGCACTACTACCTGGAGCAATTTCTTCTCAAATATCATCTTTCACTTCTTCAGATTAATCACCCCATTCATGTGAGTAGCCCAATCAATCCCAAGGAGTGCAGGGTAGGGGTTGTTGTCATCCACAATCTCTATCACTTCAAATTCAGCCAACGCGCTCGCGCCTTCAATATCCATTGTTACTCCTTGCAGTCATCCCATGGGGATGATCTTTTGCTGGTTCACCATCCTTAACTGAATCGGAGACCATTGTAGCATAGGTCTCCCCATTCTCTCTCATGTTTGTTTCGACAAAACCTTCACGTTCGACCCCAAATCTAAAATAGCTTGATCCATCTCATATTCACCTATCTACGCAGTAAGCCTCATCTTACGCCCCATTCTCATCTTATACCTGCCAATCTTTCTGACTACGCACGGTCTGTCAGTAGCGTTTCCTTCCCAGCGCACCTATTGATCAGTGCCTACAGTCCCTTCACAGCCTTTCTATCACATAGCAGTTTCATGCATGTCTCCATAAATGTGGTAATCATGGGTGGGTCCATTTCTTCAGCTGGCTTCTCCTGACTCCCTGAGGTAGAGGCCTCAATGAAACTTTTATTTTCTTCCATAAATGTTTCTTTTGTGAGTTCTAGATCAAACCCGATCTCCTTTTCTGGAACTTTGCGGAGCTACCTTCTTTAGGTTTCTTCCCCTTATCTTCATCAATCATTGCCCCACTCCGCAGCACAATATTTACCTTAGGATCTTCCTCACAAGGCTCATCCATCATCATCCGCAGGTTCTGAGTTGGTTGCTGAGGTTGTGCCCCCTTTTCGTGTATCTTAGCCAACAATATTAGGCAATCCTTCGTTGCATGGTCAAACTAAGTACAATAGTGGCATGATAGATGTGTCGAATTTAGGCAGTCTCGCGCGTAGTGTCCTAGTCCCCCGCAATTGTAACAAATAGCATTCCCTCAACCTCTACTAGGTCCTCCTCCACCTCAATCTCGTTCGCGCCCCTGATACTTGCCTCGCGCTTCTCCAACACCTTGGTCCAAAGGCTACATTTCTACATGCACCCTATATGCAGGTGTCCTATCCATCATTAGTTCGTGACTCTAGAAATTGTGCTCATCATGACCCACTGAGAGTTGTTGTAGTGTCTGTATGAATTTCTGCAACAAATGGCAATTTTCTTTGGCATGTTTCCCAGCTACCTGACAAATAACACACCATAGTGTGGGCCCTGTACTTGGCCCTGCTACAGCTTCTGGCCTCAGAGGCATTGGTCCCCCTACTGCAACATAATTTGTGAAAACTGGATAGTGATCTTTGTCATGCCCTTGGCTTTTGCACTTTAGGCACCAAACTTCTTCGAGCGCCTCGGGTTGAGCTATTCTATCTTTCTTCAGACTTTGCATTTCAAGGAAAAGTTTCTACAACTACGCATGAATTTGATGAACCTCCATATTAGCATCTTGCATTGGCGTCTCATGCAATCTCATTGCGATTTCCAAAGCTTCCGCTTGGGTCCCAATCTTCTGTTGTAATAGCGCAACCCTTAGATGAGGCAGGAGTGAAGCCACAAACCATTCGCGGTGCTGCCCATCAGTCAGATTCATGTTAGCCTCGTGGATCGTACACTTCAATCTCTGATTCAAATCCTAGGGTGCCTCACCAAGCTTCAACATGATCTCTTTGAATCCCACAATTGATTGCGCTTCAAACTTAGGTCTACTGAATTCCTTATTCAACGCAGTTTGGATATCTTCCAACGCGGACATCAGGTTATCCGTGCAGTGATTGATGTACCACGTTACTGCGCGTCCTGCAAAGTACTAACCAACGTTTCTTTCTTCATTTGATCATCTGTGATACCCTAAGCTTCCCATACAACCTTCACGATGAACCAAAACTAGTCTGGATCTTCATTTCCCACGCCCTTGAACACAGGTAGCTTTACAGAGTTCGCCATATTGAATTGTGGTGGAGGTGCCGGTGGTGTAGGTGAAGGCGTATGCTGTGGAGGTGAAGATGGAGGTGGTGTAGGTGGGTGAGGTATTCGCGGGAACCCCTATCTTATTAATTGAATAACACTTTGTGGCTCCCTCGTCGTCACTCAGAGGAGGTTCAATTAGTGAGTTATATTCAGGGCCTTTTTTTCGTCTATTCCTGAAAGTCCTTCCACTTCGTGTAGCCCCAAACATCAAGGTAACTGCATAACCCACTTTTCAAACAATAACATCTTAATCCAAGTATTTAAAGACCTTTGATACTTACCTCGCAGTCCTTTGAAGAAGTGCCACTCTACTTCATTGTAACTAACAGAAGTATCGACCGCGAACTCTGTCAAAAATCCTCCTATGATACGATCGAGCCAATGATCAACAGGGCGCGTGATTTTATCTTTGGAGGCTTCCAATCTCCGCACTAACTCCTAGGCGCAGACAAGCGAACCGTCAAGCCTCCACCTCCCTTAGTCGTCTACCAACTTTGTGATCTACTTGTATAATTCAACTAGGAAGGAACATAAGAAGATTTTGTGTATCTTTGTGTACAGATATCTGTCCAACCACTGTTCTTTCATCAATTGCGGATTCCTGTTTCCTGTGCCGCGAATTCATGGATATTTCTATCCAATCACTCTTCAATCTCTTTCTTAGTTGGATTCCAATGATGCGACATCACACATATCTCATGTAGATCCTGGTCTTGTTAACAGAAACAGTTGTTGGCTTAATGGGCCCTAACCCAGGTTAAGTGTTAAGTTAGCCAAGAAAATCCCTACACTACTAGCCCTTTCGGCATCAATCTGTGGAGCGTGAACTGAAGTCTCACCCGAAGCAGTATGGGGAATGCAGGAACCACGTTTTTGCACCCTGAGATGTTTGTGATATTGGTTTTATACCCTAACCCTTCCTTCGTGCAGACCTATAAGCCCTTTAGGGCTTATCAAAATACTTCTCTTATCTGGATTTAAAACCTTCGGCAAAGCCTCCAATCATCCTTCGCAGACCCTAACTAGTTAATTCAAACACTTACGCGCCTCTGTAATTACCCTTACTTTTGTGTCTACCCAGATTAACTTAAGTATTAGTTAACTTCAAGTTGTACTATGATTATCTTCACATAAACAAATATTCTTACTTGCGTTCATATGACAAAGTAAAATACATTGAACCGCGCATCAATATAACATTAAATCATAAATCCATTATTCAACATAACATAATCGTAAACATTCATAATGGAAGTAAAATGGTCCATACATAGATTTCTCCAAAATAACTCTCTTTATTGATGGTTCAGATCTCCAGTACATACTCTAACTGCCCTGTGCAAACAGCTACAGGGGTCCGCGCACTCAGCTACAACTTCTAACCTAGGCCTCTACACACTCAGCTGAAGAGCCTCTACCTACGCTAAGACTCTTCACTCTTATCTCTCACAGACCCCTAAACTTACTTAGAACTCTGCCCGTAACTTCCTTAGACTCTTCTAAGACTCCCTTTTTATACATTCCCATGGCCCGCGGACCAAAGACGGATCTCATTAAGCCGACACAAACTATTTAAACTAAGGGCAGAAACCCTTTTTGACTGTTTACATCTTTGCACTTCGTGACCACAAAATGTGAAGACTTTACATTCTTTATACAAAACTTAGGCCTTTAGCCCCAAAACTTGGGTTTTTAACCCCAAAATTGACTCCAGGGGACTCATTCCCAACAGGAGTGATCAGTGAACATTTTGAAATGCACTCCCAACAAGTAGTTCTTGAACTTTTGTAATGCATACACCATAGCTAATCCCTCTCTTTCTATCATGCTATAGTTCTTTTCCATGTTTGACAACTTCCTGCTTGCAAATGCTATAGGATGTTAAATTCCCCCTGCTCCTGGCTACGCTAGCACTACAACCAATGGAATGCAAGATGAATCAACATGTACACGGAACTCCTTTTTCGAGTCCAGGAAAACTAGAATAGGCGTAGTTACCATATTCTCTTTCAGTACATCCAAGCCCTTCTAGCATTCTTTGCTCCATTGAAAAGTCACATATTTCTTCAGAAATTTCTCCATCGGTGCAAGTACTGCCCATACCCCTTTATAAACTTCATGTAGTAGCCAGTATGTCCCAATGTATTGCGTAGTTGTCTTACTATTTTTGGTGCTGGCAAGTTCACAATAACTAAAATATTCATAGCATCCATCATTAATCCTTGTTTATAGACTACATGTCCCAACAATATACCAAATGGTGCACAAAAGATGCACTTCTTCAAGTTCAATGAGATCTGGTGTTGCCTACATGTATCCAACATCAACCTTAAGCTTGCCACATGCTTCTTTAATAGACCGAAGACTGTCCAATCGTTGAAGTATACTTCCAAAAACTTGTGTTTATATTATTTGAAAGCCACAATTCCAACTATGGAAAATATAGCAAGCACATTATTTAATCCAAAAGGCATCACCGTGTACTGATAAGAGCCCCACTCTATCGCAAAAGTCATTTTATGTCTATCCTCTAGTACAATTCTGATCTTATGGTATCCTGAAAAGCCATATGTGAAAGAATAAGCCTCCTATCCTCCTACATTGTCCAATACTTCATATGTAAATGGTGTAGGGAAGGTTTCATGTAGACATGCATGATTTAATTTTCCTTAAGTCGACACAAATTCTGATTTTCCCTTTTGCCTTCTTTTCCTAAACCGCCATGGGACTTACCCATTCAGACTACTCAACAGGTTCAATTATCCCAACTTTTAACATTTTGTCTAATTCTTCTTTCACCCTCTCCTTCTATTGTGGATTCAGTCTATAAGGTATATGCTTGACAAGCTTCGCATCCAGCTTCGGAGGAATCCTCATGACTCCCAAATCTCCTAATATGCCTTTCATATTTGAAAACTTAGAAGGGAACAAATATTGATATTCATGCAAGAGATCTATTATCTTGTTGACTATGTCTTCATCCCAGTAATATCCTATTGTTGCGTACTTTGGTTCAGTCTCTGATCCTATATTCACCTTCCTCATCTTCAATGGATTCATTATATCAAGCATCTCTATCTCAGGTCCATTTACTTTGTGATGACCTTCTGGCTCTTTAATGTCAATGTTGCGAGGATCTTCATCCTCTTTTGCTATGAGATTATAGCATTCCATTACATTACGGATCTACACAGCCCAATTAGGTTGCTAGAAAACTCAAACTTCATTTTAAAAAATATTCTTCTTAACTATATTCAAGGCTGCAACTATATGTGGACAGTCATCATCAAATTTGAATGTCATTATGAATCCATCAACCATCTATGTCTAGCTAGCAGCACCATGTCGAAGCTTAATTTATAGATACCAATTTTGAGGGATTGTCTCCAAGGTATGGATGAAGCCATGCACCTATTCTTCTCACAAAATTTCTCCCCAAGATGTCATACAGTGTTGTATGTGGGCTCTAGGATCATTTTGGCCATCATACTTATCTGTGAGATCTATTTCTATTTTTTTATATCCTACCCACATCAACCTCCTACATTTTTTCGAATCTCCTATATTCTTCTTATGAGTACCCCACCATCTAGCAGGAGTAGCCCTCAATGTTTGATCCAGAGCTAACAGTCTCTGACATTTTGGTACTGGTCTTTCATTATCTATAAATAAAGTATTTACATCACCCAAACAATCATATAAAGGTAAGTCACGTACATCATCTGTCATACAACGCACTACTTTAGTGATCCTTGCACATCGCCTTGTAGACACTTCATGCAACATGTTCTGCCAATTTTCCAATTCCTCTTTTGAATCTAAAGTGCAGGAACTATCTTGCTCCCAAGTCAGTTTTCCATCCGTGGTAGGGTTGATCCATTCTTCTTATTTTGTTTTATCTGATAAATGTTGTTGATTTCATCTGTGCTATATTCTTCTATAACAGGTTCAGTATATCTCACTCCCTCTGATGGATCTAATGGCACAATAACTCTCATATTATTGCTTTCAAATATCATTTGCCTTTTCTTCAATTTAATTATATCCATGTTATCAAATGCCCAATCCAATCCAAGAAATGTGGTGTAGGGTTTACTATCATCCACAATCTCAATCACTTCGAAGTCAGTGGTAGTGCACACTCCATCAATGTCTACTGTGATTCTTGACAATATTCCTAGAGGGGTGATCTTCTATTGATTCGCCATCTTCAGCTGGATAGTTGACCATTGCAACTTCGGCTTACCCATCAATTCCCAAGTTTTCTTCGGCAAGACATTGGCATCAGATCTAGATCCAAGATAACCTGATCCATGTCGTGTTCCCCAATCTGCATTGTAAGCCTCATTTCATTTCCCACCAACTTCTTGTGTCTATGTTGATTATTCACTGTGTGCATCTCACTCTATGGTACCTCTTTAGGAGCACAAGAATCTATCAATTCCTGCAATCCCTCTACAGCCTTCTGATTTCTTAATAACTTCATGCAAGTCTATAGAAAAGACTTCAAAATATTCTGATCCACATCTTGTGCCGCAACCAGCATTATCTCACAGCTATCTTTCTAAGTCGGATACGTGTTAGAGTTTGGGGCTCTATCATTCATAAAGCTTCATCTTGCCTCCATGAATACTTTCTTTTCCTTCATAATATCAAATGCTAGAGATTTTTCAGTAGTTTTTCTTACCCATGTCGGTTCAACTTCCTTTTTCTCATTGGCTTTATCATTTCAAGTTGTAGCTTTGCTTCTTATTACAATACCGATGCATGGTTGATCTTCCCTTGGCTCAGATATCATCATTTGGATATTTTTTGTAGGGTGCTAGTTTATTTTCTCCTGCATATTTCCAATAAGGATGGGGAATTCTTATATCACATGATCAAAAGACTTACAGTAACTGTAGGTTGTCGTTAGGTTTTGATATACTCTTGCGAAGTGTCCGACCTACCATGTCCCCGACCAGCTCCTTCTCTTCTTCCTTGAAATCCTCCTCACCCAGGGTGTTGTTGTTGCTCCTCGTGTGTATGTCCTTCAACTTGCAGTCTATAACTATTAGCAATGTGCTCCATCATTAAGTCATAACTTCAGAAATTTTTCTCCTCATGGCCTACTGATCTACATAAATTACAAAACAAGTTCTTTGGGGTCTGTGCATACTTATGTAACAAGTAGTAGTCTTCAGAGTGACGTTGGCCTCTTATTCTACAAATCTTGTAGCACAGACCTGGATTTACTAGATTATGAGCTCCACTTGCAATATAATCTCTAAACATTGGGAATTGATCCTTATAATGACCCTCTACCTTGCATTTTGTGCACCATACTTCTGATATAGTCTCCTTACCTTTCTTGAGGTCCTACAATTCCAAGGTCATATTGGCTCGCTGACTCTATATCTGTTGTACTCCCACATGAGTATCCCCAATCGGCAAAGCTTCTAGCTTCATCGCAATCTCCAATGCTTCATCTTGAGTCGCGATCTTCTGTTGTGTTAATGGAAACCTAATATGTGGCAATAGTGTGACTATGAACCATTATTTGTGTTGTTGTGGGGGTATTTCAAAGCCTACTTGACCCATCAACACCTTGAATCACTGGTCCAAGTACCAAAGAGATTCAGTCATTGTCTGTTTGATTTCTCTTAGCTTTGTGATGCACTATGATTCTGATTTTGGCTTCTTGAATTATGACACCAATTCTTTCTTAATTTCATCCAATGAAGTAGTCAGGTTAGTCACAGAGTATTTCACATACTAGTTCAACACTCTTTCTCGCAATGACATGACGAGTTGCTCTTTCTTTACACCATCATTAGTGATCTATCTTTCTCTCCATATTGCATCAGCTACAAACCAAAATTGATCAAGGTCCTCTAATCCCAATTCTTTAAAAATAGGCAACTTAATGCTGTCAACCATGTTTCTTTTCGGGGGGCTAGGTGGAGGGGGAGGGGGTCGAGGTGTAGGGGAATTAGGGAGGGGGATGGGATGTGAGGGGGGGTGGATGGATGGGGAATCCAAAAGATGCCCTGATTCTTCTAACCTCTTGACTTCGATGTGCCTTCAGGATGGGTGGGGGAATATCACAGGGTTGTAGGGTTACTTCTTTCTTCTTCACTCTTAGATCCTCCTAATAGGGGACTATAGTCAGTTTCAGTAAATTATTCAAATATGTTTTGTATCATTTTCCACATTGCGTAGACCTGGTTCAGGTTTATTTCCTCTTCTCTCAAACATTAATCTAATTTCATTCGCCAAATCCCTTTTTTGCACAATAACATCTTAATCCAAAGATTATAAGATCTTAATAACTTACCTCATGGTCCTTTGAAAAATCTTCATCCAACTTTACTATAGGAAACGATCGTGCATATCACAAACTCAGTGATAAATCCTCCCAAAATTTTGTCAATCCAAAAATCAACAACCCTATAGATACATTTACTGATGTTCTTAGGGTGTCATATTAATTTAGGATTCCACTCCTTAAGTTCGTTGTTCTTGAAACAAGTATTATGCTCGACCAACTTAGATACCCACTCGTACAATTCAATGTGGAATGAACCAAATAATATCACATATTTCTCTTCAACAATATACTTTTGTAACCAGTCTTCAGTTGATAATCAAGGGTTTCTATTCTCTTTTTCCACAAATTATCTTTCTTTCTGTTCAACCCACTCCTAGATTTCTTTCTTCAACAGGCGCCAAAACATATCCCTTAAGAAGATGTCGGTCTCGGCAATGGAACCATTTGTTGGTTTGAGGGGGCTTGACCTAGTTTCAAAGTGTGTTTCAAACCAACAAAACCCTCAACCACTGGCCCTTTCGGTAACGAACTGCAAGCAGATCGCAGTCTTACCAGAAGCAGTTATGGGAGGCTGCAAAACTAGGTTTCCACAACCACATGGATATGCCTGTTGTTGTGTCTATGTACTTTCTTATGTTTTCTACCTTCCTACAACTTTGCATACATAAATAACTTCACGTTGATGATTATCTTTACAGAATTACCCTTATCACATCAAATAACAAAAATCGGTATAACATGTATTCTTTCACGCAATTCAGTAAAAAGAATGCAAAACGATAATAAAAACAAAGAATGAACACAGAAAGATACACAATACTTCGCCAAAACTTCTTCTTTATTGATAATGATCTTCAATACATGCTATTTCTTAACCCGTGCACCCAACTACATGTGGTCTACGCACTCAGTTTGCAGACTCTTCCAGGCCTCCATACACTCAGCTGTGGAGCCTTCCCCAAAACTATAGACTACAGATGCAAATACAGAGATTCAATTCACTTATGATGACATGATTCGATTACAAATTATTACATCTCCTTATATACATTACATCATGACAAAAACCATGGTCCACATACCATGGATCCAACAAAACAATGACTAATACCCAAAACCTGTTACAAAATAAGGGGCTTTGACCCGCCATAAAGCCCCTAAAAAACCGCGTGATGAATATAACTTCATCAGCTCCATGCGCTCCGCTCCTCAAAATGTGGAGTCTTTGACCCAAAACTTGGACCAAGTTAGGATGTGCCCAACAACTTGCAACAAATCCATGAAGTTTGTGCTTCAATTGGTGCTTCGGGTAAGTTGATCAGGTGTCTAGAAAATAAGGGAGTTGTTGCTTCCTGCTAATGGGTGCTAGCAAACAATCAAAAGGAGTTGATGCTTCCTGTGAATGGTGGCTGACAAACAAAATTGATGTAATATAGTAGGACATCATATTTACATCAAATAACAAACAAACCTTGGTAGTTTTCCTCCCAAAAGGGTTTCCACATTAAACCTACGTGTCTCATGTGTGTGATGCTCATGATGTGTGTGCTTGTGTTGATCCATATGGTTGTTGTTACGATTTGTAATGGTTTCTCACATGATGAATGCCATGTTTGAATGTGAAGTGATAAATTGTCATAAAATTTAAATTAACCTTAATACTGATTCACCCACCCCCCTCTTAGTATTAACATTGTTTCCAAAATTGGCATCAGAGCAAGTTCCCTTCAAGAACAACTTAACCAGTTGAAGGTGATCAAAAGGAAAGAATGACTATTCAAACCTAGATTACACAAGAAGGAGTCCCTTTTTTAAATGGAACAGAGTATGTACTCTAGAAAGCTAGAATGGAAGCATATTTAATGTATCTAATAGTGTGGTATATAGACGTAATTTAGTAGCAACAGAAAATGAGGGATCCTCAGAGGAAGAAGAGAGATCCCATGTGTGCTCATCCCTAAGAGAATATAAGAATATCCCTAACAGCAATGAAGAAGGAATACTCCTCAAGCCTCTGGAATATTCCATGGGAACATAGAGGAATTTAGATATTTGTGGTGGCTCAGCTAGCATCATTGATAGCAAAGAAAAGGATATAGATGAAAATATCTATTTAAAAAGAAAGTTGATCTCTACCCTAAAAGAGGTCAAGGAGCTTTCAGAAGAAAATCTCAAGTATGAGCTTAAGAATGATAATTTGAGAAAAACAATTGTAGATTCAAATGCTCAACAAGAAGAGGCTAGCAAAATGAATGGTATGTTGACCAGTCAACAAAATGATATAAAATCTCTTTGTGAGAGACTACAAGTTGGAGTAGTCTCATTGAGACATGAACTAGAAAGGAAAACTAAAGAGTCGTCTCAGTATCAGAAGCTTGAGGAGAGTAGAAAGGCTTTGAATGAGATGTTTGTTAAACAGAGATCCCCTCTCATCAACACTAGTTTGGGTTTCAAAGAAGAACCAAGCCCCAAAAAGGCAAAGGCTGAAGGGTCAACCACCCATGTAATGGAAGTTGGAGATTCCAATAACAACAAAGGAAAAGAAGTTGTTGGACAACAATAATAGAAAGGAAAGAAGCAACAACAAGATAAGAAAAAACAACAATAGAATGGAAAGCATCAACAACAACAAGAGAAGGAGCAACAACATGATATTGAGTAGCAACATCACGAAGAAAGGATGAACACCCATAAGGGGTAGCAACAACAAAAAATTTCTCGAGGTAGAAATTCAAACAACCATGGAAGGCACATGAAGAACTAGCAGAGGTCCTTTCCCCCTCAAGGTCAACTCCCTCAAAGAAAATGTATTTTCTGTTATCTAAAGCCTTTTCATGGTTATTGTTTTTCTTGCAATAATTTTGGACATAAAGCCATGGATTGTAGATGGCATGCAAGAAAATAGTTTGTGGAGTAGCAACAAGAGAAAGCATGTTGGCAGTAGCAGAGGCCTTGATAAGAATGTGTTGATGGCCAAAAATGATAAACATTTGGGAAGGCCATCTGGTCAGTGTCCCAATTCATACTCTTATCCATTTAAATGATGGCTCTGACTGGTTCTATTGGGTCAAGTTACCCCCTCTCCCTCTCTCTCTCTAATGACTTATGATGTTTTTAGTTGACAATCAACATGAAGAGAGAAATTAGATTAACCCTCTTGCAATGCACTTGCAAGAAAGCAATCCTCAAGCTTAAACTGAGGCTCGACCAAACCACACTAGAGTTTTTCCCCTGCATAAGAGGACTTTTGAAAATGCATTTATTAAATCCAAATACAAATCTATTCTAGGATGAAAGCAACATAAAATAAATACTAAATCTATCTTGATTAGGAAGATATAGATATATTCCCAACCGAGAGCAAAGTAATTAAATTTGGGCCAACTTTTTGAATTTAGAATAAAAATGAAGTCAATGAGCCAAGGAAATAGTTCCAAGACCCAATGCTAATTCAAACTAATACATAGAGTCAGTTGTCTGATGAATATTCATCATATTGTTGAGCACATACATCCAAATTCAAATGAAATGAATCCAAAATCAATGACATGACTACATTAAAGAAATAGTTCTCATAAAACAATCATGATTTAAAACAAAGACATACTTGTAATCGATTTGCTAAATAGTTAACAGTAAGGACAAGCAAATCTATTTGGATTCATTATTCAATTTGATAGCAATAAGATCCAACAAGAAAAGATAGATTTCCATTGATTAAATAAGCATGTAATTAAAAATTCACAGTAGTGCAGAACCCAAAAACCACATACTTATCTGGATCAAAATTGCATCAAACTTCAATTAAATGCAGACCATCAATCAACCTCTATTTCTGACAAAAGTGTACAAAAATCATAGATCTGATTCAAGCCCTTTGAGTACAATATTTCTCAGAAAAATTTCATGATAGCATGAAATTTTCTGAGTTGAAATACGTCTCTGTAAATTTCCTTACAATTGGTCCAAGAATGTCTAATCCTCTATAAAATTATGCCTTCTACAATAGTGCAAAAAAAACCTTCTTTTTATAGAGAATTATCCCTATAGTTTTAGATCTGGAACCCTTTCCTCATTCCTCAAAACATTATTTATAATTTACAAAAGAAATCCAAAAATGGAGAGTTGTTGAAGGTAGTTTAGATCCATCAAATTTTGTGTTGCAATTCCTCTCCTTCTCCTTTGTTGGATCAATCTAATTGCTCCAAGATGCTTTAGCTTCATCCTCTTTAATAGATTTCTTGCAAAAACCAATCAAAATTAAAATAAAATGAATTAATTTTTCACATGAAAATCAAAGTGCCAAAAATTGGGAAAATAAACTCTCCAACTAAAATGCAATTAACAAAAAAAAAATGAACTTCCTATTGATCTTTGTAAAGAATTCTATAGCCCAAGAAGGTTGCCTTCAAATGAATTTGCAACAACAAAAGTTTCAACCAACCAAATTTTCCAAAACAAATTTATAAATTGGTTTTTGGTGCAAATTTAGAGCTCCATTTTCTGCTAATTTTTAGGCACAGTTAATGTCCAAATCTAGTCATGCAACCACTCCCAAAATATTCTCCATTGTTTTAAGTTTTCTAACTAGCTGTCATAAGCCTCATTTGGCCAACTAAAATTCAAGATAGACCTCTCCAGAGTAAAAGTGTCAAAACTCTTGATTTACTAGAAAATACAAGCTGAGCAAAATTTAAACATTTTTTTATTAATATGTACAAATTATTAATATAACATTAAATAAAATTCTAATTTTAAACTATTTTAATAAAACTAATTATTAATAAAATTATTAATATTTACAAAAGAAAATAAATTAATTCAATTAAAAATATAAATTAATTCAATTACATAAAATTAAAATATACATTTAATTAAAATAAGTAAAAAAAAAAACATTTTGAATAAACAAAAAAACAAAAGTGACTTTTTCGTTGGCCTTCATTAATGAGCCTTGACTTTTTCGTAAAGTTAATAAAGTAAGAGGGAATGGAGTTACAAGGAGGGGGGGGGGAGATGGGAGGACCCACATCGCGGGAGGAGCCCGGAAGGGAGGTGAGTCTGTAAGGAAATTAAAATGGGAACCCTACATGGTGAGGAGAGGAGGGGAGGTCCACGTGGGAGTGGAACCTTCTTCCTATATTATATTATAAAAAAACTACAGTTAATTATGGAAGCCCAGAAGCCCTGTAACCGAAGAAATAGAAATTGGAATTTAAGTTGAGGCTTCGAGCATGTATATTTTAATTATATTTTTTATTTATAAACAAGTCTTGTGGTTTTTGTAGAGAAATTAAACAATAATTAAATTAAGTAAATAATTAATTAGTAATTAATTTAAAATTTAATTAAATAATTAAAAGTTAATATTTACAAAATAATTAAATAAATTTCAATTGATTTAATTAATTAATGTTAAATAAGTAATAATAATTACAAATTATAAAATTAATTATATTTATAAAGTAAAATACATTTTATACATTTTTAAGTTTAGGCAATGAAAATCGTTGAAACTTTGAATAAATGCTATTTGCAAACTGTAAGTCTAAACTTAGCAAAATCAGAGTTTTTGGGAAGTTGACGATAAACCACACTCAATGAAATAATGAGAACACAAATCAAAAGAAAGTAAAAATCCCTCAAAGTTAACCAAACCAGAGCATTAAAAGAGTGATATGACTAAAATTTACATAGAGGGTCCCCCATTATTATTATTTTATTTTTTTTTACAAAATCGGATGCTTGTTATATTCAAAAAAGATGGAGGAGTCTAAGCTCCGATTTTACAGTAGATGGAGTTACAGAAGTAACTTGTTTCTGGATTTCATTGTAGCAGTACACATGAGTACCTTTACTACTTGCTTGTAAGGTCCTAGAGCAAGTATAGATTCTTATAAATTGGGACAATAGAAGACTAGTTTTGTTGTACATTTAGATAATAATGTTAGATCTGATTAGTCAGTCAGCTGAGGCCTCTGGTTGGCTGTAAGAATCACAAGTTCTGCTGAAAAGTACATTTAGATAGGAATTGCTGCAAGAAAGAGGTTTGATCAAACTCCTTGATATTAGAATCACAGTCATATGGATAGAAGACTCCTTGGCTTTTGGCGCTGTCATGTGGATCAAGGGATGAATTGGATCAGGCTCGCTTGATTGCATAAGAGGCTTCCTTTTTCCCGTGAACAGGCATGGCTAGCTCTCTTGTCCGCTTCCTGGTTGCTGGATCGAAGGACATGAAAAAATTGGCACTTCAAATTCTGAGACAGCATATTTTTACAGCGGCTTATGATTTGATGGAGGAAGAGATTGGATGCTTGTCTGTTGCTGTTCATTAAGCTGACTATTATAGCCGAGTCGCCGAAGACAAGGGCTTTATTGATCCCTTGGTTCTGAAGCTGCAAGAGGCCTTGAAACAGTCCCAGAGCTTCAGCTCGATTGTTACTCAATCTTCCCAGACCCCATTCAAAAGAGGACACCATTACACCTGAAGGATCCAGAATGATGCCCCCTGCGCCCGCGGCTCCCGGATTTGATTTGGAAGCTCCGTCAAAAAATAATGAATGAGTATTCTTTGAATGAAGCCATTTACCGAACTCATCTTTTGTAAGGCGGATTTTCCATTCTAGATTGTCAGATTTGCCAATGAATTTACGCATCTTTGTTGCTGGTATGATGCTGGACCTGTCTATCAAATTCGAAATAAAGTTCCTCTCCTCTGTCCATAAACTGTTGGGATCGATTCTCTGAGTTAGCTTGACTGCGATTGTTTCCGATGCTAGACTGGTGGCTTTAAGAATTACGTGTCTAGTTGTGGTGGCTTTGTCTCGGAAGATCAAGCTGTTCCGGGCGATCCAGATGCGCCACAGAAGAGCAAACGGGATGGCGTTCCACACTCTTCTAGCTGGTTTTTGGTTCGCTGTGTGCCAGGGATAGCTTCTTCTCCAGTTTTTTAAGATGTCAACAATAGAGTGATGGGGGTTCCAAATGGAGGGGGCGGGAGGAGCGATATTGTTCCAGCAATAGGCAGCAAAGGGACAAGATATAAACAAATGTTGTAGGGATTCCTCCGCTGATTGACAGTTGGGGCACCTGGAGGGACCGAAGATGCCTCTCTTCCTGAGGTTCTCAACAGTTAAGATTTTTCCATGGAGAAGAGTCCACATAAAGAATTTGATCTTTGGAATTGCTTCAGCTCTTTTTAGAATCTTCCTCTGAGCCCAGACTGCGGTGGAAAATTCCTTGCTGCTCAGGTAGCTGTAACCTGCTTTGATGGAGTAATTTGTTCCTGAAGGATCCCAGCGAAACTCGTCCTTTGCGCCTTTGATGGTGGGAGCTATACTGTGTAAGCTGCTACAGAGAGAGCCAAAACTGTCTTTGAGATGATGGGGTATGGGTGGGAATTCCCATTGAACCCAGGCATTAGCTGAATCATCCCATTGGGAGGTTTGACTCAGTTTGGATATGCCTTTGCTATGAAGATAATGAAGAATAGGATCGGTATCTGGGAGGCTATTTATGGGAGGGTTCCCCATGATTTTGTCCGAACCTATATTCACCGTTTCACCTCCTTTTGGCACTTTAGAGACATTTTGCGCCATGAAGACTATGGCTTTTTTGCAGAATTTCCATATCTTTGTACAGTGTCTATTAGGGATTTCAGCATTGAGGATTTGCGATCTTAGCTGGCTGAGATATTTTGATTCTAGGACATTTTTCCACCATGCTGATTGATTGTCCATAAGTCTCCAGATCAACTTCCCACCGAATGCTAAATTCATAAGAGATGGGGACCTGATGCCCAGACATCCATTCTCAGGACTTTGTATAATCTGTTTCCAGTTTACTAAGTTGAACTTTTTCTTTTCATTCTTGCCTCCTTGCCAGAGAAAGAATCTGAGAATGCTATCCATTTTTCGATGGAATGAAGCTGGAGCATGGGCAAGAGAGAACTGGTATAAAGGGAGGGAAGAGAGCCATGATTTTAGGAGAACCTGTCGCCCAGCTGGATTGAGCCACTGAGTTCCCCATCTCTGAAGTTTCCTTTTCATTTTATCCAGCGTTAAATCCCAGACTCCAGTCTTTGCTTTCCCTATGGTTACCGGCATTCCCAAATAACTGAAGCTATCCCAATCTAACTTGCAAGGGACACCAAAAGTGTTAGCGATATTATGTATCATTTGGGCCGAGACATTCCAACCATAAACGCATCTCTTAAGGTAATTTATTTTACCTCCTGAATATCTCATGAACTTGTCAAGCAGGGACTTAAATCTTCTTGCAATGATGGTGGTCGCCCCCCCTAGCAATAGGGTATCATCTGCAAATTGAGAATGATTTATATTTTTGATGCCATCTTCAAACTTGATGCCCGTAATGAGGCCTGACTGCCTCTTTTGATCAAGGGCACTGCTAAATGATTCTGCCATAAGGATGAAGAGATAAGGGGATAAGGGGCAACCTTGCCTTAATCCTCTTGAGGATTGGAAGGAAGGACCAGGTCTTCCGTTAATGAGGGGGGCGATCCAAGGCCCAGAGATACAGCATCTGATGACATTAATAAGGAGAGATGAGAAACCCATCCTTTGGAGTACTGCAAATAAAAAAGAATGCCTTACCCTGTCAAAGGCATTGGCTAGGTCTAGTTTTAGAATGAAGCCTTTCTCATTCCTTGCATGACTTGAATGTATGGCCTCTTGAACTAAAAGAATAGAATCTGAAATTTGTCTATTTGCTATAAAGCCTCCTTGGTTGTCTGAGATCAGCATCGGTAGAAGAGGTTTAAGCCGAGAGGCTATGATTTTAGTGAAGATTTTATATGATGAGTTGCATAAGGATATGGGCCTGAAGCGAGAAAAATTGGATGGCCGGTTCTCCTTCGGAATAAGGGCCAAATGGGTAGCATTTGTGTATCCACCTATTTTACCTTTTTTTTGAATCCACTTGATGTATTTTATGAGGTCTTTCTTTATCAGCTCCCAGTAATCCCTATAAAAGCTAATAGGGAACCCATCTGGACCAGGTGCCTTGTTGGGATGAAGGGTCCAGATTGCTTCAACGATTTCTTCCTCTTTTATTTCAGCTGTCAACATTTTGTTTAGATCATCTGTGACTTTAGGATGCAAATGCTGTAGTAAGTCTTCATAAGTTTCTTCCTCTGGCACCTCAGTTAACAGGTCCTTGAAGTGCTCTGTAGCTGCTTCTTTAATATCTACTTGTTCCACATGGTGTGTCCCTGCGCTGTCCGAGATAGCAGTGATGGTATTTCTGACTTGTCTAGCGGTGGCTTGCTTATGGAAGAATGAAGTGTTCTTATCCCCGCTTTCCAACCATACTTGTCTTGATTTGGTGCGCCATTTTTCCTCCTCCTGCCTTTTAATTTTGCTCAGTTTATTGTACAGCTCTTCTTCTTGAAGTTTTTTACTGTGGCAGTAATCATTTTGCTCAATTGTGCTCTGGAGTTCAGCGATTTGTAACTTTAGCTCATGCTTTTCCTGTTCTGGCTCCTTGTAATACGATTTGGCCCATTGTCTAAGCGCTCTTTGCACGTTCTTCAGTTTGCTCTCCCATATGTAGCCTGGGGATCCTTCAATATGCTGCCTCCAGGTGAGCTGAATGATATTTCGGGCAGCTTGTTGATCGCTCCAAATCTGATTAAATTTAAAAGGCAGCGGACCAAGGGCGCAGTGAGTGATCAAATCGAGGGTAATTGGATAGTGGTCTGAGGCAGCGAAAGGCAAAATGGCGGAATTGACAGATGAAAAGGTTGACAAAAGAGAAATGTTCACCAAGAATCTATCCAATCTCTCCATGATATTGTGACTGCCCAGTCTTCGATTGTTCCATGTGAACTTGCGATTTTTTGGAGTTATGTCTATCAGGTCACCAATGTGCATTACATTTTCCATTTGGTTCCTGAATGGGTCTGGCAGAAAGTTCCCCCCTCGCTTTTCATTTGCATGGAGGATTAAGTTGAAGTCACCGCCTACGATGGTATTGTTGCTGTCTCCTTCCAGAATGTGATTGCTAAGAGTTTCCCAGCAATTTCCTTTATCCCTGTAGTGATTGGGGACATATACGTTGAAGATGACAATCTACTGATGGCTGTTATTGTTTCTCAGGACTGATTTTATCCAATGCTGATCGACTATCTCAGATTCACATTGCCAGTCATTCTGATTCCATATTGTAGTAATTCCTCCCGAAGCTCCTCGCGCTTCACATATGCTTCCTCTGTAATTTTTATACTTTCCAATGATTTTGCTGATTTCTGTTTCTCTTTGTTTCGTTTCCTGAAGTAAAATGATGGATGGTTTCTCCTGCACTATAAGGTCTGTTAGAGCATTGATTTTAGCGGGGTGCCCAAGTCCCCTGCTGTTCCATGAGAGTATTTTGATCATTTCAAACCAATGTTTCGAGAAGGTGCTCTGCCTCCCTTGTCTTTGCTGGCTACTTCTTGATCTTTTGTGGCCTGAATGTAGGATTCTATTGGATGCTGCAGGCCAAGTGCTATGTCTTTTTGCACGTTTTCATCCCTGTGCTGCTTTGTAGTCTTTCTTCCCGGCTTCTTTTGTCCATCAAAGGAGGAACCCTGATCCTTAGAGTTGCTACGGGTAATTCTAGGAGGGAGAGGGTCAGTTAAGAGAGGGGGGTGGGCACGCATATGAGGGGAGGAGGACTGTTCAGGAGGGGAGGAGGGTTGGGCAGAGGGGATCGAGGGGAAAGGGATCGAGGGGGAAGGGTCATCTTCAGGGAGGGAAAGAACATGGAAAGGGTTGGTGGATGGAGGAGAATGAAGGGGATTTTCAAGAACGGGGGAGTGAGATAGATGAGGAGGGGGAGGCGGAGGAGACTGGATATGGGCAGAGGTTTTAAGAGATGAGGGACCAGGTTCATTGGGTAAAGAGGGGCTAGGGGCAGATTTTTTTTTTTTTTACCACTTCCCATTGCTGATCTTGAGTATTATTATCCACATTAATAATCTTAGTGCAGCGATTGGCAAAATGACCATACTCATGACATACCTTACATTTGAAGGGGATCTGTTCATAGTCGAGCTGTTGTATGTGTGACCATTCATCGACTTTGATCTTGATAGCTTCTGGAAGTCCTTTGCCCAGATCGACCTCGACGCAGATACGAGCGCAGGCTTGCATGTTGTCTCTTGGTTCGCTTCTGTCAATATATTTTCCGACTGCGTTTCCAATGGCTCTTACAGAGTCATCTCCCCAGCAGTGTAATGGGAGATGTGGGAGACGAACCCAAACAGGAACTGCATTAGGAATGTCGAGCTCTGGGTCGAAGTCTGGAGTCCACTTGTTTAGGTACAGACCTCTGGAGTCCATAAAATAAGGTCCGTTGCGAAATATCAGATCCTTGTCATTCTTTGTCTTGAAGTGAAAGGTAAAGTAGCCTTTCCCGCAGAATCTAATGGCAATTTTTCCTTGTGTTTTGTCCAACCAGTTTCTTTCCACCCACCTCTGAACAGTTTGAGGTGAGGGCCAAAGACCAGTGAATTGTCCGATCAAACCTTTCTCGTCCAGAGCTAGAGCAGCCAATCTGGGCACAGAAGGAGGAAGGGAAACCTCCTGAAGTCCTTCTAATTTTTTAACAAATTTGGAGAGTGATGGGCGATCTCGTTGAGGCGGCAGAGAGCTGACAAGAGCTGAGAAGGCCTGTTGTTGGGTGGACTCCTCCGGCGGAGTCTCCGGAGAAGCCATCAGGGGGTGAGCGTAGACCAGAAGGCCGAAGGCGGCAGGCTGCGCGTGCTAGGTTTCACCGCAGAGCGTTTTTTAGAGTCCGACTCCTAACAGAGGGTCCCCCATTATTATTATGAAGATAATAATGTAAAAAATGGGGGGTTGTTATTTTACACAACAGAATGCTTCCAAGTATAGCAATCTTTTTGTCCCACTCCTATACCATGTCGATTGTTACAACTATGGAAAAGTTGGGCACAAGGATATGAACTACGGATATAATATAACAGAGCTTGCTTCTTAGATGATGCAGCAAAATGAAGCAAGTCGGCCATTAAGGATGAGAAGGAATAGAAGCGAAGAGGATTGCAAGTATGTCTTCAGTGCTTTGTGCAGAGGGGGCATGCTAGAAAATGGAGGAAGAAATCATTGAGGAGCTTTTTTTTCTTTGAAGAAGAACCAGAGAAAAATTAAGACTAAAAGGGATGATTCTCATATTCCAGTGGTTGAACCCCTTACGAGTACTAGTTACAATGAGTGTGGGCTTCTCGAAAGAAAAAGTAGCAATAGCCCAGTTAATCCATCCTTGCAAATAAAGTTGAGAGGCTGCAAGACGCTTTGGGTAAAGAAAAAAGAAAAGGAGGAGTTCCCTCCATTCATGCACAACCAAGACAAAGCCCAAACCTGGGTAAAGAAGAATCCAAAAGGTAATACCTCTATCAGGACTCTTCCATTGAAGGAATGCAAGAAGAAGGAGGAAATTCTACTAAAGTGGGGTAGAATGTCAAATGAAAGCATTGAGAAAAGAATAATCAAAAGTGCATCATAATTTTTAAGGTATGGTCGAGTCCCCTTGCTGATTACAATAATGAATTTGTATATTTCAAATGTATCAGCATTGAGAGAGAGAGAGGAGAATGCGATCATCTTGGTTTCAAGGGGAGTACACAATAAAAATTTGTTTTGTGAGAAGAGCATGAGTTGTAGTAGAGCTGTGGAATGACAAGAGGCCCACAGTTAAGTTAGGTCCACAGGATTAATCCCTACGGAGAAGCAAGGAAGCAAATGAGAAGTGATCAGAATAGAGAGAGAATTAACTCAGGGGGAGTTGCTTTAGGAAGCAGTAGCAAGAAACAATTCTCAGCCTCAGAAAGAAAGATTGTTGACCGAATGAAAGGTTTTCATCTTGGATGAAAAACCCTTATTTCATCTAAATTGTGAATTTGATTATTCCTAGCACTCTTATGTTCATAAACACAATTGGTGCAAGCTTTACATGTCCCTTAGTAGTCAATTGGTATTGCTATGTCAATTGGCAGTCTTAGTTTCAGATGGAATAGACTTTCATGTGAATGGACATGTTGGAAGTTTGCTTGTTATAATATCCAATTTATATCAATTTCTTGGTGCAATTGGTATTATTTAAGAAGCAGTCTGTTTTTGTAGAGGTATGATCTTAGGGGGATAAGCATTAATTGTTAGTATGCTCAAGTAAAGTGAGCGCAGTCTCATGGTATCAGAGTGAAGTCTCAGCAGCAACAACGACATCGGTGAAGAGCAAGACGAAATGCATCACTATTGGTTGTTATTTGCATGCAACAACAATACCATGAGCAATTTTAATTGGTACCATTTTCTGATTATTTGGTACAAAAGATGCATTGGCAGAGAGAGGATTCAACCAGTAGCATAAATAATTAAGAACTTGAGAAATTCAAAGAAGAGGCAGTATATGTTCAGGGGGAGCATATCACATATGTCTAGTTTATAGAGCAACAACAGCTACAAGAAAGGCACCAAGACTTGTTTTTCTATGTTTAGCTTTGTAGGTCTCTTTGCCCATGAGGGGTGCAACTGATATTGGATTTCATATTTCAAGGGCCTCATTAGATATATCAACTCCTTAAAAGAGAAGTCTGCAAAGAAGAATTCACATCAGTAGTCAAACCCTCTATCATTGACATTTAGTGATTGCAAAGGGAAGAGGAAGCAACTTGTAGCCCTTTTCCATTTATGTCAAAGGGGGAGAGAATATTATTAGAGAGTAAGTTATGATGGCCCATGCAGAGGAGAGAAATCCATTGGTGAATCATGCTAGGAAAAGTGTGGGAGAAACATGAGGGTTCGCCATCAATGTGGAGAAGTGATGAGGTGTTACCATCAGTGCCAAGGGGGAAGATTGTTGGACAATTGACATTTTCTGGATGGCCAGTGGTGGCTAGTGGCAGTGAGTGTGTTGGCATTGATGTCAACAACCATAGGGGATATGTGTTGAATAGCTGGCATTGACTGAGGGATAGTGCAAAAAAATGTGTTGACATTGGTGCCACCCAAACTATTTGGTGGCAGCAGATGTGTTGGCAATGTTGTGAACTAGGTTAGCATTGATGTCCACTAACCTAGCTATGATGGAAACTGGGCTAGCATTGATGTGTTTGATGTGTCAAGCTCAGCAAGCGGTCCCATGGTTGCTTCAGTATCTTGTAGAGACTCATCATCGTAGTAGGCTTATTGAAGAAGCCATAACATGATGGCTATGTTAATGACTATGATGGTTGGGAGTCCCTGATTTTGGAAGAGATTTTGCCCCATGTTGTTAGCTCAAATTCTCCTGGAGATGGAATAGTTGTATTATTCTCAAAAACAAATTTCCAATAATATGTGGAAGTCCATAAATGGCCTCCTGGATGGAAATTTATTGAAAATAAAATTCAAAATCTCCAAAGTCAAAGTAGCAATCCCTCGAAGCCTGAAAGCCTAGAATTGTATTAATAAGGGGAGTTCGTTAACAAAGCATCGAATCATAAGTAGGGAAGTCCATAACTCTATTTATAAGTGACACGAGGTAGTCTCAATTTGGGCTAGTAGGAATAATGTATGGAAGGTTGGAATCCTGGAATCCCAAACAACGGATGGAAAAACAACTGATGGATCATCAATCGACGGAGCCTATAATAGATATTTCCCAAAAGGTTGAAAGCATGGAAGTAATTGCAATTGAGAACCAAGAATTATAGTGGGGCCGGCAGGTAGAGTACAGAGTGGCGTAGCAGAGACTGACAAGTGGAACCATTTAAAGAGAATAGGCTCATGGAGTGGTTCAATCTCAGAACCTCCAATAAAACCTTAAAGGAAGAGGAATTGGCATTGTCAGTGGTACACACAAGTGGGCTAGGCCAGAAGCCCACAATCCTGTAAGATCTTAAGGAGTGTTATTAAAAAGAGACCAAGGCATCTAGGCATCAGGGCTCCAACTTGGTAGCGGCATATGTTATGAGTGGGGTCCATTGAAATTTTAAGTAGTAATTTTGTGTGTTTTGGTGACCATGGGTCGTGTGTTAATAAAAAAATAAATGGCACCACAGGCATAAGGTTCAAGGGATGGATGAGTCGGAAGCTCTTTGGCATCATGGGCCAAGTTTGAAACTTCTTTCATAGTTGGAGTTTGCTACAACTTAGAGAAGAAGGCTTGAATGGGTCGATAGTTATCTAGCAAAATGCACTATAACTAGGAGTTATGCAATATCCAAAGCCCAGTCAGAGTTGGACTACCAAGAATCTCTGGGTGGAGACAACAAGGACCACGATTGTGCAGAATAATTAATCGAGCATGTCATGAGCAAAAGTAGGCCATCTCTATTCTTACTTGCATGCTAAGAAGAATTAAATGAAGAACAAAGGCTCAGGTACAATATACCAACAAAATTATGAGCTCTATTGGCATGCTACATTTATGGGATCTGATAGGTGTGCTGCAGGTTTTCCCTTGACTCCCATGTGCCTGAAAGAGATGGTCGAATGTTGGGTGTGGAGCATGATTATTTAGAGGTCTTTGTTTCAGCCAGATGTATACCCCAAAAAGTTTGTGCACCCCTCCACGCGGAGGGGGTGCAGGGGGGACTTTTCCCCCACGCGGGGGTTCGGGGAGGCCGATCCCCCCTGGCTGGGGGGTCCGGGGGCCGCAAGTCCCCCTCGCCGAGGTTCGGGGGGGCTGATGCCCCCCAGCTAGGGGGTCCAGGGGCCAGCGGTCCCCCGGCTGGGGTTTCGGGAGCAACGCCCCCGAAGCTAAAAACAAATGTAAAATTGCCTTGTAAAAGTATAGTAATTGCTAGTCAATCTAGGCCGTTCCTTAGGCGGATGATCTGACAGTAGAACTTATGTTTAGTTTAGGGTTTTTTGCCCTAGAAGGCAACCCCTCTCTTTGTATGAGGGCATTGTATTGAGGCTATGTAATAGATGTGTATTCTCCGAGTGAGAAACGGAGAGGTGAGACTATGAGAGAAAACAGAGGATATTACAGCAGATCTGTTGTAGGTTGTGTCTCTTCATTTTGCTGGATAATAGAAAGGAAGGACTGGTTGTTCGGGGTGTACGTAGCCCAAACTGGGTGAACCACGTATATCTGTATCTCTCTGGTTTTATGTGTTTGTGTTTTTCCGCATATTATATGTCTTTCATTTCTCTATCATATATAATATTTTTCTAACATCGAATACAAAATCTTTGATCACAGACTAGAAGAGACATCCCTGAAGTACAATCCAAGCACTATGATCAAATTAATGAGTATGGAGAGCCTTGCTGAAGCATATAGTTTTGACTAATAATTTATTCTTAGCAAGGATAAATTCTTAGGTGCCCATTCTGTGATTTAATTTGGTTGTAGTGGTTGACTAAATGAATCCCATTCTCAGAGATCAATTAAGTTGTTGTGGCCAAGCAATTTGATGGATCAACAAAATGGAGAGCCGTGTTGTAGTTGTAAGATTAAACGGGGAGAATTTTCCTATGCAGCATGGGTAGCCGTAATGGTGCATGCCCTTGGGCAGTGCGGATGTTAGTAGAGACCACATCATTCCCTATGTAGCAGAGGAACATAACCTAGGATTTCCATTGAGCAAGTTGGATGAATGCAACATTTTTTAGAGAGCTGAGTGGAGAGATCTGTGGGTGGGTGTTGTTGTGAGAGGCTGAGAGTGCCTATGCAGCAAAAAGAGACTAAGAATGTGCTTACGCTACAAAGAGAGGCCAAGAGTGTGCATGTGCTACTGTGAGAGTTTGAGAACACTTGTGGAAAGAAGGTACCAATAGTTGAGTATATGTCGCTGAGAGAATAGGGCCATGAGGTGTATGTTGTTCTAGAGTGAGCATAAACCAAAATGTTGTGTGGTTTGAGTAGAGAGGAGAATGCAAAGAAGAATAAAGAGCTAAAATCAAGCAGAGTGGATTCCAATTACATAGAACATTAGTTCCTTATTGAGTGTGGGTTGGATCCTATATGTAGGGAGTTGGTGCTTCCATCTCAATGGATTTCTAAGTAGAGCATATGGGTTGGTTCCTCCTACAAGTTAGTGCTAGCACAAATCCAAGGAGTTGCAAATTGGTGCTTGCAACAAATCCATGAAGTTTGTTGTAGTGTTTTCTTCTCAATGATCTACGAAAAGAACCCACTTAAGATTGTGGATGACAAACAATCTCAACAATAGAAATGACTGCTAAACATTGTAGATATGCAACTATTGATAGAAACAAAACCTGCCAAAATTATGATCTATGCTATGATCATAGTTAAACAATGAAATAAAGAGTAATAACCCCAAATATCCAATGGAAACCATATATGTAAAGAATAATTTTATAATAACACCTGTGAAGAGAACATATAAATGTTACCAATCCCCCTCTATGGGATGGGTTCTTGGCTATCCTCAAACATTTTTAGCTTTTGTAATGTCTCTCTCCTCTATAATGCATAAACCCAACAAAAATATGGTGTGCGACAATGAAAATAATCAGAGTTACAACAGTGAGTGCAACAATGAAAATAATCAAAAGTGAATAATGAATGGAAAACCCTCCTATTTATAACAAAATATTGAGTTATCCTCGAATAATGAGCAATAATAAAATATTATTGATCTCATTCTTGGAATTACCACTTGCAATATTTTATTATATTTGTTTAGGAGGGAAAAAGTATTTAAACTTTTATTTAAAAATAATTAATAAATAAATGATTTATTCATTATCTCAAGGGATTAGTTTAGAAATAATAAACAAATAATGATTTATTTAATTATTCCTAAGGGATTTAGTCAAATTTAACAATAATAGTAATTAATTAATGATTAATTAGTTATTATTAGCGAAAAATGAGATAAATAATGATTTATCTGTTTATTTTTCATGATTGGGTCAAATTTAACAAGGACTAATAATACAACAATGATTTAATTAATTATTCCTAGAAGAAAATCAAATAAATAGTGATTTATTTAATTACTCTTGATGGGTTTAACTATAAATTACTTAATAAAGGTGGTTTATTAGGTAATTCCTCAAAGTGAAAGTAATTTTACTATGGTAAAACTGGCTTTACATGGTGTAATTCGACCCATCTAGTAAATTAGGCTATATGATCAATTTTTTGGTGATAATAGATTGCCCCCAACGTATGAGTGTTAGGACCAAAACATATGACCAAAGTACGTTGTAAAGACACAATCACTTAGACAACATAGGGGAGTCAAGGAGAGAGAGAGAGAGAGAGTATAATGAAGTTGAATCTAAGAGAGGATAGTGAAAAGGGGGGTGAGACTAATGCAAGTATGTTTTTATGTTGTGGTATGGGACCTCAATGAGGTGGGGGATTCATACCCATACCCGCCGAGATAACTTAATACAAAAACAATGGTTCATCGAGAAATATGAAACTGAGCAATAAAGTACATGCTAAATGGTACATGACATGCTGGCATAATAGAGCCATAAAATAATACAATGTGTTCCATATACATAATGCTCCTGGTAAAAACATGAGCCAGGACTGAATATAATAATATCTAAGTACATGAGATACAAAGCCCCTTCCCTCAAGAAATAGGTGTGTTACACTAAAAAATGTCACCATGACTATTTTCAATTAGTATGGCTCCATCCACTGTCATACTATCCTCCTTGGCAAGTCTTATGCCTCTGCTCTTCATGTCAAACTTCAAGAAAGAGAGAAAGTCATTAAAAATCTATATATCTCTGGGTACGCAGTTTCTCTCAGCCTTACCTGCGTGTACGCAACCCAAGTTCACAATACCTGTGTGCTTGTATGCTCTGTATGTAAAGGGGTGGGTGCGTACTCCTGTAAAGGTCAAAAGGCGCAAGTTTCACTCCAAAAAAGTTACTTGTGGTCATTTCTAGACTCTTCTAGAAGCTTGTTTGACGTGTATGAACCGCCTCCAGATGGTTCATGTATCCCTACCAAAGAGGAACTTATCCCATCAAGAGGGGAGCTATCCCATCCAAAGAGGGGCTTATCCCATTGATGGTGGACCTGAATAACTTCCTCTAGAGCACTATAAATACAGGCATTGGGCCAAAGGGAGGGGAGGTTGAAAGCTGAACATTCCTAAGGGTAGATGCTGCTGGAATTAGGACTTCCTTGTAGAAGCTTGTGAGGAGAGATTACCATCTTTGCTTGTTTCCATTGGGAGGTGGGTGAGCTGATCAGAGTAAGGGAGAACTCTTGTGGACCCTGGGAGGAGCTTGCACAACACCTGGGGACTCCATGAATGTGTTTGAGCTCTTTTTGATTTGATATTTTGGTCTGAGAAAAATCGCTTGTTTTCTGATTTTTGGCTGTCTAACTGTGTATTTGGGTGGGTTAGCTTAGAGTCAATTTAGATTTTTATTTTTCTTAGCTTTGCCAGCAGTACGCAGTCTCTGAGTTTGACACAGTGCGTACTTGTACGCACTGCGTCTTTGTGCACAGGGCGTACTCGCGCCTGTGTCAACAGATCACCTGCGTACCCCTGTCAAATTTGAGAAAAAATCATTTCTTCTCTTTTTGCTCTTTAGATTTTGTTCTTACTTTGTTTTTATTGCCCAGATCCATTAGTTTACTGTCAGAGATCTTCACCTGAACTTGTCCCGTTAGTGTCGAGGGTTTTGGTGGAATTCATAGGGATTTTGCCTTAGGGTTTGATTTTTTAACTGGTCCTGTAGTGACTTTGGCATTAGAGGTTGTCAAACTTTGGATCTCCTTGGTTTTGTTCAGTCCTCTTAGGAGTCGGGCCTATCGTAGAAGTCACCCTTGTGAGAGACCTACCTTTGTGTCTTCTCTTTGCGAATCTCGAAAAGTTTGTTTGTTAAAGCCTTGAATTCCATTCTTGAGAAAAAAGAACAAAAAGATTTCGATTTTGTTTTTTGGTTAGTTTATGATTCTGCATGAACTGATCCTTAGTTGCATTTTGACTAAGTAAAACATCCGGGAATTATCCTTGTAGGCTTTTGTCCTCATTATTTTTTGCTTTTAGGTAAATTTACTTTTGATTTGCTTTTGAGTGAATTTGATTTGATTGTCTTAGATTTGTTAAATTTCATTTGATAAATAGTTTTTACATGCTTTATTAATATAGAAAAAACACAAAAATTCTTTTGGAAAAAGTTTGCTTTGGTAGAATTTGTAGACTTTTGGGAGAAAAAGGAAATTTCGTAGAGTAATTAGTGGTCATGAGTTTTGTGTTTTGAAAAGATAAAGAGAATTGTTTCTTTGATTGTCTTTGCTAAGAAAGTTGTTTTCTATAAAATTTGCATTTTCCAACTCTCTTAGTTAGGAGATTCATTGAAAAAGAAAAGTAGTGTAAATCATCTTAGGTGCATCTTTGTAGTGGTTGCGAGTCGAGTCACACACCACCAGTTTCATCTCCACTACCTTTTGTCTTTAAGAAAAACCATAAAATTAACGCTTAAAGTAAAATCAACTTAGTAACTTTTATTTACTAGGGCTCTGAAACACCAATTTAGATCAGGCTAGTGTCTTGGAGTAGGAGAGTAATTAACTCTCCAAGACAACAAAACCAAACAAGTAGCTTATCTTGTGACAGAATAAATCCAATTGTTTCATTTGTACTCTAGGAAAGCTCCTCTTAAAGGAGAAGCACGATCTCATGTCCGAACCAGTGAGGGGATCAATCCTCCCTCGTTGGGAACGACGCCAGACACGCACGTATTACAAACGGTAAACCTCGGATTAACCATTGTCGAGGAGCCAGGGGTCACTTGTCGGTAAACCTTGGATTATTGTCAAGGAGCCGGCAAGGGGATTGAGCTTGATACTCTGCCCTTGCATGCTGTCGGAGTGTAGACTGTTCCCCCAGGTGCATTTGTTGCGATTGGTAACCTTAGTGACCATTATTTTTAGGATTCTACCGAGGTGACGGTGGAGGGAAGATCCCACTATACCTGGAGCAGACGTCGGCTAGACTCACTTGGATTTTCTGGGGGGTTCACTTCACTCGAGACGGCTAAAGTGGAGGAACTTGTGCCTGTCTATTCATTAAGCAGGTTGCCAGGGTAACTGTTCCACCCGCCACTTCTGTACTAAATCCGGCGATGTTGGGTTTCATCTCCAACTAGCGTTTTTGGTCTGAAAGGTTACTGTTTGTGCTTGGTTTGACGCCCTAGATTCTTTAGGCGTGTGATTCAAATTTGTTTGGTTCTTTAGAGACTTTAGGTGGTTTTCTTTGAGATTTTACTTTGTTTGCGTGTGCAGTAGTTAAAAGTTTTCAACTGTGGCGGAATTACCGAGACAGTCCCGTAGACTTCGGGGCAAGTCTCCTGAGGTTGTTTCTGTGGCCGAATTGTTGAGGAAATCCTGTAGACTTCGGGGTGAACCTCCTCAAGACGTTCTGAGTCATTACGAAGGTTTAAAGGTCCTTATAACTCCTCCTATTGGCAGTAGAGTAGGTTCACCTGAAGAAGGAGAGTCTTCGTTGGTAGTCCATCAAGATTACCAAAGTCTAGAAACAGGTTATAATCCTGAAGCTGTTGCAGTTTCTGAGCTTGCTGGTAGTTTTTCATCTACTAGTGATATAGGCGAAGAACCTGAAATATCTGAACCTGTTACTCCAACTTCTAGTGTACCAGATTCACCTAGGGTAGAAAGAGTCATCACCGAAAATCTTCCTACTAGTTTGATAGCTATTGAAGAACTTTCTCCAGAGGAAGAATTAGGCGTATCTATCCTTGAAGATCAACCTACTATTGATCTAAGGGAGCGTGAATCTATCTTTTACAGTCCTCCTAGAAGTACTACTTGGTACCTTTCGTTAACCAATTATTTAGACAACTCAGGGGTAGGTTTTTCTCCACCTCGTACTCCTTTTCCACCTGGAGGTATTTATACTCCTGTAAATATGTCTGGTCAGTCGTCCGTGTTCACTCAATCTCCTGAATATTTTTTACACGGCGGTCCTTCTGTTCCTACCGGGTATCAGTCACTTTCTGGTACCTTTGCGGGGGCATCTCCTCAACCCATTGATCATGGGTTATTAGCTGGAAACAATGGTAATAAACCGTTGGGTGTAGGGGACATTTACATGATGTCAGGTTCAGTTCCCGTTTCTCAACCTCAAGGTGGTCAATTACCGCCCGGGGGGCAGCCTCAATTAACGCCTGGGGGACAACCTCAAGGTATGCAAATTGTGTCTTGGGGGAAACCTCAAGGCCAGTATGTACCCATAGTACAATACATGCCTCAAGGTCAACCCCAGCCTCAATATGTACCCCAGGGTCAACCTCAGTATCAATATTTACCTCAAGGGTATCAACCCCAAGGGTATCAACCTCAAGGGTATCAACCTCAAGGTCAAGGTCAACCCCAGTATCAGTATTTACCCCAAGGTTATCAACCTCAAGGTCAATACTCGAGTCAAGGTTATCAACCACCTCAAGGTCAATCATATGTTCAAGGTATGGGAACTGTACCTTTCAGTTATCAATCCTATCCTCAACCTGTTACGGGTCAATACCCCGGAATGATAGTGTGGGATCCATCACAAGGTCAACAGGTGTTGCAGCCAAGTATACAGTTGTTACCTCAAACTGGACAACCCGTAGTTTCTGGTTCACTCCAGCAACCGCAACCCGTCTAGTCAAATGTTCAAACTTCTGTAACTTCGGTAGTTACTCAGCCGCCAATTGCACCTAGTACTCCATCTCAAACGGCTGCTGCAACTACCGCAACATCTACCGCCCTTACTTCTGGAGTATCAACAACTCCGGTTTCTACTGTCTCTGCAACCACTCCTCAGACATCTTTACCGTTGTCCGGATCTACGATTCAAACCACGGTCCAGATGCCTGTAGGGCAGCCTGGTTTAAGTACTGTTGTAACAAGTCAACCTCAATTTACCTATCAACAGTACCAGGGACAGTACCAATTCGGTCCTGCTGTCCAACAACTGGTTTACCAGTATCAATCGTATCCTGGGTATACTTATCAACAACCTCTGCAACCCCAGTACGGTCCAGTTCATCCTGGTTTTCCAGGATATAATATCCCAAATGCGATTCCTGTTTCTAGTTATCCTGGATATCCTCGTCCTGGAACTGGTATTGTGACCCAGAGTTTTAGAGATCCTAACCGGCAATTACCGTTTATCGCAACTTTGGATTTACCCGACTTGACGCGCCTAACGAACGATCCAATTCAATATCTTTCGTAAAGGCCGCCAATGCCAAATAAGTTGCCCAGTGATATACCCAAGTTCGAAGGTAAGTCTAGAGAGTATCCGTCCAATCACGTGATGACTTACCACCTCTGGTGTGCTTCAAATTCTATCTCGGATGATTTGATCCGCTTACGTCTTTTCCAGCGTACGCTCATTGGTCTCGCGGCCAAGTGGTACATTGAGTTACCACGGGCCTCTTTTTACAATTTTAGCTAGTTAGCTACCTCGTTCCTAACTCATTTCCAGTTTCCGGCAGATACGATAATGGTACTGAGCTATTAACTTCATTAAAACAGTCGACCTCCACTTATATTTCCGATCATATTCATGAATGGAGACGTCGAAGACGTTTAGTGAAAGTTTTTATCCCGGACCAAATCCTAGCTGAATGGTTTGTAAAATCATTATTACCGAAGATTACTGAAGATGTGGCTAAGGCCGGAGTAGTTACTGAGGAGCAAGTCATTGCTCAAGCCCAGTACCTTGACTTAGTTTACACTCAGTCGGGTACGTTGCACGAGAAGATCCCAGATCTTCCTAAGTCGAATCAAATCGTCGCTGCTCCTTCGGGGTCTCATGCTGCTGATGGCATGATTGGTATGGTGAATACTAAAAGTAAGAAGAAATCCTCGAAGAATTCTTCTCCAATAATAAACTTACCAGACTCCCTGACAGGAGAGTCTTCTCCTGAAATTACCGCCGACATTCACGTTGTAGAGTCATCTACGGCTAAATCAAAAAACGGTGGTAAGAAGAAAGGCAAGAAGAAGGATAAAGCAGACAAGGCTCCAAAGGAGAAAAAAGAGAAGTCAGAATCTAACGACGAAAAGCGCAAACCTCGCTATCCTTGTTTGATTTGTGAAGAAGATCATTTCAGAAGAGATTGCCCTCATCGGGCAGAGGTTGTGAAAATCGTTAAAGGTTCCCCAACTCCTGTTGTTTTGAAAGATCCATTTCCGAAGAAGGAGAGTAAAATGATAGGTTCTTCCTCGAATGCCAGTGAAGAACCCATATTGATGATGTCTCATGTACGGATTGCGACTCGATCGCAAGATTATGGTAGTAAGAATCCTGTTGATGGCAAAGAAGCATAATCTTCTCATTCTAATCCATCAACCTCAGCTCCCGGTTCCAATCCACTACAGATCGAGAAACCGAACCCAGAATTGGTAATCAAACCACCCGCCAAGGGTATACTTCGAAAGTCTGCTTTCAATCCACATGCGAGAGCAGCTCAGAATTATAACATTGTTGAGGATTTAGCTATTTCACCCTCAGCAATGTCGGCTTTGGAAGTGCTGCAATCATGCCCAGCACAACAGAAATTACTCTTGTCGGCTATAGGAGCTGTTGATATTCAGGACCCGAACCTGATAATCTTTGATCTAGAAAATAGTACACCGCGTCTCCCTCATCAGATGGCTTTGTAGATTCCAGTGATAGTCAAAAACAGACCTATTCATCGGACTGTAATTGATGAAGGAGCTTCTACGTGTATTATGTCGATTCAGTGTTGGAGATCGCTTGGTTCTCCTTCACTGAACCAATCCCCGACGATTCTTAAGACCTTTGATGGCCGTGGGTTCCATTCGTTTGGCATTCTACAGGATTTGCCTATAGGGGTTGAAGGCAAAACCGTTAGTCTGGATGTGGAGGTGGTTGATGCCCCTCTAGACTACAACCTTGTTTTGGGTCGCAGTTGGTCTTACGCTATGATAGCGGTCGTGTCATCGGTCTTCAGAGTTATAAAGTTTCCACATAATGGTAAGATCGTGACGATAGACTAGCTGGCTTACTTTTCATCCGTCCCAGCTTCTTCAAAGAGTATACGGCATGTCGGTAAAACGACTATCCCTTACAAGGATGTTGGTGTAGGATTAGTTAAAGATTCCGGTTTACTGGGAACTTTTCCTTTTCCTTCGATCAATGCAGACCCTTCATTCGCATCCATTCATATGATTACTTCAGACACTATTATTTACGATGATCCTTGGATTGTCCCATCTGAATCTGAGATAGACTCATTCGGTAATGCAATGCCTTTGAGTCCATATGAAATTGCTTATGAGGCCGTGCAGTCTTTTTCCGACTCCAGTTCAACCCAATTTGACCAAATGAATGTGGTCCGTGAGGAATCACTTTTCACATCAACCTCAGAACGGATAACGTTTCTTGAAGTCGTGTCATCTGACGAACAACTTCGCGAAATCCTAAGTGTAGACGATCTACCATGGGAAGATCTTCATCATAGATCTTCGTTTTTACCTGAGAGTGATGACTTTGAAAATGATTTTTCATCAATTTTTACAGCTGAATATGTCAAGGACGCTCAGAATCCCACGAAACATCCTGATTCAGAGTTGAATTTGGGAAACATTTCCCAAACTATTGCCATTGACATTTCAGTCAAAACTGGAGTTATTGAAAACATTCATATAGGTGCCTCGTGTACAGATAACGAAATTCAAACATACAAGGTCCTATTTCAAGAATTCCGCGACGTGTTTGCCTGGTCCTATGAGGAAATGCCAGGAATTGATCCCTCCATTGTTTTTCATGAAATCAAGACTTACCCGGACGCTAAACCCGTTCGGCAACGTCTGCGTCAGATACACCCTAGGAAAGCGGCTGCGATTAAAGCAGAAGTCGAGAAGTTGTTGAAAGCAGGTTTCATTTATCCGATCCCGTTAACGGATTGGGTATCGAATATTGTTCCGGTCAACAAGAAACAAGGAACAATAAGAATATGTATCGACTATAGGGATATAAATCGTGCTTGTCCAAAAGAAACCTATCCCACGCCCTATATCAATCAAATAATTGATGATTTTTCCGACAGTGAAATATTTTCCTTTATGGACGGTTTTTCCGGTTACAACCAAATCAATATTCTACCTGCCGAACAACCAAAAACGGCTTTCATTTGTCCTTGGGGGACATTTGCTTACTGCAAATTACCTTTTGGACATAAGAATGACGGAGCCACTTTCCAACGGGCAATGTCTTACGCGTTTCACGACATCAAGCACATTGTGCAACCGTATCTCGATGATTTGCCTGCTCATTCTTTACATCGAGCTGATCACCTTGTCCACTTACGCGCTATTTTTATGAGGTGTCGGCATTATCGAATTCGGTTGAACCCACACAAATGTGTCTTCTGCATAGAAGTGGGACGATTGCTAGGATTTGTCGTTTCAAAAACCGGTATCCGCGTCGATCCCTCGAAGGTCGAAGCCATCATCAAATTTCCTCCTCCTTCGAGTTTGCGCCAACTCCAAATTTTGCAGGGGAAAGCAAACTTTTTACGTCGATTCATTCCTAACTACGCCGAGGTTACAAAGGGTTTCACCCGGTTGTTGAAACAAAACACTCAATTTTCTTGGGATGAGATAGCTTAGAAATCTTTTGATGCACTTAAGCACGCGTTGACCCATGCACCGTTGCTGCATCCTCCCAACTACAACCAGGACTACTTTTTGTATCTCGTCGCCTCCCACTCCACCATTGGAATGGTCTTAGTTCAGGAAGACGAATTCAGAACGGAACATGTGATATATTATCTTAGTAGGACGTTAAATCCCACTGAGCTAAAATATTCGCATGTGGAGAAATTGGCCCTGGCAGCTGTTCAGGATGTCCAGCGTTTTCGTCATTACATTCTTCTCCGTAAAACTACAGTGATTTCGGATTGCAACCCTATGATCTATATTTTGACTAAACAATTGCTAGGGGGCAAGTACTCCAAATGGATTGTTATCCTGCAGGAGTTCAATTTGGAGTTCGAGAAGTCCAAGTCTAAGAAATCCTTAGTTTTTGCGGAATTGATGTGTGACTTCCCACGTGCTGACACAGAAACTGTGGCAGAGGAACCCATTGCAGACGAATCTTTGTTTCTTATCATCGCTTTAGATCCGTGGTATGGGGATATAATCGTCTATCTCCACACCCAATCCTTTCGGCCCGAAGCTTCAAAGTCGAAACGCCAGAAAATTCGATTCCAGTCCCAACAGTACAGAATTATTGGAGACACTCTTTATCGTCGTGGGACGGACTTGGTTTTTCGTCGTTGCTTAACTCATGAAGAGGCAGAAAGGCTTCTGAATGACTGTCATTCTGGAGCATGTGGCGGTCGTATGTCTGGGTATGCCACAGCTCAGAAGGTGTTGCGTGCTGGCTATTTCTGGCCGTCTATGTTTAAGGATTGTATCATTGCGGTCCGGAAATGCCACAACTGTCAAGTGTTTGATCGCAAGATGCGCGCACCACCTGCTCCTCTCCACCCTATAATTGACGTTGGTCCTTTTGCTAAATGGGGTATCGATTTTATAACATGTAACCCTCACTCGGCCGGGGGGGCATGCGTATATCATCCTTGCGGTTGATTATTTTACTAAGTGGGCCCTGGGAGGAGCTTGGTAAAAACATGAGCCAGGACTGAATATAATAATATCTAAGTACATGAGATACAAAGCCCCTTCCCTCAAGAAATAGGTGGGAGGGAGGGTAGAACAACTGGAGAAGCTCTGCTGAATAGGGAAGGGCTCTGCAATACTGAACAGATCATCTAAAGGGGACATGCATGCTATGGACACTATGATCGTTAGGATCCGAACCCATCAAATGTGTGGAGCTGCATTTGAGGCTATAACATAGGAGGTATGCATCCAGGCATGTGGGGGGTTACCTGAAGGGCCACCCCGTCATGAAGTCTGAAAACATCTCACACACAACCGGGAATCACTGGTATAGTCTGCTACATCACTAGACCATCAAGTGTATGGATCACGAACATAAAACAATCAAGTCAAAGGGAAATAATGGGACCCTCTGCTTGATCCATGGCACTGAACAAGAATGGAAGCTGGAACCAAGATACACTGCCCTCTAGGCCATTCTTCTGGAATGAATGAGCTGATGTCGATAGAATAGGGACCACGATAGATGAGGCAATGAGGATCCTCAACTAAAGCATGAGGGAAAATAGTAATGTGACCGATGGATTGACACCAGGGATAATGGAGAAATGGGCCTGAGGGACAAACAGACGACTTCCCTTGTCAGAGCATAAAGTGCATGGTTGACCTGGAAACAACTCACTCAACTCCAAAGGGGATGGGGACAGTATGACTTGAGGCCAAAATGGGAAACATAGGATGAAAGGTATGCAAATATGGATGGAATATTTTGACATGATATGATGGGACATGAAATAGACTCGAAGAATGCAAGGGTGACTCACTATGGATGCTCTGAACAAGGGTGACTCGATGATGCTGCCACACAGATGAGGCCCGATGGGGACCATGAAAACATGATTAAATGATGGTTACTCAGGAGGAAAATCGACATATGGTATGACAAGTATTAAGAGGATGTGCACCTAAAATTACAAGTGTCTCTTTATGACGAAATTCGATTTTGAGAGACGACGAAGTGACCTTCTTGGAAATATGGTTTCCAGGTGAAGTGTCAAATCATCAAAAAAATGAGGAAGACACATTTTAGAACTCGGTGAGAGCTATCCAACGGTACTGACATTTCGTCAAACTGAGATACGATCTATTCGCAATGGGCAATAGAAAAATTAGGGATTTTTCTACGAAAGGACGTTTTCCTTCCAATTTGGATTCATTTGCTGAGTGAGTTGTGGTGAACTTGGAGAGGAGGAAAAGGCCCTAAATCTTGTGGAGATTGTAGCAAACAAACCGGCCATCGAAATCAGGATCTGCAACTTTCAACAAGGTGGCCTTACTCATCTCTTCAATTTCAATGGCTTATTTACTAATTTTTGGCACCTAGCAGCTCCCTGAGAGACCCTAACCCTTGCTCACGATTGCATCACACTTTTTGGGTCCAGAAGTGTGATCTGGCTCACAGGAAATAACTAGAAACCTGCACGCTCTCACTTTCTGGGCAAAGAACTGCCATTTGTGGCTGGAGGAAGGGTTGGTCTGCTGGCCTGTTGGGGGATGCCGGTTGATTAGTGTAGCCGGTTGTTTTCTTTTCTAAACTGACAAGACATGTGGTGTTTTGAAGAAATGGCAGAGCTAAAAACCAACTGGCGTGAATGGGATTTGGATACTCTTTGATCTGAGATCTAGGGGGATCAGGCAATTTGGGGGGCATTAGCTCTTTATGGGGTTCTCAAGTTGGTAGAGAACCCATTGATGAGGGCATGTGATCCCTTGCTATCGAGAATTGTGAGCTATTTGGATCCAGACCAGGAGGTCTTTTCCGTGTAAGGACACAAGATCAAGCTCACATTACAGGATATTTACCTTTTTACCGGACTGCCTCCCCTCGGAGTGGTGGGGGATATTCATCTGGTGTTACCTCGTGGGAGGAACATTGTTGAGTTCATGGAGCGCCATTGTTGACAAGGTGTTCGTGTCAAGGGCACGACTATCCCGCTTATGGATCTAGAGAGGCTAGAGACGCAGGTTGTTACCACAGTTGTGCTATGGGTCTTGGGCAGCCAAGTGTTCCACCACATCACTCGAGGGAAGATGATGTTAGTTGAGAGTGTTTTGGCTGGGACCTACTATGGGTGGACCTAGATTATGTTGTCGTTGATGAAATGACAGTTGAGCCTTTGTAAGAGACAAGTTAATCGTGATTGCACGTTTGGTATAGTATTGTGTGTGTTCTTCTTTGAGAAGATACCCACTATCCGTCCTCATGTACAAATCCAATATGGGGGCCCACAGGAGCCCAGGATGCACTGCTGGGGGAAGATACTACAAAGAGGAGGAGGAGGGGGAGTCATATGGGTGTTCTGACTCGAGTTTTTCCCACACTGGGACCAGATGCCCCTTTACATTGACAACTACCCTTATAATGAGATGAACTATGAGGGGCATCCTGACTTGCCACTTCCACCTAGGCGAGCATGGGGACCAGACGGTAAGTGTTAAGTTTCCATGTTTTATGGTGCATTTTATATTTATGTCACATGTATATGGTACTAAGTGTGAAATATGTTGTATGCAAACATAGCACCGGTGAAGCCAACATGATACGCGGGTCGAGTCGCAGTGCCTGGGGCTGCAGATCGGGGGACATCATCATCACAGCAGGGTCTAGAGGATATTGTGTTGCTTGTTGACTTGCATCGTAGGTTTGATGTACTTTTGACTGGGGTTTCAGAGCGTGGATGGCACGACTTAGAGGACCGAGACATAGATGAGTGTATCAGTCTTCCCTTAGAGTGGAGACGTATCGTGCAGTGTGGCGCGTGGCGATGGCAGGTCAAGCAGTACGTGATCTACGTGCAGGTGGTGTAGAACCTTTGGTGCGGGATCCATTAGGAAGTGACTAGATGTAGGGACATGTGGGTCCCTTTGATTGTGATTTTTGTAACATGCTATGGGCATGTCAGTTGTATTTAGGGCTATGGATCCAAACACTTTTATGATACATAATACGATTATGCATTTTATATGACGATGATGGTTCGCCATTTGTTTTGTTTATGGTTGTCTTCTTTGGTATACATGTGATAAATGACAATCTAGAATGTTGTTTGCAATGGTATCTACATAGTGATTTTGGGCTCTAGGAACATGAATGAAAGTAATGGTTTCAAATTCACATACCGATAGCTTCACTCATAGATATTTTCTAAATAGGACTTGGTTATCTATGAGTGAAGCCATGAGTGAAGCTATTGGTATGTGAATTTGAAACCATTACTTTCATTCATGAAGTCCTCAAGGAATCTAAACGAAGATGAAGATAAAGGATGCGATGAGCGAGAGCATCGACTAACAAGCCTATCACTACATCATATTCGGCTTGATTATTGGTGGTAGATCCAATGCACACACCGTTTGAAAGGACTAATGTATGCAAGGGGGTAAAAATGGCCTAGGCTACCGAGGCTAGATTCCAGGAGAAGTGACTTGCACCATTGGCATGACTGATATACGGTGTGAATGATGGATTCATCTGAAAGGTGCAAAAGACAACGAATGAGATGATGCGATCTCCCTAAACTACATGGAATAAATAAAGACACAAAAATCAAAGGGATGTGTTGTGAGAAACATTTCTTGAGGTAGAGCACATTAGGAGAATTAAGAAGGAAATGGCCTTCAAAATCCTCTAAAGAAATTCCCCCTTACTTAAGGGTAGGGGTAATCAGGGGTAGAAATATCTTCCATGGTGTCCTCATCAGGCTAGGAGATGGGCAGACGGGAGGAAGACTGGCTACATGATGTGGCGGTATTACTTGGTGTGTCAACTTGAGAGAGAAGGTTCACATACGCATCGTCTTGAATGGTAGACGAAGGACTGGTAGATGGAGGGTTTACTGATGTTGAGACCTAGGGTTTTGTCAAAGGAGGGTCGATAGAAATGCATGCAACAACCTCAATAAGGTTTTCCGATGAGGAACTCAAGGATGACGACAGGTAAATCATGGGGCCTGTGGTGTCTGTCATCTTGACATCGGGGGGAGGGATCACAATAGTGGGGCTAGAGTTTCCCTATTCTGGTTGATTGGTGGTACCAGAATCCATAGGTAGAGGAGTATAGGCTCTACTACGAGTGGCCTCGTATTCACGAATTGCCCCAAGGAAATCGTGAAACTCATTGAGACGAGGGAAACAATGGGAATAGTGACCATGAATATCACACAGGGCACAAGGGTGGTTTGTGCAAAGCATTTTGAGTTTCTTAGGTGGGACCAGTATGTTAACATGGACTTCCAGAATATTCAACTCAGGGAACGCTTCATGAACCAAAGGTTTAAGTTGAGGAAGTTCAGGACAATTTTTGGTAGCATGCCCAACGACTTCACACAAAGCGCATGGGGGTGTCAGCTTCGGAGCCTTAAGGGTTAGAGGATCTTGGGGAGCCTTGTCCTTCAAATCTTTCATTTTGGCTTTGTCCCCCTGGCCAGATGCTTTCACAATAGGAGTTGGTTCCTATTGAGGTTGTGATGGAACTGAAGCAGTGGCACGGGTCAGGGGACATATTGAACCGGGGTCAAAGCATGATATGGTCTTGCCTGACCAGACATAGTGTTTGCAGGGGGATCAATGTACCATATTGGGATCCCGAGAATCATGTTAGGAAGGACCAGCGAAGCCATGATAGGTACAGAAAAAATTCCCAGAGGGGGGAATAATAAAGGTATGTGGCTAGCAGGATAATGTCTCGGCGAAAAAGCTCCTTGATGGTTAAGACCTGGAGGAACAGTTTCTAGAGGGAACATAGGAGAGGCACCCACAAATGGAGGAGGTCCTCAGGGAGTGGGTCCAGAGGGTTCAACTGGAAGAGCAACAACATGATACTAAGTAGTTGGTCATTGATCAGGTGTACTGGAGTGCTTAAGCGTAGCCCGTGACGCTTGTAACGTGCAAACACTCATGGAAGTAGGTTTAGAAATGGGAGGGGGAGGACCAAGGAAGGCACCCAATAATGAGGAATCCTTATAGACTTCGGGCGAGACACTGGTGCAAGGATTTGAAGACTGGTTGTCAAACATCGACAAAATGATGGACTCGGGGGAGGTCATGAATGTCAGCTCGTAGTAAGTCAACCGATCAATTGTAACGATCTTCCATTCATGGGGGAAGCACATCTTGTTGAACACCTCATAAGCGACAACTAACATGGCATAAGTGTAACTACAACCTAATAGGATGTTGTAATCCAAAGTGGCATCAATGACTTCGATATCAACATGGACAGTCTTGCCTGCAAGGGTCACTGAACAGTTGCGGTACATGCCAAGGGGCTGGGAGAAGTGTCCATCCCAATCACGAAAGGTTATGGTGGAGGTAGACAACTCAGGTTACTTGAGTTGTTTCAAAATAGCAATGGACATCACATAGGTGGATTCACCTTCGTCAATAATGTGTCTGGAGATGATGGCATTATGGACTTTAACTGGTATCTGGAAAGCAACAGATGAAGGTAATGGGGTGTGCTCTGATGTATCAACCGAGAATACAATCAAACAATTGTTGAAAGGATGCACTGCACCCAAGGTAGTTAGTAGAGCCTTCTTTTGGGAAGGGCAGGACTGGAGGACTTCCAATGTCGACATGGCGGTAGGTGATTGTGCCAAGTTGTCTACTATATTGTATGTATGGGCAGCTCGGTTAGAAGTCACATTATGGCATAATGGTCCCTTTGGGATCTTGGGAATGGCATCAAATTTGGGTTGAGGAATTTGTAAAGGACCATTTTGGCCATAAGAGGCTCAGCAGACACTTTGGTTTTGGACTCGGCAACTAACGAAGTTGAGGGCTTGTCATATTGAAGCGACTGAGTTTGTAGGTTGATATGGGAGGGGTTAACCTCTTCAAAGTTCATCATAAGGATCTGGTAGTCACCGGGACCAAAAGGTTGGGGGAGGTGGGCTGGTTGACCTGGATGGGGTTGAGCAACAACAAATCCTTGCTGAGAGAAAGGATCTGTGAGCATGGCCAATTGAGGTGGCGCAGGAATCTGAGGCGATTGTTGACCTCGAGAAGCTGCTTGGGCTTTCCACATTTGGCGCATTTGGGGTAAAAGAGGACGCTCATGTGTATAGTGGCCATGTACACCACAACATGCACAAGGCTTGTTCGTACAAATATCCTTGTTATGCTTGGGTTGGCCGCCCTGTTGCTGGTTGTTAGTGTTAGGCTAGTTCCCCTAAGTTCTAGGCTGGTTACCTTGGTTACCCTGGTTACCCTTGTTACCTTTTCCCTTATTCTTTTTCTTCGAATTTGGGGGATTGGTAGCACTCTGCTGAGAAAACACCTTACCTTGAGGGGGTGGTGGCTACTAGGGCTTAGGATGCATGGGAGGCTGCAACACTAATTCTTGAGGGGTTGGAGCACTTGACTATGCATAAGAAGGAGCAACAGTTTGATAGACGGGTCGGGGACCTGGAAACACGTTGCTAGAAAGAGGGGCATAAATGTTGGAGGAACTAGTGCCCCCCTGCGGATAGCCATAACTCTGCTAAGCATATGGCGAAGAGTGTGAAAGGGATCCAACAATACCATCGACAGTGTGAGATGCCCCCAGTGCATCGGAACTTCCAGGATGAGGGATATCTGGAATGACAGTATAGACATAACCGAATTGAGCATAAATTAGATCATATCCCAAAGCAGACTGGAGAATGCGTTGGAAGAGCCGAAGACGAATGGAGTCATCGGTTATGGAGTTGGATGAACACCACATGTGGAAGGATCGAACATGGTTGGTAGGATACTCTCTAGCAATACCCTCAAACTTTGGGATGTCTGAGGGAAGCTTAGTTGACATACAGGGCCAACCAAAATCATGGTGTATGGGGTCGTTTACTAACTGGTTAAGATCCGGTATACTTAACCCAACCATAAAGGGGAGCATGGGGGTTGCCATAATGGTTCCTAAGACTGTTCCACCTAATGTGACCATCGGTATAGCACCGGAGCCACCACTATTTTGGGTTCCTGCACCAAATGTGGGTCTAGACATGGTTATGATATGTGGTGAAGGAGGCTCGTAATTAGATGAGGAATCAAAAGGACCAAGAGAAGAGTCAATATGGGGACTTAGAGGGCTATGAACTCGAACCCGATGAGGAGGGGTAATACGCCCAAGTGGAAACTAGGGGTGAATGCCTAATAGTCTCTGTGACACATGCCTTGGTGGCGCAATGATGGAAGGACACATAGAACACGAAAATCATGAAGGGAGATCAACAATATATCCTATGTCTCTGATGCAGTGAGATAAATTTATTATGTTAAGTCTTGGCTTGGCGGTGTAAACCAAGTACCCTTCACTTAAGGTGTGATTGTGTGTGCAAGTGTGTTAATTGATTAAGCCCATATCATGTTTGTAAAAAAGAAAAAAAAATTGCTGCAAATAAACTAAAATAAATAACATAAAATAAAAAGCAAAAGGATTAACTAAACCCCACCCAAAATGGGTTTGCAAACACTGTACTTCTTGGTGGCTAAACCAATGGAAAGCACACTGAAACTGTCAAGAGATCTAAATGTTGGTGTGATTGGGATCAAGTGACTCTAAGCTATTGGAAAGTAGTGCAGAAACAACAAAAAAACAGAGGGGAAGATCGTTGCAAAAAGATAGGGAGATGGGCGAAACATCTAGGGAAACCGATGGGACCCTAAGGGAATTACCAAACAAGTTTGAATGTCAAACTATGGATGGTAGCAACCTATCTTATCAGATCTGAAAAAAAAGGTTATAGATCTAGAAAATGTGGCTGAAAGTTCTTCAGAAACTCAGACTTCTCACTCAGCTAAACTCCTCCTAGAAAGGTGGAAGTGTACTAGAAGTCCTAGGGGAGGCTAAATTCGACTTCGACGAGTAAAATAGAATGGATCAAAGCCTAAGCAGGATGAGAAAAAGGTCAGAAACCCAGCATATAGCTCTTAGCAAAGCCCAGAAACAAATATGAGAAAAACCCTAAACCCAAAAATCGCATGTTCTGACCTGTTTTTTGATGAAATTGCACTTTTTGGGCTAAAATCTGCGTTTTGGAGCCCAAATTGCACCTTTTGGGCTGAAATCTGCATTTTGGAGCCCAGATCACACCTTTTGGGCTGAAATCTACACTTTGGAGCCCACATCACACCTTTTGGGTTGAAAACTATGATTTTTGTGCTGAGAATCTTGGTCTGCAAATTTCGGAAAAAAAAATGTCGCCTTTGCCATGACTAGTTCCTGTGACCTGCAAAAATGACCAAAAATTTTACGAAAGTCAAAAATTTATCAGATCTAGGGTTAAAACACTAGGAAACATTAAGAGAATTGAAAAAAGAAGAAACCCTAAGCTGAAAACCAAATGTCACCTAGGTTTCTGGATCTGAAGTATAAAACCGAGCGAAGTCGCCAATTTGTTGTAGTGTTTTCTTCTCAATGATGTACAAAAGGAACCCACTTAAGATTGTGGATGACAAACATCTCAATAATAGAAATGACTGCTACACATTGTAGATCTACAACTATTGATAGAAACAAAACCTTCCAAAATTTTGATCTATGCTACGATCATAGTTAAATAGTGAAATAAAGAGTAATAACCCCAAACATCCAATGGAAACCCGATATGTAAAGAATAATTTTATAATAACAATTGTGAAGAGAACAAATAAATGTTACCAGTCCCCCTCTATGGGATGGGTTCTTGGCTATCCTCAAACGTTTTCAGCTTCTGTAGAGTCTCTCTCCTCTATAATGCATAAACCCAACAAAAGTATGGTGTGCACCAATGAAAATAATCAGAGTTACAACATTGAGCGCAGCAATGAAAATAATCAAAAGTGAATAATGAATGGAAAATGCTCCTATTTATAACAAAATATTGAGTTATCCTTGAATAATGAGCAATAATAAAATATTATTGATCCCATTCTTGGAATTGCCACTTGGAATATTTTATTATATTTGTTTAGGAGGGAAAAGGTATTTAAACTTTTATTTAGAAATAATAAATAAATAAATGATTTATTTATTATCTCAAGGGATTAGTTAAGGAATAATAAACAAATAATGATTTATTTAATTATTCCTAAGGGATTTAGTGAAATTTAACAAAGAATAGTAATTAATTAATGATTAATTAGTTATTATTAGCAAAAAATAAGATAAATAATTATTTATCTGTTTATTTTTCATGATTGGGTCAAATTTAACAAGGAATAATAATACAAAAATGATTTAATTAATTATTCCTAGAAGAAAATTAAACAAATAGTGATTTATTTAATTATTCTTCATGGGTTTAACTATACATTACTTAATAAAGGTGGTTTATTAGGTAATTTCTCATAGTGAAAGCAATTTTACTATGGTAAAAATGGCTTTACATGATGTACTTCAATCCATCTAGTAAATTAGGCTAGATGATCAATTTTTTGGTGATAACAAAGTTTGTGCTTTAGTTGATGTTTCTGGTAAGATGATCAGGTGTCTATAAAAGAAGGGAGTTGGTTCTTCCTGCTAATGGGCGCTAGAAAACAATCAAAGAGATTTGGTACTTTCAGTGATTGGTGGCTCACAAACAAAATTGATGTAATAAAGTAGGAGTTCATATTTACATCAAATAACAAACAAGCTTCGGTGGTTTTTTCTCCCAAAAGGGTTTTCACCTTAAACATTTCTATCCCATGTGTGTGTTGCTCATGATGTATGCGCTTGTGTTGATTCATATGGTTGTTGTTATTATTTTTTAATGGTTGATCACATAATGGATTTCAAGTTTGAATGTGAAGATATAAATTATAATAAAGGTTAAACTAGTCTTAGTATTAATTCATCCGCCCCACCCCTCTCAGTATTAACATTGTTTTCAACAGTCATTTCCATTTCCATGTCATGTATTTGAACACTTTCTGATATCAATGTAAATAATTTTGTTTCTTTCATTCTAAGTGTATTTTAAGAGGACTGAGTCCCCTTGGGTTAGGTACAAACCCAAGCACTCCAGTCTCTCTATCTTGTACATTTTTGTTATGCATTTTCTTCTCTGCACTTAGCTTGGTTGTGTCCCTTTTTACAATATTTATTTATATGAAAAACCTTTTCCTTTATAGATTTATCAGTCATTTCTCTTGAAAAGTGTGGTTGTAGGATTTGTAATGGAAAGAAAAAAAATATAGTTTTTCTCTTGATGCAATAATTAGATCTTGGTTTAAATTCAACTCATCATTTCCTTTACAAATTAATTTTTTTCTATTAGTATTATTGGAATCCTTTAGATCTTGTTGTTTTTCTAGTTGAATAACCTTCTTGTGCATATGTGATACCCACTAGCTTATAGGGGAAAGAAAAATCATTTTCATTTGCATACCCACCATCTCCCTTATCACCCTCCTTCCATTGTCATCCATTTCTCCAAATTGTCCGTGTAGAGAGATTTCATTACATATTCACTAGAGACTATTATCTGGCATTTTTCCCTTATGCGAGATGGGATTCCAAGGAGAAATGAGCTTGGAAATGTCTCCCATACACTTATACAACCTTCTACCATCTTACCCCACCTTCATACCCTCTTTAGAACCCTTGGAATGATTTCATATGCAATCCTGTAGCAATACAGGGCATCTTGTATTATCCTATAAAAATCTTGTAGCACTTCACAAAATCCACCAGAACTTTACCATAATTGCTCCTGAAGCCTAATTTTTTCTTCTTGCCCCTCCACAACCTATTCTAGGCCTTAGAATCAAGATTGAGGAAGATCAAAGACCTCTTAGAAATATTTTTTTCATCATTGTGATTTATTTATGCAATTACGGTTAGTTTTTTTGATCATGAATTCAATAGCACATGAGTAGTTTACATTGATATTTCTTGAATTATTTTGTCGATTTTGTAATTAGAATAGGGTGTACTTTTCTTTTAATGGCCCAAAGGAACCAAGCATCCCTTCTGACACGTAACTACAAGTAAACCTCGGGGAGTCTACAACATGTCCTCCTCTCCGTAAAGTAGGCCGCAAACAGGGGGATTTGAACCCAGATCTCATGAGTTTCAATAATTTCACATATCTCGGATTACCAATTGAGTTGTATACTTTTAATACAATATTTTAGGTTTTATTTCATTGTATTTACTTCATGCAACTAGGTTAGGTTTATCTTTCCTATCATTTATTTTTCTACAATAGACTAGGGTTTCAAGCATTCATTTCCTCTCAAATAGATCATATTTTCTCTTATGCAGTAGAACAAACAATTTTTCTTTCTTTCTTGTAAAGTTAAATTCAATAATTACCTTCTTTGAGCTTGAAAATGGTCTTTTTACTTCTTAGTTTGATCCATTGCCTCAAAGAATCTTAGGTAGGACCTTGCTTACTGTGGATATAGCATTACCACCTATAAAGTTTGTATGGACTCTGCATTGATAAATTAAAGTTGGCAACCCTAGGAGTTGCAACACTCTTTTTGTAATACCAAATTAAGCTCATCGATTTTTGGCATTGTTGTCGGGGAGGTGTCAAAGTATGTTTTATTTATGCTCTGGGTTGCTTTCTCTTTTCATTTCATTTCTTAAAAAAAACAAACAAATTCTTTTGCATCATTTTTCTGTCTATATATAAATATCTTTAAAAAAAGCATGTATTCCATGCCTCATAGGGTTAAGGACAACTTACGGAAATATTTTCCTAAAACCTCCATTCCTACAAATAGTCAACCTACACTTCTTGGTAACTATGAACCTCCTATTCTAACCATCGAGGATTTGGAGAACCTTTTAGGTGAGAAACTAGATATTTTAAGGATCTTATAGGGGAGGAAGAACCTACATCACCTATCCAAGAGATGGCTAGAAACAGGCAGCCTAAGCTCTTTCATATTAGATAAACCAATGGGGAGGCTAGAATGAAGAACGTCAATCCCACTGCTCTCCCACATTTCCATGGCCTAGCCTTTGAGGACACTGATATTCATGTTTGAATTTGTTTTGGTTTGCGAAACCTATGATTTCACTTCTAATGAGTAGCAACTAAATTTGTTTCCTTCGACCCTCAATTATTCAACACTTGGGCTCAAATGCAGCAAGCCTTCAATCAAAAATAAAAATATTATAGTATATCCAGGGACACTAAAGAAGAAATATATAGCATGACTTAGGGACTATATGCGTCCTTAGAGGAATATGAAGAAAGGTTCCAACTTAGCTATAGAAGAGCTAACTTCCCCTTTGACCCTTAGTTAGTAAAGCTAGTACTACTCTGAAGGGTCAGAGATGAGTCAATGGAAACCCTCAACATGTTGTCTGGTGGAGACATTTACTAGCTTAATTATGATGACATGAAGATAGTATTCAAGAATCACTCTAAGGCTATAAGGAAAAGAGGTATATCTAGTCAAGGTTTGGTAAATTCTTCACTCTCTACCTCAACTATCAAACATGAAATATGAAGCATGTTAGAGGATTTTAAGAGAAAAATATCACATACTTTTTCCTTACAAATGGACACCATGTAGATTAAGAAGAAACAAGAGGAGGAAGAAAGGGAACTAGCTATATTTTTCCCTAGGTGAACCAAGAGGCACCCTGAAAATGAGTTCCCACTAAATGTAATAGAGGTATACTCTATTTATGAAGAAAATAATTCAACTCAAAAATTCCCATCTCTTTTAGGTCTGAAGGTTTTGTATTAAGGAGTATAAGGAAGCATGGAGCAACTTTGTTTTGTCAACCTATTGACGGTTCTAGAAATTCATCAACCAAGGGGGTCTCCCCGATGCGAAGTCCCAATTACACCTCAGACCATTTGGAATAGGAGCCCCATTTGGAGTATCAGCCTAACTACCATATATTCTTATAAATTTTCCTTGGATTTAGCTATCAGCAAGAGGGAGAAGTGAATATGTTCCTTTAAAAAAGAAACTAAATGTGTCTGGTGAATGTTCGGTTGCAAGTGTACCAAGGTTCTCCTACTATAGGGGAAAAGTAAAGTGAGCCTATAAGAGAGGTAATAGTACCACCCTTGTAGAGACACACACAAACAGGAAAGACTCGTCTAACATCAAGAGGAATAATCCACACAAATGCAATGATTGTTATAACCATTACAACACATTATCAATGTCATAAGCACTAAAATAACTAAAATAGTTCAACTACTTTAGTATAGGTGAAAGAAAACTTGAATCATAAACATTTACAAAAAAATATTACAAATATCCACAATCCATGCATGAAAACGTGTTGACTATTAGGCTTCAAGTATTAAGTAAAAGTTCCAAGATACATGAATACAATAAACATCACTAGCTCCAATAGTGGAGCATTGGAACCACTACTTGCTCCCCCAAAAGTACTAACTCTGTCTCTCTTATTCCTTAGGGGAGAAACCAAGGTGAAAAGTCCTTTTGCATGAGCTATGAGGGTGTATATATAATAAATGGGGTGATCATTCACCTCCCTTGTGACTCTTGGACTACCCTCATGACTGTTTGACTTCTCTACGACCTTTCGACTCCTATGTGACTTTTCACATTCCATATATGTCCCTTGGACTTCCACTTTACATTACATTTCTCCATTATAGAATTTACATAATCCAAAAAATGATTTGGCACATGATGACTCATGAGATGACATGACATGACACTGATGACATGGAAATGTCATGCCACTTTTTTTTTGTTTCTTTCTTTGTGTCTTCATGAGAGGTGGAAAATCATCTTCTTATTCATAAGTGATATGATTTGTTCTTTATATCTGATGATACCCAGTATTGCAATAAGACTGTTGCAATTCTCAAGGCTATCGACTTAAACTATCAACTCGAGTTTTGTACAAACTTAAGAGGTGTTGACACTATATGTGTAGCATGCAATGTGTCCTTTCATTGATCTGATGCAATGAAGTGAATGTCATAAAATCAAACCCTAAACTAATTGTAGAAATGGAAATGTTACTCTATTTTCAAGAAATGGAAATTATTCTTGCTCAAATGTAAACGTTAATCCTAATTGCAGAAATGTAAAGACTATACTACTTGAAAAAATGTAAACATTAAGCTAGCAAAATGTAAATGTTGCATTGAAAGGAAACCTAGTATATGGAATGGAAATAACAATGCTTGAAATAGAAGCCATAGCTTAAGAATAAAGAAAGAAAACTAATCTAACTTGAATGAAGGAAAGAACATGTAATCAATCACTACATTCCAAATAGTTTAGATCCATTGATAGAATTCATTAGATGTGGCAATCAAGAAAATCATCATTGTGCTATCCAATTCATAAATTTTTCCACTAACCCAAATTGCATAGGTGAATTGCAATGGAGAAGAGGCAAGGCTTAAGAGGACTTTGGTCTTACTCAATCATGGATTCAGGGCCTAGGGGTCATGATTCAAACCTAAGAGACAAAAACCAAACCTAACTATGTCTCTCTTATTCCTTAGGGGATAATGTCTCTCTTATTCCTTAGGGGAGAAGCCAAGGTCAAAATTCCTTTTGCATGAGCTATGAGGGTGTATATGTAAAAAATGGGGTGACCATTCACCTCTTGTATAACTCGTGGACTACCCTTATGACTGTTTGACTTCTCTATGAATTTTCGACTCCTATGTGACTTTTGGCACTCCATACATGTCCCTTGGACTTTCAATTTGCATTACATTTCTCCATTATAGAATTTACATAATCCACAAAATGTTGTGGCACATGATGACTCATGACATGACATTGATGACATGGAAATGTCCAACCACTTTTTTTTGTTACTTTCTTTGTGTCTTCATGAGAGGTGTAACATGGTCTTCTTCTTCATAAGAGATATTCTTTGTTTTCTATATCCACCCTCCAAAGAGATATAAATCAGTATGGAGTCTTCATGTGGTCCTGATCTTTGGTCTTTTGTTGTAATCTAATGTTCCTTCTTCTTCATTCCTAATGATCATCTTATCTCCTCAGATCCTTAGGTTTCTTCTAGCATGGTCTCCTTCTCCATCTCCTTCATCATCATCCTAGCATCACATAATAGAATACTTCCGACTGAAATCCACTCATGACAAGATGACATCAGTTCAATAAAACCTAACCTAATATGCTTCATGAAATCACTTGTTAGGGCTGGAACTGGTGACTAGTTGAGTGACTAACTTAGGGATTGCATAATTCCATAGGCCAATGTTCGAGACTAAGGCTTGAGACTGCGTAATGTGCAGTTCAAGATGGCCATGGTCAAAGGATTTCCCAGTTGAGGGACTTAAGGACTCAGGCTATAGGCTTGAGCCTTGAGACTACACAATTCATAGTTCTGGAGGCCTGGGAAGAGGGACTGCACAGTTACGGGACTCAAGGGATCAAACTGTAGGCTTGAGGCTTAAGATTGTGCATTGTGCAGTTCTGAAGGCCTAGGTTGAGTGACTGTGTAGTTGAGGAACTCAAGAGGTCAAGCTTGAGGCTTGAATTTTCCCAATGCATAGTTTAGACAAGAGAAGAGGTTGGGAGATTGCACAATTCAGGGGTTCAAGGCATCAACCTAGTTTCCCAATGCACAACTTTGGAGGGAGAGAGGACAAGTGATTGCACAATTGTACAGTTCAAGAGCTCAAGGTTGAGGCTTGATTCTTGAGACTGTGTAGTGTGCCGAGAAGTCTGGCTAGAGGCACGAATTGCACAGTTATGGAGCTCAAATATTGGGACTGAGAATTGACACTACATAGTGAACAATTCCAAGAGGATAGTTTAGGGCTTGAGGGTTAAGACGGTGCAATGCGTAGTTCTGGAAAGCTGAGTGAAGTCAAGTTTCCCGAGAATGAAATTTTTCATATAAGGCTAAGTGTGTGATCAGTGAGGCTTAAGTAAGCAGAGATGAAACTAGATCATGATTACACACTCAGAAAATTCAATGACACAACATTGATTACTAAAAAAAATAACAACATGATGTCCTCAATGTGACAATAATGCAACATACCTCTTCAAGTGTGACACAAAAGATACACTTTACAATGAAAGTGACAACACTTGTGCGAAAATGCATGAAACTTTGGGAATGAGTGTAAAACATGTCGACATGGCTAGCAGGACTCATCAACACCAAAGCTACCCTTTGAAATAAGCCAAAAATCCACTTTACATGATAAGCAACACTTCCCATGCCAAAAGATGAAATTTACTATATAAATAGAAAAGTGTGAATAGCACTCGCGATATACGAATAACGGTGAAAATAAAACATTCTAGAGCCAAGATAACATGAAAATAGCACTAATTAAGATGAAATAAAGTGAAGGAAATAGTTGAAAAGATGAAAGTGACACTTGCAAAAGTGAAGGCACACAAAAGCGAAAGTTTGGAAAACTCATCAAAACAAAAGTACAATCACAACAAAAAGTGAGAGACTATCAATGGAAGCACGCACTGACTGTCGACATGGGTTGATCATCATGCAAACACAATCTTGATGGACTATGTTTTCCTGCACAAGCTTGCATATAATAATGCACGCATGAACTTGATGCAGATTGAGCTTGTACGAGTAAGTGACTTTAACACTTGTAATCCAAGAGGGAGCTCAAAGACTTAACAAGGCATCAGTCGACCAAGTAGTGACTATGGAAGGATGGATCACAAGATCCTCAGTAGGCTCCAAAATTGAAGTGTAGGTGAAATTTTGGAGGGTATTTTTCGCAGTGAGAACACTTGGGGACACACTGGTAGAACTCCAACTTCTCCGCCTTGACAAAATATTTGTGCAGGGTCTAGTTCTTTAGGAATTATTGATTCATCGTTCAGATTACCTTGCTTCCCCACTTACCGAGTGCATAAAAATAATTCCCTTCACTCCTTCTCCGTTGAACAAAAACATAACACCAAACTTGAATAACAAATATAAAACAATGTACAAAGGAAGAGATAACAGCTTGAACAACTTGCACAAAAAATTGAAGGTGTTTCCTGTTAGCCAAAAAATGTGTCATAATCACTAGTTCTACCCAACTTGTGATCTTACTTTCTAGATGAAAATTATAAATAGACAAACCTAAAAATCGTATTGTGAATGTACCTTCATTTGTTTCATCCTTCTTAGTAAGCATAAGAAAATACATAAAAATTTGATTATCAAAAGGGTTTGCGAAGTAGGATGTGTCTAGGAAATTATAGATTGGATCATGAAATTTGAAGCAATCCTCTTGAAAACCCACAATCTTTTAGGATGAATTTTCAATTAGAAGCACAGGGTCAAGATGAGAATCTACTAAGGGAAAATGGATCTAATCATATTTGGTAAGCATGCCAAGATAGTGAAGGCCTAACATAACCATCAGCAGAGGTTGAAGTGCCTCATTTGCTTGACAAATATATGAATAGTGAGGAAAACCATAAAGATTATTTGATGCAAAACAACTGCCATCAGATATATTGGAGGGAAAATGATAAAACCAATGACAGTTAATATTATGATCATATGGACCGTTTTTGGCAGTAGATTCTCGGATAGAAGATAACAAAAATAGATCAGTTTGAACGTATTTGCGAATGCCTTGAATAGATGAATCTTGTTCCTTGCATGATAAATATAACAAACAATTTCCTTGTAACTGGAAACACACTGCACTAGCATTGTAACGATTGAAAGAAGTGAAAGGGAATGCTAGTATAGCAAACACATGAAACTAGTGAGGGTAAAATGAGTGAAGAAGAATTTGATTCATCAAATATCCCATGCATTCACAAGTGCTCAAGAGGATTTCAGGTGCAATGAAGAAAAATATTAGAAATATAATATTCACAAGAAAAAATAGGAGTTGACTATTCTGAAATACATTTGATAGATACGATTCCTTCAGCCAAAGATAGGCTTTGAAATAATAGACTTCATAGTCCAAATCCGAGTTAAGGGCAAGAGCTTTGCATGGAGATGAATCAACTGAAATAAAATCTTGAATCCGATCAAAAATTGAATCTTGAAAGTTTAAAAGATTATATCCACAATGCAAAAATATTTCAAGAAGGGATTTACATCGAGTGAAACCATGTAGAGAGAAGGATTTTATGACGAAAACGACATTTAACTTAGTGTTGGGTGTGGAGATTGATTATCTTCTTGATTCATAGATCTCAACCACATTGGATCCCAATTCTTGAATAGGGCGCCAACGCCACCCATATGATATCCGCCAAGGGGGTCTAGGGGGGGCAACAACTACTTTTAAAGAGCCCCCCCCCCCCCTGGGTGGGGGTTCAGGGACAGTGTCCCGAAGCTAAAAATAGATGAAAATTTCCCTTGTAAAATATTGTAATTTCATAGTCAATCTGGGTTGTTCATTAGGAAAATGATTTCACGGTAGAAGTTATGTTAATTTAGGGGTTTTTTCCTTAGAAGAAAACCCTCAGTTTATATGAGGGAATTGTATTATGTTTGTGTATGATTATATTGAGAGAGAGAGAGAGAGAGAGAGGAGGTTGTGTGAGAGTGAAGAGGAAATTACAGTGGATCTGTTATAGGTTGTATCTCTTCATTTTTTTGGATAATATAAAAGAAAGGAATAACTATTTCTCTGTGGGCATAACACAAATTGGGTGAACCAAGTATATTTGTGTCCCTCTTATTTTATGTGTTTATGTATTTGTGTTTCTGCAATATTTTATGTGTTCCATTGCTCTGTAATATATAATTTTCTAAAAACTGGTGTTAGAGCCGAAGGTTTATTTGGTTGATAAACTCGAAGGACAGAAGGGTTCTTGGTTCAAGTGGGAGCAGTGGTGGAAGATGGTAGGTTTAGGGTCAAGAAATTTAACAACCAAAACTACCAACTATGGAAGATGCAGATAGAATATTATTTGTCTCAAAAAGATATGTACCTACCATTGAAAAGAATCTGACAAGTATGCCGAATGTAGAATGGGAGATTCTTGACAGAAAATCACTAGGAACAATATGGTTATGTCTGGCAGTGTCGGTGGCATTCAAAATTTCAAAGGAAATGAAAACGAAAGGTTTAATGACAGAATTTTCCAAACTATATGAAAAAACCTTGACCTAAAATAAGGTATTTCTTATGAAATGTCTATTTAATATGAAGATTTCAGAAGGAGGATTTGTTGTTAATCATTTAAATGAATTTAACATGATTACGAGTCAGTTAAGTTCTATAGGGGTAAATTTTGATGATGAAGATAGGGATCTATTATTTCTCTATTCATTTCCAGAAAGATGGAATGGATTAGTTATGGTTATTAGTAACTCTATCTCTGTATCTAGTACTTGAAATTTTGATGATGTTGTTGGTGCCAACCTTAGCGAGGAAATGTGATGGAAAATCACTGGTGAGACATCAGGAAATTCTTTGAATACAGATACTAGGGGAAGAAAAATGGAAAGAGGAAGGAGCCCGGGAAATCACAGTAAGTTAAGAAAAGGAAGATCCAAATAGATAGTGTGTTGGAAATGTGGGAAGAAAGGACACCTAAAGAAAGGCTGTAAATCTCGGAAAGGAAAAGAAGGAGATGGACAAATAGAGAACAATCATGAAGCAAATGTGACAGGTGATGTGTTGAAAGATGCTTTGATTCTTTCATTAAAAAGTATTATTGTTGCCTGGGTGGTTGATTCAAGGGCTTCATTCCATGCTACACCTCATAGGAAACATTTTCATGACTATGTTCAAGGAGATTTTGGACATGCTCTTTTGGTTGATGATAAAGCCTGTAAAATCATTGGAATGGGTAATTTTTTTATAAAGAAACAAAATGGAAACCAATGTATATTGAAGGAGGTAAGGCATGTTACATATGTGAAGAAAAATGTAATTTCAGTAGGGAACTTAGGTGTTGAAGGTTGTGTAACTACATTTATACAAAAAAATTAGAAGGTTCCTAAAGGAGCACTCATAATAGAAAATGGAGAAAAGGTTGGTATGTTGTATTTATGCAATGGTACTTATAATTTTGTTAATGATTTAACCTCCACAGGAGAAGATATGACATTGTGGAATCATAGGCTCAGTAACATGAGTGAGAAAGGGATGCATATTCTTCACTCAATAAATTTGTTACTAGGTTTGAAACATGTTGATTTGGATTTCTGTGAAAATTGTGTTTATGGAAAATAGAAGAGAGTCAGATTTATCAAAGTTGGGAAGGAAAAGAAGAGAGAAAAATTAGATCTTGTGCATACAGATGTATGGGGACTAGCTCAGGTATTATCTCTTGGTGGATCCCGCTATTATGTTACTTTTATTGATGATGCAATTAGAAAAGCCTGGATTTATTATATTTAGAATAAATCTAATGTATTTGATACTTTGAAGAAATGGAAAGCTTTTGTTGAGAATGCGATAAGAAAGAAGTTGAAGTGTCTCAGATCATATAATGGCGATGAGTATTGCAACAAAAAGTTTGATAACTACTATTCAGAATATGTAATTCGTAGAGAGAAGACAATTTCAAGAACACCACAGGAAAGTGGTTTTCAAAAAGGATGAACAAGACAATCATGGAGCGCACAAGGTGCATGAGATTACATGCAGGATTTCCCTTAGTATTTGGGAAAATGTTATAGATAGTATTGTTTATCAAATAAATATAGGGCCTTCAATTTCTTTGCATGGTGGTATTCCAGAGGAGGCATGGATAGGTAAAAAGGTAAACTAATAATTTTTAAATACTTTCGGTTGTGAAGCCTTTGTCCACATTAATAAAGAAAATAGAACAAAGCTTGAGGAAAAATCAAAGAAATGTACCTTTGTTGGATATGGTGTAAATGATTTTGGTTATCGCTTATATGGTTATGAAAATAACAAAATCATTAGGAGTAGAGATGGAATATTCAATGAAATGGTCTTGTATAAGGATCAGATGCAGGAAAATAAACAAGAAAAGAAAAAAAATATATATGTAGTGCTTGATGAGATCACATCAAAAGTAAAGGTGTCTAAAAATCATAATGATCAGCAGCCACAACAACAACATGCACCTCAAACACCGGAAAGTGGTGTTAGAAGATCTATCAAGATAAGTAGACCCCCTGAATGATACTATCCTTCATTATATTATGTATTCTGGATTTGAGACCTCTGTGGTGCAATATTTTTGAATTAGTCACCGGAGATTCCACAGTAAGAACATTTTTCTACCAATGTTTCAAATCCCAACCGGGATCCATCATCACGACAACTTGAAGCTTGATAGAAGAAGAGCAGCTTATTAGGGTATAAATAGAGATGAGGAAAGAAGAGGGGAAGGTCGGCTCTCAATTTGTTTGAGAGGTCGGCCGCCTCTTGATTTAATGGAATCATTTAATAATTTTCATTAATTATTTAATTTAATTAATTTAATTTTTTTTTTATATATAGAATAGATGGTTTAATTGACTGAAATAATAATTATAATAATGATTATAATTATAATAATTATATTATAAGTAATTAATTAATTTCCAATTAATTAAAAATAATAATTATTAATAATTAATTCGTATTAATAATAATAATTAATTTATAATTAATAATAATTAAAAATTAATTTTTATATTAATATAATTTATTATTATTATTATATTATTTATTATATTAATTAATTACTATTATAGTAAATATTAATCAATATAATAAGTTATTACATTTATAATAATAATTAAAACAACTATAACCTTTTAATTATCATTAATTTGATTTTCAAGCATTACTAATTATTTTATTAATTACTATATTAATTATTTATTATATTAATAATTAATTATTATAATAATTAATATAACTAATTATTATAATAATAATTATAATAATTATTATTTCAGTCAATTAAACCATCTATTCCTAAAAAAAAAAAAAAAAATTAAATTAAATAATTAATGAAAATTATTAAATGATTCCATTAAATCAAGAGGCAGCCGACCTCTCAAACAAATTGAGAGCCGACCTTCCCCTCTTCTTTCCTCATCTCTATTTATACCCTAATAAGCTGCTCTTCTTCTATCAAGCTTCAAGTTGTCCTAATGATGGACCCCGGTTGGGATTTGAAACGTTGGCAGAAAAATGTTCTTACTGTGGAATCTCCGGTGACTAATTCAAATATATTATGTATTGTTGATTGATTCTGGTGAACTAGAAATATATGGAGAAGAAATGCATATAGAAACTAGGAAAAAGTGGGAGCAAGCCATGGAAGAAGAGATATACTCCTTGATGCATAACCAGACTTGGGATTTAGTCAAGTCACCTGCAGGTAAAATAGAATTGCAGAATAAATAGGTTTATAGGTTGAAGGAAGAAGATGGAGGAAAACAAAGGTATAAGGCTAGACTTGTGGTGAAGGGGTTTGCACAAAAGAAAGGTATAGAATTTGATGAAATTTCTTCCCTTGTTGTTAAAATAACTTCAATAGGGACTATTTTAAGTCTAATAGCATCAAAAGATTTGCATCTTGAGCAGTTAGATTTGAAGACAACCTCTCTCCACGGGAATTTGGAGGATGAAATATATATGCAGCAACCACACGGGTATGAGGTCAAAGGGAAGGAGAAATTAGTGTGCAAGTTGAAGAAGAGCTTGTATGGCCTAAAATAGGCTCCACGGCAATGGTATCTAAAATTTGACAAGTTTATGTCTGAACAGGGTTATACTATATGCCATTCTCATCATTGTGCTTATCTTAAGAAACAAAATGATGGCATCTATATTATATCGCTATTGTATGTAGATGACATGCTTGTTACAGGGTCTAACATGAAGGAAATAAATGTGCTTCAAGGAAAATTGGAAAATTCATTTGCAATGAAGGGTTTGGGTGTTGCAAAACAAATACTTGGTATGAGAATAACTAGAGACAGGAAAAATCACAAATTAACATTGTCTCAGAGTGAGTACATAGAAAAGGTCTTGGAAATATTTACTATGCAGAATTTCAAACCAGTTAGTACACCTTGGCTATCCATTTCAAACTAAGGAGATGTGTCCCAAGACCCAAGAAGAGATGGATTATTTGTGTAAATTTGCATATGCATCAATAGTTGGAAGCTTGATGTATACAATGGTTTGCACAAGGCCTAATATTGCACATGCAATGGGAGTTGTAAGTAAGTATATGAACAATCTAGGAAAATAGCATTGGATGACAATGAAGTGGATTCTCAAATATTTGAGAGGTACCACAAATCAAGCATTATGCTTTGGTGGTTCAAACATTTGTCTACAGGGATATGTTGATGTAGATATGGTAGGTGGTAGAGATAACAGGAGGAGCACCACAGGGTATGTGGTTAATGTAGGTAGAACACCTGTCATTTGGGTTTCAAAATTGCAAAACATGGTTTCACTTTAAACAACAAAAGCATAGTATGTTGTTGCTACAGAGGCTAGTAATTTGTAAAGAAATGATTTGGTAAGGTTTATGGTTGCGTTGGGCAAGAATTAAGAGATGGGTAGGTTATACAATGACAACCAGAGATTCATTCATCTTGCAAAGAACTCCACATTTCATTCCAAGACTAAACATATACATCTCAAGTACCATTTCATACAGTCAGTGTTGGAAGATGGACAATTGAAGCTCGAAAAGATACACACTAGCCAAAATCCTGGAAACATGATAATACAAGTTGTAACCATGGTGAAATTGATATCCTTCTCAATTTCAATTGGTCTTCAAGTATGATGATGAAGATGAGAAACAACCAAGTCCAAAGTGGAAGCATTTTCTAGCAAATGAAGCAGCAGTGGAGTTGCCATAATTAGTCATCAAGTGGGAGATTTTTGGGTGTGGAGCCTGATTATCTTCTTCATTCATAGGTCTCAGCAAAGTTGTACCCTAGTTCCTAAATGGGATGGAAACGTTTCCCATATGATAGCCTCCAGGGGGGTTCGGGGCGGGGGGGTGTGGGGGCGACGACTAGTTCTAAAGAGACCCCCTGGTGGAGGTTCGAGAGCAGTGCCCTCGAAGCTAAAAATAGATTAAAAATTTTTCTTGTAAAATTATTTTAATTTCCTACTCTATTTGGGTTGTTCATTAGTCTAATGATCTTATGGTAGAATTTATGTTAATTTAGGGTTTTTTTTCCCTAGAAGGCAACCCTTGGTTTATATGAGTGAATCGTATTACAATTGTGTATGATTATTCTAAGAGAGAGAGAGAGAGGAGGTTGTGTGAGAGCGAAGAGGAAATTACAATGGATTTGTTGTAGGTTGTATCTCTTCATTTCGTTGTATAATATAAAGTGAAGGATTGGTTGCTTCTCCGTGGACGTAGCCCAAATTGGGTGAACCATGTATATCTATGTCTCTCTTGTTTTATGTGTTTCTGTATTTGTGTTTCTGCAATATTTATGTGTTCCATTCCTTTGTAATATAAAATTTTCTAACACTTAGTTTAGGTATCTTACCAAAGTCACGAGATCCTGATATAACCATCAACAGAAATTGAAGTGCCTCAATTTCCTAACAAGTCCTGGAACTTTCAAAGATTTTGAAATCGTATTTTGAAGATTGAATGAGATGATGCATGGTGTGAGGATAGTTTCTTTCACTGATTTCAATGATACCACTACTAATCGGATGGAATCCATTTTTGTTATTTATTTGATTAGATTTTACAAATTCAACAACCAAATTACTCAAGTCGAAAGATTCTTCTAATCACAAATCTAGAGATGTATGAATCAGAGATATTTCATGAGCAAGTGCATTTGAAGAGTTTTCTTCATGCAAAACAAGGGATGAGATGGGATGGAAAGGATGCTCGATGATGTGATTGTTCTCTCTTTCATCATGGACAACCTCATTACATTGTGTTAATTGAAAAGTGAAGTCATCCGATGAAGAAATTGAAGATCATGGAGCATCTTCATTGCATGTAGTGTTGGGTGTGGAGCTTGATTATCTTCTTTATTTAGAGGTATCACCACATTGGACCCCAGTTCGTAATATGGCGATAACGCTACCCGTAAAATGTATGCCGCCAGGGGGGGCATTGCTAAAAATAGATGTAAAATTGTCTTGTAAAATGTTGTAATTTCGTAGTCAATCTAGGTCGTTCATTAGGCAGAGATCTGACGGTAGAAGTTATGTTTAATTTATGGTTTTTTACCCTATAAGGAAACCCCTCGCTATATATGAGGGAATTGTATTGCGTCTATGTAGATCTGTATTCTGAGTGAGAAAGAGAGAGGAGATTGTGTGAGAGTGAAGAGGCAATTATAGTGGATCTGTTGTAGGTTGTATCTCTTTAGTTTGCTGGATAATATAAAAGGAAGGACTGGCTATTTCTCCGTGGATGTAGCCCAAATTGGGTGAACCACATATATTTGTGTCTCTCTTGTTTTATGTGTTTATATTTATGTAATATTTTATGTGTTCCATTTCTTTGTAATATATAATTTTCTAACATGTAGATATATCGTAAACAGGAGAGCAAAGGGATAGTGAGATGAAGAGGAAGTTTCAATAAAAACATTTTCTTTGGATGGATCAAATTCTAGATCTAATTCTATGAAATCAACATCTTCTGGAGGAACTGAAAGATCAGTTGGTGCACTTGGGAATTCATCATCACATACATTGACAGAGCCATCATCATCAGAATGATTGTTTCCAAAGACTATGAATCTAAAAATACTAATTTCATTTGATTCACTACCGAAATTATAGGAATGAAAATCATCCAAAAATGTAAGAGCATCATCTTGACATGGAGGAATTTGAAAAAAAGAAGAAAGATTGAAAGAATCTTGACCTTCCTGATTCTTTACCCATGAAATGTCTCTACCTTGCACCTATTTACTTCTTGGATTTGGAAGAGATTGATTAGGCAGATTGAGGGACACGGGGCCATGAGAAAGAGATGGTAGAGGATGACAAGTATCCCAATCATATTCAAGATTTAAATTTTGAGTAATAACATCATCTTGAGGAATGGAGAAATCAGTCTTCACCATAGGCTTCATGAACCATTCCGGGATTTCCTCCATGGGATCTGAATCGTGAAAAGTGGACGCATGATGAGAAGATGGATTAGGAATTTGACTTGCATATTTCCCAACTTTATTACCATCACAAGCAGGCACCCACATTGGAACTAAAAAAGGAGGAGGACAAGGAACAAAAGGGATAATAGGTTCCTCCTCTGAAATTAGGGGTGTTCAAGATTTACAAGAGTTGGGGAATCAAAAACATTAAGTGGTTTGGATTCACTGTGCAAAGAGATATGAACCAAAAACTCAAACTTTTGCATGAAGAAATCCTAATCCATGTCTTCTTCAAGAAACTCATAACATAAGTGAAGTTATATATTAGAAACATGATCAATTGTTTCATTGGTTTACATTCTAAGTCGATTTATTATTTGATAAACATCTTGGTAATCATACCTATCAAAGACTTGATGAAGCTCCTTCAGGAAATGATGAAAAGAATGGATGGAAGTAGATGGTAAGATATGACACCATCAATTAGCACGAGCTTCAAGGGTGAGGAAGAAAGCGACACATGAAAAATCTTCATCATAAATTTCATAATATTCACAAAATTTAAGAAAATCATATATGTGCTCAGTTATGCATGTTTCATCCTCACCATCAAAATTTAATTAAGACATGTGATAAAGAGGCTCATCGGGGATTAAACGTTTACTATGGGATAGGTTAGAAAAACACCCCGGGAGTATGATTTTAGGATGAGCCATTTAAGATAAGAGATTCAAAACAGACTCAACTGGAACAACTTGTCATCTGGACCTCCTTCTAGTGACATTTTGTTGACGGTGTTGGAAATTCATCAACCAAGGGGGTCTCCCTAATGTGAAGTCCCAATCAGACTTCATAATATTTGGAATAGGAGCCCCAACCGAAGTATCAACCCCACTACCATATATTCTTACATATTTTCCTTTGCTTTAGCTATCAAAAATAGGGAGAAGTGCATATGTGCCTTTGAAAAAGCAAGTGAGTGTGCCTGGTGAATGTTTAGTTGCAGGTGTACCAAGGTTCTCCTACTACAGGGGGAAAGAAAAGTGAGCCTCTAAGAGAGAGGTAATAGTACCATCCTAGTAGAGACAAACACAAATAGGAAAGTATCATCTAACATAAAGCAAAATAGCCCACACAGATGCGATGATTGTTATAACCATTACAACACATTCTCAAAGTGATAAGCACTAAAATAACTGAAATAATTAAACTAATTTATTACAGGTGAAAGAAAACATGAATTATAAACATTTACAAAACATTATTACAAATATCCATAATCCATGCATGAAAGTGTATTGGCTATTAGGCTTCAAGTATTAAGTAAAATTTCCAATTTACATGAATATAACGAACATCACTAGCTCTAATAGTGGAGTATTGGAGCCACTTCTTGCTCCCCTAAAAGCCCTAGGGGATAAGCCAAGGTGAAAATTAATTTTTCATGACCTATGAGGATGTATATATAACAAATGGGGTGACCATTCACCTCCCTTGTGACTTTTGGACTACCCTCATGACTGTTTGACTTCTCTATAACCTTTCGACTCCTATGTGACTTTTCACATTCCATACATGTCCCTTAGACTTCGAATTTAAATTATATTTCTCCATTATAGAATTTACGTAATCCACTAAATGATGTGTCAAATGATGACTCATGACATGACACTGATGACATGGCAATGTCAAGCCACTTTTTCTTGTTGCTTTCTTTATGTCTTCATGAGAAGTGGAACATGGTCTTCTTCTTCATAAGAGATATGTTTTGTTATTTATATCTGATGAGCTCTAATATTACAAAAAGGGTGTTGAAAATCTCAAGGCTATTGACTTAAATTATCAATCCGGGGATCATACAAACTTAATAGGCATCAACATTATATGTGCAACATGCAATGTGTCCTTCTTTCATTGATCTGATGCAATGAAGTGAATGTCGTAAAATAAAAGTCTAAACTAATTGTAGAAATGGAAATACTACTCTATTTGCAAGAAATTAAAATGATTCTTCCACAAATGTGAATGCTAATCCTAAATGCATAAATCTAAAGGCTATACTACTTGTAAAAATGTAAAGATTAAGCTAGAAAAATGTAAATGCTGCATTGAAAGGAAACCTAGTATATGGAATGGAAATAAAAATGATTGAAATAGAAGCCATATCTTAAACAAATAAAGAAAATTAAACTAACTTTCATGAAGGAAAGACCATGTAATCAATCATTGCATTCCAAACAGTTTAGATCCATTAACAGAGTTCATTAGATGCGGTAATGAAGAAAATCACTATTGTGTTATCTAATCCATAAATTTGTCCACTAACCCATTTTGAAGAGATGAATTGAAATCGAGAAGAGGCAAGGATTAAGAGAAATTTGGTCTTACTCAATCATGGATTCAAGACCGAGGGGTAATGATTCAAGCCTAAGAGACAAACACCAAGCTTTTGGAGCAAATCTAGTCAAGTTTAGGGAGTGCTACAGGATTGCTACAAGGTTGGTACTCCTTGCGATAAGTTGTTGAATGCCCAAGAAAATCAAATGAAAATGAGATGGGTTTTTTATCTTTTATTTATTTATTTTATTTTTTATTTTTTTTAATCAGGATATCCTAGGACACCATTAAAAGTGGCATCACTCAAAAATACCCCTATTAACATGTGCTAAAAAAATAGAAGAAAAATACTACTCTAAAAACTAGAAATTCAAGAATTATTGAGCTAGTTAACCTACCAAATGCCTAACCTAATAAAGTGGAAATGTTATGGGGTGAATTTTGGTATTATATTTAATTATTTTATGACTCAATAAAAGTGTAATCAACTTAATTTAATCTCATTAACACGTTATAAAAAATCGCATAAAATTACTACTATTTTGCTACAAGAAACTTCCAGAAATTCTAGATTTGTGAACTAGCAAACCAATCAATGTAGCTCAATGATGAATATGAATTTTTAAAATTGTTCTAAGGATAAATAATGTTTTTTAATTTGTAAATAACCTACAAAAAAACTCACTTCAACAATTTAACCAATATGACCTACAACAAAAGAAGCATGAATAATAAATGCAGAAATAAGAGATGGAAGTGAAAGTTTTCAAAGTAGATAAAGAAATTGTACAATGTTGGAAATAATACTGAGAGGGGGGTTTGAATCAGTATTATCATATTAATAAATTTATTTCCCAAACAGATTTGTATACACTACTTCAGCTAAGTTAACAAGCATGTACACGTGACTGTACTTAAAGCAACTAGCGTATATCCAGAGAACTTTTGATTTACCCAATTTATCCTGCATTGAATTTTAACTAGTCTATCATAGATTTATTAGACAGTGTAGTAATAGCATAATAAAGCATCACACATAAGCAACACACATGAACACTAAGATATAAGGTTGAAACCCAATGTGGGTGAAAACCACCTGCTGTTGTCGTCTCTGTCTTCTTTTAATAATAATAAGAAAATATGTTTACAGCATTGTACTGGTGCAGACTCATACCAGTAAGCAGGCTTCTACCTGCATAAGATTGCTACCTTCTCTCATTCTCCAACTACTGGAAGGGAGCTACAACCCCCTAGCTTTTGTACTAGCCAATATGTTTACTATTATGCAGGTGCCAGCCTACAGAAAACTCCACTCTTCTACCAGGGACCATGTTTCATGAATTTTCAGATTGGATACTCCTGGAACACAACACCACAATCTGAAGGCCACATTTCATTCAATTTTCATATTGGACCCATCAACAAAACTCTGTAACAGGTCATTCCTCCTATCTAAAAACTATCCTCACCTGTATGGATTCATTATTTAACAACATCAAATCCTACCATGGAAGGGATATGATAGACATCGCATCAGAATTCGAGAAATTAAGATTACTATTGACGCATCCCCTGATGATGGACTCACTTGGTAGTCTGAAACGTTGGGTTCACTAAAACTCTATAACAGGTCATTCCTCCTATCTAAAAACTATCGTCACCTGTATGGATTCATTATTTAACAACATCAAATCCTACCATGGAAGGGATATGATGGACAACGCATCAGAATTTAAGAAATTAAGATTACTATTAACGCATCCCCTGACGATGGACTCACTTGGTAGTCCAAAACGTTGGGTTCACTAAAACTCTATAATAGGTCATTCCTCCTATCTAAAAACTATCCTCACCTGTATGAATTCATTATTTAACAACATCAAATCCTACCATGGAAGGGATATGATGGAAAACACATCAGAATTCGAGAAATTAAGATTACTATTGACGCATCCCCTAATGATGGACTCACTTGGTAGTTTGAAATGTTGGGTTCACTAAAACTCTATAACAGGTCATTCCTCCTATCTAAAAACTATCCTCACTTGTATGGATTCATTATTTAACAACATCAAATCCTACCATGGAAGGGATATGATGGACAACGCATCAAAGTTTGAGAAATTAAGATTACTATTGACGCATCCCTTGATGATGGACTCACTTGGTAGTCCGAAACGTTGGGTTCACTAAAACTCTATAACAGGCCATTCCTCCTATCTAAAAACTATCCTCACCTGTATGGATTCATTATTTAACAACATCAAATCCTACCATGGAAGTGATATGATGGACAACACATCGGAATTCGAGAAATTAAGATTACTGTTGACGCATCCCCTGATGATGGACTCACTTGGTAGTCCGAAACGTTGGGTTCACTAAAACTCTATAACAGGTCATTCCTCCTATCTAAAAAATATCCTCACCTGTATGGATTCATTATTTAACAACATCAAATCCTACGATGGAAGGGATATGATGGACAACGCATCAGAATTCAAGAAATTAAGATTACTATTGATTCATCCCCTGATGATGGACTCACTTGGTAGTCCGAAACGTTGGGTTCACTAAAACCCTTTAATAGGTCATTCCTCCTATCTAAAACTATCCTCACCTACATGGATTCATTATTTAACAACATAAAATCCTACCATGGAAGGGATATGATGGACAGTGCATCATAATTCGAGAAATTAAGATTACTATTGACGCATCCCCTAATGATGGACTCACTTGGTAGTTTGAAATGTTGGGTTCACTAAAACTCTATAACAGGTCATTCCTCCTATCTAAAAACATCATAACTGCCATACAATCACCAAGTACATCTACATCAACCAATCACTGAACCTAAATCTGATTATTCAGAACACTATCACCAGAACACAGTAACAAGAATCCAAACCAGAACCCAGAACTCTGCAACAGCAAACAGAAACAACTGAAACATACTTTATAAGGTATACGCTACTTCCATGTGTCGAACCTGCGTGTATATGCGCTTTTCTCAAAGCCAACCAACGTATACATCTGCAAATATTAGTTCATAATTCTATAGCTATTACAGACTTCAGTTATACCTAGATCATAATATTTACAGAATAACACATGTGTCAGTATTCAGATCTAGACTATACATGATCAAACCACACAATGATAATTCATTTCAAGCCTTAAGATCCTGAACCATCATTAGATCTTATCCTTCATCAACCGCTAAGGTTCATCCATGGTTCAGATCAAGCACAACACCATAAGCCAATAACCTATATACTAGATCTCACACTTCATCAAATATTCAATACTTGCACACCTTGGCCTAATGATCTTCTCCTCCTTATATAGTTTTAGGCCTTTCTCAATACCATGGATCAAAACTACTTAGGACCAATACCTTGGACCAAATACCTAGGATCAATACCTCAGACCAAATACCTTGGAACAATACCATGGATCAAAATACCTTGGACCAAATACCATGAACCAAAAGCTTAGTTTTCCAACATATACGCACTTTTCCTTCTGTGGAAGTGCGTGTGTACGTATACGCGAGTTGTATACATTGAACCTGTGTGTATACACAACTTGGTCAAGGTGAACCTACGTATACCTCTCTTTCTTCATTCTGTGTAGACTGATCTGTAATTCTTAGTTGTTAACCTCTTGTATTGTGATATTTCATTTGAGTGAGTTTCCATCAAGGACAACACATGTATAATAATGCCAACAATCCCCCCCTTTGGACTTGATGGCAACAACAACACCAAGTCACCCTCCCCCTTTGACAACTAGGGCAAAGGGTCATGCTCCCCCTGAGTATATGTTGAATTCTCTGATATGCTGAAATGCACTGATTGAGTTCCCATGATTGAGTCCATGCTACTCCTGAGCACAAGAAAAGTTTGCAAAAATATTTTCTAAAAGAATAACATGACTCTATACATACATCACCAATGACCTTCCTATCACCAATGACTCATACATACATCCATCTCCCAACCAAGTGGGGATATACCAAATTTGACTCATCCATCCAACCAAGTGGGGATATACCAAATTTGACTCATCCATCCAACCAAGTGGGGATATACCAATTGTTTGTACATGATAACAACAAGAAATATTACATCATCCATCCCATGTAAAGAGTGGATATAAATTACATCATTTGTCTAAGAGGACCCATTCAAATGTATGAGAAGACATATCACACCCTAGACTTTTACATGACTGAAGCAACAAATGATATCAATATCTGAAGCCATAGCTAGACTCAGCAACCATAATGCTAGTAATGTTGAATGTACGTGAAGGCTAATGCTCCCCCTGAACCTGTGATACCAATGATCAAGGCATCTTTATCAGTCAGATAAAATTAATGAGTAGAGCATATAGGCATTAATTATCAATACCAGTAAGAACACCCATATCAGATCCTGCCGCATTATTTTCTTGTCTGAAACACATATACACTCTTTGACCCATAGCAACCCATGTGTGTACATGACTCTACTTTATGAAACATGCGTATAATAGCCTTTTTATGAAAAATTGTATTTAACAACAAGATGATGCAGCAACTACTCCCAGCTTTTGTCTAAGATATTCAAATGTCTCTCTGGGCAGTGGTTTAGTGAATATATCAGCAACCTGCTCTTTGGAGGTAACATACTCCAATTTGACCCTTTGTTCAAGCACTTGTTCATGTAGAAAATGGTATTTGATGGGTATGTGCTTGGTCTTGGAGTGCATGACCGGGTTCTTTGAAAAACTAATGGAACTTGTATTATCACATAAAATGGAGATGGGTGGAGTACATGTGATCTAAATGTCTTACAAGGTTTGCATCATCCAAAGTAGTTGTGTGCAACAAGATGCAGTAGCCACATATTCTGCTTCAGCTGTAGATAGCGCAATTGAACTTTGTTTCTTGCTGAACCAAGACACTAACCTGGAATCCATATAGAATGCACCACCACTAGTGCTTTTTTTGTCATCAACACTTCCTACCCAATCTGCATCTGTATATGGATGAAGAGTAATATCTATTTCTCTAGGATACCATAAACCAAAGTTCTGTGTTCCTTGAAGATATTTGAAAATCATTTTAACCGCCTGAAGGTGTGATTCCTTTGGATTTGCTTGGAATCTTCCAACTATTCCTACTGCATGCTGATGAGCCCCAAAAATGTACAATTATTTGGGCTCATTTAACCTCCTAATTTGACTTAGTCCACCATTCTCATTTGTTTATTGCATGTTTTTGATTATTTTTATGTTAATAGAGTGAATTTGGTTAGTCATTATGCCAACAAGTCTAATGGGTGCTTTGTGTAGCCTTGTTGGTCAACTTGGAGACAAATTTGAAGGTCTTAATGAGCACTTGGCAGCCAAATTCGTGGGAGAACAAGCTAGAGGATTTGTAGGAAGGTGTCCCCCTCATTTATGGGCCCTTACCTCGAATTCTCCACCATCAGCTCGGAGTTCAAGGGCCACCAAATCAATCAGCTCAAGGGCAGCCAAGCAAGTCAAGTTGGACTGCTGTTAACTCCAAGTCTTGGGCAGCCAAGTCCCTAACTTTTAGGAGGACTGTTGGGTCCTCAAATTGTATAAATAAGAAGGCTTGGGGCCTCATTTTGGTTAGCTAGTGGTTAGTCATTTTTGGTAGCTAGTTGGTAGTCATTTTTGTAGCTAGTTAGTCATTTTGTTTTAGACATTAGTTAGCTAGCTTGTAGTTCGATTTTTAGGCCATGGATTAGCTTTGCTTTCAGCTCATTCTCAAGCTCTCCTTATGGACAGTTTTGATGTACTTTTCATTTCTTGATTAATAAAGATGGATCCAGCTTTTCACCAGCTCTAAATCTTTCATGGGAGGCTATAGCTCTTGGGGTTGGGCCCATCTCAAGCGCCCAGTACCTCCCTTGTGTATCTTTATGTGTCTTTGCTGCATTCTCATACTAAAATCTGCTCTTTAGATCTTGCTTTGTTATGGTAGTTGGTTTTGATGGGTAATGTAGCTTTTTATGCTTAGAATCGATTGGTAGGAGTTTGTTATGCATTTAGATCTTTTGGAATGCTCTTTCTCACATGAAGTACATGGTTCTCTTTCCAAACAAAGCTGATGTTCATTTATTTCATTGACAAGTAGATTAAGTTAGCTAAGACTTGGTTTGTTTGCAAGAATTCATTGATTCTTTTAAATGAGCATTGTGCAGGGCATCTCTATCATCTTCATCACCTCCTCAAGTTCTATTTAACCTCTGTCTCACTCATTTACCCTCCAGCTCTCTCATTTCCCACATAGCTCCATCTCCTTCAACTTTCGTTGACATAGCCCTTTACCTTCCAACCTACTCCCTACACTCACTTCCCATCCTATTCTTTCACTTCTAAAGCCATCACCAGCCTTATTCCTACCTTACACATCTCCCCCTACCATTCCATTACTCCTCCATCACTCCAAACACTCACGGTAGGTCATCCTGTAGCCATTTGTAGACATCCTGTAGAAAACAGAGTATCCTGTAGGATCCTCCACAGCCATCCTGTAGGAGGCCACTCTCTCGGTTGCTGAGCATCTGAATGCGAGGAACCTCTATGGATGGATGCTAAGGATCCCTAGGGACCTCTCCTAGCCTCCCCAACCTGTCCCACGCTTTCCTTCCTTCTCCATCCCATCTGCACAACCAAACCCTAGTTATCACAAGATCACAATCATTCCACACACCTAAAGGAAAAATACAAAAACATAACTTTCATGATGCAAGTAGTTTAGATCCATGCATTTTCATTTATTAGAGGTAATGACAGCATTGGTAGAAGTTGCATTTACATTCTTTGCATTGTAGAGGTTAGACTAGTCAAATTAGGGTTTCCTAGGTTTACATGCTTTGATTTGCTTTCAGTTCATTTTTGTCAAGTAAAGTAGCTTTCCTTTGAGATTAGCTTTCATCCATCAATTAGCAAGCTTCTTCTGAGAGCCTATAGATGTTGGCTTGAGCCCTAGCGGACTTGTGCCAGCTGACCAAGTGACAGCTGCGACAAGAGCTAGTACTTGTGCATATAGCACCGTCGCTTCCAAGTTTGTACGAACTACCGGGTTGATAAAATTAAGAGACAGGAAGCCCCAGGAGTTGTAGCATTATTGCTACCATACTGGAGCTCACCATCTTTTTGGCGCCGTTGCCGGGGGAGCGGCAGAGTATTGGTGATTGTTGCTATTCTTCTATTTTCTACTACAACCTTCTTCTAAGTAGTTTACTTCATTTCCATTATGCAATTTCATTTATGCAAAAGTATATTAGCCTTTCTTGCTTTCCTAGATTAATATTTCTTGCTTTCCTAGAGTAATTGTTCTTGCTTTCCTAGATTAGCATTTCCTGCTTTCATAGATTAGCATTTCCTGCTTTCCTAGAATAGCCTTTCAATTCCGCATTTCAATTCTGCAAGCGTAGATTAGCATTTCAATTCCGCAAGCGTAGACTAGCATTTCATTCTTGCAATTTCATTTGAGCAAAATAGATTAGTCCTTTCAATTTCGCAAGATAGTTAGTTGCAATTAAATCTATTTCATGCTTTGTAGGAGTAGAGATAAGTTAGAAAAATGATTGCACAACACCCCCACTGCTTCACACAGCCAACGTTCTTCTTCGATGGCTGTGATGAAAGAACCCCTGGGTGGACATCAAGACATATCTGAAGAACCTCTAGGGAAGAAGAAGAAGAAATATTCCTCTGAAGCAAATGGCTACAAGTAGAGATGTTGGGAGCAACATCTTGTCCAAAGATGAATTTGAAAATCAGATCAAAGATTTCAAGAGTGATATGAGGCAGTTTCTTGCCATGCAACTGGATACCTTGCGGATCCAAAAGAAGCAAGAGGAAGCCAAGAGGGCTTTGGTCATTTTTTGTCCTAGGTGCCTTAAAAAGCATCCTAGGAACGAATGTCCAATGCACTCCCTAGAAGTGTGTTTCATCTGTGAAGAATACCATCCTACAGATCAGTGCCCTTCCTTGCCCAGAATCAAAGCTACATATCAAAGAGCCAAGGGAGCCATTGAATCACTCTGTTATATGAACCAAAGGAGGCCACATGGACCCATACCCTACCAGCAGGAACTACAAGGGACACCCGAGACCTATTATGACCCTTATCAAGCCACTTTCATGCCTTCTTGGGATCCCCCTGCTCATCCTTCCTGGTCTACACCTCCTCCTTGGTCACATTCTCCTTGTTCCTTCACAGATCCATATTATGCCCAACCAATTACTCATTCGTTTCACTCTTATGCTCAGCCACAGCCTCAGTGGAATGCACCTTATCAGGAGTGGAGGCCCCAGTACAACTCTCATCCCGCTCATTTTCCTCCACCACCTGCTCATCCACAACCATCGCCTCCTCCTCCACCAAGGCAACCCCAAATGCCTACCCAACCACAATGCCATCCATCTCCATCTCAATTTCACACTTCCACTCAGCTACCCATACCACCATTTCCAAATCCACACATTGGAGTAGCTCCACCCAATTTCAAAGATGAGGCACAACATGTGCAAATGACTCCTCTTGAGCTCAATGATGTTCACTAAAGCTCAGGAAAAGCATTGCAAAAAAGAGATCATCTTGAAAGCATTGAAGGATCACATCCAGGAAAAGAAGATTCCAAAGAGGAGATCAAAGAACCATGGGTTGCACTTAATGAAGAGAAGAGATCAGAATCAGAGATCGAGAGAGTTCCTTCATGCTTACCATCAGATCTTCCATGTACTCAAGAGAAAGATCAGCAAAAAGAGGAAGATGAGAAAGTCATGATAGAAAGTGACATGAAGAATGATCCAGATCAGAAAAAGGACCAAGGATATCAAAGCTATATTGAGACATGGTTCCAGACAGTCACTAAGTTGCAGCAGTACTCTCTTCCTCAGCTATGTTTTGTACTTTCAAGGTCAGATCATTTGGTCCCTAAGATATGGATACCTATCCAAGCATGCATTTCGAGCCTTCACATCGTTTTTTCTCTAATCTCGATGTGCACATGGCTCCATTGGAAGTATTCTTATACTTGAGAATGATTTTGTTTTTCAAGTAGGGTAGGGTAGGAAAAAAAAAGAGAAAAAAAAAAAAAAAAAGAGAAAAAAGAAAAAGAAAAAAATGAAAAAAAAGGAAGATAGAAATCTAAGGTGAAAACCTCCTCGGAGGCGCCTTAGATTGGCTCATTGATTGAAAACCTCTATGAGGCGGTCAATGGGTTGAAAAAAAAAAAAAAAAGAGGATAAGATCTTTGGGTGAAAACCTCCCTTGGAGGCGCCCAAGGCAGGCAATTAGGGTGAAAACCTCCATGAGGCGCCCTAGTTGTTTTTCAAAAAAAAAACAGAAAAAAGAAAAAGAAAAATGAAGCTAATCTCCATTGAATAAGTTCATGTTGCAGCAATGACATTGCAGGTTAAAGGAGGACGTGTCATGACAGGAGGAGCACTCAGATCAAAGACAAAGGAGTTTTTGTGCCTTCTACAGGAAGTTTTGTATCTTCTACAGGAAGCTTACAAAAAAGCCAAATGGATCTCCAAAGAGGACCTGAAGGCTTGGAATATGTCCATGAGGCCTACACTCATCTATGTTTCCACTCCTCACCCCTTTTCCATCATTCTTTTCATGTCATTATGCTTCTTTCCTCCAAACTGTGTTCTCTACAGGATGCTCTATATTTCTACAGGAAACATCCTGTAGAACCTTTGGACGAGCCAAATTCAATCTCAAAAATGAATCTAATGGTGGGAATCTGTTGATTAGGCCTACAAGCACTGGTGTGTCCATCCCCTGCCTTTCTCCATCATTTGTCCACCTCCTTGTGCCTCTCATTGTGCTTCTACAGGATCTTCCTGTAGAAATTGGGGGAAACTAGGCATGCATTTCAAAAAGTGGTTTTGCAAGCATGGTAGCTTCCTCAAAGGTTCAAGAGTCCTCCTGCAGTCTTCCAACTCATCCTCCATCATCTCCATACCTGCATCACAGCAAAAATTCATTTTGTCATACCATGCAAACACATGCAAAATGCCTTGAAGCCAAAAGCACATAGAGCAGAATTTGTTTTTGCCATAACTTGAGAACCATGCATCCATTTGACAAACCATTTTATGGGGGATTGTACAAGGTCGATGACAACATGCCTGAGCAGTTTCATGCAATTCCGGTGCACGGTTTCCAAGAAATCAGTCTCCATCACCATCAGCCATTTTTGCATTTTCTCCATAACCGTGCATCCGTTTCAAAACCTGTTTCATGGGGAGATGCATGTGGGTGATAGTAGCCTACCCAAGCAGTTTCAGCCAATTCCGATGCACGGTTTCCGAGAAATCAAGCTCTGAAATCTTCATCCATTTTCCAATTTTCTCGAAATCCGTGCATCCATTGATCACGAATTTGCTATGGGAGATGCATAATGATGGTAGGAACATGCCCACCAAGTTTCAGCTCAATCCGGTTTTCCGTTTGGGAGAAATGGCAAAAAGAAGTTTTGGTTTGGTGAAGATGCAGCAACAGCAGCTTGGATGTGCAGATTTGAACGTGGAAACGATTGTCTGGAGCTTGGATCCGGCCAGAGGACACCTGCACATGAAAAAAAAATCAAAGATTAGCAGCCAAGCCACATGCAAGCAGGAATCCAAGCATGCATCAGCAAAGAGCTTCACAGCAGTCGGTTGACTTGAAGGTACGTGACTAAACTAATTCCTCTGTTGCATGAATGTAATTCGAAATCTGCGTGAACAATGAGATGGTTGGATTTAGACAAATCGGTGGCCAGCTAACTGGCCACCCTCATCCAGTTCAACAGCACTTGGTGAGTGAATGACACACGTGCGCTCAGCCATCTCAGGAAGGAAATTGAAAACGGGCAGTGGTGGACAGTTAGACTTCAGCGTGCTTGATGGATGAGATTAACAGCAGAGAACAACTAGTTAAACACGGCAGTGGGAACTACAGTTTGCATGGGGCCATCGTGCACTTCGCCAGCTCACCCTCCATCAGTGGAAGCTTCCATAAGCAGCCAATTGAACGCAACCGTCAAATGCCCTCACCATCCACTGATTAATTTGCACTTGCATTTGAATCCATAATAGTAGTTCTCCTGTGTGTGCACGGAATGTTCAAATTGATTCTGTGTCAAATTCTCTTCCATGGTTCCTATTAAGAAATTCCTTTGTTGGAAGCGATAAACCATTGTAACACTCACCTATGCACATGTCCAATCTCTGTTTTGCAATTGTTACATGGTTGGTGTAAAAATCAGCTCTGCACTATGTCTGTGAGAGCTTAATTCTTGTTGATCAGTCGAGTTCTGGGGCAGCAGCAGTATTATAACCCGAGAATTGGTCAAAGGAGAGATATACACAGTGATGAAACTCTGTCATAAGAACCAAGAAGAAAAATCACAGGAGAAGCCACAGGAAAAGCAAGAAACAGGACAAGCTGTTGAGGCCAAAGCTGCGGGTGAAATAAAGACACAAACACCCTGGAAGAAACAATTGCAAAGCAGGGTAGAGAGGACTGAAAAAGTCCAAACAAGTGAAGACAAAACCAAGGCAACCACAACAAAATTGAAGAAGAAGACACCCCAGCCATGCAAGCCAAATCAGGAAGTGTAAAAACAACTTCTACAGGAAGCCAGAAATCAGCTACGAGACTTTCTACAGGAAGTCCTGAAAACACTATTTTGGCTTGGTTCTGATTGATTGTCTTGTGTCTCCTTGTTTCACTGATGTTTGTGAAATTCATAAAAGAGGAAAGTGTTTTCAACTTGGGACTTGGATGTGTTCGTGTGTTGCTACTTATTCCATTTACTAATATGCTTAAGCACAATAACCTGCTTACCAAAGCCTTTGAAAAGTGGGGTGATTTGGTGATGGCTTCATTATGCTAACTGGTCCAACTTAGCATTTGAGGATTGTTGGCAAGATGTTCATCTTTGATGATTTATGTGAAGATCTTACTTTGGAGCTGAGAAGTGATAGTCGATGGTATATTTGCTTTCACACAAAGTGCTGGTGAATGTCTTTGACAGAGAAGAGGGCACCATTTCTCCCATATGATTGCATATACATGTGCACTCATAACAAGGCTAATAATTCACTAAGAAAAGCATCAAACTGTTCTATAGGAAGACAGAAAAAGCCACTACAGGACTGTTTCTACAGGAAGTGTGAAAAGAGGGCAGCAAAAGGAGAAATCGGCCAAGATTTTAGCTAAGGAGGTAGCACCTGTGTTGGCCACCCTAAGCACATCCATCCCCTCCATGAACACTCATTTCTTTCAAGGTTTGGGCACAATTTAGTCACGGTTCAACCTTCTACAGGAAGCTACAGGACTTTCCTGTAGAAGCCTTTTGGCGGGCCAGAATCAATTTTGGAGAGGGATTTGAAGCTTGAAGTCCGTTGAGGAGGCATGCAACCACTCTTTTCTTCCATCCTCCACTGGTTTCATCTCCTCTCACCACCATTTCCGCCATCAGATTGAATATACTTGCACAATCATACCCAAGCTGAGAATTCTTTAGGAAAAGGAGCAAGTAGTGGGAAGAAGCAAAGAAGCATGGTTTCATGACAGAGAAGAGGACATCACTTCAGAAGCTTGGCATGAAAAGGAGGCCATCAGGGCCAACAAAGACAAGGGGAGAGATTGGTTACTCAGAGGATGAGCAACACCTTCAGTAGGGGGGTGATGATGAGCCCCAAAAATGTACAATTATTTGGGCTCATTTAACCTCCTAATTTGACTTAGTCCACCATTCTCATTTGTTTATTGCATGTTTTTGATTATTTTTATGTTAATAGAGTGAATTTGGTTAGTAATTATGCCAACAAGTCTAATGGGTGCTTTGTGTAGCCTTGTTGGTCAACTTGGAGACAAATTTGAAGGTCTTAATGAGCACTTGGCAGCCAAATTCGTGGGAGAACAAGCTAGAGGATTTGTAGGAAGGTGTCCCCCTCATTTATGGGCCCTTACCTCGAATTCTCCACCATCAGCTCGGAGTTCAAGGGCCACCGAATCAATCAGCTCAAGGGCAGCCAAGCAAGTCAAGTTGGACTGCTGTTAACTCCAAGTCTTGGGCAGCCAAGTCCCTAACTTTTAGGAGGACTGTTGGGTCCTCAAATTGTATAAATAAGAAGGCTTGGGGCCTCATTTTGGTTAGCTAGTGGTTAGTCATTTTTGGTAGCTAGTTGGTAGTCATTTTTGTAGCTAGTTAGTCATTTTGTTTTAGACATTAGTTAGCTAGCTTGTAGTTCGATTTTTAGGCCATGGATTAGCTTTGCTTTCAGCTCATTCTCAAGCTCTCCTTATGGACAGTTTTGATGTACATTTCATTTCTTGATTAATAACGATGGATCCAGCTTTGAACCAGCTCTAAATCTTTCATGGGAGGCTGTAGCTCTTTGGGTTGGGCCCATCTCAAGCGCCCAGTACCTCCCTTGTGTATCTTTATGTGTCTTTGCTGCATTCTCATACTAAAATCTGCTCTTTAGATCTTGCTTTGTTATGGTAGTTGGTTTTGATGGGTAACGTAGCTTTTTATGCTTAGAATCGATTGGTAGGAGTTTGTTATGCATTTAGATCTTTTGGAATGCTCTTTCTCACGTGAAGTACATGGTTCTCGTTCCAAACAAAGCTGTTGTTCATTTATTTCATTGACAATTAGATTAAGTTAGCTAGGACTTGGTTTGTTTGCAAGAATTCATTGATTCGTTTAAATGAGCATTGTGCAGGGCATCTCTATCATCTTCATCACCTCCTCAAGTTCTATTTAACCTCTGTCTCACTCATTTACCCTCCAGCTCTCTCATTTCCCACATAGCTCCATCTCCTTCAACTTTCGTTGACATAGCCCTTTACCTTCCAACCTACTCCCTACACTCACTTCCCATCCTATTATTTCACTTCTAAAGCCATCACCAGCCTTATTCCTACCTTACACATCTCCCCCTACCATTCCATTACTCCTCCATCACTCCAAACACTCACGGTAGGTCATCCTGTAGCCATTTGTAGACATCCTGTAGAAAACAGAGTATCCTGTAGGATCCTCCACAGCCATCCTGTAGGAGGCCACTCTCTCGGTTGCTGAGCATCTGAATGCGAGGAACCTCTATGGATGGATGCTAAGGATCCCTAGGGACCTCTCCTAGCCTCCCCAACCTGTCCCACGCTTTCCTTCCTTCTCCATCCCATCTGCACAACCAAACCCTAGTTAGCACAAGATCACAATCATTCCACACACCTAAAGGAAAAATACAAAAACATAACTTTCATGATGCAAGTAGTTTAGATCCATGCATTTTCATTTATTAGAGGTAATGACAACATTGGTAGAAGTTGCATTTACATTCTTTGCATTGTAGAGGTTAGACTAGTCAAATTAGGGTTTCCTAGGTTTACATGCTTTGATTTGCTTTCAGTTCATTTTTGTCAAGTAAAGTAGCTTTCCTTTGAGATTAGCTTTCGTCCATCAATTAGCAAGCTTCTTCTGAGAGCCTATAGAAGTTGGCTTGAGCCCTAGCGGACTTGTGCCAGCTGACCAAGTGACAGCTGCGACAAGAGCTAGTACTTGTGCATATAGCACCGCCGCTTCCAAGTTTGTACGAACTACCGGGTTGATAAAATTAAGAGACAGGAAGCCCCAGGAGTTGTAGCATTATTGCCACAATACTGGAGCTCACCACATGCATGATGTCAGGTTGGGTACCTGTTAGATAAAGCAGACTGCCAATCATGGATCTGTAAGTTGGTTGATGTACTACTGCTAATTCATCATTTGAGCTGAGACTGCATCCTGTTACCATTGTGGTACATACAGGTTTAGAATCTTCCATGCCGTACTTTTTCAAGATATGTTTGAGATATTTGTTTTGCGAAATAAAAATACCATCTTTAGTTTTTTGGACTTGTAGACCAAGAAAATAGGTAAGTTCACCAAGCAAGGACATTTCAAATTCTTGCTGCATTAATGAAGCAAAATTCTAACTCATGGATTCTTCGTTGCTACCAAAAATGATATCATCAACATAAACGACAATTATTAGCAATTTATCAATGTCAATCTTTGTATATATATTGCTATCTGTTGACCCTTTTGAAAAACCCTGTTGGCCTAGATATTTGTTAAGGCGGTAATACCAAGCCCTTGGAGCCTATTTTAGACCATAGAAATCTTTTCTAAGTCTGCATACAAGTTTTGCATCATTTCCAAGAATGAATCCTTTTGGTTGTTCAATATAGACTTCTTCTTCTAAATCTCCATTAAGGAAGGAAGATTTTACATCCATTTGGTATACTTTGAATTTCTAAAAACTAGAAAGAGAAAGAAACACCCGTATGGCTTCAAGTCTAGCAACGGGTACAAAAATTTCTTCAAAATCTATACCTTCATGTTGAGCATACCTTTTACAAACAAGTCTAGCCTTGTTTCTAATGACTTCTCCATTTTCATTCAGCTTATTTTTGAATATCCATTTAGTTCCTATGATATTTTTATCATGAGGTCTAGGAACTAATTCCCAAGTATTATTATTTTCAATTTGCTCAAGTTCTTCATTCATGGCCTTGACCCAATATTCATCTTTGCATGCTTCATTTACATTTTGAGGTTCGGTGGAGGATAGTAATGCTAGATAGCTTGAGGTTTCTGTAATAGTTCTTCTTGTTGTACACCTGCCTCTTTTTCCCCTAAAATTTGAGTTTCTAGATGATTTTTCTGAACATACCTAGACAGAGTCTTTTCTTCTACCATTATCTCTTCTTCTGGTGCTTCATTGGTTTCTTCTTCAGAATCATTGTGATTTGATGTGGGAAAATAATCCCCATTTTCTTCATTGTCATAATCTTCAGTTTTTATTTGTTTTGGATTTTTGCATGCTTCATCAAATACAACATCAGTACTTTCAACAATTTTCCCAAGTCTTTTATTATAACATCTATATCCTTTACTTCGGGAAGAGTAACCAAAAAGAATACCTTCATCTGCTCTGGGCTCAAACTTACCAAGCTTTTCATCAGTCCTTTTGATATAACATTTTCTTCCAAAAAATTTAAAGTATTTTACAGTAGGAGTCTTACCATACCAAAGTTCATGTGGAGTTTGAGTGTTGTTTACTCGAACATTTGCTTGGTTGAGAATAGTTACGACAGCGAATGCAGCTTCACCCCAGAAGGTTGCAAGAGTTCCATATTCATCTAGCATAGCTCGAGCCATTTGTTGAACAATTCTGTTCATTCTTTCTACCACTCCATTTCACTGTGGAGTCCTTGTGGTGGAGAACTACTTTTTTATTCCATGTTGTTCACAAAAGTCAAAGAATTCATCCGAGGTAAATTCCCCTCCTTGATAAGATCTGAGGCATTTGATTTTGTGATCTAATTCATTTTCAACCGAATCTTTGAAGGCTTTTAACTTTTCAAATGCTTCATCTTTATGCTTTAGAAGACCTATCTAACACATTCTGGAAAAATCATCAATGAACAAAATAAAGTATTCTTCTCCACGAGGTGACTTTTTCCTTGATGGTCCACATAAATCAGTATGAACAAGTTCAAGAGGCTTACTAGATGACCCTTCTTTTTCAATGAAGTGAGATCTGGTTTGCTTACCAAATTGACATGGTTTTCATATTGTATTTTCGGGAATGCTAATATCTGGAAGATCACGAATAGCCTAGAATCTGCATGCTTTTCTTATTTGAGAAAAGCTTAGATGTCCCAATCTTCTATGCCATAGCCATTTTTCATCATTTTTTCTTAGATAGCACTGTTGTTGTCCTCCCTTGAGTATGTATAATTTGTTTGGATTTCTTTTACCTTTGATCACGATTTCTCCTATATCAAGATCACGAACAACACATCTGTTTGATCGAAACACCACTTCATTTCCTTGATCACACATTTGACTGACACTCAACAGGTTATGATTTAGACCATCTACATACATAACATTCCCAACTTTAACCTTTTCTTTTAAGAAAACAGAGCCTTTACCTTTTATGACAACAGGAGTGCCATTTCCAAGTGAGACATTATTTTCCTTTTCTAAGGCTTTATATGAGTGAAGTTTTTCTTTGTCACCTGTCGTGTGTTTTGAGCATCCACTGTCGATGTACCACTGATTTTCTTGTCCTTATGCATACAAGGCTATACCACATCTTTCTGTTTGAGGTTCTTTCCTTATCTGTGTCTTGGGATTTAATGGAGTTTTCTCATTTTGAGATGTTTTCTGAAATTTGCTCCTACATTCAGATTCTTCATGGCCAAAGTTGTTACAGATTGAGCATTCTATTTCATTTTCAAGAAGAGAAAAGTTATTATAGGAACTTTTCTAGATCCCTGTCACATTCCTTTCATTTCGTGCTTCTCTAATCATGATGGTTTTGTAAGCAACACATTGAGAAACTTTGTGTCCAAAATTATGACATGAGAAACATTGACCATTAAAGAAGTTCCTGCGATTATCGAATCTATTGACCTGGTGATTTTAGTTTCTATTGATATTCATCTTTGAAGAAAATTGAGTATGATTTACCTGAGGTTGGTTGTGGCTTCTACTAATCCTTGAAGAAAATTGAGCTTGATTTACCTAATGATCTGCTTTATGCCTTTGCTGACGATTGTCATACTGTTCACTGTTCTTTGCTACATCAAGATAGCTTTTAGTGGAGGTTCACAACTTCTGTGATTGAGATGCTTCTTCAGTATATCCAAGACCTGTCTTTATCAGAGGAGAATGTTTCACTTTGATAATTTCATTTAAGGTTTCTGATCCTTTAGCAAATCTAAGATTGAGAGATTTTGTTTTCTCAAGATCCTTTCATAGACCCACAATTTCACATTCTAGTTTTTCATTGTGTTTTTCTTTCTCAGCAAGTTGGTATGTTAAGGTATCTATAATCATGTTCTTTTCTTCTAAACAGATTTTGAGTTTAGATATTTCTTCATGAAGTTCATGTTCTTCTAAATCATCCTAAAAATTATCATCGTCATAAACCATTAGAAGTCTATAGTCATTACTATTTTCATCTTCATCACTATTTGATAAACCATCGCTATCTTCATGAGTATAATAACTCTTTTTACTTACACTTTGTTTTCTATTCCATTTTTCAAATTCCTTCCCTTTATCATATTTATCTTTATGAGGACATTTGGCAGCATAATGACTGACTCTACCACAGGCAAAACATTTGAAGGGAAGTTTACCTCTAAATCTTATAGAACCCCGTTGAAGCTTCTTGACAAAGTTTACTTCATCTTCTTCTTCTTAAATATGTCATGATTCATTGAGTTCTTCCTTTCCTTTTGCTGAAGCTTTAAATGTGGCTTCTCTCATATCTGATGGGCCTCCTTTCCTCATCTCAAAAGCAGTTAAGATTTCGTGAAGCTGTGTCATAGTGATAGACTGCAGATCCTATTTTTCTTCTATGGCAGATACTTTTGATTCAAATTTAGCAAACAAGGATCTTAAAACTTTATCAACTAAAGTAACTTCCTTTATATCTTCACCCAGATTCTTCATACAATTGACAACCTCATCTATACGTAAGAAGTAACTAGCTATACTTTCATCATTGTGCATCTTAAGAGTTTCATATTAAATTCTAAGAGTTTGAAGTTTAGCCCGTTTTACCTGAAAGTCTCCTTCATAGCTCAGAATGATTTTGTCCCATATTTCTTTGGTTGGTTTGAGTTGTGTTAGCTACCTATACCAATAGGTTTCATATTTCATGATTGGCTATGAAAGGTCCAAATATGCTCTGCTTTGATGATTCAAAGATCACATATTTCCAAGAGAATCCAATCTGTGCTTATAGCTTGGTATGTACTTAAAATTTTGATGGATGGTCCAACAATCTAATCTGGATCATTCCATGGTTTAAATTTGCAGTTGTAGATTAGAGAAGGAAGTCTGTCCAAACAGTTTAATCTTGGCAGACAAGTAGTTCAGGTAGAGAAGAAAAGGCTCCCAACAGCTTAATCTGGGACCTTGGAAGAAATAAGGGCAGAAGTAGATAGAAAAAACAAAAGAAAAGCCAAAGAAAAGAAAAGGCAGGCAAGGGTCTGAAAGTCCAAGTGCACCCTTCAAGAAGAAATAAAAATGCTAGGCAAGTAGCTAGGTAAGTAGTTGGGGTTGCAGAAAGGTTATCTTTACCATTGCAGGTGTGTTAACTTTGTTTACCAAAGCAAAGTCAATTAATTGAGAAGGTGTTCTTCTTCATCAAGTTGCAGCAAACAGAAAGCATGACTAACCTCCCTTCTTCCCCTTTCCATTTCATTACTAACACTCCCTCATCAACTGAGATTCATGGAAGAAGATTATGGTTTCATGGTGGTTCTTGTTTCTTCAAAAGCCACATTTCTTGTGTAAAAATCTTTTCATTTTGATCTACTCTTTAAGCTAAGTGTTTCACAAATAAGCTCAGTATTTTCTCCCTTCATTCACCCCCCTCATCCATACTAACTCTAACTTTACTATATAAATCCCCTATATCACCTTTCCCCTACTAGTATAAACACCATGGTGTATAAACCCCAAATTTTGTATAAGTATCCCCTCCCCTTGGCATTATAGCCAATAAGTTCTATATCAGGGATCAAATGACACCTGGTCATCTTGATAAACCTAACTCTAACCCTCCTCCCCCTTTCTGAATCCATTTTTAACCCATTTCACCCCATTTGCAAACATAAACCTTGTAAAAAACCTTACTTTACCCTTACCCGCTTTAAATTGCCAAATAAATACACAAAAACCCATTTTTGTGATTATCCAATGGTTCGGGCGCATATATGTGATTTTCCAAATACACCGAAAAACCTTACAAAAACCCATATCCTAAGGTTTTTCCACCCAGCACAGATCTCGAAATGAATATTAAAATAACCCCGCCCCTTCCGTATCGGCCGATCATTTCATTGATCCGACAACCGTCCGATGGAGAGCCTCTAATCCAACGGCTCTCATCCATGTCGGAGCGGCTCTGACGTCCGCCAATTACCCCGTACTGGTCGAGCACCTTCCCCCCCCGTCAACCGTCGGATCGGGCCCACGAAATCCGACGGTCCTCGTTGATATTGGAGCGGCTTTGATGGCGGACAGATACCTTCCGATATCTGTCAGAAGGGTTACGTCATGCGGTCGCCACGCGTCTTCCCCACAGTGCATCGGAGGTACGCCTGACAAATACCTCGTCTGTATCGTAAGTGATGCGATATAAAACCGCTAACCGCTTCCGGTTTCGGTCATCCCGCTGGTCCAACGTCACTCCCACGTCATCCCACGTCACCGCCACCCTGCCATCGCGTCAACCGCTGCGCCCGAACTTCTGCCAATGTGTCTTGCCACTTCATCATCCACGTGGACCACTCAGAGCCTGCCACCTCACCTGATGACGTCATGCTGACGTCACCCGGCCCTGACCCCACCGATGACGTCTCCAGAAAAGCGCGCCAAAAGTCCGAAAAATCAATATTATAGCAAAAATTCACGTTTTTTGGTTCTTTTTCTGCAAATACGTTTGTTGCTCCTGCATGTTTTTTCCACGTCCAACAGTGTACCAACCTGCAGAACTCGACCAGGAGACCGCCGCGCACCATTTTCACCTGCATTCCTCTCCATTGCTCTCTGAAAGCCAGGTATTTATCCTTGAAAATCCTTCCTTCACCTGGTTTTGTCTGTAAATAGCCATGGACAATTAAAATTGTGAAAAAACATATAATTGACCGGCAGAAACATTTGCGCCTCGCCCCATTTACAGTTGTGAACTCGAAAAACACTAGCTGAGCCTTGTTTTCCCGCATTTTCACCAAAAACCATTCTCTGTTCACGCATTCGCGACAGACTCATTTAAACTGAATTTACCTGCTGAGAAAGACAGAGTGAGGCTAGGCATTGGTCTTATTTAAACCTCAAACAGTATTTCAATTGCTGTTTATCAGAACTACTCTCTGTTCCTCATAAATTCACCTCCCTGGCAAAGAAACACTCCTCTATACTGCCCTGCTCAATTGAAATCACTTTACACTCAAATCAGAATCCTTTTTTGCAATGGAGACACCTGTAGTACTAAATGTTTAGCCTCTGAATGCCCCTCAATGGAAGTTGGAATGGCAAGCCTTGGCAGATATGGATTATCAGATTTCAGAAGAGATGTTGATGAGAACCAAGTTCCATATCCACCTGCTCAATGAACTTAAGGCCAAACATGAAACTGGAGCAGATGTGTTGGGTATATGGGATTTTTTTCTTCCTATTTTTAAGTTCCCTCAAGTCAATCAATTCCCTGATTTAATCCATCTTTGTGCTGAATACTATGACCCTACCCAGAGGTCTGTGTTGGATCCTTCTGGTTCTGCTCTCTTTTACATCACTCCTGAAGCCATCAGGAACATGCTCTGCTTCAAAACTCAGAAAAAATTGGTCCCCTTGTCACTAGTAGACTTGATAAAACAAGGGAATAGATTGACAGATGCCCAAATCACTAAGCTAAATCAGTTATACATTGACTCTGATTCTGTGCAATATCCTCCTCTGAATCAAGTATACCTTAACCAGTTGGGCAGGGACTTGGTAGATATGATTAGTCCGATTTTGGGCTATAGCTCAATAGAATTGGTAGACCAAACTGTACTGGTAATGATTCTGATGTTCGCTCCGGGCAGACTTCCAGTTTACTATGATTATGCCACCTACATCTCCGACAAAATGCATGAGCAGCTAATGAATTTATCCAGAGAAAAGATGTTCAGCTATACCTCCTATATTTACCATTTGATCTTGTACCATCAACATGAGAGATTTCATTTTCCAATCAAAAGAGTGGATGCCCAAGGCAATCCCAGATCAGTGGTCTATTGGTCCTCTGTCTTCCACACTACACCTGAGTCTCCATACACTTACTGTGAATTCATAGATCTATTCATCCATCCAGATATGGCAATGCTGATGAGCTCACCTCCTCCGAGACTCACTGATGACATGCAGAGAATTCTTCAGCTATCCAAAGCTTACAGCATTGGGGATTGGTACTTCTACCAAAACCACACTGTCATCAGGATATATGGGTGTGATTTGCCTCCATTCAGATTACCTAAGTATGTGCCTATGAGGCTATTTGCCCTAGAGTACTTTAGGCAATTTGGCAGGGTTGATGTGCTTCACTTTTCAGGAAAAGGCACAAAAGCACAGTTGAAGGTGAAAAGCCAACTTGGCCATTTGGTCTATAACGAGAGGGAGCAAGGATGGAAGGAAGCAGATAGAATGCTTGAGTCCCTTGGCCTTCAAACCAGTTTCCTATGGACACCCTATGACCCTAATCATTTTATAACTATGAGGAGGCTCAAATATAAGTTGTCTGCCTATGATCATTATAGTATCCCTCACATTGAAAAATATGCTAACCAAGACAAATGGAGGAGAGGGACCTTAGAAGAGCCCATGTCACAAGAAGAGCTAAATCAGAGGGCAATAAGGAATCTAAGGAAGATGGCTGACCTTGAACTTTGTTCACAGGTATTCACACTTCCGAGCACGCAAGTGGGAGCAGTTGCATCCTCCTCAACTACCAAACAGCAAACTACCAAGGCCACTGAAAATATATCCAGCAAAGGCAAAGAAAAGGAAATGGAGATAGAACAATCTCTCCATGGCAAGGAGCAGCCACCTCCAGTGACTCAGCAGCAGGTGGATAAAGAAATGCAGCAGCAGGCATAGCAACAACAACAACAACAGGAACTGCATCAAGAAGAAGGGCCACATGAGGGACAGCAGCCCTTACAGCAAGAAAGAGTAGTTGATACTCCAACTTCCACTGAGCAACAGGCTCAAAACATAGTGCCTCCTAGGCCAGAAACTACCTTAGATGCCTCGGTCCTCCAAACTCCACAGAAAGAGGACATAAACAGAAAAAGGGATAGAGAAACTCCCCTGACATCATCTATAAACCAGGGTGAGAAAAGGCAAAGGTTGAATGACTTTTCTGAGGATGACATAGCAATAAGGCAAGCAATGGGCATGGGCCCACCCAGCAGAGAAGCTTCAGCCAGTTCCTTCCAGCAGGAACAGGACAGAACTATGGGAGGAGAGGTCAGCTCCTCCAGCCAGCAAAGAGAAGGAGAAAGGAGCATCAAGCAGCAGTTTATAGACATCAAAAGGAGGAGTGACCCTATCAAGATACAGTTGTACAACAATTTATTGAAAATGGCTCCTACCAATCAACAAAGACTGATGTCTGCATTTGATGTACAGGAAGGCAAAATGATCATGAGCCATTTTATGCCAACAGCACTGCAGCCCCAATCTACCTCAGATTACCTCAAAACCAATCTGGAGGTCCTAGCCAAGGACATACACCCAATGGATAAAATTGAACTACACAAACAGACTGGTGAGATGGTGTATGCCGCCTTGGCAGACAAAACATTAGAAAATTATAAGCTAGAAAGCAGCCTCAATAATACAGCCTCTCAACTGGAGTTGGAGAGGGCATCATCCCAGGCAAAGGACAACAGAATAAGGTCCTTGGAAGACATAATCATTGAGATTGGGCATGATCCCAAAGACATCAAAGGAATACAAGAGATATTGAAGTTGAGGGATGCTGACATGGCTGCCTTAAGGAAAAAGATCAAACTCCCAGCTACCATTCACCCTCAAACAGATGAAGTAGCTCAGCAAAGACATGAGCAGGATGCCACAACCTTGATGATTTCCCTTTATAAGCAGCTGATTCAAGCACAAGAAAAGTTGGGAGAATCAGAGGCCGCACCAGTAGCATTGCAAACATCACTGAAACAAAGAGAAGAGGGTCAGACCCCTCAGCCCCCTCTGGTCATCAATCTTGAGGAAACTGCTCCTATCACTGCTCCTCAATAGACTGAACAGACAGCAACATCTACTTCAGCAGCACCAACAACCACAGAGCAGGCCCAAAGCCTGGATATGAAAAGCTGAAGAATGAAATTCAAATCCTGGAAGCTCAAATGACTGAGTTAAATGAGACCAGGGATAAACTGGCCAAGGTGAATGACAGGTATGACAAGTCCAAGCAAGCAGTGGCAGAGAAGGGCAGGGAGGTGAAAGCCCTCAAAGACAGAATAAAAGAGCTAGAAAATGAGCTCAAATTAGATAAGGTTATAGCTGGACTTAAGGCAATGCTATGGGCCAACATTGGCCAGTCTATTACTGACCAATGGCAGTATATAGAGACAATCCATGAGCAGGTAGAGCTCATCCCAAAAGCACAAGCTGAAATTCACAAGTCAAGGGCTGCTCTAGGCAACATGCCTGAAATTGCCACCAGAATGATCAATGTGCTAAATAATAGAACAAGTACTCAGCTGGAAAACATGGGAATTCCCAATAGGATAGAGGCCATTCAGTTGATCAAAAGGGTTCTCACATTAAGAAATTTGGTGCAGACACTGGAGAGAAGAACCCAAGACATGCAGACCGAGGTAAAAAGATTCATGGATAAATTCCTGGTGCTGCAAAACAGAGGACTCCCTAGCTTACTGAACAGCGCAGGGAGACTGCTCATTCATGAGCAGTATGCCAAAAGAGTGAATGCATTTGCCACAAATGAAATCAATGAGAATCCCAGCAGCTCAGAAGAAACAGGGCCAGCTACAGGACAGACTGTCTACAACAAGGTAGAAAATCTGTTTTTTATAATGAATGAGATCAATCACCTGTTTGATGTGGCACCCAATTTTTTCAAGTATACAGAGGCAGAGGAGACTATGGATGCAATTCTCAGGCATCAACTCCCTATGCAAGACTGGTGGGCAAATACAATACATAAAATTTTATAGACAGGGAGCCACTCACCAAATTTTGTTTTTTAAAATATCAATTGTCATGCAAAGCACAGTTTAAACAAAATCAGCATGCATCAAAGATTAAAGCTGAGCCAACTCAGCAAAGATTTTGGCCAACACAGCAAGAATAGGAAAACACAGCTGGCAGAGCCGAGAAAATACAGCGCAGCCAAAAGTAAAGACACATTATTCAGCGTTAAAGCAAAGCGGTTCAACCGACTCAATGACCTCCAAAGGTCAAATTATCCTCTGACAGACTTAAAGAGCATTTATGCTGCATTCAAAGTTGTAATAACTTCTTTTCTACTTTCTGTACGAATTTATGAAGATATTTTCTCTCTCAGATGACTCAATGCCTGAGATATTTTGTATAAACATTCCTATAAAGTCCCCTTCGCATGAGCTTGCAAGGGTTGTTGTTGATTTCTCCTGAGGAATTTCTTATGTTGTAATCCTTTCAGAAGTTAATAAAGAAAGTGATGGAATTTCTCGGATTTCTGAAGTGTTGAATGCGTTCTGGTGTCTGTTGAAAACTGCTAGATTCCTGTGTATTTCACCATACAATAAGTCTCTGTAACTCTTTCTGTTATGTATTTTGTTTTGTTAAAATCCATATATGTTATCTAACTTTAAATACTTAGCAACAAGGAAAAAGAATAACTTTCAGGATTTATTCAATGAATACCCTGAGTTCAATCTGTGTTGTTAATGAATGTTTTCTTCAGATGCAATCTTGATAAGTGTAATTCTTAATTGCTGCACTTTCAGAATACATCTTTCACAGTGACCTTTGTCACAGGAATTCAAGTTTGCTCCTGTGCAGCGTGTTTCACTTTCACCTCACCAGCTTAATAGAAAATTCTTAATTGCTTTCTGTTGGTTGACATACATCACCATTCAAGCTAAATTTGTTTGTCTGAGATACACAATAGGCCCTGCAGTTTGAACACCACCAATCCTGCATATCAAATCATTTCACAACTCCAGACTCCATTGCCCAATGATATTTTACTCTCTAAACACTACATCTTAAGACCTGAAAGAAATCCTTCAACCAAAACATAAACCAAAACCTGAGCATAATAGCTAGCCTAAAACACCATCATAACAGAGACAAATCATAAAGAGAGAGCCCTCTCTGATTACAGTTTGGCTAGAGGCTGTGATCCAAAGATTGGTTAGTGGTTACCCTGGCCGTATTCCCTTGGGAGTCATAGGGAACAACCTGGGTGTTAACATAAATGGCGACTCCACTGGGGAGTGCTTGAGGTTTTTCAATTACTATATATCTTCCATAACTACTATCAAGCCTGAAACAAGTCAAGAGGCCTTTAATCTGTTTCTGTATCACATTAACAGCTTTAGGGAGGAGCTTGTTTAGGGAATCTTCATCTTAGCTCTGAGAATATATAGCCATTCCAAAATCTTCATCCAGTCCTTTCAGATATAAAAATTTCCTACAAAATCCTAAAAAACAGTTAGAAACTGGCTCCTAAGAAAAATCCACGGCATACTAGGGCAAATCCTGACCCTAATCCACCTATCATTGTTGATAATCCAAATACCATCCCAAGAAACATTAGGAGGCAGCAAAAGCAGGAGCAGCCTGCTGATTTAACCTCAGATTCAGATCATTCTAGCCTTATATCTACCCCATGCAAGGTCCTTTTCCGGTCTACCCCTAGTTCCCCTAGTTCACCATCCGCATCTCAAAGTCCTCCTCTCACATCTTCATCCACTGCACATATCCCCTTGACCAACATTCTAGGTTCACCCCTACTTGTTACCCCTGTGATACCCACTGTTCCTATTATCCCAGCTGCCCCTGTTAATCCTCTAAATCCTGTAAATATGGCTAACAGATATGCACCATTGCAGATACCAGCTAATGCTGCAGCTCTACCCCAAGATTACCAAACCAAAATTTCATATTTTGACTCCAATGGCCCTCTGACAGCTGCCCAGCATGCCAAGAGGATGCAAGACCATTTTGAGACCTATGAAATAGATGATGACAGTGTCAGAATGAGGATGTTTGTTCAAAGCCTAACTGGGGATGTAAGAACTTGGTTTAGATCCCTGAATGCAAACTCCATTACAACTCTTGCTGAACTGTATCAAGCCTTTACTAGTAGATGGGAGAAGAAGAAAGATCCTCTGCACATACTTGGGGAATATGACACTATCAAAAGAGGTCCCCAGGAGACTGTTTTGGAGTATTGTGCAAGATTTAACAATGTTATATAACTCAATTCCACAGAATTTAAGACCTCCTCCTGATTTAGCCTTGTACAAATTCCCTGATGGTTTTGACCCTAACATGGCCTATCAGTTGAAGGAAAGAGACTGTCACAGTAGAAGCCAACCTAATTGCCAAAAGAAACCGGGCAAGGTTGGAAAAGAGGACTGTTTTCAAAGAGGAACCCTCTGCCTTTGATCAAAAGCTTGATGCCATACTTAATGGAATGAAAAGATTAGGTGATAGAGTGGAATCGGTTGAAAGAAAATCATCATGGGAAGCACCACAAAACAACCCTCCTAGGAATCCAAATTTTAGGAGAACTCAAAACCCAGGTATTGGCAAAACCAGTGCTGATCAAGACATAAGACCCCCTTTCCAAGAAAATTATGCAGAAACTTCCACTTCAGCAGAGCCCAATGAAGATCCGGAGATTAATTTAATAGGTCTAGATGGTGAAAGTCAAGTTTTCTTAACACAAGAAGATCATGAGGATGAGGAAATCAAACTGTTCCAAACTAAATCAGGTGAATCCTTTGACTTTAAACAAGGCTATGACACTGTTGTTTATGAAGTCCATAAACAATACAAGCTGAGGAGCAGAACTGTGAATGTCAGCCAGCCTGAAAAGAAAAAGGATAATCAGCAGCCTGAAAGAGTTATAGTCACAGAACCTAATGACAAAATAAATTCACCTACAGAAGAAGTGATGGTTGAAGAGATCACTGAGCCACTGTCCTTAAGACAGCAGTCTCTGGCCACTTCATCCTCTCATCCTAATTTAAATGTTACTCCTCAAGAGATGGGTAAAAAGGATAAGTCCCAAAGTCAAGACAAAAATCAAGAAGAAGATGTAATGAACAAGGAAAGAACTGTCACCTATAACCCCAAGACCCAATCTGAAAAACCTTTTGATCTAGAAACAAAAATTGGCAAATTAAAGATAGCAATTCCTCTCTTAGAACTTGCCAAGCATGACATCTATAAACTACAGATCAAAAGGTCCCTTCAACTCACTAGTAACAAAGATGATGTCAATGTGATGGATGACACCCCAGAACTCCTGTTTGGCCCAGAAGTGGATGGAAAAACAGTAATCACAGGGGTACTGCCTTTCTATGTCAGTTTACATATTCATGATAAAATATTACATAATGCAATGTTTGACTCAGGTGCCTCTCACAATCTCATGCCAAAAGCAGTCATGGAGAGATTGAATTTAGACATAACAAGACCATATAAGGATCTGTTTTCCTTTGACTCCAGCCAAGTCAAGTGTCTAGGTCTCATAAAAGATTTATGCGTGTCTTTGGTTCAATACCCAAACAAGACAATCCTAATGGATGTGGTAGTTGCTGATATCCCACCTAAGTATGGGATGCTGTTATCAAGATCATGGGGAGCTAAACTCCAAGGTTCCCTGCAATTAGACATGTCATATGCCACCATCTCTGTTTTTGGGCAACCAAAAAGACTGTACAGAGAAACACTAATGAAATACATGGTCAGCAGTGAAGAAAAGCCTCAAAATTTTCCCATATATGCTATCCATTCAGACATAGACTCATACATTCTCTTCAATGACACCACAACTCCCTCAAAAGGTGAAGTTGAAACCAAGATATTCATACAAGAGGAAGATTCAAATGAAAATACTACCACCCATGAAACAACAGTCAATCAAACACTAGATGTTGTTGCTGCCCTAGTTGTCAAGAACATCCAATCAAACAATGAGACTGTCCTAGAAGACAAGCTAGAGAAAAAACCACAACTGCTACTCACATTACCAGCCCATGAACAGATCATCAAATCTCCTTTCCAACAGGATATTCTATGGTTCCTTGAATTTGATGGCTCAGTTAACAAATTAGGGGCAGGAGCTGGAGTTTGGGTACACAATAAAGAAAATAGTCATGCAGAAGGCAGAGCCTATAGATTGAATTTCAGATGTACTAATAACATGGCAGAATATGAAGCTCTTTTACTAGGACTCAAGTTGGTAAAGTTCTTGCAAGCTGCCAGGGTTTCAATCATGGGTGATTCAGATTTAGTTATCCAACAAGTGAAGGGAAACTTTGTCACCAATGAAAAAAGACTAAGGGCTTATAGGTCTGCTGTTGCTGAGGTGCTAAACTTTTTCTCTGAATTCCAAATTACTAAAATTCCCAGAACCCACAATCTACATGCTCATAGTTTAGCCACCTTTGCAAGTACCTGCAAGTTGCCCTTTGAGCCCCACCATTGTTTTACAGCTGAGATAAAACACAGACCCTCCATTCCAAACAATTTCAATGATTGGCAAGTATTTGAGGATGACAAGCAAATAAATCATTTTTTAACTATGCAGCAAGAATTTGCAGGACTAAATATTGACACTGAGACAGCAAGTCAATCACAAATACTTGAGACAGCAAATCAATCACAAATATTTGATGGAGAAAGTCCATCACAAATACAGTTTCAACAGATTGCTCACCCAATATCACCTAGAACAACAAAACAAATACTAAATCCAACTATTTTCAACATAGACAACATTCAGCAAATTCAACAAATTAACTATGAAGAGGTGGCCAATGCTGAAACTGAAATCATTGAGCTAAAAGACAATTTTCTTCCAACAGGCCTAACCCCACTAGAAGACATCTTTGACTCAAATGATATTCCCAGAAAACCAAAAATGCAGCCCTTAAATGCAGCCATTGAAGAGTGCAACATAGGTACAATGGACAAACCCAAAATAATTAAATTGTCTGCTTCCTTACCTCCTGATCAAAAGCCCAAATACATTGACCTCTTCAAAGAGTTCCAGGATGTTTTTGCATGGAGCTATGAGGACCTAAAGTCCTATGACACCTCTGTAATCCAGCACACTATCCCTCTCAAACCTGATCAAAATCCCTTTAAACAAAAACTGAGGAGAATCAATCCTATGCTTCTCCCAGCAATGGAACAAGAGGTACAAAAAATGTTCAAGGCAGGCATCATAGCACCAATCAGATTCTCTGAATGGATCTCCAACCTAGTCCCTACAAGAAAGAAGACTGGTGAAATTAGGTTGTGTGTGGATTTGAGGAATCTGAACCAAGTATCCCTTAAAGACAATTACCCCTTACCCAAGATGGATCACATTTTGCAGAGAGTAGTGGGGGCTTCCAGAATTTCTCTACTTGATGGATTCTCAGGTTTCAACCAGATCTTAGTTCACCCTGATGATCAGGATAAAACAACATTTACAACCCCATGGGGAACTTTCAAATATGTAAAAATGCCTTTTGGATTGAAAAATGCAGGGGCAACATTTCAAAGAGCAATGGACATTGCTTTTGCAAAGGAGATTCATGACTTTTTAGTCATTTACCTAGATGACCTTACACCTTTCTCAAAATCAGACCAAGAACATATAAAACATTTGAGACAGATCTTCCTTAAATGCAAAAAATATGGAATTTCCTTGAATCCCAAGAAGTCCCTATTTGGTTTAGAGGAAGGTAAGCTATTGGGCCACATCATTTCTAAAGATGGCATAAGAATTGACCTAGATAGGATACAGGCCATCCTACAAATGCCCCACCCACGGAATGTCAAAGAGTTGCAAGGATTCCTGGGAAAAATCAATTTCTTGAGAAGGTTTATCCCAAACTTAGCAGAGCTAATCAGATTATTAAATAACATGCTAAAGAAAGATTCAAAAGTAAAATGGATTGTTGAAGCCAATCAAGCCTTTGAAGGTATAAAATTGGCCCTTACCCAAACCCAGTGTTGACCAATCCTCAGTTTGACAGAGAATTTATCATTTTCTCTTTTTCCTCCCAGCATACTATTGCTGCTGTTCTATTACAAAAAGATGACCAAGGTAATGAGAAGCCAATTGCTTTCTTTAGCAAAGCTCTTAGAGATGCACCTTTAAAGTATCAAATCATGGAAAAGCAAGCTTATGCTTTAGTCAAAGCCATTAAAGACTTTAGGATTTATATCCTTTATTCCCATGTTAAAGCATATGTGCCAAGTCCTATTGTCAAAGACATTCTCACCCAAGAGAATTTAGAGGGCAGAAGAGGAAAATGGATTGCCAGCATCTTGGAATTTGACATTGAGATAAAACCTACAAAACTAATAAAAGGGCAAGGCTTGGCTAAATTAATGACAGATACAAATTTTCAAGCCTTAGACATTAACCAGCTGGACAGTGAACCGGAGCTGGCGACTCCAAAGATCAATGTAGCCTTTGAACAATCCCCCTGGTATTCTGATATCTGTTATGTGTTACAAAACCTGTGTGCTCCCCCAGGACTGTCCAGAACTAAGTGCAGATTCTTAAAAATGAAAACCTCAAGATTTTGTGTGATGGATGGCAATCTGCTTTGGAAAAACCATGAAGGTATATTGCTGCACTGTTTAATTGAAAATGAAACTGACAATATCATAAAAGAATTTCATGCAGGTGACTGTGGTGGACACTTGTACTGGAAGTCCACTGTGGACAAGATACTAAGGGCTGGATACTACTGGCCCACCATGTTCTCTGATGTCAAGAAATTCATCACCTCATGTCATAAATGTCAAGTGTTTGAGGGAAAGAGACAGTTGCTGCCACTTCCTTTAAGGCCTATTGCAACAGAGAGACCTTTTCAACAATGGGGATTGGACTTCATTGGGAAAATTCATCCTTCATCTTCAGGCCAACACAGATGGATTTTAACAGCCACAGACTACTTCACTAAGTGGATTGAAGCTGCCCCATGCAGACAAGCAAATGATTCAATAATTATTCAGTTCCTGGAAAACAACATATTGGCTAGATTTGGCTGTCCTGACAAAATAATAACAGACAATGCTGCTGCTTTCAGATCCAAGAAAATGGTGAACTTCTGCCATAAATTTCACATTACTTTGGGCCATTCTACTGCATACTATCCCCAAGGAAATGGCCTTGCTGAATCATCAAACAAAAGCCTTGTAAACATTATAAAGAAAGTACTGGAAGAGAACAAAAAGAATTGGCATAAGAAGCTTGTGAATGCCCTATGGGCAGATAGACTAACAACCAAAAGATCAATTGGGACCAGCCCATATGAGTTGGTTTATGGATTAGAGGCCAAGTTCCCCTCGTCATTAGGAGTGCCTGTTATGAAGCTTCTTCAAGAAAGCCAAGCTGAACCAAATGATATGCAAAGAAGAATCAATCAAATCATTTGTCTGCAGCAAACTAGAGACCAAGTTTTCAGCAGAGTTCAAGTTCTACAAGAGAAATTAAAGAAGGCCTTTGATAGAAGAACTAAGGCAGAAGATTTCAGTGTGGGAGACAAAGTCCTCAAATGGGATGCAAGAAGAGAAGACAAAGGAAAGCATGGAAAATTTGACTCCCTTTGGAGAGGACCATTTGCTGTCCAAGCAGTGCAAGGTAACAATACCTATTTCCTTAAAAGTCTGACTGAAACTGACTTGGATGAAGGTCCTGTGAATGGCAGGATGCTGAAGCATTATTTTGACTATTACCCATGAGTACAGCCTGAGGTTCCCTTGTATATATGCAGATGTATATATTATTTTCTGTTTAGATTGTAAAAATGCAGTTTCTTCAAGTTTTTTGATTGCCAGCAAAAGGTAAATAGAATCAGAGGTCTACCAAGAAGAAAAGCACACAATTTGGGCACTTCAAAGCAGCGAACCACAAGATGGGCAAGAGAAGTCAAGGGGCAAGGCAATCTGACCTGCTGTTCTTGGCCTTTCAAATGAAACACCATCCCCATGTGGAGCCACTGTTAGCTACCTATACCAATAGGTTTCATATTTCATGATTGGCTATGAAAGGTCCAAATATGCTCTGCTTTGATGATTCAAAGATCACATATTTCCAAGAGAATCCAATCTGTGCTTATAGCTTGGTATGTACTTAAAATTTTGATGGATGGTCCAACAGTCTAATCTGGATCATTCCATGGTTTAAATTTGCAGTTGTAGATTAGAGAAGGAAGTCTGTCCAAACTGTTTAATCTTGGCAGACAAGTAGTTCAGGTAGAGAAGAAAAGGCTCCCAACAGCTTAATCTGGGACCTTGGAAGAAATAAGGGTAGAAGTAGATAGAAAAAACAAAAGAAAAGAAAAGGTAGGCAAGGGTCTGCAAGTCCAAGTGCACCCTTCAAGAAGAAATAAAAATGCTAGGCAAGTAGCTGGGTAAGTAGTTGGGGTTGCAGAAAGGTTATCTTTACCATTGCAGGTGTGTTAACTTTGTTTACCAAAGAAAAGTCAATCAATTGAGAAGGTGTTCTTCTTCATCAAGTTGCAGCAAACAGAAAGCATGACTAACCTCCCTTCTTCCCCTTTCCATTTCATTACTAACACTCCCTCATCAGCTGAGATTCATGGAAGAAGATTATGGTTTCATGGTGGTTCTTGTTTCTTCAAAAGCCACATTTCTTGTGTAAAAATATTTTCATTTTGATCTACTCTTTAAGCTAAGTGTTTCACAAATAAGCTCAGTATTTTCTCCCTTCATTCACCCCCCTCATCCATACTAACTCTAACTTTACTATATAAATCCCCTATATCACCTTTCCCCTACTAGTATAAACACCATGGTGTATAAACCCCAAATTTTGTATAAGTATCCCCTCCCCTTGGCATTATAGCCAATAAGTTCTATATCAGGGATCAAATGACACCTGGTCATCTTGATAAACCTAACTCTAACCCTCCTCCCCCTTTCTGAATCCATTTTTAACCCATTTCACCCCATTTGCAAACATAAACCTTGTAAAAAACCTTGCTTTACCCTTACCCGCTCTAAATTGCCAAATAAATACACAAAAACCCATTTTTGTGATTATCCAATGGTTCGGGCGCATATATGTGATTTTCCAAATACACCGAAAAACCTTACAAAAACCCATATCCTAAGGTTTTTCCGCCCAGCACAGATCCCGAAATGAATATTAAAATAACCCCGCCCCTTCCGTATCGGCCGATCATTTCATTGATCCGACAGTCGTCCGATGGAGAGCCTCTAATCCAACGGCTCTCATCCATGTCGGAGCGGCTCCGACGTCCGCCAATTACCCCGTACTGGTCGAGCACCTTCCCCCCCCGTCAACCGTCGGATCGGGCCCACGAGATCCGACGGTCCTCGTTGATATCGGAGCGGCTTTGATGGCGGACAGATACCTTCCGATATCTGTCAGAAGGGTTACGTCATGCGGTCGCCATGCATCTTCCCCACAGCGCATCGGAGGTACGCCTGACAAATACCTTGTCTGTATCGTAAGCGGTGCGATATAAAACCGCTAACCGCTTCCGGTTTCGGTCATCCCGCTGGTCCAACGTCACTCCCACTTCATCCCACGTCACCGCCACCCTGCCATCGCGTCAACCGCTGCGCCTGACCTTCTGCCAATGTGTCTTGCCACTTCATCATCCCCGTGGACCACTCAGAGCCTGCCACCTCACCTGATGACGTCATGCTGACGTCACCCGGCCCTGACCCCACCGATGACGTCATGCTGACGTCACCAGAAAAGTGCGCCAAAAGTCCGAAAAATCAATATTATAGCAAAAATTCACGTTTTTTGGTTCTTTTTCTGCAAATATGTTTGTTGCTCCTGCATGTTTTTTCCACGTCCAACAGTGTACCAACCTGCAGAACTCGACCATGAGACCGTCGCGCACCATTTTCACCTGCATTCCTCTCCATTGCTCTCTGAAAGCCAGGTATTTATCCTTGAAAATCCTTCCTTCACCTGGTTTTGCCTGTAAATAGCCATGGACAATTAAAATTGTGAAAAAACATATAATTGACCGGCAGAAACATTTGCGCCTCGCCCCATTTACAGTTGTGAACTCGAAAAACACTAGCTGAGCCTTGTTTGCCCGCATTTTCACCAAAAACCATTCTCTGTTCGCGCATTCGCGACAGACTCATTTAAACTGAATTTACCTGCTTAGAAAGGCAGAGTGAGGCCAGGCATTGGTCTTATTTAAACCTCAAATAGTATTTCAATTGCTGTTTATCAGAACTACTCTCTGTTCCTCATAAATTCACCTCCCTGGCAAAGAAACACTCCTCTATACTGCCCTGCTCAATTGAAATCACTTTACACTCAAATCAGAATCCTTTTTTGCAATGGAGACACCTGTAGTACTAAATGTTTAGCCTCTGAATGCCCCTTAAAGGAACTTGGAATGGCAAGCCTTGACAGATATGGATTATCAGATTTCAGAAGAGATGTTGATGAGAACCAAGTTCCATATCCACCTGCTCAATGAACTTAAGGCCAAACATGAAACTGGAGCAGATGTGTTGGGTATATGGGATTCTTTTCTTCCTATTTTTAAGTTGCCTCAAGTCAATCAATTCCCTGATTTAATCCATCTTTGTGCTGAATACTATGACCCTACCCAGAGGTCTGTGTTGGATCCTTCTGGTTCTGCTCTCTTTTACATCACTCCTGAAGCCATCAGGAACATGCTCTGCTTCAAAACTCAGAAAAAATTGGTCCCCTTGTCACTAGTAGACTTGATAAAACAAGGGAATATATTGACAGATGCCCAAATCACTAAGCTAAATCAGTTATACATTGACTCTGATTCTGTGCAATACCCTCCTCTGAATCAAGTATACCTTAACCAGTTGGGCAGGGACTTGGTAGATATGATTAGTCCGATTTTGGGCTATAGCTCAATAGAATTGGTAGACCAAACTGTACTGGTAATGATGCTGATGTTCGCTCCGGGCAGACTTCCAGTTTGCTATGATTATGCCACCTACATCTCCAACAAAATGCATGAGCAGCTAATGAATTTATCCAGAGAAAAGATGTTCAGATATACCTCCTATATTTACCATTTGATCTTGTACCATCAACATGAGAGATTTCATTTTCCAATCAAAAGAGTGGATGCCCAAGGCAATCTGAGATCAGTGGTCTATTGGTCCTCTGTCTTCCACACTACACCTGAGTCTCCATACACTTACTGTGAATTCATAGATCTGTTCATCCATCCAGCTATGGCAATGTTGATGAGCTCACCTCCTCCGAGACTCACTGATGACATGCAGAGAATTCTTCAGCTATCCAAAGCTTACAGCATTGGGGATTGGTACTTCTACCAAAACCACACTGTCATCAGGATATATGGGTGTGATTTGCCTCCATTCAGATTACCTAAGTATGTGCCTATGAGGCTATTTGCCCTAGAGTACTTTAGGCAATTTGGCAGGGTTGATGTGCTTCACTTTTCAGGAAAAGGCAAAAAAGCACAGTTGAAGGTGAAAAGCCAACTTGGCCATTTGGTCTATAACGAGAGGGAGCAAGGATGGAAGGAAGCAGATAGAATGCTTGAGTCCCTTGGCCTTCAAACCAGTTTCCTATGGACACCCTATGACCCTAATCATTTTATAACTATGAGGAGGCTCAAATATAAGTTGTCTGCCTATGATCATTATAGTATCCCTCACATTGAAAAATATGCTAACCAAGACAAATGGAGGAGAGGGACCTTAGAAGAGCCCATGTCACAAGAAGAGCTAAATCAGAGGGCGATAAGGAATCTAAGGAAGATGCCTGACCTTGAACTTTGTTCACAGGTATTCACACTTCCGAGCACGCAAGTGGGAGCAGCTGCATCCTCCTCAACTGCCAAACAGAAAACTACCAAGGCCACTGAAAATATATCCAGCAAAGGCAAAGAAAAGGAAATGGAGATAGAACAATCTCTCCATGGCAAGGAGCAGCCACCTCCAGTGACTCAGCAGCAGGTGGATAAAGAAATGCAGCAGTAGGCAGAGCAGCAACAACAACAACAGGAACTGCATCAAGAAGAAGGGCCACATGAGGGACAGCAGCCCTTACAGCAAGAAAGAGTAGTTGATACTCCAACTTCCACTGAGCAACAAGCTCAAAACATAGTGCCTCCTAGGCCAGAAACTACCTTAGATGCCTCGGTCCTCCAAACTCCACAAAAAGAGGACATAAACAGAAAAAGGGATAGAGAAACTCCCCTGACATAATCTATAAACCAGGGTGAGAAAAGGCAAAGGTTGAATGACTTTTCTGAGGATGACATAGCAATAAGGCAAGCAATGGGCATGGGCCCACCCAGCAGAGAAGCTTCAGCCAGTTCCTTCCAGCAGGAACAGGACAGAACTATGGGAGGAGAGGTCAGCTCCTCCAGCCAGCAAAGAGAAGGAGAAAGGAGCATCAAGCAGCAGTTTATAGACATCAAAAGGAGGAGTGACCCTATCAAGATACAGTTGTACAACCATTTACTGAAAATGGCTCCTACCAATCAACAAAGACTGATGTTTGCATTTGATGTACAGGAAGGCAAAATGATCATGAGCCATTTTATGCCAGCAACACTGCAGCCCCAATCTACCTCAGATTACCTCAAAACCAATCTGGAGGTCCTGGCCAAGGACATACACCCAATGGATAAAATTGAACTGCACAAACAGACTGGTGAGATGGTATATGCCGCCTTGGCAGACAAAACATTAGAAAATTATAAGCTAGAAAGCAGCCTCAATAATACAGCCTCTCAACTGGAGTTGGAGAGGGCATCATCCCAGGCAAAGGACAACAGAATAAGGTCCTTGGAAGACATAATCATTGAGATTGGGCATGATCCCAAAGACATCAAAGGAATACAAGAGATATTGAAGTTGAGGGATGCTGACATGGCTGCCTTAAGGAAAAAGATCAAACTCCCAGCTACCATTCACCCTCAAAAAGATGAAGTAGCTCAGCAAAGACATGAGCAGGATGCCACAACCTTGATGATTTCCCTTTATAAGCAGCTGATTCAAGCACAAGAAAAGTTGGGAGAATCAGAGGCCGCACAAGCAGCATTGCAAACAACACTGAAACAAAGAGAAGAGGGTCAGACCTCTCAGCCCCCTCTGGTCATCAATCTTGAGGAAACTGCTCCTATCACTGCTCCTCCTCCTCAACAGACTGAACAGACAGCAACATCTACTTCAGCAGCACCAACAACCACAGAGAAGGCCCAAAGCCTGGATATGCAAAAGCTGAAGAATGAAATTCAAATCCTGGAAGCTCAAATGACTGAGTTAAATGAGACCAGGGATAAACTGGCCAAGGTGAATGACAGGTATGACAAGTCCAAGCAAGCAGTGGCAGAGAAGGGCAGGGAGGTGAAAGCCCTCAAAGACAGAATAAAAGAGCTAGAAAATGAGCTCAAATTAGATAAGGTTATAGCTGGACTTAAGGCAATGCTATGGGCCAACATTGGCCAGTCTATTACTGACCAATGGCAGTATATAGAGACAATCCATGAGCAGGTAGAGCTCATCCCAAAAGCACAAGCTGAAATTCACAAGTCAAGGGCTGCTCTAGGCAACATGCCTGAAATTGCCACCAGAATTATCAGTGTGCTAAATAATAGAACAAGTACTCAGCTGGCAAACATGGGAATTCCCAATAGGACTGAGGCCATTCAGTTGATCAAAAGGGTTCTCACATTAAGAAATTTGGTGCAGACACTGGAGAGAAGAACCCAAGACATGCAGACCGAGGTAAAAAGATTCATGGATAAATTCCTGGTGCTGCAAAACAGAGGACTCCCTAGCTTACTGAATAGCGCAGGGAGACTGCTCATTCATGAGCAGTATGCCAAAAGAGTGAATGCATTTGCCACAAATGAAATCAATGAGAAGCCCAACAGCTCAGAAGAAACAGGGCCAGCTACAGGACAGACTGTCTACAACAAGGTAGAAAATCTGTTTTTTATAATGAATGAGATCATTCACCTGTTTGATGTGGCACCCAATTTTTACAAGTATACAGAGGCAGAGGAGACTATGGATGCAATTCTCAGGCATCAACTCCCTACGCAAGACTGGTGGGCAAATACAATATAGAAAATTTTATAGACAGGGAGCCACTCACCAAATTTTGTTTTTTAAAATATCAATTGTCATGCAAAGCACAGTTTAAACAAAATCCGCATGCATCAAAGATTAAAGTTGAGCCAACTCAGCAAAGATTTTGGCCAACACAGCAAGAATAGGAAAACACAGCTGGCAGAGCCGAGAAAATACAGCGCAGCCAAAAGTAAAGACACATTATTCAGCGTTAAAGCAAAGCGGTTCAACCGACTCAATGACCTCCAAAGGTCAAATTATCCTCTGACAGACTTAAAGAGCATTTATGCTGCATTCAAAGTTGTAATAACTTCTTTTCTACTTTCTGTACGAATTTATGAAGATATTTTCTCTCTTAGATGACTCAATGCCTGAGATATTTTGTATAAACATTCCTATAAAGTCCCCTTCGCATGAGCTTGCAAGGGTTGTTGTTGATTTCTCCTGAGGATTTCTTATGCTGTAATCCTTTCAGAAGTTAATAAAGAAAGTGATGGAATTTCTCGGATTTCTGAAGTGTTGAATGTGTTCTGGTGTCTGTTGAAAACTGCTGGATTCCTGTGTATTTCACCATACAATAAGTCTCTGTAACTCTCTTTGTTATGTATTTTGTTTTGTTAAAATCCATATATGTTATCTAACTTTAAATACTTAGCAACAAGGAAAAAGAATAACTTTCAGGATTTATTCAATGAATACCCTGAGTTCAATCTGTGTTGCTAATGAATGTTTTCTTCAGATGCAATCTTGATAAGTGTAATTCTTAATTGCTGCACTTTCAGAATACATCTTTCACAGTGACCTTTGTCACAGGAATTCAAGTTTGCTCCTGTGCAGCGTGTTTCACTTTCACCTCACCAGCTTAATAGAAAATTCTTAATTGCTTTCTGTTGGTTGACATACATCACCATTCAAGCTAAATTTGTTTGTCTGAGATACACAATAGGCCCTGCAGTTTGAACACCACCAATCCTGCATATCAAATCATTTCACAACTCCAGACTCCATTGCCCAATGATATTTTACTCTCTAAACACTACATCTTAAGACCTGAAAGAAATCCTTCAACCAAAACATAAACCAAAACTTGAGCATAATAGCTAGCCTAAAACACCATCATAACAGAGACAAATCATAAAGAGAGAGCCCTCTCTGATTACAGTTTGGCTAGAGGCTGTGATCCAAAGATTGGTTAGTGGTTACCCCGGCCGTATTCCCTTGGGAGTCATAGGGAACAACCTGGGTGTTAACAAGCTGCATAGCTTTGACAAACTCTGATTGTGACACACTTCCCAATAATGTATTGACAACCCTGGTATTGGTTTCATATTGTCTTTTACCTGCCGTATCTGTAGGAATTTCTGATGGAAATGTATATCCTCCTTCCATGATTTCCCAGACATCCGTCCCAAGTGATTGTAGATAGGTCGTGGTTCTTATCTTCTAATAAACAAAGTTTCTCCCATCAAAGATTGGAAATCTCATGGATCCCACGCTTTCTTGATTACTTATGATGATGGATCTCCCTTCAAGTGATCAAGCTTCTTCTGAAGGACCTACTCTGATACCAATTGTTGGAAATAATACTGAGAGGGGGGGTGAATCAGTATTATCATATTAATAAATTTATTTCCCAAACAGATTTGTATACACTACTTCATCTAAGTGAACAAGTGTGTACATGTGATTGTACTTAAAGCAACAAGCGTATATGCAGAGAACTTTTGATTTACCCAATTTATCATGCATTGAACTTGTTGGGCAGCGGATCCCCCCATAGCGGATTTTTGGGGCTTGTAACCCAAATTTTGGTCAAAAGTAATGTAATACCCCATGAAATGCGGGCATAGAGCACAAGAGTCTAGGGTGGTCCACCCTAAAATATTGTAATTTAATATAGAGTGGGTCGGCCTACCCATGGTCCGTGGACCATGGGAATGTATAAATAGAGTGAGGCTTTAAGGGTAGAAGTCAGTTTTTTGTTAGTCTTGATCTTAAAGGTTATCAGTTTTTGAATGCGATACTGGCTCTGAGTCTGTAAGTCTGAGTCTTGGGTGGTAATAATAGAAGGAGGCTCTACAGCTGTGTGCGCATAGGCCTGGTAGAGTCCGCAGCTGTGTATGCAGAACCCTGCAGCTGAGTGCGCAGGGCGGAGTTGGGACTGTAACGGGACAGAGGTTAATAAAAGCTAAGTTGATTCTGAAATATTGTGCATCCATTCACAGATATGTATGTTTATGCTTTTGTTATATGTTTATGCATCTTTTTACAGTTTATGGTTATGCGCATTGGTTATAAATGTTGAATGATTAATAAAGATTACCGGGCCCACAAAATTAAGTCAGATCTTTAATAATAACATAGTAAGGTTAGAATATCTAGATAGCACCCCTTCGCGTTCTGTACAGAGCTACCTAAAGGTCAGACAGTTGCACGGAGCTGCATTAGAGCATAGGATCGGTTCGCGACCATTCCAGATCTCATCAAGGCATCCCTAGGGTGTAGAAACTTGGTTCCAGCACCCTCCCATACTACCTTGGGTGAGACCTCAGTCTGCGCTCCGCAGACTGTTGCCGAAAGGGCTGGTAGTTTCGGGATTTGTTTGGCTAAAACACTTCTGAACTTGGGTCAGGCCCCAATAATCCAACAAATGGTTCTGTTTCCGGGACCAGGGTCTGCCTAAGGGATGTCTGATATTGGAACACTGGAATCCTACGAAGAAGGAAATTGAAGATTGGTTGGATCGAAAGCTTCATGAGTTCGTGACACAGGAAAACATAACTCCGCAAATATCCAAGAAGAGGTGGCTGGATCGCTACATATATATATCCATGAGATCTTCTTCGCATCCTTCTCTTTAGAGCTTTATGACTGGATCACGAGGTTAGTCGACAGCCACAGAAGGTATAAGCTTGATAAACCGATAGTGTGGACTCTGGGGTTAGTGCATAGACTAGAGGCATCAGAAGATAAGATTGCGCAGGTCGTAGACCATTGGCTTGACCGGGTAATAGGAGGGTTTATCATTGAATTTGCGATAGACACGACTGTAAGCTACAGCGAAGCAGAAAGACAGTTTCTCAAGGGACCGTGAGGTAAGTACATCAAATCATTGAATACCTGGATTAATATGTTGTTATGTGAAAAATGGGTGATGCGAATACATTAATGATTGGAACGACGTGGAGCGGAAAAGTCTACAAAGGTATCGAAGGGTTAGGAAACAATCTTTTAATTTCACCTCTGCGAACGAGCGAGGAAGAGCGCGCTCAGGTTTCTCCGAGGAATGCGGTCAGTTTGATAAGGCAACGCATTCTACAATTACCATCTCAACTTACGCCACCACTCGCAACAAACTCCTTCACCTCCATTTTCACCCACACCACCTCCACCAAACCAGCAGTTCAGCATGGCGAGCACGATCAAGCTACTCGTATTAGAGGAGTAGGGAATGAGGATCCGGACTAGTTCCGGTCTGTGGTAAAGGTAGTGTGGGAAGCACAAGGGGTCACGGATGACAACATTATGAAGGCCACATTATTGAGTGAGCTACAGGATCGCGCGCTGACATGGTATATCAAGCACTTGAATGATCACCCAAATGCAGGAATAACAAAGATCCAGGATGCGTTGAACAAAGAATTTAGCTGGCCGAAATTAGAGACACAGTCAATCATCGGATTTAAAGAAATCGCGATGCTTCCAGGTGAGACCCCTTGGGATCTGGATCAGAGATTGAAGACTATGATCTGCAAGGCTAATATGATGCTAACGAATGTGCAGCACCGCGTGTGGTTTGTGGCATCTTTGACACCACACCTGAGGACGACATTGTCACAACAGAAGCTTTCAACCCAGGCAAAAGCATTGGAAATGGCGATGAGGTTGGATGAAACATCGATATAGGATCCGGGGTTGGGAGTCCAACAAATTCACGCTTAGCTTCAGACTCTCTGCCTGGAAATGCAGAGCTTGAAGCAGGATAGGGCACCCCGGCCAGAGGCGCACAAAGAAGTGTGGTGCATAAAATGTAAAGGCCAGGGCCATGACAAAGACCACTGTCTAGTATTCGTGAACTACTTGGTAGGAGAGCGACCAATGCCATTGAGATCAAAGGCACAGGTAGGACCAAGTGTGGCACCCGTGCTCTGGTGTGCGATCTGTCAGGTGGGAGGGAAGCACATGACAGACAACTGTCATTTGTTACAGAAGTATACATAGACTCCCCAACAGCTGTTTTGCAATTTTTGTAGATCAGTGGGCCACGATGAGCATACTTGTCACAACTACGAGTTAATGATGGGGCAGACCCCAACATATAGAATGCAGACGGAAACGCGAGGTATTGACCCAGCTGCGGGGATGGCGCGTGCTGGATTCCAAGGGCGAGGTCGAGGACGAGGAGGAATGGGGCCAGGAAGGGGCCGCAGACAATTAATCTATTACAATTGTGGAGGACCGTGACACTACGCTTGCGATTGTACCTTCCCAATGAGAATACCTTGTTCGTACTATGAGCAGTTTGATCATGAAATGGTAGATTGTCCTACATTGATCGCGCAGATGCGCGAGAAAGGGGTACTTCAACCTAATCTGATGCAGAATATTCAAATGATGAGGTCTGAACCACACGAAGAAGACCCCAACGTGAACATGGTGCTTAGAAGTGGCACGACCACAACAAAAGATAAGGGGAAGCAACCCGAAGAAGATACATGGGTTCACAAGGCCCCTACAAGGGAACCTGAGTTTGACTTGGAACGCGCAAAGGAGACGTTTATGGAAGCTAAGAAAAGCTTCACGGAGGCCTCTACTTCAGGTAGTAAGGACCAACCAGAGCCAGGAATACATCCTTCTATGCTTACTACCTTTCTAGAGATATGCATGAAATTGTTGCGCGATAATAAGGCGGTTAAAGGATTACAGGAGTTGATAACTAGGTGTGCAGGATCAGGGGAATCATGTGTAGTCAAGAAACTAGGAAAGCATACATTGTGCACCGGGAGGGAGATGAGATTAACGACGGAGATTGGTGAATATGAAATGGATCAAGTAATTCTAGACCTAGGTTCAGACGCGAATGTGTTACCAAAGCAGACATGGGAACACATCGGTAGGCCTGAATTGCAGTGGTCCCCTATTCAATTACGGATGGCGAACCAACAAAAGATCTTTTCCTTGGGGAGATTGCAAGGGGTGACAGTGGATATCAAAGGCGCAAGCACGCAGACGAACTTTGAAGTGATAGAGATTGTCGATGACAACAATCCTTATCCCGCATTGCTAGGAATAGACTAGGCCACTGATGTGAATGGAGTCATCAATCTGAAGAAGCAGAAGATGATATTCGAGAAAAAGTCCCTTTGTGTAGTCGTTCCGCTGGATCCAGTTGAAGGTGCATGCTACATCGAACCTGTATGCGATGAGGACAATGACAATGAGCTGGATTTCATTTACCAGATAACAGCACAAGACTAGGATTAGGTAAACCCAACTGCGGATGGGAGAATCTCATAGGAGTTTGATAGTTCTTGTACTTCGGATTCACATGAGGAGATAGAACGCTGGCAGAATTGGTTGCATGAAGTGACAACAGTGAATTGCAACATGATGATTAGATCACTATGGTGCATGACGACCGAAGCAAGGGAACTGCCAACATATGATGGGATAACAGGAGTGGATGAATTCCTAAACAAATTTGAAAGTGCAGTACTGGAACAACAGCAGTATGATGCGCTGGAATGGGAGTTGCACACAACACCTGCACGATGGTGGGGTACACATTAGAAGACTATGGGGAACTAGCGCAAATGTAGAAGATGGATGTGCTTATGGTTTGGAAGTTCCCAACGTTGAACGCAAGATGGGCAGCCAGGACGAAGCAGTTTGTGTGCCCACCTATGTCGATGGGTACAGATCTGTGTTGTGCAAACACCCCCCAGGCTAAGGATCGAAAAGCAAAACCCAGCGCTGCAGCAGGGAAGGCAATGCACTCCACAAATAGTCCGCGACGGAGTAGTCAAAAAGCTATGCAGAGTCATGAACATAGTTCACCAGGTGAGCCGAACCGACTGGGACCTGCGTGTACCAGCAGTTTGATGGGCCTATAGGACCATAAGAAAAAACCGAAGCATGGAAATGACCCCAACATTGACAAGACAAGATGAAACTAGGAGGGTAGAGAAGAATCCCCTAACCACAGCTCATGCAGTTGGGATGGGGCGCGAGGACCTGGGTAAGGAAATTAGGCAGTTACAAGAAGCCATTCGGTGAGGGAGCTTGAAACTTCGTGAACTCGATGAAGAGGGAGCACGGCTGAGGAAGAAAAGCATGACATTGGACGAAGAAATTAAGCGAACTGGAAATCGAAGTCGCACAAGCAAGCCGCTAGAAACTAAGTATGATGAGACGAAGTCTAGCCGGCCCTACTAATGCATTAGAAAGAGTTGTGACCCTTCTATCATGGCTGCGACTGCACCTTACTAAATAGGGAAGCGTACCATACAAAGAAGAACATGATGCATTATCAGACGCAAGGGTATTTGAAGGGTGCCTATAGCCCAGGCTAGCAGAAAAATTGAAGCCTTGCATCGGGGGTGCGACCACCTGACTATCTGTAGGAAGCACAGTTTCAACACTCCAGACAGTTGAAAGAGAGTGTGGGACTATAAAACAGTCTATTAGGGAGCTGCGCGACAATAGGGGTGCACGCAAGATCGGTATGTCACAAGGGTTGCAACCGCGCAGAAGGGGCTTCATCGTTGCGCAGATAAACAAGGAAGTGACCATTGATGTCACTATTCATGACAAGAGGTTAATTTAAGGCAGAAAGAAGCAGGTGGCGGGCCATTAAGACATGAATTAAGAGCTAGATTTGAGATTATCTACCACCAAGAAGGTATTAATGACTCAAAAGTGGAGGGAATGGGCGAATTCAAATTCAAACATTACTATAAAATCCCTTGGGGTAGCCTCGAAGCAACACTTGGTTGTTTGAGATTTGAGCCAGTACCGAGCATTGAGCACCAAGCTACCTTGCCACCCATGAATATGCAACCGAACAAATCTATTGTAGAAACAGTGACGCTGCGAGGACCAGAGTGTGATTCACGGAAGTAACCCCAGAACCCCGTGTGACCCAGGAGGAGCCTAGAGAGGCAGCAATTGCACCAGAGGTTCCCAAGTCCCCACGCACACTGTGACCACAGAAAAACAAGCAGCCCATGGGGCTAGTCCGAGTGTCACCACGGAACCCATGATTTAGTCAATTGTCAATGACAGAGAAGGGCAAAGCTGTTGTCGTTGAAACAGAGGAGGAGGAGGAAGATTTGCAAGCCCTGATCACCCAAATTGAAGCACAAGATGATGAGGTGAAGAATGTTTCCCACATACCTTTAGTGATAAAGTTACCCCCTACATCCCCTCATGGAAAGGGATAGCCAAGATACCGAAGGACCTAGAGGCCACAAAGAGTGCACTCCAGACCCCGCTTCTTCCGAATGAAATAAGGTTTGACGGTTCACCACTGGGATGGGTACCTAATATAAAGTTCGAAGACTGGGACCTCGTGGACAACGAGAAGTTCCCACAGCTGGCCGTGGAGCAATTATTGCAGTAGAAATGGTTACACGATGTGGAGAAGGCCGGGTTACTACATCTGCGATGGATACCCCACTACCACCGCGCGTCCATCACGATCTTTGTCATTCGGAAGCTATTGTGTCTAGTACATGATGGGTATCTCTAGCTGGAGGAGCCGATTCCCATCACGGCCGACTTAATTCACTAGATTTCTTGGCTGCCCATCAAAGGAAACAATCACGCAGCCATAACAGGAAAGAGCGGTGACTTGGCCCTCATAGAAGCGATGAAGGCCAAATATAAGTTGGAGAAGAGGAATTGAGGGTATGTAATAGCAAGCATCAAGGACAAAGGGGTGCGCATCACCACCCAGTTGCTGGCCGGAAAGCTCATGAGGAAATGCCACACAGATGAGGTGCCAGCATTTGTGATTGCGTTGGCAAAGCAGTGTGCAGAGGGGGTCCAATTCAATTGGGCACAGTTTCTCTGCGATGAATTTTTGACAAATTGTCGGGCGCGAAAGGATCTAGCCCAAACGTGGGTGAAGTTTCCATTCATTGCAATGGACGATGCAATCTTTGATGTAATGGCGGCATGGTCTCTGGAGTGGTGCACTTCGGACTTGGCAGAACTGGAAAAGATCGCAACACAACAGCAGAAGAGGGAGACGAAGCTGCGCATCGCAAAGCTGGCAGAGAGAAAACACCAAGAATAGAAAGCGGCCACATAGCGGAAGGTGGATGAGGCAGCAGCGACAGTGCAGATGGCAGAACCCACAACTGTGCCCACCGAAGAGACCAAGGAAGGTCAGGATATGTCCACCGAGCAGGACATACACGAGGAGGATGAGGCAGAGGAATGGACAACAATATTGACCCAACCTAAAATGTGAAAATTTAAAAAAAAATGAAAAATGAATAAGTTGAAGAAGAGAAAGGCTTCCCGTGCATAGAGGTGATGCAAGTAACCCCGCCGAGGTACTGACCAGCCTCACTAGCAGAGGAGCGATGCTTGTGTTCCTATGTGACTTCGTCGGGGTACTGTCGAGGCCTGCTGGCAACGAAGCAACACCATAGATGAAACTTAAACTCTAACTATCATAATGCTTATGTACCAATAAACCCCTCATCCCCAATCGAAACAACTATGTTGACTTGGCTTGGAATGTGTGTTAACTGACCAAGAGCATGGCAAATGCTACATCTTTCAGTCAAGCTAGTGTGGAAACCAAGATGATCTAAGAATTGAACAATACTTCCAGAGGAGTTAGAATTGATTTTCATGAAACAAGGTCCATTCATAGAGCTGGAGTTCTACAAGTGTGTTGCCAAGTGTTGTAGCGGCTACAACCACCATCCAAAATTTTGCCTTAGCTTCATTTTGGAGCCTCCCTACAAATTAGAAGCATGTCTTGCACTGTCCAAGTATATAGGCTTCAATTGAGTTTCAATGGCCTGTCAGCCTGTGAATGTCAACTTGTTTTCCTCCCACCCACAGGTTATCATTCCAGACTTAGAATTTTTTCTAGCTGAGATGCTCACCTTGAAAATTGCGCAATTCTAGAGGGGAACCAGCCTTCCCTCCAGAAATTACACAATCCTACTGGTCTCCAGAAATTCGCAATCCAGCTAGGTAGCCTTCCCTCTGGAAACTGTGCAATCCAGCCCAACATTGGGCTTCAACATAGAAATTGTGCAATTCTGACTAAAAACCAGGGCTTCAGTGCAGAAATTGCACAATGCATGAGGGACAACTAGTCTTGCTCAACCCAGAAACTACGCAAATCTCATCCCCAGGCTTGTAGACTGTTGCATGTGCTTTCAGGTTGACTAGTTCCCCCTAGGACTAAGTAATCCTGATTTGCATGCATGGGTTGCTTTTCCCAAAAAAGAAAAAATAAAAAAGCAAAAGAATCCCTAGTTTTTTGGGACCCATTTTTAGCAGCTGGAGGTTACATGCAAAAGTCATTTTAGAAACCTCCCACCAAGTGTCTCTTTTTCCTAGATTTGTGGCATGCACATCATAAACCTCAATATTATCAAAACTTATGTACCTGACGCTGCAGAGCTCATTACTCAAATCGATATTGGAGCTCTAACATCCCACATCGCATCTATGAGTCTTTGAAACATTTAGCTCAACTTTTTCAAGGTAAGTTTGCTTTTCATGTATTTTGTTGTGTTTCTGTTGTTTTTTGTATTTCACTTTTGTGTAAGTGTTGTCTACTTGGTTTCAATGAATGCTTACTATCCTTTTGATGCATGCTAGCTTGTAGAAGCACTGTTTCAGTTTTTCATTGCATCTTGCTGCTGCCGCATGCATGATGCTATTTTTGTACTGACGGTCGCCATTGTGGTGACCTGCTTCACACACATTCTTGTTTTCCCATTTTCTGAATATTTCACTCACTATTTGCATGCATGATCATTCACTCTCATTTGCATTCATCTTCACCATGCATTCAGACTTCTCATGTTTTCAGTCACCCGTCAGTGGGTCTGGGCTGCCTTGGCCCAGACCTTGCCTTGGTCGGCTAGAAAATGCACATTTCTGGAAGTGAAGGTTCTGCATTCCCTCTAGAAACTATGCAAATCTAGCCCAACACTGGCCTCCAGGATTGCATTGCGCAATTCTAGGAGGCAGTGTCTTTGCTGGCCGCAGAAATTGTGCAATGCAGTTTACTGGTTTGCATGTCATTGCTCACTAAAATTACTCATTGCATAATTTCAATCCTCAATAGGCTAGGTTGGACTGTGCATTACGCAGTTCCATTAGTTAATCAGCCCGGACTGTGCCTTGCACAATTTTGGCAGTCAGTCTCCCAACCTCTCGGTGAAAATTGCGCAATCTTCACAATCAATCACACAAGTATGTTGCATGTCAATCCTCCAATGTGTTTGGGTTTTCAACTGACATATTTCTTTCCATGAGTGTTTCTATGTCTCCAGGTATCATAGGTGTTCGTCTGCTATAGTTACTATGGCCTCCCAAAGAGCAGGGTCAAAGGACACCATTGAGAGCGCAACCGGAGATGCAGTTGAGCGAGTGTTTATGAGCTTCCCTATCTATGAAGACACCAAGCTATTCATAGACAAGGATATCAAGATGAAATGGCAATGGAATCACAGAGAGCAGCACCATCAACAACAGTAGAGGGTAGAATATCTACACATGACTAAGGCAGGAGGAATGTTGTGGACAACACAGACGCGAAGAAAAGCTAGAAGTGCAAAGCAGATCCACTTGTGATGAAAGCATCTTTGGAGATTTAGGCTAAGAGGCGACGACATGACAAGAGGATCACACAAAGGAAAAGAGAGAAACAGATGATGGAGGAAACAGAGAAGGAGTTGCAGGAGTTGAAGCGATAACTCAGGGAAGAACAAGAGTTGCACAGAGGAGAGAAGGAAACGCAACAGGAACAGGTATAGCAAGAGGCACAACATGCACAAATTGATGAAATTGCGCATATATAGGTTATAGACCCATCCCAACAGTTGGCATAGGGCAGACAAGGTTAGCAGTTTTTTCGATCACATGCACGGGTGTTCAGTAGCATGGATGTCATTGTGCACACACATGTAATCCCATCCATTGGCACACTCACCAAAGCAAAGACAAAGAACCAAGTCTGACTGGAGCTAGACATGTACTTTGGCGAGTTGATGCACATAACCACTAGCATAGACTTGGAGATCAGTGCAGACACTATGCATCAATATGTTGATGGTCGACTGCACTCAAGACTATGATGCACATGTTATCAAACGAGTTGGACAAAGGAGCCAAATCAGTGTAACCAGATGCAACAGAGGCAAGAGTTTGCTTCCAAAAGGATGTCACCACAGATTACATGAACACCATCATGGACTACCAAGCTTGGCATCGATTCGCCACCATTGACCATCGCGGGGATGTCGAGGAGTTGGTCTTCCACAACTGTCTGAGCCTTAGTGATGTCTTGCATGACTTACTCAAGCCTATTTTGTCTCACATGGGTACATGTGTAGATTGTAATGTAACATTTTGTAAAAGTGAAAGAACAAGTGTTAATAGTAGTTGAAGAGTCATGAGGGTAGGTGAAGAGTCACAAAGGGGAATGTCAAGGGTCACCCCACCCTTTTCTATTTATAGAACCTCATAACTCATTGTAGAGGATTTTGGGAGCCAAGCTTCCTATAGGTGTATCTTAGAGAAAGCTTGGAGTGTATTGTAATGAGCCTTGGCTTCTCCATAGTGCAGAGCTAGTATATCTCTTTGGAGGAGCAGGCGAAAGTGACTGTAATGTTCCATTATCAGGGCTAGTGGTGGTCATAGTTGTCTGTATGATTGTAGCTTTCACTTCCTTAATATAATAGAGCCAACACATTTCATGCATATGTTGTTATTGTATTTTAGCTATCTTGGTTACTCTAATGATATATGTATTTGTTGTTTACGCATGTATGTATGGACTTTTCTATATATGTTTGTATGAATCTTATCGAGATGTGCTATTGGTTTAACCATCACTTTGGATCGTTGGCTAACCTTCTTTCCAGCTTGTGATGTATCTCTCTCGTGTGTTCCCTTTCAAGCCACATGTTGTCATAGGTTTCTAAGGGGTGCACTCATACCCCCATTTTGTGTGCTAGACCCATTCATGCACCTTCCTTGACTTATTGTGCATGTCACACCCTTGCTACCAACAGGGACGTCTTACTCACCTTTGCGCAAAATAGTAGTCAAGGTGATACCGTACTACCCCACTGCTGGGACTCCTACACCAAATGGTCTGAGGTCTAGTTGGGACTTCTTACCAGGTAGATCCCCTGACATGTTGGCGGTTCCAACACCGTCAATAGGTGTATATGGTGGCGATTTCATTGATATTTTTGTCCCTATTATTATGTATGTGTTTTATGACAACAACCATGTGTGGCTCTCATCATGTTTTTACTTGTAATTGAAATATCAATGTATCTATGACCTAATGGATGGAATGAAAGTTGATGTGTTGGGGCATCAATGGTTCTTAGCAATTCTCAGCTAAGTATGAGACCCCTATGCTCAGAACTATTATTTACACTTGTAGATTACGTATTCGCGATATGTTTGACGAAATGTCTGTCATGGCTAGTAGGGGTCCAATCAAGGTCTTGAACAAGTATTTTCTTTAGTACTATCATTTCCATGTTATTTTACTAATTTGAAGAGATGGTTCAATTATGGGAAATTACCTGGGCTCTGGACCTGAAAAAGTGGCTCAAATACTGGAGTCATTGGCACAACACTAATAGATTTGGTTTCTCATCACTAGCATTCAAGCCTATGAGAGCGACTTTGGGTTTCTGGTCACCCTCATGCCTATAGCATGGGAGTGACTAAGGCTTGAGTTGTCCAAAAGTTCAGTGGGAAGCCAAGGCAAGTTGTCTAAAGTATTGGATTGGTTCCTAAGGGTCCTATAGCTAGTGATTAATGTCTATATGGTGTGTTTCTGTTGGTTCCACTTCCTTAATGTGACTTAGGAGGTCGAATCATATCATAGTGGCCTCTCGTTGCATGTTAACCCTAGCTGGCCAGTTTCTTGGGGAGATGTGGGAGGAGTGTGTTACAAAACTATCCATTAATAAGTGCATGGAACATTTCATTCATTTAAGAAGGAACATGGTGAAATGTAGGGTATTATCCATTATATGATGGTGTTGTTAATGTGAACAAAGCTCTTCCTTCTATTCACATGCCTCAACACTTAGCTTCACATGATTTTGTATTCATGAGAGGTATTACTCCTCAACACTATGGGATAATGGATATGAAACTTCGCTTTCCAATGTGGAGGTTTTAGAATGTAAGTTTGAATTAAATCCTAATGAATACTGCTTATTTGATATGGCTAATGTTCATGGTTATGTTTCTCTTTTGTAGCTCTAATAATTTTTTACCCTCATCTTTCATTTCATCAGATAAGAGAATTGACTTTTGGATTGCTGTAAGTTTTTATTCTTGGGATTTTAATTGGGTTCTAATCTATTTTACTAGGGGACCTGTTCTATTCTTGTTTTGATCCTTCTTTTCACTCTCCTATTCTTTTGGGAATTTGTATATGATAATCTTGACCAATACTATGTAGAGACATTTTGGGATCAAGAGGCATTACCTCTTTATTATCTTGAGTGACATAGCTATTCATGGCACCCTTCAAAACATGCCACTTTATCCCTAAACCCTTTGTGGTATATTCTATTTTTTCGACAATAGGTAACTTCCAATTATGTTTGCATGGACTGCTCAAGGAATGATTAGCACCTATTTTAGGCTTCAAGGATCTCAATAGAAATACAAGGGATAACTTATATAGGGAACATTGAATATTCTATACTATAATTGTTCTTGCAATGTATGAATTTTAAGATGGATTACACAAAGCGACAAGAGATTCAACAAGGGATGAGAAACCATGAAAATTCTATTCAAGTCAATGAATGCTCAGTTATCGCTACTAGGTAGAACTCAAGAACAAAAAATGTTAGGCAATTTCTAAAATTGCTATTTATGGGCATTATAGTTGAATTAAAGTTTTAAGTTTTAGTATTGGAAGTTAAATGTAGCATGCTACAAAACATGGTAATCAATCTATTTAAAGAACATTATGGAGAATCCAACTAGGTGCAATCCATTAATTCAAAATTTGAGGCTCTTAGGGAAGATGAAATATTTCACCAATTTCTAAAGAATGTGGAAATTGTTAAACTAGATTTAGTCTTAAGCTAAAGTAGCACTTGAAGAAGCTACCAATAGGAATGCCTTTTGTTAATCTTGCATGTTTTTAAAAGTATTTATAATCTATGCCTTTTTTGTATAATCTACAATATGACTGATAATAGAAGGTGTTTTCTCAACATTGCATGGATTTATCTATATGCTAGTAGAAAACATTATGTTGTAATTCTCATTTAAAGTCTTTTTAAGCATACTATTGATGTAGATTTGATGTGATCTTTGTTGCATTTTTTGCATAATATAAATATTTCCTAGTTATGATTTAAAAATAAATTATGATTTAGGAAAGTTCTTGACATGTGTAAATAAAAGAATTGTAAGATATGAAGCATAACTAGAGGACGTGAAGTAGATATTGTGTTAAATTGCATTAGTAGAGAAGAAAAATTTATTGAATGTGTGCAATCAACTAAATCAATGAAAATATATAGATATTATTTGTAGAAAATTGTGTTTTTCCTCAATTATTGAGGTTTCTCCCACTATAAGGAATAGCATTAAAGTGACTAGGATGTGTTCTTGTCTTGCATGAATAATAAATATATCTTATTACTGTGAGTTGTTCCCTTTTTTTACAGTTGATATTGCTATGATCAATGGAATTTTAGTTATTTTATTCTATTTAAGAGTCTGTGACTAAATTAGTATCCAACACAACCTATGCACCTAAATCCTAAAATATCATCAATCTAATAGCACATACAAACTTAGTTCTCTCATCAAGTATAGCTAAATTGGAGGAAAAAAGAGAGAATCTATTCCAAAAACCATATGTGGGTACAACAACATTCTCTCCAATTTTTATTGTTCACAACATTAGTTAGAGGACTCTAATTTTTAGGTTATTTGTATAAGGACACAATCCAGTAAGTCAACCCCATTTGTGACCTTACCACATCAAATGGCTCTAGTTTTAGAAGAAAATGCACCTTACCAAACAATTATGCATTGCAATATACTATATATCCATAGAAAGATTAAGTGACATGTAAGGCCACATATTTGGAGGTATACAATTTATTTATTTATTTTATTTTATTTATTTTTGTGTTAAACTACTGAGAGGGATAAATTTACTAGCAACAAAAAACACACATAAATACAATTTTTATCCTTGAAAACCCTAATCTAGGCAAAAACTATCTAAACATAATATTCTATTAGTGTCCCTTGGCCAGTCTTCCAAGTAAGCTTTGACTGCTCACATCCTTGGCACATTACAAGATCAAGGATAAACTATTTTTCATTCTAGTTTTAAAACTATGAATATTTCTTTGGTTTCAACTACGTAATGAGACAAGTTATTTATTTACAAACAAAAATATCTTTTCTTGACTTTACAACTGGTCATTCATATTAGACAATTATGATTGGACCAATATCCATTACCATGTACTATATGTCTATCACATTTCTTGTGGTTTCATTCTAATAATTTGCATGAACCTTTAATAGTTCCTAAGAAAAAAAAAGCCTTATTTGCAATAGATCTATATTGGTTTCATCACATCCATATATATTTCTTTATCCTTAAATGGACCCATAATCTAGTGGGTTGCATGGAACTATTTTTTACTATGATACATTCTTATCAACTTTTCACTAGTGTGGTCACATAATCATCCAATGTCATATACCCTCACAATTCGTTTTACATGTGCAACCTTGCCATGTGTATACATCTTGTAGAACACTCTAGAAATGGTATGTAAAATTTGTATCCATATAGACCAAGCTTGAAGTTTGGGATAGATTCAAACATAAGCATTCAATGTTCAATTATTACAACCTTATATTGCCCCTTTTCTTAATAAAGCATCACATGGTTGGATCTTGTAGTTAATATTGATCCTAAAGGCTAATTTTAGTACATTGGCTCCTTCATACCAAGCTATTATTTGGATGACTTGGTGTACCTACAATAAGGATCTAAAAATCCTTTATATTTTAAATCATGTTAGCTCCATACCTATGTATTTTTTACTTGAGAAAGTGTGAGATAATTATGTTAGTCAATGGACAATAATCTAATTTAGATGACTTGGTGTACCTACAATAAGGATATAATAATTCTTCACATTATTGACGTAGGTTATTTCCATGCTAGCTAGGTATTTTATACTTAAGAAAGTGTGACATAATTTCCTTAGTTAGTGGACAATAATCTATTTTTTTGCAACAACATCTAGTTCCATTACTTGTATGACTACTACTTCTACCTCTAACACAATGTGAATATTTTCTAGTCAAGGGGAAATGTTAATGTATGCATAGATATGGTTATGGATGACAATTGTTCATTCTTAGCATTAGAGGGAGTTGAAGCGTACTTCCATTCGCCATCACAACCACTTCAATTGCAAATTGCAATTGATGTCAAACATGGCACAAACCCATTTTTAAAAATTATCGATATGGTATCCTTGATAGATGTATGAGTATATTATCACACCATATTAGACCCAATTTTCCTGTCATCATCAATAATATCTCTCATTTTTCTCAATCAACATACTTGTGACCTCTAGTAATCAAATTTGATTGTCTATTCTAATGCACTTGCAATTGACATGTCTATAGAAATATCAAGAGTTTGTTATTCTTTTTTATCAAGTCTGTAACATTGCATTAGTGGTGTATTCTATTTGTTCACTTGTATAAATATATATAACTTCAATATTTAAAGGAGAAGATGCATCAAACAATATAGTTCCATGCTCGTGTGTCTATCAAATCAAAATCTCAATCTTTATTACAATTATTTCATAATTAAGAATTGCAACATTTCTTTACATCACTTCAACCCATATCGCTATTATAGCTCATTTGTGTACCAAAATGTGTATATTTGAGTCAATCTTTATGATGATTTGCATTATCCCTTTTAGTCATATTACCTCCTTGTTTTCATGTATGTTTGAGTTTCTACAATGCATTTACTATCTAGCTAGATAACATAACTCTACAATCTCCATTGATATTCTTCCACAACGTTAATATCCTTCCACAATGTTAGTATCCTTCCAAACTCTTATCACTTTTACTTGGTCAAGTTTCTCTCTACAAAGACTCACCCATTGTGATCAAGAGCATTTTGGTTGGCTTGGTAGTTTTTTGTAAGGCAACATAGTCACAATTTTTATCAACACCCTCATAGTTTAAGAGACTATACACCTAGGATTAGTATTCCCATCCCAAGTGAATCATTGACAAATAGATAGAAGTGGTGAAATATATGTATATTTTCTTTGGATGTTTAATCACAAGCACCCATATGTTTAAGACAAAAACATTCCTTTCATGTAATATTTGACTATGATCAACACATGACTCATTATAGGCCATTTTAAGTCTTCTTTGGATTTCAACTTGTAGTGCCCATATAGATCACTAATCCAATTCCCTCAAAGATAAGAATTTTTCACTCTACATATAGGAAGATCAACAAAGCAATATGCTTCATGAAAAGAAAAAGAATCTTCAATACAAAGTTGACAACATTTTGCAATAAATTTCAAAGTATAAATAATAGCATGATAAACACCATGTCTTACGCCATAAAAATAAAATTCAGTGCCAAAAAAAAAAACTACATATACATATTGTGAGATTAGATTAGTACAATAAAATCCTATAATATCACCGAGCATCATAGAAAACGTATGTTTAACCTTCACTAACTAATTATATATATATATAATATCCAAAGTTACACTCCTAAAATCTTAAAATTTTCTAATATTTAAATACAATGTATTACAATGCAAACATTACCTCTTATCAACATTAAACCAAAACAATATTATATATATATATATATATATAGATATATATAGATATAGATATAGATAGATAGATAGATATCATTTTCTTAATTATTTCGAAAATTGTGATTAGATGACACTTTTATGGTCAACTTGAGAGTGTGTGAAAGCCTAGTATCTACATAGTTTATAATACTTTCCTAAGAAGTCAAGATCAATTTAAAGACTAGATTTCAAATTGGATAGAAATAAGAAGCATTTGAGTGGGCAGTACATTAAAAACTAATGAAACATGGGCCCAACTTTTCGTTTGCTCGTAAGGGTACCACATGTCTTATAACCATTGAACCCTATCATCACAACATTCCTTTAGTAGTGCAAATATGAGACTGTGATGACCCTAGTAAACTGCCAAATACAATATGAGACTGTGATGACCCTAGTAAACTGCCAAATACAATTTCTTTTTATATTGAAGTGTCATGGCTTCTTATAAAGTCTTTATATATAATACTTCTTAGAAAGTCTTTATATATAATACGAATGAAAGAAACTTTTATAATATAACTTATCACTTAGATTATCTTGTCTTTTTAATACTAGTGGTAAGAATTATTTAGATAGTTAAATATCTTAGATATGGTTCCCAAATTAATTATACTTAACCAGCATAACAATGATGTTGATATGTGTTATGGGTACAAGGTTTTTTTAACATACCTATCACAATTATTTCTATTTTTTCCCCCTTTGAAATCTAATTCTTAACCTGATGTTGATAGTTAATATTTATTTTTGTCGTAAAGATTCCATGGCACATAGATATACATATTCTTTTTGAATTCCCAAAACGCACATTTTCCTCTTATTTTATTCTCGAGTCTACCAACATCTAAGAGTTGCCTAGGTGCAGGCCCTCACAACTAGCTTTGCAAATCACTCTCAATAATAATAATCTGAGTTTACATGGTGCAGCTTCTTTTCTTTAAAAAATACTATAAAAATAACTTGTTATTAAACACCTTGAGGGGATTAAGGTGATTAATAACTAATATAATATTGAAAAATTAAAAAGTTTGGTTTGTAATAATAATTGATAATAATTAGAAAAGGTTAATTAAGTTAATAAAAATAATTATTTTAATAATAAAATAAATAAATAAATATTAAATTTAAATTTTTAATTATTATAAAAGATAAATGATAAATATAAATGTAAAAAGAAATTGTATTTAATTTTTTTAATATTTAAAATTAATTAAAAAAGAAAATTAGATTTATAATATTTAACTATTAAATAAATTGTTATTATTTATTTTACATTTGAAATTAAGAATTAATTTTAAAAATTACACATAAGAATTTTATGATATGTTTGTTGAGTGTATTTATCTTTATTTAATGTCTATGATGATGATGATGATGATGGTTAACGTCTGCTGAGACCAAACATTGGTCTATCAGACCTAAAGAAACAAATTATTTATTTTGATTTAAGATTTTATTCCTATGCTCAAAAAGCTTGGAGAGAAGCCTCCCGAGCTCACCATAATTTTGGCATTGTAAAAGGCTAGGAAGGTCAGTATTGTAACAAAGATTGTGAAACTGAGATCTAATGTGGTTGTACGCGGGGCACTCTAAGAGGAAGTGGTTTTCATCCTCGGTGTTCCTATTCTCACATATATGGCAAATCCTTTCCATCCATGGTGTTTTAGAAACTGCCCAACGACCTATTTCACTATGGAGCTCATGAGAATTCGTTCTAATCTTTGCTATATTAATTTTCTTCTTTGAGCCAGTTAAAATAGAGAGATACTTTTGATCTTCTAGTGTGGGGTTGATGACCTTCTTTGTCACATACCCCGGTAACCTCGCATGTAAAAGTAGGGAGTTAGAATTTTTTTATACAAATTACCACAAGTAATTAACCAATTCACAGCTCCACAATTCATCATTAACCATTAGATATAATATTCATTAGTACATTAAGTAAATTGCCGTCAAGACAACAAGTTGCATAACCATTGCATAACCTACTGTGGAAGTGTAATGACATAAACTGTCTCATGAATCCTTGCATCCATTTCTTGATATCCTTAACCTTATTAAATAATCATGTACTAGGACATTATGGTTGTCACATTAAATAAAGAACCATCAACATCAAGGACTCATCATTATCAAACTGACACAAAAGGCAATCACACCATTTGAACACCAATTTACCCTGGAAACCCCGTAGGGTGAAAACCAGCAAACGTTTAATCTTATTATTAAACGCTCGTGAGGGTTTTCACCCCTCACTCAATGGCTTATAAGGGATTCCATCCCTTAACCATTGTTATTAAAATCATTACAATGAATTATCATTAAGCTATCACATAACTAGCTAAAAGCTAATACAGTTTTCATGTAATCTTTCATTTACATACCGCCACATGCAATAATCCTTGTGGCATGATTTTTCTAGCAATGCATGTTCCTGCAACTCGAACTCATCTGCAATGGACCCTTGATCCTCTTCCTGCACAACCTTAAACATCACTTTCCTTTGGCACCAACCGCCATCGTTTCCTGTCAATGTAGTTGTCAACAAGCTTTGGCAACAATATTAGATACATTATCAATCATTCATTAAGCAACCTCTAAAGGCAATCTTTTATCATCTACTCATCTGCATGAGCAAGCATAACATATTAATTAACTAGTACATATATCCAAGTAAATTCTTGTTCTACTTTTCACAATGCTTATTCACGCTAATGCATATTTCTCTCTAAGAGATCTAACCATTAGTTTTTACAAGTCCATGTTATCATTATCAACATTGACATCATGATTTAATTTATAAATAATCATATTATTTAGCATTTTCCCTTCGCCCAAGCACATATTCGGAGAGGACAAAACATTAAGGGATACCCTTGAAGGGACTAACTACAACTTCAGTTATAATCTACTTACATAAAAATTTACATAAACTTTTACCAAAATAGCTAGTCTTTTAGCCATTACTTTTGTTGTCTGCAAACATGTAAAGCAAACTAACACAACTTGTTGTCTCTTCCTGCATGCATATGTATACCCTTTCTAATGAAAGCCAGCACAAATCTCATGTACTTACACATCTTGTTCAACAAGAAACTAAGATAATAGTTACGTTAGCATAAGGTATTCACCCTTCTTTGATATGTGCAACACATATCCCCTTTCTTAGTATTCTACCATATAATTTAGGATCAGCATGCATTGTGACTAACTAGATAACACTCAATGCACCTAAGTGAGCTGCAGCCACGGTATAACAGATTTCTATGTAAACTTGAGCATTTGATAATATGAATTCAAATAGGCTCGCTTCATATATTAATTACCTAGCATTGAACTCAGCTCTTGCTGGAAAAATAATGCAAAACAGTAAAACGTGTCTATAGGAAAGAAATTGCAGTTTCCATTAGTCAACAACGCACATATATATTTTTCCTACTAGAAAAAGAGCAGGATACTTATCTTTTTCAGTTGTACCATCGACTGAAAAACAAACACATTATTCCTTTGGTCGGAGAGAAGCAACTCGTCCGTGGCTTTAACAACGATTCATGTCAATACACGAGTCTCTACTGCGGCACTAACGAGCAATCATGGGTTCTTGCGTTTTAACATCTATAATGTCTCCACGGGTTTCCACACAACACAGTGTTCCAACAAACAAGGTTCCATGGCAAATCTTCCTTCCAACTGGCGTGAAGAGAGGCAGCGATACAGTCGTAAGAGTTTTCTGCCCAAACTTGATGCTATTCAAATACATCTCTCCTTCTACCTCGAAACTCATATATCCAGATACCATACTTCATATCTGTAAGCTTTCATTGATCAAAGACTGGCCTTAGAATAATTCAGGAAACCCTCCAGAAAGAAATGGATGAAGGCCAGAATTTCAATAGTCTGGACCTAAGTATTGGTATCGCTGCAACTAACACAGCGTAAGATCAAAAGTATGGAGTTACTTTTCAGAGACATGTAAATGGGCCTCCTCTGCTTTTAAACCTGTTTCCACTAACCCCTGGTGGCTTGGAATCCTCAGCCCTTCATTCTTCAGTGCCGCCAAGCCGATTCGATCTCAAACGTCGGAGGATTCCAGTGCGATCAGGCCAGAGAAAAGTTGCCCGTGGTCTTCGTGAGCATGCGAGTTTCTACCATGATCCAACTCCGAGTGGCGAAGAAGAAGCGAGCTTCTACCAAGAAGAATCGTTGAGTTCCTTCATTCTCGTTCAGTTCCATAACAGCCAAGAATCAGTTAATAACTAATTCGTAATCTTGAATTACTTTTACGCAGGGTTACGATTATTTATGATAGGGATATTACATACTCCCCCCCTTAACAGGAACACCGTCCTCGGTGTTCATCTTTCATTGGAACTTTAGACTTTATTCATGGTATTACCATCTAAACCACACAAAATGTGATCCTTTCTCTTTGAAATCAACGATTTCATTCCAAGAAAAGACGACAAACAAAATAGTAATGATATAGTCATAAGAAATATCATTAGTTATAAGCTTCAATAGTCATAAGCGTTCGTAATTGCAAAAATATGCAACTTCTAATCGCCACCACTTGGCCCTTATTCATTCATAATAATCAATTCTCTGTGTCAACTTACCATTACTTACCATCTATTCTTGAAAATCATGAATACTTTCATGTAAGCATTTTAATAGTGGTTGGACAACTCTTCAACCCTCCATGGTAAGTAATTCCTGTAATATATGACTAACAAATTCAATCACATTAGTCACTATATTTTGAGTCAAATGAAATACGTTTGACTAACAATCAATTGTGCAATGCTAGATGATTTCTAAATCACGGTACTTTTACAAGTACTTAAAGAGCACTAACACTAATCATCAAATGATAAATCACTGCTCACGTGCACACTGAGCGAATTCTCACTAAAGGCATCCGCAAAGTGCTTCTAGATGTACCAAAAGAGCACCTAGCTCTCTAATCATCAAAACAGTCAATCACTGCATCATTTGGAAATGGTCTTAGCCCCTACTAAGACTTTCACAAAATTAATAAAATGATACAGGAATTAAAATTTCCAATAACTTCTTATTGAACATTAAACTCATTCCTGTTGAATGTGCATAACACATTTCACACAACTATATATAGAATTTATTTTTAACATCACATACAACTGATTAGTTAATTCCTTTAGCCATGAAAATCACAATAGACTAAAGAATTCCCAACCCATGGGAACTGGTTTCCACAACCAAACCGAGTCATTTTCACATCCAGACAGTTTCTTTGATAGAGACCTTACCAGGTCTAACATGGAATTCCACTGGCCAACCAGCTCAAGAATTCCAGGGAGAGGAAATCTGGGCAGACAAGTACCATCAACCCCTCCGGGCAGGTAGCTGCCATCAACCCAACTCCGGGCAGACAAGTACCATCAACCCCTCCGGGCAGGTAATTGCCATCAACCCAAGGCATTCCAGCCTTTCACAATCCGGGCAGACAAGTACCATCAACCCCTCTAGGCAGGTAACTGCCATCAACCCAAGGCATATCCGGGCAGACAAGTACCATCAACCCCTCTGGGTAGGTAACTACCATCAACCCAAGGCGTTCTAGCCTTTCACATCTATCCGCAACTGTTTGGCATGTTAAATTTCTCTGTTATCAATCTTTTCCAAAGTAATTTACATAATGAACCATATAATCATTATCATTAACAAAATAAACATGCATGTACACAATGCATTTACACTTATCCCTCATCATGGGTCCACAACATCTAGATTGATGGGAAACATATCTATCATACACGTTGTATGCATGCAAATTAACATAATTCATGCATATCATATAACATCATTCTTTCTCATTTATGATTGCAATTCACATTGCAACAATTTACGTGATGAGTTTTCTTGTTGCCATTAAGCTACCACTACTTAATCCCATCAGCAACGTATTCAATTTCCAAGCATTTTCATGCATACAATATGGTCATGTATTAAAAGCATATTCAAATATTCATTAATGTATGAATGTCAACAACAGTTGAGTTAATAATCTAAACATTTCCAATTTTTCCATAGTCTGTTGTCTTAATTCAAATCGTCATTAATGGAGTATTATCTTACGTTTACTATGGCCAACATTGGCCATGCATCATTAATATAATATACCACTTGTCACAATGACTAATCTTTGTGCATACCATTGCTTATCATATAAGCCCTTCTTTAATGTATGCAACACATATTCCCTTCACTAGAATACTACCATCATTTCATACAACAAACTACATACCTCTTCCTTAAAGGAAGTCATTTTAACCTCATCCCTTTCAGGGATATTCATCTTTATGCATAAAAATCAAGATACAGAACAAGATTTACTTATCCATCCAAAATCAAGAAATCAACACAACTTATCTAGCAAGACAATCTCTTCAAAGATTATTGTCTTCAAGAAAGTTAACATGATCACTTCCTCTATGTACACACAGAGTCATAATTCCAAAGTCACAATAGCTACCATTATGCAACATGTCTTTTCCTGACACAATTACTTTACTTCATTGCACATTGTTCTTTTCATGAAACAAGTAAGGATTTTGTTTCTTGCATGAACACTATTCTAATGTGTCTTTAAGGGAAAGAACCTCTAATTTTATTTTCAAGAAAACTCTCACAAAATCCTTCATCTTCATGCATGAAGTATGCACACTCTTAGAATGAAACTATATTTATGTATATATATATAATATACTCTTTCTTCAAAAAGTTAGAAGTGAATATCTATGTGCCTAGAAGCACATCTTTAGCTATCTTTATCATGCATGTAATGCATAATCATTTCACTAGAACTTAGAAACTAACTAGTATCATAATGCAATTAGCATATATATATTTTCCAAGAAACTTTTATCAAATAAAAATACATATTTTAATTCAAGAAAACTTGGCCACCCTTCATGCTATGTCCTCAGGGCGTTGATATGCCTCATCTTCTTTTCTCAAGAAGATACTTTGGCTATATTTAGCAAGGATTTTATTCCAAGAAAAACAACAAGAGACAAACATTTCTCTCACAAGACTCACATGTAGTCTTACTAGGAGGAACTACCTATTCTATTTACTAAGAAAACATATAAAATAACCAATCTTTAACTGCATGCCTTAACACATTTCCTTTGCCAAGAAAATCTATAAAAGAACCATTCTTTTACTGCATGCATTCAAATACTTTCTCATATAAAACATTCATACATGTTCTTCAAGAAAGTGAGCAAGATACTTATCTTATCCTTGGATCAACATGCATAACTAACAAATTAAACCACCCTTACCGGAAGCAATTTCTCTACTTATGCAATTAGAGGCATAATCTCCTAAGTGTCGCACATGCACCAGAGTTACCACTTGATGCTAGATGCAACTACTATCATAACACTACTGTGTGACCTTTTCAGAATAATGACTTCAAGGAGACATTACGAAAATCATTAACATCAACACACTATGGTTATCATTTTTCAACTTCTTAAGCATGGTCAAAGGAATACTCATATGCACATTGAGCGCTATCTAGTCAATCCCAGACTTAGTGTCTTCTGCAAGATTCTGACACTCAAAGCTTGTGCTATCTGGTCACCACCAGACTTAGCGATTTCTTTTTCCTATCTCCGTCTGTCCCTACAGCACGGTCTTCTTCCTTCTCCTTGCTTCCATTTCCTTTGGAAGCATCTATAGTTGGGGAAGGTAATTAGAGTTTACTGACAACTGTATTAACACAGGTAGTCTATTTATGAATAATTATCGCATGTAATTATACCAGGAATGGGTCCTAGAAATGTTACTCACTGAACATGCCTCTACAATTAACTTCACACTGGAGTGCAACATGCATAAGAAATCCATCATTCCCATAGTAGAGATAAATTCAACCATCATTAAATCGAGGCTCCAATGGTTTTTATCTCCCAACAAGTAATGATTAACATAAGCACATACCATGCTAATGGATTTCAATTAATTAGAGGGTAATCATCATTAAATCTATTAAGACATAAGCATATACTATTCATCATGCATTCTCATGGTGAATAAAATTAAGAACTCTTCTCATGAACAACTGGACTATAGCACAGAGAGAGTAAAAATCTTCATACACACATTCCATGCATGTGACATCAATCAACCTTCACTTGTTTACCACTATTGTAACAATCTTAGTCCAATTGAATTAATGCATATAAGTTCTATGGGTTAGTCATACAACACTAACCAATCTCAACTACCAATCATCATAATGAAACCATGGCAAAACTTAATCAAAAATTAGTTATGACAATCAAGTCTCGCTGCTTGACTCATTGCATGCTTTCAATATCTAAGGGGTTCTTCTAATGTCCTTTTTAAACAATTTTTCATCCTATTCAAGGATGTTCCCCATAATTTATATTCATGCATTGACTCATTAAGTTTCGTTCATTGTAACTTCAATTTTGTTTAATGAATATATCATTGTTATTACCATATTTGCAAATCAAAAGCTGGTAGTTCGTTGCCACTTTCCTCAATGACTGTTCAATATTGTTCTTACGTGTAATGAGTGTTTAATATTGTTCGTAAGTGCGACAAAAGTTTCATTGTCTTTTTCCCTCATCAGGAATCCAATGTTATGAATGTTGTTATGCAACAACTTTATTACTTACTACTCAAAGCAATAATAAATATGAATCACAGATATCATGCCAAAATTGTGTACTATGTAAAACAATATTTGAATGATTAAAATCATACCTGAGTTAATGCCCACTAACGGCGTACCTCAATTTCTTTTCCGCTTACCAATTCCCAAAGGTGCCAGTACTGCAACCTTTAGCTTTGATACCACTTGTCACATACCCCGGTAACCTCGCATGTAAAAGTAGGGAGTTAGAATTTTTTTATACAAATTACCACAAGTAATTAACCAATTCACAGCTCCACAATTCATCATTAACCATTAGAGATAATATTCTTTAGTACAATAAGTAAATTGCCATCAAGACAGCAAGTTGCATAACCATTGCATAACCTACTGTGGTAGTGTAATGACATAAACTGTCTCATGAATCCTTGCATCCATTTCTTGATATCCTCAGCCTTATTAAATAATCATGTACTAGGACATTATGGTTGTCACATTAAATAAAGAACTATCAACATCAAGGACTCATCATTATCAAACTGACACAAAAGGCAATCACACCATTTGAACACCAATTTACCCTGGAAACCCCGTAGGGTGAAAACCAGCAAACGTTTAATCTTATTATTAAACGCTCGTGAGGGTTTTCACCCCTCACTCAATGGCTCATAAGGGATTCCATCCCTTAACCATTGTTATTAAAATCATTACAATGAATTATCATTAAGCTGTCACATAACTAGCTAAAAGATAATACAGTTTTCATGTAATCTTTTATTTACATACCGCCACATGCAATAATCCTTGTGGCATGATTGTTCTAGCAATGCATGTTCCTGCAACTCGAACTCATCTGCAATGGACCCTTGATCCTCTTCCTGCACAACCTTAAACATCACTTTCCTTTGGCACCAACCGCCATCGTTTCCTGTCAATGTAGTTGTCAACAAGCTTTGGCAACAGTATTAGATACATTATCAATCATTCATTAAGCAACCTCTAAAGGCAATCTTTTATCATCTACTCATCTGCATGAGCAAGCATAACATACTAATTAACTAGTACATATATCCAAGTAAATTCTTGTTCTACTTTTCACAATGCTTATTCACGCTAATGCATATTTCTCTCTAAGAGATCTAACCATTAGTTTTTACAAGTCCATGTTATCATTATCAACATTGACATCATGATTTCATTTATAAATAATCATATTATTTAGCATTTTCCCTTCGCCCAAGCACATATTCGGAGAGGACAAAACATTAAGGGATACCCTTGAAGGGACTAACTACAACATCAGTTATAATCTACTTACATAAAAATTTACATAAACTTTTACCAAAATAGCTAGTCTTTTAGCCATTACTTTTGTTGTCTGCAAACATGTAAAGCAAACTAACACAACTTGTTGTCTCTTCCTGCATGCATATGTATACCCTTTCTAATGAAAGCCAGCACAAATCTCATGTACTTACACATCTTGTTCAACAAGAAACTAAGATAATAGTTACGTTAGCATAAGGTATTCACCCTTCTTTGATGTGTGCAACACATATCCCCTTTCTTAGTATTCTACCATATAATTTAGGATCAGCATGCATTGTGACTAACTAGATAACACTCAATGCACCTAAGTGAGCTGCAGCCATGGTATAACAGATTTCTATGTAAACTTGAGCATTTGATAATATGAATTCAAATAGGCTCGCTTCATATATTAATTACCTAGCATTGAACTCAGCTCTCGCTGGAAAAATAATGCAAAACAGTAAAACGTGTCTACAGGAAAGAAATTGCAGTTTCCATTAGTCAACAACGCACATATATATTTTTCCTACTAGAAAAAGAGCAGGATACTTATCTTTTTCAGTTGTACCATCGACTGAAAAACAAACACATTATTCCTTTGGTCGGAGAGAAGCAACTCGTCTGTGGCTTTAACAACGATTCATGCCAATACACGAGTCTCTACTGCGGCACTAACGAGCAATCATGGGTTCTTGCGTTTTGACATCTACAATGTCTCCACGGGTTTCCACACAACACAGTGTTCCAACAAACAAGGTTCCGTGGCAAATCTTCCTTCCAACCGGCGTGAAGAGAGGCAGCGATACAGTCGTAAGAGTTTTCTGCCCAAACTTGATGCTATTCAAATACATCTCTCCTTCTACCTCGAAACTCATATATCCAGATACCATACTTCATATCTGTAAGCTTTCATTGATCAAAGATTGGCCTTAGAATAATTCAGGAAACCCTCCAGAAAGAAATGGATGAAGGCCATAATTTCAATAGTCTGGACCTAAGTATTGGTATCGCTGCAACTAACACAGCGTAAGATCAAAAGTATGGAGTTACTTTTCAGAGACATGTAAATGGGCCTCCTCTGCTCTTAAATCTGTTTCCACTAACCCCTGGTGGCTTGGAATCCTCAGCCCTTCATTCTTCAGTGCCGCCAAGCCGATTCGATCTCAAACGTCGGAGGATTCCAGCGCGATCAGGCCAGAGAAAAGTTGCCCGTGGTCTTCGTGAGCATGCGAGTTTCTACCATGATCCAACTCCGAGTGGCGAAGAAGAAGCGAGCTTCTACCAAGAAGAATCGTTGAGTTCCTTCATTCTCGTTCAGTTCCATAACAGCCAAGAATCAGTTAATAACTAATTCGTAATCTTGAATTACTTTTACGCAGGGTTACGATTATTTATGATAGGGATATTACATTCTTATAATAACTTAATTTTCTTTTAGCCGCTAAATCTTTCTCACACCACATTTTTTCTTTGAACTTACAAGTAACAATATCTTTAATGTTATTAATATTTTGCAATGCATCATTCTCGTTGATCTCCCAATAGTTTAACCAGGCCCTTGTGTCTTTATGCCACCATCGATTGAGCCTTAGGTGGTTTTGGTTGGAATTTAAAGCTAGCTTAGGAAGTCTTTGATCGTCTATGTTATTGAGTTTGTGCTTGTACAGTAGAAACCTAACCATAGCTAGGCTCTCAATAGGGGAAAGACCTGCTTTTATAAGGAGAATAGGATAGGGTGTATTACTTTTAATTTTCAGGTTATAAGTTATAAAACACTTCTGGATTTGCTCAATCTTTCTCCATGATTCTCTGGAGATGCTGTAACCCCAAACCTCACAGCCATATAAGATAACAGGAGTGACTAAAGTTTCAAAGAGGAACTTCTTTTTATCCCACATTACGAGGTTTGTTGTTTTACAATTATTTTCAAGACCAAAATAAGCTTTCCACCCCCTGTTAATCCTTTTCTCAATGCTATGGTTCCAGTTGAGCTTGTGATGAATATCAAGTCCTAGGTACTTTTAAGAATACACTTCCTCCAAGTTATTATTGTCCTACATAAAATTAGCGTAAGTGTCCTTCTTGGATTTGACAATCATAACTTTTGTTTTGTTAGTGTTAACAATCATACCCATGGTAGAGCAGAAATCCTTAAGAAGCCTGAGTTGCTTAATGATATTGTTCTTTTTGCAAGGTGCCCATATAATAACTCTATAGAGATTAGTAATTAGTAAAATTAATTTTAATATATTAAAATTAGAAATTTAAATTAATTATGGTTTCTTATTAAATTAGTTATATTAAAAAAATTACAAATAAGAATTTTTATGATATGTTTGTTGAGTATATTTATCTTTATTTAATGTTTATAATAACTTTATAGAGATTAGTAAGATTAATTTTAATATATTAAAATTTGAAATTTAAATTAATTATATTTTTTATTAAATTAGTTATATTAAATTCCAGTAAATTTGTATGATTGAATAATCTAGAAACAAAATTTGTTATTATTATCTTTATTTTTATATATAATTGTTGGCATAAATTAAATGTTTAATTTATTAAAAAATATTTAATTATAAAATATGAGTTTTTAATTTTTATTTTTATTTTAATCAAATAAATTTTAATATGATGATGATGATTAACATCTATTAAGACCAATGCAATTTACTGGACTTTAAGAAAAGAAAAAGAATCAAATTATGATTCTTTAAAATCTTGTTTCTCTGAGCAAAATGAAGAGAAAGAAGCGCTCCAAGATCACTATAGTTGGGCTCGCTTAATAAGTCAAGGAAATTGAAAGTGTGGCAGATGTTAATGAATTGAGAGTGGATGTGAGTAAGAGCCGAGCAATCTAAAATGAAGTGTTTTTCATCTTCCACCTTCTTAGTATCGCAAATCTGACAGATTCTATCATCCTAGGGAGTCTTGGGAGTAGACCACCGCTCAGTTTCACTTCGAAGCTTATGAGAATTAGTTCTTATCCTAGCGATGTTCATTTTTTTCTTAGTGCTAGTCAACACAGAGAGATAATTCTAGTTATGGGTTGATCACCTCCTTATAGTATCTTAGCTTCCTTTTACCCTCCAACTCCTTATCATCACACAACTTGTCCTTAATATTGGAGGTAATAGTATCTTTGACACTATCTTTGCTTCCCATGATGATCTCCTCCTTAATTCCCCAATGGTTGAGCCAAGACTGGGCATCCTTATGCCACCTGCGCTTGAGGTGAAGGTGGGGGATTTGACTAAAGTTAGAAGCAATTTTTGGGAGCCTCTTAGATTCCATGTTGTAATGCTTTTTCTTATACATTAGATATCTAAACATAGTCGTACTTTCAATGGGGGACATGCTAGCTTTGATCAAGAGGACATGATAGGGAGCATTTCTCTTCATCTTTAGGTTGTAGGTTATGAATTGCTTTTGAATCATCTAATTTTTCTCCATGACTCTCTGGATATACTGCAATCCCAAAATTTACATCTGTATAAGACAACAGGGGTGATGGGAGTCTCAAAGAGGAACCTTTTTTTACTCCAAATGCAAAGATCGACTGACTTACAATTGTTTTCAAGCTCATAATAAGCTTTCCAACCTCCAATAATCATTTTCTCGATGCTATAATTCCAGTTGAGCTAATGAGGAAAGTCAATACCCAAATATTTGTAAGAAGAAACCTGCTCTAAACAATGGTTATCATAGACGAAACTAACATGGGTGGTCTTTTTTGATTTAATGATCATGACTTTAGTCTTGTCGGTATTAACTATCATACCCATCTTGGAGCAGTAGACATGAAGAGTCTTAAGCTACTTGTCTAGGTCATCATGGATTTTTGCAAGAAGAATGATATCATCAGCATAAAGGAGAAGAGTAATGATTATACCACCAAGCTCGGTGCCCTTGCAACCTGCAGTTTCCAGACACTCCTCAAGCTTATCGATGTAAATGCCAAAAAGGGTAGGGGATAGGGGACACCCTTGCTTAACCCCGATATTGCATTTAATATCTTTAGACCACCCTTCGTTGGTCTTAAGCTTGGCAATGACAGTCTTGTAGAGACGAATCACAACAATCCTCAGTTCAGGAGGAACCATGATCTCTTCAAGTCTCTCCCAGAGCTTATCTTGAGGAACAATGTCGAAAGCTTTTCTAAAGTCCACAAAACAACAGAAGAGATCGAATTTACTATTGTGACATTCCTTTGTAATGATCCTGAGAGTAACAAGATGGTCGATAGTTGAGTGATGTCTCCTAAAACCAGCTTGCCCTTTAGCCCTTTTACCATGGGTTTCAAGCCAAAAACTAACTTTCTTTTCCAAAATGAGACCATATAGCTTGGCTAGGATGTGGCTAGTCATAATGGTTCTATAGTTAGAGGGAACACTTTCGTCCCTATATATATATATATATATATATATATATATTAAATTTTGTAAATATGTTTTTTATATTTTAAATTTAAATTGAAAAAATTATAATAAGATTAATAATTTTATATATTGTCTATGAAGTTTTGGATAGACGGTGATTGGTTGCTTTTTTAAAACACTCCATGATGTGAAGTCACTGGTTCTTCAATTTTCCACCTCATTCAAGTGATATATTGGACATGATTAAGATATAGACCCACCACGCTCACAAAAAATCGAATAATATATTAAACATGATTAAGATATAGTCCCACCAAACTTATATATATATATATGTATATGTATATATATATATATAAACATATTTAAAATGTCCATTCAAACTTTTGAACAACAATTTATTGTTCTAAATAAAAATTGAAAATTACACCACATTGTTAAATTTATTTTATAATAAATAAATAAATAAATGCAAAACAAAACAAAATAAATAGTTATACATTAATCAAACTTTAGTCCTAATAATACCCATTATTTAAAAAACGACGTTTTAGAGACTAAAATGCTAAATTCAAAATACATTTTTATATTTAGTTTATACATTAAACATTCAAACTTTAGTCCTAATAATACCCATTATTTAAAAAACGACGTTTTAGAGACTAAAATGCTAAATTCAAAATACATTTTTATATTTAGTTGAATATTTTCCATGTTCACGTCAACGGTGAACTTGAAATTAAAATACTTTACAAAAGGATTAAGCCTAATTTAAACATGCACGTCAATGGTAGAATGAAATTAATGCCAAAAACAAAAGTGAACTTAGTCTAAACTTTCTACATAAGTAGATTTATATATAAAATTAATAATTTATAACATTATAATCACATTAATATCAAATAAAATTTCTAAATTAACATCAAATAAAATTTCTAAATTAACATTATAATGATATTAATATTAAAAACACAATCTTATTCATGTAAATGTAATAATTAAAAACTAGTATAACACAGTCCTAATCATGCAAATGTAATAACTAAAAAATAGTATAACATAATTGCGATCAAGTTAATTCAAGGAAAATAAATATATTAAGGAAAAACACAAATTTATTAAGTTATTTAATTTTTTAAAAGTAAATAATATAAAAATTTAAATAATAGAATAATTAATTGTGAAAATTTATATATTTAAATAATTTTATTAATTTTAAATATATAATTTAAAGAAAAATTATATAATATTTTTTTTTTAATATTTAATTTCTTCTCATAAAAGTAAAATCAAATTAAAATTTATAAATTATTAATATAAATAACACAAACTCTATTTCCAAAATTATAAAGGATAACTTCTTATCTGGTTATTTAAGTTTGTTTGTTTGTTGTTTTTTTTTGTGTTTTTTTTTTCTTAAATAAACATATAAGAATGGGTCAAAGCCAATTCAAAATTTTCTCAATCAATTCAAACATTTAATTTAAAATTTATTTAGTTAATTTAAACATTTAATATTGATATGAATTTGAAGAAAGATATGGAGGTGGAGGAATTGTTCTGTTAAAAGTGGTCAGAATTTAGGTTAAAAAACTTCAAAAAAAAACTTGTAGTGATAGTAATTCAAAATTTATTTAGTCAATTTAAATATTTAATACTGATATGAATTTGAAGAAAGATATGGAGGTGGAGGAATTGTTCTGTCAAAAGTGGTCAGAATTTAGGTAAAAAAACTTCAAAAAAACTTGCAGTGATAGTAATTCCAAATTTATTTAGTCAATTTAAACATTTAATACTGATATGAATTTGAAGAAAGATATGGAGGTGGAGGAATAGTTCTGTCAAAAGTGGTCAGAATTTAGGTAAAAAAACTTCAAAAAAACTTGCAGTGATAGTGTTTGAATCATTTTTTATGGTGAAAATGGATTCAGCACCATCAAAAATTTCTGGGCACCCAAAATCTTGAAGTTTGACAGTTGTAACCTAGATTTAAATCTTGCTGAAATTTCTACAACAATGTCTGAATTATGCTTTTATAGTGAAAATAGATTTACCACAATCAGAAACTGCTAAACACACAAAATCTTGAAATTTAACAATTATAATCTGAATTTACAAAAACCCCTGCCAGATTTTATCGAAATCTTGCTAAATTTTTTATGATCTTCACATAAAAACAATCCGTTTAAACTACTATAGTTGGCCAAATAAATAAATATCAGAAAATACTAATTTAATAAAAATTGCATGTGCAAAATAAAAAAGTTAATACATATTTGATTATGTTATTTTATTTTAAATAAAACATAAATACATTATTATAATGATCGAGAAAAATTATAAACAATTTATGCACCTCTCAGATTGGAGGGAGATTCCTTTACTCAAATCACAAGATTGAGCTATGGAACTATAACCACGTGGTTGCAGAACAAACAAATAGGACCACGCAACTTCGCCAGCTCAAACTTTGTTTGGGCAGGTCCAAATTTGTTTGGCCAGCTCAAAAATTAATTTGAATTTGGACATGGTTCCTGGAAAATGATACTTTAGCAGAGAGATTGGCCTCGAAAAAACGCCAAATTTGGCGGATATTTGGTCGTGGCCTTTCCCTTAAAGGCCCAACCTACGAGATGGCAATGACAGGAGCGGGGTGTCCGGACTAATATTTTGTTTTTACATGGGATTTTGGAGCTTGAGCATGGGGAATTGAACAATGTATCTGTAAAAGGCCCTGCTCCCGAGGACTGGTTCTGAGCAGCTTGTTTTTTCTATTATATTGAAAGGATGGGAGGGAGAGCAGTTTCAGGCCTGCGAGCCCATTCAAATAGTAGTAGAATTATTTTGAATAACGCGAAATCATCATCTTCATATAACTGTTTTTGAACATAGGTCTGCAAGGTTCAGCTTGGTGAGCATTTTCAGGATCGGGCAATGCTGCAAGGAAGCTCATGAGGTAAGGAGAACCAGATTTGAGTATTAAGATATTCATAAACAATAAGAACTGATTTGGGTATTGTGAAAAAAGTGAGTATTGAGTATGGTCTGGTATGTAGAATATAGTACGAGGCATGTAATTATTCACTGGTTCAGAGGTATTGATTGATCTATCATCTGTAATAGATCCATTCAGGCTTTTTCTACATGGACAGTGCAGAAAAGTCCCAGTCACAGGCACCATCCTCTGCTATTCATATTGGTCTTGACACTTCTCCTGCTGTTGTACTTGGCGGTGTTCAAATTTGTTCTCCTTCTAAAACCAAGCCTAGATTGAAGCCATTAACAGTGAGATTCTCAGATTTCCATCCCAAGAATTCATCAATCTCCCCACCCACGGCTTCATCTCCATTGCCTCCAAACTTATCAGATTCATCCCTATACAACTCCCCCACAAACTTCTCCCCTGCCTCATCAGCCTTCGTTTCGGCCTCACAGTCCCCATTCTTATCCCCAAGGCTTCTGCAATTGCCCAATGATTCTCAGTCACCCTTGCTATCACCAAATGCAGCAGGCCTATTATTGCAATTTCCCCATGGTTCTGCCTCTGAGTCCCCCTATTTGTCCCCTAATTCATCAGGCTTTCTGCAGTTGCGCAATGATGTTGAGCAGCAACAGCAGATGCAGCAACAACAGCAGCATCAGCAAGAACTAGAGTATTCCCCATTTTCACAGTCCGGTTCACATTCAGATGATATCCCAAGTTCTTCTTATACCCCCCCAGTAGAAAATGATAGTATCCATCTGGCAAGCTGTGTTCAAAATCACAGTATCCATCTAACAAACTATGTCTCTGAGGATTTCTCGGACGACATCCAGAGGTCTAAAGCACAGGCAGCCTCTGATCATGCCCCTGCCCGTTTGTCATTTTCATTCCCTGTGCCTCGGATGTCCTTTGCCAAAGGGCCCATGTCTCCTCCTTCATCAAGCAAGCTAAGAAGCTGTGATGTTTACATTGGAATTCATGGGCAGAACTCGAAGTTGCTTCGGTTTTCAAAATGGCTTCATGCCGAACTCGAGCTTCAAGGCATAGCCTGCTTTGCAGCAGACAGGGCCCGGTATTCTGACAGTCAGAGCCATGACATCACCGATAGAATCATCTCATCTGCAACTTTTGGTGTTGTGATTGTAACCAGGAGTACATTCTTCAATCCTTTTGGAATTGAGGAAATCAGGGTGTTTTTGCAGAGGAAGAACCTAGTCCCAATATTTTTTGACCTTGCACAGTCAGATTGCTCCGCAAATGATATCATTGAGAAGAAGGGGGAGTTTTGGGAGAAGCACGGAGGTGAACTATGGAGGATTTGTGGAGTGCAGGAAAAGGAATGGAGGGAAGCTATTGAAGGACTTGGGAGAATCCAGGAATGGAAATTGGAGGCTAATAAGGTCAATTGGAGGAACTGCATTTTGAGAGCTGTTAGTTTGTTGGGTAGTAGGCTAGGGAGGAGATCAGTTGCAGAGAGAGAGAGGGTGAAGAAGGAAAGTGTAGACGGGGAAGAATTTCCTTTCCTGCGAAATACTGGGTTTGTAGGAAGGGAGAAGGAACTGATTGAGATTGAGAACATTTTGTTTGGAAGAGATGCTGATGATGAAGAGGACTTTCAGTTGTCCTGTTTTGGAGGATACGAGAAGGATAGAGGGCAAGAAAGTGTGGAATGCTTCATGCCAAGAAGAAAAAGTGATGTGGATATGTGGACTAATATGAAGGGACTGGGCTTTACAGAGGGTTTTGTGGAGCGGAGAAAAAGTGATGCAGATCGATGTGCTTGGCTGGAAGGAAAGAAGGAGGCAGATACGTTCAAACATAAAAGTAGAGGGCATTTGGAAACAAAAAGATGCAAAGAGCCCACCTTAGAAGCTTGGATTGAGCCACCTCTAGAGCTAGTAAACAGAGGAAGAAGTCCCCAGAAATCACGTATTAAAGCAAAGTCAGCACACAGGTCAAGACATTGTCATAAGCACAAGGATGACAATACTAGAGCAGAATCTCGAAATCTGTCTTATGGCAGTGGGATTGCCTGCATCCATGGACTTTCGGGAATAGGAAAGACTGAACTGGCTCTGGAATTTGCTTACAGGAACTCACAGCGGTACAGAATGGTGTTATGGGTGGGGGGAGAAGCCAGGTACATTCGGCAAAATTTTCTGAATTTGTCTTTGCTTTTAGGCTTGGATGTTAGTACAGAGACCCAAATGTGTCCTGAAAAAGGCCGGATTAGGACTTTTGAGGAACAGGAACACGAGGCCTTACAGAGAATCAGGAGGGAATTGTTAAGAGATGTACCTTATTTGCTTATTATTGACAATTTGGAAAGTGAGATGGATTGGTGGGATGGCAGAGACATTTTGGAGTTGCTTCCTCGTATTAATGCAGCTACCCATGTGATAATCACTACTCGGCTTCCACATGTAATGAATTTTAAGCCTCTAGAGTTATCGTCTCTCTCTGGAGTTCAGGCAATGCTTCTGATGAAGGGGAAAAAGGATTTTCCTTCTCAGGAGTTGGATGCATTGAGAACCATAGAGGAGAAGTTGGGTCGGTTGACTTTTGGTTTGGGGGTTGTTGGAACACTCATTTCAGAGCTTTCAATTACTCCCTCTGCACTGTTGGAGGCTATCAACAAGGTACCCTTACGAGAACTAACATGGACCGTGAGGGATGATCCAACATTGAAGAATAATCCATTCCTTGTGCAACTTTTAGGGGTGATTCTCTCTATTCTTAACCATGCAAATAGACCACGGAGTCTGGCTTCTAGAATGGTTTGGGTTGCTGGGTGGTTTGCACCTGCTCCAATTCCAGTCTCCCTACTAGCCTCTGCAGCCCACAAGGTTTCTGCCAACGGAAGTGGGATGTATTTGCCAAAGAAATGCCTCAGACTCTTGTGTTGCTGCTTTTTAGCTTCTCAAACTAAGAGATGGGAGGCAGATGCTGTTGCTTTGTTACTTCGATTTGGCATTGCAAAGAAAACAAGCAGGCAGGGATGGATTCATTTTCATGAAATAATTCAGCTATATGCTCGGAAGAAAGGAGGTGTTCCAGCTGCCAAAGCTATGGTCCAAGGAATCAGGAAGAAGGCAATTGTTTCTGTTCACCCCGAACATTTTTGGGCAGCCTGCTTCCTTTTATTTTCTTTTGGGAATGATCCAGTGATTGTAGAATTCAAAGTGATGGACTTGATTTTGTTCATAAAGAGAGGAGTTCTTCCACTTGCAGTTCGTGCCTTTACAGTATTTTCTCGATGCCATGCTTCCATGGAACTCCTAAAGCTGTGCACCAGTGCACTGGAGGAAGTGGAGAAAACCTTTGTGTCACAGATTGAGGGTTGGTGTGACAGATCTTTGTGTTGTAAAAAAGGGGCTAATTCTGGTTATCATGTGGATGAGTATGTCTGGCAGGATGTCACGTTGTTGAAGGCCTTACTTCTGGAAACCCGAGCAAAGTTAATGCTAAGGGGAGGACAATTTGATGCGGGTGAAGAATTATGCAGGACCTGTATCAGTATCAGGACAGTGATGTTGGGACATGATCATCCCCAAACACTTGCAGCCCAAGAGACACTGGCCAAGGTAGTGAGGTACAGAAGTAAAATTTAAGAATAGCCACACTGATTACTTCACTCGATATTGTACACATTTGTTGAGTAGTTTCTTCTAGACCTACGTAACTGTAACTTTGTTAATTTTTTGAGAGTGCTTGATGCATCAGCAGCCACATGGTTCAAATGTTTTTCCAATGTGGTCATACAGCATCCTTACCTATTGAATAACCTGTTGTGGCTATTGAGAGGTTTCAGATAACTTTTCAAGTCACGAACTGAAGGTATTTTATTCAATGTCTCGGATCTGCTGTTGAGAAAAGTTCTACAGTGTAAACCTTCCATGTATCATTGTTCTGTTCTGTCAAAAATTAGTTCTTGTATAGGCAAAGTATTCACGTGTTACCAAGAAAACGCCATGAAGATACAGAGCAATTGACCAAGTCTTGCTAATTTGACGATATGTTTTAACTGTTGATTGCTTTAGTTCATTTCATTGTTGACATGGTATCCATATCACTTGTAACTCTGTAAGTTAAAGTGCTAAAGATTAATTCAATTGTTTTCATCCATGGTTTGGCATGAATTTGTGATCATCCTTCTGTGATCTCATGTGATTTCCTCAGCTAGGGGTGACCAGAGTCTTCTGTTTCTTTGTTCATGATCCTATGTTCATCTGTTTCACAAAAATGTTCTTGGAAGTTAACATTGTTGTCTACCTCTCTTCTGTGCTCAATTCTATCAATTAGCATGTATTGCAGTTCACACTTTTGAATGGGCTTATTCCCTCGTTTGAAATGGATGCATTCTTCAAATACCATTACGCTTAAGAAAGTGCATATCATTTTGTGGCACCTGACCTGTGCATGTAATAGGTAGACCTGTTCACTTGAACTCGCGTATGATGTTTATCCAACATGCTTGGACAAAATATCACCTATGGCATCAACTGAAATTGTTTACTCGATTAGCATGGTCACACCTGAACCACGTCTTAACATCAGGAATTGCGTCCCACAATCATATATTGTGCTGGAGGTGAGGCATCCCGCACAGATGGACTCAACAATTAACATCTTTGTAACCAGTCTGTGTGGACCTACCAGGGTAACCGACTAATGAAGACTTCCCAAACCACTGTGAGGCTGTGGGTGCTTAATAAGCATGGAGTTATGTTTGAACTCCGAACCTCAACAACTCAATAAAATCTGTGGAAATGGTGTTCAGCAATCTGAAAATTCTAGAGCAGTGTCAAGTTTAGGTATTTGCCTTGCAGTGATAATGGCACCAATTCATTGACAGTTAAAGTTCAAGGTACATCCTGTCAGGAAATTCAGGTTTCTTGTGCCCATTCAAGCAGCTACCCCATGCATATTAAATGTACATGTGGTACTATTATTTGCATAACATAGTAAAGACCTAACCCACAAATGTCTCCCCTCTGTGGCCAGAGAAGACGATATCTACCATATAAACAAGCTAACTCGATCTATAAAGTTCCAGGCTTTTCCATCAAACTGGGGGTATTTCAAATTGTTTTCTGTTACTTGTTAGAAAGCTCTCAAATGACTGTTAATAACTTGCAACACCATGCCAAAGGGGCATCCACCTCTTGTTAGAAATTGTAATATTTAATAATTGCATCAATATAAGCCAGCTGCATTCAACATTTTAATATGGATATATATAATATGACTTTGATCGAAATGAAAGTTGAAATCTGCCATGTAAAGGTGAACAAACAAAATCCTATTGTAATAATAGAAATGAAAACATTAAAAAAGTATACTATAATAATTAAAATAATATAGGAACAAAATAAACTATTGTAAATTCATCTTAACCCAATCTATTAAGCATTAAAAAGTTTAAAGCTCCAGTTTCTTTTGATCCTGCTATAAAACTAAGATTGAGATGAATTTAAGATAATGATAGAATTGCAATTTAGAACATGAGTATGGTAAGAATTTGACATTCAACAAAGAACAGAAATAGACCTTAAACCTTATTTGAAGAGCTTTTCACGTCATGAGATGATTTCATTCTGGTATTATGGGTCTATGAATGAAATGTGTAAGGCAATTTAAGATAAAGCAGTAAGTTGGTTTGAGCATGAGTATCGGGGTCACTCCATATGCCCAGACTGTATACGAATGGATCAACTGCTTCCAGTGAGTAAAATTAGTCACGTAAATGGTACATAATAAATATCTTTATCTTTGGCCTTTTCAGACATTACCCATTTGACTTCTCTGCCGACATTGGATTTGCAATATGTTTATTGAAAAATATGAAATCTGGCAATGCTAACCTGGCATTTTGTTTCACTGTTGAGGTACAGAGCGTTAATCTGTCCACTTAGCTGTGGCTTGTCTCATCAGCATGGTATAAGTTTCAAAGGAACGAGGTCAGTGAGAATGGGTCTAACTCCTGGGGAAATTTAGGTACCACAGAAATTTTGGTGGAATAGATACCTTTCCTTTAAGCCAAAGGAAGCATGCTCCATAAATCCACATCTCCATAGCAAAGGATCAACTGTGTCCAATGGCTAAAATTGCATTGCTGGAAAGATGGTACATAATAAGTATATTTAATCTTTGGCATTTTCGTAGGTGCCCATTTTGTTTCTCTACTTTCCTGCATACCTTGAATTTGCATTATGTCATTGAAGAAGAAGGCATAGGCCAAGACAATCAATGAAGTTCCACTGTTGAGGTTGACAAAATGTTAAGTTGTCCACTAGTTATTATTTTCTCTGAGTCTCTGTTGTGTACGTCATCCATGTGGCATGGTTTTAAAGGAAAAAGGCTGATAAGGGTTGGTACAAGTCCCAGGAAATTTTGGTGTGTAATACCTAACACTTAAGCTAAGGAAGTATGCTCTTTGCAATGGAAACCCTCTGGGCACGTTTCTTGAGGCATTTCTAGGACGAGAGGAACGGGGAGTGGCAAGGAGGGCTGATATGAAAAGGATCACCTATTCTTGGAAACTGAAAAGAATTTCAGATCCAAACAATGACATTTATCTGCAAACAGGGAACAGGGAACAGGGACTGTTCAGGCTTCACAATACCATTTCGGGACCTGTACCAGAGAAAGTCATTTTCAAATAATCATCAGATATTGCAACGAAAACAGCCTGTGGTTTAAGGTCATTGTCTACAATATAATTTCATGTGATGCCCCAGAAAAGAATTTAGGACCAGGCTTGAAAGGCTAAGGTGAGGAGCAGGATATCGGATATCCAACCAGATTCAAACTTCGGCATTATGACCAAAAAGGTGCAGTCTTCTATGATTTGTTGGCTCTGGCCTCTGGAGCCCATGTCAGTGTTCCCATGTTCGAGGAATCATGCAAGGTAGAGGACCCACACAAATCAGGTGAGTGTACTTGATTTTGAGAACATGTCCATTTTGGACAGAATAATGAAACCAATGTCAGTCAAAGTGGACAGTCTGAGTAGTTAAGCACCAACTACCATGGGTCCAACTAGTCTTAGTCAAATACCCAAAACCAATGGAGGCAGGTTATTCACGAGGTAGTCATTGCTGCATGGGGTCTCTGTATTTCAGCGAATTCCCAAAAAAGAGCACTCAAGGGAAGAGACACGGGAAGAGACACGGATGAAGATTCAAAATTCAATTCTGCCGGGAGATGTTTTCTCCCGGAAAACAATGAAAATTCTGAAAATTCAGGTGTAATTTTGATTAAATCCGGCCAAAATTTTAGAAATCTAGGTTATAGTTGTTAATCTTCGGAATTTGGAATGTGGCCAGAATTTTCAGAATTTTGGGTCATTTTAAGTGGGTTGAGTTTTGATGGAGTTGAATCCATTTCCACCATTAAAAAAATATAAAATATTGACAAGATTTAAATGAAACACAGTGTTGATAGTGTTGAATCAATTTACACCATTAAAAAACTATAAAATATTGACAAGATTTAAATGAAAAAACAATTAAAAAAATATAAAATATTGACAAGATTTAAATGAAAAACAATGTTGATGGTGTTGAATCAATTTCCACCATCAAAAAAACTATAAAATATTGACAAGATTTAAATGAAGAAACTAATGATGTTGAATCTATTTCCACCATTAAAAAAACTATAAAATATTGATAATATTTAAATAAAAAATTAGTTTCCACAAAATATTTTGCTTAATAATACTATTTTAATATAAAATAAAAGTTAAAATTTCAATGCATTTTATTGTCATTAATAAAAATAAATAAAAATTGTTTATGTATTTAAAAAATATTTCAAACTCATAAAAATAATAATTTCATCTATGAAATTTTGATTTTAAAAAAATAATTAAACTTCTTCTCTTAACGTTTTAAAAAAACATCAATAAAATTAAATTTTATAGGGCCAAACATATAATCAGGTGTAGTTAATTTTATGTTTATCATTAGGGTGAGGTGAGGTGATATAATTTTTAGTGAATTTTTTTTTGTTATATATATATATATATATATATATTAAAAATCTTTTAAGAAACTAATAAATTCAAAACCCTAAAATTTTTTAAACACTTAATAAATTTTGAAATTCTTAATTTATACAGATTTAAGAATTCAAATTTTCCATTCCACTTATTATTAAACAAGTGAACAAACACTCATCAGACAAATATATTAAAAAACATTTGAATTACACTCAATAAAATATGTTAACTAATTTGTCATTCCAGTTATTATTAAACAATTAAACAAAAACTCATCAGAAAAATATATTAAAAAAACATTTAAATTACACCCAATAAAATATCTCAACTTACAAAAGTGTATATACACAAACTTTTCAAATACAAAAATGTATATACACAAACTTTTCAAACAACAAAGTTAAACATGATTGCCTAATAAAAATTACATTCCTTGCCACCATGACCCTGACTGAACTTGAGTAGGAGAGAATTTGGGTACAGTATAAGTAAATGAATTACATTTTGGATTATTTTATGACCCCAAAAGGACATAATAGGCATTGTCTGATACAGGAGAATTTCTGCAGTGCGGAGTTCTTTAGTTGTAAAAGCACATCTTTTGAAAGTGCATGGCCCTACTCTCACTTCACAAGTGAAATGGTTTGTCACAAGTCACTTCAATCAGAATACAACATTGCATAGGACTATTTATGTAATCATTACCAAAAGTGCACCAATAATTTGATAGTAAGGTTACATATTACTACATATAGTAGTTGTATGGTGGTAAATGAGTGAAATTTTATCCTAATTTGTTAGGAACAAAAAAATTTGTAAATTTTTTATTATTTTTTTGGCATTTTGTCACATTAGTGAATGGTATTTTGTATTACGATATTTAATATAAATGGGTCAACATGGATTACAATTAATTTAGTAGATATATCCAATGAAATATGTACTAAAATATTTTATTTGGAATATATATATATATATATATATATATATATATATATATTTTTTTTTTAATATTTAATTATTTAAATTATTATTTAATTAAAATTTTTAATTATTTTGATAGGTGTGTTTATTTGAAATAAGGTTTATGTAATTTTATTTTAATTATCACTAATTATTTTTTTTTATCGATAAAACTACTCTAAGAAATTATATTATTTACAAGGAGAAATTACAAACAGTGTAGCACGTTTTCAGTCCAGCTATGGCACTGAGACAATGTAGCCAACTGTGGCTTGCTTTGAGCTCTGAGTGCCAATATCCTCCTCCAGAAAAACCCGAGATTAATCAGAGACATAGCCCACGCAGGGGTTGAGATGCAAAAACAATACCCACGCTGGGGTAGAGACCCAAAACCATACCCACGCAGGGGCAGAAACTCAAAAACCACCACCCACGCAGGGGCGAAGACCCGGAAGACCTTGCCCACGCAGGGGCGACCCTGCACCTTAACAAGATTACGTAATAAACCAGAGCTTGCCCGCTCGACCCAAACAAAGAGACATTGACCAAAACAAACATGAGCAACCAACCAGACAGAGACCAAGCGACAGAGACCAAGAGACCAAACAACAAAATCTGACCTGAACGGCAAGCGAGTGATGCAGTTATGCGCCTGGCCCCAGGTCGTCCAGGTCGTCCAGGTCAGCCGGGTCCATCTCCACAATTGGATACCCGAAGCCAAAGGGAAAGTCCAGGTCCTCGTCCGCTGCCTCTTTGGAGGATGACGCCTCCTGCGCCATGTTCTGGAGAGGCTCCTTGCCTTTTGTTTCTTCCCCCTGAACCTTGTTTTGGTCCCTCTGGTTCTCTGAGGGCAATACATGCTTATCTGCCCCTTCAAGGTCCATCGTTTCATCTCTGACAAAGAAGATGGAAACGTGGGCATTGAAATTGCCCAACTTGAATACTGCAGAGCCAAATGCTGGGCTCTCAGTCTGCCTTGGCGATTTCTCATGCGGATCCTCTGTGTCCAGGAATTGAGAAACTTGCAAATGGGGAATTCCTGCCCGACGAAGACTGCAACAGCAGCAACACTGATGCTGCCTTTCTGCCATTGCTGGGGAGCGAGAAGGTGCCCCACGTCCAGGTCCCCTTCGACATGGCTGCCTCTCTCTGGTTCTCGCCATGGGAGCAGAGAAGCTGTCCACACTACAAACCCAAAACAAAATCTCCAGAAGCGTCCAAGCACAGAGAATGTTCCCACTCTTCCGCAGAACCTGAACTTGCCCAGAATGTCTCTGCCACATTCCCACTTCATTCTTAAATTCCTCCTCCTTCCCTCGGCACCAGAGCGCCATGAATGCTCTACACTCTCCCCTGCAACCAGCATTAATGGTCATTAAGACTTCTTGGGCAGAGGCTTATGTTATTTAAGCTTCCGTCCCCTCCATCACGTGGCTCCCTTCGCGCGGCAAGTGGCGTCGGCCTCCCGGCGTGTGGCTCCATGCCCTCCACCTCATCACCCGCATCCGGGGAAATTATCACTAATTATTAAGTAGATGATAAAGATTTAATTTCTATAGAATATTTTTAGTAGTTGTCACATATTTAAGGTTGCTATTTATCTCAAAAATAGTTATGTCATTTTTGGCTTTTAATTAAATTGATTAATTATGCAACCATATAAATTAAATGGTTAATAAACATGGATAACATCAATCCATAATAAGCATCAAAACACTTACTTCATGATGTTTTAAATAGTGTAACATGGGAGGTATTCCCACAAGACTTGGGTACTAGGTTTGTGTGGAGAAAACTCACTTTGTGGGCAAAGTATCCAAACCGTGGGTTTTGGACCCAAAGTCGTGGGCTTAGAACCCAAATATATCATTTGTTTATTCTAATTGTTGTGGACACCTTTGATGGAGAAAAGGAGCTCCTAAGGAAACATTAGAGACCCTATATATTGGAGAGACCATGGACGTCATTTGCAAGAGCAAGTGTGTGTCGTGTGAGCATGATTAGTCCATCTAAAGAAGTTGTAGTATCTCCAAGAGAAGGTCAAGTAGATATATGAAGGAAGACACATTTGTTAAAGTTTGTTTATGAGTGATATGGTTGGTAATTTGGAGTAGTTGTAATGCAACCAAATCACAAAACAGAAGAAAAGATATATCAACGACTTGAAAATTAGTCTCTTAGAGGGGGGAACCTCCTTTATATCACATAAATGAACAATTATTGGATAACACAAATGACAAGACCTCCTTGATATATATATAAGTCTAAGGGGTCACAATATAATCAGAGCTTACATAACAATAATAATGTAAGGGCACAACAATAACAATAATGGGCTTCTACAGGGCAAACCAATAACAATATGGGGGCTACATGGGCACAACAATAACAATAAGGGGGGTACACTAGTATTATAGGGACCTAACATGCCCCTCCTTCAAAAAAGCATTTTCCTCAATGCTTGAGTAGTTATGGATGCTTATGTGTAAAATTTTCATCCTCCCATGTGGAATCTTCAGCGAATAAGTCCTTCCACTTAATGAGATACTCTGAAATTGATCAATTTTCGTAGATATTGGGTTTTTCTTTCTGTGACTATTTCAGGCTTTAATATGATTTTCCCTTCTTCATCAAGTTCTGGCAATACTGTTTGAATTAGAGCTTGTCACCAATAACCTTCTTTAAGCATGAAACATGGAAAACTTGGTGTACCTGGGAAGATGCATGTAGCGCTAATTTGCATGCCATAGTACCAATCTTTTGCAACACTTTGTAAGGACCATAATAATTGGGTGATAATTTATTATCCTTCTTAGCTTGCTTGAGGGATATTTGTTTGTATGATTGTAGCCTTAAAAATACCCAAACGCCTACATCAAAACTTCTTTCACTGCGATGTTGATTTTCTTGTTTTTTAATTTGATTCTGCGCCAGAGTGAGGTTATCCTTTAAGAATTGGAGAACTTGTTGTTGATGCTCAATGTGATCTTCCACTGCTTGAACCTTATAATTTTCTCTTAAAGATGATGTGATGGACGGTGTATGATATCCATAAAGTGTCATAAATGGGGTCATTTTTGCTACAGTGTGGAAGGAAGTGTTATACCACCATTCAGCCAGAGGTAACCATTTGACCCATTGTGTTTGTTTATAAGATAAAAAGCAACGAATATATCATTCCAAACAATTGTTCTCTATCTCAATTTGCTCGTCAAATTGAGGTTGATAAGATGAGCTATGAGCCAATTGAGTACCATGACAAGAAAATAATTTTGTCCAAAAATTTCCAGTGAAAATGGGATCTATTTCACTTACAATAATCTTTGGTTTTCCATGTAGCTTTTGAATTATTTCCACAAATGCAGTAGCAATTATGTTGGCTTTAAAAGGATGAGATAATGCACAAAAGTGTGCATATTTATTAAGTCTATCAATGATCACCATGATGACACTTTTTCCTTCAGACTTGGGTAAATCTGTGATAAAATCCATTGAGACCTCCTCTTAACATTGACTTGGAATGACTAAAGGTTGTAATATACTCGTGGTATTAATTGTCTTAACTTTATTTTGGTTGCAAATCAAACATTTTGCCACAAAATCTTGAATATCAGATTTAAGGTCATCCCAAAAACTTACTTTGTGGTAATGATCTAAATAGAAAATGGCATCCAGGCATGGAATTTACTCATGGTATTGTAAGTGACATCCACCCATGGTATTGTAAGTGGCATCCACCCTTAGTATTCATTCTCCCATGGTATTTATCCACTCATGGAATTTACCTATGGTATTATAAGTGATATCCACCCATGGTATTTACCCACCCATGGAATTTACTTATGGTATTGTAACTAAAAAATGATATAAGTAACAAGTCACATTTTGTAAAAGGACAAATTATCCACCACAATGTAGACTTTATGGTTATTATTTGTTTTAATACAAAAAAAAAGTCTCTTTGTGCTTTTGTTATTGTGTGCTCTCCTCCTTTATTTTGACATTTTTTTTTTTTTTTAGATCTTGGGTGCCTCCCCCCAAGATATGGATCAATGGTATCAGATTCAGGTTATAAATCCATAGGAATGAGGGTTTGACACATATTTTAGTTTCAAAGTTTTGTAGGAATCTTCAAAACACTTCATGCACATGCTACGACCTCCGCAAAGCACTTTCTTGGGCAAAGCAGGAAGTTTTTTTTTTTCATTTTTTTGCAGGATTTTTTTGGGCAACAAGTTTGCAGATCATATTTGAAACTTTTGGTGCAAAATTTACAAACAAAAATGTGATAGATCTAGATTCCTTGCAAAAAAATACCCAAATTCAAAAAAGAAATCAGCCAAATCGGAGTCCAGATGAGGGAGATATCGACGATTTAAAATCAGTTGTGTTGCAGAAACTTTTCGGACGACAATTCGTGGACGATGACTCTCCTATCATTTTTTGCATTTTTTGTGCAGAATTTCAAAAACATTAGTGTATATCTGAGCTCCTATTGAAAATCACCCAACTTAAAATAAAAATTTGGTCTAATCGGAGTTCGGATGAAGGAGATATCGCTGATTTAAAATCAACTATTTTTTTAGAATTTTTGTGATGGCGAGACAATTGCAACACAAATATGAGTTTCTAGAGTGTTCAGATAGGGATTTCAATCGCACGAGACGATGCAAAATGATCATTCTATTTCCAAAAACAAGTTATAATAAATATTTTGAGTTACATTCACTAAGTTATGCCCATTTTAAATTAGTTCTTATATCTGGAGCAGCATTCAGAGTGGGCTCCCGTTGGAGATGTGCCCTCCCACCCTGCTTTAGTAGGCACCTGCTTCACATTCATTAGTTTCAGTATAACAACATCCGACTTGGGTTCTTTGGAGACGTGCCCTCCCACCCTAGGTTATGTAGGCACCTGCTACTTCATCAACATTCAACATCACGGTTATGGGTCAACTGCACAAAATCTTTGTCATCGAAGTCCATTTGCTAGGCCGCACACTGTTAGTATTACAGTTGGTCATAAGCATTACAGGTTATCTCTATTCTCGGATCTTCGTTTGTCATGGTTATGGGTCATCCACAAACCCCCACTTCAGGGAAGTCCATTTGCTAGGCCGCACAATGTCAGTATCACAATTGGTCATAAGAATTACAAGGTATCTCTATCCTCGGATCTTCGTTCATCACAGTTATGGGTTAACCACACAAAACCCTTCTCTTTAGTGGCTCTTCATATTCAACATAGGCTTCTTAGGAGGGAACTTCACGCAATGGGGACCATTTTTCTTAAGGAGGGAGGAATTATTCGAATAGAAAATGACATCCACCCATAGTATTCATTCACCCATGATATTTTCCCATGGTATTTTAAGTGGCATCCACCTTAGATTCGTCTTCCCATGGTATTTATCAACTCATGGAATTTACCCATGGTATTATGAGTGACATCCACCCATGGAATTTACCTTTGGTGTTGTAACCAAAAAATTGTATAAGTAACAAGTCACATTTTGTAAAAGGACAGATTATCCACCACAATGTAGTCTTTAGAGTTATTATTTGTTTTAATAAAAAAAAAAATCTTTTTGGTCTTGTTATTGTGTGTTCTCCTCTTTTCTTTTGACATTTCAATTTATTTTAGATCTTGGGGGACTCCTTCCGAGATCCGGATCATGTAAGTTTTTAAAAATCCTGAGTGTCCTCCTAAGGGAAGGTGTGCAATTCCAAAAAAACATTTGATTTAAGTTGGGAATTCTTACAAAGTATAAGCGATCTTTGTACCATAATGAATCATTTTTCCAAATAAATGTATCATATGTGTTGGGATCTTGATGCAACTTTTGAATGAGTGTCAACACCTCTTCGCCATTCTTCCATTCATCGCTTGCTTCAATTATCTAATCAAGTTGGATAATAGAAATGGCACAGAGCAATGCTTCCACATCCTCATCCTTTCTTGAGAGTGCATCTACAACAACATTTTGCTTCCCTTTTTTGTAGATGATTTCAAAATCATAACCCAACATCTTTGTGATCACTCTTTTTACTACTCTTTTAAAAATAATTTATGTTCCAAAAAGTATTTAAGACTTTTGTGATTTGTTTTTACCTTTAAGTGTCTTCCCATTAGCTAAGGTCAATATTGCTTTAGTGGGTGTAGTATTGCCAACACTTCCTTCTCATAAATAGGTTTGTGTAAATACTTTCCCTTGATTGGGCAACTTTCAAAAGCAATGGGTTTTCCTTCTTGCATTAAAACAACACCAACTCCATTTCCTAAGGCATCACATTCCACAATAAAGGTTTTTGTGAAGTCTGGTGTAGCTAAGACCGGTGCTTGGCACATTGCATTTTTAATATGTTCAAAGGCCTTAGTTCCTTCTAGAGTCCAAGAAAATGCATTTTTTTTTTTTTTTCAGTAATGTTGTTAGAGACACTATTATTCTCCCATAATTCTTAACAAACTTGTGATATTACCCTGTCAACCTGAGAAATCCTCAAAGATGCTTTAGGTTTGTGGGGATTTTCCATTCCTTAATGACTTTAATTTTTTTTAGGGTCTACTTTAACGCCCTCATGAGATACAATATGACCCAAATATTGCACCTCCTTTGCTCCAAATAAACATTTGGAGGTTTTTTATTTCTCCTCCAATAGATTGAGCACCCTCTCAACATGTTGAACATGATCCTTCCAAGAATTTTTGTAGATTAGTATATCATCAAAAAATACTAACACAAATTTTCTAAGAAAGGGCTTGAAAATGACATTCATCAAACCTTGAAATTTGGAAGGTGCATCAGTAAGGCCAAAAGGCATGACCAAAAAATCATAATGAATTTCATGAGTTCTGAATGTTTTTTTTGGAATGTCTTCAGTCTTGATTCTAATTTGATGATATCCTGAATGAAGATCCAACTTGGTGAAGTAAATTTATCCATGTAATTCATACAATGATTCATCAATGATAGGAGTGGGAAAGTTATATTTAATAGTGAGCTTGTGTTGCTCCTTATTATCTGAACACATACACCATGATCCATCCTTCTTGTGCACCAATAATACTTGAGCGGAGAAAGAACTTTGACTAGGTTGAATTATACCCACCTCTAGTATTTCTGCAACCATACGTTCAATTTATCTCTTTTGGGCATAGGGATATTTGTAAGGCCTGATGTTTGGAGGAACACTTCCCGAAATCAAGCGAATAACATGATCATAATCACGAATAGGTGGGAGGCCTTTGGGAGTCTCAAATACATTGGAATGATTGTCCAATACTTTTTGGAGATATGGAGAAATAGATGAAATCAATGTTTGAACCTCTAGTGAGCATAATTGTGCAATTACAACCCATTGTTTTTCTCCAAAATATTTGTCATTCCATTAGAGTTGATTATCTTCCTTGGTTTCCCTGCATTACACCTTAATTCAATTTCCTTTCCTTCCCAAAAAAATTTCAAGAAAAGTTCTTGAAAATTAAAAGATATTGACCCCAAAGATTGTAACCATTGGACTCCTAGTACAACATCAACCCTACCCATTGGAATGGAAAGCATTGGAATATTCAATACATATTCCCCCATGGTTAGCTTGATATTATGACACTTTCCAGAGAAATTTATAGTTCCTCCATTTGCAACCATCAATTCACACTCTAGCACGGGATATAGAAAGCAATTCAATTCCTTGGCTATGTTACAATGAATAAAATTATGGGTACTAACTGAATCAATCAACAATATTACCTTTTTCTTCTTGATATATCCTTCTATCTTGAGAGTTTGAGGAGTGGTAATTCCCACCAATGCATTACAAGATATGGTCGAATTCATTTCTTCTTTCTTTGGGTTTGGTTTTTGGTGTATATCCTCTTCTTTTGATATTTCTTATTCCTTTTATTCCTCCTCTTCACAATCTATGTAAATTAATTTCTTCTCGGCACACTTATGACCTTTAGTGTATTTTCTATCATAGTTGTAACAAAGCCCTTTTTTTTTTCTTTTTTCCTCTAATTGTTGTGGTGTCAACCTTGTAGGTTGTGGAAGACTAGGAGAAACAACACGTCCCTCTTTATAGTTGTGAGTGGTAGACTTCCTTATTGCCATAATTTTTCTTTCAACTTTTCTTTCCACCATATTGACGGTGATGGACCCACCAACATTTAGGGGATCTCCCCGGTATGAAGTCCCAACTAGACCTTACACCGTTTGGTGTAGGAGTCACATCTGGTATGATGGATTGGTTTCCATTATCTTAAAGATATGCCTTAGCTCTTGCTTGTCAACATGTGAGAGTAGTAATTTGTCTTCGAACAATGAGGTTCGCGTGCCTGGTGAGTGCTTAGTGCCGCTTGTGTAAAATTTCTATCATTGCATAGGGAGAGGGTGGAAGTGAGTCTCAGGTTGAAAGGGAATAGTCCCAACTCTGCTAGAGGCACACAACACAATAGGAAATGCGCAACTTCCGGTGGAGTAGTCCTCATGGATGTGGTAGTCATAAACACAGGGTGAAAAGATAGCACGTATAACACCCAACATAATAGTCCACACGAGTGTGATGGGCATTATAAAAATTTTATCGAGTGTCCAGCGGGATAGCCCACACGGGCGAGACATCATTAACAACTGGTACAACACATTTCCAATAGCATATCTACTAAAACAACCGAAATAGTTCAACTGTCTTAATACAGGTTAAAACAACATGCATTACAAGCATCCAAAGAATAGTTTCACTTACAAATGAATACAATACATGTGTGAAAACGTGATGGCCTTTTAACAGCTTCTGAATTAAGTAAAATTTCTAAGACACATCCATACACCATTACATCACTAACCCTGATAGCGGGGCGTATAGCCACTGCTCACTCTTCAAAGGAAATATTACAGACTCTTAAGGCTATATGGGAGGAGCCAAGGTGAAAAAGTCTTTTGCATGTACAAATGAGGGGTATTTATAGAAAAAGGTAAAAATGGCCCTTGTGTCCGTTCAACTTCCCTCATGACTGTTTGACTTACATGACTCTTCAACTTTACATGACTCTTCATATTTACATGTGGGTCTCTTGGACTTCCACGCTACATTACATTGATTACAACAGTGTGGCCCACAATAGTGATGTGGCCGAGATGACTCATGACATGATTCAACATGATAGTGCTAATATGTTCATGTTGTTGGTGGCGTGCATGTCAAGCTACAATGCTACTAAGTGATGGATGTCCTCTTGGTGTATCATAGCTTCACCTCCACATGGCAAGGTGTGCGGAGTCTTCGATGGTCTTGGTGTTCACTTGATGTTGCATATGCATGTCGCTCCTTCGCTTGTACTTTGGTAGCTTCATGTGTTTGTCCGTTCATGAACAAATCTCCTCGCATGCTTTCTTGGTTTGTTTGTTCACAAAACAATCTCCTCGCATGCATTCCTTGTTCGTTTGTTCGCGAACGAATCTCCTCACATGCATTCCTGGTTCATCTGTTCGTGAAACAATCTCCTCGTATGCATTCCTTGTTCATCCATTCATGAATGAATCTCCTCGCATGCTCTCCTTGTTCATCCCATTCGTTGTCACGTCATGTATCATCCATGTACCTGTATGTGCAGTCACTCATGACGAGACAACTTCAAATCTAGAAATATCCTAGTCTATCATGATGCAATCTTGTTCACTTTCGGATGTAGGTGAATGTGAGAGAGGACAAGGCTCTGAAACTGTGCAAGGCATATTTCAAGCCGGGATGTGGGCTCTAGGCACTGCTAGTGAAAATTGTGCAAAGGTCACTAGGAGACTGAGATGGACAATTCGGATTAGCAGTGACTATCCGGGGGGATCTAGCTCAGCTGGAGGGAAAATCTATGCAATTTTTTTAGGGAAGTAATGTAGGCAACAGAGGGGGACTGGCAGCAAAAACAACACAATTTATGCAGTGGGTTGTAGGAGGTTTCTTGGAAAAATTGCGCAATTTTTCTAGGGAGTTGGCTGGGGGTTGTAGGAGTGATGTTGAAAAAATCTGCGTAATTTTTCTGGGGAGTTGGTAGCAGGCTGCATGAGTGCTACTGGAAAATATTGTGCAATGCTGGGAGGCTGGCCTATTGGACATCCTTGTGTAATTTCTAAGCTGAGTGGGATGCTGGGAAGTTGGGGAATTGCTCATGAACACTACACAGTTTTCAGGGCTAGTAGTAGGCCAAATGACTTGGTGACTGGCTGGAAAATCTATGTAACTTTTTTAGGGAGATAGTGACGGCCATAGGGTGTCTGTCTGGCATGTCTGCACAGTTTCTTCAGTCAACAAAGTGGGCATGCTTTGTAGCTTTTGCGTAATATTTTGGGGGAGTGAGTCTTGGGGTCACTGCCCAGTCAAACTCTCTGGTTGACCAGCTAGAGGCTCGGTTGATGTGCTTGTGGGAAACATAGATTGAAATGGCTTGCTGGGAAACTTCTGTGCTATTCTGGGTGACAGTCGGTCAAGTCGATTCTAGGGTTGCGCAGTGCAGACTGCCTAAGAGGCAACCTCAATCTCTGCGCAAGTCTAGGTATAAGTAGATAATCATTGAGAGATGAAACTGCACAATGCAGCTCAATGGATGTCCAACTGTTGGAGGATGGCCCAGTCAACAAAGCTTCAACAAAATGACCAAGTGTGTGAATGATTGACTTTGTACATGCATGACCTCGTGAACACACACTCAACATGACTTGACCACATGACACCTTGAACCAATAAGACAACATACACTCAGTGTCACTAACCGACGATGTGAGCGACAAGCGCGACACTTGTGATAGATCATTGAATGACTGTGATGACACTTGTGTGACAATGCATACAACTTCATGTGTGAGTGCGATGAATGTTTACATAGTGGACACAACTTGAACACATGAAGGCAGACCTTTTGTATGGCTAGAACATGACTGTAAGCATGACATTGTGACCAACATGCAAAAAGATGTCTGTTGAACAATCAAGAGAGGAGGTGAAAATACTCAACACGAGCTCATGGCATGAGCCCGAGTGCTTGCAAAAATCAAGGAAAAACCCAAGGAAGGCTCCAAAATTTGATGCAGGCCAAAATTTTGGAGGGTGTTGCAACTGCTACAACACACCCTAAATGCCTTCTCTAATGAATCAAGTTCCCAAAGGAAAACCTCATGCTGGATGTTATCATTTAAAGTCCTTATGAAGACAACAATCCTATGCTCCTCTGGAACATCAGTTACCCAGATATTTATTTTTTGGAAATCCTCAATGTACTCTACTATTGAACCCTTTTGTTTGAGATTTATCAATTGGATAAAAAGGTGTTTCTCTTTGTATTTTCATAATGTGATATCATTTCCTCCGTAAAAATTGACCAAGTGACAAGCAGTTTACGGGAACAATTCCATTGACACCATACAAACTGATTGGGTTCTAAATATAAAGATGTAATATGTACCTTTTGTGTGTGTTGCACATTATGTACATCAAAATATTGCTCCATCTATAGTATCCATGTTATCGGATCCTTGCCATCAAACTTCTTCATATCGATCTTTGGAATGTGGTTGGTCTTCAATACAAAGTTAGAGTCTCTAAAACCATGATTAACATTCATTTTGTTCTCATCATGAGTTTCATGGAATACATTTTCGTCATTAGGAAGCATTTCTTGTAACAACTTTGTCAAACCTTCCTTCAATCCTTCCATGTCTTCTTTTAATCCATCATTTAAACCTTCAATTTCTTCTTTTAAACCATCCATATTAGCTTTCGTTTCATTTTTTTTACTCTTTACGAGAGCGAATTTGTTGCACTTGGTCCCATAATTTTGATATATCATGTTGCATTTCTTCCTCTTCTTCATGTGTCATAGTAGCGATTTATGGTTGCTTTTTGGAAGTATCCATTTTTTGTTTCAAGGAATATTGAAACCAAATCATGATACATATGCTTTACTATGCACTTTGAATTACTTCATATTGATTTTGTAAACAAAACTTATGCAAATTTAAAAAAATACACTAGTATTATAGGAATGGATTTTCCATTCCTTAATGGATTTAATTTTGTTAGTGTCTACCTTAACACCCTCATGAGATAAAACATGACCTAGATATTCCACCTTGTTAGGCCCCTATACTACTAGTGATTACCCCATTACTATTGTAGTTATACCCCTTATTTATATTGTTGTTCCCCTACTACCCCCATATTGTTACTTCTGTGCCCCATAGAATCCCTCTATTGTTATTTTTGTGGCTTTATATTATTATTGTTAGGTCGGCTAGATTATATTGTGACTCCTTAGAGTCCTATATATAGAAAGGAGGTTTTGTCATTTGTATCATCGAAGAATTGTTCATTTATGTAATGTAAAGGAGGTTTCCCCCTCGAAGAGGCTGAATTCTAAGGCGTTGAGCTATCTTTTCTATCTTTTCTTGAGCTGGTTTCATAACATTTGGTATCAGAGCTTTGGATTCTAGGGTTTCGCTATTCCAAACCGGTCATCGTGGCATTTTCACTATAACTTTTTTTCTATGACGTTTCAGAAGTCGCAAAAAAACCCATTTGAGAAGAAATCGCGCAGAACCTTGTGTCCGAATTTCAGAGCTTTTCGCATGATATTTTTGGAGATATGATCTGCGGAAGTTGGTCTTTTTGCAGACTCCTGAATTACATTCAAAACAGGTGACCTGGGCAAAATCGTCATAACTTTCTCTCTGAGGATCAGATTGAAATTTCGTAAGAAGGTACAGAAAGAGGACGGACCGTAGTTTCTTGTATGCATTTTTCAGATCCATAGGTCGACAAATTGACACGTGGCACTTCATACAAGTTCGCTCTTCTGGAAAGGTCTATAATTAGGTCATCTTGGGAGATTGTGCATAACTCTTTTTTGGGGAATCCAATTTGGATCAGACTGGTGGCATTGGAAAGAGGACACAGAGGGCTACTACAGGTACCAATTTCAGAACTTAAATATCCGCAAGTACAGAGTTACAGTCATTTCAAGTTTGAGGTCCTAAAATCAAGAAAAAGCAAGATGAGGAAGTTTGATGGCAAGGATCCGGTAAATTGGATACTTCAGATGGAGCAATATTTTGATCTAAATGGTGTACCACCGTTACAAAAGGTATGTATTGCATCTTCATATTTAGAACCAGATTAGTTTTTATGGTATAAAGGGCTTTGTTCTCATAAAAAAACGTGTTACGTGGTCAATTCTCACAGAGGAAATGATAGCACATTATGAGGATACAAAGAGAAACACCTTCTTTAGAGCAACACCACAACAATTGGAAAGAGTAAAAGGGATTTGTGACATATTTGAAAGTAAAATTATGGCAACAAGGAAGTCTACCCATCACAACTATAAAGATGGACGTGTTGTTCCTCCTAGCCTTCCACAACCTACAAGGGTTACACCACAACAATTGGAAGAAAAAAGAGAAAAATGGCTTTGTTATAGTTGTGATAGCAAATGCACTAAAGGTCATAAGTGTGTTGAGAAGAAATTATTTTACATAGATTATGAAGAGGAGGAAGAAAATGATCAAAAAACATCAAAAGAAGAGGATATATGCCAGGACCCGACCCCAGAGAAAGAAGAAATGAATCAGAACATATCTTGTAAACTATTGGCAAGAATGACCACTCCTCAAACTCTCAAGATAGAAGGAAATATCAAGAAGAAAAAGGTGCAAGAAGTGAAAGATCACATCAAGAAAGAAGAAATGAATCCAACCATATCTTGTAATTCACTGGTCGGAATTACCACTCCTCAAACTAGCGAGACAGAAGGACATATCAAGAAGAAAAATGTTCAAGAAGTGAAAGATCACATCAAGCGTCAAGAAATGAATCCGACCATATCTTGTAAAGGATTGGAAGAAATTACCACTCCTAGAAATCTAAAGATAGAAGGACATATCAAGAAGAAAAAGGTTCAAGTAGTGAAAGATCACATCGAGCATCAACAACAAGTTCTCCAACTTTTAAAGGATAGCGCCACTTCGGTGCAAAATCAAATGAAACAACAGGTAGATCAACATCACAGTGAAAAATGTTTTGATGTAAGCGATTGAGTATTTTTACTGCTACATCTAAAGCAAGCTATTTATGAGAAGGAAACGTTGGCAATACTACATGCACTTAAAAAATGGCAACCTTACCGAATGGGAAGACTCTTCAAGGATGAGCATGTGGAAGCATTGTTTTGTGCTATTTCTATTATCCAACCAGATTGGATAAATGAAGCAAGGGATGAATGGAAGAAGGACAAAGAAGTATGGCCACTTATTCAAAACTTGCAAAAGATCCCAATTCAAACAATATTGCCAGATATTGAAAAGGCAGGAAAAATCATATTGGAACCTGGAGCAGTCACAAAAACAAGAACCCGACAGCTACGAAATCGATCAATTTCAGAGTATCTCATCAAGTGGAAGAACTTACCCATTGAAGATTCCACATGGGAGGACAAGAATTTTATACAGAAGCATCAAGAACTACTCAAGCGTTGAGGACAACGCTTTTTGAAGGAGAGGGGCATGTTAGGCCCCTATAATACTAGTGATTACCCCATTACTATTGTAGTTATACCCCTTATTTATATTGTTGTGCCCCTATTACCCCCATATTGTTACTTCTGTGCCCCATAGAATCCCTCTATTGTTATTTTTGTGGCTTTATATTATTATTGTTAGGTCGGCTAGATTATATTGTGACTCCTTAGACTCCTATATATAGAAAGAAGGTTTTGTCATTTGTATCATCGAAGAATTGTTCATTTATGTAATGTAAAGGAGGTTGCCCCCTCGAAGAGGCTGAATTCTAAGGCATTGATCTATCTTTTCTATCTTTTCTTGAGCTAGTTTCATAACACACCTCCTATACTCCAAAGCAACATTTGGAGGTTTTTGCATATAATTCTTTCTCCTCCAACAATTTGAGAACCAAGTCAACATGATCCTTCCAAGGCTTGTTGTAGATTAGTATATCATCAAAAAATATTAACACAAATTTTCTAAGGAAGGGTTTGAAAATGGAATTCATCAAACCTTGAAATGTAGATGGTGCATTGGTAGGGCTAAAAGGCATGACCAAAAATTCATAATGACCCTCATGAGTTCTAAATGTTGTTTTCAAAATGTCTTCAGTATTTATTCTAATTTGATGATATCCTAAATGAAGATCCAACTTGGTGAAGTAAATTGCTCCATGTAATTCATCGAATAATTCATCAATGACAAAAATGGGGAATTTATATTTAATAGTGAGCTTGTTCAGCTCACTATAATCCGGACACATGCACTATCATCCATCCTTCTTGTGCACCAATACTACTGGAGTGGAAAAAGAACTCTGACTAGGTTGAATTATACCGACCTCTAACATTTCTACAACCATTTGTTCAATTTCACTCTTTTGGACATAGGGATATCTGTAAGACCAGATGTTTGGAGGAACACTTCCTGGAATCAAATGAATAGCATGATCATGATCACGAACAGGTGGGAGGAATTTGGGAGTCTCAAATACCTTAGAATAATTGTCCAAGACTTTTTGGAAATATGGAGAAATAGATGATTTCGATGTTTGAACCTCTGGTGAGCATAATTGTGAAATTACGCCCCATTGTTCTTTCTTTAGAATATTTTTCATGCCATTAGAGCTAATCATCTTTCCTAGTTTCCCTGTGATACCCCTAAATTCAACTTCCTTTCCTTCCCAAAAAGTTTTCAAGGAAAGTTCTTGAAAATTAAAAGCTATCATACCCAAAGATTGTAGCCATTGGACTCCTAGTACAACATCAACACCACTCATTGGGATAGAGAGCATTGGACTATTCAACACGTATTCTTCATGGTTATATTGATATTATGGCACTTTCCAAAGTAATTTATAGTTTATCCATTTGCAACCATCACTTGACGCTCTGGTGCTAGGTATAGGAAGAAATTAAATTCCTTGGCTATCTTACAATGAATAAAATTATGGGTACTACCCGAATCAATCAACACTATTAAATTTTTCTTCTTGATATGTCCTTCTCTCTTGAGAGTTTGAGGAGTGGTAATTCTTGTCAATGCATTACAAGATATGGTCAGACTCATTTCTTCTTTATCTAGGGTTGATTCCTATTATTTTGAAGTTTCTTGTTCCTTTTCTTCCTCCTCTTCAAAATCTATGTAAAATAATTTATTCTCATCACACTTATGACCTTTAGTGTATTTTCTATCAAAACTGTAACAACACCCTTTTTCTCTTTTTTCTTTCAATTGTTGTGGTGTCAACCTTATAGGTTGTGGAAGGCTAGGAGTAGAAACACTTCCATCTTTATAGTTGTGAGTGTGTTGATAGTGATGGGCCCATCAACATGCAGGGGATCTCCCTGATATGAAGTCCCAACTAGATCTCAAACAGTTTGGAGTAGGAGTCCCAGTAGTGGGTGGTAGTGTAATGCCTTGACCATGATGGTTCTTAGAGGTAAGTATGAATACTTTGGGTGAGAGAAAGAGTGTGACCTTGAAGAGAATCAAGTGTGATGCATGCAGGTTCTAACACACGGAGGGGGAGAGGAATTGCGCCCCTTAGAAGCCTGTAATAGTACTGTTGGGTTGTGTTATATTATTTCCATGATTAGCTTCCCTAGTTAAATTGGGGGGATAGAGGGGGGGAAGAGCCCCCCATTTGTTGCGTCGACTGCGTAGCAGGGGGGGGGGAAGGGTTTGAGGGGGGGCGGTTAGCCCACCTCTACAGGGTCAAGGGTAGTGCCTCGAGGAAATTGTTTTTTGGACCCTATATTAGGTGGGCAGACCTACCTATGGTTTTGTGCATGGTTTTGGCACATGGTTTTGGGTGCGATGGTTTTTGGTCCATGTTATTAGATGTCTCGACATGTATATATATGTATCGTAACTGTTATCACTTAGAACTAAAATTGATATATGTAACTTTTCATCCTAGCCCGATGACAAGGTCAGTGCTAGTTTATTTTTGTTTTAAGTTTCTTCCCTTAGAATCTGAAGTCTTGAAGAGTTTTTGAGTCAAGTTATTCTCAGCTCCCATTGGTTCCCCTCCATCTACCATTGTTTTATAGCCTACTGTTATCTTATGTCAGCCACCGTGTCTTTTTGTAATTTCGCAGCGAAATAATGATTAGGCAATTTCGCAGCGCAATCATGATTAGGCAGTTTCACAGCGCATCATTCAAATTTAAAACTGACCGCGCTGCGAAATCATGGATTCGTACATTTCGCAGCGAATCTTTCCCGAAATGTCAAATCCGTTAGGTGAGTCATAGGTCGTGTCCTCTCATGTCAGCTCATGTACCCCTCTTATCACATTTCACCACTCATTGCCACTATCACCACCACTAGATCTGTTGATACGCATGAATCATCATTTCCAAGAAAGACCACCGTGCATAAAACTTAATGATGGTCGTAAGTCTTGCATGAAATGACAAATATGCAAGATTACAATTTGAAAGATTTTAAACGGCAAATTTTAAAATTCAACTGCAAAGATAATCAAGTGAGGCTAGTAATCAAGCGAGGCTGAATTCAAATAGAAGCTGAATCACAATTCCAACCGGAGCTGGTAGTCATTGTTTGCGAAGATTTGGAAGAATCAATGGAGAAAAAGGAGCACACATCCGGCAAATGTCTAAGGAATGAGCCTGAAGGCTTAGATATAACGCTGAGAAATAAAGAGGTGGAGAAAGCATTTAAAAAGGCCGGGTGCTGGAATTTTTGCAAAAAGTTACAAGGAGGGCACGCACAGGTAACCAAAGAATTTGCACTTAACTTCACAGGCTTGAATTCAAAGGTAGCCATGATAGAATTGCAGGTTTCGCCAGAAGTGATATCTACTGTGACAGAGATCCCACGAGGACAAGAGAAATGGTTTAAAAATTTCAAGTTTGACATGAATCCTTGCAAGGAGTTTTTGAAGGATGAATTTGTAAATGAAGATTTAAGTAAGGCAGTGCCCAAGAGTTATGTCAAAGAATATTATGCACATTTACTCACCTGCATACAGAAATATCTGACTTATGAAGGAAGATATAACAAGGTTTACTCTTACCATTTTAAACTCCTTTTGCATTTCACCGGGAAGGTCTCCATAGACTTACCTTTTTATCTTTTTCGTAGTTTGAGTAAGAAGTGTGATAAGGTACAGCTGAGGAAAGAGGATTGTTAAACCTCTTTGTTTCATCATGGTTTGATCAAACTACTGGTTTTAAATGGGCTCCAAAAGATAGACAGAGATTGGAATTCATTCATTTTTATGGCGGGCTTCAAAAGCCAGACTGGCCTCACTCCTCTACCTGTTAGAGATTCTACAATAGCTGAGCTCCAAACAGAAGCAAGAGCTAAAAGAGTTCCAAATTCACAAGTAAGAAAACAAGTGAAGCCACTCATCATCCAAGATCAACCTCAGCAATCAACTAAGGAAAAAGCTCATGGTAAAAAGACTGTACCTGAAACAAGCACATCTGAAGTAGTCTCAAGGATAAGGACAAGAAGCCAGATGAATAAGGAAAAAGGTAAAGCTGTAGCAGTCGAAGAAAGTCCAGTGTCCAAGGGAAGTTTAAATGCCTTATTACAGGCTATTGACATTGAGCAGTCTCTACCAGTCCAAATTGAGTTGATACAGTCAAAACAAGAAAGCACCAAGAAAGCCAAGGCCTCAAAAAGGCTTAAATTTGATGAGCCAGCTGAAGAGTTTGTTTTTAAACCTAGAAGACCTATGACAAGGAGATTCCAGCAAGTACAGGAAACACTGTCAAGAACAGAGGAAACAGGGGAAGGGTCACAATGTTGGCAAAAGAAAAACACAGGCAAAACAGTCATCACATCTAAAGAAGATAATATAGCAGCCATAAAGAGCCAATTAGAATCAGCTAAGCATGAGATCGCCAAATTGAAGAAAGCTTCTAGAAGACATGCAGTCATACACGCAAACTATTATGAAGCTATATGGAAAGGGAATGAAACTGTAGAAGCCCAGTTGAATTCAGTGGTTGATGGCCATTCACAATTTCACACCTGGACAGTACCAACAATCAAAGAAGACAAGTACATCAGAAGGATCAATATGCAACTGAGAGTTGGGAATAAGGTTATGAAGAAACAAATTGAAGATCTGAAGGCACAGCTAAGCCAACTTAAAGGACCTGCTAAACGAGTTTTCATTTCAAGTAAGATTCCATTTCAAAATTTTGATAAGTTTGCTTGATCTTATCTTTCTGAAGAAATCTAAATCCCTATTCGGCCTTTGGAAAGTCTAAAGAAGTTTTTGGCAATCAAGAACTTTCTTAATAAAGGTCTCAGGTTAAAAACAAGCTGTTTTAAATAACTCAGCAGTTTCGTAGCGTGCTACGAAACTGCTGAAAGTGATGATTTCAACGTAAATCAAACAATTTTGAACTATAAGAGGGAATTTTGAAAGGGGAATGTATACAAGGTATGCAAGGCATCAGCTGAAGCTATTAAGATTCAAACAGGTCAAGACACGTGGAGATAATATGCATTCGAATCCAACTTTAGATTTTTATCATAAAGTGAGCATATTTACCACACTTCAGGATATGTGAAACAGTTTGCAAGAATTTTGGCTTTCACGCATGAAAACGGTGGACAACACATCAAGGATGTGGCAGTCTGCTCCATTTTGGGTAATTAAAAGATAAAGGATATACTTCGTTGGATCCGGACATGTTAAGGCAAAGTAAAGACTAGTACACAGGGGCAGTTTTCTATGATTCAGGGTATTGGAAAACATGTGACATTGAAGACAAACATGGAGCCTTGAAGACCCATCACAACCAAACTAGAAGGGGACCAGATGTCAAAGAACGAGGATGATTGTAGACCAAGACTATTATGGAATTAGAGTCCTACTTGATTTAGATATCTAGAAGGTCTAGTGGAAGTTTGTTACATTTAATAGGCAGTTAAAAGCTAAATAGGTGTCAGTAATAGAAGTAGTTTTCGAATTCCCCTCATGCTGGAGGAGGAATCTCGATCAGTTAGAATAAGAGCTCTATATATAGCTGAAACAACAATGTAATCAGGGTTGGAAAATTTTATGAAAAAAACTGGTATTTGGCTTATGTAAAACTCATTTTCAGTAATATACATGCTGAACTTTACTTCTCAGGATTCATGAAGGATTTTTTATGTTCAGAATATGTGATGTTGTCCTTTTCTTAATTTTTACAGTGGTATGGATGTATAATCACTCAGAATTCACTGAATGTGCTCTGACTTCCTGTATACATTTATAAACTGTGTGGTCCCATATGAGTTTATGTTCTGAATGTTTAAATGCTGAATGCCCTGACTTCCATGTAAGGTTGAGTTCATTGTTATATTGAGGTGTTGTTAACTCCATAAGCCCAATGGATAGTTTTGTTTAATGTGTTTCCACCATTCATATTTTTCACAGTTGTTCTATAAGAGTTAGCCATCTTATCTTTAATCAAAATCATTAACCCATCAAGAGAGAGCCCTCTCAGGTTGAGGAGGCTAAGCCTTAGCTTAAAGTCGGTTTGAAATAGTTACTTGAAGTCTTCCTAGTTTGCAGCCTTCCAGGGCCTGATTTTGAGATAACATTTTGGTGCGTCTGCCGGGAGTCTGAAGATTATTCATTCCCGAAATCATGAAGCTGAACTTCTGAAGGTAGCAGGAGCTCAGAAGGTTTTCGAGACTGCATTCTACCTTGGTGACTCCATACAATCTTAAAGTTGAAAAGGTGGCTTCGAGAGGAAGATATACAAGGAGTAGTCCTGACCCAGATCCACCTACTCCTGTGGATAATCCAAACACCATCTCAAGGAGCAGGCAAAGATTTCCTGATATACCAGGTACTTCATCTTTTTCGAAATCTTTGTTCCCTGAATTTTCTAGAAGTCCTGAAGATAAAATTGTAGATGATAAAATTCATGAGGTATTGTTGAGGTCTGAGAACGAAGAAGAACTTATTGGAATTATTTTAGATTTACAAAAAAGAGGCATTGATACTTCATCATTAGTGTCACAAAAAGATAAGGAAGAGTTTTGGGAGGTTGTTACTTCATAATTACTGTTAGAAGAAGAAGATTTGAATAAACTCGAAGAGCTTGATCCTTTTGAAGTTCTGCTCAAATCCAAAACTGGTTTACCCCTCCCAAATTGGAGTTCCTTTGTCAGTGGTTTGCAAAGTCCAAATAGTCCTTTTCGTACTAATACTTTATCCTCTGCCTCTGCTAGCCCAAATAGTCCTCAGACACTATCTCATACTAGTTCTGGTCCCACCGTTCATACAATACCTGTTATCACTGCTCCTCCATTCATTATGGCTATACCTGCTAGGTATGCTCCACTAGCTCTCCCTGCTGTTTTACATGATCTTCCTAGGAAATATGTTGCCAGAATTCCAACATGGGGAGGAGATGAAGATATTACAGCAGAGGAACATGTGGATAGGTTCAATGATTTTGTTGACAGGGAAGAAGTGGATGATGAAGATGTAAAACTAAGATTGTTTGCTCAAACTTTCATTGGGGAAGTCAGAAAATGGTTTAAAACCCTTGGAGCCGGAAGCATTCATAGTTGGGTAGAATTTGAAGATAGCTTTCTAAGGAAATGGGGAAACAGAACCAACCCTATCCAAGCCCTTACTGAATATAACAATCTTAGAAGAGCTCCAGAGGAAACTGTCCAAAACTTCTCTAAGAGGTTTAATAAAATATACAATTCTATTCCAGCTCATTTGAAACCTCCTGGAGCTTTGGCACAGTTGAGATATGCTGAATCATTTGATTCAGATTTCTCTCTTTTACTCAGAGAAAGGGAGTCTGCCTCTCTTGCTGACATGCAAAATGATGCAATTAAGGTGGAGGTGAATATGATGGCTGCTAAGAAATCAAAGATGGCAAAGGCTAAGCTGAAGGAAGAAGAGAAACCTTCTACCTCTGCTTCAGAAGACAAGTTTGAAACAATGATGAAAACCATGGAAAAATTGATGGATCGACTAGCTCTTGGGAATACTTCTGCCCCTCCAGCACAGCAGGAACCTCAATTCAGGAACCCTCAGTACAGAAGACCTCAGAATCAGCAAAGGCCAAGAGACAACATAAATTAGCATTCAGATCCTCCAGTGAGACCTCCCTTCTAACAAAATTTGGTAGATGAAGAAGATGAGCATGAAGTCCCTGAGGAATCAATCCATTGTTTTGATGAAGAAGTGTCAGGGATTTTCTTGACTAAGGAGGAACATGATGAGTCCAGTATGATAAAATCAGGAGAAGAGCCTTCAGATTTTTTAAAGGGCTATCAGCACGCTATCTTTGAGATGTAAAAGCAGTACAATCTTAGGAATAGAGATGTTCCTATTACAGCAAACAAAGCACAGCCTAAGAAGAATACCTCAATGACAGTTGAAGATAAAAAGGAAAACTCAAAGGTGGTTGAAGGTAAGGATGATTCTCCCCTTGTCAAAAATGACATTCAAATTCTTTCTCCTCCTAAAGAAATTGACAAGACTACTTCTGTTTTTAATCTTGAGAACGAGATTGCAAAAATTAAGATATCAATCCCTTTTAATGAAATTCTCAAGGTAGACAAATACAGAAGCAAAATTGTTGAAATGCTTAATTCACAACCAGGAGTGGCTGATATCCTAAATGTACAAGAAGATAATCCTGTTATCTGTTTGGGTCCAAGACTTGAGGATGAACAAAATGAAGAGTTTCCCCCTTTCTACATAAGCATTAGCATTCATGATATGACTCTACATAATGCTATGTTAGATTCGGGGGCATCACATAATCTCATGCCTAAGGTAATCATGGAAAGACTGGGATTAGAGGTAACTAGGCCATATAAGGATTTATTTTCCTTTGATTCAAAAAGAGTCCAATGCATTGGTTTGATAAAGGATGTTGTTGTGGGGCTCACACAAATTCCAGCAAAAACAATTGTTATGGACATTGTTGTTGCAGACATTCCACCGAAGTTTGGAATGCTTCTTTCAAGGTCATGGGCAGCAAAAATCAAGGGCACAATGCAGATGGATCTTACATATGCTACAATCCCAGTGTTTGGTGAAAAAAGGAGGTTGTATCGCGAGACAAGGATGGCCTACATGGTAAGCAGCAAGGACAAGCCTCATAATTTTCCTATTTATTCATGTGATACTGGTCTTGGATCAGCTATCCTTTTCAATGAATCAGTTGGTAGAGAATCACAAGATGAACCTGTGGAAAATCAGTGTCAAGAAGGTCAGCAAGGAGATGAAAGAGACATCATGGGCTGCTGGTCATTATACTTTGATGGATCAGCAGGAAAAGAATGGGCAGGAGCTGGGATTTGGATCACTAGTCCAACTGAAGAAAGTAAGTTTCTCTCATACAAACTAAACTTTGATTGTACCAACAATATGGCTGAGTACGAATCTCTGATTTTAGGTTTGGAAGCGTTGATAAAATTGAAAGCTAAAAACATTGCTGTTTGTGGAGATTCTGAATTGGTAATTAAACAAGTAGAAGGTGCATATCAAACTAAGGATGCAAGGATGAGAGCATACAGAAACTTAGTGTTGGAAATGTTGGAAAAATTTCAATCCTATTCTTTTAGCATCAAAACTAGAGATCAAAACTCTATTGCAGATTCTCTTGCTGTTTCTGCCAGTCTCTTTATCATTCCTAAACACTCTTCTGAAAATTATGAAGTGGAGGTTCGCCATAGACCAGTCATACTAGATAATATAAAAAATTGGCAAGTTTTTGAGGATGATCAACATATAAGGAACTTCATTGAATTAAAAGAAGAGTTTGAACATAATCAGATAGATCAGCAGAATATGTTAATAGAGTCAAAGGAAAGTTATGAAGTCTTACAATTACAAAACAACTTAATTCCTAAAGGCCTCATTCCCCTTGAGAAATTATTTGATCAAAATGATGTGTTCAAAGCACCAAGGCTACAAGCTAATGAAGAAGAAGTAGAAATCTGCAATTTAGGAGACTCGATTGTGTCTAAGATAGTCAAGATTTCAAAATTCCTTTCAGCTGATATGAAGACTAAATATGTTGAGATGATGAAAAAATTCATTGATGTTTTTGCATGGAGTTATGCTGACTTGAAACAATATGACTCTTCAATCATACAGCATACCATTCCTATAAAGCAGAATGAAAAGCCTTTTAAGCAGAAGTTAAGAAGAATTAATCCTCTTCTAATGCCACTGATTGAAAAAGAAGTGAAAAAGCTCTTTGATGCTAAAATTATTGTTCCAATCAGATTCTCAAATTGGCTTGCTAATTTGGTACCAGTCAGAAAAAAGAATGGAGAGATCAGAATTTGTATAGACTTCAGAAACTTAAACAAAGCTTCATTGAAAGATAATTACCCCCTCCCCAAAATGGATTTCATTCTGCAGAACATTGTTGGTTCACAAAGGATGTCTATGCTTGATGGTTTCTCAGGGTACAATCAGATTCTTGTTCACCCAGATGATCAGGAGAAAACGGTCTTCACTACACCATGGGGAACATTCATGTATGCAAAAATGCCATTTGGCTTCATGAACGCGGGAGCCACTTTCCAGAGAGCAATGTATATTGCTTTTGCTGAAGAAAAGGACAAATCAGTGGTGGTTTATCTTGATGACATCACAGTTTTTTCAAAAAGGGAAGAAGACCACTTAAAGCACCTTGAAAAGATCCTACTGAAGTGTAGGAGGTTTGGTATTTGTCTAAACCCAACCAAAAGTATTTTTGCTTTAACTTCTGGCAAAATGCTTGGTCATATTATTTCTGAAGAAGGAATTAGGATTGATCCTAATAGAGTTAGTGCAATTCAAAAATTAGATCTACCAAGGAGTAAGAAGGAGATTCAATCCTTTCTTGGGAAAGTTAACTTTGTTAGAAGGTTCATCCCTAATTTTGCTGAAGTTGTCAAGAACATAACAAAGATGTTAAAGAAAGGAGCAGATTTTAAATGGACAGTGGAAGCAAAGAAATCATTTGAAGAGATCAAGAAGGCACTTACTCAAGCACCAGTACTTATCAGCCCAGATTTTACCAAGGAGTTCCTTATCTTCACATTCGCTTCTGAAGACACAATTGCTGGAGTTTTACTGCAAAAAGGAAGTCAAGGTACTGACAAACCCATTTCTTTCTTTAGCAAGACATTAGCCAATCCTGAATTGAAATATAATATCTTAGAGAAACAAGCCTATGCATTGGTGAAAGCAATTAAGGATTTCAGAATCTATGTTTTGCACTCTCACATTGTTGCCTACGTCCCAAATGTTGTTATAAAAGATATTCTTACACAAGCTGATCCAGATGGAAAAGGGGAAAGTGGATAGCAAAACTGTTGGAGTATGACATTGAGATCAAACCCACAAAGTTGGTAAAGGGTCAAGGCCTAGCCCAATTGTTGACTCAATCAAATTTGGACTGTATTGATATTAATTTAAGCACAGAAATCTCAGAAATTTATGAAAATGAAGAGGAATTGGTCCAAATAAATGAGAAATTCTTGATCTCAGAATGGTATAAGGATATAGAATTTGTTTTGCAGCATAATAGAGCTCCTAATAACCTTTCAAAATCCAAAGCTCGGTTTACCAAATTGAAATCTCTCAGATATTTTGTGTATGACCAATTTTTTTTTGGAAAGATGCAGGAGGAATATTATTAAACTGCCTCATTGAAGAAGAAGCTGATAAAGTAATTGATGAGTTTCATAAAGGGGATTGTGGAGGACATCACTATTGGAAAGCCACTGCAAACAAGGTCTTGAGAGCTGGCTATTTTTGGCCAACTATGTTTAGAGATATCTATAAAAATATAGCCACATGTCATGAATGTCAAGTGTTTGAAGGAAAGAGAAAGTTTATGCCACTGCCCTTGGTTCCTATTTATGTTGAAGCACCTTTCCAGCAGTGGGGATTAGACTTTATAGGGGAAATCCATCCTCCTTCATCAGGACAACATCGCTGGATTCTCACAGCCACCGATTACTTTACAAAATGGATAGAAGCAATACCCACAAGGCAAGCAAATGATTTAGTGATTATTTCTTTCTTAGAAAATAATATATTATCAAGGTTTGGTTGCCCAATGAAGATCATTACAGACAATGCTCAAGCTTTCAAGTCTAAAAGGATGATTAATTTTTGTCATCAGTATCACATCTCCCTTGGACATTCCACTGCTTATTATCCACAAGGAAATGGTTTTGCTGAATCATCAAACAAGAGCCTTGTGAGAATCATTAAGAAGCTGCTGCAAGAAAATAAAAAAGCTTGGCATTTGAAACTGAGATATGCTTTGTGGGCTGACCGGATTTGCACAAAGGGGTCCATTGGAACATCACCATATGAGCTAGTATATGGGGCAGAGGCTATATTTCCAACATCCCTTGGAGTACTAGTAATGAAGTTGATTCAAGGACTAGAAGAGGAACCAAATGCTATACAACGAAGGATCAATCGGCTAATAGCTTTGCAAGAGAAAAGAAATGAGGTGTTTGACAGTCATCAACAAAACCAGAACAGGATGAAGAGAGCATTTGACAAAAAGATCAAAGAAGTTACATTCCAGATCCATGATAAGGTCTTGAAATGGGAAGCTAGAATTGAAGAGAAAGGTAAACATGGTAAATTTGAAAATTTGTGGAAAGGGCCATATCAAATTTCTGCTTTCCATGGGAATAACACCTACATTCTACAAGAGATTGATGGAACACTGTATGCTGGAGGACCTGTTAATGGCAGGTTCCTAAAGCATTACAATTGATTAAATCTCTGCCAAGTTTCTCACAACATTGTACATAACCGTTTTATTAGTCTTTCTTTGTTGCAAATAAATGACAAGCTGAACAGGAAGCTCAAGCCCGAGGTGAAGGCTCACAAAGCTAGAAAAGGATGCTTGTCAACTCCATAAATTGGACAAAGCACTGGACATAAGATTTCTTAGTGTACTACAGGAGCACACTATCCCAAGTGGAGCCACTATTATCACTTAGAATTAAAATTGATATATGTAACTTTTCATCCTAGCCCGATGACAAGGTCAGTGCTAGTTTATTTTTGTTTTAAGTTTCTTCCCTTAGAATCTGAAGTTTTGAAGAGTTTTTGAGTCAAGTTATTCTCAGCTCCCATTGGTTCCCCTCCATCTACCATTGTTTTATAGCCACCTGTTATCTTATGTCAGCCACCGTGTCTTTTTTTAATTTCGCAGCGAAATCATGATTAGGCAATTTCGCAGCGCAATCATGATTAGGCAGTTTCGCAGCGCATCATTCAAATTTAAAACTGACCGCGCTGCGAAATCATGGATTCGTACATTTCGTAGTGAATCTTTCCCGAAATGTCAAATCCGTTAGGTGAGTCATAGGCCGTGTCCTCTCATGTCAGCTCATGTACCCCTTTTATCACATTTCACCACTCATTGCCACTATCACCACCACTAGATCTGTTGATACGCATGAATCATCATTTCCAAGAAAGACCATCGTGCATAAAACTTAATGATGGTCGTAAGTCTTGCATGAAATGAAAAATCTGCAAGATTAAAATTTGAAAGATTTTAAACGGCAAATTTTAAAATTCAACTGCAAAGATAATCAAGCGAGGCTGATAATCAAGCGAGGCTGAATTCAAATAGAAGCTGAATCGCAATTCCAACCGGAGCTGGTAGTCATTGTTTGCGAAGATTTGGAAGAATCAATGGAGAAAAAGGAGCACACATCCGGCAAATGTCTAAGGACTGAGCCTGAAGGCTTAGATATAACGCTGAGAAATAAAGAGGCGGAGAAAGCATTTAAAAAGGCCGGGTGCTGGAAGTCTTGCAAAATGTTACAAGGAGGGCACGCACAGGTAACCAAAGAATTTGCACTTAACTTCACAGGCTTGAATTCAAAGGTAGCCATGATAGAATTGCAGGTTTCGCCAGAAGTGATATCTACTGTGACAGAGATCCCACGAGGACAAGAGCAATGGTTTAAAAATTTCAAGTTTGACATGAATCCTTGCAAGGAGTTTTTGAAGGATGAATTTGTAAATGAAGATTTAAGTAAGGCAGTGCCCAGGAGTTATGTCAAAGAATATTATGCACATTTACTCACCTGCATACAGAAATATCTGACTTGTGAAGGAAGATATAACAAGGTTTACTCTTACCATTTTAAACTCCTTTTGCATTTCACCGGGAAGGTCTCCATAGACTTACCTTTTTATGTTTTCCGTAGTTTGAGTAATATGTGTGATAAGGTATAGCTGAGGAAAGAGGATTGTGAAACCTCTTTGTTTCATCATGGTTTGATCAAACTACTGGTTTTAAATGGGCTCCAAAAGATAGACAGAGATTGGAATTCATTCATTTTTACGGCTGGCTTCAAAAGCCAGACTGGCCTCACTCCTCTACCTGTTAGAGATTCTACAATAGCTGAGCTCCAAATAGAAGCAAGAGCTAAAAGAGTTCCAAATTCACAAGTAAGAAAACAAGTGAAGCCACTCATCATCCAAGATCAACCTCAGCAATCAACTAAGGAAAAAGCTCATGGTAAAAAGACTGTACCTGAAACAAGCACATCTGAAGTAGTCTCAAGGATAAGGACAAGAAGCCAGATGAATAAGGAAAAAGGTAAAGCTGTAGCAGTCGAAGAAAGTCCAGTGTCCAAGGGAAGTTTAAATGCCTTATTACAGGCTATTGACATTGAGCAGTCTCTACCAGTCCAAATTGAGTTGATACAGTCAAAACAAGAAAGCACCAAGAAAGCCAAGGCCTAAAAAAGGCTTAAATTTGATGAGCCAACTGAAGAGTTTGTTTTTAAACCTAGAATACCTATGACAAGGAGATTCCAGCGAGTACAGGAAACACTGTCAAGAACAGAGGAAACAGGGGAAGGGTCACAATGTTGGCAAAAGAAAAACACAGGCAAAATAGTCATCACATCTAAAGAAGATAATATAGCAGCCATAAAGAGCCAATTAGAATCAGCTAAGCATGAGATCTCCAAATTGAAGAAAGCTGCTAGAAGACATGCAGTCATACACGCAAAATATTATAAAGCTCTATGGAAAGGGAATGAAACTGTAGAAGCCCAGTTGAATTCAGTGGTTGATGGCCATTCACAATTTCACACCTAGACAGTACCAACAATCAAAGAAGCCAAGTACATCAGAAGAATCAATATGCAACTGAGAGCTGGGAATAAGGTTATGAAGAAACAAATTGAAGATCTGAAGGCATAGCTAAGCCAGCTTAAAGGACCTGCTAAATGAGTTTTCATTTCAAGTAAGATTCCATTTCAAAATTTTGATAAGTTTGCTTGATCTTATCTTTCTGAAGAAATCTAAATCCCTATTCGGCCTTTGGAAAGTCTAAAGAAGTTTTTGGCAATCAAGCACTCGCTTAATAAAGGTCTCAGGTTAAAAACAAGCTGTTTTAAATAACTCAGCAGTTTCGTAGCGCGCTACGAGACTGCTGAAAGTGATGATTTCAACGTAAATCAAACAATTTTGAACTATAAGCGGGAATTTTGAAAGGGGAATGTATACAAGGTATGTAGGGCATCAGCTGAAGCTATTAAGATTCAACCAGATCAAGACACGTGGAGATAATATGCATTCGAATCCAACTTTAGATTTTTATCATAAAGTGAGCATATTTACCACACTTCAGGATATGTGAAACAGTTTGCAAGAATTTTGGCTTTCACGCATGAAAACGGTGGACAACACATCAAGGACGTGGCAGTCTGCTCCATTTTGGGTAATTAAAAGATAAAGGATATACTTCGTTGGATCCGGACATGTTAAGGCAAACTAAAGACCGGTACACAGGGGCAGTTTCCTATGATTCAGGGTATTGGAAAACATGTGACATTGAAGACAAACATGGAGCCTTGAAGACCCATCACAGCCAAACTAGAAGGGGACCAGATGTCAAAGAACGAGGATGATTGTAGACCAAGACTGTTATGGAATTAGAGTCCTACTTGATTTAGATATCTGGAAGGTCTAGTGGAAGTTTGTTACATTTAATAGGCGGTTAAAAGCTAAATAGGTGTCAGTAATAGAAGTAGTTTTCGAATTCCCCTCATGCTGGAGGAGGAATCTCGATCAGTTAGAATAAGAGCTCTATATATAGCTGAAACAACAATGTAATCAGGGTTGGAAAATTTTATGAAAAAAACTGGTATTTGGCTTATGTAAAACTCATTTTCAGGAATATACATGCTGAACTTTACTTCTCAGGATTCATGAAGGATTTTTTATGTTCAGAATATGTGATGTTGTCCTTTTCTTAATTTTTACAGTGGTATGGATGTATAATCACTCAGAATTCACTGAATGTGCTCTAACTTCCTGTATACATTTATAAACTGTGTGGTCCCATATGAGTTTATGTTCTGAATGTTTAAATGCTGAATGCCCTGACTTCCATGTAAGGTTGAGTTCATTGTTATATTAAGGTGTTGTTGACTCCATAAGCCCAATGGATAGTTTTGTTTAATGTGTTTCCACTATTCATATTTTTCACAGTTGTTCTATAAGAGTTAGCCATCTTATCTTTAATCAAAATCATTAACCCATAAAGAGAGAGCCCTCTCAGGTTGAGGAGGCTAAGCCTTAGCCTAAAGTCGGTTTGAAATAGTTACTTGAAGTCTTCCTGGTCTGCAGCCTTCCAGAGCCTGATTTTGAGATAACAGTAACATTGAAAGGAACATAATGAAAAATCAATATGGTAGTCCTGGTTTTTGGATCCAGGGGAAAATCTCTATGTATATTTATTTTATGTGTTATGCTTTTGCTATTGTTTATTTTCTGTGTTTTAGAATTCGTATGCAAGTAATTTCTGTACGGGGTTAAAATCTACATTTGGTATCAGAGCTGTTTTGGCTTCAAGGGGATGCCTTTGTTGCTAAGGGGTTTTGCTCGGGCCTGTGGTAGACCCTATTTAGTGGGAGATTTGTGGGATCTATTTTGGTGCTAAAAGAAGATGGCGAGAAGTGGAAAGATAGAGACCAAGAAATTTGATCAGAGTTTTGAGTTATGGAAACTCAATATGGAAGATCTGTTGGTAGATAAAGTACAGTGGATCACAGTAGATCTAGGTACTAAACCAACGAGAGTGTCCGATGAAGAATGGAAGAAGTTGGATCAAAAGGTAAAGATCATAATACGATTGTGTATTTCAAATTCATTATTGTTGAATGTATCAGGGGAAGCTACGAATAAGGCTTTGTGGGACAAATTAGGGACTTTGTACCAATCTAACTCTCTGGTGAATAAATTGTTCCTACGGAAAAAGTTGTATAACCTGAGGATGAAAGATGGATACTCGGTGACACAACATCTGAATGCATTTAATACTGTGGTAAGTCAGTTATTATCTGTTGATATTAAATTTCAGATGAAGATAAGTGCATCAGTTTTTTTTGTTCTCTACAAGATTTGTGGGATAGTTTGGTTATTGCAATAGGTAGCGATGCAACTGCCTTGTAGTTTGATGAAATAGTCTCATCCTTACTGATAGAGGAGATGAGACGGAAAAATATGGAGAACCATATTGGTGATGCCTTGTTTGTATGAGGAAGGTTCCATAACAGAAACAAAAATAGGTCATCGAGTGGGAGATCTAAATCTCCAGGAAAACCTGTAAAGGTGTGCTAGAAATGCAGAAAGGAAGGGCACTACAAAAGGGACTATAAATCTAAAGCTCCCGACGAAGGAAAGGGATTTGATGATGCTCTTTTTGTAGAGGAAAAAACCACCTCAGATGAAGGTAGGGATGTGTACTTGGCTTCTTCAAGTACACATGTAGATCATGAGACATGGTTTATTGACTCAGGTGCACCCTTTCACTTCACTCCCCATAGAGAGTGGTTCTACGACTATGAGAAATATGATGATGGTGATGTCTTGTTGGGGGATAAAAGGAAGGCTAAAATCATTGGTCATAGAAAAGTTAAGTTGAATTTGTAAGGTGGAAGGATTAGAACACTTCTGGGTGTTCTGCATATTCCTGCATTGGCCAGAAATCTGATTTCTTAAGCAAGCTGGATGATGCAGGTGTAAAAATAGTGTTCGAGAAGGATACCGGCAAGATGATTCAGGGAGCACTGGTATTGATGTGGGGAGTTCGGGTTGGAACTCTGTACAAGCTGCAAGGTAGCATTGTTGTTGATGGGTGCAATAGTTCTGTGGTTCCTGAAAGTGGAGCAGAGAATATAGTAGTCTCCAGAGAAAGGACCATGCTATGCCATAAAAGGCTTGGACATATTGGAGAGAAGGGTCTTTAAATATTTCATGGTAAAGGTATGACTAATATCTCTCTGGATTTTGATTTTTGTGATTTTCTCCTCTGGTGGTAAGAGGATGAAACAAATATTAGAGCTTGTGCACAGTGATGTGTTTGGACCTATGAAGGTTCCATCACTGGGTAAGTCTATGTACTATGTATATTTATAGATGACTTCTCAATGAATACATGGATATATTTCCTTAAGAAGAAATTTGAAGTCTTTGATAGGTTTAAATAATTTAAGGTTCTGGTGGAAAACCAGACAGAGAAGAAGATAAAGGTGCTGAGGATAGATAATGGTGGAGATTTTTGCAAGAAGGAATTTGAAGAATTCTGTAAGAAGTGTGTTATAGCACGACAAAAGACTACTCCATACACACCTGAGCAAAATGGAGTTGTAGAAAGAATGAGCAAGATGTTTATGGAAAGGGAAAGAAGCATGCTCATTGGTGCCGGGTTAGGACAAGAATTTTGGACAGAGGCAGTGGAGACTGCGTGTTACCTGGTCAACTGATCACCTTCATCAGTGTTGGAGAATAAGAATCCACAAGAGGTATGGACTGGTAATAAACCATTTCTTTCACATCTGAGGGTATTTAGATGTGATGCATATGTACATATTCCAAAGGAGAAAAGAACAAAGTTGGATAGTAAATATGAAAAGCACATCTTTATTAGGTATAAGGATGGTTTAAAGGGCTATAAACATTGGAACCCAATAGCAAGGAAGTTTGTGTACATCCGAGATGTTGTGTTCAGAGAGGTGAAATATGTTATTAAACATGAATTCAAACCAAAGGAACCTGAGAAAATAGAGTTTGAGCTAAAGGAGGAAGAATCAGACTCTACAACAGAAGAGGAATCAGAAGATGAACATCCACAAACTCTGGTTGTGAGAAGATCAGTTCGAGAAAGAAGGCATCCAGATAGGTATAGTCCATCTGCTTTCTGTTCAAATTTTGCTTTATCTATTACTGATGATGATCCCAGAACTGTGAAGGAAGCAGTAGATTCAAAGGATGAAAAACTTTGAAAAGAGGCCATGGTTGATGAAATGGCATCTTTGCAAAAAAATGAGGCTTGGGATCTGGTGGAGTTGCTGGCTGGAAGGAAACCCATTGGTAGAAAATTGGTGTTTAAGAAGAAGAAAAATGCAGAAGAAAAGGTGGAGAAATACAAATATTGGTTGGTAGCAAAAGGTTATTCCCAGGTGTCGGGAATTGATTTTGGTGGTATTTTTTCTCGAGTTGCCAAGGTGGCTTCTATTATATTACTTTTATTTGTTGTTGCTGATTTTGTTTTTGAGGTAGAACAGATGGATGTGAAGACAAAATTTCTTCACGAGGATCTAGAAGAGGAGATCTACATGAAGCAACCTGAAGGCTTTGCGGTGAAGGGTAAGAAAGAACTGGTATGCAAGTTAAAAAAGTCTCTGTATGGGTTAAAACAGTCACCAAGAATGTGGTATCATAAATTTGATACATTTATACGAGGACTTGGCTTCACCAGAAGCAAAGCAGATCCCTATGTGTATTTTAAATTAATTGGTGACCGTGTTATTTATCTGGTCTTGTATGTGGATGATATGTTGTTGGTTGGAAATGAAAAATAAATTATCCAGGATTTGAAGACCCAATTGTTCTCCAAATTCGACATGAAATATCTTGGTGCTGCAAACTATATTTTGGGCATGGAAATTAAAAGAGATCGGGCAAAGAGGAAGCTCTGGTTAAACCAGAGGAAGTATGTTGAGATAATACTGCAGAGGTTTAATATAAAGGATAGTAAACCGGTGAAGGTTCTTATTCCTGCAGGTGTGAAGTTATCTACTGAATAGTGTCCCAAGGCAAAAGAATAGGAAGAACACATGTCTCGTGTTCCATATGCAAGTACAGTCGGTAGCTTGATGTATGCAATGGTCTGTACTAGACCAGACATTGCATATGCAGTGGGAGTATTGAGCAAGTTTATGTCAAGACAAGGAAGGAGCACTGGACAACAGTGAAGCGGGTTTTCAGGTATTTGCATGGCACTAGTGATTATGGTTTGTGCTACCAAGGAAGACCAGGATTGGACAGAGTGTTGGATATTCATGGCTTTGTTGATGCAGACTGGGCTGGAGATTTAAATCAAAGAAGATCTACAAGTGGGTATGTGTTTAATCTATTTGGAGGTGCAGTCAGTTGGATGAGTAAGAAACAATCTGTAGTGGCACTATCAACTATAGAGGCAGAATACATGGCAGCCACTCATGTAAGCAAGGAAGCAATTTGGTTGTAGAGATTGTGTTCAAGTATGGGGTATAGAGGCAGAATACATGGCAGCCACTCATGGAAGCAAGGAAGAAATTTGGTTGTAGAGATTTTGTTCAAGTATAGGGTTAGTACAGGGAGCTATAAGGATAAACTGTGAAAGCCAAAGTGCAATTTTCTTGGCAAAGAACCCTACTTATCATTCGAAGACAAATCACATTGATGTTCAGTATCACTTTGTGAGGGATATGATAGAAGGCAAAAAGGTGTTGCTGGTAAAGGTGGACACTTTGAAGAATACTGCAGATTCATTGACAAAATCTGTGAGCTCTGAGAAGTTCTCTTGGTGTAGAGAAACAATGGGTGTTATAGGGCTGGATAAATGACTAAGCTCTCTTGTGGTCTCCTGTGGAAAGAAAACACCAAGTGGGAGAATATTGGGTTGTGTTATATTCTTCCACAACTAGCTTCCCTAGTTAAACTAGGGGGTTAGAGCCCCCCCTTCGTTGCGCCGATTGCGTAGTGGGTGGGGGAGGGGGGTTTTGAGGGGGGCGGTTAGTCCCCCTCTACGAGATCTAGGGCAACACCTCTGGGAATTTTTTTTTGGACCCTATATTAAGTGGGTGGACCTACCTATGGTTTTGTGCATGGTTTTCGCACATGGTTTTGGGTGCGATGGTTTTTAGTCCATGGTATTGGATGTTTCAGCATGTATATATATGTATTGTAACATTGAAAGGAACATAATGAAAAATCAATTTGGTAGTCCCAATTTTGGGATCCAGGGGAAAAAATCTGTGTATATTTGTTTTATGTGTTATGCTTTCGCTATTGTTTATTTTCTATGTTTTAGAATTCATATGTAGGTAATTTCTGTACGGGGTTAAAACCTACAAGTACGCAACTTGAAAGGAACACACAAGTGGAATGACATCATAGGATAAAATGCAGAAAAGTACATAAATTATAGTGATGATTTAATCCAACAAAACACATTCAATAAGATTTTTGTAATTGCATACAAAGTAGTTCATAAGAAAATGTGTAAGTTAAACAACATACATTGCTAAAGCAACTATAATAGTCCAACTACATTAACAACATATGCATGAAAGCATGTTGGCTCTGATATTATTATTATAAGTGAAATTTCCATCCATACATACACCATTGACGACCAATAGCTCCAATAGTGGAACATTACAGTCAAGAACACCTGCTCCTCCAAAGGAGTATACTCGCTCTAGGCTATGGAGAAGCCAAGGCTCTTCACATTACTCCCAAGCCTTTTCTAAGCCTAAGCCTAGCTGAAATATTGGCTCCCAAAAGCCCCATCTATGAGTTATGAGGTTCTATTTATAACAAAGAGTGGGGTGACCCTTGAAATTCCCCTTTGTGACTCTTTGACTACCCTCATGACTCTTCAACTTATTTACAAGTAACTCATTACATAGCATGATGACCTTTCACATTCCACTAATGACACTTGGAATTTCACTTACAACATATTTACAAATAATATTACGTTTTCCACATGTACCCATGTGAGAAAAAATAGGCTAGAGAAAGCATAACAAGACAAAACACTACGATTCCAAAGTTCAGGGAAAGACCAAATCGATAACCTCCACTTGGTGCTTCTCATTCACATATTGATCCCAAGCTTGGCACTACGTGATGGTGTCCCCAAACTGTTTAGTAGTGTCTTTTTGAAAGTGGACACTTGCCTCCATGGCATCCGAGTATATGGTCTTAGAACCCATATCTAGTTTGTTCTAAAGCATGTGTGTCATGGCATTGACCTTGAAAGGACCACTAATGTACTTCTGCCTATTGTGTGCGTTCATCTCCAAGTCTTCCTGGGTGGCCTCTCATCTTATCTTCTCCATGTACTCATCGATCTCTAGCTAGACTTCATTCTTGGGTCTAGCATGGGTGAGGGAATCGATTGATGGAATCCTGTGCTTCCTCACCAAGAAATCCAAACTATTGTACAACAATGCATATGAGGCCTATATGCTTTTGATGAATGGGGTGAGCTGCTCATAGTTCTAGATTAACATCCATACCTTTTCTTTCTCCAGCTCTGCTTGTGGCTTCATCTTCTTTACTAAGTCAAGTGGGGCCCCTTTGTACCTCATTTTCCACTCCTGTACATGGGGGATGGCAGCATGTATGTTCTTGAGAGTTTGAACAAACTCTTTGCTCCACTACTGTAGGCCATGTACACATACAATTATTTTATGCACAATGAAAAATCCATCAGAGAGCTTCTGCATGGTAACCTCAAATGTTAATACTTCAGTGAGTATCGCTTTCCTCATCTCCCCCAATGCGGAAAATGCATTATCCGTTGATTCTCGAAGTTGTTCTACCTCTTACCTGGAAGGCTGCAAGTTCTTTGTTAGTTTTTCATTCTCGATTGCTAGGTACTTAAAATTTGAGCTTGTTGCTCCTGCATAGGCCAATATGAACTTTAGCAAGGGCAGTTGGATGCTTCCTGGTGTCTGAAACTATCACCCTTTCCTTGATGAATGCAGGTGATGCGTGATCATCCTGAAAGTGATTCTTCCATGCATGTACAATCGTTTTCTACAACTTGTCAAATGATAGATTGTACACATCCATGACCAGAACATCATCAAGGAGAATGGTATTTCCTTGCTCACTCGAGATTGGTTCTGATACTGGAGGTGGTGGATACTAAGAGATAACCTCTATCGCTCTCGGCATAAGGTCAATATATTCATTCTATGGCTCCTGTTCCAACTCCAAGTTTGTCACTTCAATCAATTGCTCAATCTACTAAGCAAGCTCTACATCTAGTCACCCTCTTCCTTCCTCATGCAAGGAACACTTACTAGAAATATCCTAGCATATGATAGTACACTATCCCTCACCTGATCTCAATTGGGTATTTGTCTGAACTGCCATGCATCAGTTATTCATGAGGGAATAATTAGTTATCTGAAAATAATAGTTGTCACATGCATGCAAGCATCAACAAACTATATCTCATTAATTTAACAACTTGTTAAATTAATCTAATTGGACTTTAATAAGTTAAACTAAGTCCACTGATCCTCTCAATATAGAACTGAACCTTATCTCCTTTAATCAAGGGATAAATTCCTAAATTAGAGAGAAAATAATTGCATGATCTCACAAAGACTTCAAGTTTAATTTTCCATAACTAATTAACTCATGGAGATTAACTAATTAATATTTTAAACTACTAGTAAGACAAAATTCGTTTTTACTTCCTATAGATAGACCAGGGACTACTATAAATAGGAAGGGACCCAGAAATTCTATTTTTAGAAGATGCTATTTTTAGCAGTTTCACCTCTCACCCAAGGTGGCCAATGACCTCACTAGCCAAACTACTATTTTTAGCAAGTTCTATTTTTACATTTCTTGTTGCACATTTTTCAACACTCCCTCTCAACAAGAAAGGCTTCCTCTCGAACCCGATCCTGTACCTCTGGAATGTTCTGCATGCAACACATCTACCCAGTCCGATTGCTCCTGAAACTCTCGGAATAAAAACACTCCCAACTGACCTCTCTGTTGGGCTAGAAACATACTCTGATGCTAAAGCTCTACCTGTTGCTGACAAGTGCTCCCTCTCTAACATCTGCGCTACTGCAACATCTCCATGCATCTTGCACCATTGCACACCTCTCTGTGCCACCTAGCACTGTGCAACACACTTGTGCCTCTCGCATTGCTGCAGCCTGCATGCTATGTGTTGTCCTAGGATTCCCTGCACTGTAGTTCTCTCTGCCGCTCCATCCGCATCTGTCTCTACCCAATCAGTCGGTTCTTGCTACTCCACATTGGGGTTTCCATAGCAAGGTCTCATCCAAGAGGTTGGGTACCTCAAGGATCCTACCCCTCCTCCTTGGGACGATCACTCTATATTGCCCCACCTCCTACCTGGAGGTATGGCTGCATGTGATCCCTCTTCCCACCTGGCTCGAAGTTTCCCCCTACTGGAGCTCTCTGCATGAGTAGATGTCTCTACTCAATCTCTTCTCAACTTCTCCTATTGTGGCTGCTCCACAACCTCCTGAAGCTGTTGCACCAATTGTGGCTCCTCCACAATCGTCTGAGACTTCTTTTGGCATTGCATGTTGAGAGGTAATATACCCTCCCTCTCAACCACCAAGTCTCCACTAGTTGCCTTGCTACTCAAGGCTTTGCATGCATCTTGAACCTCAAGAGCATACGGGTTCTTGACCCATGAACCAATCTGCTTCACCTGTCTAGTGATGATGTGTCTAAGGAAAACTTTTCCCTTACTGAAGACTACATCATAGCCTCTGTCTTCCAGCATTGCGATCGACACCAAGTTTCTCTTCAGTCCTGGTACATACTTGACATCGGTCAAGGTAAGGCGAGCTCCATGCTCCCTCTGAAAAATAACGGTGCCTACACCTGAGACACTATACTTCTCATCATTATCCATTGTAATGAGTATCTGGAGATATTTCTCCTCCAAAGTACTGAACAAACTCTTGTCACTAGTCACATGGAAAGAAGCTCCACTATCAAGAAACCAACCACTTCGCACCATGGATGAAACCATGCATGTGAAGAGTGTGAAATCCAACTCAAACTGTGAATCAAGTGCCTCACCTTCAGATCCTTCCCTGGATCCCTTCTTGGATTTCCTCTATGGACAATTTGCAACATAATGGCCCACCTCATGACAAAGAAAGCATCACACTTACGATTTTTCAACCTTCTTCCCACCATTGGAAGAACTAGATTCAGAAAGAGAAGCCTTCTCCTTCCCATTCTTTGCCTTACTTGCTAAGGCACAGTTCTCCTCATCCTCTAAGGATGAAGAACCGTCTCTGGTGCTTCGTCTGATCTCCTCCTGCATCAAATCTGACCATAGTCATTCCTAATCTGGCAGTTTCTCCCTTCCATTAACTGAGTCATGGTAGCTATGCTAGCTCTTAGGAAGGCCAAGGAGTGCTAGACTCACCATATCATCATCAACTATCACGACCCCTACATTTGCAAGCTCATCCTTGCATGTGATGACCTTGGTCAGATACGTAGAGATTGTCTCATCCTTTTCACACTTGATCTTTTGAAGTTTGTCCTTCAGTGCTAGCTTCCTATGATCACTGCTATTCTGATATAAATCCTTCAATGTTTTCCACATTGCATGTGGAGTCTCCTTCCCATGGAGGCTCAAGACAATGTGATCTCGCACTCCCTCCAAGAGAATTATCCTAGCTCTAGCCACACACTTCTTCCATTCCACCAGTTGAGTATTATCAGTAGGCTTAGGGACTTCTTGATCAATGAAGTCCTTAAGGCCGTTATCTTCCAATACTGCCTCCATGCGATTCTTCCAAGCTATATAGTTTGAGCTGCCATCAAGGGCATACTCAAGCCTCAAACCATAGAACACCATTGGTGAAATAGATGTGATAAGAACTTGAGATCTATATCCCAAATAATAAACTTTGAATTCCTTCTTGTATACTATTCTTCCTTGATCACCTGTACTCTGATACCATGTATAATTTTCTCTAAAAATTAGCTAGCTCACTGATATCATGTAGAAATTTTACTTGTAGATCAAACTGATATATGCAATGTACTAAAGCATAATACTAGATCTACATCTACCATAAACTTTTCAGAAGCTAATCAACCATGAGCAACATCAAGCATGAACACATATAACTGATAAGAAGGAATCAATCACACATAACACATAATATATCACTGGGAAAAACACCAGCATAAAACCCCAACGCTGTATTATCAATCAAGTGGAGATCCTCAACAACATACAAAAAGAATCAGCTCAATAGCTATCCCGCTCTCTCTGTAATTAGAAGATGAAAATCATGGACTACCTAGGCTTGAATATATAGGCTGTAAGTTGGCCTGATCATACTTGTTGTCACCTCAGGTCCAACTACATAGTCATAGAAGAAAATAGATTCCGTCCTCATGCAAGGAATACTTACTAGAAATATCCTAGCATCTGATAGTACACTGTCCCTCATCTGATATCAACTAGGTCTTTGTCTGAACTACCATGCATTAGTTATTCATGAGAGAACACTCAGTTATATGAAAATAATAGTTGTCACATGCATGCAAGCATCAACAAACTATATCTCATTAATTTAACAACTTGTTAAATTAATCTAACTGACTTGACTAAGTTAAACTAAGTCAACCGATCCTCTCAATATAGAGCTGAACCTTATCTCCTTTAATCAAGGGATAAATTCCTAAATCATGAGAGAAAATAATTGCATGATCTCACAAAGACTTCAAGTTTAATTTTCCATAACTATTTAACTCATGGAGATTAATTAATTAATATTTAAAACTACTGGTAAGACCAAATTCGTTTTTACTTCCTATAGATAGACCAGGGACCCAAGGTGGCCAATGACCCCATTGGCCAAACTGCTATTTTTAGCAAGTTCTATTTTTACATTTCTTGTTGCACATTTTTCAACATTGGGCTGCTTCTGTCTACAGAGAAACCTTCCAAGTTTTTTCTATACTAACCGGATCCTGGAGTTTAGAGTCATTGTAACAGTACCTCCAAGGGTCCTCCTTTGGCCAATAACATGCCCCATGGATCAATGGAAAATAAACCCTCGCACAGTGGTCCTTTCAAATACCATATGGATAATATGGATTAAAGTCTTTAGTGCCCAAATCAAATTTCACTATCTCCTTAGCCTCAACATCTGCATCCTTCAATATCTTAATCTCGTATAATCTCATCCGAAAAGGAAGAGCGGGCCATGGTGCTTTATTCTTCCTATGTAGTCCTACTGACAACCCTGTGGAGAGGTGATATGAAACCTCTTGCATGATCATCTTGTCAGTGACATACCTTGGTAGATCATGTAAAGGCTTCTCTCTTACAAACACTCTGATGAAGGTTCCACCTAGTGAGGAATACCAATATGCAATGTTTACTATTTCCTCCATTGCTTCTCGGGACATGCAAGGTGGATCCTGCTCAAAGATAATCTTGTACAATGGGATGATAAAATGGTCAATTATCCTTGCCATCACTCCTCTATAGCTGTAGTCAGAAAGAAACTTGCAATAGATGTTGACGTCAGTCTCTTTCGGTGTCCATGTCTAGCTCATGCCAGGGAACCGTTGCTGGGCACATATTGAATCCAGTAAGTATGCAGACATGTAAAACCTTGCTTGCTTATTATTGGGTGGATTCTGAGTGTCAGTCACGTGGATATTCAACCATTGAGCCAACAAATTTAACCAGTTGAATAGCCTCCCATCACTCACTAACTATTCCAGTATGACTACCCACCCTTCAGGAAAGGTTTTTGTGTTCTATTGACCATATATTCTGCAGGAAAAAGTTGAACGAGAATTGATAAGCCTTCCTGAGGAATTTTTTCTTGTAAACATGAGTGGGTGTTTGTATAAACTTTGATGACTCTTTCACCCAGTGCTTGAAGATATGTCTAGTGTTCAGAAAGCTATGGGTGGCATAGAAAAATGAGTCCAGGCGCTTCACCAACTCAGGTAAGTGATACATCTACTAAAATTTCTCTGCCCTAAAGGTTGAAATCTCTCTCCCTCTGGCACTGCTCAATGTCATAGTATTTTCATTTGTGTGTGACATAATCTAGCCGATAATGTCTGCACATGGGAAGGTCGAGCCCCTACATGCAACCTTGTATAAGCATGACCACTAAATACTAAGATAAATCAGTTGGTCCTCTAAATATTCCTTGAAGTTCTCTGTGAAGGTATCTTTGATTTGTTGCCATGTCAGAGTTCTACCCTTCTCAATGAAAAACTAAGTATCTGCATAAACTAGTAGATCAACTGATATCTTATAAAAGGCTTCCCCAGTACTGCTCTCGATGGTTTCCTTTGATGCAACTCTCTTGGATGCCATGTTAACTGTAACTGCTAGAGAGATGCTCAACAACTGTTGTACCTGTGGGACAAAGAGGACACTCATGGCAAGAAAATGTCAGCTTAAAAAGCAAAGCAACTTCAAGACAAGATCAAGCAACAAGTCAGACTCATGATGTGAATACTTGTGCAATTATGGTTGACAGAGGCCACTGGTTAACTATGGGAACTGCACATTGCGTAGTCCCAATAGTCAGTTGGGAATATTGATGATTGGAACTGCGCAATCGGAAGTTTAGTCTTGGACCAAGGCTGGGAGAGACTCTGCATTGCGCAGTCTCAGTGGCCAAGTTGGGAAGCTAGCTCCTGGAACTGCGTAGTGCGTAGTTGTAGCTAGCCTAGGATAGGCTATGTGTAATTCCATAAGCCAAGGTAGAGGCCTTGAGCTCCTAGACTGCATAGTGCATGCAGTGAAGTGTGAGATCTGGGCAAGGGGAGCCAAAATCTGCCCATGGGGAGTGTGAAAACAAGCTTATCTGAGGAATGGTGTGATGCTGAGTGCATATATGACTAAGTGTTAATGCATGCATGTGAAACAAGTGCATGAATAAACCAAATTGAAGGAAAATGAATCATGTGAAGAGAGTAGTTGCAATGGCGACCGCTGGTGCAAATACAGGAAAACACATGCGACACTTGGGAAAGGAAATCTAAAACTTGAAACAACACTTCTACAAGCTAAAACAAGTTAAAATGCCAAAATTCATTCAAAGAAACAAGTGAAACAACACTCTCATAAGCTAAACAACAAAAAGCGACAGAAAAAGCGGAAAAAGGCTAGAAAAGAAAAACTCACCTAGAAAAACAACGACGATCGCACCGAAGGTTACTTGATCTCCTCAGGAATTCCATAGCTCCAAGTCCGAATGTGCAAATGAGATCTACCAGCATTGATTAAATAGATTTGGTCAAGTTAGGGTTGATGATGCGCATGCCAAAAATCAAGGAAAAAGTGACACTTGGCGGAAACTTCCAAAATAACTCAAGTTCCTCCTTTGGGTTGCTAAAAAATAGATCCCTTATTTTTATGGATTTTTTTTTCTTTTTTTTCAGGAAAAACTACCATGCATTGCCCAGGAAGATTGTCCATTTTGGGACAGGACTGGATGACTCTCTAACTCATGTATTGCGCAGTTTGTGAGCACAGTGGGTTCTATGTAATTTTTGGCTGAGTGGGTCTGGGACGCCTCTTATGTTTGTGCCATTTCCCAGCTCAAGGCTAGTTTCCATCCAATAATGCGTATTTCTTGATCACAAGGCTCACTAGCAGTCAGGTTATTCCCAAAATCAAGGCCAGTTACCCTCAAGAATTGCGTAGTTCTCTAAGGCAAGACTAAAATTGTCAAAGGACCAAGTCAATAGATTGACTTGTGGGTTATAAAATGAACTAAGTGAGAAACACAAGCTAGGATGAAAAGAATAAAGCTCAATCGAAGCATAAGTACCTGGATTAGTGTAAGTGAGCTATTGTGGTTTAGAAGGGAGGCGCCAAAATGAAGCATAGAATTTTTTTTGGAGGTTGGTTATAGCCACTACAACATTGGAAACAAATTGGTATAACTCCATCTCTTTGTATGCACCTTGTCTCATGGAAAGCAAGTCTAACTCTTCTGAAAGTATTGTTCAATTTTTCGATTGTCATAGCTTCTTCACTTAGCTTGAGTTAAATATGTATCCCCTACAATTCTCTTTATCAGAAGCACACATACCAAGCCAAGTCAAACCAAGTTGTTTTGATTGGGAATGAGGGGTATATAGATGCACAAGTAATATAGACCGCTAGAGTTTTAGTTTTATCTCTGGAGTTTCTCTACTTCCACTAGGCATGGACAATACCCTGACGGAGTCACTTTAGGAATACAAGCATTTCTCCACTGGAAGCAAGCCTGGACAGTATTTGGGAAGAGTTACTTGCTTCACCTCTCTATGTAGGAAGCCTTTCTCTTTTTTTCCTTTTATTTTATTTTTCATTTTTTTATTTGTTCAAAGAACTGTGCATAGGCACTTATTTATTTCATGAGGCAAAAGATGGATCCTGACATATTGACAGAAGAAGAGGTTGTCCCTTCAGAGAAGGATATTTATACATACCTTTGACATACTTGTTAAGGTTTTCCCACTCTCCTTACTCTACTTGAATGAGTTGACAAGGCTTAACCGAAAATAGAAAACCAATTAGAGTAGGTGGTACTATTTAAGAGTGAAAACATCGTGATTTCACCATGAATCTCTCTGAAAGGAATGTTTTTTCCATCAGGCTATCATCAGCTAGAAGAAATGCAAGATTCACATAAAGAGAGGAAATAGATAGATAACCTAGTGTTTATAGTTGTACAAGTTACTCTTAGATTTCACCTTGCTTGTCGAAGAAGCCAAACACGGTTTCACGCGAAAACTAACCTACAGGTCCAAAACCAAACAAACAAAGGGAAGAAGAAAGACAAAGAAAAATAAAGTAAGCAAATCAGGAAACAAACTAGAAAAGCAAACACTACTCCTACTCCTAACCTAAGATGAGCATAGTCCAACTCACATAAAGTGATACTTCCAATGCAACCATCAGCACATTGGTTGGCCCATGTAGGTAAGATCATGGTTGACAAGAAAGATATGGAATCAAACCAACATACAAGAAAGATACAACAATATAAACCAATATGTTCAAAGATTTAATGAATCCACATAAAAGTAAAGACGAAAACCACATGAAAGGCACTCTATGGATGTATCATGGTGTCCTATCACATTACGCGTGGAAGACAAGCATGTACACACCTTTGAACTTGAAAAATGTGCAAACATAAAGAAAGAAGAGAACTTCTATTTCGCAACAATGGTTGCTATGTATGCCTCCTCCAATGCTTGAGCAATAGGATCGTGTGATTCTAGTGGAGGATGCAAAAAATGTGAAATAGATTGATTTTCAGTGTGGTCAACAAAGTGATGAGGATCATGGAGAGATTCAACATATTTTTTATCATAAGTGGAACTAACCTCAAGGCTAACAAGAACCTGACATAACCATCAATTTGGGTTAAAGTGCCTCGATAGCTTGAGGACTTTCCAATTCATCAGAAGATGGATCATCAAGTACTAGTGGCTTAGAAAGATCAACAGTAGGAAAATCAGCATTGTGATTAGATGAATGAATGAAAATATCACGACAAACAGGATTAGAAAATTCAAGATGATGGATAATGGTATCCTCATGGTCTGACGAATCGTACGGAGGGGATGATGGAAAATGAGAAATTTCACCCTCTATGTTTCTAGCAAGGTAAGATGAGAGATTAGGAGGACCAGGGAAGATAAATTTGTCTTCTTCGCTATCCAATTAAAAACTGGCATCGCACATGTTCTACCAATGATCAGAGAGAGAGAGAGTCATCTGAAAATTAATTTTCATAAGATGGAACAAAAATGGTAGAATCGTGGAAGATGTTAGGATAAAGTGGACAAGGTACAAACAAAAGGAGGTCATCCTTCAAATTCGGAGGATCAAAGGGATTGAAGGATGGAGGATGAGGATATAAGACCACATGAAAACCATTAGGGTTACAATCCAAATCTACGCAGAAATCCTGAGAAGGTGGGGTAGGAGGAGATGGTGACAGATCAATAGGTGGATTCTCAACTTCTCCCACCTCAACCTGTGGAGCTAGAGTTGTTTGATGAGAAGAGGACATAGGGTGACTTGGGACAACAACCGTGTCCATCTCAAATTTAGAAGCTCTAACACCAAGGTATGTTGGGATAGGGTCTAAAGATATAAATTCTGATAAACGTGAACAAGATATTGAAATATTTCCTCCAAAAATTCCTACTCAACTTCATATTAAGGAAATTCATAACAGTAGTGAAGAAAACGATAGTGAAAATCTTTAAGAGATTCATCAAGTGATTTTTGTAATTTTAACTTTTTTTTTATTAAGTACTTTATGGTCAGATATCATTTTTATGGTCATAAATAATGAAAGCACGACAAAACTCTCTAAACAAGCGATCAAAAGAGTGTATAGAGGCTGCGAGAAATGTGTGAAACCATTGTTTTGCGCTCCCTTTGAACGTGAAAGTGAACAACCCACAAGAAATATCATCAGTAGGTACATCATACCAGTCACAAAAGCCAACAAACACAACTATGTGCCTAAAAAAGGTTGTTCCATCCTCGCCATTGAACTTATATCTAGACAAGTCATCTGTGGTGCTTGCCAACACTTCAAATAAGAAAAGTTAGAGAAACATGTCGAGGTTATGATTTGGACAGAAGTCATGAAATATGTAGAGGAATTCAAGACATAATTCAAGGGATCAACTTGTCATCTGGAACTCCTTCTAGTGTAAGAAATATTGACGGTGTTGGACCTGCCAACATTCAGGGGATCTCCCTGATATGAAGTCCCAACTAGACCTCAAACTGTTTGGAGTAGGAGTCTCAGCAATGGGTGGTAGTGTAATGCCTTGATCACAGTAGCATGCAAAGTTAAGTATGATAACTTTGGGTGAGAGAAAGTGTGTGACCCAATGGAGTGTCAAGTGCAATGAATGAAGGTTCTAACACACGAATGGGGAAAGGAAGTGCACCCCTTAGAAGCCAAGAATAGTACACAACTTGAAAGGAACACACGAGGGGAATGAAATCACAGTATAAAATGCAGAATGGTCCAAAAATTAAAGTGATGAGTTAATCCAACAACACACATTCAACAAGATTCATACAATTGCATACAACATATTTCATAAGCAAATGCGTAAGTTAAAAAATATACATTGATAAAGAAACCAGAATAGTCCAGCTACATTAACAACATATGCATGAAAGCGTGTTGTCTCTGATATTATTATTATAAGTGAAAGTTCCATCCATACATACACCATCGACGACCACTAGCCCCAATAGTGGAACATTACAGTTAAGAACACCTGCTCCTCCAAAGGAGTAATTTAAAAAACATACATTGATAAAGAAACCACAACAGTCCAACTACATTAACGACATATGCATGAAAGCGTGTTGGCTCTGATATTATTATTATAAGTGAAATTTCCATCCATACATACACCATTGATGACCACAAGCACCAATAGTGGAACATTACAGTCAAGAATACTTGCTCCTCCAAAGGAGTATACTCGCTCTATGCTATGGAGAAGCCAAGGCTCTTCATAATACTTCCAAGCCTTTTCTAAGCCTAAGCCTAGGAAACAACGTGTCTCCCAAAAGCCCCTTCTATGAGTTATGAGGTTCTATTTATAACAAAGGGTGGGGTGGCCCTTGACATTCCCCTTTGTGACTCTTTGACTACCCTCATGACTCTTCAACTTATTTATAAGTAACTCATTACATAACATGATGACCTTTCACATTCCACTAATGACACTTGAAATTTCACTTCCAACATATTTACAAATAATATTACATTTTCCGCATGTACCCATGTGAGACAAAATAGGATAGAGATGGCCTAACAAGACAAAACACTATGATTCCAAAGTTTGGGGAACTACCAACTCGACAACCTCTGCTTGGTGCTTCTCGGTCACATATTGATTCCAAGCTTGGTACTGCATGATGGTGTCCCCAAACTGTTTGATGGTGTCTTTCTGAAAGCAGACTCTTGCCTCCATGGAATCCAGGTATATGGTCTTGGAACCTGTATCCAACTCATTCTGAATCATGTGCAGCATGGTTTTGACCTTGAAAGGACCACTAATGTACTTCTACATGTTGTGTGCATTCAACTCCAAGTCTTAATTAGTGGCCTCTCATCTTAGCTGCTCCATGTACTCATTGATCTCTAGCCATACATGGTTCTTGGGTCTAGCATCAATGAGGGAACTGATTGATGGGATCCTATTCTTTCTCACCATGACATCCAAACTATTGTACAACCCTGCATATGCGGCTTTATGTTTTTGGTGAACGAGGTGAGTTGGTCATAGATTTGGATCAACATCTGGACCTTTTCTTTCTCTAGCTCTTCCTGTGGCTTCATCTTGTTTATTAAGTCAAGTGAGGCCCTTATGTACTGCATTTTTAACTCTTGTACATGGGCATTGAGAACATGTATGCTCTTGAGAGTTTGAGCAAACCCTTTGCTCTGGTATTGTAGGCGATGCACATGGAAAATTTCTTTATACACGGTGACAAATCTGTCATAGAGCTTCTGCATGGTACCCTCAAGTGTTGATACTTTACTGAGTATCGCTTTCCTCATCTCCCCCAATACATAAATTTCATTCTGCGTTGAGCTAAAAGTTGTTATGCCTCTTTCTCGGTAGCCTGCAATTTATTTTCCAGTTGTTCATTCTCAATCATTAGGTACTTAACATTTGAACTTGTTTCTCCTACATAGGCCAAACTGGCTTCAGCAAGGGTAGTCTGATGCTTCCTGGTGTTTGACACTATTACCCTTTACTTGATGAATGCAAGTGATGCTTGATCATTCAGAGCTTCTCAATACATGCAAGGTGGATCCTGCTCAAAGATAAGCTTGTACAATGGGATGATAAAATGATCATTTAGCCTTTCCATCACTCCTTGATAGTTGTAGTTGGAAAGAAACTTTCAATAGATGTTGACGATAATTTCTTTCGGTGTCCATGTCTAGCTCATGCCAGGGAACTGATGTTGGGCACAAATTGCATCCAGTAAGTATGCAGACATGTAAAACCTTTCTTTCTCATTCTTTAGTTGATTCCAAGCATTAGTCACATGGATCTTAAACTGATGAGCCAACAAATATGACCAGTTGAATGGCTTCCCATCACTCACCAGCTAGTATAGTATGACTAGCCACCCTTCAGGAAACTTTTTTGTGTTGTCTTGACCATATATTCTACAGGAAAAGATGATCAAGAATTGATAAGCCTTCCCAAGGGACTTTGTCTTGTAAACATGAGTGGGTGTTTGTCTAAACTTTCACGTCTCTTTCACCCAATGCTTAACTATATCTATAGTTTTCACAAAGCTATGGGTGGCATAAAAAAATGAGTCCATGTGCTCCACCAACTCGAGTAAATGATACATCTGTTGAAAGTTCTCTTCCCTGAAGGTGGTAAGCTCTCTCTCACTAGCACTGCTTAGTGTCATAGTCTGTTCATATGTGTGTGAGACAATCGGACTGGAAATGTATGAACATGGGAAGGTTGGGTACCTACAGGAAACCTTTTATAATACTAACCAATGGATACTAAGATAAACCTGTCGGTCCTCCAAGTCTTCCTTAAAGTTATTTCGAAAGTATCTTTTATTTGTTGCCATGTCAGTGTTGTACCCTTCTCAATGAACAAATGAGTATCTGCATAAACTAGTAGATCAACTGATATTTTCTCAACTGCTTCCCCAAGATTGCTCTCAAAATTTTCCTTTGATGCAACTCTCTTGGATGCCATGTTAACTGTAACTGCTAGAGAGATGCTCAACAATTGATGTGACTGTGGGATAGAGAGGACCCTCATGGCGAGAAAATGTCAGCTCAAAAACAAAAGAAACTTCAAGACAGGATCAAGCAAAAATCTAGGCTCATGATGGGAAGAATTGCATAATTCTGGCCGACAGAGGCCACTGGCTAACTGTGGGAAATTCACATTGCGTTGTCTCAGTAGTCAGTTGGGAAGCTTGATGACTGGAACTGTGCAATGAGCAATTCAATCTTGGGCCAAGGCCGAGAGAGACTGCACATAATGCAGTCTCGGTGGCCAAGCTTGGAGGATAGCTCTTGGAAATACACAGTACGTAGTTGGAGCCAACCCAAGACAGTCTCTACGAAATTCCATAAGCCAAGGTAGAGGCCTTGATCTACCAAATAATGCAGTGCATGAAGTGAAGCGTTAGATCCGTACAAGGGGAGCTCAGATCTTCCCATGGGGAGTGTGAAAACAAGCAGATCTAAGGGATGGTGTGATGTTGAGTGAAAATCTGACTAAGTGTTGATGCATGCATGTGAAATAAGTGCACGAATAAACCAAAGTGAAGGAAAATGAAGCATGTGAAGGGAGTAGTCGCAACAATGACTGTTGGTGCAAAAATAGGAAAAACATGCGACACTTGGGAAAGGAAATCTAAAACTCGAAACAACACTTATACAAGCTAAACCAAGTTAAATTTACAACAACCTTTTAAAGAAATAAGTGAAACAACGCTCTCATAAGCTAAAAAAAAATAGACATAAAAAATAAGAAAAGACTAGAAAAATAAAACTCACCAAGAAAAGCAACGATGATCGCACCGAAGGTTGCTTGATCTCCTCGGGAATTCCATAGCTCCAAGGTTGAATGCTCAAATGAGCTCTAGCAACATCAATTAAATAGATTTTTTCAAGTTAGGGTTTATGATGCTCATGCCAAAAATCATTGAAAAAGTGAAACTTGGCAGAAATTTCCAAAATAACTCAAGTGCCTCCTTCAGGTTGCCAAAAATAGATCCCTATTTTTTAGGGATTCTTTTTGTCTTTTTTGTTTTTTTCTTTTTTTAGGGAAAAATTCCATGCATTGCCCAAAAATATTGCATAGTTCTGGGAATGACTGGGCAACTCTCTGGCTCATTCACTATGCAGTTTCTGAGCACAATGAGTTCTACACAATTTCTAGGTTGAGTGGCTCTGGGTTGCCTCTCATGTCTGCGCAATTTCCCAGATCAAGGTTGATGAGAATCCAATACTACATATTCCTAAGCATAAGGTTCACTGGAAGTTAGGATTGTGTAATTACCTAGAGCAAGGCCAACTACCCTCGAGAATTGTGGATTTCTCTAAGGCAAGCCCAGAGTTGGCAAAGGACCAAGTTAAGGGATCAGATTGTGGGTTAGAAAATTAACTAAGTGAGAAACACTAGCTAGGATGAAAAGAATAAAGCTCAATCGAAGCACAAGTACCATAATCAAAGAAAGATGAGGTTTTGTGGTTTAGAAGGGAGGCTCCAAAACGAAGCATAGGAAAAATTTTGGAAGGTGGTTGTAACTGCTACAACAAAGTGGTAGGCTTCCTTGTTGCCATAATTTTTCTTTCAATTTTTCTTGCCAACCTAAATGAATTCTCTAATGAATCAGGTTCCTAAAGGTGAACCTCATGTTGGATGTTCTCCTTTAAAGTCCCTATGAAGACATCAATCACATGCCCCTCTAGAATATCATTTACCCTTATATTCAGTTTTTGGAAGTCCTCAATGTTCTCCACCATTGAACCCTTTTGTTTGAGATTTATCAATTGGCTAAATAAGTTGTTTCTCTTTGTATCGTCATATTTTTATATCATTTCCTCTGTAAAAATTGACCAAGTGAAAAGTGGTTTACAATAAAAAATCCATCGATACCATTCAAAATGATTAGGCTCTAAATATAAAGTTGCAATGCATACATTTTGTGTGTGTTTCACATTATGGAGATCAAAATATTGCTCCATCTGTAGTATCCATGTTACCGGGTCTTTACCATCAAACTTCCTCATATCGATCTTTCTAATATGGTGGGTCTTCAATCCAACGTTGGAGTCTATATGATTACCATTTATTTTTTTCTCATCATGAGTTTCATCTAATACCTTTTCTCCATTATGAAGCATTTCTTGTAGCAACTTTGTCAAAGCTTCCTTTAAACCTTCCATGTCTGCTTTTAAACCATTCTTCAAATATTCCATGTTACCTTTCATTTTTGCTTCTATTCTATCCATATTATCTCTAATTCCATCCCTAAAATCTTCCATGTATTATTTTAAAATATTCTTCAAACTATCCATCTTAGATTCCATTTCATTTTTGGTTACTCTTTGTGAGAGAGAAATTTGTTGCACTTGATCTCGCAAATTTGATATATCATGTTGCATTTCTTCCTCGTCTTCATGTATCATAGAAGATATTTTTGGTTTCTTACTAAGTGCGTCCATCCTTTTTGTTTTGCGGAATTTTAAAATCAAACAATGATATATATGCTTAACTATTCCCTTTGAATCACTTCAAACTGATTTTTCAAACAAAAGTTATGCAAAATTTAAAAAATACACACCTTTTTCTTTCTTTTTAGGAGTTAGATATTGCAACTATTGTATATGTATAATTTAGAATCTTCAAGGTCTTAAATTATGTCCTGTATTAGCCCTATGGGTCTTCTTTTCAACCCAACAAGTCATACAAATATTTTATTCTTCAAGAAAGAGTTATGCTCAATCTCCCACGATGGCCTAATTATAGAATAGTTCAATAGAATGGACTTGTATGGAGTGCGACATGTCATTGTTGTGACGTTCGACCCTAAATATGATATTCAAAATACTATAGTTCGTCCTCTTTCTATCAGTTTTTACAAAATTTTAATTTTTTGCTCAGATATAAAGTTATGATGATTCTCCCTAGGTCACCTGTTTGAGATGGAATTTTGGAGCCTGCAAAAACCCTAACTTCCTCGGATCATATCTCCAAAAATGTAGTGAGACAAGATATGAAATGTGTACAAGAAGTTCATCAATATTTCAAATCCACATGGTTGCAATTTCAGATTTTGAAGCTTTGCATAAAAAAAGTTATAGAGAAAATTCTACGATGTCATGTTTGAAGCAGTGAAACCCTAGAACCAAAGCTCTGATACCAAATGTTATGCAACCAGCTCACAAATAGATAGATCAACGACTTAAAAAGTATACTATTTGAGGGTGAAACCTCCTTTACATTACATAAATGAACAATTATTGGATGATTCAAATGAAAAAAACCTCTTTTCTATATATAGGAGTCTAACAGGTCACAATATCAGAGCCTACATAACAATAATAACATAAGGGCACAAAAATAACAATAGTGAGCTTCTATGGGGCACAATAATAACAAGATGGGGACTACATGGGCACAACAATAACAATAAGGGTGCTACACTAACAATAGAAATAAGGGGATACAATAGTATTATAGGGACCTAACATCCAAAAACTATTCTAAGGTACGTTGAGGATTTCTATAGGAGGCCAAGGGATATTTGACCTGTTGTAAGGATGGAAGAAATTACTTTTGTTGATTTTGGTGAACAACAATAAATCTGTGTGAAGTGGGTTGATGAAAGAAGTTTTCTAGATAAAATTAGTAATCTAACAACAAGTAGACTTAAAGGTTGATGTGTGCAGTTAATTGAAGGATAAATTTACTATGAGTAGTGATTTGTATAGGGGACTATAAGAAGACATTCCTTGTGGTTTGAGGAGGTAGAGTAAATCCAAGACATAGATCAAAAGGGAGTTGATCTTATGTGGACAATAGGATTAAAGGGTTGATTTCAAAGGGGTGACAGCCAGTAAGTAAATTGAGTGTTTGCCCTTGATTTGTTGAGAAGATTGAGAGTCTTAGAGAGAAAACCTCAAGCCCTAGTTGTATATCGTTGTATATTGTGTCTTGTCATCAGGTTTCATAAAGGGCCATGATCTCTAGTATGGGAGCCTTGTGATTTTTTATTGAAAGACTAATAAAACAAGATTTGGGCCATCTATAAATCTGTGTACTTCATCATTTCAATATTGTTATATTTCCACTTTGTAAAGTTGTTTTGGTTGAACATGCTATTGGGTTTGTGTGTTAAGTTTAGCCATAGACCAGACCTAGGGTGTAACAAAAATTCAATATGGTTTCAGATCTTCTTTGATGGGACAACTAAATAAAAGTGTGGACAGGAAGAAGCCTAAGAGGGAGCGCGTTGATGTTTTGTTGAAGGACTAACAACATGACAAAGTTGATTGCTAGCCTGAGGTATGAGGACATGTTAGATGGGTTGTCCAACTATAGTCCTTGGAAAGAAAGGACCAAACTAGTCTTGTTGGTGAACAAGACATGGGAGTTTTTTGACAAGGAGATTTCTCTTGCCAATATCTCCTAAAGAGTTGGATGAGTTTGAAGAGTTGGATGGGAAGGCCAAGCTGATCATCCTAGATGGAGTAAAGCATCACTTGATGCCTCATCTTACTAGGAAGAACATTGCACATGATATGTGGAAGGTGCTTCAAGATTTGTTCTAAAATAAGAAAAAGAACCAATTGATGGTATTAAGAGAGAAACTCAAGAACACCAAGATGTTGGATGGCAAGAATGTGGCTTCGTATCTGATGAGGGTTTCTCAATTTCACCATTATATTAGTGCCATTGGTGATAACCTTATAGAGTCAGCTTTAGTGAGGATTGCCTTGTAGGGCTTTACCAAGGAATGGAAGCCATTTATCAAAGGAATAGTTGTTTGTCACAAATTTTTAGATTGGAACAGGTTATGGGATGACTTCAACCAAGAGGAATTGCAGGACAAGGATCTTCATAAGAAGAATTTTGATGGAGAGAATGTGGCTTTTGCTAATACGATGAAGGGAAAAACAAAGTTAGACAATGGAAAGAAGGAGAAGGACTTCAACAAGGTGAAGTGTTTCACATGTTGCAAGCATGCTCGTTATGCGACTAAGTGTTTGCATTGAAAGAAAGGAGACAATGAGAAGAAGAAAGAGATGTAATGACTGCTACATCTACATCTACATCTAAGAAGGATGAATTCACAAGAAGGTTCGAAGAGGATTTTTCTCTAGTCTCTCATTTATTTGAGGGAACCATTGATGGGGGTGCATGGTTTTTTGGTAATGGAGTATTGAAGCATAGGACATGATTATGGGAAGTATTCGAGACTAACCAAATGGGACTCTAAATTACACATGGAGGTTGGAAATAAGAGTTAAAAGGTTATCAAAGGGTTATGTATGGTTCCATTCAGGATGGAGTTAGGAGGGCTACTATGGGTCGAGGATGTATTGTAGGTACTAGAGGTCAAGAGTAACATGTTGTTAGTCTCAGGGATTGAGGCTAAGGGGTTTGAAGTAATATTCCATGATGGAAAGGTGATGATTAAGCCGAGAGGTGCTAACTCCCTAGGAGTATTTATTGGAGTTAGGGAGAGTGATCTATATAAGTTGAAGGGAAAGCCTATAAATAAAGGGAAGAAGAAGGTTTCTGAGACACATAGGGAGTCGAGTGAGAGTGAGAGTTTGCAAAGTCAGAGGGAGATTCTGCAACCCAAGAAGAGTGCAATATGGTCAATGGGAAGTAAGGGGAATTATACAGTTGGCAAGAAGAAACCTTGGAACGACTTGAATGGCTATAAAGAGAATAAGAAGCAAGAGGCTTCTAGTGGCAAGGACACTTATGATGAAAGTGTTATTCATACTTAAGGTTATGCAACAATGATGGATATCATGAATGGAGATTATGCTCTTGATGAGTTACTTCCATGGAATGGAAGTGCCTCCCTTAGTAAGAGGGAATGTTGAAAATAGTGTAGCTTGAGAGGTACCCCCACAAACCTTGGGTACTAGGTTTGTGTGGAGAAAACCCACTTTGTGGTAAAATTACCCAAGCCATGGGTTTTAGACCCAAAGTCATGGGATTAGAACCCAAAGATATCATTTATTTATTCTAATTATTTTGGATGACACCTTTTTTGGACAAAAGGGGCTCCTAAGGAAACATTAGAGAGCCTATATATTGGAGAGACCATGGAGATCATTTTTAAGAGTAAGTGTGTGTCTTGTGAGAAATATTAGCCCATGTAAATAAGTCGTAGTACCTCCAAGACAAAGCTGAGTAGATTTGTGAAGGAAGACACTTATGTTGAAGTATCTGATATGGTTGGTAATGTGGCGCAACAAAAATCTATCAAGGAGGTTAAGTCTGGTTCTGAGTAGAGGGAGGGTCATAGCCCTACTAAAGGGCTAACATTAGAGATTTTCTTAGGTAAAAAATGGGCCTCAAAACAAAAAATGTACAAAAAAATCAAATTTATAAGAACCTAGGATTCAATATGATGATGTCAACCATGGGGAATGAATCAACATTTTTGGATTAAAAAGGTAAAAAGACAATTTTTTTTTTTAAATAAAAATAAAAACTACTTTTTCAACTCAAATTTTCAACTTATCTCCCTACGATTTTACTTAAATTTCGAGTGGGAGCACTTGTTGGATGTATATTTTAATTTTTCATATAAGGAGTACCCAAGTTGCAAAGTTTCGATAGACCCTACTACATGAAAAATGTGATATACATGAAAAAATGTGATCACAATCACATTTTTTCATGTATTTCAAATTTTTGTGTGGTAGGGTCTATTTAAAGTATGCAACATGGGTACTCCTTGGATTCAAAATTAAATTCCGCATCCAATGAGTGCTCCCACTCGAAATTTGAGTTAAATAGTAGGGAGATAAGTTTAAAATAAGAGTTGAAAAAGTAGTTTTTTCTTTTTTCCCTCCAAAACTTGGTGAAGTTATCTAATTTTATTTTATTATTTCTACTATTATTTTATAATATTCCTTAGGAGGTCCATTTTAGACCTCAAAATTTCTCTAATGAATGCCTCAATTTACTACTCAGATAGGCCAAAGAACAACAAAGGTAATATGAGGTGACTCAGCTAGGCCGCAAGAGAGTATATCCTAGCCTAGAAACCTCAAGGTCTAGGAAAGAAGGTACGAAAACTATTCTAAGGAAAGATGAGGATTTATATATTAGATCGAGGGATAATTGACCTATTTTAAGGTTGGAAAAAATGACTTTTTTTACTCTGGTAAACAAGAATAAAGCTATGTGAAGTGGGTTGATGGAATAATTATGCTAGATAAAAGGAGTAATCTAACAAGAAGCAGAATTAAAGGTTGATGTGTGTAGTTAATTGAAGGATAATTTTTTTGTGAGAAACTGTTTGTATAGGGGAATATAAGAAGACATTCCATGTGGTTTTAGGAGGAAAAGGATAGTCAAAACAAAGATCAAAAGGGAGTTGATCTTCTGATGACAACATGACTGAAAGGGTTGATTGCAAAGGGGTGACAACCAACAAGTAAGTTGAGTGTTTGTATTTGATTTGTTGGGCAGATTGAGAGTCTAATGAGGAAAACCTCAATCCCTAGTTGTATATTGTGTCTTGTATTAGGTTTCATAAAGGGTCATGATCCCTTGTACGAGAGCCCTATGATTGTTTATTGAAGAACTAATAAAACAAGGTTTGGGCCATGTATAAATCTATGTACGTTATTGTTTTAGTGTTGTTATTATTATGATATGCAAAGTTGTTTTGGTTGAACATTGCTAGTGTGTTTGTGTGCTAAGTCTAGCCATAGACTAGACCTAAGGTGTAAGGAAAATTCAACACATGATACATCTCACATTGTTAAAAAATTACAAATTCATAAAAACTAGCTAAATTATAACTTTTTTTTTTTAATAAATGAATTAATATATAAGTTAAGCATATATATAGATGTAACAATAGTATTGACCATGGAGATTTAACCCCACTTTTATATGGATAATATTAATTTGTAAATAGGATTTGTTACAATACCATGTGAAAATACCATGGATTATAAATACCATATGCCTAAAAACCCATAACTAACTTTCCATATGACTTTTTTTTTAATTACTCCAGATGGGATGACCAACACGATGGAGGGAGGGTGCGGGATGTTGCTAACCCTCCTAGAAAAATGTGAGGGGACGTGGCATTGGCCCCCAAGGAGGTGTAATGATGAGTATGCACGAACCAAGGGTTATGTCTATCTAAGATTTAATTAGGTTGTTAATGGAGAATAGTGTGTAGGAAATGGATGGAGAGTTGATTTGGTACACTTGTGTGGAATTGAAGAACATAATCATGGTGAACATCATGTTAACTCCTTGGAAGAAGAGGGGGATCGATCAGTCTATGGGAAATTAGAAATCCGTGGAGAACCTTAGCACCCTTCTGGAAGTAGAAAGTCTAGTTGTTGGGGATCTAGGAAGGGAGGATACCTTTGAGGTACATGCGACTTCATATCCATGGCCTTGGATTGTGCATGGTTAGAGAATTATGTTCTAGAAGAAGGGGGACTGCAATATTTTGGTAAATTTAGAGTTAAAGATTTTCAGAATGATTTTTTCTCCTAAGTGTCAGGAGATGATCTAGTAGGTGGGAAATTCTCCTGTGTGCTTGCATGTGGGCCTTAAACTCTTCCCTCCCCCTTTTCACAAGTCAACTAGAACCAAATGGACAGGTAGATGACTCATGGTCTTGGTTTGGAGCAGAGATGCGAGTGGTCAAAGGTTGCATGGATGTTGCATTGTTACTAAGAATTGAGTTGAGAAACTGCAAGATTATTTCTCCCTCTTTGTTTTTATATCCTCTATGTTTGATATTCAACAAAAAATTATCCCCCCAAAACTAATGGGGCCTATCTCAGTGACTTTTGAATGTAAGTAGTGGTATGGAAATGCTGGGAAATCTGAGGAGGTGAGGAGTTTGAATTATGTTGTCTTATTTCTAGAATTGTTAGTGTATGTTTGTAAGAGTGGGGGGTACTTTATTGTTGGTCTTCATATCCTCCGGTATTTTAATAGTAGAGGGAGGGATTTTTCTATAGTAGGTTGTATTTTTGTTCAATTCTATGGTCTCAGTTTTTTTTGCATAATGTAGGAGTGAATTTAAATGTATTGACCTTGGGTAGGGGGGAATTGTATCTATATTGGTTAAATCCTGTAGCCATACAACCAGTAAGAAGGAAGGGGAAGACTCCCATTTCTAGGGTGGGGAAGATCATTTTTATGTTTTGGTGATAAGTTCCAAGCTTTTGGGAATTTTTTTTGACTCTGTAGATGAAGATTTTGGAGATAGGGGAGGCCTCAATGTTGGTTCATTTGGTTTAATTTTTTTTTAGGTGGAAGATAGAAGTTAGGTTATACAACTGATACACTTTTGTGCTAGCGGACTTAATTGTCATTTAGCAATCACTCACACTACAATGCCTTAACTTGGATAAGTTTCATAGGTGACTCTCATAATCAATTCACTCGCATTATAGGATTATTTTGGATCTTAGATCACTCTTTATTGGATGGGAGTAGAGATGGAATTGTTATCCATAACTAGTGAGTGGATTGGAAGCACATACGTCCCTTGCCTAATTGGCAGAGGGAGATTCAAATTTGTTTTGTGGAGCCTTTTTTATGAAACAAGACATTTCTAAGGGGATTTTAGGGGCTAAGGGAATTAGTGGAAGACAAATCTTCATACATTGCAACAACTTTGGGACCAGTCTACTTCAGTCAAGATGCCACATTAGTTGGCTAGAGTACGTATGGGGGTTGCTTACTATCAGGAGAGAACCCAAAGGGGAAAAACTCATAGAAACCATCAGTTCAAGACTTTGAAGGGCACTACAGGGAACTTACTATTGATCATATTCAGGAATAAATCACTAAATTTGAGAGTAAAGCACCCCTCAAACAAATCCTCCCTCTCTAGAATAAAAGTACTTGTGGAATGGGTTGACTGAATCCTTGATACAAGACACACTAGAGGGAAATTCAACCAACACATGCAAACCATTTATTTGCACTATCGGATGAGGTTTATTCTAGTGTGCACACTAGTAGACATACAAGAGCATAGGGATGATGTGCTTCATTCTTTGGAGTGCCTCCATAGCCACTTAAACACCATGGATCACAAATTGGATCAAATAGAAAAACACCTTGGTTTACGTCCTAAGGTCAGCAATACTCACGAGAAGGGAAAAGAACCTATTTGGATTGTTGTTTATGATCCAGAGCCCTCATAATAACTTCTCTTGTCTTTGATTTACATGTTTTATTTTATTTGTTCTCTTTTTTGTTAGATCATCTCAAGTCTGAACTCCGGGTATAAGGTGTTTTTTGTATGCTCTTTTTGTTCTCTAGCATTCCAGTCCTCTCTTTGGAGGATTATTTTCTTGTTATGGTCAAGAATCCATAGTGAGAGAATGACATCAGATATTAATTTTATGATGTAAATTGTTAGTTAGTATAATATTCACCTTACAAAAAAAATAATTAAATAAATTAATCAATTTGATTAAAAGGGCCAAAAGGGCTTAAGTACTTTGGAGATAAATCTCAACCTTTGATTTGTGTATACTACTATGAATATTCTAGAATATTTTGTGGAAGTTAAATCCCTACCATCCCCCTAATAATTATTGATAATTAAATTATAATTCTAGAAGTCCCATTCCAAAATAGATAAGCCTATCGGCGTAACTAAAAAGAAATCGTATGAGCATGTGCCATATAAATATGAATTATGGTTTTTTTGGGCATGCGGTATTAATAAGCCATGATATTGGCCCATGGTCTCATAAAAAAGCCTATTTACAAATTAAAAATATCTTTGGTGAAGTTGAGGTGAGCCTCTATTGTTAAGAATCTTGTCACATGTGTTTTTTTAAATGTATATATGTTTATTAAGTGTGTCTATTTTAGAATAGGATTTCCAGAATTTTAATATATATAGATAGATATATATATATATATATATATATATATATATATATATATATATATATATATATATAATGTAAACATATATAAATTTAAAAAGGCATGCAACTAAATTCTTAGCCACGGAGATTCATCACAACTTTACTATGGAGATTATTAATATGTAATTAGGCTTTATTACAATACCATGGGATAATACCATGGCTTATCAATATCACATTCCCAAAAAACTATACCTCGTTTCATATGACATTGTTTATAATGAATCAATTTAATTTAAAGGGAAATAATTACATAAATACATTGGAGATAAATCTCAACCTCCGATTTTTGAATACTACTATGAATATTGGAGAATATCTCATGGAGGTTAAATCCCTACCATCCACCTAATAATTATTGATAATTAAATTAAAATTGTAGAATCTCTATTCAAAACATACACACCTATCCACATAATTATTATGGAATTGTCTATACATTTTGGAGTTTTTAGTTGTAATTAAAAGACACATATTTGGTGAAATGGTAGTATTTTTTTGTTGGGGCACTCAGATTGTGAATAATTCACAAATCAAAATTGTGCTTCCAACAAATCCCTACCAGATTCTGGGATAATTCGACCAAAAAATATGCTCACAAGATATTATTAGATCGATGGTAGAGATTTAACCTCCATGGAATAGTTTATAATATTCTTAGTTTTAACCATACCTAGGGTTGAGATTTATCTCAAAAATATTTATGACCTTAATGGCCTTTTAATTAAATTGATTAATTAAAAAGATATGAGCATGAGTTATGGTTTTTTGGGTCTGATGTATTATTAAGCCATGTAATTGCTCCTCATTTATATGCTTTATAAAATTTTGAAGCATTATGCTTATAGAAATTTATGCTGGTCTTTTGCAAATTTTTTTCTAAAAAAAGATGTAAAGCATGGAGCATCATGTCTATAAATATAATGTCCATTCAAGTTAAACCTAGCACAACCATATAAATTAAATGACTAGTGAACCCCAATAAAAAGAAAAACACTTGCCTCATGATACATCTCACATTGCCAAGATTAAAAAAATCATATATATATCTATATATATATATATAACAAGATTCTTAACCATGAATATTTACGCTTAATTTATCATGGAGGCTCCAAACAAGTAAATATGCTTTGTTACAATACCAAGAACCAATACCATGGATTACTAATACCACATGCCCAAAAATCCATAACTCATATCCATATGATTATTTTTTAATTAATCAATTTAATTAAAAAGAAAGAAAGGGAATAACAATTTTGAGATAAATCTCAACCATTGATTCATCATTATTACTAATATTCTATGAAGGTTAAATCCCTACCGTCCACTTAATAATTATTGATAATTAAATTAAAATTATGAAAGTCTTACTCCAAAATAAACATGTCTATAACAATAAAAATAAAAACAAAATTGTGCACTTTAAAAATAAGTAAGAGTGATTTATTTATTATTAAATATAAGTAGTTTAAATATTTATAGCCCCAAGGGTTAGCTCAATTGGTCTAGAGCCAGAAGTAAAGTTATTTGATATTGTTGATGGTTGTTGTTGATCATAAATATCCATTTTCATATATGAAATATAACTGTAATTTTATGGATTAATGAAAGTGACACCATTTAGACGTGAGATTTCTTTTCTTTGTGTTAGAGAGATTATGAGTTTAACTCTTTTGATATTCTCAAGGTGAGATACTTTATTACTTTATGTTAAAATTAGTTTATTTATGTTTATTAATTTACTATTATTATCATAGTTGCTAATAATAAGATGTCATTCCTCGAGAGATCGATCCCTCTAGATATCAGAGACATATATTCCCTGCTTGTTTTGAATACTACCTTTTGTATGAGTATGTATGACAAGTTTCCATGGTTCGATCAATACAAGAAAGTCGTAGACATATTTATTCCTAGGGACACGAGAACAACTAAACCATGAGGCTTTGCATTTGCTTGCTACAAATTTGTAGATGATGCTTAGAATATTGTTGAAAGGCTTGACGGAAAGATCATTAACGGGAGCTATATTTTGGTGTAATTCATATAATTCGGTCCGAATGCAGAAAGAATGTGACCTGAAAATTATAGGGTTTTCAACATGATGGTGGATCTTGTTCTAGGCCCATGAGTCCAACTCTTGTTCTAGGCCCATGATTCTAGATTCCAAAGGAGGGTTTGGAGAAACAAGATCTAATTCTAGATCTTTGGTAATTTAGGGGAAATAATTCTAAAGGATTTATCTCCCAAGATACCCCAAGATGAAAGTTCATATTTGTGGGACTCTCTACATCACAGTGAAATTTACAGATCTATTATCTACACTCACTGCCATAATTCAAGAATGGATAGGAATCCCTATCAGTTGTATGTGGCTTCTTCATAGAGGATGGAAACTTCAAGAGGGGAATTTACTCAATGGATGTGGCATTACCAAAGATGCTTCAATATCTATCGTGGCTAGTTTAAATGGTGGTGACATGGGAAGGGGGACACTTGTTTCCTCTAAGCCCAAGTGCTTTAAGGATTCCCTCAAGACAAGACCTAGTCCTTCAATACATAAATATATCTCAGGGCTTGATTTCATTGTGGATCAAACAGATGATATCCTAAAGATTAAAGTAAATATTCATGTTAGCGTGGATTTTGGGTTGCATGGTGTTATATGTCGATTCAACAGGTTTTGGACATCAACAACTGCACTTTGGAATTGGATTTATCAAACCTAGACACCGAATGTAGATTTTTTATTTTCCTCAAAAGGTTTCTTTGTGGTGAAATTTAAGAATTTGTAGGACCGTGAAATGGATTTTATGAAGGACCCTAGTTTTGCGGTTGAGTTGGGCTTTGCACGAAGTCTTATTTTAACTATTTTAACCCTATTTATATGCCTTCTTTTCCCATTCTTGTTTGGTTTAGGCTACCAAATATACCCCTTCATCCTAATATTTTGGCTGATATGGGTAACTCAATCAACCACTTCATTAAGGTAGACAGAAATAGGCTGGAAAAGGGTGCTGTTACATTTGCTTGCATATGTGTGGAAGTAAATTTCAATTATGTGTTGTTGGATAAAATCCTTCTTCACCAGAAGGTCATGAATTTTACGTAGCCATTGGATTATCAAAATATAACGTTCCATTGCATTCTTTGTCAATATCCAGGTCATCTAAAAAATATATTCCCTTTTTGTCAAGAGCGCTCCGCTCCTTTGACTTATAGGAATAAACCCCGAGGATGGAATGACCCAATTTTTTTGAAGGACTCTAATAAATCTACAACGAACTAGCCAGATAACCCTTAGCACCAAAAATCTTCTTTAGATAAATCAAGCCCTTCAACTTCATCTCAGCCACATGCAACACCATCATAACCATCAAATGTTGGGGTCCACCCCTCGAACAGAGCCATAAGAGACCCAACTATGTTTTTAACTTTGTCAACAAGAGTTCATAAATGATTCCATGAATCAAATCACTCAAATAGTGATCAATATGAAACAAAAAAGGAAAATCCCCCTTAATTGGATTTGACTCAAGAAAACACAATTATTGTACCATCTTCATTAGTTCTTGATAAATCCCTAGTTTGGATAAACATCCACAAAAAAAGGGAAAAATGGATCCTTAGATGATCCATGATCATTCCTGAGTTCATCACCCACGATACAAGTAATGTATGGGTTAGATAGTAAGACCATGGAATTATTTAATGTATTACTATGTATTGTGCTTATTAGTGATGGAAAGCTTGATGTAATTGATATTTTTAGGTATTTTATATATATATATATATATATATATATATATATATAATGTGGGGCTGATATGGGTAACTCAATCAGCTGCTTCATTAAGGTAGACACAAATAGGCTGGAAAAGGGTACTGTTACATTTTCTTGCATATGTGTGGAAGTAAGTTTCAATTATGTTGGGTAAAATCCTTCTTCACCAAAAGGTCATGAATTTTACGTAGCCATTGGATTATCAAAATACAACGTTCCATTGCATTCTTTGTCAATATCTAGGTCATCTACAAAATATATTCCCTTTTTGTCAAGAGCGCTCCGCTCCTTTGACTTATAGGAATAAACCCCGAGGATGGAATGACCCAATTTTTTTGAAGGATTTTAATAAATCTACAACGAACTAGCCAGATAACCCTCAACACCAAAAATCTTCTTTAGATAAATCAAGCCCTTCAGCTTCATCTCAGCCACATGCAACGCCATCACAACCTTCAAATGTTGGGGTCCACCCCTCGAACAAAGCCATAAGAGATCCAACTATGTTTTTAACTTTGTCAACAAGAGGACATAAATGATTCCATGAATCAAATCACTCAAATAGTGATCAATATGAAACAAAAAAGGGAAATCCCCCTTAATTGGATTTGACTCAAGAAAACAAAATTATTGTACCATCTTCATTAGTTCTTGATAAATCCCTAGTTTGGATAAACGTCCGCAAAAAAATGGAAAAATGGATCCTCAGATGGATCCATGATCATTCCCGAGTTCATCACCCACGATACAAGTAATGTATGGGTTAGATAGTAAAACCATGGAGGTATTTAATGTATTACTATGTATTGTGCTTATTAGTGATGGAAAGCTTGATGTAATTGATATTTTTAGGTATTATATATATATATATATATATATATATATATATATATATATATATATATATATATATATATATATATATATATATATATAGATATAGATATAGATATAGATATAATATCTATATAGATATTATATCTATATCTATATCTATATCTATATATATATATATATATATATATATATATATATATATATATATATATATATATATATATATATATATATATATATAATGTGGGTAATTTAAACCATATGAAACTCAGAAAAATATATTATAAAATTTCATAAATTATAATAATAATGATTAACTATGTATATCTTCAATTTCAAAATTCAATTTTTTTGTGATCGATTTAAAATAATATTTAAAATAGTGTCTTCTTCTTTTTAAGAGACTACAAGAAACATAGGATGAATTAAATTAAAAAGAGCATTTAGGGAGCCTCTTTCAAACCAATATACTTGCTTATGCAAAAAGAGGTATCATAAGGCACAAAATGTCAAGAGAATTTGAATAATTCATTTGAAGGTGGTAAGAATTATTATAATTCAATTGTACCATAAGTGAGGGAAACTATTAGTGGTTTTCATCTGCAAATGTGGGTTGACTCATTAATTCTATTCAAGGAAAACCATGTCATCTGAAATGACCCACTAATGGTTCATGAGAGGGAAAACTATCATTCCTACTATATGCCTTTGGATTTTAGGTTTTTAAATTTTTTTTCCTTGTGTCTAAGGAAGAAAATATCTTAATTCATAAAAAAGTAGTGTTAGGTATTACTCTAGGACCACAAGTCATTTCAACGTAAATAATATTTGAAATAAAACTAGTGTTTCTTATGGTCATTTCTATTGTTGCCTTTAATTGAGTCATGTGCTTTCTAGTAGCATTTAAACTTAGTCCCATACATGAGGTTAGATACTATGTTTGACCTCTTTCTTTGGATTCTTACACACCTTGGGGATATTTATATAAGATGGTTTTAATGTTTGAATTTATAATCCTCTAGTTCATTAAGTTTCTTGTCTATTCTTTGCTACATTTTAATAGTGGCCAATTCCTTACGGGATCTCACCTTACTTAGTGGAATTTCACTTATTCTCAGTTAAAGAGATACAATGATGTGCCAATGCATCAAAATATGTGATAGTGCCTTGGAATATGTGAGATGATCCAAATAAGTCTAAAAGAAGAGGCTTGGGAAGGAGGTATGTCTGGTGATTTCTTATAAGTAGGGTAGCCATTTTTAGAGAGGACATTGTGCCTTTAGGAGGCTTTTATCATATATATATTTTTAATTAGATAAAAATGGAAAAGGAAGTATCCAATAAAGGACCACCTTCTGGAGGTTAGTGCGAGTTGGTAAATCATAAAGTCTTAAACCACTCCCCTTTATTGAGATCTTTATCCCTAGGGGTAGAAGGGCCTCGTTTCCAAAATATGGCCATTGTTTAATAGTGATATTTGATTGAAAGATATATGAGTAGGATTCCACTCATGCTAGATTACATGGAACTAAACGTGTTGTGCTAACAACCCATGTTGATCATAGTTTTAGTTAACTAACTAGAAGGTTATTGAATTGAGGCTTCTGTGATCCATATCAGGTTTACGAGAGATTTTTCGGACTTGATTGGTAAATACTTCTAATGAAATTTCAAGAAGATATTAGGATCAAATTGTCCTTCAGGTGACTTTTGAAAGAAACAAGGTTTGGTCAGACATGAAGGCTCTTGTGGACATATAAAATGATTTGATGCAAGATTTCCAGGGTCTCATGCATCTTTGCAATAACATTGGGATTTCTCAATTTTCTTATATCAAGGGATAGGTAAGAAAACTATTATATCTTGCAGATATATGACATAACCTCTTGGAGACCCATTATATAGGGTTGAAAACACATCTAAGGAGAGATACCCAAGGGTTAGCTCAAATGGTTTGAGTCATCATGCCAAGAAGTATTAGTCAAGAAGTTCATAAGTTTGAATCCAACCAGTTGGTCTCTTAGGGTCAGGAATACATGTTATATGTTAGTGATGTTTACCCCAACTCAATTCACAAAATGAAAGGAAGTGCTTGTAGAGTTTCCATAAGGAATTTAACAAAAATGGGAAAATAATGTATGTTTTAACCTTGTATAATTAATTGTTGCAAACAAATTCTTAATAAAATGGAAATGATGTAATGGAACACACAAATTAACATGGAGATTTTACCCTGGAAACCCAAACAAATGAAACCAAAAAGAATTTTAATATATATTTCTATATATTATTACAATAGAATATGTATATCCCATAGCATCCATAAATCATCAATCCATTTACCTTGGATTATAATACAATTGTATTTCCTTAACTGAAATTATAAAATCATGGAAGGAACCACCATGTGCCATAAAACTACTAAAAGGAAAAATTATGTGCCAAAAACTGCCAAAAATGGATGCAAAGTAAACACCCAATTTTTTTCGTGGGTGTTACTCTTGAACCCATGCATAGGGGGGATTATGTCCCCATAAAATCCCCTGAGCAAGGGGGCATTGACCCCCCTATGACCTCCCTATTGCACCCAACACAACATATGACATGTGGAGGTACTCATGCAAAGAATATAGAACATGCACAACATTCTCCCACTTGCTTTTTTCTTGGCATACAAGAGGTTGTAGGAGTACATGTGTTGGGAATGGGATCCCCCAAGGAAAATTTTGGAGCTAAAATCCCATGTTTTGTGTCAAATTTTGTAATAAAGTTGTAAAGTCTTCACATTTTGTGGTCGCAGAACGCAAAGGTGTCATGAGTCATAAAGGGTTGTCAGCCCTTAATTTTGTAAAGTAAAGTCAGTTTTGAAGATTTACCCCTGGTCTATGGACCGTGGGATTGTATAAAAAGAGCTAAGTAAGTAAGCTCTAAGTAGTCTTAACAAGTCATGAATTGTAGTAAGAAGTCTTGAGCGATAAGGAAAGAAGTCTAAGTTCGGGTCGCAGCGTAGGTAGAGGCTCTGTAGCTGAGTGCACAGAGGCCTAGGGTAGAAGTCCGCAACTGAGTGTGTGGAAAAAAATAGATTCTGTAATTGTCTGAAGATATCAATAAAGAGAAGTATTCTACAAATTCTGTATCTTTGTTTCCTGTTAATGCATCTTGTCATATTGTGTATGAATTTCATTTATAATACTTATGTGATGCGCGAATGTATGTAATTATGTTGGATAATTGAATGCAAATAAGGATATTTGTTTACGCGGTGCTAACTATGATTATCTAATAAGATAAGTAAGATTCTTAAGATAACTTGGGAATCTGTGCAATACACTACCTTAGCAACGCGAAAGTATCTGAACCGAAGGTTAGGGCTGCACAAAGGTTAGTCGTACCCTTTCGCGGAGGTATCAAAGGGAGGAATAAGGGGCTAGGCAGACAGAGCCCTAGAACTTAATGTCCTACGCGAAAGTAGGAATAGAAGGAACAAACCGACATCATGACCATCTCAGGGTGTAGAAACTTGGTTCCATCATACCCCCATACTACTTCAGGTGAGATTTCGGTCTATGCTCCACAGGCTGAAGCTGAAAGGGCCAGTAGTGTAGAGATTTTTTTGGCTAACCGATGTTGGACTTGGGTCAGGCCCCACCAAGCCAACAACATGATAAACAATCCAAGGTAGTAATGCCCATTGTTTCTCTACATAATTATAACTTCTCAGTGCTCATAATTTTTATTAATGAATATACATCATTCTTCAAAGTGTCCACCTTTACTAGTAGCACCTTCTTGCCTTCAATCATATCTCACACAAAGTGATACTAAACATCAATATAATTTGTTTTAGAATTATAAGATAGGTTCTTCACTAGGAATATTGCACTCTAGTTCTTGCAATATATCTTTATAGATTTCTATATCAACATAATAATTGAACACGGTCTTTATAATCATATTTCTTCCTTGCTTGCATGGGTGGTTTCCATATGATTCATATTTGAAGTTGAGAGTGAAAATATAGAATATATCTTACTTATCCAACTAATTTCTCCTCCAAATAGGTTATACACATAACCCACTTGTAGATCTTATGTAATCTAGATATCCATCCCAATCTACATCAATAAATCCATGTAGGTCCAACACTCTATCCTATCCTAGTCTTCCTTAGTAGCATAATACAAAACTAGTAGTTCCCTATAAATACATGAAAACTCTCTTTACTGTTGTCCAATGTTCCCTCCCCAGTTTTGACATATACTTGTTCAAGATTCCCACTGCATGTGCAATGTCAGGTCTAGTAAAGACCATTGCATGCATCAAACTTCCAACTACACCAACATATGGAACACAGGATATGTCCATGTCCTATTTTATGTATTGGTACATTGATATAAAAATATATTTACACCTATAAGAATAGGGACCTTTATCTATTTACATTCCCTCATATTAAACCTTAGTAATATTGTCTCAACATACTTAGTCTAATTTAACCATAGTTTCCTATTTGCACAATCTTTTAATTTCCATGCTCAAATGAAATTTATAACACCAATATCCTTCATGTCAAATTTAGAGGAAAACTAATATTTCACTTTTTGGACGACTTCCTTTTCATTTCTAATCAACAACACATCATCCTCAAACATGACCAAATAATTTGTTGGAAAGTGTAACTAGTTTCGGTCTTCATAATTGTCATTGTACTCGTGCCATTATGTATATCTTATGTAACAAATTAAAGAATAATTTATTATTATTATTTTCAAGCATGGGTTTCATGCTTCTTTTGATTGATCAACTAGGTTAAGCATGCTTTTCATGCTTCTAGGGTTTTTCATGTCATAAGAATAATTATCATGAGTCAAGAGAGGTAATATCATTTTTATAAGACCCATTAGGGCAAGTGTAACATGAAAAAAATGTTATTTTTGTGTTAAATTTGTCAAAGTTAACCTCCAATACCAAGTTGTCTCTTCCTGTCAAAGTTAGTCTAGAGAGGCCTAAATCGACCTCACGAGAAATATATATATATATATCTATCTATATATATATATATATATATATATATATATATATATATATATATATATATATATATATGTATATATATATATATATATAAGAATACTTTGAATCATTTGAAGACATACATTCTAAAGTCCGATCTGCAATAGAATAAGAAGGAAAACAAGAGAGAGGAGATTAGAAGACAAGAAGAAAAACCATACTGAAAGAAAGAGGTTGAAATCTTAATTTTTTTTCTCACACGTGTGAGGATTAGGTTTTTTGTTATGCTATAGGAGGCCAATAGTTGCAGGCAAAATTTATGAAATTGCTGCAGGTTCGAAGTTCTAAAATTGGGATAAAAATTCTACGTTTTGAGCAAGTTTGAATAAGGTTCAAATCTTGTTTATTAGAGTTGACCTTGACATATTGGAAGGGTTTTGAAAAAGGGTTGACTTGGTGCTTGGAGGGGGTCTTTGTCAAAGTGTTTGGGTGTTGTAATTCTCATTTGATAAGATTATATAAGAAGAGAAGAGATTCTTTTGGTTTTTCCCCTTAGAGGGTTTTTTTCTTGGCTTGGAGCCTATATTTTGTGTCCTATAACTTTTATGATATTTATGGTTTATGCTCTTGATATTTATTTGATGAAGAAGATTTAATAAAGAACACGAAAAAGATAAATAAAGTCCACAAGTAATTATTAAGGATAAAGAGAAATAGTTGTCATACTTAATTCTCCAACATGTTATTAGAGCTAAGGTGAGGAAGGGGATGCAACTAGAAGAATTATTTGCAAAAGGACAAAAGGAAAGAATAAGAATACCTATTGAACTAGAAGGAATATTACTACATAAAGCTTTCATTGAAGACCTCATCATCTTAAGAGATCAAGATATCATTAAAGCAAGGAAGGATGAGCTCTTATTGAAGGCTCTCTTGTGCACTACATCATCTTGAAGAAGAACAATCAATCTTTCTCTCTTGAAAGCTTTTAATCTCTCTTGGAAGGCTATCAGTTTTGAAGGATCATTTGATTACGTCCATGGAGAAAGCATCATACAAAGTCAAGAAAGACAAGGAAGACAAAAATATTGGGAACATCATCCACTCTTTGAAGCAGCTTCAAGCTTGTTGAAGGCATCCTATAAGTCATTGCTCTAGGGAATATTTAAAGCCTTTTGAAGATTCTTGAAATCATATAAGTTCAAACACATCAATAAGTTTTTTTTTTTTTTTTAATTTGGTCGTATATGAGAAGGACCTAAGCAAAGGAGAAAAGAAGTAAACTTGTGTGACTTTTCATGACTGTTTGGAGGGCCGAGTTTCATAGTTTGGAGGTCGATGTCTGCGAGGATAAGTATGGGTTTTTTTTGTGCATATATGAGGTGTGTTTAGGCCTCAAACCTTTCATTGTATTTCATATAGAAGAACACTCTCTTAAGAAGGGAAGAGAGGCCTAGAAAGTCTCCGAAATCTAGGTTGCATACATAGAAGTGTCAGTGCAGTTGATTGGAGGAGAACACAGGTCTGTAATGAGGGTTTTCACCAAAGTATTAGGGTTGGCGTGTGCCCTAACCAGATCTTACAGAACTCAGTGAAAGTACGTTAGATTAGAAAATATCCTTGAAGAATAAAATATATAGAACAAAGATGTTAAATGATGAATATATTGCCACTTATATTATGAATATATTACAAATAAGGGACCAGTTGCAGGGGCTTGGGGAAGTCATTTCTAATTTAGAGATTACTACATGAGTGCTAAATTATTTTCCATCTAAATGGATTTTTTTTGTGACTAGTGCCTACTCAAGAAAAGATAGTACTCCAATGATGAACTATGGTCTCAATGTATCTTGGAATAAACTAGAATAAAGTTAAAGGATGACATTGAATCAAATGAGAAGTCTCAAGATTTTGTTGTAAATTCCAAGAATAATATGAAAGGGAAGTTTCGAAAGTCCAAAGGAAAACAAGTTATGTCCAAGATACAATGCCTTGGATGCAATGAGTTTGGACATTTCAATAGGGGTTGTCCAAACAAGAAAAAAAAAAGGAAGGAAAGGAGTGAAGCTTACATAACTATAGGAAAAGGAGAACCTAAGAAGAAGCCAAAAGGAGATCCCAAGGATATTTACTATTATAGTAATCTTCATGTCTGTTAGGTGCATTTGTAATTTGTCTTTCCTTTATTATAAAGTAGAAGTTAGAGTGAGCATGCATAGTTGCATTCTTTGGAAGAAATCTTGATTTTTGTGAAGTGTGGCATCATAAAAGGAAGCATGTCATGGTAGAAGAATTAGAGTCTACATGATCAATTTTCTTTGAAAAATTCATCTAGCTAACAAGAATGAGAAGTTTTAGACCATATTGCACATCATAGTTCATCTAAGTATTTTCTAACATAATGTTAGAGGTGGTCGTCTTGCAAAAAGGATCATCAATATCCTACTATGAGAACCATCATTTAAGGAAGGTTATTTAACTTCAAGCATCATGACATAACTGGTATATATTCCATCTAGTATGGAAATAGTAGTCTTGAATGATGAATGGATGATGATGGTCAAGTTAAAATTTGAGAGGAAGAATTAAAGTCTTTCTCCTCTTAAGGGATACTTATCTTCGATAAGGAAAGAAACAAGCTCATTCAAAAAAAATGATGTCTAGATGGTCAAAAGTATAAAATCCTACAAGAATGTGCTCAATAACATGAGCATGAGAAGGCTTCCCTGTAATTATGCAAGGAGATTGGCATGATTTTGAATGGTTAAGGAACAAGGCTCTTCGGCAAGATTATATAACTTAGACATGATGATATTGGTCAACATCAAATATGGTTTCCTGAAGGAAGAAAGAGAGTTGATAGTGACAACTCCAAGGAAAAATAAATTGCAACTTGTTGGTCTGCTTGTTCCATGGGCACTTTTATTACAAGTGATTAGCATGGAGAATGATCTTTGGTAAATGATAAATATACACCATATGAAAGGATGTTGATCTAAAAAAGGGCCATATTATTAAGTAATTTTGATATTGATGTTTTGGTTTTGGTTATCAAGTTGATATATGATTTTGCTATCTGGGAGGATATTCCAAGTATATCTACACTTGTTGGTTTTGAACTCAATTTAATAAATACATGGATGAAGTGGATGGTTTTGGTAATCCTTGAAGGATTGTATGGTCAATATGTTTACATCATCTTGGGAGGTCTCAATATAAAGAGATAACTCGTTGTTCATATAAATTATGAATGTTACGTTCATGTATAAAGGGAGCTATGCCTAAGATTTACTTTGATTCGGCTAAATATAATGCCTTTGTTGATGATGACTAGAGGAAACTAATATGAAAGGTTGATGGCATGAATCCTTTCAAATTTTGGCTCCTGTATATTTAGGAAGATGAGATATCAATTTCATGAAGATACGAAGAAGAGGAAGATATATGTAGCTACTTGAAGATCTCCATGAAGGCCTAGTAGTTGATGTATTGATGAATACACACTAGAAAGATTCCAAATTGAAAGGAAGTAAAATAATCTCCTCTATGCTTTAGAGGGAGTAATAAGTCTCCTTAAATGTTTAAGAATGAGAAATAACCTATTACTCATTTAATAGGGAATGAGGATCTCCTCTCTAGGTTCAAAGGGTGTGATGCTAAAGACACCATATTCTCCATGTGTCATGCACTAGACCAAGACTAACAATCGTAAGTCTTAGTGAAGGCACTAGGAAGGAGAATGGAGGATTGGATAAGCATCTAAGATTAATACTCCTTGAGGATATAGAATCCAAGATAGGAAGTAGTCTTGTTGACCGACACTCTTTGAGGATTGGACAAGTATCCAAGACAAGAGTGGTCAAAGAGGACCGATATTCTTTGAGGATTGGGAATCCAAGATAAGAATAGTCCTAAAAGGACATACCTAGTGAACATTTAGATGGGGTGTACCTTGAGAGGTAGTGTGGTGTCTCATGTAAAGTCTCCTAGCATTATGATCTAATATAAATAGAGTTTGTCAAGTTAAGGACTTATTATGTTGAAAATGTCAGTTATTATGTTGATGGTTAATATGGCTTATCAATCCAACTCTTCTTATGAGAAATCTTTAGTTTGTGAAAATCCTTGTACTAGTGGTATATTTATGAATACCTCCCTATTTAAGAGGGAGTGTTGGAAAATGTAACTAGTTTTGGTCTTCACAATTGTCATTGTACTCATGTCATTATGTATATCTTATGTAATGAACAAAATACGAAAGAAACAATATTATTTTCAAGCATGGGTTTCATGCTTCTTTTGATTGGTCAAATAGGTTAAGAATGTTCTTCATGCTTCTAGGGTTTTTCATGTCATAAGAATAATTTTCATGAGTCAAGAGAGTCAATATCGTTTATATAAGACACATTTGGTCAAGTTGTAACATGAAAAAATAATTTATTTTTGTGTCAAAATTGTCAAAGTTAACCTCCAAGACCAAGTCGGACTTACCTGTCAAAGTTGGTCTGGAGGGCTAATTTGACCTCGTTAGAAACATATATATATATATATAAGAATAATTTAACTCATTTGAAGAAATACATTCTCAAGTTCTATCTGCAACAGAATAACAAGGAAAAAAAAGAGCGAGGAGACTAGAAGACATGAAGCAAAACCCTAATGAAGGAAACAGGTTGAAATCTTGATTTTTTGCTCACGCATGTGAGGATTAGGGTTTTTCTTCTGCTATATGGGGCTGAGAGTTGTAGGTCAATTTTTTTGAAATCATTGCAGGTCCAAAGTTCTAAAATTAGGAGTCGAAATCTATGTTTGGTGCAACTTTGGATAAGGTTTGACTCTTGTTGATTAGATTTGATCATGAATTCTTGGAAGGGATTTGGTGGGCTGACTTGGTGCTTGGAGGGGGTCTTGGTCAAAGTGTTTGGGCCTTGGAATTTTCATTTGATTTGATTCTATAAGAAGAGAAGAGATTCTTTTGGGTTTTCCCCTTGGAGGGATTTTTCCTTGGCTTGGAGCCTATATTCTCTATCCTTTGTCTTTTACGATATTTATGGTTTATGCTCTTGATAATTATTTGATGAAGGAAATTTAGTAAAGGACATGAAGAAGCTAACTAGAGTTCACACGTAATTATTAAGAATTAGGAGAATTGTTTAATTAGTTTCCATACTTAATTCTCCAACTTAAATAAGATGATCACCAACTACTTTGAAATACACAATGTGATATGAGTTACTCCTTATGAATCCAAGTCACAATATACATCAAATGTTTGATACCACATCATTGGCGATTTCTCTACACCATATAGGACATTATTTATGTTGGCATTGATGTCAACAAGGTCATGGTCATGACGTTGCTTGTTATGTGTGATGGTTGGCCTTGATGTATGATAGTGAGATGGATTTTTTGGCATTGATGTCAACTATTGAGGTCATACACTTATGTCAACCTCATGTTGCAGATTGATGGGCCATGGTGTGTGTCAGTATGTGTTTGAATTGATGTTGATCTTGTTGATGGTGACTCACTTGTTGGCATGATTGATCATGTGATGGCATTGATGGCCTTTGTGGTAACATGTTGGTCTTGGGGGAGTTGGAATTTTCATTGATGAACATGTCATTATGGTTTTTTGATGCTTCTTTAGGTTGAGGAGGTCGCTACATGTGATGATTAGAGAGCCATATGATGGATATGGTTCATGGCACACTAGTTGAGGTTGTCAAATAGGTCTTCATTATTCATGTCTATACCTATGAGGAGACTTGTTGTAGTGATGTGATAGCTTAATGATGATGCTATATAGGTTGCATAGGTCCTTCAGATGTGTTGCAGCTTGGTTAGAGGTCTGATGGGTAGTGGAGGACTTGTTGGCAAAGTTACAAAGGTCAACTTGGTAGTGACACTCGGGAGGCTTGTTTCATTTACTTTCAGAGGTGTCAGAGGCTATGACAGAGGTCTAGCGGCTAGTATAGATGTAGGGGAAGGTGATTCAATAGATGGAAGAGGTTATTGACTAAAGAATAGATGATTTACTTTAGTTTTATGCCCAATTGTTTAGTATGCTGTTAGGATAGAAGTGACGGTTTTGGATTGGATTTTTTGGGAAAATGTATATGAATCTAAAAATTATGAGACATGGTTTTTGTGCAGAACGGACCAGATTATATTTTCTATGTGATTTTTTTCAAAATTAGGTCTAGATTGAGAGAAACCAAAGGTTCTTTTCCCAGTCGCATGCATAGAATCCTATGGGAGAGACTGGGAGGCTCTAGATGCTAGCTTGTTGGCTTGTGGGAGTGTCTATAGCTCCACGAGGCAAGATTCACATGTAGAGCAGTGCTAAGGGACTGACTATGGGTTTTGGAAAGAAAATCTCTACATTCCTCACGTTGTTTGGAATTTAATTAGCGTGGAAATTCTCAGAGGTTTCCAGAATTAGTGAAAAAGGTCACAAATGGTTTGAAAATGTCCTCTCATGATGTGAATGCATTTAGTGCACTAGTAGTGACCTTAGTGGATTTATTTGGTCCAATTTATGCACTCTTGATCCTAGATCCAAGATCAATTTCTCCCTACATGTTTTATATACTTAATCTTGGAGCTATGTGATGGTTTATTGTGAGTTATTTGAGTTGATGAAGTTAGAGGTTCAATGTATGTGTGAAGAGAAGGTCCCATTGAGTGTTGATGCTTCAAATCTTATGTAGATCCTAGATGCTTTAGTATATGAGTGTTTATGATTGAATAATGTCCAAATATGAAGAATATGTTCAGAGTAGATCAGATTTGTAGTTGCTGGTGTAGAGTTTGGTTTGATGAATTATGTATGATGTTGGTGGAGTTTATGTTGGTGATTATCACACTTGTTCTTGCAGGAGTTTTTGATCCATTTAGCACATAGCCATGTGTCTTATGATGTTATTTGTATTATGCAGTATCATATTGTTGTGAGGGTTTGATTTATTCATAATTATGTGGCCAAAATTTTGCTATTATAGGGCACATATTTTGTGCATTTTATTTACCTTGATTTTCTTATGAGATCTTATTGCTGAAAGTTGATTTCTTGTTGAGAATAATGTCTTGGGATTCAGTTTGAAAATACATGAAAGGAGGTTCGCATAGTGGAGAGGAGCAGTGACTTCATGAGAGAGGAGCAGTGATGGCGAAGCTTCATCGAAAGGAGGAAGTTTCTCAATCCAATGGTGGTTGTATAGTCCAATGGTTTTTGGGAAAGGATCGACTGATCATGGTGGTCTTCAGTGGATGGTAGTCCATAGAGATCCGTAGAAAACAGAGTATTCCAAGATGATCCAGTAGTGTCGAGTCTCCTAGTCGATTGAAGTTGGCGTTATGTATATGAGGTCGAGTCTCCATGCTGATGGAAGTTAACACACTATGTAAAAGATCAATTGCTTGACATAATATAAATTCAGAGTAGAGTGGCAAAAACAAGGGTGGTTTTTCACCAGGAAGGGTTTCCACCAGAAATCTTGTGTCTCATGTGTGATTGATGTGATGTGTATGTTTATTGTTTTGTAGTTGCTTATGGTTTCTAGTTATGTTTATTTTATGCACATGCTATGATGTTTATGAGTTGTCTCTAATATATGTGTGATTCAGTAATTGAAGTTAATAAAATGAAAAAATCATATATAGATCACACTATTGATTTAGCCCCTCCCTCTCAGTAGTAAATATATTTCCAACAATTTAGCCTGCATAGTTTCTCTTTCTTTCCCTTCATCACGAATCCTTCTTCATACTTCATGTATATTTCTTCTTCCATATCCCCATATAGAAATGTTTTCCTTGTGCCCATATATTCTACTTCAAAATAAAAATAGATAGCAACAAATAAAAGAAATATAATAGAAGTTAACTTGGAAACAAGAGAAGAATTCTACTTTGGAATGTGTACATAAGAACGATAGCAAAATACCATGAGCTTATCAAGAGAGGATTTATTACCAGTCCATAACTTATGTGGAGCCTTGTCAACCTATATTGATGAGGATGATTTATTTACCAGTTAACACACAATGTCCATTTTCTTTCTGCAAAATTTTATCCTAACCCAACACCACTGAGCATGGTTCTTTCTATTTCTATCACCATCATGTTCATCCTTTTAGCAACTCCATTATACTAAGGTGTGTATAGGGTAGTATTCTAACTTGGTATACCACACTTCTTATATAATTATTTTAATTATTTCTTGTAAAATTCTCCACCATCTTCTATCCTTAACACCCTAATTTTCTTCTTTGTCTGATTTTCCACAAGAGCCTTAAACTCTTTAATTTTTTTCAAAGACTTTATATTTTTCCTTGAGGAAATAAGTCCATGTATTCCTTGAGGAGTCATCTATACATGATAAATATTATATATATCTACCTTGTGATGGAACCAACACATGTCCAAACACATTATTGTGCACTAGTTGTAATATTCCCTCTACCCTCATAGCACCAGTGGAGAATCATACCCAATTCTACTTCCCATATAAGAAATGTTCATAGAAATCAAAATCTAGAGAGAAATTAGATATACCTTCTACCATACCATTATCGTGTAGTACGTAAAGGCCCTTCTATCTAATATGTGTCTATATTTGATGCCACAATATAGTATTTTCTCCAAAGAGTAGGAGTTTTTCCTTCTTTAGGTCTACTCTCAGGAGAAATAGAACTATTGCACCCAATACTAACAATGATTCCTAGCAGCTTATATAAAGTTTTATTCCAAACTCCCCTCAACAATACAATTACTTCAAAACCATATTGCATATATCCTTTTCAAACATTATTTCTACACCTATATCACTTGTATTGCTTATAGGAATCAAATTTATGGGCAATATTACGACATGGAAAACATTGAGTGTTCTAGCCCTTTCACCCATGATAATAAAATGGACTTCTCCTCATCCTATGGTTATGGTTTTCAAATATTCTACTATTAAAAAACCACTGCCATCATATATTTCATACTCACAAAACATTGTTATAGCCTTAAAATACAAGCCCTATTATCCTTTGAGGATCCACTCATATGAGATACTAAGAAACCACAACCTTTTACCTTGTCAGTTGAATTTTGAGCATGGTCACACCCATACTTCATAGTAGAATGTGACCACTTGTAGGACACATCACTTGTAGCATGTGATTGACACAGGTTGCACCACTACTAGACCACAAACACCTTCTCAACCTTCATAATTGATAATCCTGAGAAGAATGTGTGTGGGATAATAACCATACCTTGTGCACATCAACATGAAATTTCCTTCTAATTATGGCTTCATTCAATTCACTTCAGCCTTTAAGCTCATCCATTCATCCAAAAAGAGACCATCCTCCATCTATATAATGAAGGTCATACCAAGGGAAGATGAAGGAAGAAATATAGTAAGTTAATTGTCAATATTTATATAGAGGCTCAAGGAAAGGATTAGGATAAGAGGTCTTATAAAACATCAATTGTGTTAAGATATAAAGTGGTTTATTGTGCTATTGTCATCTTTATAATCAATATAAATGGATATTTACAATTTATCCCTCATCATTATATGTTAATTTCATGTATCATATATGATTTAATAGATTAGATTTGTTTAGCTAACGATTTATTGTTCAAAGGAAGTTTGGATAATCATCTTTGTTATTTTGTGTGTAGGAAATGAGTCGAACAAGCCAAAGCTGAGATCTCGAGAGTTGCTTCAATTCAAGCCATGCTAAAATGAATGATGACAAAAAGTTGCACCCCCTAATCTTCTCTACTTTAATGCATTTGAATGATTGTTTCTTTAAATATAAGATACCTCAGTATAATATACTAAACCTCTATCTGTCTTGTGTTTGGACTCTCCAGAGGGAAAGTTCTCATGTCTACAAAGGACTTTTATATTAGCAAGATTGAACTCCACTAGGGAGAGAAAATAAATTTTCTTTCCCTAAGATCTTGTTTCTTGATTCCTTATTTTCCTAAGTTTTTGTTCTTGCTTTAGCTTGTTGTTTATATTGTATGGGTTAACAGTCTTGCATTTTAAGTATGAAATTTTACTATACAATCACATAGTCACGCGTTGCATTCTCACACTAGTGCAATAAATTGTAGGATGCATGTTATTTCAATCACAACTACCTTCTGGAGGTCGATTTGTGCCACATTTCTCAAGTGTGACCACCCCTATAGTTCATTGTTTAGGATTTTTTCCTTCCTTAGGTTTGTTGTTTGTATTTTGAGCTTTTGTTGGCCCTCCCCTTCCTGCTTTTTGATATGCTATGATTGTTCCATTGTAGATATTCTTCCATTGCTTCTAAATATTTGAGTGAAAACACATGAGTTCATTTATGTTTTATAAGTTGATGATTTCTTTAGTTTGTGACTTTAGTTGATATTACTGTCAACGGTCTTGTGTTTTCCCATTTTGAAAAGTCCTTTGCTTCTTTAGTGGTTTTTATTTTCAATTTTTTTTTTTCACGTTTTAGATCTCTTTCTATTTTCTTTTTGTTGGCTTCATTGAGTTTGATCTTGCATACACATAATGAAAATTTATATTATTTCAACTTTATCATCATGGTAAAATATTTTGGAGTGTTTTCCTTATTTAAATGTTATTTGAAATTTGTTTACTTGCATAGTTTTTTTTTAATCATTTCCTACAAGCAATTTTATTTTAGTTATTGGAAAAAGAAACAAAATAAATCATCCATTTTTTTAGCAACATTGGGATAGTTGCATTTAGATTGGTTGTGCATACATAGATTTTTGCATTGAAGGAAAAAATGATTTTTTCTATGTTTGTTTGACAAGAAAAAAAGAGAGACTATTCCTTACTTTAGATGGAGTTCATCGAATAAAAAAACTTGAATAGTTTCCATTCTTTAATTCTTCTATTGTGAATTTATGAGTCATAATAACATTGATTTGCATGCCAATACCCTTTTCTGAGTAAGTAAAAACCACTAAAATTAACATTAATAAAATTTATCAAACATATCATTATTTTATTGGTAGCACACCAACATTAACTTAGGATTTAAGCGTATTATATTAGGTTAGAAAGGAAACTCTCCAAGACCATAAATCAAACAATGGAATCTTGATTTATGGAGTGCAAATCCATTTATAGTTAGACATTTCCAAGGAATCCAATCTTACATAAGGCTTAAACACTTTGTCATGTTGGAATTAGTGGAGTGATAGTCCCACTTCATCTTATATAGTGTGGTTTATGCACATACATGGGTATCTTTTGAGAGGTTGTAGTATCGATACCATGCCTTCGTGTGTGGATCTAGCCCATGGCTATTCCTTGAGGTCATTTGGTTGTAGGTGGTAAACATAGTGGCCATAATCTTAGGGACCCTACATAGGTAAGAACAAGTGGTGCAACCCCTGGGAGAAATGTTGGTCAATACTCACTTGAGGCTCCCAAATAGTGCCCAATTTTTATGATGGATAATTGCACTAGGTGTTGAATTGCTGAGCAAGAGGCAAGCATAATCGTCCCTTCAAAATATTCATGTTTGACTCGGGCCCTCATCACCTAAGCTCAAACTAAGAGAAGACCATTATGATACATTTAGTTTTCTTGTTATATTCTTAGTTTTTTTTTAGTGTGTTCTCTTTGGTTTTGCATTTGCATTGGATTTAGCTTTCAATTTTGTTTGGATCATACTCCAACTTTTACATCATGGTCAAACAAGCATCTTGTTGGTTGTGAAGACAATGTGGTCTCTGTCTCATTTTGGAAGAGCCAATGGTTGTTTGATGGAGAGTGTTTCCACCAGAGCACACTCCCTTGGACCCCTTTGGCTCCACACTACTAATTTAGGAGGAATTCATAAAATTGATACAACTAAAGACATCTCTTCACCAAATTTCAACCCTCCTTTGAAAGACCCTTTTGGACATGTTTTACAAGTCAACTTGACCATGCCATGATATTTTTATTTCTTTCATAGCTACCCCATAATTTCAATAATGATCCAAACTTTACATTTAGGGATTTCCCCTCCTTCATTGGATAATAATATGGGAGGAGCTATGTTTCTCTCTCCTTTAGCATCACTCGGTGGGATTAGTGCTACTTCCACTTTACCAACTTCTCCTAGATTTTATATTTGGGGGTAAACATAATTTTTGTCATTCTTAGCTATGAATATTCCTCTTACTTATACCTCGATGACATCCATTGCATACACCTCCATGACTCTAGAGGATTTCCCTTTTTTACACCCATCAGAAGTGAACCCTTCGCCTTCACTAATCCATTCATTGGGATATCATTTATTTTTATTCGTCTTCCCCAACCTTGTAGAATCACTTAATGAGATTAGGACCTATCCCTTAGGCAGATGGGGGAAACAAAAACTATTAAGGGTGTAACAATCCTTTTTTCTACCCCTCTTGTAAATTTCACTATGAATTGTAAATCATGTAAATATTGAGGAAATGTAACACAATGACTGGGCTAGAGGAGTGGAAATAGATTCAGAGGTCCGAGGAGGAGGATTTTCTAAGGTTGAGTATAAATCAAAGCCACTACATTTATTTCATACCCTTCCACCCTAATGAATTAATGGAATTTCTGGTCCAAGCATAGAAGTGAAGTATGAGTTTCTTGATTAAAGGAGGAGCCCATGAAACCCTTGTCTCACAAAACATGTTGAGAAAGTTAAAACACAAGGTTTAAATGGGAAGGACAAAAGGAAGATGTATGTGGAGATCATACATGCAAACAAAGATATGATAGGAGATAGACTCTAAGATATGTAGATATATGGATAGATGGGAGAATACAATCAGTTGTGTGTGGGGATCATGCCTGATAGGAATGTGGTGAATGTCAAAGAACTAGTGGAAAAAGAAGAATGAGGCTCAATGTGGGCACAATAACAGAAGAATAGAAGGGTGTGTGGCTTGAAGGAAAAGGAAACAAAATATTACGTGGAGACACAATGTATTCTCGATACCTGTAGGTTTTAGTGGGTGTAAGCAATATGTGCTATGGATCCCTATGTAGCAGAGTCGTAACTCTATGTGTTTTGGATACCTATAGGGCTCAACACATGGAACCACCTTTGTATGCCTGAGAGTAGATGGAGACATTATGGGTTATGATGTTCTATGATATTTAGTAGGTGGAGACAATGTGGGCTCTAGACTCCTCTAAATAGGTGGAGAAACTGTGAGTTATGGATGCATATGTGAACTCGTTGATTAGAATTGGTGTGAATTCCTTGAGCACTCCTCAAAATCTGAATCCAGCTCAGGCATGGTCAACTGCAAAAAATATTGTAGTGCAATGGGTCTATGCTTGGGTGAAGTGTTGAAGTCCCTCTCTCGATTTCCAATCATTTAAGTTAAGTAGATAAGTATACTTACTTGTACATATGTTGCACTATGAATGGCGAATGGAATTTTGATGTATTATAACAATGTATGTATCAATGTTATTTTTAAAGGAATGTGTTATTCTTGGTTGTCTTTAATGAGTTGGTTATGTGAATGATTCTCATGGTTAAGAGGGACTTGTTGACCCATGTGATTGCTGATATATTCCTTAGTTCTAGATATATTTACATGGTCTTTTATGAATGATTGATATGCTTAGTTAACTCTTAGAGTGTGTGGACTCCATTTTTTGGCATGACAATGGATATGTGATTGCTTAAGATTATTGAATGTTTTTCCTCGCAAAGGATTAATGATGTAGCAATGTATGTGTTAGGTCCCTATACTACTAGTGTAGCCCATTATTGTTATTAGTGAAACCCCCTTATTGTATTGTTGTGCCCATGTAGTCCCCATATTGTTATTATTGTGCCCCATAGAAGCCCGCTATTGTTATTGTTGCGCCCTTAGAATATTATTGTTATGTCGGATTTAATTATATTGTGACCCCTTAGAGTCCTATATATAAAGGAGGACTTGTCATTTGTATCATCCAAGAATTGTTCATGTGTGTAATGTAAAGGAGGTTTCCCTTTGAAGAGGCTGATTTTGAAGTTGTTGAGCTATCTTTTATTCTCTTTTGTGAGCTGGTTGCATAACATTTGGTATCAAAGCTTTGGATTCTAGGGGTTCTCTGCTCCAAACAAGTCATCGTGGAATTTTCACTATAACTTTTGTTCTACGATGTTTTAGAAGTTGAAGTTAAAACCCATTTGATCTGAAATATTGAGTAACCTCAGGTCCAAATTTAAGTTATTTTATTGCTATTTTGTCAGAGATATGATCCAAGGAAATTATGGTTTTTGCAGGCTCTCGAATTACATCCCAAATAGGTGACCTTGGGAACATCGTCGTAACTGTCTCTCTGAGCATCAGATTGAAATTTCATAAGAAGTTAAAGAAAGAGGATGAAATGTAGTTTTATTTATATATATGTTTAGGTCCTAAGGTCGACACAGTGACACGTGGCATGTTGTACAATTCTACTCTACTGAACCAGTCTATAATCAAGTCATCGTGGGAGATTTGGCATAACTCTTTCTTGAAGAATCCAATATTGATCAGACTAGTGGGGTTAGAAATAGGACTCAGAGGGCTACCACAAGACACAATTTAAGACCTTGGAGATCCGAAATTACAGAGATACAACATATTCAATATCGATTTCCTACAAAGTGAGAAAAAGGTGTGTGGTTTTTTTTTTTTTTTAATTTGCATAAGCTTGGTTTGAAAAATTAGTTTGAAGTGATTCAAAGGGCATAGTGAAGCATAATTATCATTAATTGATTCCCCGAAGAAAGAAAATGGAAACACCTAGTAAGCAACCTGAAATATCTACCATGACTCATGAAGAAGAGGAAGAAATTCAACATGATATGTCAAAATTACGACACCAATTGCAACAAATTTCACTCTCACAAAAAGTAATAGAAGCTAAGATGGATAGTTTAAAGAAAGGCACAGAAGCTAATATGGATGGTTTAAATAAAGGCATGGAAGCTAATATAGATGGTGTAAATAAAGGCATGGAAGCTAATATGGATGGTTTAGTTAAAGGCATGGAAGCTAATATGGATGGAGTGGAAACTAATATGGAAGTTGAGATGGATGTTTTAGAATAAAAACTAAAATAAAAAATTGAATATTTGAAGAAAGACATGGAATGTTTGAAAAGAGGTTTGGAAAAATTGTTACACGAAATTCTTCCTAATGGTGAAAAGGTAGTAGAATAAACTCATGATGAGAACAAAAGTAATGTTAATCATGATTTCATAAAATCTAACGTTGGATTGAAGACTCACCGTGTTCCAAAGATATGTTGGGTGTGAAGCCTGATTATCTTATTTATTCAGAGGTATCACCACATTAGACCCCATTTCGTAATGTGGCGGTAACACCGCCTGTATATGTACGTCGACAGTGGGGTCTGGGGGGGGCGATGGCGGAATTTATGTTTAATTTAGGGATTTTTTCCCTAGAAGACAACCCCTCACTATATATGAGGGAATTGTATTGTGCCTATGTAGCTGTGTATTCTGAGTGAGAAAGAGAGAGGAGATTGTGTGAGAGTGAAGAGGGAATTACAACGGATTTGCCGTGGGTTTTATCTCATCTTTTTGCTGGATAATATAAAAGGAAGGACTATCTGTTTCTTGGTGGATGTAGCCCAAATTGGGTGAACCATATATATCTGTGTCTCTCTTGTTTAATGTGTTTATATTTCTGAAATATTTTTACGTGTTCCATTTCTCCATAATATATAATTTCTAACAAGATCGATATGAGGAATTTTGATGGCAAGGATCCCATAACATGAATACTACAAATGGAGCAATATTTCAATCTCCATAATGTGCAAAACACACAAAAGGTACACATTACAACTTTATATTTGGAACCCAATCAATTTGTATGGTATTGATGTATTTTCTCTTGTAAACAAATTGTCACTTGATAAATTTTTGTGGAGGAAATTGTATCACATTATGAGGATACAAAAAGAAACACCTTCTTTAGCCAATTGATAAATCTCAAACAAAAGGGTTCAATGGTGGAGCACATTGAGGAATTCCAAAAACTAAATATAAGGGTAAAATATATTCCAGAGGAGCATATGATTGATATGTTCATAAGGAAATTAAAGGGTGACATCCAACATGAGGTTTGCCTTTGGGAACCTGATTCATTGGAGAAGGCATTTAGGTTGGCAAGAAAAATTGAAAGCAAAATTATGGCAACAAGGAAGTCTACCACTCACAACTATAAAGATGTAAGTGTTGTTGCCCCTAGCCTTCTACAACCTACAAGGTTGACACCACAACAATTGGAAGAAAAAATAGAAAAATGGATTAGTTACAGTTGTGATAGAAAATGCACTAAAGGTCATAAGTGCGCTGAGAAGAAAATATTTTACATAGATTGTGAAGAGGAGGAAGAAAAGGAATAAGAAACGTCAAAAGAAGAGGATATACACCAGGAACTAAACCTAAAGAAAGAAGAAATGAATCTGACCATATATTGTAATGCATTGGTAGGAATTACCACTCCTCAAACCCTCCATATAGAAGGACATATCAAGCATAAAAAGGTAATAGTGTTGATTGATTCAGGTAGTACCCATAATTTTATTCAATGTAAGATAGCTAAGGAATTGAATTGCTTACTATATCTAGCACCAGAGTGTCAAGTGATGGTTTCAAATGGAGGAACCATAAATTTCTTTAGAAAGTGCCATAATATAAAGCTATCCATGGGAGAATATGTATTTAATAGTTCAATGCTTTCCATTCCAATAGGTGGTGCTGATATTGTACTAGGAGTCCAATGGCTACAATCTTTGGGTACGATAGCTTTTAATTTTCAAGAACTTTTCTTGAATTTTTTTTTGGGAAGGAAAGGAAGTTGAATTAAGGGTTATCACAGGGAAATTGAGAAAGATAATAATCCCTAACAACATGACAAAGATTCTAAATAAAGAACAATGGGGCGTAATTTCACAATATGTTCACTAGAGGTTCCCACATCGAAATCATCTATTTCTCGAGATCTCCAAAAAATTTTGGGCAATAATTCCAAGCTATTTGAGACTCCCAAAGGCCTCCCACTTATTCATGATCATGATCGTGCTATTCATTTGATTCTAGGAAGTGTCCTCCAAACATCAAGCCTTATAGATATCCATATGCCCAAAAGAGTGAAATTGAATGTATGGTTGCTAAAATGCTAGAGGCTGGTATAATTCAACTTAATAAAGTTCTTTCTCTGCTCCAGTAGTATTGGTGCACAAGAAGGATGGATCATGGTGCATGTGTCCGGAATATAGGGAGCTCAACAAGCTCACTATTAAAGACAAATTTCCTATTCATGTCATTGATGAATTATTTGATGAATTACATGGAGAAATTTACTTCACCAAGTTGGATCTTCATTTAGGATATCATCAAATCAGAATGAAGATCGAAGACACCATGAAAACAACATTTAGAAATCCTTAGGGTCATTATGAATTTTTGGTGATGCCTTTTTTCCTTACCAATGCACCTTCTACATTTCAAGGTTTGATGAATTCCATTTTCAAACCCTTCCTTAGAAAATTTGTGTTTTAGTAGTTTTTTATGATATACTAATCTACAGTAAGTCTTGGAAGGATCATGTTCAACATGTTGACAGGGTGCTCAAACTATTGGAGGAGAAAAAATTATATGAAAAAGCCTCTAAATGTTTCTTTGGAGTACAAGAGGTGGAATATTTGGGTCATATTGTATCTCATGAAGGTGTTAAGGTAGACCATAGCAAAATTAAATCCATTAAGGAATGGAAAATCCCCACATCCATAAAGCATCTGTGGGGATTTCTTGGGTTGACAGGGTATTATCGCAAGTTTGTGAAGAATTATGGGAGAATAGAAACACCTCTAACAACATTACTGAAGAAATATGCATTTTCTTGGACTCTAGAAGCAACAAAGGCCTCTAAACATCTTAAAGAGATAATGTGCCAAGCACTAGTCTTAGCTATGCTAGATTTCACAAAAACCTTTATTGTGGAATGTGATGACTTAGGAAATTGAATTGGTGTTTTTTTAATGCAATAATGAAGACCCATTTCTTTCGAAAGTCATCCAATAAAAGGAAAGTATTTACAAAAAGCTATTTATGAGAAGGAAATGATGGAAATACTAGATGCACTTAAGAAATGGTGACCTTACTTGATGGGAAGACACTTCAAGGTAAAAATGGATCATGATAGTCTTAAATACTTTTTAGAACAAATATTATCTTCAGAAGAGCAACAAAATTGGGTCATAAAGATGTTGGGTTATGACTTTGAAATCATTTACAAAAAAAGGAAGAAAAATGTTGTTGCAGATGCACTCTCAAGAAAGGATGAGGATGTGGAAGCATTCTTTTGTTCCATTTATATTATCCAACCAGATTCGATAAACGAAGCAAGGAATGAATGGAAGAATGACGAAGAAGTGTGGGAACACATTCAAAAATTGTAGTAAGATCCTAGTACATCTGATACATTTAGCTAGAAAAATGATTCTTTATGGTACAAAGATCACTTATACCTTTGTAAGAATTCTCAACTCAAACAAAATATTCTTCTGGAATTGCACACCTCTCCCTTAGGAGGGCACTCAGGATTTTTAAAAACTTACCACAGGGTTAAGAAGGAATTTTTTTGGGATGGCCTTGGTAGAGGGAAATGTTCCCCTAGGGCTTTTTGGGTTGAAACCCTAGTAGACTAAAAGTTATCTATTCAAAGAGACATACATTCATACAACCATTATGCTATTATAAGTAAATTCTATGATAAGGGTACGTACCTTTGGTCCTACATTTGAGAAGGCCTTTAGGGTCCAAACCCTTCTTGGAGTTCCCTTCTTCTCTTTTGTCCTGAAAAACAACCAATTCAAAGAATACAACAGTACATGGATAAAAACCTATAAAGAAACCATCTTCATGTTATAAAGAAAGGTAGTTAGTTATGAAATCCAAACAACCATTTACATATGAATTCTAAACATGAATCTCATTAACATAAAGAAGATTCATTTCGAGAACCAAGACATGTGTTTCTTTTATTATAGACAAATAAAGTACATAAAAAGGAATATTTTTACCTGAGTCACCTTCAGCAGGCTCCGAGCAAAGCTTCCTTCCGGATCCGTTCCAGCCTCAAGCCTCTAACAAAACTCCTTCCATGACTCTCTCCATGATGTCATAAATGGTGGATGAACATCAACACACAAGGAAACAAAGGTTTCCTGTACAAAATGGGGGAAGTGCAGAAGGCACAAGGGACTTCAGACCTGGTCAAGGGAAAAATCTCAGCATAATAACCTTTCTCTCTCCTCTCTCCTCCTTAGGCCTTCCCTTTGAGGTCTTTTTATACCATCTCCAAAGTAGTTTTTTAGTTAGGAGTTGGTTGGGAACAGTTGGGCCACGGGCACTAACAGGTGCTCAGCAGGTAAAACCCGCGATCTCTGCCCGAAAATAAGGAGTTTTATTTTTTTTTAAGTGTTTTAATACATACACGCGGGTTTGCTATACACGTACCCGCGTATACACGCGTTTAACTCAGGGAAATGTCGCGTATAAGGGATAAAACACTGTTTTTTAAATTTTAGGACTAGGTCTGGAAGGAGGGGTTTCCCTAGGCCATGAGTACAACATCACAAACCATAAAAGTGAGATTTGGAGCTATAACAGATGCCCCCTAATATATGAGGTCAGAAGGGGTACATGATGGCTGGAATCTATTATGCGAGTACATGGAAAGGAAGTCTGTCAAAAACCGAGGAGGACTTCACCAGAATTCAGCCTGCCAAGCCACCGAAGGAGATTAGAAAGAAACACTGTCTGAGGTGGGCATACCCATGCTCAGAAAAAGTAAAGCATGCCCGCATATCAAGTACAAGTGGATCCACTAAGTATACAAGTATAAATGACTGAAAGATACATAATAGATCATCTGATCATAATGAACAAGTACATGTCTGAATATCACATATAAGACTGTCAATGATGCTGAAAGATGCAATGGATCACTGATATCAAAGACTGATCCCCAAAAGGTACCAACTGAACATGATGGAATAGGATGGTACTACACTACAAAATTAGGTGCCAGCATATAGAATGTCGCCATGACTAACTACAACATATAAAGTGGAGTGGTATCAACTAGCAGCAACAGGAGCAACTATCAAGTGAACCAATGAATGCTGATACAACCTGAGGTCTTCACCGACCGCCGTGGTACATTTCTACACCATGGGAATAAATGATCTGAAGTCGACTGTGTGAGAAATCGTTTGATTACCGGTCATTGATGTATACCGTTAACAAACGCGAGACTACTCACCGATAATGATAATGAGCGTCAAGGTACCCAGTACAATCTAACAATTGTGAATAGATGAGTTGGAGTCGAACACCTGTAAGAATCTATTGATCAGGAGACAATGATGGTTTCCCACTATCGATAGCGAAGGATTTTCCACTAATGACTGCAAACCCCAAGGTACTGCCAAATGGACTCTAGATCTTTGCCCCAGAGCAATGAGTTGGAGTCGATAGGGAAAGATCCGCTAGAAGGAAGGCATTAAGGCATCCTTCATCAATCTAGCGCGAGTGTAACCCGTAGGCCAATAATGTGGAAGGAATCAGACAAAAAAGATGTAGTAACCCAACCGAAGTACGTTTCCGGCGTACACAAGATGTGGCTAGCGCACGGCAGAAACCCTCTGAACCAACCAATAATGAAAGCTGACACAGAGGCGAGGTATCCACCAATAGGGTCAAATGGAAACCAAGGTACTGCACGAATCTCAATGTGTGATAATGTAAGCTGATGTCGAACACAAGGGAAACCACTCAGTCAAAGACCCAAGATACTGATCAATGCTGAGCGCAAGGTAACCTATCAATAATGAAAATAGGGCCAGGGTGCAGCTCTAGGCCTGTCCTCAGAGCAATGTGTCGTCGTCGATAAGGACAAGACCCGCCAGCAAGAAGTCAATGGGGACCTTCTCAAACTGGCACGAGTAACGGACCAATATAACTGATGTGATGAAAGACATGACACTGACAACCAGGGATGGCTGACTGAAAAATGAGTCAAGAGACACCGCAGAGAGGCCGACTCAGGCTAACTTCCCTTGAACAAAAGCACGACTCAATGTGACTATGTGGTAGTATATGATGACTCTATATAAGTTTGCCATGCAGGAGGCACGAACGAACCCTCCATATGATTGGAAGAGATAACCAATCGGGGGAGAACTGACTCAATAACAAGGTTATGGCGTACCTAAGTCAAACTAAAACCCACCCATACGGGGGAGACTTTGTTTTGAGTGCTTTGTTCAAGGGCAACACGACTGACTCTAGCTGCCAACAATAAATGGAAATAATGTCCTGTTCCCGCTCTTTTTAGAATATTTAATTTTTTTGTCTTTTTCTATTAAGCCGGAAAAAGAATAAAAGAATGCTATGGTACAGTGGAAAGAACGAGTGTCGGTGAAACAGATGATCTAGTTCCTGGGGAAGGAATGTTCCTATGCTCAATGCAGGGAGGTGAAAACTAGTCAGTGACACTCAAAGGTATGTTCCTTCCATGGGTCAAGGTGTGTCAAGTTGCAGAAGTCAAAGGTATGCAAGGTTGATTTTGCAGACGTCATGGTCGAAAGTTGGCTTAAACACGAGTACAAGCGAAGCTGGCTCTAGGCCAAAAGGTGCAAGTGGTCAACATGCAATGCAGTAGTACAACTCAACACAAAGGAGCCTCTAGGGTATAAGGCCAGAAAAAAGTGTAGAAGCTAAAAGGAATGAGTCTTCAACGCATAAGTCATGGCGGGACTACAGAGGACTCCAGAGCCTACTCAAATCGGAGCAGCATGAGCAACAAATGTCAGTGAGGTGCTAACTAGGATGCCCATGTAAAGGATGGCTCTACCATCATGTCATGATTTAAAGAATCGGCGAGTGAAGATGGCTTACGAACCATACCCCAATGGGATCGACCCTATGGCAGATGTATCGGTCAAATGGAGGCTAGTATGCATAATGCAACGGAAAAATGGTGTCCCTAACCTATATGCCAGTGAGAATACGATACCTGCCATGACGGGTCAGCAGTCATGGAACCGTCTCGAGACTGAAAATCGTCCAAAATGTCCTGAAAAATAGACCAATCTCGACATTCCAAGCTCCCAAGTTAAAAATCACATGAGGCCAAACAAAATAAAATTTTGAAAAAATTTTGAGTTTTCAAAACTTATAAAAAGCATTTTGGACTCACCATTTTTACCATTTGAGTTTGAGAGCAAAGATTTGGAGCAAAAGGAGCAAACTTCCCACAGCTAGATTCAACCGTTCAAATTCGTCGAAAACCTCCAGGTAACTCTTATACTTAGTTTGCAATTGATTGTGACTGGTTTTAAGATTTTTGGTTGATGTTTCACCGTTGAAATTTTGTCCAAAATTTCCTCGCGACGTATACGCGGGTTAGTAATATTGAACCCGCGTACACGCGGGCCCTATACGCGACTGTGTGCACAGGGACCCGCGTATACGTCGCGAACCATTTTTAAACAAAAACTAACGGTCTTAAATCGATTTTTTTCTCAGGATGCCTATCACGTGGCGTGAAAGAGAGCACGCAGCGGTAGATAATGAAGTTATGAACAGTCCAGAAGCATTAGATGCCCTACAGGGATGCGGTTTGCTTAAATTGCTCAAATTTCCAAATATGAAATCGAACACACGTCTGCTTGAGATGCTCATTGATTATTGGGATGTCGATGAGGAAGCTTTTATGATCGATCAGATGCCACTCAGGGTAGAAGTGGAGGATATCTATTTTATCACGGGCCTTTCCCGAAGGGGAGAGGTAGTACAATCCCGGGACAGGACACAGAGTGGCCTCTCGATAGAGGACTATGTACAGATATAGTGCCCGGGACATCCCAAGAAGGTTGGGAGCCAGATTTCCATCACACATGTGGCGAGTTTATCACTTAGGATCATCCTATTTACCATGACTCGAGTGAACGGATCATCCTCTCTGCATCAGGCGTAACAGAAAACATGAGCGTGCCAGTTGACTGTCTCACTACTTTGTTCAACTGGTGTACTCCTCTTCTGGCCATCATGAAGATCCAACTCACTTCTATCAGGAGGGGTCAGACTAAAAAATTTGGATATGGTAGCATCTTGTGTACTTTCTTTTTCGAGAAGGTTCCCACACTCTGCCCCAGGTGTTGTTGGGAAAAGTATCCAATACGGAATGACCCTATCCCACTCTAAGGGTGATAGTACCTCAGCAACAATCAAAGCAAATCTATTTGAGATTACTTCTTTATGAGATGTAAGAGAGAGGAGGAAGAGATCCACTAACCGATGTCTTCCGCTAATGATTGATCCAATCTCCTCTCTTTGCTGCTTGCTCCCAGCTCCTTGCTCTTTCACTGGCCCAGCTACACCAAGATCCTGCAAAATAACAAGAGAGGGAAACTACAAGAAGCATACATTCATAATTGATTCAAGGATTAGATAAAATCAAATATACAAGTATAACAATACACCATTGAGACACATGCATATAGAAGAACCTCAAATGCTTTATTAATGGAAGAAGTAAAGTTCAGGAAGTGATACAACCATAAAAGGCCCAATCCAGCATCACCTCCCAGCAGAAAGAAATCTCCTCTTCACCTCCTTCAAGCAAATCACCCAATAGTTCTATACTCAAACCAACAACACTTCCTTACATTCACAAGATTCCAGCCTCCTTAGACCTCATGAGAGAGCTCTATATATAGGAGTTTTGGAGAAAGGATGAGTCAGCTTGAGGCTGGCATGAAGCTGACCAATGTCCTCTCCCACTTCAGTTATTCTTCAGTTCTTGAGTCCACTTGGAGGTTCTTGCTTCCACTTGGAGATCTAGACCCTCTTACTCATCACTAGGCGAATTCTCTGATCCAAGTGTCATTTTGGAAGCTTCTTGGGCATTGACACCTTGAGGAATGACTGTGGCACTTGGCCAAACTCGCCCAGCGCAGGTAGCCCTCTTTGCAGTTGACATTCAGCGCAGGTACACAGAAGAGCAGTTGACATTCAGCGCAGATGCTCAGTGGAGCTGTTGACATGATCTAGAATTAGCTTGTTTTTGAGTGTTTTCAGGTGGAGAACTGTGTGGTTTGCTGACCTTGTTCCTCTAGGGGTAGGAACAACATGTTTAGGGACTTTGGATCCCTTAGATTATTGACATTTCATGCTTCATGCTGTTAGGCACAAAAATGTCTATAACTGTTGCCCCCTAAAGTATGAGGTCGTTTATCGGGTGAAATGCATTATCAGGAAGATCCGAAGTTCATTCAATCGCTGAGAGGTGACCTGTAATAAAATACAATACAATACATTATTTTTCACTCTGCTTTCATGATCTAGCTGAGGCGGGCATTCCCATGCTCAGCTTTATAAATTCATTTTGGTACATAGAACAGACGATCGTCTGATGGTAGACTGATAATTCTCTGCTGAAATTATCATCCTTTGAGTAGGATGATCATCTGCTGCAATGATGTACATGTCAAATGTCTTTATGTTTCCTGAATATATATCGCAACCCGGATGGATGAAACTAGATCCGGGGTCTTCAAACTCGTTCGATCTTCACTCTAAGTACAAGTCGATCCATGTGAGAATTGCGCTGAAGTCGAACGTGGAAAGACATCGCTTGATTACCGGTCAATGATGTAAACCGTTAACAAGCGCGAGAGGAATCACCGATAATGATAATGACCCTCAAGGTACTGCAGTACAATTCACGTGGTGTGAATATAGGACTTGGCGTCGAACACCACGCAAAATCTTCTGGTCGAAGGTCACTGATGTATACCTGTTGCCAGAAGTGAGAAACTTGCCATTGAGGCATGCAAGCTTCAAAGTACTGAGGGGGGTGTTCCTAGATCAACTTCTTGGATAATGAGCTGAAGTCGAAAAGAAGCGATCCGTCAAAGGAGGGCCTTAATGAATCCCACATCAGTGACATGGAACGGAGCTAATGATTTTAGTGGAGGTGAAAACAATCTGTGAAATATGATTCAGGGTGGCGATCATGGGTGGATGAAGGATAATGTATGGCAGTGGATGGGACACGGTTGACTCTTTTTGAACAACATCTCTTGAACATATAACGACACTGATGCGATGGATCGGTAGCATTACCCCAAATGTGGATGGTTTGGTGAAGACCATGGTGATGAGACCGGTGAATGAAACAACCCAACCCGATGTGATACGGAGGAAAAGTGTCATGTTCAAGAGCGACTTGCTACCATTAAAGCTTTGAGGTTCTCCCAATTTTTCCCCAGTCATTTCTGACCAGTACCTCTTTATTTTTGTCAAGCTTGAGGAGGATAACATATGCTTGTTCTATAACCTGCCCTTCGGGCAAGCCCATCGCTATGTTTTAACGAGCCTAGCGATAGGGAAACTCGTTCTCGCCTAAAGACAAGTTTGTCGCTATTTAATCATTTTAACGAGTCTAACGACAAGGAAAACTCGGTCCTTTTCATTTTTAGAGAGTCTGAAAAGGTACAAAAAGTTAACTCCAAAATTCCTTTTTCGTCATCTAATCCCTTAAGTCCGAAAAAGTATAAAACAATACAGAAGGGATGAGTTTTTGATTACTTTAATGAGCAGAATAAAACAAGCGCTCGACCTTTTTGTGCAATAATCCCTCAGGTCCAAAAAGATTAAAATCTAGAAGAGGGATAGCTCTTCCGATCACTTTTAACGAGCTGGAAGGCCAAAACTCGGCAAACTTTTCATATTTTATGAGTCAGATGAAAAGAGCTCAAAGAAGACTCATCTTTTGAGGAACGAGTGATAAACAGGGATAGCAGCAGATTCCAGGTACAGGTTGGAATTTTCCAATCACGGCAGTGTCACAAGGATGGCTAGGTGAAATCACTCTTCGCAGCTGTTCCTCAAAATGGGTAAACAATCATATGGGGGTGAACGATCGGCCAAATGGAATGGAGGTGGCAGGTGCAAACACGACCAAGGCTTTTTATGGCTAATAAATTTACGATCACAATGGTTATTTATTGGAATAGGTTCATTTTTTAATGAGCTTAAACTTTGGAGGAAACTCTTGCTCAATCTTGTGTTTATTTTTTAACGAGCATGAACTATGTGCTAAAACTGCTCGGATCTCGCTTTTCTATTTTTTAACGAGCATAAATTCCGTGGTAAAACTGCTCGATAAACCAGTCATAAGATAAGAATGTCTCCTGTGAGATAGCTATTTTTTATGGAGCTTTATCTCACGAAGCTATGCTCCTTCTCATCCTTTCTTTATGCAAGTTTGGAAACGGCTAATCCTACGAGTTTAAAGGGTTAGACCTACAGGTTTAAAGGGAGGACCTAAAAATTTAAAAAATAAATAGTCGTCCCTTGCTTGCACTCCAAAAGGTTGCATGCCCCCAGGTATAAAGTACAATTTCAAGGCTGCCCCTACTTATCCGATAAAACATTTGTTTTAAAGGGTGAGGCTTGCCTCTTTCTGGTTACCCAAAGATTGTTTTGTTAACACCATCAAACGAAAACATTTCCTCGGCACTGTCTACCGAAGTAGACAATGGTGAATGACCTTTGTCAAACAAGTAACCTTAACAAAAGAATCCTATTCTAGAACAACCCCTCTTCCATCCACGGACGGGGTACGGACCAGTCATATTCTTTCGCGGAAATTCTACCTTATACCCAAGGTTTCCTTTGCCCGAAGCAGACCAGGATGCATGCCCCCTGGGTTCCAGTCCTATCTTTCCGAATCACTCGCACTCATCGAGAAGGAGGACTGGGGGTGGAGACATTTCTTGAGTGAATAGACCATTGAGGGTTGGTATGTGACTATTTGCGATGCGTGATCCCGGAAATGAAAGTTGGTCTACGAGCTTGACCATTCTTCCTTCGTGTGGAAAACACATTACTCTAAAGAGTGAGGAGACTATAGCTCCCATGCAATATATATAGTCTCGTCCAAGGAGTAGGTTATAATCTAAGGGTCCTTGAACGACCATCACGTTCATTTGAACGGTCTTCCCTTTCAATGTAACAGGCACATTGGGGAGGATCCCTAATGGTCGACTGGTTCCTTTATCAAAACCCGAGAGATTTCTTATCTCAGGAAAAAGCGTCGGGGAACCTAGTGCTTTCCAAGCAATAGAGGAAAGGATACTCACAGACGCCCCTTCATCAATGATAGTGCCAGCCATTACCATTCTGTAAATTTGGACTATGATTCTGAATGGTATACTGGCTGGCAACCGGGGTCTGCCTAGTTGGTTCCAATCAAAGGACACAACCAGGTTGCTTGCTGGTGGGACCGAATACACGACCGGATATAAACCTGATGATGTTCCTTCCTGCGATAAAGGAATGGGCGCATTGCCCTGATGCTCATCAGAGTCGGTGTTGATGAAAAGAATATGGATGGTGTCATCCTTATTCTCTTCAGTGAGGGTGTCATTTGAAGATGAATCTTTAGTGACGGTGTCATTTAAGGATGAAACCTCTGAAGGAAGAACCGGGTCAACTACCGTTTCGACCTTTAGACTTTCGTCTGGTCTGGATTTAGTAGGTTCATTTTCAATGACTGACGCTTCAGCTGACCACTTGAGCGGGCCAGCTGTATTTTCGACCAACGAAGGAATTGGCACGCATTTTTTGTATCCAGGAGGAAGTCTCAACGGTGAAACCGGGCGATCTTCCAAAACTCTCTTCGCTTCGTCTAAGAAGGGACAACGGTGGATGGCGTGATCGCCTTCACACAGTCTGCAGGGGAATCTTGCTCCCCCTCTTTGTCTTGAACCTTCACTTTCGCTGGTTGACGGTAAGCATTCAACATGGCTATCAGAGGTTGATGCTCCCGAATTGTGCAACCGAGGGGACCAGTCCCTTAGTATCCGGGGAATACAGGGACAATCTCTATGGAAGTGGTCTCCTTTACATATGACGCATGGCGATTTAGGCCCGGTCTGTGCTGTGTGTGGATTTTTGTTAGATGTCTTTTGCTTGCCCCCAGTCGCCTTAGGCTCCTTCTTCTTCTTCTCTTTCTTCTTCTTCTCCTTCTTCTCCATGGGAGCTTGGCTTTTGCCGGCTCTACCTTGCGAAGACGAAGGATTAGAGGAAGAGTTATAGGAAGTAGAAGGCTGGTGGGCAGCTCTAGACTGATCTAACTGTTGACTCGACTGTTCAGGAACCATGGTGTTCTGAACTACATTGGTGGAGAATAGCCAAATAGGCAGGCCAATTGTAAGTCCTGGAAGCGACAATGTGGCCATGTGGGGCGCACCAACTTCTCCCCAAGAGGAGAAAGGACTAGGATTTCCATCATGTGGAATTCCTTGGTTGGGGCGTTCCATGTTCTCAACCTACAGATCAACGCAGGAATAGGAGGTGATTATGTTCCGTTTAAAATAAATTTTATAACGACGCTTTAGACACAACTTGCTTTTTCACTTTTTAAGAGTCGAGAAAAAGCTAAAGATGACTCTAGTCTCCTTCGATGTTTTAACGAGCCCGAAGTGACAAATGCTCGGATGGACTTTTTCAGTTATAGAGTTTGAAAAAGGCCAAAAGAAACTGCTCTGGAGTTCTAGGCAGAGGGTGTGCCAAACTTTTCGCAAAACCACAGAATACGTTTTACGGTACGAGTGGTCGATCTTCGTGAATGTTGTGTTCATTGCTTTGCGATCAGTAGGGTGGCCGACACGGTTTCCTATGGGTAAAGGCTTTTTCCTATAGGGGTCTCCCAATATATACGCGACGGTACGTGGGAGCACAAGTCCGTATTGATACTTATTGCTTCACCGTGGAGGAATCACCCAACCACTCAATGCTAAGATATGACGTTTAACGACGCCGGAACACGTCTCTAGCTTAGACCTCTATGTGTTTGCGTTATGTTTCAATGCATTGTTATGTAAATTCAATTTATTTTAAGGTTGATCTTGTTTAGCAGTTTGCCTTTATGGATCACCACGAGATGTATGATAACACTCCTAAATGCAGTCTAAGATGATAAGCAAGCTTTTCAATCTTTCAACTTTGAAAATCTTAACTACTGAGGGAAAAGAAAGACATCATCTTTTCACACAGATCATAGAGCACACACTAATGCACTTTTTCCTAAATTGACATGCAAACTGTCATAATGCACATGCACAATGCAAGTATTTCTTTTCTCTTTCTTAATGTTGATGTAATACAAAAAGAAAGCTGTTGTATAACTTTGAATTCAATTTCAAGTGAAAGAAAACAAGCTTGTCCAAAATCAAAAGACACCTTAAGATTTACTTGTTTCGACACTAGAAATATATAAATTCAAACCATATGATGAAAGCAAAAGATCAATCAGCTATGAACAACAAACAAACTAACTCTTAAGATCAAAATGACACTTTATCACAGGTCTAGATGTAAGAGGCCACAGCAAGACTAGTTCACTTTCGTTACGGGAAACTGCAAATGATATAAGAAATACACAAAGAACAAACACAGTTTCTTTATACAACCGAGGCAGAATAGTGGCAAGGAAAGTTGGTTTCAGATAGGTACATTGAGTGGTAATAGGCTGCAAAAACAAGGGTGAAAACAGGGCAATAAACAGGAGGGAACCCCAGTAGAACTAGGCAAAACTGGTTCAGCGCAGGTAGTACACTGGCAGTTTGACCTTCAGCGCAGGTAGCCCCTTCGGGAACTGCGCTGAAATGCAGACTGCCTTCACAGTGCCTGCACTGAAGAGATAAACTTTTGTTTTTCTCAGTTTCCGGGTCACAGATTGCTCAAACATTCACAGTTTTTGGCCAAATCAGAAGCTATCAGTCAAGTACACACTAAGGGATGAAAAGGAGGATGAAAAGCTATCACTAAGAGCTATTTAGAGTCCTTATGGATCAGCTCTTCAAATCATAAACATGCCCAGAAACTGAGCTAGAGTAGCTGCCCTCTACTTTGCATTTTAAAGCTCCAAATGGAGTTCGATTCGGTACTCCATGTGTTTATGAAATGAATAGCAAAAACACAAACAACCAACAAGATACGATCCCCAGCAGAGTCGCCAATTTGTTGTTGGGAAAAGTATCCAATACGGAATGACCCTATCCCACTCTAAGGGTGATAGTACCTCAGCAACAATCAAAGCAAAGCTATTTGAGATTACTTCTTTATGAGATGTAAGAGAGAGGAGGAAGAGATCCACTAACCGATGTCTTCCGCTAATGATTGATCCAATCTCCTCTCTTTGCTGCTTGCTCCCAGCTCCTTGCTCTTTCACTGGCCCAGCTACACCAAGATCCTGCAAAATAACAAGAGAGGGAAACTACAAGAAGCGTACATTCATAATTGATTCAAGGATTAGAATAAATCAAATATACAAGTATAACAATACACCATTGAGACACATGCATATAGAAGAACCTCAAATGCTTTATTAATGGAAGAAGTAAAGTTCAGGAAGTGATACAACCATAAAAGGCCCAATCCAGCATCACCTCCCAGCAGAAAGAAATCTCCTCTTCACCTCCTTCAAGAAAATCACCCAATAGTTCTATACTCAAACCAACAGCACTTCCTTACATTCACAAGATTCCAGCCTCCTTAGACCTCATGAGAGAGCTCTATATATAGGAGTTTTGGAGAAAGGATGAGTCAACTTGAGGCTGGCATGAAGCTGACTAGTGTCCTCTCCCACTTCAGTTATTCTTCAGTTCTTGAGTCCACTTGGAGGTTCTTGCTTCCACTTGGAGATCTAGACCCTCTTAATCATCACTAGGCGAATTCTCTGATCCAAGTGTCATTTTGGAAGCTTCCTGGGCATTGACACCTTGAGGAATGACTGTGCCACTTGGCCAAACTCGCCCAGCGTAGGTAGCCCTCTTTGCAGTTGACATTCAGCGCAGGTACACAGTGGAGCAGTTGACATTCAGCGCAGATGCTCAGCCGAGCTGTTGACATGATCTAGAATTAGCTTGTTTTTGAGTGTTTTCAGGTGGAGAACTGATATTTAGTGCTGTGGTTTGCTGACCTTGTTCCTCTAGGGGTAGGAACAACATGTTTAGGGACTTTGGATCCCTTAGATTATTGACATTTCATGCTTCATGCTGTTAGGCACAAAAATGTCTATAACACCAGGGTAGCAGCTTCCATCAGCACCCCACGCGATCCACTCATGGGCCGGTGGGGTGATCTGATGAAACGTCTGGGGGGTGGGGAGGTCCCAAGGACTACCTTTGATGATGACTTCTTCACCTGGTGGGATCAACAGATCATCATCGTGGATGACTACCCCTATGCTGGGCTGGATTTCCGAGGAGATCCTGATCTAGTGTTACCACCGAATGTAGCATGGGGCGAGATCAGTAAGATTTTTTGATTTTATGATTTTTTTGGATTTTTCAAATATAATAATGAATTTTGGAAAATATTTTTTGATGAGATTCAAATGACTGATATGATGATCATGTTCCAGACATCGAGCCGGTACGACCAGATGGATTCCTGCGGCATGGACGGCGCGACCGAGGATCCGAAGAGGCGGCTGCTGATACAGAACAGACTCTAAACAACGTCCAGTGACACTTGGCAAGATTGAGCTGCCGAGTACCGATGGCCGTCATAGAGGACCTTCCTGAGGATATGCAGCGTCATGTGGTTGGCATGCCACATGACTGGGTTCGCATTTTTCGGCGTGTGGCCAATGCTATAGTGACATACTTAGACGCTCATCCTGAGCCGAGGCATTAGATATGCCGGACATGATTATGGGCATTTGAGTCCCAATTTTGTATATTTTTTGGACACACATATGTACACTTGAGACGTTTTACGATATATAGATATATATACAGTTTGAATTTTAGATGCTTGATTTTATTATGATGAATGATTGATGTGCCAGTCTAATGCCTGATTAGCGATAGAATCAGCTAACCAATTATGAGATCTTGGAATGTGCAAATAATTAATATAAATAAATGATCTTTGCAACAACCTCACCCTTAAATACTGGCGATATAAAGATGGATCCCATACCCAATAAATGTTATTTAATTGAGACACTATCAATTGAGAATCAAGATATACTACCAACGAGTCAATCCCATGAGAGATTGCCTTGGATAATAAATTAATAACAACAGTATACTCAGCCATATTGTTTGAAGCAGGACCGATGCACCCGCCTCTTGATGCCATCGATTGACCAGTTGGATAATAGAGTACCCAAGCTGCGGAAGCAAGATTCCGAGTGTGCCGACTAGCACCATCTGCGAACCCAAAATAGACCGAATCATCCATCCACACCGGCCACAGCAGACCAAAAAGTGCTAATATCAGAAAAATCTCGACGAAATATGTACAAATATACATAAAGTACAAAGAAGCCATTTCCTGGCCAAAACTAAGCAAAGTACTTCTTTTGGTGGAGCCCGTCAGGGGGCTCCACTGACTTACTCCTAGGGATGTTTATAGGTACGACGATCGAACCAATCAATATAATCCCTTTGGCAAATGAATGTGCTGGAGCCAAAGGGACCATACAAACATCGCTAGTCGAACTGGAGGACCAAGATTCAACTTCATGCACAGGGGAATGAAAGTGTAACCGATGATGTAAATCTTCCAAAGGTCGATCTACAACCGTCATTGCTTAGAATATCACTTCATCCGATGGAAAAACAATATCCAAGCAATCCGATGCAGAGGTGGAATCGATGGTCCGAAAATGAGCCACATCACCATCTATCTCTTTCCCAGAGGAAGAAGTAGAATGGTTATCTACAGAGTTATTGATAGATTCACATCTAAGCTCTACTGCAGACATAAGAGATCCTATTCCACCCACCTTGTCGTCACCTGATGTGGTCACAGATGAAGGTAAGGTTCCAGGTTTCGAAGAATAAGGAGTTTGAACAAACTCTCTCCGTAAAGGATCCCTGGAGGATGAAATTGTATCTATCCCAGCTGTAGGAGGGGGAAGATTAAACGTACCCATCAATGAAGAGTACATCCCGACTCCTAGACTCTCAGTAGGCGGACGGGGGTTACCCACTAAAGGAATAGTAGAGTCAGAGACTGCTTGAGGATCAACTGGGCAATAGTCCAATTGATCAACCTTAACGATTTTCCCCTCATAAGGAAAGCAAATGACATGAAATAGAGTCGAAACAACGACATCCATTTCGTAGACCCAGTTCCTTCCTAAGAGGAGATTATAGTCTAGGTTAGCATCTACGACCTCTACTTCAATATTAACGACCTTTCCTCCAACACATATAGGAAAGGCCGGGATAATCACGTATGGCCTATGAGAATGACCATCAAACGCTGTCAAGAGGGTTGGTGAAGGAACAACTGACGGTGATCCAATGGCCTTCCAGCATGACATAGACATGACACACGTGGACGCTCCCTCATCTATAATCGTCCGAAAAATATTCGTTTTCTGGTAGGTAGACTTTATCTGGAAAGCCATGTGATGATGAAGTCTCTTTTTGACATTACTCATATCAAAAGTGAGAGCTAAAGAATTGCTTGGATCCACTGCCCCCATTGCCGATAGCAAGGCACTTCGTTGAGCAGGACACGACTGGAGAAGCTCTAAAGCAGACATAGCACATGGACTCCGAGCCAGATCCTCAACAATGGAGTAATTATGGGCTACCCTAATATTAGGGTTGATATTTGCGCATTTTGCGGAACCTTTCGGTATCTGAGGTATAGTCTCCACAGAAGGTCGCTCAATATGAAGTGGGTTGTTAGTTTCGGGAATTGATTTACCCTTGAAAGTTTCACCTTCACCATAATCGCGTGACCATGTGGTCACATTAGCATGAGCACCCATCATGAAAACATTTGATGACTTGTCCCCTTCTTGGTTGCCCCCTGCGGAGGTTCCAGGGTTTGAACTTGCGCCAGAAAGAAGTTGCTGCCCTTGGGGAAATGGGTTGGTTAACACAGCTTGAGAACTAGAAGTCCCTTGCTGTCCTAAAAAGCGCTGAGCGTCTTCAATCTTAGGGCAGAGATGAGTTAGATGGTCTCCACTGCACAATTTACATGGAAACTTGACTTTCTTTCTCAACTCATTTCTACCACCACCAGCGTTGTTGCCGGATTTGTTTGCATCTGGCTTCCCATCCTGGTTCTTTTTCTTACCTCATCCTTTCTTCTTCCCATTGGAATTTTGATTTCCTTTGGGGTTATCAGATTGGACGACATTTATTGAAGAAGTTTGGGAAGCGGGGGGATTAGACAATGTGACTTGGTTGTTAGAAGCAGTTTGCAAGGACAACTGCTGTAATTGATTCAACAAGTTCACGGTAGTTGTGTCTACTGACCCAACGATACCATCCGCGTGCGGACCTGGCTTCGACTTAGCTACGTCAACCTTAGATCCAGGAGCATCTGGCAAGTATTTTTGTAGGATCCTAGACTGAGAGTAGATCAATTCTAATTGCTGGGCCCTAAAAATGGCTTGCTCCTCAGAATAGACCCCAGACATGGAGACATCCTTGGAGATCTCGGGTTGTAATGACTTCAAAAACCACTTGAGACAGTACTCCGGAGGGATTTCGGCTTTAATGAGCCTCTTTCTCCGTCTCTATTCCTGAATATGGTCAGAAATGTGGGTTGCCTTATCCTGACAAAGGTGGCTAGAAGTTCAGTTCCGGCATCATAGCGGACAGGCAACTGGAAATGATTTAAGAAAATATTGGCTAAGTCAGTGAACGATGTAAAGTTGCCCCCTGGCAACTCTATATACCATTTGGCAGCATTACCAGTCAAGGTGCGCTGAAAGAGTCTCAACCTAATCGAGTCATCGATAAGGGAGTTAGATGAGCACCACAAATGGAATGTGGTTACATGGTCACCTGGGTCATCACCACTCTTCCCTTCGAATTTTGGAATGTCCGAAGGGAGTTTGGTTGGGACCGGAGGCTAGGCCGGATTGTACTTGATTGGGTCATTTGTTAACTTAGTGAGATCTGGCAAGTTCAACGTTGCCAGAAATGGAAGCCTAGGAGGACCTTGGGGATTCCACCCAGATTGGGAAGAACTCCCAAAGCTCTGAAAAGATTGTCCTAGAATTTGGGAGGCACCAGGCTACCCAAAGTAACTAGTAGAACCGGCTGAACCAAAAGGCAAGCCTTGTGGTCCAGCAAAATTTGGAGTTTGACCAACTCTGGCTGTATAGCCTCCATAACCAGCAAAGTTTCCTCCTAAAGGGTTGTAAGGAGTTGATAACCCCTGATATGGATTCCAAGCCGAAGCAAGGGGAGGAATACTTTGGAATGAACTAACCGTGGAGTACGACCTATTCCCTTGTTGGCCGATAAACGGATTCCCGGTTCCCGCTCTACTAACCCCAGGGTTATTCCAACCTTGGAAAGTGTTATCACTTAGAACTGCAGTCACATGTATATAAGTCGAGTCCAAAGTTTCATTGTTAAAATGGATGTCAAATGGTTGCTATCCTATGTTTACCACTTAGGGGTCATGTTTTTCAATGATATTGATGAGAATCATTTTCAAAACCGTTAGTCATCCTCCATCATGATTGATTAAGACATGTCTTATCTCGTATATGTCATTTGTCCTTTTCGCAGTTTCGCAGCGCAGTTTGATTGGTTGATTTTGAAGCGCAGTAATGTTTTAGCCTTTTCGTAGCGCCAACCATTTCGCAGCACATGTCACTAAGTTATAACTGTTTGCGCTACGAAATCACGGATTCGGGGATTTTGCAGCGTAGATCCTTAAAATGTCATGTCTGGGGATGAGTCATTGTGTCCGGTCGATTGTTGTCAGTTAGTGTACCTTCCAAGCACTTACGAGCCATCATTCCACCAATAGGTTCATAGTCATGTGCATTAAGTCCATTCAAATGTTTTTTTTCATGCATAGTTGTGTCATGATGTTCTGTTAACATTACAAGAAGTGGCCAGCTTATATGTTAAGATATTTGAATTGAAATGAACCCGAGTTTCTTCTTCAAGGGAGCTGCATTTCAAGCGAGCTTGCGTTCTAAAATTTGAACTTGCTTTTTTGAGTTGAGACTACCGGTGTTTCTCTGTGCAAAAGATTTCAAGGCGTAATGGAAAAGAAGGAGCATCGGTCTGGAAGGTGTCAGAGGGCAGAGCCCGAAGGATTGGACCTGGCATTGAGGGATGAAGGTGTTAGAAAGGCCTTTAAAGACGCTGGTTGCTGGAGTTTCTGTGAAAAGCTGAAGGGAGGTCACACTCAGGTAACAAAAGAGTTTGCCTTGAATTTTACAGGCTTAAGTTCCAAGGTATCTATGTTAGAGTTCCCAGTATCTCCAGAGGCTATTGCTAGTGTAACTGAGATTCCCAGAGGGGGGCAGGAGTGGTTTAAAAATTTCAAATTTGATATGAGCCCCTGTAAAAAATTCTTGAAGGAAGCCTATGTGAATGAAGATTTAACCAAGGTTGTGCCTAGAAGTTATGTTAAAGAGAGTTATGCTATGCTTCTTACTTGTATTCAAAAGTATTTAACTTGTGAGGGTAGATATAACAAAGTTTATTCCTATCATTTCAAGTTGTTGCTGCATTTTACGGGTAAAGCATCTATAGACCTCCCATTTTACTTGTTTCGTAGCCTCAACAAGATGTGTGATAAAATCCAATTGAGGAAAGATGATTGTGAGACATCATTGTTTCACCATGGCCTAGTTAAACTGTTAGTGCTGGATGGTTTGCAGAAGATTGGTAGGGATTGGAATTCTTTCATCTATATGGCCGGTTTCCAGAGTAAGACAAGCCTCACCCCACAACCACTTACAGAAAGAGGAGAATCAGTGGAGGAACCTACTATTGCTGAGCTTAGAAAGGAGGCTAGGGAGAAAAATAAGGTTAAATCTCAGTTGAACAAACCACTCAAGCCCTTGGTTATTAAAGAGCCACCTCAGCCACCTCAGTCATCATCAAAGGAAAAGGTCAAGCACAAGAAAGAGGTACCTGGATCAGCTGGGTCTGAAAGTGTATCAAGAGTTAAAACAAGAGGTCAATTAAGCAAAGAGAAGGGAAAATCAGTAGCTGTGGAGGAAAGTCCAATCTCAAAGGCCAGCCTAAGTGATTTACTTGAGGCTATTGAATTTGAGCAGGAAGAACCAGTGCATCTTGAACCCATGCATATTGATTTGACCCAATCTTCTCCTGAGAGCACTAATAAATCAAAAGCTTCAAAGAGATTAAGGTTTGATGAGCCTAGAGAGGAGTTTATGTTCAAGCCAAGAAGGCCAGTTACAAGGAAACAAATTAGAGAAGCTGAGAAAGTGCATAAATGAGAAGAAGCTGTAAAGGAAAAAGTGCATAAAGGAGAGAAAGCTGTAAAGTCACCCAGAACAGAGGTAATTGAAGTATTGACCAAAACAGTGGAGGCAGTCAAACATAAAGACAAGAACAGAAAGGTTATCATCACCCAAGGAGGAAATGTGATTGCCATAAAGAATCAAGTGGGAGCAGCCAAAGAGGAAATTGTCAAAGCAAAGAATGTGATTAAGGAGCGTGCAGTTAGGTATGCCAACTATAGAAAAGCTGTGTTAAAGGGTAGCAGAAGCCTAGTGAGTCATGTAGATTCAGTGGCTGATGTATATACCTGGACGGTTCCAGCCCTCAAACAAGCTAAACATGTTAGGAAAATGAACATGACCCTGAGAGCTGAAAACAAAACTTTGAAGAAGGAGATTGCAAATTTGAAGACACAGCTAGGTCAACTAGCTCACTGATTTGAGGAAAAGGTGATATTCTTAGTTTTGGTCAATTTTGTTTAAAGTTCCACTATTTTGAGATTACTTAAGTCTTTGACACCTGTAGAAGAAGTTTGAAAAGTCATAAGTTCAAACAAAAGACACTTTAGTGCAAATGTACTCTGTTTTAGCAGAAACAGCAGTTTCGTAGCGCGCTACGAAACTGCTGTAGGTGCTGTTTTATAAGAAAAACAAAGAGTTTAATGATGAGGTCAGCAAATTTTTGAAGGAAATGCCTCAAGAACATAAGGGAGACCATAAAAGACTCTCCTAGCTATTCATAGAATGACAGATGCACATTTTGGGGAAAGGTGAAATATTTTGTTTTTAGCTAAAGATGCATTAAAGGTACTTTATGACCGAATTCTTAGGGTTATGGTTAAGGTTACCGGAGGTTTTGGTTTGTACACTTGTCCAGTTCACAAGGTTTCCAGCTCATTGGGGAGTATGGTGATATGCGTTGTTTTTGAAGAATTAAAGAGAGGGGAACATGTTCTTTAAGTAGTGAAGAATGATGGGAGACAAGAACCATGAAAACAGGGCACTTATCTTGATTGATTAATGAGCCATCTACGCAGCCAGTATCCAAAGCCAGCTTGTTCAGTGTATTCTCCTCCAAGATATCTCGACCAAAACAGAAAGAAGACATGTGTCAAGAATCAGGAAGGAAGCATGATACGAGGAGGACAGATTTTGAGTTTTGAATAAATTAGGACCCTTTGTAGTTACAGTTCAGCAATTATGTAATTAATGAATTAGTTGCACAATAGATAGGGATAAGTAATAGCAGCCTTCGATGCTCCCCTCATGCTGGAGGAGGAAGCTCGAGGTGGTTAGGCATGTATTCCTATATATGGATCAGACTTGGATGTAATTGGGGTTGGATGTTTTTAGAGAGAACAAGTCTATTTTGGTTTATGTAAAGCAGATTTCAGTAATGCAAATAGTTGTTGTTTTTCCTCAGGATTCTCAATAGATCTTATTGTTCAAATTTATGGTGATTTATTTCCTTAGTGTTCTTTTACAGTCCTGTTATTGCATAATCACTCAGAACTCATGTATCATGCTTTGACTTCCTGTATGCTATGGAAAACTGTGTTTTATGAAAGTTGTGTTTGAACAGTAGATGTAAAGAGCCCTGATTTCTATGAAAAGATGGTGTTTTTTGTTTACTAAAAGGTGTGAGACTCCATAAACCCAATGGGAATCAATCTGATATTTGTCCAGCCAGCTTATTTTCATGTGTTTTTTGAAGAGTTAGCCATCTTTCCTTGTCAGTAGTCCATATTAATAATCTGTGAGAGAGCCCTCTCTGACTAAGGAGGCTAAGCCTTAGTCTAAAGCCTGGTCTGAAATAGTTACATAAAATCTTGCTGATTGGCAGCCCTCAGTACCTGATTTTGTGATAACAGAAAGGATTGCTGCTTTGTCCTACAGAAGAAAAAGGCATGGATCCTACCGTCGGGTTGGAATGTGGTATATGACAACTTCCGAAAGGAAAACCCTGGAATGAAGCCGATCCGCCCATCATGGATGTAGCGGCACTAAACGGGACCGATCGAATACCCTGTGAGTGGGTGCCAAATGGGAAGAATCCAGTACCAAAAGCATTGGTTTGGGTATTTCCACTCGTGGACGGAATGGAGGTAGACCCAACTAAAGACGTGCTAGCAAAAGATCCAAACAAGGGAGCAGAGGAGATGGAAATGGTTCCCCCCCCTTGCACCGATGTTGGGGTTGCATAGTCGTAGAACTTGTAGAAGCCATGCTTCCAGTAGTGGTCATCGATGGTAAGCGCGTAGTGTAACCTGGACTTGACGGTCTACGCATCGGAGTTCCAGCGTATTGCAATACGTCTGGATGACTAGATGGTAGTGGAGAATTTGGAGCCGCTAATGACTCTGAAAGTTCTTCTACCTCTATGTTATTCTCCGCTTGAAAGAGAACTCGAGAAAGGACTGGAGTGTCCCTCTCTTGTTCAGAAGTGCCAGGCCTTGCTTGGCTGCTAATGCCCCCGAGAGTAGGATCAATCCCCGATGCATCAACCGGCGTGGGATGGAACCCACCGGCAGTATTGCCTCTGCACCTTCTAGGAGAGGGCTCTAAACTTGGTGGCGAAAGACCACGAAGTCTTCGAGACCGTATAGGAGATCAGTCAGCCACTTTGAATTTTTTGTTATGATCTAACTAAAGACTCAAAAAATTGAAAGCTAGGCCAACTAGGAGCACAGAGCACACACTATAAAGTCCCTAAAGATACAGCCAGTCAAACAATCTTCCAAGTATTTTTGCTCCGGGTGATTAGGACTAGACACCAAAATACGAGAAAGTGAAATAAGGGGCCTTTCGAAGATAGTCTGGGATGATGAGGGCCCAATCCTATCAGTGAAGGTATCAGAGGAAGTTACGCTGACCTCCTAACAACAGCCTGCGCCGGTGCAAGCCCCCAAGCTTCGAAAGGGTGCCCTCCAGTAGTACTGTCGAGAGTGATGCAACGTCTACCTCAGGTGCCAGGGGATTCCCCACCGTAGCCACCTGTGTAATTCCCTAGGAGCAGCAACTATGGATACCAATGCGTCACAGAAGCTAGGCAGAACAGTCGTGAGGTTAGTTCGGACAAGTCGGAGAGGGGGTGTCTCTCTTCCCTGTCTTCACAGACCCTCGTGCTTAACTCCCAGATCCGGAGCTTTCCTGGTCTTCCTAACGCTATTGGATTTTCTCTCATTATTCAGACCCCTACGTTTGATGTTTATATGGCCTTGGAGAGTTAACTCTCCACTCGCCTAATCCAAGGCCCTAAAATCCTAATCTTGTTGGTGTAACTGACTAAAACAAAAAGTTCTAGTGAATTTTAGTTAGCACTTGATTTTATTAGGCCGTTCTTTAAGTCACAAGGTAACGGAAGTGAAACTAGTGGTGTTTTTTGACGCAAAAGAAATTAATAAAAACTTAACTACATGCACATTCACTTTTTCGTTTTTTGATGAAGAGAAATTTCTATAGGGTTCAGAGGTACTTCTAATAAAACAAATTTTTCTTTTCTTTTCATTAATACACACTTCACACTCACAAAAGCTAACAAAGCTATATATGCCTAAAAAGGGGATGCAAATCTATCCTAATGCAACAACTATATGTGGATACAAGATTCAAAACTACTATAAAAACAAAAAATGAAAGTTGTTTGCTTATCAATCTTTATCTTGCCACTTAAAATGCCTAGATGGAATATGAAATGTTACCATTCATTTCGTCTAAACACTAAAAACAAGTTCTAAGACAAACATAAAACACTCTCACTTACTAAAATGAAACCAAATGAAAAGCAAGTTCAAGAAAGCAAAACTAAGATTTTCAAAAGATTTTCTTCAAAGCAACAAAAAAAAAAGTCTTTTCAAAAAATGCTCTCAAAAACACTGAAACTTGTGATTGAAGAATAGGCAATTAAACACTTTTGCGAATTGACACCACACAATGGATGAAGACTCAACAAAAATAAATGTGTTTGAAATCGCTCTTAACAATCAAAAGCAGCAATAAACCAAAAGATCAAAACAAGAAAGTGTCAATCAACAACATTCATGAAACAAAGAAGTGGATGGTCACAAAGCGGTTTTGTCAAGCAAACAAAAAGTCACCCAAAAGCAAGATTAACACAAAGATTGAATTCAATCTTCCTACCCTGATGAAACAAAGCAACCAAGATTCGTAGCAAAAAATCTTGCGTGCTTTAGCAAAAAACGATGACGCTTGCAATCAACAAAAAACAAGACCAATACTCCTTATAATCAGAGAGAATTCAGAACGAGATGCTCGTTGTAAAACAAATAACTGATACTTGAAAATGATTGTTTCAGACTGACTCAAACCACCAGACAAACCTTCAGAGACTAAAAAGATTTATAGATCTTGAAAATTGCAATATATACACGACTGTACTTATGTACAGATTGTGTGTATACGTGACTGTGTTTGAGGAAACCTGCGTATACGCGGGTTCACTCAAAGAAACAAGCGTATATACGCTTTTGTGTCTAAGAAAAACATTGTACATGAAAATCTTCAAGAAAAATAAAAAAGACAAACTGAAGAAACTGGAAAAACTTAAAGTTCAAAAACAGACCAGACAGTAACAGCAAGCAGACAAGGCAGCTGAGCCCTTATTGGCTTGAAAAACACCCAAACTAGGAACAACAAGAGTGTTTTCCCCAGTATGGTCACCAATTCTGGTAGAGGGAAATGTTCCCCTAGGGGTTTTTGGGTTGAAACCCTAGCAGACTGAAAGTTATCTATTCAGAGAAACATACATTCATACAGCCATTATGCTATTATAAGAAAATTCTATGATAAGGGTATGTACCTTTGGTCCTACGTTTGAGAAGGCCTTTAGGGTCCAAACCCTTCTGGGAGTTCCCTTCTTCTCTTTTGTCCTGCAAAACAACTAATTCAAAGAATACAACAGTACATGGACAAAAACCTATAAAGAAACCATCTTCATGTTATAAAGAAAGGTAGTTAGTTATGAAATCCAAACAACCATTTACATATGAATTCTAAACATGAATATCATTAACATAAAGAAGATTCATTTCGGGAACCAAGACATGTGTTTCTTTTATTATAGACAAATAAAGTACATAAAAAGGAATATTTTCACCTGAGTCACCTTCAGCAGGCTCCAAGCAAAGCTTCCTTCCGGATTCGTTCCAGCCTCAAGCCTCTAACAAAACTCCTTCGATGACTCTCTCCATGATGTCATAAATGGTGGATGAACATCAAAACACAAGGAAACAAAGGTTTCCTGTACAAAATGGGGGAAGTGCAGAAGGCACAAGGGACTTCAGACCTGGTCAAGGGAAAAATCTCAGTATAATAACCTTTCTCTCTCCTCTCTCCTCCTTAGGCCTTCCCTTTGAGGTCTTTTTATACCATCTCCAAAGTAGTTTTTTAGTTAGGAGTTGGTTGGGAACAGTTGGGCCACGGGCACTAATAGGTGATCAACAGGTAAAACCCGTGATCTCCGCCCGAAAATAAGGAGTTTTATATTTTTTTAAGTGTTTTAATACATACACGCAGGTTTTTTATACACATACCTGCGTATACACGCGTTTAACTCAGGGAAATGTCGCGTATAAGGGATAAAAAACTATTTTTTAAATTTTAGGACCAGGTCTGGAAGGAGGGGTTTCCCTAGGCCATGAGTGCAACATCACAAACCATAAAAGTGAGATTTGGAGCTATAACAGGCCTTAAATATGACATTCAAAATTTTGTGGCGGAATGTTTTGTTTTCCAACAAAATAAAGTTGAGACAATTAAGACCTCAAATTTGTTACAACCTTTATCCATTCCAAGTCAACGTTGGGGGGAGTTTTCAATGGATTTTATCACAGGTTTACCCAAGTCCGAAGGAAAGAGTGTCATCATGGGGGTAGTTGATAGACTTATTAAGTATGCACACTTTTGTGCATTATCTCATCAATTTGAAGCCAGTATAGTTGCTACTGCATTTATGGAAACAATTCAAAAGCTACATGGAAACCCAAAGATTGGTGTAAGTGACAAAGACCCCATTTTCACTGGAAACTTTTGGACAAAAATATTTTCTTGTTTCGGTACTCAGTTAGCTCATAGATGATCTTATCATCCCCAATCTGATGGGAAAACTGAGATAGTGAACAGATATTTGGAAGTATTTCTTTGTATCTGATAAACATACACAATGGGTCAAGTGGTTGCCTCTGGCTGAATGGTGGTATAACAGTTCCTTCCATACTGCAGCAAAAATGACCCCATTTATGACACTTTATGGATATCATCCACCATCCATCACATCATATTTAAGAGAAAATTCGAAGGTTCAAGCAGTGGAAGATCATATCGAGCATCAACAACAAGTTCTCCAGCTCTTAAAGGATAACCTCACTTTGGCACATAATAGAATGAAACAACAGGAAGATCAACATTGAAACGAAAGAAGTTTTGATGTAGGTTGCTAGGTATTTCTACATCTACAACCATACAAACAAATTTCCATCCAACAAGCTAAGAAGGATAATAAATTATCACCAAAGTATTATGGTCCATACAAGGTGCTACAAAATATTGGTACTATGGCATACAAATTGGAGCTTCGTGCATCTTCATAAGTGCACCCAGTTTTCTACATGTCATGCTTAAAGAAGCTTATAGGTGACAAGCTCCCAGTTCAAACAATATTGCCAAACTTGACGAGGAAGGAGAAATCATATTGTAACCTGAAGCAGTCACAGAAATAAGAAATCGACAACTACAAAATCGATCAATTTCAGAGTATCTCATCAAGTGGAAGAACTTACCCACTAAGGATTCCACATGGGAGGATGAGAATTCTTTACAGAAGCATCCATAACTACTCAATCATTGAAGACAACATTTTTTTGAAGGAGAGGGGCATGTTAGGTCCCTATATTACTATTGTAGCCCATTATTGTTATTAGTGCAACCCCCTTGTTGTATTGTTGTGCCCATGTAGTCCCCTTATTGTTATTATTGTGCCCCATAGAAGCCCACTATTGTTATTGTTGTGCCCTTAGAATATTATTGTTATGTCAGCTCTAATTATATTGTGACCCCTTAGACTCCTATATATAGAAAGGATGTCTTGTCATTTGTATCATCCAAGAATTTTTCATTTGTGTAATGTAAACGAGGTTGCCCCCTCAAAGAGTCAGATTTTGAATTCGTTGAACTATCTTTTCTTCTATTTTGTGAGCTGGTTGCATAAAAATATGTTTAATCATTAGACATGATACCATTGTGTGGGATCCATTCTAGGGTACTATATGTTGTTGTTGTATCTAAGTTGCAGAGTAGTGTTAGCCATGGCTTGGTTGTTTCAGTGCCTACCAATAGGCATGTTGATTGATTTATTTATTGTATGATGATTATGAAATAAATACATATTATTAGTATTGGAATGAGGGTTTCATTCATGTAGGAGTCATTTTTCTGAGAAACACCTTGCTTCAAATAAGGTTTTGGAAAAGTCCTCAGAAATCACATATAATTCCTAAATCTATGTATTGTAAAGATCCAGACTTATATCCGAAGTTGAATGAGGCTTTAGTGCTAGTTTGTATTTGGGTTGGATATATTATAGGGTCAATGGATGTATCTGGGAATCCAAGCAGCTGGGTCATTAGCCCATTTTCATTTAAGAAAAGGTATGAGATTAAAATTGGTCTAAATATATCACAAAAATGTCAGGACAAGTTATAACTGGGGTGGGGCCCATTTTAGGAGCCAAAGGAAAGGAACTGAATATGTACACATGATGGATTTCGAATGAATTAGGGGTGGGGCTTGTTATCACAATAAACAGTTTTCATTTTTTAGTTTTTTTTGGAAAATGCTGACAATTGTAGTGTCAGTATTTAAAATTGTAATAAACAGGGGAAATTTCTTGATAGCAGGGTTGTCAACATTTTTTGGAAATCCGAGTAAATAAGTAGATAAGTTTGTAGTAATTTTCTAAGCGTAAAATGAACTAAACTTCTACATTGGACCCTCTCCATTGGAAATTTCTCTGAACAAGATTTCCAACAGTATGTGGAAGTCCAAAAATTGACTCCTGAATCAAAAGATATGGCCTATTGAAGTTTAAGGGTTTGAAAGCCTTTGACAGGAAGGAATATCGGAGGGTCGGGGCACATCGACGATCCATAGCATATCAAAGGTCCATGGAAAATCAGAAAATCGATGATCAACACATCGGTGGGTCCTGTATATTGGCAATCGCACATCGCACATCAACGATCATATATCTATGGCATATGGCATATCGACAATCAACAACCAGCAATTGACGAATCAGAGAATGTGAAAACCTTTAAAAAGTTGGGATATGCGAGTGCCGATAGTTTTCAAACTGCCAAGAAAGCGTTGATAGTGTTAAACCATCAAGGAAAGCTGAAATAGGCTAACAAAGGATTTTCATCACAAAACCAGAGGTGGACGGGCCTTTTCTCTCTCCCCTAGCAGGATGCATGGAAAAATATGATTGGTTCCGCTAAAGATATGTGGCATCTAATGTCAACATGACGTGGCAGTACGAAAGGACATGTGGTAGCCAATTTTGGCATTTTGAGGGGTCCTAATGGGGGAAATCAGGGTGACACATGTCACCACTCATGAGGTGCCATGTGGCAGTGATGACATAATATCAGAGGTCGGCGTATCAGAGGTTGAAGATATTGGAGCTTTGTAACAGTTTCCACTTAAAAAATTTCCAATCGGAGGGGGATCCAATATTGGGGATAGTGCACAGTCGTTAAGACTTAAAGAACTAAGAGATTAAAGCATTTAACAAAGGAAAATAGCCCCCTGAAACTGACTAAAATTCCTAGCACCTCAAGGTTAAGTCGATGGTCACTGCCCTCGGTCCTATGATAAAAAATGTAGGAAGGGCTAAAGCAAAAGCAAGAAGGACAAAATTAGAATTCGTGTAAGTTATATTATAAAGGGGCTCTTATGGCATTAAGCCGATAATCATTGGCCTGATGATATAACAAAATAAAGGCCAAAGGAGAAAGCACAAGGGGCTAAAGAGTATCAATGAAACAATAAGGAAAAAATTTCTCCAATAACACCATACAGAGAATTGACTTATGAGTCGGCAACTGTTAAATCATATGAAAAGAGTGGAATGGTAGTTTGAAATGGAAAATAAACAAGTTTATGGGAAAAAAACTACAACCACTCTAGATTCTAAGGCAAAGGATCGACATTAATGAACCAATTTCCATATTTGAAGGCTAAATATTTTCCAGCAGAATTGAAGAAGAACAAAGGAGTAGTTTTGATGGATTGTTGTAGAGGGACCTGTCATGATAACAAAAATGATAAAATATAGATTAGGGACCTATTCTACTTTCAAGGGAGGCAGTTCAAAAATATTTATTTTTTCCTAAATACAAATATATTTTCCTATAGTTATTTTATGAAAGACAGAATATTTTTAAGTTTATCTTTGCATACAGGAACTTGAGAGATATTTAAAATATATATGTTTAAGTAATTATGTGATGACTATTATTTTGCGAATTTTAATGTAAAGCACTATAAAAACAATTTATGAATATGTAAACAATGTTGTCTTTTATTGGAAAAACACTTGTAGTCTAAATATATTTGAGCAATCTTGAATGTATTCACTATGTTTAATGAGAAAGTAGTAGGAAATTCATGTGTTACATCTCCCTGTCATTATTTCTTTGTTATATAATTGTTTTATTCCATGTTTGAGAATGTTAGTTTATGAGATTGGATTTCTTTGATGCTCCTCTCTTAAAATTATCAGTTAATAATATTTGTTATTCTAGTCATCTATAAACTTTGTTTTCCTTCAACCCTCTTTCTTCCAAATCTCCAAACAATCAAAGGACTTGTGACTTGTCATGCTTTGTACAACCTGCTCATTGGAGCTGTGATCTAATTTGTTTAATAGCTGGACTCCATGCCCAATGGTTTGGAAGATCACCCAATCAATTTCATCCATAGATATAAATATGGCCATTTGAACTCAATTGCACAAAACCTTATACGACAATGACCATAGGGTTGTTTAGTTTTATGGAGAGATCCTTCATCGGGTCAAAGGGCTAGCTTCAACCTAAAAGAGGTTCAGAGGTTACCTTAGGATTTTTCCCTGTAGCCAAGGTTTTCCTTGAGTGATAACATTTTGGCGCCATTGTCGGGGAACGAAGGTGATATCATCCCTGGGAGAACGATAAAGATCAGATCTTCTCTCTGATGGTGAACAGAGGAAAGACATGAAAAGGTTGTGCATCATTTGCCTGGCGACACCATTTTCAAGAATCCAGGGTTAGAAGCTTCCATGGTGACTCCATTGCCAGAAGGATTCATAACTTAGATGATGTAATGGTTATTTCACTAGGCCAATCAATAACTCAGACGCTGCTACTACTATTTCAAGGTATGCAAGTTTATATTTTATAGTTATTCCTAGTTTTCCTAATCATCTACCCAAACATGAGTATTTTCTAAGAAATGGACCAAAATTTACTGGTGATGAATTGAGCTTGACTTTGAAACATATTACAAATTTTCATGACTTTAGTGATCTTCTTAAAGTCAAGTGTGAAGATGTATACATGAGGTTATTTTATGACTCACTCAAGGGGAAGTGCAAAAATTGGATTGAATATTTTTATGTGAAGTCCATAACATCGATAACAAGATTTTGGGTTAATATCTTCTTGGAAACATGGGTGGAGAAAGAATAATATGTAGTAGACCATATTTCCATTCAAGGTTTTAAAGAATGGAATGATATGTACACTAATGATGAAGTGGATGAAAACTTTTCTTCATTTTTGTATTCTTATTTAAAGTCATGCAAATGTAGCTCGAAAGATAAAATTTATTTTTTAGAAGAGTTGGCCAATGACATTGAAATGAGGGTTGAAGATTTAGAAGGTCAAAATTTGCACCAGATTTTTCCATTTTAGGATCTTTCTTTTGAAGTTTCATTTCAACAGAAGCAACAAGTTATATTTCCACCCCTTGGTTTTGAGAATGGAAAATATTATGACTTTAATCATGAGCTTGATAGTTCACAGCTAAAGAAAAAGGAACAATTAGATCATGAGACAAGATGTGGTTTTCATGTTTTCCAAGACCCTGTGGCTAGTCTGCTAGAATCATCAGTGATGGTAGAGTTTGTTTTGTTCATCAACAAAGGGATTGGATTCAGATTCCAGTTTGAGTTGCCATTTCTTAAATTTTTCTTTCTGCTTAAAGAAAATGTGAGAAAAAATTTAATTAAGTAACCATTTACTTGCATCGTTGCATTGGTTTTTTTATTTCACCTAATTGAGCAGATACTTTTAGTAGGTTAGAGTAGGAAATGGCATGTAATAAGTGTGGATTTTTAGTAGTGAGTTTTTCAATTTCCATTTTCAGTTTGTAGTGTGTAATAGTGTGTGGATGAATTTTCTAAAGGAACTGAAGCCTGAAGAAAAGGCCCTAAGGTTCTGCTGATATTCATTAGAAAAATAAGAAGTTTTTTAGAAATAGTTGTATATTGTACTTTCAAGTTCAGATTTTGTAATCATATCTTAAAAATATGAAGTTCTATTTCTGAGTCAGTTATTCTTTTAACCAAATTTTGTAATGGATGAGGCAATTTGTCTATGGGGGGTTCTTGCTGCCATCATTGATCGACAACATCCCCTTGGAGCCAACTATTATCACAATAAAAATTTCGCATTTTTTAATCTTTTTTGGAAAATGTTGACAATGTTAGTTTCAATATTTAAAATTGTAATAAACAAGGAAAACTTCTTGATAGCAGGGCTATCAACATTTTTTGGAAATTCGAGTAAATAAGAAGAGAATTTTGTGGTCATTTTCCAAGCAGTAGAAGGACTCAAAGTCTACATCAGACACTCTACATTTGAAATTTCTCTGAACAAGCTTTCCAACGGTATGTGGAAGTCCAAAAATGGACTCCTGGATCAAAAGATATGGCCTATTGAAGTTTAAGGGTTTGAAAGCCTTTAAAAGGAAGGAATATAGGAGGTTCGGGGCATATCGACGAACTAGAGCATATCGGAGGTCCATGGAAAATCAGTGAATCGACGATTGGCACATCAATGGGTCCTATATATCGGCAATCACATATCCATGGCATATGACATATTGGCAATTGACAATTGGAAATTGGCAAATCAGAGAATGTGACGACCTTTAAAAAGTTGCGATATGTGAGTGCCGATAGTGTTAAAACTGTTGTTGGGTCGTTAATATACCATTATTATTGTCACTTTTGAACGCTTATTCCACCCATTTCTACCATTCTTCATCACGTCATTTATCATAATTTATCATATAATTCTATTTTACAATGATTTATGCTCTTATGTAAAAATATTATTTATTCCATTTTATTTCTAATAAATTGATGATTATGCATGATTTTATCAATTAAAGTTTAATAAATTGGTTATAACATTATTCACCATTTTTAGCCTTCAAGATAATTTCCAGATTGAAGATTTGATCATTAAAAGTGCCAACTCAGAAATGCACTGGAATAAGAAGTGACAGTTTTGCGGTTGAGATTCTGAGCAAATGAAGTAGAATATGGAAAATCCGGAACATGGGTTTTGTCCAGAACGGACCCAATTAACTTTTTCAAAGAATGGCTTGCCCAAATTCGTCTTGTACTGAGAGAAACGCAGGGTTCTTTGAGCATGATTTTCTTAAATTTGTTGTTGCGGCCGTCCTCCAAATCTCAGCTGCAAAGCCAAATTTGTCTTGCTCTTGTTGAAAGATGGATGGAAATATATTTTCTTGTTGATCAATTGGTTGGAAACAATTTAATTTTGTAATATAAATTATGTTGTACTTATCTTTATTGTAACTTCTCTCTGATCTCTCTCTATTTAAATGAAAACAGAGATCAAAGATGGGGATGATTTGGGGATGGAAAAATGATGGAATTGAGGATTTAGAATTAAGAATTCATGATAGGATAGGAGGAAGAAAGGATTGTTTCAGGCTGTAAGTCTCAAAGCTGCTGCTGTTGTAATGATTTTACCATTTAATGATTAATACCTGATTTGGGAGGAGTTGTTCATTCTTTTCATCTGAAGTAGCCCAGCAGCATCTGCTGGCGGCTAAGGGCCCAACCTCTGGTGGAGTATGCTGCTGCTGTATTATATCTTTACAATTCATGTGTGGTTTGATTTCTTTCATTTAATCTGTTTAGTAATCTGACGCCCTTTACTGTTTTACATATCAGCGCTGTTATATATACTTGATTGGATACTATCGTTATCTGCAACAGGAATGCTATGTTATCATTTTAACTTTGTATCGCATTGCTGTTCCTTTTGATAGTTGATATAACATTGTTGTTCCTTACAAATTGTCATTCGATTACAGATTAACCGCACTGTATGTTCCTACATCGGTACAACTGTATGATGTATTCTTAAATTGTGACTGTTGTTTATTCAGGATTGCTGTTCCGTTACAATTGTTGTTACTTTATAGCTGTGATTCATGCATATTGTATCAAAGCTCAGATTACTATTCCTTTTAATGATAAGTGTGTTGCATGCTTGATTTGGGTTGTTGTACATTCAGGTTTAATCTGCTATTCCATTTCCGTGTGTTGTCCGGTTTATTCTTAGAGTAAAGATTGCTATTAATTTGGCTTTGCTGTTGATTTCCATTAATTAGAGTTTGTTGTTCAGATTCCTTTAATTATAGTTTGCTGCCCATTTACTTTGTTGTTCATTTCTGTTGATTAATTGCAATAGTTTGTTTTTAAAGAGTTTTCCTAGTTTACTTTCAATCGCAGCTTTAGTTCAATTTCTATTTCCTTTTAATTTCTTTAAACCAGGACTGTCAACTATAGAGAACATTGGTTATTGCTTCCTCGTTCCTAGATTGATTGTCTTGTTCTATTTTGATTTCAATTGCATCAATCTCTAGAGGAATGAGTTATTGCTACTGTATCCTCAATTGATGTTTGTTGAGTGAATAGTTGGATTTCAGAGCATTTGAGTTTATCTTATTGTTAGATTTCTTTTTCAAGCATTCATTTACTTTTGGATTTTAAGCACTGTACTGCAAAACATTACTCTTGAGTAAATAGCCACCTTAGACTGAGTACACTCTTGAAATAAAAAGTCGTCCCTGGTTGATAATTAATGTGAAGGTAATTAGGAGTTAAAAAGACACCTTTTTATCGCTCGACACCTGTCGGGAAAGCACTAATAGTGTTAAACCGTCAAGGAACACTGAAACATGTTAACAAAGGATGTTCATCACAAAACCAGAGGTAGACAGGCCTTTTCTCTCTCCTCTAGCGGGACGTGTGGTGGAATATGATTATTTCCGATAGAGCTATGTGGCATCTGATATCACCATGACATGGCAGTACAGAAGGACATATGGCAGGAAGTTTTGGCATTTTGAGGGGTCCTAAGGGGGGAAATCAGTGTGGCACATGTCACCACTCACGAGGCACCACGTGGCATGGATGACATGATATCGGAGGTTGGCGTATTAGATGTTGAGGATATCAGAACTTTGTAACACTTGCCACTTAAAACTTTTTTATCAGAGGGGGCTCTAATATTGGGGCTGGTGCATTGTCGTTAAGAATTAAAGAACTAAGAGCTTAAAGCATTTAACAAAGGAAAATAGCCCTCGGAAATGAATAAAATTCCTAGCACCTTAAGGTGAAGCTGATGGTCACTGCCCTCGGTCCTATGGTAAACAATGCAGGAAGGGATAAAGAAAAAGGATCTAGGACAAAATCAAAATTTGCGTAAGTTACGTTATAAAGGGGATCTTATGGAATTAAGCCAATAATCACTGGCCCGGTCATATGACAAAATAAAGGCCAAAGGAGCAAATGCAAGGGGCTGAAGAGTATTAGTGAAACAATAAGGTGAAAATTTCTTCGATAACACCATACAAAGAATTCAAAGTTTATGAGTCGGGAGTTGTTGAATCGTGGGAAAGGAGGAGATGGTAGTTTGAAATGGGCAATCAACAAGTTTCTGTGAAAATCCACTATAAATTCCAGATTTTAAGGCTCAAGATTTTCCAGCAGAATTGAAGAATAATGAAGGAGAATTTTTGATGGATTGTTGCAAAGGGACCTATTGTGATAGCAGAAATGCTAAACTACAGTTTAGGGACATATTCTACTTTCAAGGGAGGTAGTTGACAAATAGTTGTTTTTCCCTAAATACAAATATATTTTCCTATAGTTATTCTAGGAAAGGCAGAATATTTTTAAATTCATCTTTCCATACATGAACTTGAGAGGTATTTAAAATATATTTCTTTCTATAATTATGTGATGACTATTATTTTTCAAAATGTTATGTAAAGCACTATAAAAACAGTTTATGAATATGTAAACGAGGTTGGCTTTTATTGGAAAAACACTTGTAGTCTAAATATATTTGAGAAATCTTGAATGTATTCATAGTGTTTAATGAGCAGCTAGTAGGAAATCATGTGTTATATCTCCCTGTCAGTATTTATTTGTTATATAATTGTTTTATTCCATCTATGAGAATTTTAGTTTATGAGATTGGATTTATTTGATTCTCCTCTCTTGAAATTATCAGTCAATAATATTTGTTATTCTAGTCATCTATAAAGTTTGTTTTCCTTCAGCCCTCTTTCTTCCAAATCTCCCAAACATACATAGGACTTGTGAATTGTCATGATTTGTACAGCCTGCTCATTGGAGTTGTGATCTCATTTGTTTAATAGCCAGACTCCATGCCCAATGGTTTGGAAGATCACCCAACTAATTTCATCCATAGATCTAAATATGGCCATCTGAACTCAATTGCACAAAATCTTCTACTGCAATGACCATAGTGTAGTTGAGTCTTATGGAGAGATCCATATCACGGTGAAGGGATAGCTTTAACCTAAAAGAGGTTCTAAGGTTACCTTAGGGTTTTTCCCTGTAGCTAGGGTTTTTCTTGAGTGACAATAAGGCCCTTGGTGATAGTTTGGAACAAATTTGGATGCATTATTAAGAAGTGGATGTGTCTAGGAATCTAGGCAATCCGGGGGTGAGGTCAATGTGTGATTGCATAAAGTATCAAATCTGGACTAGCATTAGATGTGGGCCAAGTCTGGATGTGCACGAGGAAACATGGAAATCAGTGGGTCTAGGGGTATAGAAGGTTTTTCAAGATGAAAACTTTGTGTGCACCTGCATATGTGTTGTGGTTGGATATAAATGAAATTCATTGTAGAAAATCCTTGAAACCTTGTAACTAATATTGAGAGTAAATTGATATGCAAAATACACAAGATTTCTCTAACAAAATTCCGCAGAAAGAAAACAATGAATAAAAACATAATGGCACACATAGATCAATCACACAAGAAATTTATTTGGGGAACCCAACTGGGAAAAACTCCTCTTGCTTGTATTATCAACTGAGAAATCTTATCTATTACAAATAATATGCTTCAAGCCTAAAGTCCCTACAATACTGATCAACTCCACTCAATAACTTCCCAATGCTTAGCCAAGTAAATCTGATAGGAAGCTCCTATTTCCTAGCACAATTCAGCCCCAAAAAATAGGAATTTCTCCTATTTCCTTAGGCAATTCACAAGAGAAATAGGTCTACTCAATTCTCAAGCCTGTACACAAAACCTGTTGTATAATAATGAATTACAATTTTTCCTTCATCCAATATCAATAGGAAATTTGAATTGCATGAACTACTAGGGTTAATTTTAGCAGCTCCAACTAGTTAACTGAGAGTAAGTTGAGTTAACAAAAAGTTAAATACCAAACTAAATTCATAACTATATCTATTCTAGAACTAGATATAAATTAACTGATAGATGCTGGAGATAACTCCACTAGTTAGCTAATTGTAGCCATCAACTGGTCCACAACTCACTGAGATCTATTTAACTCAAATTAACTGGAAATAAACTAGTGACAGGCCACATCACACATGTTAACTAGTAGCTAGCTAAAATTTCTATGATATTGAATTCAAATTTTCTTCTTTGAATAAGGCACGAGTCAAAAGAAGCCCTTCCTTGCTACAATTTTAACACTTCCTCTTAGAGAGGAAGGGATTATGGACAACCCCAATCCTGCCTTTGTGAAACTTAAACTTGCCCCTTCATAGGGACTTGGTCAAGATGCATGCATCCTCCTACTCTATAGGAATGTATTGTAGCATCAAAATCCTCCTATGCACATAATATCTAAGATGATGGTAATTGATGTCTATATGATTGGACCTATCATGAAACACTGGATTCACAAAGAGTTTTATGCAACTCTGATTATCATAGTGGATCAATGTAGGATCCATGCCTTGACTGAAGATTCCTACCATGATTTTTCTCATCCAAATAGCCTTGCATGTTTCCAGACTAGCAACCATATAATTGGCCTCTCTTGAAGTGAGTACAACTGATCCCTTCTTCCTATTGTACCAAGAAACTACAGCTAACCCAATACTGAAAACTGCTCCTGAAGTGCTTTTCCTATCTGAGGGACTCCTTGTGCAATCTGCATATGTGAACCCTTGAAGCCTCACTCCATCAATCTATATTTACCACAATCCAAAATCTATTGTGCCTCTAAGGTATCTCAAAACTTTTTTTGTATCTCTCCAATGGACCTTGGAAGGATCCACCATGGACTAAATCAATTCGTTCACTACAAAAAAAATATCAGTCGTGGTGTTCACCAAGTACATCAATGACCCAATCAACTATTTTCATATTGTACCATCTACTGCATTTGTTGTGGAGACATCCTCCTTCCTCCATTTATTTTTTAGAGTAGTAGCCATAGGTTTGCAATCCTACATGTGGAATCTCTAAAGGATCTTAGAGGTGTACTTTCCTTGTCCATGAAATATCTCTCCATCACTTTGCCAAACATCCAATCCAAGGAAATAGTGCATCAATCCCATATCCTTTGTCTCAAACTCTCGTGCAAGGTCCTCCTTGCAATAATGGATCAAAATTTCATCTCCTGTCAGATAAAATCATCCACATAGAGAACTAAGATGAGCAGACTGCCATATACCATAATTTTGTATAGATTGGCATCTACCTCACTCTTAGTGAATCCCAATCCTATGAGATAAGTATTAATGCAAGTGTATCATGCACGGGGTGCTTGTTTGAGCCCATAAAGATCTCTCTTCAGCCTACACACATGTGTCTCTCTGCTGAAGGTCTTGAATCCCTCTAGCTACTCTATGTAGATCTCCTCCTCGACCACTCCATTGAGGAAAGTAGTCTTGACATCCATCTTGTTGTAGTGTTTTCTTCTCAATGATGTACGAAAAGAACCCACTTAAGATTGTGGATGAAAAACAATCTCAACAATAGAAATGACTACTGAACGTTGTAGATCTGCAGCTATTGATAGAAACAAAACCTGCCAAAATTTTGTTCTATGCTATGATAATAGTTAAATAGTGAAAGAAAGAGTAAAAACCCAAAACATCTAATGAAAACTAGATACGTAAAGAATAATTTAATAATAACACCTGTGAAGAGAACAGATAAATGTTACCAGTCCCCCTCTATGGGATGGGTTCTTGGCTATCCTCAAACGTCTTCAACTTGTGTAGATTCTCTCTCCCCTATAATGTGAAAACCTAGAAAAAATATGGTGTGCGACAATGAAAATAATAAGAGTTACAACAATGAATGCAACAATGAAAATTATCAAAAGTGAATAATGAATGGAAAACCCTTCTATTTATAAAAAAATACTGAGTTATCCTCGAATAATGAGCAATAGTAAAATATTATTGAACCCATTCTTGGAATAACCACTTGGAATATTTTATTATATTTTTTTAGGAGGGAAAAAGTATTTAAACTTTTATTTAGAACAATACATAAATAAATGATTTATTTATCATCTCAATGAATTAGTTAAGGAATAATAAACAAATAAGGATTTATTTAATTATTCCTAAGGGATTTAGTCAAATTTAACAAAGAATAATAATTAATTAGTGATTATTTAGTTATTATTAGAGAAAATAAGATAAATAATGATTTATCTGTTTATTTTTCATGATTGGGTCAAATTTGACAAGGAATAACAATAAAACATTGGTTTAATTAATTATTCCTAGAAGAAAATAAAATAAATCGTGATTTATTTAATTATTCTTCATGGGTTTAACTATAAATTACTTAACAAAGGTGGTTTATTAAGTAATTTCTCACAACGAAAGCAAGTTTACTATGGTAAAATTGGCTTTACATGGTGTAATTCGATCCATATAGTAAATTAGTCTAGATGATCAATTTTTTGGTGATAAAAAATTCCCCCCCAATGTACGATTGTTAGGAGAAAAATGTATGACCGAAGTACGTTGTAAATACATAATCACTTAGACAACAAAGGGGAGTCAAGGAGAGAGAGAGAGAGGCTAGTGAAGCTGAATTTGAAAGAGGATAGGGACAGAGGGGGTGCGACTAATGCAAGTCTCCTTTTATGTTGTGGTATCGGACCTCAATGAGGTAGGGTAGGCATACCCATATATGTCGAGATAACTTAGTGTAAAAATAATGGTTCGCCGAGAAATATAAAACTGAGCAATGAAGTACATGCTGAATGGTACATGACATGTTGGCATAACAAAGCTAGAAAATAATACAGTGTGTCCCATATACATAATGCGCTTGGAAAAAACATGAGTGAGGACTGAATACAATAATATCTAAGTACATGAGATACAAAGTCCGTTCCCTCAAGAAATGGGTGGGAGGGAGGGCAGAAAAACCAGAGAAACCCTGTTGAATAGGGAAGGGATCTGCAAAACTGAACTGATCATCTGAAGGAGATGTGCATGCTATGGACACTATGATTGGTAGGAACTGAACCCATCAACTCTACGGAATTTCATCTAAAAATTTATCATAGTAGGTATGCATTTGTGTAATGTGGAATTTTGCATCTATGGATAAACACAATTTCCATAGGTGGGTAGCTACACATAAAACACAAGATTTAAAGTGCTTAACCTTTTTCTGTAGAAGATAAATAAGACAAGGGACCTATTTGTTTTCTTTTTCTTTCCCTTTGTCTTCTTTGTTTGATTCCCATAGCTCCTTCTCAAACTTAATCCACTTGACAAGTACCTGCAATCATAAACAAAGGAAAAAAGACAATCAAAGCAAGAGATCTATCTACCATAAGAAAATGGAATCGAAAGCATTTACAGATATAATCATCATAAATAAAGACAAGAATATGGGAAAAGTTGTAAACAACTTTATTAAGTAGAAGGAATAATTACAACCATGAAGTCTAATCCATTGTCACTCTTCCAGCTTGGGTTCCAACCAACATCACATCAAAATCACAACACTTCGGTAGTATATAAATACTTGCTTACAATCTGAAACCTCACACCAACAATATCTCCTTACAAATTCTCAAAGTCCAGCCCCTGATCACTTAGACGAGTGTTCAATTTATAGGAACATGATGGTGGTTTGGTCATAAATGAGGGTATTGAATGGCCTTCCAAACTTAGAGTTAGTTTCCATGGAGGAAGGGATGAGAGGATAGGAGGTTACTTAACTCATTCCATATCCAATTTAGAGCTCATAGGAGATGATAAGTGTGGGAATCTTGTAGATGGCTCGAGAATATAAGAATATTCCTATAACCCTATGATGATTTCGCTCAGTCTCGCCCAGTGCAGGTCAAAGTAGGCCTAAGTGCTCTAGAAAGCACCCTGACATGGGCTTACCTACACTGAAGCGCACTTACCCCTAACCAAGGCTGCGCTGGTCCCTCAAGGAGGCATTTCTGGAGGCTTCAGGCCAAGAAACTCTCAGGCAAGGAGAAATTCAAAGTGTTGATTTGTCTAGGGCACGTAGCAACTGAATTAGGGTTTGATGAGCCCCAAAATTAATGATCTAAATGATGGGAGTAATGTGCCAAAATGGATCTGTAACAACTGCCCCCTAAAGCATGAAGTCAAAAAATGTTAATGTTTAGTGATATGCTTTACGATGCGATGAGGAGGTTCTGAAGTGGATGGTTACCTGCTTCAATTACAATACATAATATCATGATATTTTGATTTTTTCTTATGAATTGTTGAGGGAAGGCATACCCATGCTCAATGTATAAACTTTCATTACAATTACATAAATAGTCGTCTATAGATATAGACCCATGATCGAATGACCATTAATGTAAAGCCAATGTACAGATGATTTGGTACATTTCCTAAAATCGTAGCCCGGATGGATGAAACTAGATCTGGGGTCTTCTATCTCGTTCAATCGTTCACTCAAGTACGAGTCTAACCATGTGAATGTGTGATCTGAAGTCAAACATGGGAAGACACCATTTGATTACCATCCAATGATTTAAGTTGTTAACAGACGCGAGAGAAATCACTGATAATGATAATGATCCTCAAGGTACTGCAGTACATTCTGCATGGTGTGAATGGATGTTTTGATGTCGAACACCATACAAAGTCTTTCGTCCGAAGGCCAATGATGTCAACCTATCGCCGTAAGAGAGAAACCTTCCATTTATGTATGCAAGCCTCAAGGTACTAGAAGGGTGTTTCTAAGTCAGCTTCTTGGATAATGTGGTGATCTTGACAAGAAGTGACTCGTTGCAGAAGGGCCTTGATGTATCCCACATCAATGACATGAAATGAGTGTAATGATTCTAGAGATGGAATATGACTGATGACACAATGTTTAGGAATGGCAGTCATGAAAATGAAGGTTTATGAGTATTTCAAAGGATGAATTTTAATCGAGTGACTTCTCTTGAACATGCCGGCGACACTGAATGTATTGGTAGCATTGACCCAAAACCAAAGTAATGGATGGTATGATAGGCCAAGGTATGATGACAATCAAGCAGATAACCCAACCCAAATAGTCAAAGTAATGGAGTGAAAGTTTCATGTTCAAGAGCGACCAGCTGCCATAAAGTGGTTTACCCATTTTCCCATTTTCCCCAGTGATTGTTGACCAATACCTCTTTATTTTTATCAAGCTTGAGGAGGATAAAATATGCTTGTTATATAATTCCACCCTTTGGGTGAATCCATCACTATGTGATGTTTTAACGAGTCTAGCGAAGGTGGAACTCGGCCTTGTCATGATGGACAAGTTTGTCGTTATTTGATGTTTTAACGAGTCTAACGACAATGATAACTCAGTCCTTTTCATGTTTAGAGAGTTTGAAAAGGGACAAAAAGAAAACTCCACAAGTTCTTTTTTGTAAGTTTGTCTCTCAAGTCCGAAAAAGCGTAAATTAATACAAGAGATAACCTATTGATCATGTTCGATCAACGTGTTCCTTTTTCATAAATAATCTATCTCAGTTCGAAAAAGGGTTGAACTTATACTGAGTAGATGTCGTTTCCAATCTGTTAACGAGTTGAAAAGGACAAGCGCTTGGAAATATTTTCATATTTCGAGAGTCTAAAAAGAGTTTAAAGAGGACTCCAAGGGGGTTCCCTTTCCGATGTTTAACAGAGCTCGAAAAAGAGATAAAAGTATGCTCTGTGGTTATTGTACAATTCACAATCGTGCACGTCAAATTTTGTAAGTCAGCTGTAAATTTGTTCAAAGCAACACTAAATGGATTAAACATACCTATTTCATTGGTAAAAATAGGTAAATACTAAAGTTTACTCATTTAATGTTCATGAAATAAACATAAAAACAAGAATTTACCATGTTATTTTCATCATTTGATATTTACCATTTAGTTTGTGCTCTAACCTTGTTTTTTACCTCGATCTTCAGCAGCTAATTGCGAGATATTCTATGGATCATTTCTTGTTCCGTTTGGACTAGGTAGGAGATCTACCCCTCCTCTTTCTTTTCATGTCATTATTTTACAGTTTCATGCAAGTTTTTATGGTTTTTAGGGCCCCTAGGGTTAGAAAATTTTGCCTTGGGATCAACACAAGCTTCCATGTTGAAAACTACATTGGGAAGCACCAAAAAAAAAGGCTAGCTACACTGCAGCGCATTGTCTCCTTGCCTAGGTTGCGCTGGGCGAGTTTCACAAACTTGTTTCACCAATTTGGCCCAAAATTTCACCAGTTTTTTGAATGAAAAGAATCCTAACTAATCTTATGATTTGATTTCAGGCTTTCATCAGATCAGAATGTCTATTACTTGGCAAGAAAGAGAGCATGAAGAACATGACATGGTTGCCCTAAATAATCTGTGTACAGTTGAGGCCCTCAAAAACTGTGGGTTGTTAAAATACTTCAGGTTGTATAGAATGAGGCAAAAATTAGAACTATTGCAGTTCCTAGTTCATGCATGGGATCCAATAGATCAGGGTTTTCACATAAGGGGCAAAGTGTTACTTATTGCATTCGATGACGTTTACTTTATTACAGGGTTGTCAAGACGTGGTGCCCCCATATCTCTTTCAAGTTCCTCCCGTGGAGGGGAATCAGTGAGGGACTATGTTCAACAATTTTGTCAGCCAGGTACACAACCTAGCAAGGACAGAAAGATAATCATCAAAGATATTCGTGATTTTCCTTTGAGAGCAATCCTTTTCACCATCACAAAGTTGGCAGGTAGTTTGACACTTCATTTGGAAAATAGATCATACATGCAACATGCACTTGAGTGTCTTGAGCCAACTTTATTCAAATAGTGTGAGGCAGTACTTTCTTCACTGAAAGAGAAGCTGACAAAGGTAAAGAGTGGTAAGACCAATAATTTTAGCTATGGTTCCCTCTTGATTTCTTTTACTTAAAGAGAATGCCATTGATGCAACCCCAACATATAACACTGGGTGTAGCTGGTCCTAGAGATCCACAGATGAAGAGGTGGGTCAATTTGATGCCTAGACATGTTGGTCAGTCATTGATTACATTTTCCATTGCATTCTTCAATTGGCTTGATTGACAACACATTGTTATCGAGGAGCATCCATACACAGGTATGGATTTTCGTGGAAATCTAGAGTTGACTCTACCAGTGGGCATTCAATGGGGTGCTATAGGTAAATCGTTTTTTGACCAATTTTTTTTTTCGATTTTTCCAACAATAAACTAAAATTGTTCTCATGCATGCAGATGTTGGTACTTTTCGACCTGTGAGACACCAACGGGAGGCAGGTGGACCAGCGCAGAGAAATTTTGGGAGAGAAGTTCTCCAGGATTTGGATTTTGTTGAGACACTGGAAGAGTTGTAGGATCATGTAGAGGGATTAACCCTTAGTAATATGGATGTCCGGATCGAGGAGTTACTTATGAGGATGCAACACCATACTATTGGTGTACTCGTCTGTTGGATGCGACTCTTGCACATGATAGCTCAGGCTGTGACCTGTTATCATGAGCATCACTAGTTCTACTTAGAATGATTTTACATGCATTTTGAGTTTTTAGGTCAGATGAAACATGTATTGGATACAAATTTTGTAAAAACTTTAAAAACATATATCTATTTTACTTTCAGAGTTTTTATATATGGTTATGTGCAATCCTATTCAACTAATGATGTGAATTGAAAATTTATATTTACATGTGTCGCAAATGTCTGTTTAACACATAGTTTGCTAATGAATCGGTTAATGTGTTAAATTTTCTGGAAATATGTTGATATTTAATATACTAAAAATGTCTTTCCAAAATATGAACTCTAAGGAACATACGAAGAATCGTTGGGTTTCAGATGGTATAAATGTTTTTTAGTTGTAGTACGATGAGTTGTGAAGCCAACCTAACAATGATTCAGCGAATGCCAAGTGAAATGGCATCAGAGAGGAGTTCGATCAAAGAACTATACTTACCAATATTGTTTGTAGAATGATTGATACAAATCCCTTGAAAACTCACCAACTCGCTACTTGGAGTGGAAATGACCCATGCTATAGAAGATAAGTTCTGAGTACTATGACTAGCACCATCAGCATAACCAAGAAATGGTACCAAAGATTCTGACATCTACAACAAATGCAAGGTGGATTACTTAACCACATAAAAATTCTAGAAGGAACACTGACACACACACATGCAATTAAATCATATATATAGTGATTTTACTACACCCAATTAAGCATAGTAACATTTGAGGTACAACCCGTTTCGGGGCTGAGAAAATGGAATTCCATCATAATCCACCAACTCGAAGGCACTTTTTGCCAAAACACACTTGACAATGTAAGGGCCCATCCATAGTGGTTCAATTTTCCTACTTTAATTTTATCATCTTCCATATCATAAAGCAAAACTAGGTCTCCCTCCGAGAAAATGCGAGGCTTGACATTTCTGTTGTATTGTGCCTTGATTTGTTTCTTATGCGCTTCGTTAGCCAATGTGGCTTCATGACAGGTTTCATCCATATGGATGAGTTATAAGAAATGCACTTCTTCATCAAAAGTATTGGATAACAGGTCAATCACGAGTTTGAGAGATGAAATTTCACATTGTGTTGGCAAGATTGCCTCCAGACCATACACCAATTGAAAGGGTGTGAATCCAGTTGCATTTCTCACCGAGGTTCGATATGCCCACAAGGAAGAGTACAAGATTAAAAGCTAGTTTCGTTTATGAACCCCTATCATTATTTGAGGAATTTGCTTCACGACTTTGTTGATGGCCTCAACTTGTCCATTCACTTGCGATAATAAGGAGTAGAACTATCATGCGACAATCCGAACTTGGTAGTTAACTCACTCATCATGTGATTGCGAAAATGTGACCCATGATATGTAACTATAGCCTGTGGTACACCAAACCGAGCAACCACGTGGTTGAAAAATAAATGTGCAGCTGTCTCGCCACTGTTGTTTAATGTTGGCATCGCCTCGGCCCATTTTGTGAAATAGTCAACGATGACTATAATGTACCCATTCCCCCCGCTGAGGTGGGGTTACATGTCATGAAGTCAATGCCCCATTTGGTGAATGGTACAACAACAATGATATGATGCAATGGTGCAGGTGGTAATCTAGCTTTATGGTCATAAATTTGGCATGCATGACAGCTTCTGATGGTAATAATGCAATATTGGAATATGGAAGGCCAGAAGTAATCAACACGAAGAATTCTCTGCATAGTAGCATAACCGGATAAGTGTCCACCACAAGCACCTGAATTACAATCATTCAAAACTTTCTTGGCTTCCTCATGAGTGAGGCACCTTCATAAAATTGTATCGATACCACGACGGTAAAGAATGTCACCAACAATCAGATAGTCTTTGGCTTGGTATCGGATACATCATTGTTGTGAGCGAGAAGTATCAGGCCAGAAAGTTTGGGTTTGGAGACAAATCAGTATATCTCCATACCACGAGTCAAATGAAAAAATCAAGAATAAAGACTCATCTAGAATTGATGGTTCTGAAGTTGAATCAATGGTATTTGAGGGAAAGTCGCAAAGAAGCTCGGCGAACACAAGAGATTTCTTTGATTTGGATTTGATGAATTCCAAATCAAATTCCTGCAAAATGACGATCCATTTTGACTATTTGCCCCCAACAATTGACGTGACAAAATATATTTCATAGGTTTGCAATCCAAAACGACAGTGGTCTTTCGGAGCAGGATTTAGTGGCGAAATATTTGTACATCTAGAACAACAGCCAGAGCTAACTTTTCGACGTAAGAGTACTTAACTTCTGTATCATTGAGATTGCAGCACAAATAATATATTGGATGTTCAAACCCATATTCCTCTTGGACTAAACCATTCCAATGGTTGTATCTGCAGTGGCGAGATACATGAAGTAATCATTTTGATAATTCGGGGAATACATTAATGAGGCTCCAATCAATGTTTCTTTAAGAGAATCAAAGGAAGCTTGCGCAACTTGATCCCAATGGAAGGGTATCCCATTTTTCAATAAACGAGTAAATAATTTAGCCATTTTAGCATAATTGGGAATGAACCTCCTCAGAAAGTTAGCCTTCCCTTGGAGTCTCTGTAACTGAAGTAGATTTGAAGGTGGATGTAACTCAAGAATTGCCTGAACCTTAAGTGGGTCGAGTCGAATTCCTTCCTTAGACACTACAAATCCAAGAAAATGACCAGAACCAACACAAAGCACACATTTGTGTGGATTGAGTTGTATTTTTTAGTGTCGTCACCATAAAAATATAGCTCTCAAATGCTATGGGTGATCAGTCGGATTTCATTAATGAGCAGGTAAATCGTCATGGTATGGTTGAAAAATATGTTTGATATCATGGAAGGCATAATGTGTTGCTCTCTGAAATGTTTCCCCTGCATTCATCAAACCAAAAAGGAGTTTCCTGTAAGCGAATGTTCCCGATGGACAAATAAAAACAGTTTTAGATTGGTCCTCTTGGCAGATATTGATCTAATTATAGCCGAAAAAACCATCCATGAATGAGAATATTTCACATCCAACACAATCATCAATAATTTGGCCGATAAAGGGAGTGGGATAATTGTCTTTTGGACAAAGATGATTAACATCCCTATAATCAACACACACTCGTATTGTCCCTTGTTTCTTCATGACGGGAACAATATTGGAAACCCAATTAGTAAGAGGAACAGGGTAAATGAAACCAGCATGCAAAATTTTTTCAACTTGTATTTTAATGGCAGCAACCTTCTTTGAATGAATAGGACAGAGGTGTTGTCGCACTGGTTTGACATCAAGATACATTTTGATTCCATGTTCAACTATACTAGAGTTAATTCCTGGCATCTCCTCGTATGACCATACAAATATATCTCAGAATTCATGAAAGAGAGCATGGTAAATATCAAGTTCTGATGGAGAACAAGATTTGCTAACATGAATGTTTTCTACAATGTTAGGTTTGGTCAAAATATTGATAGAAATTGTTTCTTCGATATTTGACAGGTTTTGCTCGGAATCTACTGTATCTATGAAAACAGAATTCGAAAGGAAATCAACAACTGAAGGGTGACTAAGTTCATTTGAATAATCTTCTATGTGATCTAGAAGATGGGAATGATGATGATAATCTTCCCATGGTTCTTCTTCTATCATCATTGATTGGACGATTCCTTCATTAGTAGAAACTATACGTGAAAAAGGATCAGAGGAGGTACCATATTCTAATGAAAAATCTACCCATGTAATTGGTGAAGATGGATTTGGATTTGCCGCACAAGCCAAAAATATTGATTGCTATGCAAGCTCAATAGGGCTTAGAAACATGATTTCATTATTACTATCAACTTCATAACTATTGGTAATCTTCCTTAAGTCAGATGAAGTGGAAGATATCATGTTGCAAGTCTCAAATTTTGCCACTTCCACCAAGTTTGATGGTGACGGTAGTGAAAAAGTACCCATTAGGGAAGGATCCTTGAAGAGACCTACACCAATGTTTTGAAGAGATAGCGGTGGTCTGTGTACTAATAGAATGCTTCCAGTAGCCTATGAACTAGAGGCAAAGAAGGCGAGTTGGTCGATAACTGTGATTCCACCCTTATGAGGGAATGCAATCATATGCAAGAATGTTGAAACCACAAAAACCATAACATAAACCCACGCTCTTCCTAGCAAAATGTTGTAGTCAAGGGGTACATCAATTACCTCAAATTCAACATTTATTGTTTTGCTTCCTAGTTCGATTTGTAGATTACTCAATATTCCACAAGGCGTATATGTGCGAACGTCAAAATATTTTACCGTTGTTGGTGAGTGTGACAAAAGCGGTGAGCCAAGTGTTTTCCAACAATTCATAGACATAATACAAGTAGATGCCGCCTTGTAAATAATGGTTCAATGAATAAGTTTATTCAAGGCATTTACTTGAATCAAGAATGCTAATTGCATTGGTAACTGTGGCGTATAACTCACATGGTTGAAAACCACAAGATTGGAATCAGTTGGATCGATTCCACCAATTGCTGACAACAAAGCCTGCTTTTGGGAGGGACAATTTTGAAGCACCTCAAGTGTCGACATAGCAGAAGGTGACTGAGCCAAATCTTCTACTATGTTATAATTCTGTGCAGCTCAAGCTCGAGGGTTAAATGTCGATTTATGTACAACTCCCTTAGGTGGTTTTATTGTTAACTCTGGTGCAATAGGTGGTGGAATAGGATCAGATGAAGTTGAAGTCAAAGAGATAGGTTGATCAGCCTGGTTATTTGACAATGATGATTGATTTCCATAATCTTTACTTTGTGTTGACGCAAAAACTTCAATTTTAGGCTTAGAGGCAAATAACATAAGCACTTGGGAAGTGGAAGCATGGTCTGTAGCAACCATATTTGTATCTGGTTTTGGAAAAGGATCAACCAATACCGTGGATGTATTAGAAGTATTTAGAAGCTTTGAGACTTCGGAGTAGCGAGGAAAATCTCTCATAAAATGATCATCATTACATATTAAATATGGGTAATGAGGTTTCCTAGCCGAAGGAGAGGAATCAGATGATTTCTCTTGAGGGGAATTATTTTGTTTCTTCTTGTTTTTTCCCTTTTTCTTACTTCCTGGTTACTTTTCATTCTTGCCTTTGTCAGATGACACTTCATTAATTTTGGAAGCAAGAGTGTTATCAGGTGCATTCTGATGAGCCTCATAAATGGTTAATTATATGGGCTTATTTTACCTCCTAACCTAGTCAAATCAACCATTCTCTTAGCTTATTGTATGATTTTTTGATTATATTTATGCTTATGGAGTGAGTTGAGTTAATTATGATGCCATGTGGTCTAACATGTGTTTAATGCAAATTATTGATGAATTTTGAGGTCAAAGTCAAGGATCCAGTGGACAAATGGCATCAATAACTCAGAGTGGACAAAGGAGAGGACTTATAGGAGGGAATACTCCTCATTTATTACTCCTCACTTCGAATTCCCCTTCATTAAGCTCGGAGTACAAGCAGCCAAATTATGCACCAGAAGGCAGCCGAGCAAGTGGAGGTTGACTGATGATTATCTTGAGTTTTGGGAGCCCAACGTCCCTGATTTTAAGGAAGCTGTTGGTAGCTTCACTGGTATAAGTAGAGAGGCCTAAGGCTTCACTAGGGTTGGATTTTTGTTGAATTTTTGCTTATGTAAACATTGCTCCAACTTCGAGCTCATTATTTTTGAGACAGTTTCATGTAATCTTGTCATTATTTTGATAATAAAGATGGAATCCTTTTTGAGCTAGCACTGAGTTACCTTAGAGGGTTGAAGCTCTTAGGTTAGGGCCCAATCCAAGCAGCCAAGCTCCTCTTTACTTGTATTTGTATGTTTTATTTTAGTTTGTAGATTAGGTTGCTGTTAGATGTATTTCTTTTATGGTTAAGAATAGGTTGCTTTTGATGATTTAGTAGTTTGCTTCCATTTGTTGTTTTTGTAGCAGGTTAAGCCATGATATAGATAAGATTCAAAAGGCTATTGATATTTCCTTAGCCTCTCTTCCTCCTGTTGGGACCATGATTTGAGGCAAAGACCCTCTTGTTGCCCCAAAAACACAGATTTTCCTCATTCATAGGACTTCTAGTGTTTGCAGCTTTTTAGTGGTTAATAGTCTAGTTTTGCTTTGCTTTAAAAATTCTTCACCATGCTCACTTATTTATTTACAATAGTCTTCTTTCATGCTTTCCTTTCTTGCAGCAGTTATCAACATTTCCTTCCATAGATCATAGTTTAGACTATTTTGATGCAAAACTCTGTTTTCCTAGATGCACTTATTTCATTGCTTGCTTGATCTTATTGGTTGACTGTCAGTTGTTTATGTAGCAAATCTCTTCTAGCAGTAGGCCAGCCTATCATCCATCCCATCCTCCATCTGATCCATGCCCTACAGGTCGCCCAAGTCTCCCCTCAATTCTACCTTAGTTTTATGCATTTTCCATAGAATTTCTTCCTCTCTCCTTGAGCAAATCCAATAATGTTTCTCTCTCTTGATGATTCTTGGCATACGCTAGGTTCCCTAACACCTCATTCCAACCTTCATCCACCTATTTCACCCACTATCACACCCTCAAAATAGTGAAAACTGCTCTCGGCCCTCTCTTGTAGGCCTCTTGTAGAACGTTGTTTTCCTCCTGTAGATTTTCCTGTAGGATTTCTTTTGAAGGCCAAGTGTGGGAAAAGCCTCCAGAAGGCCACATGAGACCTCCTATGACCCATCCACACCATCCTACATCTTCTCGAGTCCCAAAACCACCCTCTAATGCCACCTATTCGCTGCCACATTCACAAACAATATATTACATGCATGTCAAATCCACATAAAATACATAAAAATCCCAAAAGATGCTTTTTCTTCTTATTTACTTCCAAAAAATAGCTTAGTTAGATGTTGTTTACTTCCTTGAGTAGGTGATGACATTCCTTTCATGGTTTTCATAGTGCTTTCTGCAAAAGTAAGATTAGTTGGTTAATTAGGGTTTACCAGTTTTTCTTTACATTTCAATTTTTCTCCTTTCTACAACTAGAGTAGCATATGTAGAGTAATATTTCTCTCCTTTCATCACATATAGAGCTTCTTCTAGAATCCATAGAAGTTGGCTTGAGCTCCTAGTGATCTTGCACCAGCTGACCAAGTGACAACCTGCAATAAGAACTAGTACTTGTGCATACAACACCGTCGCTTCCAAGTTTGTTACGAACTATTGGGTTGACAAGAGAAAGTAGGCAGCCCAGGAGTTGCAACATTATTGTTGCAATACTGGTGCTCACCACTTTTTGGCACCGTTTCCAGGGAAGCATCAAAGTATTATGTGATTACTGCTTTCTTCTATTTTCTATTGCAACATTCTGCTAATAGTTTATTTCAGCAAGAGTAAACTAGTCATTTCCTTTCCTTTCAAGTTCTGCATTTCCTTGCTTTCCTTTTCAATTCTGCAAATTTCATTTCAACAAGAGTAGACTAGTCATTTCCTTTCCTTTCAAGTTCTGCATTTCCTTGCTTTCCTTTTCAAATTCTACAAATTTCATTTCAGCAAGTTCATTTCAGTTAGTTGCAAGTTGTTTTGTTCAATCAATTTCAGTTTTGTAGGTACTATCAGTGTGGGGAAAAAAGAAACAAAAACCAACCAAAAATATTTCCTTTCATGCCTCGTAGGAATAGAGATAACTCAGGAATTTTTTTTCCCAACACCCCTACTGCTTCACATAGCTAGCCTTCTCTCTTCTTCGGCGGTTGCGATCAAGAAGAACCCTTAGGTGGACAACAAGACATATTTGAAGAACCTATAGGGGAATAAGAAGAAGAAAACATTCCTTTGGAGCCAATGGCTAAACACAAAAATGCTAGGGGGAATGGGGAGAGAATAGAAGGTACCTTTCCCACTCGGGAGACCAATGGCGACACCAAAATGAAGAATATAAGCCCTTCCGCCCTACCTCATTTCCATGGTCTGACTATAGAAGATCCTGACACCTTTTTGTTTGAGTTTGCTGTTATTTGTCAAACCTATGACTATGTAGAGGATGAGAAAAAGTTGAAGTTGTTCCCTTCTACTCTCAACGATGCAGCACTATACTAGTTCATGGGATTACCTGGCAATAGCATCACAACTTGGGCTCAGATGCAACAATCCTTTAACAACAAGTATCGAGACTATTGTAGGTCAAAAGATACTAAAGAAGAAATTTTTTGAATGACTATAGGAAGTGATGAGTCCCTGGAAGATTACGAAGAGAAGTTCCAACTCAGTTAAAAAAGGGTCAGGTGTACACTTGACCCTGAGTCTCTAAAGCTGGTGGTGAGTGCCAGTATTGAAGAAATAATGTTGCAACTCCCGGGGCTTCCTACTTTACTTTTATCAATTCGGTAGTTCGTAACAAACTTGGAAACGACGGTGCTGTATGCACAAGTACCAGCTCTTACTGCAGGTTGTCACTTGGTCAGCTAGCGCAAGATCACTAGGAGCTCAAGCCAACTTCTATGAGTTTCTAGAAGAAGATTTTAACTGTGATGAAAGAGAGCTAACTCTACACAGACTATTCTACTTGCAGAAAAAGAAAGAAGACTGAAGTGCAACGCAAACCCTAATTTTTCCAACTAACCCTACTTTTGCAGGAAAATAGATGAAAATTGATGAAATGAGTGCCATTGACTACTGAAAAAGTAAATTGCATCTATTCAAGCTACTTCTGAAAGGAAATGAGAAGAAAACATCTTTTTGTGTTTTTATGTGAAATTATTATGCTTGTAAGTTATTTGTTTGTTATTGTGGTAGAGGTTTGGTCGCGATGGAGGGTGGATATGGTTTTTACAGGGGTGTAGGAAGGTGTGGAGGAGTCCTAAGAAGCCTCTGGCACCCTTTTGAAGACTTCCCTTGCAATCGGATTTCGAAAAATCACTTACAGGAAATTCTACAGGAGGTTGCAGGGGATCTATAAGAGGATCTACAAGAGGATGCCGAGAGTTATTTTTGGAGGTTTTGAAGGTGGAGAAATGGTGGGAAAGGGTAGCTGAAGACTAGAGGGGTGTGTTAAGGTTTCTGGAGCTTGTCAAGGAAGATCAAGAAAGAAGAGGATGGTTGGATTTGTTCAAATGGAAAGAGGGAAGCTTAAGGAAAAAATGCAGAAATTAGGGTAGATTGGTGAAATGTTGCGAATGACTTGGGAAATCTGTGAGAAGTGAGCTGATGTTGGCTACTTCATGGATGTATGGTGAGTGAAGGTGTCCTACAAGAGATATTCACATCTACTTACAAAAACTGATCAAAGAAAGGAATAGCTATACCATAAAAATAGAAATATCTCTAAGTGACCTAATTTCTGACCTAGAAACAGAAAATGATGAACAATAGCCTTTGAACAGAAAAGCATGTAAAGATATCTATTGAAAAAATAAGAAATAATCGTGGCAAATTGAATCTGAAGCAATACATTAACTTTCAACTCAAGTTATCACACTAGAAATTGCATGGAAGAGAAAAAATATGTTTTTGGTGGTAGCAATGGTGCCATGACCTCAAATCATGATCCCAAGAAGGGAGAAAAGAGATCAGGGCCTGTTGTTTGCCTTTTTTGAATCTTAGCCTATCACTGTGTGAACCTACTTCAGCAACTGAAACAAAAGCAACTATGCAAACCATCAAAAGCAACCTAATCTAAACAAGGTAGAATGCATTCATGTAACAACAATTAACTCATGAAATGAAGAAAAAACATATAAGTACAAGGCAAGAGGTGTTGGGTAGCTTGGGTTGGGCCCTAACCCAAGAGCTTCAGCCCTCTGAAAGAGATCAGTGCTGGCTCAAAAACTGTTTCATCTCCATTATCAAAAATAAAAGTCACATTACATAAACTGTCCTTAAAAAGGAAGCTCGAAAATGAGCTGAATTGGAGCTGCACAAAAGTGAATTTTACTAATAACTGGCTAACCTACTGAGGCTCTAAGCCCCCTTACTTATACAAATGGAATCCTTTAACAACCCTCCTAAAATCAAGGAGCTCAGCTTCCCAAAACTGCAGATAAACAACAGTCCTTCTTTACTTGCTCGGCTGCCCCTTGGATGCACTAATGTGGCTACTTGGGATCCGAATTTTTGATGGAGAATTCGAGGTGAGGGTTCATAGATGAAGGGGAAACCCCCCTACAAATCCTCTTCCTTGTTTTCCTCTAATATTGGCTGCCAAATGCTCATAAATCCTTTGACTTTGTCCAAAATTGACCAAAAAATCTGCATAAAGCACACATTAGACTTCATGGCATAATGACTAACCCAATTCACTCTATTAGCATAAATATAATAAAAAACATGCAATAAAATAATGAGAATGGTGGATTAGGTTGAATTAAGAGGCAGAATGAGCCATATAATTACCAATTTATGGGACTCATCAGCTAGTCCTGTTCAGGGGAATTCAAGAAGAACTTTTAGACACCCTCCATCTACTGGCTGGGGGAGACATGTATCAACTGTCCTATGAGGACATAAAGACTATTTTAGAAACCATTCTAAAGTAGCTAGAAAGAAAGGTAAGGGGAGTCAACCCATAGTCAGTACCTCTTCCTCTAACTCATCCATTAAAGGAGAAATTAGAAACATGCTGGAAGACTTCAAGAGTGAGATGTTGCAGAATCTTGCCATGCAAATGGATACCTTACATATAAAAAGGAAATGAGAGGAAGCAGAGAGGGCTTTGGCCATTTTTTGCCCTAGATGCACCAGGAGGCATCCTAGGAATGAATGCCCATTGAACTCTATGGAGGTTTTTTTAGTCTGTGAAGAAAATCATTCTACAGACAAGTTCCCTTCCTTACCTGGAGTTAAAGCTGTATATCTAGGGGCTGAGGGAGTCACTGAATAGATCTATTACATAAACCAAAGGAGGCCACATGGACCTAGACCATATCAGAAGGGGATTCAATGGACATCTCAGGCATACTACAACCCCAAACAAGTCACTTCCATACCTTCTTGGGGCCCCCTTACTCATCCGTCCTGGTCCACACCTCCTCCTTGGTCCTTCACATCTCCATATCATGCCCAACCAACCCCCCATTCATTTAAATCCTATGCTCACTCACAGCCTCAGTGGAATGCATCTCATCAGGGGTGGAGGCCCTAATACAACTCTCCTCCCGCTCTTTTGCCTCCACCCCCTGGCCAACCACAACTGTTACCTTCTGCTCCACCAAAGAAACCCCAAATGCCTGCCCAACCAAATCTGAACCCGAATAAGAGACAAGCTCAACAAGTGTATAGTGGGGAACCATCATGCCCAACTTATGCTGTGGAGATTCAGGAAATTAACTTGCGATCTAGGAAAATTCTCCCAGATAGCCAGCCTCCACCCAGGGAGGTTGAGGAAGATAAAGAGGAAAGCAAACTTAAAGCAAATCCACTATTTCCTGAAAGACTATATGCGATAGTCCAGCCTACCCTAGAAGAAACTGAACTCCTAGGAGAATTGAAACATTTATGTGTGAAGATACCACTTCTCCAAGCAATAAAATATGTGCCTATCTACAATAGGTTGATCAAAGAGAAGTGCTTTAGGCATCTAGGAAGGCGCAAGAGAGATGCCCCAACCATCAATGTCATAGGGCAACTGTCCAACATGATGTTGGGGTAGGTAATCTGCCGAAAATATCTGGACCCTAGAAGTCCAGTAGTTGATGTCCACATCAATGGCACCATGATCCCACACACCTTGATTGATCTGGGAGCTTCCATTAATGTGATGACAAAGGACACAATGCTCAAGCTCAACCTCTAGGGCTCCTTGAGGAATACCACGACCATGCTACAGCTTGCAGATCGCTCCACCATGACCCCTGAAGGGATTGTGGAAGATGTGATGGTCTCCATTGATTCTTGGGATTACCTTGCTAATTTCTTAGTTCTCCAGCCAAAGGCAAAGCTCATTAGGTATCCTCTCATTCTTGGAAGACCCTGGTTGGCTACTGCCGATGCCTACATCAGCTGTCGAGTTTGGAACATGACCATAAAGAACTGGAATATGTCCAAGTAGTTAATATTATATCCTCCTACCAAACCCTTGCTAGAACATGATCTACCTCTCTGGTTGGAAGAGGAAGATGAGGATGAAGTCTATTCTTCATTGCTTTGTACATTAGAAATTGCCATGGGGGGAAACCGCAAGATGAGGATGATATGATTGAAAATCTGATTCAGAATCCACCTCCCAGTGTATCACCATTAGAGGACATAATAAGAGAAACCCAAACCAACCCCTCAACTGATCTCTATGCGGCCGACTCCACTCCTCTCCGTGTTAAGAATATAGAGTTCGACCCAGAAAGAACCTTGAAAATCAATCCATCCATATCCACTTCCTAGGAGAAGGAACAATGTATCCTGGTGAGAAAACACCTAGATGCCTTCACCTGGAGTTATAAGGAGATGAAGGGAGTGCACCCTTCAGTATGAACTCATCATATATACATCAAGGAGGATTTCAAGCCAGTTAGGCAGCCTCAACGGAGGATGAATCCAACACTTAAAGATATTGTTAAGGAAGAACTGTAGAAATTGCTGGATGCAGGATTCATCTATCCCATCTCTGACAATGAATGGGTCTCTCCTTTGATGCTAGTGCCCAAGAAAAATGGTAAGTGGTGAATTTGTGTCGACTATCGGGAATTGAACAAAGCCACTAAAAAGGACCATTTTCCTTTAACTTTCATAGATCAAGTGTTAGATGGTTTGGCAGGGAAAAAGTTTTTCTCTTTCCTAGATGGGTTTAGTGGGTACAATCAGATTCAAATCAGCCCAAAAGACCAAGATAAGACCACTTTCACTAGTCCTTGGGGTACTTTTGCATACCAGGTCCTTCCTTTTGGTTTTTGTAACGCTCCAGCCACTTTCCAAAGAGCGGTAATGAGTATAGTTTTTGAATTAGTTCATGATGCAATAGAGATATACATGGATGACTTTACTCCTTATGGCTCTGAATTTCAAGAAGCTTTATCTAACTTAGGAAAAGTTCTAGACAAGTGTATTGAGATGAACCTGTCCCTCAGTCCAGAAAAATGTGAATTTTTTATGACTGAAGGGATTGTGTTAGGTCATGCAATATCTCAACAAGGACTGCAGGTGGACCCCAACAAAATTGCCATCATCCAAAGGGTCCCACCTCCTCAAAAAGTGAGAGATGTCAGAAGTTTCCTAGGCTTAGCTGGGTATTACCGGAGATTCATTAAAGATTTCAGCAAGCTAGCCTCTCCTTTGTTTGACCTCTTAGGTAAAGATGTCGAGTTCATATGGTCGAAAAACTGTCAAGAAAACCTAGATACCTTGAAGAGCAAGCTCGTGACTGCCCTAATTCTGAGAGGCCCAAAATGGGCCCTACCTTTCCACATTCACACAGATGCCTCGAATAAAGAAATAGGAGCAGCCTTAGGACAAATTGATGAAAATTTACCATATGCCATATACTTTATAAGCAAAAACTTGTCAAATGTAGAGTTAAACTATATGGTGACCGAGAAGGAACTCTTAGCTGTCGTGCATTCCTTAAACAAATTCAGAAATTATATCACAAGATATCAAACTTTTGTGCACACGGATCATGCTGCAATTAGATATTTAATGAACAAACTGGATGTAAATGCTCACATTATTAGATGGTTTCTCTTATTGTAGCAGTTTGACTTGACCATTATTGATAAGCCTATTAGAGAAAATTTTGCTGCTGAATTTTTGTCTAGAGTAAATTTTCCTGCAGGTGAAGAAGGAATGGTGGATGACCAAATGCCAGATGAACATATGTTTGCTATCTCAGTACTCTCTCCGTGGTTTTCTGATATAGCAAAATACTTGGTTTCAACACAGTTCCCACCACACCTGTCCTCAAAAGAGAAGAGAAAGATAGTAAGGAAAAGCACCCCTTTCACTTGGATTAGGGGCAATCTCTTCAAACGTGGCCCAGATCAGATCTTGAGAAGATGTGTCCGGGGGGAGGAAGTATTTGACGTCCTCTTGACCTGTCATGATAGGCCTTGTGGACGTCATTTTGTAGCAAAAAGAACTGCCTTCAAGATACTACAAGCAGGCTACCACTGGCCCACTCTTCATCAGGATGTGAGGAGATATACCAGCCAATGTGATCGATGTTAGAGAATGGGGAAACCTACTCTAAAGGATGAGATGCCCATGCAACCTCAAGCGACCTTTGAGCCATTTGAGAAGTGGGGCATGGACTTTGTGGGGCCTATCAGCCCTCCTTCAAAGTAGAAACATAACATCATTGTGTGCATCGATTACCTGACAAAGTGGGCAGAGACAAAAGCAATCAAAGCAGCGACAGAGGAAAAAGTAGCTAAATTTTTGAGAGAGAACATATTCTACAAGTTCGGGTATCCAAGAGAGTTGGTCACAGATCAAGGTAGTCAGTTCACTTCCAATTTGATTGAAGACCTGCTCACACATCATAGAATCAAGCATAGGACTTTGAGCCCTTACCATCCACAAACCAATGGGTAGGTGGAGGTCACTAACAGAGCATTGGAAGGGATCCTGACAAAGGTGGTGAGCAGTAGCAGAAAAGACTGGGCGGAAATATTAGTTGAGGCCACTTGGGCCTACAACACAACATGGAAGATCACCATAGGTTTCACACTATATGAGCTGGTCTATGGGAATAAGGCTTTGATGTCAATATAATTTGAATTAAATACCCTAAGGATGGCAGCTCAGCTGGACCTAGACCTCAACTATGCACAGAAAGAAAGATTACTTCATATCAATGGATTTGATGAGCATAGAATGCAGACCCTTATCCATACAGAGGTAGTTCAGCTTCAGAGAAAGATATGGCATGACAAAAATATCAAGGAGAAGCAATTCCAAGAGGGATATTGGGCACTACTCTATGATTCAAGATACAAAGATTTCAAGGGCAAGCTAAGGACAAGATGGCTCAGACCCTACACTGCGGAGAAATGCAATGACAATGGTTCAGTTCTGATTAGAACCATTGATGATGAAGCCATCCCCATGCTTGTCAATGGACACCGGTTGAAAGTCTACAAGAAACCCCTCTCTAAGAGAGAGTTCATTGAATATTTGAATAAGACAGTGATGGTAGTGGAGCATGTCTTAGCCTCCACTTCACTCACTCACTGAAGAAAAAGAAAAAATAAAAAAATAAGGACTCAAGTGAAAACCTCCATGAGGCGCTTGAGTCCCATCATTGGGTTGAAAAAATCTTCTGAGGCGGCCCATTGATGTCAAAAAAAAGAGAGGGAAAAATAAGATCCCTGGGTGAAAAACTCCCTTGGAGGAGCCTAGGGCAGGCAATTAGGGTGAAAACCTCCCTGAGGCACCCTAGTTGTTTTAAAAAAAAAAAAGAAAAAAAAAAATGAATTTTCATTTGCATTGTAGATTTGCAGGAGGACTACAGGAATCAGCAGAAGGTGGTAAGGGAGCCCTGAAACCAACACCAGCACCTATCCTACCTTCCCATACCTTTCTCCATCATTCTTGGCATTTCTTTCACTTCACTGTGCTTCTTTTTCAAAAACTGTGTTTTCTACATGAGGCTCCTGTAGGAATTACAGAGAGATAGAATGAGTATAAAAGGTAGTTTGAGGGACAGGGAAGCTTCATGAATAAACTATAAACCCTCTAGTAGTCTTCAACCCTCCTTGACACCATTTCCAAGCCTACATCACAACCCTAAGAATCATTCTTCTTCATGTCCAAGAAAAATGCAGAAAAAATAGTTTTCAGGAAAAGAAAAAAAAACAAAGAATAAGAGAGGAAGCAGCACCATCCACCTCACCTGAAGCCTACCTATTACCTCTCCATCTCTATTTACATATCTCGCATCATCCTCACAGCTCCAAGCATAGAAATAAGCTAAATTTTCAAGGGAAGAAGTAGCTACAGGAGCTCTTGTAGGAATTCCTGTAGCAGCTGATCCCATTAAAATTCAGCATTAGCAGCAAGAGAGTGCAAACATGAAGGTTGAAGAAGACACTTGAAGCTCTGATCTAGCCAGAGAAGAACCTGCACAAGACACAACCACACATCAGCAAATGGAAAGCATGCATCAAAAGAAACAAAGGCATGTAGCAGAGAGAGCCACAACACCTCACAACAAACACATCCCAATCTCAGGTAAGTAACTAACCCGCTCCTCTGTTTGCATTTGTGTAATTAGAAGGCATGCAAAAGTAATGATATGGTTGAGGTTGAATGAGGGAAAGGTGGCCAATTAACTTGGCCACCTTCATCTAGTTGACTCCACTCATCCGAAGATGTCACCCACACGTGCGCACAGTCAACTCAAGAAAGATGTCAAGGACAGGTAGTGGAGGAAGTGTGAACTCTAATGCAATCATGAGGGATGATTACGAGGAGGGGCCATGATGACAAGGCAGGTGGGGACCAATGGTCTGAATATAGCCAACGTATACGTTGCCATCTCACCCTCCATCACTGGAAATATCCATAAAGGGCAATAAGTACTCCTCTCCGAGCACTCTCACCACCTTTTCCTTCATTCTCTCCTCGAAACTCAGCTACAACAGTTTCTTTGTGCCCCCACAGCCTCGTAACCATCATTCTCCATTGATCTCTCCCATATTCTTGCTCTTAGTGTTTTCTACAAGAGCACTTGCAGGTTCTACAGGAGCACCTATAGGAATTCTATAGGAGGGACAACAAGCTTCTACAGGAGGGGTAGTGAGTTGTTTGAAGGGAGAAAACAATGGTTTTAGCACAATTTTTTATCTGAGGAGGTAAGTTCCATGCATGCCCCCATTGAATATCAAAATATGCAAGCGGTGGTTTAAATTTGAAGAGGAGATAAACCCTTTAGGAGGAGAAAATACAGAAAGGAATTTCTGCTTATTTAAAAAAAAACACAGTCTCCTCTGTTCCTCTGTTTTTCTCAAAAATTGCGGTCTCCATTTCCACATTTGGTTTCCCAAAAGAATATAAAAAAAATGAGAGGAGGATTTATGTGGAAGGAGCCAACCAACTCCTCCAGGCTACATGCACATCCACAAGTGGTGGACATCTTCACAAGGGCAAATTGGATTAACTTTTTTGAGAAATTCCGAGGGTTTGATGAGGAGATTGCCTAAGAATTCTCCTACTATTTGGTCCCTCACTTAAGAACACATGCCACTATCACTTTTAGAGGCATTTCCATGGACATAACCCCTAAATTTATCAATAGAGTCACTACCCTTCCTCTTGGGCTACCTTGGAGTAAGGATGAGAAACCAATTGGCTGGGCTACTAAGAAAAACTTTTTCCAAAACAATGAAACCCCTGTAGAGGATAAAAATGGAATTAGAAGGGCTAGCATACCATATCCTTGGGATGAAGTTAGCTACCAAATAATCAAATATATTTCCTGTGAGGGGAGGTACAACATTGTCTATGGTTACCACTTTAGAATCCTTCATGAATTAAGGTATGGCATGGTCACTTCAGTACCTCAGAAGCTCAGCATCCCCTACTTCCTCTTGCAGTCCCTTACTGAATCCAGCACTAAGGTTCAAGTAGGAAATTCAGAGCAGCTAGCTCACCATGGTTTAATTAAAATTTTAGTGGAATAAGCCCTCCATACATTTACACTCCCTATAGCATGGGAAATCTTCCGAAACATGACATCTGAGGATGACATAAAGACCCTAACCTATGATATCAGTCTTACTGGCAGTGAGGAGGAAGAGCAACAAGGGGGAGAAGGTGAAGTAACTGGTGACTTAGCAGAACAAGAAGGAAGGAGGAAGAAACTAAGATAGAGGAGGGGAAAGCTGAAGAAACAGAGTAGGAAGAAACAGAGATAGAAAAATATGTAGAAGGAGGAGAGAAAGAGGTAGAAAAGACAAAACAAGAAGAAGTGTCCCCTGAGACTCTAGAAAGAGAGGCAACAACTACTCTCACTACCCTCAGTACACCAATCAAGCCAAAAAAAGAAGAGGAAAACACAGGCCTCCAAGTATTTCAGGGTTAGGAAGAGCACAAGAATTAAAACAGGGAAAACTCAACCCTCTTCAAAAGTGCTAATTACAATTTAAGGTTCACCCTCTGCCCAAGGAAAAGAATCCCCCTCCAAGGCACCTATCACATATGAAATGGGGACTCCTAGATCTCCCACATGGAAATAAAAGGTAGAACTACACGACCCAAAAACAGTCCTACAGGAGGCTAAGATAGTTCTACAGGAGACACTGTCAAAACTACAGGAGACCCAAAATCTTGAGAAAGAAATGGAAGGATAACCACAGGTAAAGGAGTAAGAAACAGAGCTGCAAGAACCTGATCCCAAGCCTAGTCTTGCCTCCTACTATAATCTACTTGAGGGAGGAAGAATAATTCCACAAAAAATTGCAATTCAACTATTCTTTGAATTAGAGAAAGAGAGAATAAGAACACATAGGTGGATGAAAATAACTAAATCCAAAGTAGTTGAGGATATTGGCCATATGGAGAGCAAACTCAGAGAAATGGGAAGAGAGTTGATTGTTGTCAGACACAGGGAAGCAATTACAAGAAGCCATCTTGAAACTGAAAATGAATTGCTAAGGAGGTAGCTACAAGAGAAAGAGACCCAGCTGGCATGCATGGCCATCTTATCCATGGAAGCATTGCAATGTAGAACACCAAAAAATTCCTATGGCCTATATCTCAAGGGCCAATGGTTGCAATTTCAGAGAAAGACTTTGGCACAAAGAGGCACAATGCCTTTCCAAGATTACAGGCAGTTTATGGACCTATGTGACCAAATCACATCAGAAGATAAGTTAAATATGTCAAAATTCTACCTACATAACATGGCCCTCACAAACAAGAATGTGTGGAACCCTAATGCCAGGCTAAGGGACCTGCAACTAATGGCTATGGCCTCGTGGATGAATCATGAAGAGTTGAGCGCAGTAGAAATAAGAAGGTTGATGATAAAAGAGCAGAATGAGCCTATAATGATCATAGCGGAGCCATCAGATCCCATGGAACTCATCAGCACACATAACCTACTTGAAAATAATCCTCAAATTGCCCCTAGATATATAAGTGATCAGGCACAAGCCATTGCACACTTTGAGGATATGCAAAGGCTACTTGGGGATGACTATATGCATGCATGCATGAGGAGATGGAACACCTTACCACACAGTCTGCAGATAAGGGAATATCATTCCCCCATAAGGATGAAGGAGGCATTAATAAGAGTGCCACTGTACAAGCGCTTCATGCAGAGGCTAAAGGTCAACTGGATTGGCCTCAAATTGAGTCCCCCACTGCTGCTAGGCATGCTGGAAGGCAGAAGAGAAGAAGAAGAGGAGGAGCAGTGGGAAGAGATAGAAAGGAAGGCAAGATTCTATGACAAGGAAGGGGATACCACATCAGAAGCTTGGGATGCTAGAAAGGCCACCAGGGCCATAAAAGATGAGGAGATGGACAAAGTTTCTCAGAGGATGAGCAACAATTTCAGTAGGGGTGTTATAGACATTTTTGGGCCCTACAACCCCAAGCATGAAATGTCCATAAATCAAGGGCTCCTAAGTCCCTAAAAGTGTTGTTCTAACCCCTAAAGGAACAAGGTCAACATATTACAGCTTCTCCCAGAAGTTCTCCATGAAAAAATGCTCAGAATTGGTCAAAACAAGATCATTTCAACTGCTCCACTGGCCAAGTGCGTTGCATCTCACCTAAATACACTGTGTGGGTGCGTTGCATTTCAAAAATCCCTTGTGTGGGTTGCGATGGGCGAGAAATGACAAATGGTAGTGTCATTCCGCGAGGTGGAGAGGCAATGGAAGCTTCCAGAATCTTCTCCCGTGACACTTGCCTCACTGAATTCGACCAAGGATGAGTAAGAGATCATCAATCTCCAAGTGGAAGAAAGAACTATCAGAGGGAAGACACTAATCAAATCATGAGATGACTCATCTCCATTACAGATATCTATATATGGATCCCTCATCCCAGAGATCCAAAGACTGGAATTTTGCATATTGTAAGGAATTGTTGTTGGTTCCTTGAGACAAACATCAGATTGTTGGGTGATCTAAGCTTTGTTTGAGGTGAAGAGGGGCTTTTTAGCTGGGAGGTTGATGCTGGGTCATAACAACTGGTTGTAACTCCTCTTGGCTCTTTCTTGTTTATCAATAAAATCTATTCAAGTTTTCCTCCATGCTCTTGTGTCAATGATGCTTGCTACATTTGTATGGTCAATTTACATCTAATCCTAGATTGTTTATGTTTATAGATCCATGTCTTTGTATAGTGCTATGCTACTGTGATCCTACAGGTACTTTGTGAAGCTGGGCGTGCAAGGGAGCAGGTAGCTAAAGGCTATCAAAGAAGAGAGGAATCAAATCAGGAGATTAGCGCAAGACAGAGGTTGGTCTTTCTGTTCCTCTCTATCTATAATTCATAAAGGAAAAACAAAAGTAGTTTTTCTCTGTTTGTTTCTAAGGCAGCTGTCACACCTTAGTGGGATATAGCAGTTCTATATAGACACTTTTCCCTGTAACAAGGGGGGTGATGATAAGCCTCATAAATGGGTAATTATATGGGCTCATTTTACCTCCTAACCTAGTCAAATCAACCATTCTCTTAGCTTATTGTATGATTCTCTGATTATATTTATGCTTATGGAGTGAGTTGAGTTAGTTATGATGCCATGTGGTCTAACATGTGTTTAATGCAGATTATTGATGAATTTTGAGGTCAAAGTCAAGGATCCAGTGGACAAATGGTAGCAATAACTCGAAGTGGACAAAGGAGAGGACTTATACGGGGGAATCCCCCTCATTTATTACTCCTCACTTCGAATTCCCCTTCATTCAGCTCGGAGTACAAGCAGCCAAATCATGAACTAAAAGACAGTCGAGTAAGTGGAGGATGACTGATGATTATCTCGAGTTTTGGGAGACAAGCCTCCTTGATTTTAAGGAAGCTATTGATAGCTTCATTGGTATAAGTAGAGAGGCCTAGGGCCTCACTAGGGTCATATTTTTGTTGAATTTTTTCTTATTTAAAATTTTCTCCAACTTCGAGCTCATTATTTTTGAGACAATTTCATGTAATCTTGTCATTGTTTTGATAATAAAGATGGAATCCTTTTTGAGCTAGAACTGAGTTTCCTCAGAGGGATGAAATCTTGGGTTAGGGTCCAATCCAAGCAACCAATCTCCTCTTTACTTGTATTTTTATGTTTTATTTTAGTTTGTAGATTAGGTCGTTGTTAGATGTATTTCTTTTATGGTTAAGAATAGGTTGCTTTTGATGATTTAGTATTTTGCTTCCATTTGTGATTTTTGCAGCAGGTTAAGTAATGATAAAGAGAAGATTCAAAAGGTTAGTAATAGTGCCTTGGTCTCTCTTCCTCCCTTTGGGACCATGATTTGAGGCAAAGACCATCTTGCTGCCCCAAAAACATATATTTTCATCATTCATAGGACTTCTAGTGTTTGCAGCTTTTTAGTGGTTAATATTTTAGTTTTGCTTTGATTCAGAACTTATTCACCATGCTCACTTCTTTATTTATAGTAGTATTCTTTCATGCTTTCCTTTCTTGCAACAATTATCAGCATTTCCTTCCATAGATCATAGTTTAGACTATTTTGATGCAAAACTCTGTTTTCCTAGATGCACTTATTTCATTGCTTACTTGATCTTATTGGTTGACTGTAAGTTGTTTATGCAGAAGATATATTCTAATAGCAGGCCAACCTATCAGCCATTCCATTCTCCATCTGATCAATTCCCTACAGGTCGCCCAAGTCTCCCCTCAATTCTGCCTTAGTTTTATACATTTTCCATAGAATTTCTTCCTCTCTCCTTGAGCAAATCCAATCATCTTTCTCTCTCCTGATGATTCTTGGTAGAACCTAGGTGACCTGACACCTCATTCCAACCTTCATCCACCTATTTCACCCACTCTCACACCCTCAAAACAGTGAAAAATTCTCTCGGCCTCCTCCTGTAGGCCTCTTGTAGAACGTTGTTTTCCTCCTATAGATTTCCTATGTCCTCCTGTAGATTTTCCTGTAGGCTTTCTTTTGAAGGCCGAGTGTGGGAAAAGCCTCTAGGAGGCCACCTGAGACCTCCTAGGACCCATCCACGCCATCATACATCTTCTCAAGTCCCAAAACCACCCTCCAATGAAACCTATTCGCTGCCAGCGATTCCGCATAAACTTCCATCAGATATTCCTAAATTTAATGGAAATCCGGGTGAGGATCCGTCGAATCACGTGATGACCTTTCATCTGTGGTGTTCATCAAACACCCTAAATGATGATTCGATAAGACTTCACCTTTCTCAGAGAACGTTAACTGGACCGGCGGCAAAATGGTACATCGAATTGCCTAGAGCTTCATTCGACAACTTCAGTACCCTAGCCACAACCTTTTTAACCCATTTTCAATTACCGATAAGGTACGAAATAGGAACGAAACTCCTTACCAACTTCAAAAAAATGACGGCCACTCACATATTTGATCATATACATGAGTGGCGACGTCGTCGTAGAATGGTAAAAACGTATGTTCCCGATCAGCTCTTAGCTGAATGGTTTATCAAGTCATTACTACCTTCCATAACGAAAGATGTGGCAAAGGGGGGAGTCGTAACAGAAGAGAAAGTTATCACTCGTGCGCAATATTTGGACTTGATTTACACTCAGTCTGGCATGCTCTACGATAAAATACCTGATGCCCCTAGACCGGAATTCTCAGTTCCTCCTCCTCCTAAATCAAACAATGACTCTCATGCCGGCGATGGCGTGATTGGCACAACAGACATGAAATCGACAAAGGCTACATCCAAAAAGGCCTGTAAGATTTCAAGTCAAAATGCAAAAGATGAACTTCTTGCCTCGGAAGTAAATGTCGTATAGACAGACAAAGGCAAAGAAACCAAGCAACCAGGGGGCAAGAAGAAAAGAAAAGGGAAGAAGAAGAAACAGGAAGAATCATCACTTGAAAGATCTTCTGCAACCCTCCTGGAGATAGGAAACCAAAAAATCAATGCTTTATATGCGATGAGGATCATTGGACCGCACATTGTCCACACAAAGCTGAGCTTAAAAAATTCTTCAAGAATTCAAAAACCTCCACAGTGTTAACTGATCCGTTTCCAAATCCAGGAACAAATATGGTTGAATGTGGAAATGCTTCCCCGTCTCAAGTGCTAATATTGTCGGTTTCAAAACAACAAAATGGTGATTTGATATCGACGAGGAACAAAGATTATGGGAATCCACAGCTGTCGAACAACAAGGATAAAGATCAACCTAGTAGTTCGACAACAACTTTGATAGAAGTTGCGCCGCCCATCATTCCTGAATTGACAATAAAAATGCCAAAGGGAGTAGTACACAAGTCGACGTTTAATCCCCATGCTAGAGCGGCACATCATTATAATATAGTGAAAGATTTGGCCCAATCGCCATCCGCTATGTCGACTCTTGAAATACTACAGAATTGCCCATCCCAAAGGCATGATTTATTATCAGCCATTGGTGGGATAGACCCAAAGGATTCCAATCTTGTATCCTTCGATCATAAAGGATACGATCCTCAATTACCAGCTCAACTAGCTTTCCTTGTTCAAGTGAAAGCCCTCAACAAAACTGTTCATCGAACAACTGTTGATGAGGGGGCATCTACATGCATTATGTCGATGAGTTGCTGGAAAAATTTAGGATTTCCAACCTTGGCGTGATCTTCGACGACATTAAAAGCATTCTACGGAAGGACATATACCCCATATGGTATTCTAAGTAACTTGAAAGTTGATCTGGGAGGGAAAACAGTAGAAATAGATTTTGAAGTAATCGATGGAAATCTTGATTACAACATCCTACTAGGAAGACCATGGATATATGCTATGGCTGCTGTTCTGTCGACCTATTTTTGGAAGATTGCATTTCCCTTTCAAGGAGGGATTACAATCGTCGATCAACAAAACTTCCTACCCAATGGTTCTCAAGTTACTAGAAGCATTCCTATGATCCATGGAAGCCCCCATTCGCTTCAAAATATAGGAGTAGGTCTATTAAAAGATCCTACATTAATGGGAACTTTCGCCCTTCCACCTCCAATCAACCAGCGGAAGTGGCGTCGGTAGGAACCTGCAATATGATATCTTCTAAAAAGATCTCAGAAAACGATATCGACATGGATCATACAATGGTTTTGCCCCCAAGCCCAATGGAAATATTGTAGCAATCAATGTTCCTAGCCTGGATGGCAAGCCCAAATCAACACTCATCAAGCATTTGGATAGATAGGTCTGAGGAATATGGTACTCCTTTAGATCCTTGGTCGCGAGTGCATGTCACCGACGAAGGAATTGTTCAATCAATGGTAATTGAAGGAGCACCATGGAATGATTCCCACCATCGTTCCCTTCTTCCGAATTGTGGAGAAGATACCCCTGATGACCTTTATCATCCTTCAGTTTTTGATTTTCCATCAAATACTGTAAACACGGTGGATTCCGAGCGAAAATTGTCCAACATTAAAGAGACTATCGCCATAAATATCTCGACCAAAAAAGATGTTGTAGAGAATATTTATGTTGTAAAATGTTGTTCTCCTTCAGAACTGGAAATATATGACGCTATTTTTCGCGAATTCAGAGATGTCTTTGCTTGGTCATATAGTGAAATGCCAGGCATTGACTCAAGTATCATTGAACATGAAATTAAGATGTATCCATATCTCAAACTAGTACGACAACGGCTACGGCAGGTGCACCCCAGAAAGCCGCTGCCATTAAGGCAGAAGTTGAGAAACTTCTCCATGTTGGTTTCATCTACCCGGTTCCTCTAACCGATTGGGTATCGAATATTGTCCCTGCTATGAAAAAACAAGGAACAATTAGAGTGTGCGTCGATTATAGGGATGTAAATCAAGCTTGTCCAAAAGACAACTACCCTACACCCTTCATCGACCAGATAATTGATGAGTGCGTCGAATGCAAAATATTTTCATTCATGGATGGATTCTCCGGGTATAATCAAATAAATATCCGCCCACAGGACCAATCAAAGACTGCATTTATTTGTCCGTGGGGCACATTCACATATCGCAAATTATCCTTTGGTTTAAAGAACGCAGGGGAAACTTTTCAGAGGGCAATGAATTATGCCTTCCATGACATCAAAAACATTGTTCAACCATACCTCGACAACCTTCCGGCTCATTCGCAAAAGCGGACTGATCACCCGCAGCATTTGAGAGCGATATTTCTACGTTGCCGACACTACAAGATACAACTCAATCCACACAAATGTGTATTTTGCGTCAGTTCTGGTCGTTTACTTGGCTTTGTAGTCTCAAAGGACGAAATTCATCTCGACCCATGTAAGGTTCAGGCAATCATAAATTTTCCTCCACCTTCGAATTTGCTTTAGATTCAGAAACTCCAAGGGAAAGCAAACTTTCTAAGCAGGTTCATTCCAAATTACGCCGAACTTGCTAGAGGTTATACATGTCTTTTGAAAAAAGAAGTACCCTTTGTCTGGGATTAGGTTGCGCAAGCTTCCTTTGATGCTTTAAAAGAATCCCTAATGAAAGCATCATTAATGTATGCTCCTGATTATCAATAAGATTTTAACCTATGTCTGGCTGCAGCAGATACGACCATCGCAATGGTTTTAGTTCAAGAAGACGACGGAATTGAACATCCTATATATTATTTAAGTAAAAACTTAAATGATACAGAAAGCAAATATTCTTACATTGAAAATCTAGCACTTGCAGATGTTCAAGTGATACAGAGATTTCGACACTATGTCCTCTTTCGAAAAACTACCATTCTGTCAGATTGCAACCCCATGACTTATATATTGTCACGAAAGTTGCTGGGGGGCAAATATTCAAAATGGATAGCAATCCTGCAATAGTTTGATCTGGAATTTGTAAGATCCAAGTCAAAGAAAGCTCTGGTTTTCGCAAAATTATTATGCGATCTCCCATCGTCGTCCAACGATGAAACATCCAATGAAACAATCGTGGACGGAAGTTTGTTTCTGATATCTTCAAGCAATCAGTGGTATGGGGATATAATTATTTATCTCCAAACCCAAAAATATAGGCCAAATACCTCTCGCTTCGAACAAAAATGTATTCGATACCAAGCAAAATACTACATGATCGTTGGTGATACACTTTACCATCGCGATATCGATATAGTTCTGAGAAGGTGCCTCACCCATGAGGAGGACGAAAAAGTCCTGAATGATTGTCATTCGGGCGAGTGTGGGGGGCATCAATCCGGTTATGCTACAGCGCAGAAAATCTTACGAGTAGGATACTTCTGGCCAACAATGTTCAAAGATTGCATAACCGCAGTCAGAAGTTGCCATGCTTGTCAAATTTCGATAGCAAAACCAGAAGACCACCCGCACCTCTACATCCAATAGTTGCTGTTGGGCCATTCGCCAAATGGGGCATCGATTTCATGACATGTAACCCCACCTCGACCGGGGGGCATGGGTATATCATAGTCGCCGTTGACTATTTTACCAAATGGGCCGAGGCGATGCCTAAATTAGATAATATTGGTGAAACAACTGCCCTCTTCTTTTTCAATCATGTAGACGCCAGATTTGGCATACCACAAGCTATAGTCACAGATCATGGATCACATTTTCACAATCACATGATGGTTGAATTAGCTGCCAAACTAGGGTTGTCTCATGACAACTCTACTCCATATTACCCGCAAGCCAACGAACAAGTTGAAGCAATCAACAAAGTCCTGAAACGCATGTTGCAAAGGATGATTGGAGTACACAAAAGAAAATGGCACCTAATCCTGTACTTAGCTTTGTGGGCTTACCGAACATCGGTGAGGAATGCAACCGGGTTTACACCTTTCCAACTGGTATATGGCCTGGAAGCAGTCTTACCAATCCAGTGCGAAATCTCGTCTCTCAAACTCGCAATTGATCTCCTCCCCGGAACTTCAGAAGAAGAAGTTCGTTTCTTGGAACTAATCCAATTGGATGAAACCCGTCGTGATGCCGCTTTGGCTAACGAAGCCCATAAGAAATGAGTCAAGGCACAGTTCGACAAAAATGTCAAACCCCGTGTCTTCTCAGAAGGTGACTTGGTCTTGCTTTACGACCAAGAATCCGATAAATTGGGAGCAGGTAAATTTAAGTCTTTATGGATGGGCCCTTATATTGTTAAATGGGTGTTAGCAAAAGGAGCCTACGAGTTAATGGATTATGACGGAATTCCACTGGTGCAACCTCGTAACGGGTTGTACCTCAAGCGTTACTATGCGTAATGGTAACCTGTATGCTTTTGTTATGTTTTTGTTTTTGCTAAAGTGTTTATTTTGGTCAAGTAATCCACTTTTTACATTTATTACAGATGTCAAACCTATTGGAGTCATGTGTTGGATATGCCGACGGAGCGAGTCGTAGTTTGCGGAACCTATCTTCCGCGGCCTGGGCCATTTTTGATCCAAGCGGCGAGTTAGTAAGTTTCAGAGGGGTATGTATTGGTCGATCAACAAATAACATCGCTGAATATAGCGCATTGATCTAACTCCTCTCTGATGCCATCACACATGGTATATGCCGACTGATTGTCAGGCTAGACTCACAACTCATAATACTACAACTCAATGGTATCTATTCTGTCTAAAATCCAGCTATTTACCGCATGTTCCTAAGGGTTAAGATTTTGGAAAGACAATTTGATTTTATTCAATATCAACATATTTCCAGAAACTTAAACACATTAACTGACTCATTGGCAAGTTATGTGTTAGATAAACATTTGCAACATTTATAAAAAGAAACATACCATCAATGTTTGCATTTGGATCATATGACTTAACCAAAATAAAACTCCGAAAATAAAAAATATGTATAACTGTTTATGGTTTACACATAATGTTCTGTAACCAAGACAAAATCGGTCAAGTGACCAAAAACTCAAAATGCTAGGGGGCACCCTAGTCTCATGATGCTCGTGATAGCAAGTCACAGCCTGTGCGATCATGCGTAAGAGACGAGTCCATCGTCTTGGCACACCAGTAGTATGCCGCTGCAACCTCAAGGGCAGCTCATCAGTCCTCACATCTGGAATACCAAGAGTGAGGCCTTCAACCTTCTCCTATAACGTTGTGAGAGTCTCGGCCACATCGAGGTCATGAAGGATAGCCCTTCCAATAGCCTCTCGTGTTGGGGCGGCAGCTGGTACTCTCAGGCATACTACTAGCCGAACAGGACCAACATCTGCATGAACACATGAGTTTGATTAAAGTCTTGATAGAGTAAAGCACAAGTACATTATAAATGAAAAACGATAAATAGGAATATGGTCAAAGATTTTACCAATGGCGCCCCACTGTTCGCCATCCGGCAGTACTAAATATGGATCACCCCAGAATTCCATGCCAGCATATGGATACTCGGAATAAACCATCTCTCGACGATCAAACCACATGAAGAAGGTATAAGAAAATGAAATCTGAGACTGACCAACATGCCTAGACATATGGTCAACCCATCTCTGCATACGTGGTTCAGTAGGTGAAGGTAAATCGAGTGCAATATACTGCGGCTGCATCAGTGGTATCTTCTCCAAGGCAAAGGCGGTCAAAATAGAACCATACCCAAAGTTCTTCAACCTCCCACTCTTTATCTTGGTCAACTGTTCTTTCATCACAAGAAGTACTGCGTCACACCAGTTGAACACCTTCGGTTGGAGGCATTCCAAGGCATACTGCATATAAGATCAGTTGGCTACATGAAGAGCCGCACCACCAGCCATCCTACCAAAAGTAAACAAAATAGTCCTGAGGGACCTGTCAGTGACATCACAGATGATTATCTTGTCGTCTTTACTCACCTGAGATCCCTCTCTGCAGTACCGGCGAACATAATCTCTCACAGAGTCACCTCCTCGGGCCGAACCTGATAAAGAGATGGGGGCAACCTGCCTCGACAAGCCAGTCAAGAAATAGATGTCTACTACAGTCAAGGGGATAGATTTGCCCCTGATCTGGAAAACCTGGTTGGTAGGACCCCAAGCATCGAGAAAATAATGCAGTAAGTTGATCTGCTGTCTCATGCTAGAAATGCGGAAAAAGTTCAGCAAGCCACAGTTCCGCAGTGCGTTTACTGTAACCGGATCATGTAGGGCAAGCATGTCCTCTTCTTCATGCTCAAGTTATCGCCATGTAATGGTCATATTACTCCAAGATCTCTGAAAAACAAACAAGTGAAGAGTTAGATCCTGATTTTGGTAAGAAACAGACAAAATTTCCATCAAAAATTGTTCACAGAATTCCTTCTCTGCGCCCATCGCACCTACAGTAGTGCTCTGGGTGCGTTGCATGTCAGATGGCCATTAGACAGGCAGAACGAGTTTTTCAAACCCCAGAGGCTCAGAAAAACCAGGAATCAAGCTCAGAATGTAAAATGGAAAACATGAAATGAAAGAGCTCAGGTTTAGCTCCTACCTGGTCTAGACGGCGCCGAGAATCGTCCACAGAATCTCCTGAAATCAGCTGATGAAAATCAAAGGGGGAAAGCACCTCCAAAGCTCCAACAAACTAAAGTTCAAATGAAATGGTAAAATGAGAGGTAAAAACACCTTTTCATTACTTTTTACTTATTTTAAAGTAAAATATTAGTGTTCTAACTCGTTTTTCAAGCATATATTGCTCATTTCTGACTAGTTTGATGAAGCATTTGAAAATACAATACAATCTTTGAAAGAAAAAAGCTATTTATAGTAAAATAAAAAAGAGACCATTCAATCGAGCAGTGTTACCGCAAGGTTCAAGCTCGTTAAAAAATAAACCCGCATCGAGCAGTTTTAGCACATAGTTCAAGCTCGTTAAAAAATAAACATAAGCCATGAGCAAATGTTTCCCCCCGCGTTTAAGCTCGTTAAAAAATGAACTATTCCCCGGTAAATAACCATCGTGAATGTAGTACTTAGCCATTAAAGCCTTGGTCGTGTTTGCACTGTCACCTCCACTTTTGCATTGGCCGATCATTCACCTCCATTTGATTGTTTACCCATTTTGAGGAATAACTGCGAAGAGTGATTTCACTAGCCATTCTTGTAACACTGCCGTGATTGGAAAATTCCAAACCTTACCTGGAATCAGTTACTATCCATTTTATCACTCGTTCCTCAAAAGACGAGTCTCCTTTAAGCTCTTTTCAATTGACTCGTAAAATATGAAAAGATTGCTGAGCCATTGGCCTCTCCAGCTCGTTAAAGGGACAGGAAGTGCTATCCCTCCTCTAAATTTTAATCTTTTTGGACCTGAGGGATTATTACAAAAAAAGATCGAGTGCTTGTTTTGTTCGGCTCGTTAAAAGTATCGAAAATTCATCCCTTCTGTATTGTTTTATACTTTTTCGGACTTAAGGGATTAGATGATGAAAAAGGAATTTTGGAGTTACCTTTACGTTCCTTTTCAGACTCTCTAAAATTGAAAAGGACCGAGTTATCTTTGTCGTTAAACTCGTTAAAATTTTAATAGCGACAAACTTGTCTATAGACGAGAACAAGTTTCACTATCGCTAGGCTCGTTAAAACATAGCGATGGGTTTGCCCGAAGGGAAAATTATAGAACAAGCATATGTTATCCTCCTCAAGCTTGACAAAAATAAAGAGGTACTGGTCAGCAATGACTGGGGAAAATTGGGAAGAAAACTTGAAGAAACTTTGTTGGTAGCAAGTCGCTCTTGAACATGACACTTCCACTCCGTGTCCGAGTCGGGTTGGGTTGTTTCATTCACCGGTCACATCACCATGGTCCCATCATACCATCCACATTTGTGGTTAATGCTACCGATCCATCACATCAGTGTTGCCGATATGTTCAAGAGAAGTCATTCAGAGAATTCGCCTGTGTCTCACCCACTACCATACATTTATACTCCATTCTTTCATGACATCCACCCTGAACCTTATATCACCAGATCGTTTTCACCTCCATTAAAATCATTTGCTCCGTTCCATGTCATTGAGGTGGGATTCATTAAGGCCCTCCTGTGACAGATCACTTCTTGTTGACATCAACTCATTATCCAAGAAGTTGATCTAGGAACACCCCATTCAGTACTTTGAAGCTTGCATGCCTCAATGGCAAGTTTCTCACTTCCGGCGACAGGTTTACATCAATGGCCTTCGACCGAAAGATTTTGCGTGGTGTTCGACGCCAAGTCCTTTATTCACACCACGTGAATTGTACTGCAGTACCTTGAGGGTCATTATCATTATCGGTGATTCCTCTCACGCTTGTTAACAGTTTACATCATTGACTGGTAATCAAGCGATGCCTTTCCATGTTCGACTTCAGAACATTTCTCACATGGATCAACTTGTACTTCGAGTGAAGATCGAACGAGATTGAAGACCCCGGATCTAGTTTCATCCATCCGGGTTGCGATATATATTCAGGGAAATAAAGACATCAAATGTACATCATTGCCGCACAGATAATCATCCAATCAAAAGGATGATGGCTCTATCAGAATCATCAGTCTACACTCAGACGATTGTCTGTCCTATGTACATGAAAATGAATTTATAAAGCTGAGCATGGGAATTCCCACCTCAGCTAGATCATGAAAATATTATGAAGATAATGTATTGTATTGTATCTTATTACAGGTCTCCTCCCAGCTTGAAAGAACTTCAGATCCTCATAATAAAGCATTTCACCCGACATCAAAAGATTAATGACCTCATGCTTTAGGGGGCAACTATTATAGACATTTTTGGGCCCTACAACCCCAAGTATGAAATGTCCATAAATCAAGGGCTCCTAAGTCCCTAAAAGTGTTGTTCTAACTGCTAAAGGAACAAGGTCAACAGATTACAGCTTCTCCCAGAAGTTCTCCATGAAAAACTGCTCAGAATTGGTCAAAACAGGATCATTTCAGCTGCTCCACTGGCCAAGTGCGTTGCATATCACCTAAATACACTGTGTGGGTCGTTTCATTTCAAAAATCCCTTCTGTGGGGTGCGATGGGCGAGAAATGACAAATGGCAGTGTCATTCCGCGAGGTGGAGAGGCAATGGAAGCTTCCAGAATCTTCTCCCGTGACACTTGCCTCACTGAATTCGACCAAGGATGAGTAAGAGATCATCAATATCCAAGTGGAAGCAAGAACTATCAAATCATGAGATGACTCATCTCCATTACAAATATCTATATATGGATCCCTCATCCCAGAGATCCAGAGGCTGGAATTTTTCATATTGTAAGGAATTGTTGTTGGTTTCTTGAGACAAACATCAGATTGTTGGGTGATAGAAGCTTTTTTTGAGGTGAAGAGGGGCTTTTTAGCTGGGAGGTTGATGTTGGGTCAGAACAACTGGTTGTAACTCCTCTTGGCTCTTTCTTGTTTATCAATAAAAACTATTCAAGTTTTCCTCCATGCTCTTGTGTCATTGATGCTTGCTACATTTGTATGGTCAATTTACATCTGATTCTAGATTGTTTATGTTTATAGATCCATGTCTTTGTATAGTGCTATGCTACTGTGATCTTACAGGTACTTTTTGAAGCTGGGCGTGCAAGGGAGCAGGTAGCTAAAGACTATCAAATAAGAGAGGAATCAAATCAGGAGATTAGCGCAAGACAGAGGTTGGTCTTTCTGTTCCTCTCTATCTATAATTCATAAAGGAAAAACAAAAGTAGTTTTTCTCTGTTTGTTTCTAAGGCAGCTGTCACACCTTAGTGGGATAGAGCAGTTCTATATAGACACTTTTCCCTGTAACAAGGGGGGTGATGATAAGCCTCATAAATGGGTAATTATATGGGCTCATTTTACCTCCTAACCTAGTCAAATCAACCATTCTCTTAGCTTGTTGTATGATTCTCTGATTATATTTATGCTTATGGAGTGAGTTGAGTTAGTTATGATGCCACGTGGTCTAACATGTGTTTAATGCAGATTATTGATGAATTTTGAGGTCAAAGTCAAGGATCTAGTGGACAAATGGCAGCAATAACTCCAAGTGGACAAAGGAGAGGACTTATACGGGGGAATCCCCCTCATTTATTACTCCTCACTTCGAATTCCCCTTCATTCAGCTCGGAGTACAAGCAAACAAATCATGCACTAGAAGATAGTCGAGTAAGTGGAGGATGACTGATGATTATCTCGAGTTTTGGGAGCCAAGCCTCCTTGATTTTAAGGAAGCTATTGGTAGCTTCATTGGTATAAGAAGAGAGGCCTAGGGCCTCACTAGGGTCAGATTTTTGTTGAATTTTTGCTTATTTAAACTTTTCTCCAACTTTGAGCTCATTATTTTTGAGACAGTTTCATGTAATCTTGTCATTGTTTTTTTAATAAAGATGGAATCCTTTTTGAGCTAGAACTAAGTTTCGTCAAAGGGATGAAGCTCTTGGATTAGGGCCCAATCCAAGAAACCAATCTCCTCTTGACTTGTATTTGTATGTTTTATTTTAGTTTGTAGATTAGGTCGCTGTTAGATGTATTTCTTTTATGGTTAAGAATAGGTTGCTTTTGATGATTTAGTATTTTACTTCCATTTGTGCTTTTTGTAGCAAGTTAAGTAGTGATAAAGAGAAGATTCAAAAGGTTAGTAATAGTGCCTTGGTATCTCTTCCTCCCTTTGGGACCATGATTTGAGGCAAAGACCATCTTGCTGCCCCAAAAACATAGATTTTCGTCATTCATAGGACTTCTAGTGTTTGCAGCTTTTTAGTGGTTAATAGTCTAGTTTTGCTTTGATTCAGAAATTATTCACCATGCTCACTTATTTGTTTACAGTATTCTTCTTTCATGCTTTCCTTTCTTTTAACAGTTATCAACATTTACTTCCATAGATCATAGTTTAGACTATTTTGATGCAAAACTATGTTTTCCTAGATGCACTTATTTCATTGCTTGCTTGATCTTATTGGTTGACTGTAAATTGTTTATGCAGAAGATCTATTCTAATAGCAGGCCAACCTATCAGCCATTCCATTCTCCATCTGATCAATTCCCTACAGGTCACCCAAGTCTCCCCTCAATTCTGGCTTAGTTTTATACATTTTCCATAGAATTTCTTCCTCTCTCCTTGAGCAAATCCAATCATCTTTCTCTCTCCTAATGATTCTTGGTAGAACCTAGGTGCCCTAACACCTCATTCCAACCTTCATCCACCTCTTTCACCCACTCTCACACCCTAAAAACAGTGAAAAATTCTCTCGGCCTCCTCCTGTAGGCCTCTTGTAGAACGTTGTTTTCCTCCTATAGATTTCCTGTGTCCTCCTGTAGATTTTCCTGTAGGCTTTCTTTTGAAGGCTGAGTGTGGGAAAAGCCTCCAGAAGGCCACCTGAGACCTCCTAGGACCCATCCACACCATCCTACATCTTCTCGAGTCCCAAAACCACCCTCCAATGAAACCTATTCGCTGCCACATTCACAAACAATAAATTACATGCATGTCAAATCCACATAAAAATACATAAAAATCCAAAAATATGTTTTTTTGCTTATTTACTTCCAGAAATAGCTTAGTTAGATGTTGTTTACTTCCTTGAGTAGGTGATGGCATTCCTTTCATGGTTTTCATAGTGCTTTATGCAAAATTAGGATTAGTTGGTTAATTAGGGTTTACTAGTTTTGCTTTACATTTCAAATTTTCTCCTTTCTGCAGCTAGAGTAGCATCTGTAGAGTAATCTTTCTCTCCTTTCATCACATATAGAGCTTCTTTTGGAATCCATAGAAGTTGGCTTGAGATCCTAGTGATCTTGCGTCGGTTGACCAAGTGACAACCTGCAGTAAGAATTAGTACTTGTGCATACAACACTGTCGCTTCCAAGTTTGTTACGAACTACCGGGTTGATAAGAGTAATGTAGGTAGCCCAGGAGTTGCAGCATTATTGCTACAATACTGGTGCTCACCACATTCGTAGTTTGATTGGAAATGGCAAGTGTTTGACCATATGGTCTACTTGCCATTTTTTTTCTCGAAGAACCAATCACATCATCACTAGCATGAGAGTCCTTACTTGATGGTGGTGGAGGGATAGTGAAAGCTGGTCGGGGTGCATTCGGGATCTTGTCGTAGAGCATGCTAGATTGTGTATAAATCAAATCCAAATATTGGGCATGAGAAATTACTTGCTCTTCAGTGTCAACTCCTCCTTTCGCCACATCCTCAGTGATAGATGGCAGCAAGGATTTTATAAACCACTCAGCTAAAAGCTAATCAGGAGCATAAGTTTTAACCATTCGACAAAGACGATGCCACTCATGAATATGATCAGAGATATGAGTAGAAGTAGTCTATTTAAAGTTGGTTAATAGTTCCATTCCAGTTTCATATCATATGGGTAACTAGAAGTAGGTTAAAAACGTGGTAGCTAAGGTAGTGAAGTTATAAAAAGAAGCTTGTGGTAACTCAATGTACCACTTTGCAACTGACTAGTAAGCATTCCCTAGAAAATACATAGTCTAAATAAATCATCATTCAAGGAATTTTATGAACACCATAAATGAAAATTCATGACATGGTTGGATGGGTCTTCTCCAGGGTTTCCATTGAATTTTGGAATATCGGAAGGTAATTTATGAGGAATCACCGACCAGCAAGGTGCATAAAGGATTGGGTCATTGGTGAGCTAGTTTAGATTTGGTAATTCAAGTGTCACAACGAAAGACAACTATCTATTAAGGTCAGGTTGAGCATATCTAGGGTAAGATGGGATTGCCTAGGAAATAGCCCTTTTCATACTAGGATAAGGCATCTACTATTGGTAACCTTGATAAGGGTAGGTTTGTTTAGCAAATCCAGCATAAGGTTGTTGTTGAGCATCGGGATACATTTTCTGTTGTCCAAACCCAGCATAGGCTTGCTGAACAGGACCTGGATAAACTTGTTGTTGATCAACCCCAACATAGGCTTGTTGAACAAGTCCAAGTTGAGATTGGTATTGTTGGAATTGCTGCTGTTGATATTGGAGCTGCCAAGGTTGTTGAAGCAAGTGCTGTTGTTATTGATACAATGGTTGTTGATTTAACGGTTGTTGCCCACCAATGTAAGCTTGACCAGGTTGTAAATACACTAAACTAGTGTAAGTCTGAGTCATTCTAGTAATAGGTAAACTAGCCTAAAGCTGTTGGACTCCAGGCACAAGTGGTTGTTGTAAAACTGCCTGAGAAGGCTGAATCTATATACCTGAAACTTGGGGGTCTAAGGTTGAAGGACCAACTTTCATAGGTTGAGATACAACAATAAGAGCTTGTGACTATGGTAAAGTAGTAACAACAGGTGTTGTAGGTATGGATGAGAAATATTGCATAGGTTTTGATGGATAAATAAGCCTAGGTTGAACGGGCATTATTGGCTACCACTGATAGATAGTCATTCCAGGCTAACCTAAAGATGACAGCATACCGACACATGGTTGCCCACCAGAAAATGGAGGATAAGGAGAATGTGCATATTTTTCTCTGTATGGGTAGTCCAATGTGAAGCGGATACATAGGACGGTAACCAGATGAAGGAGCTTGATATGAAATTGATGGGTCTAGGTGTTCGGTATCCGTTAATGAAGAACCGGATAATATTCCAGTAGATGACATTGGTGAAGACCAAGGGCTAGAAGCAACACCTAAGTGGGTTCCCAATAAATATTGGTAACCCAATGGGATGGATGGAACACCATACAAGTGTGACTTAGGTGTCGTAGTAAACATGGAAGAGGTTGCGACAGAATATTCTGCTGTAGCCGTAACAGATGGTATGGTCAGGGATGTTGACTCTGCCATAGTCAAATGTCCAAATAAATTTCCTAACGAATCAACGGGCGTCTGAAAGTAATAAATATCAAAAGGAGCAGTAAAATGAGGAGTATAAGGATACATGTAAAGTCCATTTCCAAAATGGAATGGAGTTCTGGGTGATTCTATCTCAGGTTCCTCTTCTATTGAAATAAAACCAGGTGGAATAATTTCAACATCAGGTCCGTAATAGATTTTTGGTATTTTTTGATGAGATAAAGAGGAAGTCTCGATAGTTACAGACGTTTGAGGATGTACCGGTCGATCTTCTTTTGGTAAGGTAACAACTTCTGATTGTTCAACCTCAAGATCCAAATGTTCTGGTAAAAGAACAAGTCCAGATTGGGCTTCTTGAAAAACTTCTGGTTTAGAAGTAACTTCTGATTGAACAGCAATAGGTTCAGGATTAACTTTTGGTTGAACAGATTCAGGTTCATAAGTAACTTCTTGTTGAACAACTTCATGTTGAGAATCAACTTGTTGTTGAACAACTTGGGTTACCATTTCACTAAATTCAGTTCTAGTTTCCTCAAGTAATTGTGGAGATTCCACTTTAGTAACAGATGTACCAATAACTGTAGGAGTAACTGGGGTCACAATACTTACCGGTATAGGTTTTTCTGGTAATTCAGATGAATAACCAAAAGTTTGTGAAGTACTGGATCTAGTCAAATGAGGCCGCTTCGACCGGATGGGTGTAGCTTTGGGCGGTAAAGGTGGTTTACTCGTTGCTCTCCATGAACGACAGGGTATGGGTTGATTTTCCTCCACAATTGCTGATTGATTTTATTACAAAAAAGAAATAAATAAAATGGGGTAAGCTAGGAAAAAAGGTTTACCAAGCAATTGTGAACTGCAGAATACCTCCCGACGAACTGAGAAGTACTGGGAAGAAATATTCGCAAATGATGTGTTCAGTGTATCATAGTATACAAGGTGGTCGACTCAGTTACCTAAGGATGGATAGAAAACTAGTGTTGTCCTCCCATATATACCCAAAAGTATGTGGAGGCCCAATCCGTATTAGCGATGTCTAATGCAAAACTGCACAGTGAGAGCATTCCTTTATACTTTACGTACTGTAACACCGCCCTATATACCATAAGGTACGTGGATGAGCTACGATATAATCATGTACATGGAATGAGGTATCACACCCGGAATGTATCACAGACAAGTTAGCGACAACTGCTATGTTGTACAATGGTGGAACACGACTCTAGCCTAGAACCTCTAAATGTTTTGCGTTAGGTGACAATGATCCATTAGGTTAATTGATATTAATTTTAAGTTGATCTTGATTAAGAATTTTCCTTTCAAGGTTCACCTCGTGATGTATTTGAAATTCCTAGAATACAACTAATATGATAATCATTCTTTTCATTCAATTTTGATAATGAAAACCTTAGCTAGTAGGGATAGAGAAATCAAATTCTTGTAATCAAAGAACAAAGAACACATCTAATGTAATTTCCATAAACTATTCCTATGAGCACACACAAACTCTTTCAATGCACAATGCAAGTTTTTACTTTCAATTCCCTTAATGTTGTGATGAGAAAAAGGAAACTAATGCACATACAATCAGTCAATCTTATTGTAAGAACGAAGACTTTACGACAATTCTGTTTCGAAAGAAATGAAGACTTTTATGACACTTTATTTTGAACAAAAATTAATCGACTATAAACTAACTTCGACAATTATTTGATAGTGATAAAGAAATCATTTAAGAAACACTAAACAATCAAGGACAAAGTAGGGCTAGGAAAGGAAATACAAGTTGATTTCAAAGATATATCAATCATTGATCATTCAACAAACAGAAACAGAAGGAAATTTGGGAAAAATCAAGCCAAAGAAGTGATTTTTTACCTAAGGAGGATCAACACAGCCTTGAATGGGATATAGTGCACTTCGTAGAACTATCCTCAGCTAGGGGTGCTCTGCAACGCTCTATCTCTTGACCAAACCTGCGTTGGTTCCAGAGAGGCTATCTTGGGGGCTTGCAAGCACAATTTTACCAAAAACACTTCAAAAAAGGCTGAAACAAGATCAATGGAAGAAAGTAAAGTCTACTAGGGTGTACTAGGATGAAGGTAAATTACCTGGAACGATGATCGTTCCCCAACAGAGTCGCCAATTTGTTATTTGGAATTTTGCATCTATGGATAAACACAATTTCCCTATTTGGGTAGCTACACCTAGAGCAACAGATTTAAAGTGATTAACCTTTTTCTGTAGAAGATAAATAAGACAAGGGACCTGGTTGTTATCTTTTTCTTTCCCTTTGTCTCCTTTGTTTGATTCCAGTCACTCCTTCTCGAACTTAATTGGCTCGATAAGTACTTGCAATCATAAACAGAGGACAAAAACCGATCAAAGCAAGAGATCTATCTACTATAAGAAAATGGAATCGAAAGTATTTACACATATAATCATCATGCATAAAGACAAGAATATGGGAAAACGTGTAAACAACTTTCTTAAGTAGAAGGAAGAATTACAACCGTGAAGTCTGATCCATTGCCACTCTTCCAGCTTGGGTTCCAACCAACATCACATCAAAAGCACAACACTTTGACAACATAACAATACTTGCTTACAATGTCAAACCTCACACCAACAATATCTCCTTACAAATTCTCAAAGTCCAGCCCGTGATCACTTAGATGAGTGCTCAGTTTATAGGAAAAAGATGGTGGTTTGGTCATAAATGAGGGTATTGAATGGCCTTCCAAACTTAAAGTTAGTTTCCATGGAGGAAGGGATGAGAGGATAGGAGGTTCCTTAATTCATTCCTTATCCAATTTCAAGCTCATAGGAGATGATAAGTGTGGGAATCTTCTAGATGGCTCCAGAAGATACGAATATTCCCAGAACCCTATGATGATTTCGCTTGATCTCGCCTAACACAGGTCAAAGTGGACCTAAGTGTTCTGGAAATCACTCTAACATGGACCTACCCCTGACCAAGGCTACGGTGGTCTCTCATGGAGGAATTTCTGGAGGGCTTCAGGCCAAGAAACTCTCTGGGAAGGAGGCATTCAAAGTGTTGACTTGTCTAGGGCATGTGGCAACTGAATTAGGGTTTGATGAGCCCCAAAAGTACCAATCTGAATGATGGGAGTGATGTGCCCAAATGGATCTATAACAATCTGGGCATGTGGGGGCTACCTATAGGGCCATTCCCTCATGAGGTCTGGAACATCTCATACACACCCGGGAATCACTGGTTTAGTCTACTGCATCACTAGACCATCAAGTGTATGGAGCATGAACATGAAATGACCAAGTCAAAGGGAAATAATGAGACCTTCTAATTTATCCAAGGCGCCGAACAAGAATGGAACTTGGAACCAAGCTACACTTCCCTCTAGGTCATTCTTCTGGAATAAATGAGTTGATGTCAATAGAATAGGGCCCTTGATAGATGAGGCAATAAGGATCCCAACTAAAGCACGAGGGAAAATAGTAATGTGACTGATGGAATAACACCAGGTATAATGGGAAAAAGTGGGACAGAGGGACAAACATACTGTTAGGACTCCAATATGTATCATTTTGTTATATACTTTCATATCATTTTACTCTCAAAACCATAAGCTCCAATGTCTTTTTCATTCACTATATCCTAAGGTATATGGAAACCTTCTCTTTATTATATGATTAATCTGTCTTACATTTAATTCCATAATACTCTTATATTTTATCAATTATTGAAGTGCATTGTTGCTAACACAAGTCAAAGATCGCAGATAATATATGCCTTATTGGGAATGAGCGGTCGTTGCTGAAACAGCTGAACTTCATTGCTGAAACAGTCAACTCCGTTGCTGAAACAGCTGTCCCGTTGCTGCAACAGCCAACGCAGTTGCTGAAACAACCGTCAAAGCACGCAACTCCCGCTATGCGTTTTGCGATTCTGGAAGAACTTTTTGTGGATAATAGCAGCAGCCAGAAGATACAGTTACCTGAATCATCTTGAAGATAGCATCTCTGTTGTCTCGGTTGTAACAGTATCTCTTTTTAAGAAAGAACAGAATAGTTTTGTTTAGAACAGAATCGAGATCTCCGTTCTTGTGTAAAATTGTAAATGATGCCTCCTCTTTAAAAAGAGGAGACATCATCATTAGAGGGGATCGATCAAATTGTAATTTTTGAGAACAGCATCGTGTGAGACAGGAGCTAGTCTCCTCTTTTGTATGTACCAGTTTTCTAGACAGATGAATAAAGACCTGTTTTGAGCATTCCAGTTTAATTCTTTCTCTTGGGGAATCTTGTGAGAAGGAAAGGGCCCGCCTTCCTCACAAGATTCACCCCTTCATTCCTGTAGTTGTTCATTTCTTATGTATTTGCGTTGTGTTTGGTTCTGTTGCTGAAACACTAGTTACATGGTTTGTGATACTCTGTTTCTTAGCGCTACATGTATTGATTGCACGAGTGGATGATGAGAGCATGTGCTGAAGATCCCGGTACAGAGGGATAGGGTCTTGCTCCATTGATTGCTTTCTTTTACTTGCAGTGTGATTAGAACAGAGAGGCCAAGTGCTGAAGATTCCTGTTCCTGGGAATAGGGTCTTGACCTCTCGAGATTACTTCTTTTGCAGTGTGATTAGTGCCAGGCAGCAGGTGCTGAAGTTCCCACCAAGGAATAGGGTCCTGTTCCTGCTATAGTTGAATGATTTCTTCCTTTATACATTTATTTTCCTTTTGCTGTAACAGAGAAATCGTGTCTGCTATAAGTTAATTGACTTCAGCTTTAATTAAGTAGACCGTAAATTGATAGATTACTGAATTTAACAATTGTGTGTGATTTTCTTTTACTACAACATTGAACTGCTTTTGAAATTGAGCACATACAGTGCGCTATTACCTTTGGAATAAAAAGACCTTCTCGGGTTGACAATTTATGTGGAGCTCGAATTGTGAAAACAATTAAAGCGACCAACATTTTGGCGCCGTTGCCGGGGAAGGTAATTATAGATTTCAAAAAGCATTTATCTATTTTTTTTCTAATGTGCAGATTGTATGAGAGGACGAGGAAACCAGAAGAAAAATAACCGCGCAGGTGGCAAGGGCTGGGGAGGACGAAAAACGTTTATTGACGAAATTGTATCAAAGGCTGAATCATCACAAAGACTGAGTTCTCGGAAGTCAAAATTTCAGCGTTCCCCTCAGTCAGATTACAGAACAGAAGAAGTTGTGGGTCCTGAACATACAGAAGAAGTTGTGGGTCCTGAAAATACAGAAGAATCAGCAGGCAGCGCTGAAGAGTCAGAGGAAAGTAACAGAATAGAAGAACATATCGAGGAGATAGTAGAAAGCGTTGGACGACCGGTAGGAAATATTGAAGAATCAATAGAGGATTCTGACGATCGAGAAAGTGCAGTAGGAGGACCAACAATGGAAGACAACAATGATAATCTCCTCTTTGGAGGAGGACGTATAGGTCCTGAAGAAGAAAGAAGGGATGAAAATTCTCTTTCTACCTTGGGATTTCCCATCAGTGATCTTCCTGCAGGAACAATGAAAAATATCCCATTGTCTGCCCTACCTAACTTTCATGGTTTATCTACTGAGGATCCTGACGAGTTTCTTTTTGAATTTGATATTTTATGCAGAAGCTATGATTATGTTACTAATGCTCAAAAGTTGAAACTGTTTCCAGCCACCTTAAAAGGAAATGCCTTGAGATGGTTCATGAGCCTTGGGAGCCAGGTAATCACAACATGGGAGCAAATGAAACAAAAATTTCTGCTTAAATATCAGGACTACTGCCGGACAAGAGAGAAGAAGGATGAATTATTCAATATGGCACAAAAATCGGATGAAAGCTTGGAGGACTACATCGAAAGATTGCAATACAACATACAAAGATCCGATCATCCAGATATAAGTAAGGAAATTCGTAAAACAATATTACTTAGAGGGTTAAGGGATGATTGTTTAAATATGTTAAATATGCTTGCTAAGGGAGACATATCTAAAGAATCATATGATGAGATTTGTGAACTTGCTAAAAGATGTTCTAGGGGAGCTGCAAGAAACAGAATAAGAGATTCCACCTATTCAAGGGTACAGAAATCAGCCAATGGAGGAGCAACAAGAGCAGAGATAGGTAATTTGCTTGAAGAATTTAAAACCGAAATGCTAAGTTCTTTTGCTTCGCAGATTGACACTTTGCAGGTTAAGAAGAAGCAGGCTGAGGCAGAAGCAACTCTGGCTGTCTACTGCCCGAAATGTAGAGATAAACATCCACTAAGGGAGTGCCCAAGAGAAAAATTACCAGTTTGCACCCTTTGTGAGAAAGATCATGAGACAGAACAATGTCCATCTCTACCGGGGATAAAAGCAGCGATGCAGCCAACGGAGGAAGAAGCTGAAGCCGTCTACCTGCTAACTCAAAGAAGACAATGGCCATCTAAAGGGCAAGGTACGAATTCTGGTATGCCATTTAATCGTTGGAATAATCATTCAGCTTTTGGCCAAACAAGCTACCCCTCCTTCAACCAAATGCAATATCCACTTTTCAATCAAATGAGCTTCCCACCCATGCAAATGCAAAACCCTCCCTTTGTTGATCCTTCAATGTGGACTCCTTGGCCTCCACAGCAACCACCTCCTTTCAATCCTTGGAACCTAAGTTGGAATAATCAATCATTTCCATACCCAAATCAGATGCCTCAATTCCAACAATCACTCTCTCTGCCATCAAATGCCCCACCAAACAACCAAATGAGACCCCAACTACCCGCGCAACCAAATCCTAACCCCAACAATAAAGCTGTGCAAGTTATTGAAATTCAGAATCAGTCTATATCCCCTACTATGCAATGTAATGATATTCATTTGAGATCTGGAAGAGTAGTAGAGCCTATTATTGATGATATAACTGATTCAGATAAAAATGAAACCGAAAAGCAAAAAGAAGCTCAACCACCTTCTAACAAAAATACTGAATCAACAGAACCTCCATTCCCCGAGCGTTTGGTTTTAACCAAAACAACTGAAACTCCTGCTTTTAATTTTATGGGGGAATTGCAAAATTTGTATATTAAGATTCCACTTTTACAAGCATTAAAAGATGTACCAATTTATGCCAAAACATTAAGGGATATTTGTGTGAAGAAACCTGGTAGGAAAACCAAGGATCCCCTTACAGTACATGTGATGGGAGACTTGTCTGCATTAATGTCTGGAAAAACCCCTCCTGTAAAATACGGTGATCCTGGCCATCCTACTGTTACAGTTCAGATTGGTAAAGCAGTAATCCCCCGGGTTTTGGTAGATTTAGGTGCAGCAATTAATATAATGACTCTGGAAACTTCACAATTGCTACAGCTGAATAACACAATCAGAGAAACACCCACCATTTTAGAGTTAGCTGACCGTTCCACAATTAAACCAGAAGGGGTTGTCGAAGACCTGCTCATTTCAGTTGAATCCTGGAAATATCCAGCTGATTTTGTTGTATTGCAAACCAAAACAAAGCTGGGGGGACATCCCTTAATTCTAGGAAGGCCATGGTTGGCCACAGCTGATGCATTTATAAGTTGCAGATCTGGTTCAATGACAATTTCTAATGGTTATGAAACAAAACAGTTAACTCTTTATCCTCACGCTACGCCAGTAGTTAATAATGAAGATTCTTTATGGATGGATTATGATGATAATGCTGTTCAGCCGATTCTAACTATAGGACAAGCTTTAACTCTTAAGGACAATACAGAAGATGAAATAATCAATAATTTTATTTGTGAACCTTCTTCTGTTATTGCTGAAACACACAACCAATTGACTGCAATTTTCGAAACTGATATGCAAGAAAAGATTGAACCTGAAGATTCATCTCAAACTTTAAACACGATCCCATCTAAGAGCGTAACAGTTGAGATTGAGCCCGGTAAGACATTAAACATAAATCCTGATTTAACAGACACTGAAACAGAGCAGCTAATGAAGCTATTACACAAATATAAGGAGGCATTTGCCTGGGATTACACGGACATGAAAGGTATTTCTTCTGAATTATGTACTCATAGAATTTACATTAAAGAAGGATGCCGACCTGTTTGTCAACCCCAAAGACGGATGAATCCTAATTTACGAGAAATTGTTAAAGAAGAACTTCAAAAATTGCTTAATGCAGGGTTTATATACCCCATATCTGACAGTGAATGGGTTTCCCCGTTAGTAATTGTTCCTAAGAAAAACGGGAAATGGAGGGTATGTGTTGACTATAGAGCTTTAAACAAAGCTACCCAAAAGGATCACTTTCCCTTACCGTTCATTGATCAGGTGTTGGACAGTCTTGCAGGGAAGAAATTCTTCTCTTTTCTAGACGGATTCAGTGGTTATAATCAGATAAAAATTGCGCCCCAGGATCAAGACAAAACCACTTTCACCAGTCCTTGGGGAACTTTCGCCTATAGAGTTCTCCCATTTGGATTATGCAATGCACCAGCAACCTTTCAAAGAGCTATTATAGGAATTTTCTCAGATATGCTGAATGACTGTATGGAAATATTTATGGATGATTTTACCCCCTATGGTGTGTCTTTTGAAGAGGGATTACAAAACCTTGAGAAAGTACTAGAAAGATGTATTCAAGCTCACCTTTCCTTAAGTACAGAAAAATGTCACATGATGATGAGTGAGGGAATAGTGCTTGGACATTTTATTTCAGCTCTAGGTATTCAGGTAGATCCATCTAAAATATTAGTCATTCAGAATCTTCCTATTCCTAAAACTCAAACTGATGTGAGAAGTTTTTTAGGACATGCTGGTTATTATAGGAGATTTATTAAAGATTTCTCTAAAATAGCTTCTCCATTGTTTGTATTGCTTATGAAAAATGTTGAATTCAAGTGGAATAGTCTTTGTCAAAAAGCTTTTGAAGAACTGAAGCAGCAGCTGTCTACTGCTCCTATTTTGAGGGGGCCTGACTGGAATCTTCCATTTCACATATCTTCTGATGCTTCAGACAGTGCTATTGGAGCAGTCCTGGGACAAGAGGAAAATCATCTTCCTTATGCTATATACTTTATCAGTAAGAACATGACCTCTGCTGAGCTTAACTATACAGTTACCGAGAAAGAGTTCCTTGCAGTAATCTATGCCATTAATAAATTCAGACACTATATTACTGGTTATCCTACGTTTGTGCACACTGATCATTCAGCTATTAAATACTTAATGAACAAATCTGTCACAAATGCTAGAGTTACCAGATGGCTATTACTATTGCAGGAATTTGATATTACAATTATAGATCGGCCTGGTAAAGAAAATGTGGTGGCTGACTTTCTTTCACGGTTAAAAACTGATAATAATATTCCAGTAGATGATAGTTTTCCTGACGAATATTTGTTTGCAGTTTCTGCTCATTCCCCATGGTATGCAGATATTGCTAACTACTTGGTTGCAGGAAAACTACCAGCACACCTGTCATACAGGGAAAAAAGAAGAATTGTTCAACAAAGTGCCAGGTATAGCTGGATCAGCGGATGTCTCTTCTATACTGGGCTTGATCAGGAGATTCGAAGATGCATTAGAGAAGATGAAGTGTATGACATACTCAAAGCTTGTCATGATGGTCCTTGCGGAGGCCATTTTGCTGATAAAAGAACAGCGCATAAAATTCTGAGGATGGGCTACTATTGGCCCTCATTATTCAGAGATGCAAAGAAGTATGTAAGAGCTTGTGATAGCTGCCAGAGAATGGGTCAACCCAATCATAGAGACCAAATGCCACTAAACCCCCAGGTAGTTTCTGAACCATTTGAAAGATGGGCCTTGGACTTCATAGGACCCATTAACCCTCCATCCAATCAAAGAACCTATATATTAGTCTGCACAGACTATATGACTAAGTGGGTGGAAGCCAAAGCACTTATTAGAGCCAATGAAGAGGCTGTTTTGTCTTTCTTGTTTGAAGATATTTTCACTAGATTTGGAATCCCCAGAGAGCTAGTTACTGATGGAGGACCTCCATTCAATTCTCATGGTTTCAAATCTACTCTCCACAAATATCATATTCAACATAGAATGACCACACCATACCACCCCCAGGCCAATGGGCAGGTGGAAAGCACAAACAAAGTTTTAGAGGCCATTCTAACTAAAACAGTCAAAGACAACCGAAAGGATTGGTCCCAAAGGCTCCCTGAGGCATTATGGGCTTACAGGACTACTTGGAGAAACACTACCGGTTTTTCTCCCTATGAATTGGTTTACGGTAAAAATGCTATTTTTCCTGTGGAATTTGAAATTAAAACTTTAAAGACTGCCTTAGCTGTTAATCTTGATTTGAATGATGTGCAGACAGCTAGATTGCAGCAACTTTTGGAGTTGGATGAAAAGAGATTGGATGCCATTCACCAAACAAACATGATTCAACAACAAAGAACGAAATGGCATGACAAAATTATCAAACACAAGCAGTTCCAAAAAGGTAATTGGGCCTTGCTGTATGATTCTCGGTTTGAAAATTTTCAGGGAAAGCTACGTACACGTTGGCTTGGACCATATGAAGTAGAAGATGTCTTTCCAAACGGAACGGTAAGACTTGTAACAATTGATGATGCTAAAACACCTCTACTAGTCAATGGCCATAGGCTCCGTTTATATGAACGCCCTGTTTCTAAAGAAGATTTCAAGACTGCTTGCATGACTGATATTCATTATCTTTTTCCAGGGGAGTCTTCTGCTCCTCACAGCACTTAATTTTCTACACTATATATTTTTTTTTAGTAGTAGATTAGATTTAGCACTAATAATCCCTGTCAAGGATTGGCATATTACAATTGAATTTTGCAGATTCTGGAAAGGCAATAAGAAGGACAGATTCATCCTGAGAAGATCTGGAGTTTTAAATCAAGAAGCTCTTCCATTCATTTTACCCCTTTTTCCTAAAAAGGCAATATTCCCCCATACCCACATTATTTCTATCACTCCCACCACTCCTGAAACATCCTCCTTCAGTCAGTATTTTCCACTCCTTACTGCTGAAATAATCCCTTACCATTCACAGACCTAAGTCAGTTATCCCAATTCTCTGATTTTTCCCGTTGCTGAAACACCTGTTTTAGCAACGTAACACCAGAGCTTTCCCGTTGCTGAAACACCTGTTTCAGCAACGTAACACCAGAGTTTTCCCGTTGCTGAAACACCTGTTTCAGCAACGTAACACCAGATTTTTTTTCCGTGCTAAAACACCAGATTTTTCCCGTTGCTGAAACACCTGTTTCAGCAACATATCATTGATTCCACTCGTTGCTGAAACACCTGGTTTAGCAATACATGATCAATTTCTCCGGTTGCTGAAACACTTACCTCAGCAATGCATTGTTCATTTTTCAGTTGCTTAAATAACAGTTTTAGCAATTGATTATCATCAAAGTAATATCCCTTCTGGTTCTTACAGAAGCTTTCTGGTTCTTCACAATACTCCTGGTGAAAATTATTTGTCATATGCCAGACTCAGTTACACCTTCAATCCACAGACCCTTCCATGATCACGCAAGGCTATTGCAACCGACACTTCGAATTATTAATTAAAGGTAAAGTATAAGGTATATGGTTTTATGTAATTCGGTTAAATCATATTAAAGGAGAGGATTTCATTTCATAATGATTGCATATCTCCCCACGTCCAATCATAATTATACCATACGTAAGGGGGGGAATTCCAAAAATGGAATGATTATTTCGCATGCACCAACCTGCCGCCTGTTATCGTATCCATTTTTGCCGTCATTTAGACTTCGCAGCCATTGTTGCAACAACTAAGTCTGATCAGGGTCTGAGAATACTGAATTGTGCCTCTGCGGAAAAACTCAGAGCTTTAGCCATGGGAAAGGCGGCCATTAGAAGTGAGCCCGGCTCCATAAGTCTTCTACAGTTCTTTCCGGAAGCATATCAGATCTTCCAACAAGCAGGGTGGACAGCATATTTTGAAAGGTTGGGAGATTTTAACGCAGAAGAAGTATTAGAATTCGCACAGAACTTTGAAGGCAATTTCTCAGTGGTCCGGGGGGTTCGCATTTCAGTGACAGAGGATGACATAGTTCAGGTATCAGGGTTGCCAGCTGAGGGCATTCGCTGGTTCAGCAGGAAGACGGTCGTTCTTAACGCCCAACAAGACTTTTTGCGCCCGGACGAGCAAGTGGAATCTAGAGGCCGCGGGGTCAGTCTGCATTCACTTCCTCAACCATGGCCATCAGTGGCAGAATTCGTCAAACACTACCTCACATGCGAAGGGCGTTATCAGGTAGTGTACAACCACGACTTTGTTCTGCTGAATCATTTGAGAAATGGAAGATTGGTTAATATCCCTTATTATCTGCTTGGTTGTATTAAGAACATGTCGTATTATTGTAAGCAAGCCAAAACTCCCATGACATCCCTTACCCACCATCGCTTATGTCAGCTGCTAATACAGAGGGGTTTTGCTCAGCAAAATCCTCCTCTGCAGGCCCTACCTGAAATTCCTTCGCAAGCCCCACCTGAAGTCCCTTTGCAAACCCCACCCGAAACTCCTCAACAAGAGAAAACGTCCCAATTGTCTGAAAATCCTCATGAAGAACAACAGGAGGAAATCCTGAATTCTCCCGTCAACCCAACCCCGAGCTCGCCACAGTTAGCAGAGCTAACACCCTCTATTATTCCTGTCCCTAGTGACGACTCTCCAACACCCCCTTCTTCACCCATCAAGAAAAAAAGGAAAACCCCAGCAGTCACAAGTTCCAAACCACGGACAAGGTCCACATCCCAAATTCCTACCTCTCCGCAAAACCCTGTCCTGAAGAAAAAGCACTCCCATTCAAGAAAAAGGAAAGGCAGCGATTTTGCTGCCTTCCTACCAAAAAGAAAGAGGACAAAGACTGTTGAGGCAGAATCTACCTCCATTTTCCCTAACCCTGCCACTATTGTATTGAAACCCTTATCCCCATCCCGAACTCCTCAGCCGGCTTCATCCGAGGACACAGTCCCACAAAAATCAGTACCTCGGGATAATACGACAATGATTCTGGATCAAGAAGTGACTGCTCCACAAGAACCAGTCACTTGCCCCGCGACTGTAACACAAGAACCAGTCACTAAGGAAGAAGAATACACCAAGCAGGTTGATGAGGGGAAACGCCCAGTGACTGTCCCACAAGAACCAGTCACTGAAGCAGAGGAATTTACAGAGCAGGTTGTTAGTGAAGAATGTCCAGTGACTGCCCCACAAGAACCAGTCACTGAAACAGAGGAATTTACGGAGCAGATTGTTAGTGAAGAATGTCCAGTGACTGTCCCACAAGAACCAGTCACTGAGGCAGAAGAATTTACAGAGCAGGATATTGAAAAACGCCAAGTGACTGTCCCACAAGAACCAGTCACTAAGGCAGAAGAATTCACAGAGCAGATCAATACTGAAGAATGCCCAGTGACTGTTCCACAAGAACCAGTCACTAAGTCACAAGAACACAACAAGCAAGATGATAGTCGGAAATGCCCAGAGATTCAAATGTCAGAACTAGTAGCTGAGGAACAAGGATTCATTCCTGACAGAGCACGAGGACTATTTACTGTGGTATCAGAACTAGTTTCTGACAAACAAGAATCCATTCCTGGCATAATGGATGAAACACCAGAGGCACCCATTGTGGTGCAGCAACCAGCCACCACTATGCACCACCAAAATATCCCAGCAGAAACAACTAGCATACAAGGCCCACATACAATGGCATCCCTACTACAGGAAAATGAATTCCTGAAGACTGAAATAGAAGCCTACAAAGCTGAGTTAGCCATGGCTCGAGAAGCTTTTGAAAAAGAACTCAATCTCCATACATTAGCACAAGTAGCCTCAATGCAGAACAGGGAAACATGTATAGAATATATGTGCAAAGAGTGTGGCATTATTTATCAGAATGCAGGCTATAAAATAGTTGAAATTTCACTCCCTGAGACAATTATGACAAAGGAAACACAGGAGGAATGCCCCACTGCTCCACAAGAACCAGTGGGACCTCCTGCGATGCAAGAAGAAGAAGAAGAAACCGAACAAGAGATATCTCATCCCTTGGGGACAGATGCAGCAATCCCGGCAGAAGAAACACTGCCAGAGCACACCACTATTGATTTAGATATTCCAGAAGAAGCAACATTGCCAGAACACATGATTACTGATTCAGATATTCCAGCTGAGGAAACATCACCAGAGCATACTACTACTGAAACAGCTGTTTCGGCAGAAGAGACACTGCCTCAGCACACTACTGGTGCAAGTATTCCAACAGAAGAAATAATGCCTCAGTGCATTTCTTCTGAGGCAGCCACACAAACAGAGGAAATAGCGCCCAAGCCTACTACTTCTGTTAAAAAGACACAGACTCGGCCATGGGACCCATTGGAACAATTCAACAGATGGAAGAAGGAACATGCCGAGAACCAGGATATAATATTACAACAGCATAAGTTGCAATGGCAAAACTTTGTATACACTAACTGGGAGAATTTGGAACAATTACTGCAAGAGCACAGGGAATATAAGAAGGAAGCCAGACGGTCTAAGGAACGGATAGCCCTGATATTTTCATTAGTGCGGAAGTTGATGGTTACACGGAAACCTTCTGTAAACTATGCTCTTTTTCTTGCTGAACGATTAGCCTACTTTCAAATTAAATCAATTGCACATGGTAGACCACATGAAGTACTGACTTCAGAAAAATTTGTTGAGACCTTCAAGGAGGCCCCTGAAAGCGACCAGCATCTGCTGTGCGAACTCTACTTGCATAATGAAGCCATGCCTGAAGAAAGAAGAGTTAATCTTACTCCAATTGCAGGAGATATACAAATAAGGGCATTCGCTTCATTCTTGTCTAATCAGCTCACTTGGCAGACTGCGTTCAATACAAGCAGTCATAATGAGGAGAATAAACTCCTGTGGATTAGGCCAGAGCCGGTAAGCCCAGCCATGTTCATAGCACAGTACTATGAATACTTGCAGAAGCCAGGTATGAGCGAGCACATAGAACAATTACAGGCTTCCATCCTTTTTAATTGTCAAGAGCATATTCGACTGAAGGGTCCTGCTGCGCTGAAGGCCAATGATCTCTTTTGGCAGCAATCAGATAAGGAAAGACAGGATTATCATCCTTTTAACCCTCTCAATTTTCACGCTGCATTGTATAGAGTCCCTAAGTATGTCAATTGCATTCAGCATTGCGGAGTCAACTGGATTGGGTATCATTTCCGTTTTCCCATCTTATGGCTGCCGTCAGAGAAATATCAAAATCATCACCTGTTGACTGACGAAGAGGAAGCCTCGGCATGGCAACGGTTACAGCTCAACAACGGATTCCGAGCTCCTACAGACGCCACTTTCTCCAGCTACTGCTTGAGTAATCTGCATTGCCAGTCCCAGTACTCAGACTCTGATTCAGACGAAGGGGTTGCCTGAGGACATGCAACATTTTTAGCTGGGGGGGATGTTAGGACTCCAATATGTATCATTTTGTTATATACTTTCATATCATTTTACTCTCAAAACCATAAGCTCCAATGTCTTTTTCATTCACTATATCCTAAGGTATATGGAAACCTTCTCTTTATTATATGATTAATCTGTCTTACATTTAATTCCATAATACTCTTATATTTTATCAATTATTGAAGTGCATTGTTGCTAACACAAGTCAAAGATCGCAGATAATATATGCCTTATTGGGAATGAGCGGTCGTTGCTGAAACAGCTGAACTTCATTGCTGAAACAGTCAACTCCGTTGCTGAAACAGCTGTCCCGTTGCTGCAACAGCCAACGCAGTTGCTGAAACAACCGTCAAAGCACGCAACTCCCGCTATGCGTTTTGCGATTCTGGAAGAACTTTTTGTGGATAATAGCAGCAGCCAGAAGATACAGTTACCTGAATCATCTTGAAGATAGCATCTCTGTTGTCTCGGTTGTAACAGTATCTCTTTTTAAGAAAGAACAGAATAGTTTTGTTTAGAACAGAATCGAGATCTCCGTTCTTGTGTAAAATTGTAAATGATGCCTCCTCTTTAAAAAGAGGAGACATCATCATTAGAGGGGATCGATCAAATTGTAATTTTTGAGAACAGCATCGTGTGAGACAGGAGCTAGTCTCCTCTTTTGTATGTACCAGTTTTCTAGACAGATGAATAAAGACCTGTTTTGAGCATTCCAGTTTAATTCTTTCTCTTGGGGAATCTTGTGAGAAGGAAAGGGCCCGCCTTCCTCACAAGATTCACCCCTTCATTCCTGTAGTTGTTCATTTCTTATGTATTTGCGTTGTGTTTGGTTCTGTTGCTGAAACACTAGTTACATGGTTTGTGATACTCTGTTTCTTAGCGCTACATGTATTGATTGCACGAGTGGATGATGAGAGCATGTGCTGAAGATCCCGGTACAGAGGGATAGGGTCTTGCTCCATTGATTGCTTTCTTTTACTTGCAGTGTGATTAGAACAGAGAGGCCAAGTGCTGAAGATTCCTGTTCCTGGGAATAGGGTCTTGACCTCTCGAGATTACTTCTTTTGCAGTGTGATTAGTGCCAGGCAGCAGGTGCTGAAGTTCCCACCAAGGAATAGGGTCCTGTTCCTGCTATAGTTGAATGATTTCTTCCTTTATACATTTATTTTCCTTTTGCTGTAACAGAGAAATCGTGTCTGCTATAAGTTAATTGACTTCAGCTTTAATTAAGTAGACCGTAAATTGATAGATTACTGAATTTAACAATTGTGTGTGATTTTCTTTTACTACAACATTGAACTGCTTTTGAAATTGAGCACATACAGTGCGCTATTACCTTTGGAATAAAAAGACCTTCTCGGGTTGACAATTTATGTGGAGCTCGAATTGTGAAAACAATTAAAGCGACCAACACATACGACTACCCTTGTCAGAGCATAAAGTGCATGGCTGACCTGGCAGCAACTGACTCAACTCTAGAGGGGATGGGGATAGTATAACTGGAGGCCGAAACAGGCAACAAAGGATGAATGGTATGCAAATATAGATGGAATACTATGACATGATATGATGGGACATGAAATAGACTCCAAGAATGCAAGGGTGACTCATCGCGGATCCTCTGAACAAGGGTAACTTGATGACGTTGCCACACAGACAAGGCCCCGTGGGGATGATGAAAACATGAGTAAATGATGATTACTCATGAAAAAAATTGATACATGGTATGGCAAGTATTAAGAGGAGGTGGACCTCAAAGTACAAGTGTCTCTTTATGATGAGATTTGATTTTGAGAGACGACGAAGTGACATTCTTGGAAAAATAGTTTGAGGTGAGGTGTCAAATCATAAAAAATTGAGGAAAACCCATTATAGAGCTCGGTGAGAGCTTTCCAAAGGTGTTGACTGTTCGTCAAACTGAACTACAATCTAGTCATAATGGGCGATAGAAAAATTGGGGTTTTTTTATATGAAAGGACATTTTCCCTCCAATCTGGATTCATTTTCTAAATGAGCTGTGGTGAATTTGGAGAGGAGAAAAATGTTCTAAATATTGTGGAGATCATAGCGGGGAAACTGACCGTTGGAATCAGGATTGTGAATTTCAAGCAAGTGGCCTTACTTGCCTAAATATGTCCTCAATGATTCTTGTACCGATGGTTCCTGGTGAAGGATTAAGGGAAGAAGAAAACGAGAATGAACTACTAAAGGAGGTCTAGAATCATCCTCACCCACAAAGTCAAAAATGGGGACTAGGTGGTAAAGTAGTAGAGAATTTGAAGATATGGTATCAAAAATCTACAATATGTGATCTGCATATGGCTCGCCAGGGAGGCTGATAGGAAAAAATATCCAAGGAATGGGAGGATGATCGACCATACCTAGATTCGGTGGGATCTAGACCGAGACTTAAAGGAGAAGATGGCCAGGGGAAAACCATCATGCCCCCAAGCCTAGGAGACTAATCTAATATGAAAATGTGGGAATGATGTCCCCTAGGAGGAGGATTTTGTGGAGTGCCATTGTGTTCTGAGTGCTCGAAAAAGTGATTCGAGCATCTCGACCCAACTTGACACGAGATCCTCCAAAGAAGATGTAGGGGCTTATGTGACCCCCAGTATGCTATGGGTGTACTAGAGGTATTTAGAGCTATGGGCTCCAAACACTTATATGATACATAATATTATTATGCATTTTATATGACGATGATGGTTTTCCATTTGTTTTATTTATGGTTGTATTCTGTGGTATACATGTGATAAATGCTAATCTAGAATGTTGTTTGCAATGGTATATACATCATGATTTTGGGCTCTAGGCACATGACTAAAGGTAATGGTTTCAAATTCATGTACCAATAGCTTCACTCGTAGATATTTTATAAATAGGAATTGGTTATGCACATGATACACACCATTCAATTGGATGACAAGTAGCAAGGAATCTAAATGAAGATGAAGATGAAGGATGCGATGAGCGAGGGTATCGACTAACAAACCTATCACTGCATCATATTCAATCTAATTATTCATGGTAGATCCAATCCACATGCCATTTAAAAGGACTAACATATGGAAGGGGGTGAAAATGACCAAGGCTGCTGAGGCTAGATTCTAGGAGAAGCGACTTGCACCGTTGGCATGAATGATATATGGTGTGGATGATGGATCCATCTGAAAGGTGCAAAAGGCAATAGATGAGATGATGCAATCTACCTAACTTCATGGAAGAAATAAAGACACGCAAATCAAAGGGATGTGCTATGAGAGAAATTTCTTGAGGTAGAGTGCATTGAGAGAATTAGGAAGGAAATGGTCTTCAAAATTCTCTAAAGAAATTCCTCCTTACTTAAGGGTAGGGGTAATTAGGGGTAGACATAGCTTCCATGGTGTCCTCATCAGGATGGGAGATGGGTGGATGGGAGGAAGACTGACTACATGATGTAGCGACATTAGCTGGTGCATCAACCTAAGAAATAAGGTTCATATGCACATGGTCTGGAATAGTAGACGACGGGCGGGTAGATGGAGGATATACTGATGTTGAGACCTAGGATTCTATCGAAAGAGGTTCGACAGAAGTGTGCATAGAAACCTCATAAAGGTTTGCCTCCAAGGAACTCAAGAATGATGATAGGTAAAGGATATGGCCTGTGGTGTCCGTCATCTCGACATCTGGGGGAGGGATCACAATAGTGGGGCCAGAGTCTCCCTGTTCTAGTTTACTAGTGGCACCAGAATCCATGGGTAGAGGAGTAGATGATCCACTATGAGTTGTCTCATATTCGTGAAGCACTTCAAGACAGTCACGAAATTCATTGAGATGAGGGCAACAATGGGAATAGAGACCATGATGATCACATAGGGCACAAGGGTGGTTTGTGCGTAATGTTTTGAGTATCTTGGGTGGGCCCGATAAGTTAACATGGACTTCTAGGATATTTGAATAAGGGAATGCTTCATGAACCAAAGGTTTGAGTCAAGGAAGTTTAGAAAAATTATTGGTGGAGTGCCCAATGACTTCACACAAAGCACACCGATGTGACAACTTTGGGGCTTTGGGGGCTGGAGAATTTTGGGTAGTCTAGTGCTTAGGTTTGTTCCTCTTAGCTTTTCCCCCTAGTTTGGATGTTTTCACAAAAAGAGCTAGTTCCTGTTGAGGTTGTGATGGAACTGAAGCAGTGAGAGGGCTCATGGAGATTGGTTAAACATGGTCAAAGCATGATAAAGTATTAGCTCACTAGGTGGAGTGTTCGCTGGGGGATCTATTTATCAGATTAGGATCCCCAAAGTGATGTTAGGAAGGACTAGCGAAGCCATGATAGGGACATACAAATTCTCAAAGGGGGGAATAAGAAAGGTATCTGGCTGGTAGGATAATATCCTAGTGGAATAGCTCCTGGATGGTTAAGGCCTGGAGGGAACATAGGAGAGGCACCCACAAATGGAGTATGTCCTTGGGGAATGGGTCCAGAGGGTTTAGCTAGAAGAGCAACTGCAAGATGCTGAGGAGCTGGTTGTTGATCACGTGTACCGGATTGCTTAAGGGCAACCCGTGATGCTTGTAACATGCAAACACTCATGGAAGTAGGTTCTGAAATGGGAGGGGGAGGACCAGAGCACCCAATAATGAGGAATCCTTATAGACTCTAGGCAAGACACTGGTGAAAGGAGTTGACTATTGGTTGTCAGACATCAACGAGATGATGGACTTGGGGGAGGTCACGGATGCCATCTCGTAGTAAGTCAACTGAATAATGGTAATGATCTTCCCTTCATGGGGGAAGCACATCTTGTGGAATACCATAGACGCGAAAACTAACATGGAATATACGTAACTACAACCTAAGAGGATGTTGTAATCGAAAGGGCCATTAATGAATTCGATATTGACTTGGATAGTCTTGCGACAAGGGTCACTGGACAATTGCGGTACATGCTAAGGGGCTAGGAGGAGTGTTCATCCCAAGCATGCAAGGTGATGGTGGAGGGGGACAACTCAGGTGACTTAAGTTGTTTCCAAACAGTAGCAGACATCACATAGGTGGATGCACCTTTGTCAATAATGCATCTGGAGATGATGGCATTATAGACTCTAACTAGTATCTGGAAATAAATAGATGAAGGCAATGGGGGATTCTCTGATGTATCGACCAGGAAGACAATCAAATGATCGTCGGAAGGATCCATTTCACCCAAGGCAGTTAGTAGAGCCTTCTTTTGGGAAGGGTATGACTAGAGGACTTCCAGTGTTGAGATGGTGACAAGTGATTGCGCCAAGTTGTCTACTATACTGTATGTATGAGAAGCTCTGTTAGAAGCTGCATTACAACATAATGGTCCCCTTGGGATCTTCGGAATGGCCTCAAATTTGGGTTGAGGGATCTATAAAGGACCATTTGGCGTCGTAATAGGCTTAGCGGACAATTTGGCTTTGGACTTGGTAGCTGACGAAGTGGAGGGCTTCTCATATTGACGTGATCGAGTTTGTTGGTTGATATTGGAGGGGTTGAACTCATTAGAGTTCATCATTAGGATATGTTAGGCACCAAGAATAGAAGGTTGGGGGAGGTGGGCTACTTGACCTAGATGGGGTTGAGCAGCAACAAATCCTTACTAAGGGAAAGGATATGTGAGCACGACTGATTAAGGTCACGTGGGATTTTGATGCGAATGCTGACCTCTAGAAACTGCTTGAGCTTCCCACATTTGGCGCATTTAGGCTAAGAGGGGACACTCATGTGTATATTGTCCATGTACACCACAACAAGATGAAGGCTTGTCAATACGAATAACATTTTTCTACTTGGGCTGGCCACCCTGTTGCTGGTTATTGGTGTTAGGCTGGTTCCCCTAGGGTTCACTATGTTGGTTACCTTGGTTACCCTGGTTAACCTTGTTGCCCTTCCCCTTATTCTTTTTCTTTGAATTTTGGGGATTTGTGTCACTCTGTTGTGAAAACACTTGTCCCTGAGGGGGAAGTGGTTGTTGGGGCTGAGGATCCATGGGAGGGCTTGGAGCACCAGGTTGTGCATAAGAAGGAGAAACAATTTGGTAAATGGGTTGGGGCCCTAGAAACATGTTGCTAGCAGGAGGGGCATAAATGTTGGAGGAACTAGTGCCCCCTATGGATAACCGTAACTCTGCTAAGAATATGGTGAAGATTGTGAAAGGGATCCAACGATACCGTTGACAATGTGAGATTCCCCCGGTGCATTGGATCTTCCAAGAATAGGGAGGTCTGGAATGACAGTATAAACATAAATGGATTGAGCATAAATCAGATTAGATCTCAAAGCACTTTTGGAGAGCTTCTTCGTTGGTCTAAGGAAAATGGGATGCAACATCTTTTCTGATGGGGGATAAAAGGCTCTTAAGAAACCAATCTAGATAGACATGGTCTTCGAAAAGTAGCACACGACATGTGCTCCTCCTTCGACACCACTCTTAAACATGGTCAGAAAGGTGAGTGGCGGAGGACTGATGGAATGTGGTCAATAGATTTGTACCAGTGTTGTACCAAAGAGGTAGCTGGAAATATGATAAGAACACTTTAGCCAGCTTTGCAAAAACAAAATGAGAGGTGGAGGGCTGGTCTACATACCATTTTGCAGCGTCTCTAGTGAGCATGTGTTGGAAGAGCCAAAGACGAATGGAGTCATCGGTTATGGAGTTTTACGACACCACATGTGGAAGGATATAACATGGTTGGTAGGATCCTATCTAGCAATACCCTCGAACTTTGGGATGTCAGAGGGTAGCTTAGTCAGCATAGAGGGCCAACCAGCATCATGGTGTATGGTGTCATTTATCAACTAGTTAAAGATCCAATAGACTTAACCCAAACATAAAGGGGAGCTTAGGGGCTGCCGGAACGGTTCCTGAGACTGTTCTGCCTAATGTGACCACCGGTATAGCACTAGAGGCACCACCAATTTGTGTTCTTGCACCAGCTGTGGGTATAGACATGGTGACGATATGCGGTGAAGGAGGCTTGGAATCATATGGGGAATCAAAAGAACCAGGAGAAGAGTCAGTATGGGGACTCAAAGCGCTATGAACTTGAACTTGAAGGGAAGGAGTAATACGCCCAAGTGGAAATAGGGGGTGAAGGCCTAATAGTCTCTGCGACACATGCCTTGGTGGCGCACTGATGATAAGACGCACATAACATGGAAATGGTGAAGGGAAATCAACAATATATCTTCTGTCTCTGATGTGGTGAGATAAATTTATTATGTTAAGTCTTGGCTTGGCGATATAAAACAAGCACCCTTCACTTAAGGTGTGCTTGTGTGGGCAAGTGTATTAATTGATTAAGCCCAAATCGTGTTTGTAAAAAAGAAAAAAGCTTGCTGCAAATAAATTGAAATAAATAACAAAAAATAAATAGCAAAATGATTAACTAAACACCACCCAAACTGTGTTTGAAAACACTATACTGCTTGGTGGCTAAATTGATGGGAAATACACTAAAATAGTCAAGAGATCTAGATATCAGTGCGACTGGGATCAAGTGACTCTAAGATGTTGGAAAGTGGTGCAACAACAACAAAAAGACAGAGGGGAAGATTGTTGCAAAAAGATAGGGAGATGAGTGAAACACCTAGGGAAATCGTTGGGACACTAAGGGAATGACCGAACAAGTTTAAATGTGAAACTATGGATGGTAGCAACCTATCTTAACAGATTTGAAACAAAAGGTTACATATCTGGAAAATGTGGCTGAAAGAACTACAAAAACTCACACTTCTCACTTAGCTAAACTCCTCCTAGAAAGGTGGAAGTGTACTAGAAGCCTTGGGGGAGGCTAAATTCAACTTTGACGAGTAAAAAGGAGTGGATCAAGGCCTAAACGGGATGAGACATAGGTTAGACAGGCAACATAAAGCTCTCAGCAAAACCCAGAAACAGATCAGAGAAAAACTATAAAACCCAGAAATCACAGGTTTTGATCTATTTTTTGATGAAATCACACTTTTTGGGCTAAAAGCTATGTTTTGAAGCCCAAATCGCACCTTTTGGGCTGAAAGATGTGTTCTAAAGCCCAGATCGCACCTTTTGGGTGGAAGACTATTATTTCTATTCCAAGACTCTAGGTTTACAAATTTCAGAAAAAAGTGTCGCCTTTGTCGCGGCTGGTTCCTGTGACCTGCGGAAATGACCAAAAAGCTTGCGGAAGTCATAAATTTATGAGATATAGGGTTAAAACACTAGGAAACATTAAGTGAATTGAAAAAATAAGAAATCTTAAGCTGAAAACCAAAGGTCACTCAGGTTTTTGGATCTGAAGTATAAAACTCAGTGGAGTCGCCAATTTGTTGTAGTGTTTTCTTCTCAATGATGTTCGAAAAGAACCCACTTAAGATTGTGGATGAAAAAAAATCTCAACAATAGAAATGACTGATAAACATTGTAGATCTGTAGCTATTGATAAAAACAAAACATGCCAAAATTTTGATCTATGCTAAGATCATAGTTAAACAGTGAAAGAAAGAGTAATAAACACAAACATCCAATGGAAACCATACATGTAAAGAATAATTTAATAATAAGACATGAGAAGAGAACAGATAAGTGTTACCAGTGCCCCTCTATGGAATGGGTTCTTGGCTATCCTCAAATGCCTTAATCTTGTGTAGGGTCTCTCTCCTCTATAATGTGAAAACCCAAGAAAAATATGGTCTGCGACAATGAAAATAATAAGAGTTACAACAATGAGTGTAACAATGAAAATAATCAAAAGTGAATAATGAATGGAAAACCCTTCTATTTATAACAAAATATTGAGTTATCATCAAATAATGAGCAATAATAAAATATTATTGATCCCATTCTTGGAATAACCACTTGGAATATTTTATTATATTTGTTTAGGAGGGAAAAAGTATTTAAAGTTTTATTTAGAAATAATAAATAAATAAATGATTTATTTATCATCTCAATGAATTAGTTAAGGAATAATAAACAAACAAGGATTTACTTAATTATTCCTAAGGGATTTAGTCAAATTTAACAAAGAATAATAATTAATTAGTCTTAGAGAAAAATAAGAAAAATAATGATTTATTTGTTTATTTTTCATGATTGGGTCAAATTTGACAAGGAACAATAATAAAACAATGGTTTACTTAATTATTCCTAAAAGAATAAATAGTGATTTATTTAATTATTCTTCATGGCCTTAGTTATAAATTAATTAACAAAGGTGGTTGATTAAGTAATTTCTCACAGCGAAAGTAATTTACTATGGTAAAATTGGCTTTACATGGTGTAATTCGATCCATCTAGTAAATTAGGCTAGATGATCAATTTTTTGGTGATATCAGATTGCCCCCCAATTTACGAGTGTTAGGAGAAAAACGTATGACTGAAGTACATTGTAAAGAAACAATCACTTAGACAACACAGGGGAGTCAAGGAGAGAGAGAGAGAGAGAGAGAGAGAGAGAGAGAGAGAGAGAGAGAGCAGTGAAGCTGAATTTGAAAGAGGATAGGGACAAAGGGGGTGAGACTAATGCAAGTCTCCTTTTATGTTTTGGTACTGGACCTCACTGAGGCATGGGAGGCATACCCATACCATCCAAGATAACTTAGTACAAAAATAATGGTTTTCCCATAAATATAAAACTGAGAAATGAAGTACATGCTGAATGGTACATGACATGTTGGCATAACAGAGCTAGAAAATAATACAATGTGTCCCATATACATAATGCACCTTGAAAAAACATGAGCCAGGGCTGAAAACAATAATATCTGAGTACATGAGATACAAATCTCCTTCCCTTAAGAAATGGGTGGGAGGGATGGTAGAACAATCGGAGAAGCCCTGTTGAACAAGGAAGACCTTTGCAAAACTGAACGAATCATCTAAAGGAGACGTCCATGCTATGGACACTGTGATCAGTAGGAACCGAACCCATCAAATTTGTGGAACTACATCTGAGGTTATAACATAGTAGGTATGCATCTGGGTATGTGGGGGGCCACCCCCTCATGAGGTCTAAAACATATCACACACACCCGGGAATCACTAGTATAGTCCGCCACATCACTGGACCATCAAGTGTATGGATCACGAACATGAAATGACCAAGTCAAAGGTAAATAACGAGACCCTATGATCGATCTAAGGAATCAAACAAGAATGGAAGTTGGGACCAAGATACACTGCCCTCTAGGCCGTTCTTCTGGAATAAATGAGCTGATGTCAATAGAATAGGGCTCACAATATATGAGGCAATAAGGATCCTCAACTAAAGCACGAGGGAAAATAGTAATGTGACTGATGGACTGACACCAAGGGTAATGGGAAAAAGTGGGACTAAGGGAGAAACATACGACTACCCTTGTCAGAGCATAAAGTGCATGGTTTACTTGGTAGCAACTAACTCAACTCCTGAGGGGATGGGGACATTATGACTGGAGGCCAAAATGGGAAACACAAGATGAACAATATGCAAATATGGATGGAATACTTTGACATGATATGATGGGACATGAAATAGACTCCAAGACTGAAAGGGTGACTCATCCCAGATGTTGTGAACAAGGGCGACTTGATGATGCTGCCACACAGACGAGGCCTGGTGGGGACCATGAAAACACGAGTAAATGATGGTTACCCTTGAAAGAAATTGACATATGGTACGACAAGTATTAAGAGGATGTGGAACTCAAAGTACAAATGTCGCTTTATGATGAAATTCAATTTTGAGAGATGATGAAGCGACCTTCTTGGAAAAACGGTTTTCAAGTGAAGTGTCAAATCATAAAAAATTAAGGAAGATCCATTATAGATCTCAATGAGACTTTCCAAAGGTGCTGACGTTTGTCAAACTGGACTACGGTCTAGTCGCAATGGGCAATAAAAAAATTGGGGATTTTTCTATGAAAGGACATTTTCCCTCCAATTTGGATTCATTTTCTAAACGAGATGTGGTGAATTTGTTGAGGAGGAAAAGGCCCTAAATCTTATGGAGATTGTAGTGGACAAACCAACCAATGCAAACAGGATCAATGACTTTCAAGAAAGTGGCATTACTTTCCTAAAGATGGCCTTAATGCTTCTTGTAACGATGGTCCCTGGTGAAGGATTAAGGGAAGAAGAAAATGAGAATGAACTACTAGAGGAGGTCTAGAATCATCCTCATCCACGAAATCAAACATGGGGACTAGGTGGTAAAGGAGTAGAGCATTTGAAGATATGGTATTAAATGCCTACAATATGAGATGTGCATATGGCTCGTTGGGGAGGCCAGTAGGATAAAATATTCAAGGAATGGGAGGATGATCGACCATATCTATATTCGATAGGATCTAGGCTGAGACTTAATTAAGAAGATGGTCAGAGGAAAAACATCATGTCCCCAAGCATGGGAGACTGGTCTAGTATGCAAAGGTGGTAATGATGCTCCCTAACAAGAGGAGTTTGTGGAGTTCCATTGTGTTCTGAGTGCTTGAAAAAGGGATTCAAGCATCTCGACCCAGCTTGACACGAGATCCTCCAAAGGAGATGTAGGGGCTTATGTGCTCCCCATTATGCTATTGGTGTACTAGATGTATTTAGAGCTATGGGCTCCAAACACTTATATGATACATAATATGATTATGCATTTTATATGACGATGATTGTTTGCCATTTGTTTTATTTATGGTTGTCTTCTGTGGTATACATGAGATAGATGCCAATATAGAAGGTTGTTTGCAATGGTATCTAGATACTGATTTTGGGCTCTAGGAACATGACTGAAAGTAATGGCTACAAGTTCACGTACCAATAGCTTCACTCGTAGATATTTTCTAAATACGAATTGGTTATGCACATGATACACACCATTCAATTGCATGAAAAGTAGCAAGGAATCTAAACGAGCATGAAGATGAAGGATGCGATGAGCGAGGGAATCGACTAACAAACCTATCACTACATCATATTCGGCCTGATTATTGGTGGCATATCTAGTGCACACACCATTTGAAAGGACTAACGTATGTGAGGGGGTGAAAATGGCCTTGGCTACTGAGTCTAGATTCTAGGAGAAGCGACTTCCACCATTGGGATGACCGATATATGGTGTGGATGATGGATCCATCTGAAAGGTGAAAAAGACAACAGATGAGATGATGGAATCTACTTGATTTCATGGTAGAAATAAAGACACACAAATCAAAGTGATGTGGTATGAGCAAAATTTATTGAGGTAGAGTGCATTGAGAAAATTAGGAAGGAAATGGTCTTCAAAATCCTCTAAATAAATGCCCCCTTACTTAAGGGTAGGGGTAATCAGGGGTATACATAGTTTCCATGGTCTCCTCATCAGGATGGGAGATGGGTGACCGTCAGGAACATTGACTACATGATGTGGTGACATTAGCTGGTGCATCAACCTGAGAAATAAGGTTCATATACGCATCGTTTGGAATGGTAGATGACAGGCTGGTAGATGGAGGATCTACTAATATTGATACCTAGGATTCTATCAAAAGAGGTTCGATAGAAGCGAACACAAAAACCTCAGAAAGGTTTTCCTGCGAGGAACTCAAGGATGATGATAGGTAAAGGATATGACCTGTGGTGTCTGTCATCTCGATATCAGGGGGACGGATCACAATAGTGGGGCTAGAGTCTCCTTGTTCTGGTTGAATAGTGGCACCAAAATCCATGGGTAGAGGAGTAGATGATCCACTACAAGTGGCCTTGTATTCGCACAGTGCTTCAAGGCATTCGCGAAATTCATTTAGACGAGGGAAACAACGGGAATAGTGACCGGACTTCACACAAAGTGCACAGATGTGACAGCTCTAGGTCTTTGGGGGCTAGAGAAGCTTGGGTAGCCTTGAACTTAGGTTCATTCCTCTTAGCTTTTCCCTCCTGTTCGGATGCTTTCGCAATAGGAGCTGGTTCCTGTTGAGGTTGTGATGGAACTAAAGTGGTGACAGGGGTCATGGGGACCAGTTGAACCAGGGTCAAAGCATGATAAGGTCTTAGCTGAATAGGCGGAGTGTTCATTGGGAGATTTATGTACGAGATTGGGATCCCCAAAGTCATGTTAGGAAGGACCAGCGAAGCCTTGATAGGGAGAAGAAAATTCTAGAGGGGGGAATAGGGGAGGTATCTTGATGACAGGATAATGTCCTGGTGGAATAGCTCCTAGATGGTTAAGACTTGGAGGAACAGTTCTTGGAGGGAATATATGAGAGGCACCCACAAATGGAGGATGTCCCGAGGGAGTGGGTCCATAGGGTTTAGCTGGAAGAGCAACAACATGATGATGAGGATTTGGTTGTTGTCAGGCCAGGCTAGCTCAGAAATTAATGAGCGCAAAACTGAACTGATTATTTCACATTAGATAACTATTATTTATATACACAAGAAACGGATCAGTTCATCTTCTAGATGACTGTCCGGCTTCACCTCATCCGTTTCGGATTAGGTGTCAACATTCCCCCCCTTAATCTGAAGGGATGTTGGTGAGTCCAAGCATCGTTCTGAATCTTTCAAGCTTTTCTCTTCCAAGCGCTTTGGTGAAGATGTCTGCAATTTGTTCGTTTGTGGAACAATGACGGAGATGGATTGTTTTGGCCTTAACATGATGTCGGATCAGATGATATTTAGTATTGATGTGCTTAGTACGATCATGGAACTTTGGATTCTTGGCCAACTTTATTGCAGATGTGTTATCAATCATGAGTGGAGTAGATTGTATTTGTTTTACTTGCAAATCTTCAAGAATTTTCCTGAGCCACACAATTTCTTTCGTTGCTTCAGCTGCTGCCACGTATTCTGCTTCTGTTGTGGAATCTGCTGGTACTGATTGTTTGCGTGATCTCCAGGAGACAGCTCCTGATCCAAGACTCATAGCATATCCTGAAGTAGATACCCCAGTTTCTTTGTCTCCATCGAAGTCTGAATCAGAGTATCCAATCAAGTTGAAGTCGTCCACCTGTGTATACTTGATTCCAAGGTCTTGAGTTCCCTTCAAGTACCTTAGAACTCTTTTTGCAGCAGACCAATGTCCCTCACAAGGCTTTTGCATAAACCTGGAGAGGATTCCAACAGCAAATGAAATGTCTGGTCTGGTAGTAGTGAGGTAGATGAGACTTCCTACAAGCTGTCTATACCTTGTTGCATCCTCAAATTCCTTTCCTTCAGTAGATGTGAGCTTCAAGTTTTGTTCCATTGGAGTAGAAAGGGGATTGCACTCTGTCATGCCAAATCTGTATAACAAATCTCCAATGTATTTCTTTTGAGAAAGAAATATGGACTTTGGATGTTGGGTTACTTCAATGCCAAGATAGTAATGAACATAGCCCAAATCAGTGATTTCAAAATTTTTTCCTAATTCTTTCTTTATGGATGCAATATAGCTTTCATTGTTCCCTGTCATTAAAAGATCATCTACATATACCACAAGATATACAACTGTTTTGCCAACTTTCTTGACAAATAAAGTTGCATCATCAAGATCAAAATGTTTGAAGTTGAGTTTCAGAAGATGCTCAGTTAGTTTTTCATACCAGGCTCGTGGTGCTTGTTTGAGGCCATACAAGGACTTCACAAGTTTGCATACTTTGTGTTCATGTCCTTTCACAGCAAATCCTTCAGGCTGGGACATAAAAACATTCTCTTTTAGATCTCCATTCAAGAATGCAGTTTTTACATCCATTTGATGGACTTTCCAACCGTTCTGAGCAGCTAGTGCAAAGAGTGTCCGGATGGTGGCCCATTTTGCTGTGGGAGCAAAAGTTTCCTCGTAATCGACCCTTCTTTCTGTGCAAAACCTTTTGCCACAAGCCTAGCTTTGTGCTTGTCAAGTGAGCCATCAGCTTTGTACTTGTTCTTGTAGACCCACTTGCAGCCAATTGGTTTGGTTCCAAATGGAGGATCAACCAGCTTCCAAGTGCCATTCTTTATGAGGGCATCATACTCCTTCTGCATCGCTTCTTTCCATTCATCATAAGAAGCAGCTTCTTTGAAGGAAGTTGGTTCAAAATCTGTAGACAAGTTCAATTCACAATCATAAGTAACATCCATATCAACAGGTGAATTAGAGTTATCTACATCACCTCCATCTTGTCGATTTGAATTTCGGGTTCCTGTTTTTCCAATTTCATCAGGATGAACACTTTCAAGTGTCTTTGTCAGCCACTTTGGGGGACCTTTCTGAGATGGTCTAGGCTGTTCTGTTGATTGAGTTGGGTCTGAATCAAGATTGAGTCTCCCAATTCTATCAATTACATCACTTAAAGCATCATCTGTTGTTGAAGTGTCATGCAGGGGAGATTGTTCTTCAGAAGAAGATTCCACATGTTGATCTAGTATAGGAATCCCCCCTTCAAGATGTGGAATCTGATTATCAAACTCTTGGAATGATTTTGGTTTTGTGAATCTATCCAAGCGATCAAGTTGCCGCTCAACAACACTGTCAGATTTGGATGATTCAAGAAAAATGACATCTCTAGATAAAACAAACTTTTTATTTACTTCATCATAAAGGCGGTATGCTTTAGATGTGTTTGAATACCCCAGGAAGATACACTTACGACTTCTAGCACCAAGTTTGTTTCTATGTACCTTTGGTATTAAAGCATAACAGGTGGAACCAAATATCCTGAGATGTTTTACCGAAGGAACATGTCCATACCACAATTCATAAGGAGTCTTGTTTCTTATAGTACTAGATGGACATCTATTCTTTATATATGCAACACATAGAACAGCATCAGCCCAAAACATTGTCTTTACATTTTTGAAGAAAAGCATGGATCGTACCATATTCAAAATTGTTCTGTTCATTCTTTCAGCTACACCATTCTGTTGAGGATTATAAGGCACAGTTGTTTGATGTTTAATCCCATGTTGGCAAAGATAGTGTTCAAATTCATTTGATGTATATTCTTTTCCATTATCAGTGCGAATAGACCCAATATGAGATTGTGCATCATTTTCAATCCACTTATGAAAATTCTTAAATGTTTGAAAAGCATCAGATTTGTTCTTCAATAAGTAAACCCAACACATTCTGGTGTAATCATCAATAAATGTCATGATATATTTATTTCCATTTGCAGAAGGAATAGGCATTGGACCACATAAATCTGAATGAATAAGTTCAAGCTTCCTATGTGCTCTTGAATGTGAATCATGAAAAGACTGTTTGCTATGCTTTCCTAGAATGCAAGCATCACATTGTTTATGTTTTCTAGGAATTGTAGGCAAACCAGCAACACCATTTTTCTTCAACAAGCGGAGACTATCATAGTTTAAATGTCCAAATCTAGCATGCCATAATAAACTTGATGGAAGTGCACCTTCTTCATGATGAGAAATATATGAGAAATGTTGTGCATGAACAGAGGTTCCTTGCATTTTTAGGAGTCTTTCTTCTTCTATACCCCTCATGATAAGTGAGTGGTCAGATGCCTTTCTTACCTCAAGCTTGCCATCAAACATGTGAATGGAGTGACCTTGCTGGCGGATGTGCACCAGGGACAGCAAGTTTCTCTTCAGCTGTGGGAGATATAGAACATGGTCCAGAAGAAAGTCTGGAAGACCAGGCAGTTTAAGCTTGATTGTGCCAAGCCCTGATGGCTTGATTTTTGACTGATCTGCAAAGTATACTCCTCCATCAACATTGTTAGTGAAATATTCAAAGAAATCTCTCCTATGAGTCATATGACAGGTTGCTCCTGAATCAAGCAACCAGTCATTTTTCGAAGAAGCAAGTGAAGCATTAAACAAATCTTCATTTACTCCAATATTACATTGTGCCTCAATATAGTGTGCAGATTCGGGTGCTTTACCTTTGTCTGAGTCATCAGTTTTACCTTTCTGCTGATTTCTTCTCTGCTCAACTTTGTCCCATGGTAGCTTGCATGTAGAAGCATCATGTGATCCATTTCGTTTGCAGCGAATGCAATGCAGATCTGCCTTTTCTGCTTGAGAATGTCTGCCCCCCCTGCCTCTGAAGTATCTTCCTCTTCCTCTTCGTCCACCTCTTCCTCTTGCAGAATCTTGAGCAGGATTCTTTTCTTTGTGAGCAAGGAAAACAGTCTCTTCAGAAGATTCAGGGACTGTTTTCTTTCCAAAGGCTTTCTCTCTTTCAGCAAACTTTTTCACAAGAGAGTCAAAGGTTATATCTTTAAGGTTTCCATTTGCTTGTAAAGACTCAAGATAATTGGAGTAGGTAGGATAGAGTGATTTGAGAAAGGCAATAAGAGAGATATCCAGCTCAACCTTAGTGGATTTTATATCATGCATTATAGACTTTATTTCAGATGCAAGAGCAAGAGGATCATTATTTTTCAGTTCAAGAGTGAAGAGTTTAATCATGAGCTGAACAACTTCAAGTGCAGAATGTGTATCATAGAGTTCTTTCAGCTTTTGTATAGCTTCAAAGGCGGTGGAATAGCAGGAAATATGACGACTTACTTCCTCATTGACAGATGATGTGATCAATGCAAAGGCTTTGCTGTTCTTGTTTTCCCAAATGGCGAGTTCTTTGTCTGATGTGGGCTGCACAGGGTCTCTGTCTTCTTCTCCGACACACACACCTTTCCACAGCTCATTGTAGATGAGGGTGTGTTTCACCATCCGAGACCATTCAGAATAGTTCTCCTTGCCAGTGAGAACTATTCCGACCATTGAAATGATTGAATGCATTCTGTAAAAAAAATATATATATCTCTGCCAAAAACTTTTGTTGAAAAAAAAAATTCTACTGAGAGAAAAAATCCTTATGTGATAGCCTTATGCATTTTCTTCTAACATTCCATCAACATATATATATCACTGCTCACATATATATCATTGTTTAATGATGGCGCCCACCGCTTACATATATTACTGTTCATATATCACTGTTCAATAAAAAATGGGGCTCATATACATATCACTTCTCACATAATGTATATCACTGTTTAAGAAAAAAGAGCGCTATATATATCACTGTTTTGAAAGGGCGCACATATATATCACTGCTTTGAAAGAGCGCTGTTATGAAAGACCAATACCACTGTTATGAAAACACAGTCATCATACATCAACTCAGTCTTAGCTTGCATTAATACACCATTAAAATACACATCCAACATTTAAAAACGCAGTGTTAGCTTGCCATTAAAATACGCATCCAGCAAAAAAAAGGCGCAGTCACCACAGCGTTTAATAAAGGCGCAGTCACAGTTCTATACCATGTCATCTTTCACCATAGCTTCAATACGTTTAAAGGCATAACATTAAAGGCAGGTCTTTGATACCATAAACTCAGGTTTCAATAACATAACAGGTCTTCAATGCACAGGTTTCAATATACGCAGCAATACCATGTGTCAGTCTTCAATAAGGAAAACGCAGCAACCAGCTATTTAAAATAAGGACGCAGCAATACCATTAACGCAGTGATGGGATTTGTTGAAAAGCATGACGGTGATCATAAACTCCCTACGGCATGAATTGAAGTAACAGTGAAGAACTTAATCCAAAGGATAAAATCTGAGAAAACAAGAGTCATCAGATCCCATTCCTCATGAACGAGATCATGTCTTTTTCGACAACCTGGATTTTGAAGGCATCTCGGATTGCTCGACTTTCAGGAAGCAAGGATCGGGACTAGAAGGCACTTTCCTCAAAACGTCCAAAAGATCAGAGAATAAAAATATCTGCGGGAACAGCTATAATACTGGAAAGGTAGGGTTGGTTTCGACCAACGTAGAAGTGCTGTCGATTGTGTCACTGCAAATCCCAGGCTTCTCTTCCTTGAACGGACCTCAACGCAGCGTATGCAGCGATGTCAGAAGGGATGTCAGGCCATTCAGAATAGCAGAGAGCGTATGCAACGCTGGTGCGCCAGGGAGCAGAGGCAGTAGAGGAGTTACGCTATTTCTGGAACCTGAGACCTGTGCTCTGATACCATGTCAGGCCAGGCTAGCTCAGAAATTAATGAGCGCAAAACTGAACTGATTATTTCACATTAGATAACTATTATTTATATACACAAGAAACGGATCAGTTCATCTTCTAGATGACTGTCCGGCTTCACCTCATCCGTTTCGGATTAGGTGTCAACAGTTGTTGATCACATGTATCAAATTGCTTAAGGGCAGCCCATGACACTTGTAACATGCAAACACTCATGTAAGTAGGTTCTGAAATGGGAGGGGGAGGACCAAGGAAAGCACCAAGTAATGAGGAATCCTTATCGACTATGGGCGAGACATTGGTGCAAGGAGTTGAAGATTGGATGTCAGACATCGACGAGATAATGGACTCTGGGGAGGTCACAGATGCCCACTCGTAGTCAGTCAACTGATCAATGGTAATGATATTCCCTTCATGGGGGAAGCACATCTTGTAGAACAATGCAAACACGAAAAATAACATGGAATATGTGTAACTGCAACCTAAGAGGATGTTGTAATCCAAAGGGGCATCAATGAATTTGATATCGACATGGACAGTCTTGCCTGCAAGGGTCACTGGATAGTTATGATACATGCCAAGGGGCTAGGAGGAGTGTCCATCTGAAGCACGCAAGGTGATGGTGGAGGGGGAGAAATCAAGTGAGTTGAGTTGTTTCCAAATAGAAGTGGACATCACACAGGTGGATGTGCCTTCGTCAATAATGCATCTAGAGATGATGGCATTACAAACTCTAACTGGTATATGGAAAGCAATAGATGAAGGCAATGAGATATGCTCTAATGTATTAAACGGGTAGACAATCAAACGATCGTCAAAAGGATCCACTGCACCCAAAGCAGTTAGTAGAGTCTTCTTTTGGGAAGGGCATGATTAGAGGACTTCCAATGTCGAAATTGTGGTAGGTGATTGCGCCAAGTCGTATAATATATTGTATGTATGGGAAACTCATTTAGAAGCTGCATTACGGCATAATGGTCCCCTTGGGATCTTGGGAATGGCCTAAACTTTGGGTTGAGGGATCTGTAAAGGAACATTTGGTGTCGTAAGAGGCTTAATGGACACTTTGGTTTTGGACTCGGTAGCTGACGAAGCGGAGGGCTTGTCATATTGATGCGATCAAGTTTGTATCTTGATATTGGAGGGGTTAACTTCATCAGAGTTCATCATTAGGATCTGGTAGTCACCGGGACCAGAAGGTTGGGGAAGGTGGGCTGATTGACTTGGCTGGTGTTATAGACATTTTTGTGCCTTACAGCATGAAGCATGAAATGTCCATAATCTAAGGGATCCAAAGTCCCTAAACATGTTGTTCCTACCCCTAGGGGAACAAGGTCAGCAAACCACAGCAATCCAAACAAGTTATCCACTGAAAATTACTCAAAAACAAGGCAATTCTGGATCATGTCAACTGCTCCACTGAGCATCTGCGCTGAATGTCAATTGCTCCATGGACCACCTGCGTTGAATGTCAACTCCAACAAAGGCTACCTGCGCTGAGCGAGTTTTGACATGTGGAAGTCTCATTCCTCAATGAGTCAATGTCCAGGAAGCTTCCAAAATGACACTTGGATCAAGGAATTCGACTGGTGATGAGTAAGAGGTTCTAGATCTCCAAGTGGAAGCAAGAACCTCCAAGTGGACTCAAGAACTGAAGAAGAACTGGAGTGGGAGAGGACACTAGTCACATCTCAGGGTGACTCATCCTCTCTCCAAACTCCTATATATGGATCTCTCTCCCATGAGATCCAGAGGCTGGAATCTTGTGAATGTAAAGAATTGCTGTTGGTTTGAGTTTAGAACTATTGGGTGATTTGCTTTGAAGGAGGTGAAGAGGAGATTTCTTTCTGCTGGGAAGGTGATGCTGGATTGGGCCTCTTATGGTTGTATCACTTCCTGAACCTTACTTCTTCCATTAATAAAGCATTTGAGGTTCTTCTATATGCATGTGTCTCAATGATGTATTGTTATACTTGTGTATTTGATTTATTCTAATCCTTGAATCAATTATGAATGTATGCTTCTTGTAGTTTCCCTCTCTTGCCATTTTGCAGGATCTTGGTGTAGCTGGGCCAGTGAAAGAGCAAGGAGCTGGGGGCAAGCAACAAGGAGAGAAGATTGGATCAACCATTATCAAAAGACATCGGTTAGTGGATCTCTTTCTCCCCTATTTTACATCTCATAAAGAAGTAATCTCAGATAGCTTTGCTTTGATTGTTGCTAAGGAACTATCACCCTTAGAGTGGGATAGGGTCATTTCGTATTGGATACTTTTCCCAAAAACAAATTGGCGACTCCGCTGGGGATTGTATCTTGTTGGTTGTTTGTTTTTTTGCTATTCATTTCCTAAACACAGGGAGTACCGAATCGAACTGCATTTGGATCTTTCAAATGCAAAGTAGAGGGCAGCTACTCTAGCTCAGTTTCTGGGCATGTTTATGATTTGAAGAGCTGATCCACAAGGACTCTGAACAACTCTTAGTGATAGCTTTTCATCCTCCTTTGAATCATCCTTTAGTGTGTACTTGATTGGTAGCTTTGATTTGGCCAAAAACTGTTGATTTTTGAGCATTTTGTGACCCGGAAACCAAGAGAAACGAGAGTTTCTCTCTTCATTGCAGGCACTGTGAAGGCAGTCTGCATTTCAATGCAGGTCCCGAAGGGGCTACCTGCACTGAATGTCAAACTGACAGTGTTCTACCTGCGTTGAACCAGTGTGGCCTTGTGCAGCTGGGGTTCTTTGTCCTTTATTGCCCTGTTTTGATCTCTGTTTTTGTAGCCTGTTATCAGTCAATGTACCTATCTGAAACCACCTTTCTTTGCCACTATTCCGCCTCGGTTGTGTAAAGAAACTGTACTTGTTCGTTGTGTATTTCTTACATCATTTGCAGTTTCCCATAACGAAAGTGAACTGGTCTTGCTGTGGCCTCTTAAATCTAGACCTGTGATAAGTGTCGTTCTGATCTTAAGAGTTAGTTTGTTTGCTGTTCATAGCTGATTGCGCTTTTGCTTTCGTCATATGGTTTGAATTTATGTATTTCTAGTGTTGAAACAAGTAAATCTTAAGGTGTCTTTTGATTTTGAACAAAAGCTTGTTTGCTTTCACTTGAAATTGAATTCAAAGTTATGCAACGGCTTTTTTTTTGTAGTACATCAACATTAAGAAAGAGAAAAGAAATACCTGCATTATGCATGTGCATTTTGACAGCTTGCATGTTGATTTAGGAAAAAGTGCATTAGTGTGTGCTCTATGATCTGTGTGAAAAGATGATGTCTTCCTTTTCCCTCAGTAGTTAAGATTTTCATAAGTTGAAAAGATTGAAAAAGCTTGCTTCTCATCTTTAGACTGCATTTAGGAGTTGTACCATACATCTCGTGGTGATCCATAAAGGCAAACTGCTAAACAAGATCAACCTAAAATAAATTGAATTTACATAACAACGCTTTGAAACATAACGCAAACACATAGAGGTCGAAGCTAGAGACGTGTTCCGGCGTCGTTAAACGTGATATCTTAGCGTTGAGTGGTTGGGTGATTCCTCCACGGTGAAGTGATAAGTATCAATACGGACTTGTGCTCCCACGTACCGTCGCGTATATATTGGGAGACTGTTATAGACATTTTTGTGCCTTACAACATGAAGCATGAAATGTCCATAATCTAAGGGATCCAAAGTCCCTAAACATGTTGTTCCTACCCCTAGAGGAACAAGGTCAGCAAACCACAACACTGAATAGCAGTTCTCCACCTGAAAACACTCAAAAACAAGCTAATTCTGGATCATGTCAACTGCTCCACTGAGCATCTGCGCTGAATGTCAACTGCTCCACTATGTACCTGCGCTGAATGTCAACTGCAAAGAAGGCTACCTGCGCTGGGCGAGTTTGGACGAGTGGCACAGTCATTCCTCAAGGTGTCAATTCCCAGGAAGCTTCCAAAATGACACTTGGATCAGGGATTTCGACTGGTGATGAGTAAGAGGGTCTAGATCTCCAAGTGGAAGCAAGAACCTCCAAGTGGACTCAAGAACTGAAGAATAACTGAAGTGAGAAAGGACACTAGTCAGCTTCAGGCCAAGCTCAAGCTGACTCATCCTTTCTCCAAAAATCCTATATATAGATCTCTCTCATGAGGTCTAAGGAGGCTGGAATCTTGTGAATGTAAGGAAGTGCTATTGGTTTAAGTTTAGAACTATTGGGTGATTTGCTTTGAAGGAGGTGAAGAGGAGATTTCTTTCTGCTGGGAGGTGATGCTGGATTGGGCCTTTTATGGTTGTATCACTTCCTGAACTTTACTTCTTCCATTAATAAAGCATTTGAGGTTCTTCTATATACATGTGTCTCAATGATGTATTGTTATTCTTGTGTATTTGATTTATTCTAATCCTTGAATCAATTATGAATGTATGCTTCTTGTAGTTTCCCTCTCTTGTCATTTTGCAGGATCTTGGTGTAGCTGGGCTAGTGAAAGAGCAAGGAGCTGGGGGCAAGCAACAAAGAGAGAAGATTGGATCAATCATTAGCGGAAGACATTGGTTAGTGGATCTCTTTCTCCCCTCTCTTACATCTCATAAGGAAGTAATCTCAAATAGCTTTGCTTTGATTGTTGCTGAGGTACTATCACCCTTAGAGTGGGATAGAGTCATTCCGTATTGGATACTTTTCCCAACAACAAATTGGCGACTCCGCTGGGGATCGTATCTTGTTGGTTGTTTGTGTTTTTGCTATTCATTTCCTAAACACAGGGAGTACCGAATCGAACTGCATTTGGATCTTTCAAATGCAAAGTAGAGGGCAGCTACTCTAGCTCAGTTTCTGGGCATGTTTATGATTTGAAGAGCTGATCCACAAGGACTCTGAATAGCTCTTAGTGATAGCTTTTCATCCTCCTTTTCATCCCTTAGTGTGTACTTGATTGATAGCTTCTGATTTGGCCAAAAACTGTGAATTTTTGAGCAATCTGTAACCCAGAAACTGAGAAAAACGAAAGTTTATCTCTTCATTGCAGGCACTGTGAAGGCAGTCTGCATTTCATCGCAGGTCCCGAAGGGGCTACCTGCACTGAATGTCAAACTGACAGTGTACTACCTGCGCTGAACCAGTTTTTCCTTGTGCAACTGGGGTTCCCTGCTGTTTATTGCCCTGTTTTCATCCTTGTTTTTGCAGCCTGTTATCAGTCAATGTACCTATCTGAAACCAACTTTCCTTGCCACTATTCCGCCTCGGTTTTATAAAGAAACTATATTTGTTCTTTGTGTATTTCTTACGTCATTTGCAGTTTCCCATAACGAAAGTGAACTAGTCTGGCTGTGGCCTCTTAGATCTAGACCTGTGATAAGTGTCGTTTTGATCTTAAGAGTTAGTTTGTTTGTTGTTCATAGCTGATTGAGCTTTTACTTTCATCATATGGTTTGAATTTATATATTTCTAGTGTCGAAACAAGTAAATCTTAAGGTGTCTTTTGATTTTGGACAAGCTTGTTTGCTTTCACTTGAACATGAATTCAAAGTTATACAACAGCTTTCTTTTTGTATTACATCAACATTAAGAAAGAGAAAAGAAATACCTGCATTGTGCATGTGCATTTTGACAGCTTGCATGTTGATTTAGGAAAAAGTGCATTAGTGTGTGTTCTATGATCTGTGTGAAAAGATGATGTCTTTCTTTTCCCTCAGTAGTTAAGATTTTCAAAGTTGAAAGATTGAAAAGCTTTCTTATCATCTTAGACTGCATTTAGGAAGTTGTACCATACATCTTGTGGTGATCCATAAATGCAAACTGCTAAACAAGATCAACCTTAAAATAAATTGAATTTACATAACAACGCTTTGAAACATAACACAAACACATAGAGGTCTAAGTTAGAGACGTGTTCCGGCATCGTTAAACGTGATATCTTAGCGTTGAGTGGTTGGGTGATTCCTCTGTTAGCTACCTATACCAATAGGTTTCATATTTCATGATTGGCACTGAAAAGGTCCAAATATGCTCTGCTTTGATGATGCAAAGATCACATATTTCCATAAGAATACAATCTGTGCTTATAGCTTGGTATGGACTCAAATTTTGATGAATGGTCCAACAGTCTAATCTGGATCATGTCATGTTTTAAATTTTCAGTTGTAGAATAGAGAAAGAAGTCTGTCCAAACTATTTAATCTTGGCAGACAAGTAGTTCAGGTAGAGAAGAAAAGGCTCCCAACAGCTTAATCTGGTACCTTGGAAGAAATAAGGGTAGAAGTAGATAGAAAAACAAAAGAAAAAGCCAAAGAAAAGAAAAGGCAAGTAAGGGTCTGCAAGCCTAAGTGCACCCTCCAAGAAGAAACAAAAAATTCTAGGCAAGGTAGCTGGGTAAGTAGATGGGGTTGCAGAAGTGGTATTCATTTCAAATTTAACCTTGATGGTCAAGATAAGAAAAGAAAAACAAAGAATCATGTCTAACTTCCCAATTATCCCTTTTCACACTCATTACTAACATCCCCTCATCAATTGTTGCTTAGAAAACTTGAGGTTTGATGGTGGTTCTATTCATTGAAAAGCCACATTTCTTGTCTAAAAATTCTTTTCATTTTGATCTACTCCCTGAACTAAGTAAGTTTCAAGTAAACTTAGTGATTTTTCCCCTTCATTCACATATTCCCCCATATTAACTCTAACTCTATTATGCAATTCCCATATGTTACCCTTTCCCTATTATTATTAACACCATGGTGTATAAACCCCAAGCATTCTATAAATATCCTCCTTTTTAGCCTTATAGCTAAATATGTCTGTCTAAGGGAGACTTTAGTCCACCTGGGACTATGCTCAACCCTGTCAAGGGATTACTCTAACCCCTGGTTAGGAGCAATAACCTCTCCATAAGCCCAAACCTCACCTCTCCTAAAAACCCTCCATAAACCCTTTTTCACAAATTAACCCAAAAAACCCAAAAAAAAAAAACTCACGAAAACCCTCAATCCTAAAGTTTTCCGCCAAAAATATTTAATTAAGTATTTAATAGGCCAGCGGGCCCCCCCCAACCTGCACGATCCGTCGGAGGACCCGCCAACCGTTCGATCCCTGCCGCCCAAGATCTAACGGTGGGCGATCATTTGCGCTCCCCGACCTGCCGACCTTTAGCGTCCGGGGAAAGTGGTTTTGGGCGTCGTACCCTGGACGCGTGTCAAACGCTGGGGTTGTTCGGAGCCCCCCTCCCCAGTACCAATTATTAGCAAAGGCGGTGCGGGGAACCTGCTTACCACCACCCCGTTACCGTCCCCCTTTGCGTCATGCTTGCGTCATCCTGACGTAGCGCCTTTCCCCGCCCCCGCGCCGTGTGGCCCTCCACGTAACCCTGCCACCTTATCCACCCGCCATCATGTCCTGCCACCCTGGCCCACACCTCAGAAGCCACGTCACCTCCGTACTCGGGCCCCACCATGACGTCATGCTGACGTCATCCGCGGAAAAGCGCCAATTGCACGTTTTGTCCAAATTTGTCGTTATAAACGACCAAATTAGCCATTTGCGGTCATTTTCACGCACAAACGACGTAGCCGTTGTCAACCAGCTGCCGTGAAAATTTGTTTCCAGCCATCAAATTCAAGTTCCAGACCACTACAAGTCAAGAATTCAGCTGCCTTAAGCCTTCACGGTCCAGCCCGCAGGCTTTCAATCTAGTTTGTCCAGGTATTCACCGTAAAGCTTACTTTTCACCCATGCATTCCTTTTCTCTATAAAATTGCCATTAAAACACCTTTAGAAGTCCACATAAACTCTGCACCTATTACCTAAAACAAGCTAAGCTGACCTGTTGACCCCCAGAACCACAAATTCAGCATCAAAGCAGTCAATTCGCGGGCCAAAAACTGTAAAATTCTCCTCGAGGTGCTCGACATTGTTCCCTTTTGCCGAGTACAGGCCAGCTGCAATTTCTACCAAAGGAAACCTCATACACTCTGTAACTTACCCTTTGCAACTCACATCCCAGTGAATTTGCAACAAAATACAGAAACCAACTTGCATTTCCCTCTAAGAAAAACACAAGAGACTTGGTCCACATTTGGCCTGTTACTTGAGTTCTCAAAGAACTTTGCAAACCATTACCATCACCTTATTTCAAAATAAAGTGTCACAATGGCTGCTTCTGCATCCTCATCCCTTAGTGTGGCTCCATTAAATCCACCAAACAAAGAGATGGAGGCCCTGGCATTTGCTGACAAGGACTATCTTATTGAAGACTTTGAGGGTAGCAGAGACTTCTTACAGACCTTCACTCAACTAAGAGAGGATTATAAGGATGGTCATGGTACACATGGGATATGGGAGTCAAACCTACCATATTACTGTCTCCCAGCTGTAAATGTCTTCCCTGAAATCATTCACCTATGTGCTGAAAACTATGATGTGCAGCACAGAGTTATTAGCACCCCATCTGGGAGGATCCTTTTCTACATTAATGCTGAGTCCATCAACAAAATGTTACATTTTGATCAGACAGAGTTGCTGATCCCGTTTTCCATGAATTATTTGCTGGAGACTGGTGAAAAGATGACCATTGAGGAGATTCAAAAGGTCACCAGGACATTCATGAGACCTGAGTGCCAGCCTACAGGGCCACCTCCCTACCTGGATGTCCATTTCAATGATGTAGGCAGGCTTTTACTGGACATGATTCCCTATGTGTTGGGATACAAAAATAGTGAGTATGTGGATAAAACAATGTTGGTATTGCTATCTGCTTACAGCCCACGCCAACCCCCTGCCCGCAAATATAACTTTGCTAAGTTCATAGCTAACAAGATTCATGATCAGTTGAGCAGAGTGGACAGACAGGGGGTCTTCAAGTACTCGGCCTATATTTACCACCTGTTCATGTACTATCATTCTGAAGCCTTCCCATGCTACATCAGAAGGCTGGATCACACAGGGGAAAGAAGATCTGTCATCTTCTGGACCTCTGTCTATCACAAAGTCACAAATTCACCCTAAACCTACTGTGAATTTGTTGACCAATTTGTATACCCAGTCTCTTGCCTGTTGATGAGGTCCACTCCTCCCAGAATATCAAATGAGATCAAGAAAGCTCTGCAGCTTTCCAAAAAATATAAAATAGGTGACTGGTACCTATATGAGAACCATACTGTCATTAGGGTCTATGGCTGTGAGCTCTGTCCATACATGCTCCCAAAATATGTGCCTATGAGGTTATTTGCCTTGGAGTATTACAGGCAGTTGATTTAGTCCGACCTCACCCATTTCCACAGCGCCAAAAAGAAGGCCCACCTCAAGTTTAAACACCAGTTGGGCCCCTTCATCATGAACAAGAAAGAAGGGTGGGAAGATGCAGACATAATCCTTAAGGATAAATACAAGCTATCCTATAGTTTTCGGTGGGTCCATTATGACCCTGAACGTTTCATCACTACTAGGAGAAACAAGTATAGGCTTATGGGCATTAAGCATTGCCAGTACCCACACATTGAAAAATATGCCAACCTGCAAGAATGGCAGATGGATACTTTAGTTGAAAATCTAACTGAGGAAGAGACAATGCTAAAAAATAGGAGAGAGCTTGAAAAAACTATTGACCTAGACTATGTGAAGCAGGTACCTTTCAGACCGCCTTATTCAGTGGGAGAAGGGACCTCGGCCACAAATACTGCACCACAGGCACCCTCTACATCAGCACCGGTCACAGACAAAGGCAAAGGCATAATGGGTGTAGAGGAGGAAGCAGTGAAGGAAAACTCTGCCCCTGCAACAGAGCAGCAGCCAGAACAGCAGCAAGGGCAAACTGTCCTACCACAAACTGGGCTGCCAGCAGCTCCAGCACTGCAAATTCCACCCCCACAAACTGAGCCAATAACTGCCCCGATTTTGCAGACCCCAGCACATGACGAAAGGGGTACAAAAAGAGATAGAGAATAGTCCACTCCCCTTAGTGGATCCTCCCACCAGCCAGAAGCCAAAAGGCAAAGAGCAGACTCCCCAGAGGTAGAAGACATTACTGAAGATGTCTTGGACAGTGCAAGAAAAGACAGGGAGGGCAGTCAGCATACAGGTACAAGCTCCTTTCAGCAGGAGCAAACTTTACAGCTCGGTTTGGAAGTGTCCTCCTCTTCCCAGCAGACCAAGAAGCCAGAGAGCACCAAGGCTTCTCTCAAAGAAACAAAGGCTTAGAATGAGCTGCTGAGGGCTGGGGTCTACAAGCAATTTATAGATGCTACACGAGCCCAGCAAGAGAGATTAATGTCTGTATATGACATTAAAGAAGAAAAAATGATATTTAGTCATTTCAAGCCTACAAAACCTCAGCCTACATCAGCTGCAGATTTTGTGAAAACGAGGGTGGAGGTCTTGGCCAAAGACATCCATCCCATGGACCAAATAGAACTCCACAAGCAAGCTGGAGAAATGGTTTATGCAACCTTGGTGGAGAGGGCAACTTTGGCCCATGAGCTGAAAGAATCCCTAAAGAATACCAACACACAGTTGGATTTTGAGAGAATGTCCTCTCTGGCCAAAGATAATAGAATAAAATCTTTGGAGGACATCATAATTGATCTTGGACATGATCCTAGTGATCCAAAGGGTGTGAAGGCCCTCATGAAGAAAAAAGATGATGACCTGAATGCATTGAAGAAGAGGTTGAAGCTGCAGCCCACAGAGCACCCTCAAACAGTAGAACTTCAAAAGCAAAAACAAGCTGAGGACCAACTAGACCTCCTAATGCAGCAATACCAGAGGATCAGGGAATTGGAGAAAGAGTTGGAAGGAGCACTACAAGACAAACAGGCAGAGTCCACTTCCCAAGCTCCTCCAACTACTTCAACAACAGCAACAACTTCAGGGGCAGCAGTGGCCCCCACAACAGAAGCAGCAAGAACAACAGCAGCTCCAGATGCCAGCCCAAGTGTAGAGGAATTGACCAAGGCGGTCAAAGCAATGGAGATCCAGGCAGATGAAATAAAGAAGGCCAAGGAGAAGTTGGCAGAACTGGATGCCAAGTATGACAAGTCCAAAATGACTGTGGCAGAACAGGGCAGAGAAATAAAGGCCCAAAAGGAAAAAATAAAGGCCTTGGAGAAAGAGCTGAATTTGGAGACTGCTATGGCCGACATAAAGAGAATCTTATGGGCCAAAATTGGCCAATCCATCAAACAACAATGGAGGTCAATAAAAATAATGCATGAGCAGATGGATTTAATGGGCCAAGCTCAAACAGAAATTCAGAAGGCCAAGACAGTGCTAGGGAACAGAGCAGAGCAGGCAAACAGAATGATAGATTTCCTGAATAGGCACGAGAAGGAGGAATTGGCAGCGATAGGCATTCCCAACAAAACAGAGGCTGTCCTCTCTGCCAAGAAGGCACTAACTCTCAGGAACTATATACAAATAGTGGAGAGGAAGTTCTATGAGATGCAAGCAGATGTGGAGGAATACAAAGTTAAAATGGGAGTGCTGCAAGAAAAAGGCCTGCCCATCTTACTTAGTGGTGCAGGAAAATTGATCTCTCCAGATCAAATGGCCAACAGAATGGCAAGAACTATTGAAAACCAGATTATTGCATTTGGCAGTTCATCTGAACAAGCAGGGCCTCCCACAGGATAGAGCTTATATGAAAAACTTGCAGGCCTGTTCTTCATTGAGAATGAAGTAAATCACCTGTTTGAAACCCCTCCCAATCTTTATAGACATACAGAGGCCGAGGAAACATTGATAAAGATGAGCAGACATCAAATGCCTAAGGAGGATTGGTGGCAATTCATGCTTCAGATTTTGCCATGATAGCTTCAGTCATTCGGCCACTACCAGCTCCAGGTCACTACAAGACACGCAACATGACAAGTGTCAGCAGTTAAAGCAGCCAAAAAGTGACTCATCACACAGACAACGACAACTATCCAAGTTTCAGACAGCACATCTCTAGCCGACTCTAACAGCCATAAAGTCTGAATATCTTCTGACTATTTTGACAGCTGAGGCATTAAGGAATTACTGCAGCATTCACTCCTTCAGCTACTGCAGTCCAGAGATTAGCATATCATAAATGAGATATTAACTCATTCGCTGATATTTTTGATGTAAATTTTGTATATATACTCCCCTGAGTAACTCATAAGGGGTTGGTGATTTTCTCTATGAGACAAATGTATTGTATACTTTCAGAGTTATTTAATACAAAGGGCTGAATGAGCTCAGTGATTTCCTCAAATATATGATGTCTGGATGATGCTCCATGTGCTGATGCAGAATTCCTGTGCTGTCTGATGAAATAACAAGTTTTTCTCCAAACTCTATTCTTGTTTTACTTATGTTTGTCATAATCATACTCATCTTATACTAAGCTAGCAGTAAAAAGAAAGAATAGTGCAGGACTTGTTTCATTACACCTTGTACTCAATTTTTACTACTGTAAATGTTTGTCTTCAGAATTACTATGCACATGAATTCTTAATTGCTCATGACTGTATTGATTCTATAAGTATGAATACTACCTAGAAATTCTTAATTGCTTCTAGGACAATATTCCCTTTTGTATTTCTCAGCAGTTCACTGCAAGATTCTTTACTACCTTGCATTAACTGGATACACTCCACTCAATCACTATTATAAACGTTGTTCTCAGACACTAACCTTGCTCTGCAGCATCACTACAACAAATCACTCAGCACCTCAAAATAACTAAAGGACCACTGACTCCATAGCCCAATGGACTAGAACACTTTGGAGAATGCATAAGCACCTTGACTGAAATTACCATCCAACCAAAACCTTAAACAAACCTGAATTTATAACTAGCCTAAAAACACTATCAAAACAGAGACAAATCATAAAGAGAGAGCCCTCTCTGATTACAGTTTGGCTAGAAACTGTGATCCAAAGATTGGTTAGTGGTTACCCCGGCCGTATTCCCTTGGGAGTCAAAGGGAACAACCTGGGTGTTAACATAAATGGCGACTCCACTGGGGATTTCTTAGGATTTTCCAATTTCTATACATCTCTCAAAGCTGCAAATCAAGCCTGAAATCAGTCAGGAGGCCTTTAAAACTGTTTCTGTATCACATGAACAACCTTAGGGAAGAGCTTTTTCAGTAATTCTTCATCTCAGCTTTGAAATATATATAGCCATTCCAAAATCTTTATCCAGTCCTTGCAGATATAAAAACTTCCTATAAAATCCTAAAAAACAGTTAGAAGCTGGCTCCCAAGAAAAATCCACGGCATACTAGGGCAAATCCTGACCCTAATCCACCCATCATTGTTGATAATCCAAATACCATCCCTAGAAACATTAAGAGGCAGCAAAGGCAGGAGCTGCCTGCTGATTTAACCTCAGATTCAGATCATCCCAGCCTTATCTCTACCCCATGCAAGGTCCTTTTCCGGTCTACCCCTAGTTCCCCCAGTTCACCATCCACATCTTAAAGTCCTCCTCTCACATCTTCATCCACTGCACATATCCCCTTGACCAACACTCTAGGTTCACCCCTACTTATCACCCCAGTGATACCCACTGTTCCTATTATCCTAGCTCCCCCTGTTAATCCTCCAAACCTTGTAAATATGGCTAACAGGTATGCACCCTTGCAGATACCAGCTAATGCTGCAGCTCTACCCCAAGATTACCAGACCAAAATCTCGTATTTTGACTCCAATGGCCCTCTGACAGCTGTCCAGCATGCCAAAAGGATGCAAGACCATTTTGAGACTTATGAAATAGATGATGATAGTGTGAGGATGAGGATGTTTGTTCAAAGCCTAACTGGGGATGTAAAAACTTGGTTTAGATCCCTGAATGCAAACTCCATCACAACTCCTGATGAACTGTATCAAGCCTTTACTAGTAGATGGGAGAAGAAGAAAGATCCTCTGCACATACTTGGGGAATATGACATTATCAAAAGAGGTCCCCAAGAGACTGTTTTGGAGTATTCTGCAAGATTTAACAATGTATATAACGCGATTCCACAAAATTTAAGACCTCCTCCTGATTTAGCCTTGTACAAATTCCCTGATGGTTTTGACCCTGACATGGCCTATCAGTTGAAGGAAAGAGATCCTCAATCCCTTGCAGGGGCCCAAAGGGTTGCTGTTACAGTGGAAGCCAACCTAATTGCCAAAAGAAACAGGGAAAGGTTGGAAAAGAGGACTGCTTTCAAAGAGGAACCCTCTGCCTTTGATCAAATGCTAGATGAAATTCTCACTGGAATGAAAAGATTGGGTGATAGAGTGGAATCGGTTGAAAGAAAATCATCATGGGAAGAACCACAAAACAATCCTCCTAGGAATCCAAATTTTAGGAGAACTCAAAACCCAGGCATTGGCAAACCCAGTGCTGATCAAGTCATAAGACCCCCTTTCCAAGAAAATTATGCAGAAACTTCCACATCAACAGAGCCCAATTAAGATCCCGAGATTAATTTAATGGGTCTAGATGGTGAAAGTCAAGTTTTCTTAACACAAGAAGATCATGAGGATGATGAAATCAAATTGTTCCAAACTAAATCAGGTGAATCCTTTGACTTTAAACAAGGCTATGACACTGCTATTTATGAAGTCCATAAACAATACAAGCTGAGGAGCAGAACTGTGAATGTAAACCAGCCTGAAAGAGTCATAGGCACAGAGCCTAATGACAAAATAAATTCGCCTGCAGAAGAAGTGATTATTGAAGAGATCACTGAACCACTGTCCTTAAAACAGCAGCCTGTGGCCACTTCACCTTCTCAACCTAATTTAAAGGTTACTCCCCAAGAGATGAGTAAAAGAGGCAAGTCCCAAAGTCAAGATAAAAATGAAGAACAAGATTTAATGAAGAAGGAAAGGACTGTTATCCATAACCCCAAGACCCAATCTGAAAAACCCTTTGACCTAGAAACTGAAATTGGAAAACTAAAAATAGCAATCCCTCTCTCAGAACTAGCCAAGCATGACATCTATAAAATACAAATTAAGAAGTCCCTTCAACTCACTAGCAACAAAGATGATGTCAATGTGCTGGATGACACCCCAAAACTCTTGTTTGGCCCAGAAGTGGATGGAAAAATGGTAGTCACAGGGGTATTACCTTTCTATGTCAGTTTACATATTCATGATAAAATATTACATAATGCAATGTTTGACTCAGGTGCCTCTCACAATCTCATGCCAAAAGCAGTCATGGAGAGATTGAATCTAGACATAACAAGACCATACAAGGACCTGTTTTCCTTTGACTCCAGCCAAGTCAAGTGTCTAGGTCTCATAAAAGATTTATGTGTGTCTCTGGTTCAATAACCAAACAAGACAATCCTAATTGATGTGGTAGTTGTTGATATTCCACCTAAGTATGGGATGCTGTTATCAAGATCTTGGGGAGCTAAACTCCAAGGTTCCCTGCAATTAGACATGTCATATGCCACCATCTCTGTTTTTGGGCAACCAAAAAGACTGTACAGAGAAACACTCATGAAATACATGGTCAGCAGTGAAGAAAAGCCTCAAAACTTTCCATATATGCTGTCCATTCAGACATAGACTCATACATTCTCTTCAATGACAGCACAACTCCCTTAAAAGGTGAGGTTGAAACCAAGATACTCATACAGGAGGAAGACTCGAATGAAAGAATTACCACCCATGAAACAACAGTCAATCAAACACTAGATACTGCTGCTGTTCTAAATATCAAGCATACCCAATCAAATGATGAAACTGTCCTAGAAGACAAGCTAGATGAAAAACCACAACTTCTACTCACATTGCCAGCCCATGAACAGATCATTAAATCTCCTTCCCAACAGGATATTCTATGGTTCCTTGAATTTGATGGCTCAGTCAACAAGTTAGGGGCAGGAGCTGGAGTTTGGGTACACAATAGAGAAAATAGTCATGCAGAGGGTAGAGCCTATAGATTGAACTTCAGATGTACTAATAATATGGCAGAATATGAAGCTCTTTTACTAGGCCTCAAGTTAGTAAAGTTCTTACAAGCTGCCAGGGTTTCAATCATGGGTGATTCAGATTTAGTTATCCAACAAGTGAAGGGAAATTTTGTCACCAATGACAAAAGACTAAGGACTTATAGGTCTGCTGTTGCTGAGGTACTAAACTTTTTCTCTGAATTCCAAATCACTAAAATTCCTAGAACCCACAATCTACATGCTCATAGTTTAGCCACCTTTGCAAGTACCTGCAAGCTGCCTTTTGAACCTCATCATTGTTTTACAGCTGAGGTAAAACACAGACCCTCCATTCCAAACAATGTTAATGATTGGCAAGTATTTGAGGATGACAAGCAAATAAACCATTTTTTAACCCTGCAACAAGAATTTGCAGGATTAAATATTGACACTGATACAGCAAGTCAATCACAAATATTTGATACCGCAAGTCAATCACAAATATTTGATACAACAAGTCAATCACAAATATTTGATACAGCAAGTCAATCACAAATACTTGATAGAGCAAGTCCATCACAAATACAGTTTCTAAAAACTACTCACCCAATATCACCTAGAACAGCAAAACAAATGCTAAATCCAACTATTTTCAACAAAGACAACATTCAGCAAATTCAATCAATCAGTTGTGAGGAAGTGGCCAATGCTGAAACTGAAATCATAGAGCTGAAAGACAATTTTCTACCAACAGGCCTAACTCCACTAGAGGACATCTTTGATTCAAATGATATCCCCAGAAAACCAAAAATGCAGCCCTTAAATGCAGTCATTGAAGAATGCAACATAGGTACAATTGACAAACCCAAAATAATTAAATTGTCTGCTTCTTTACCTCCTGACCAAAAGCCTAAATACATTGACCTCTTTAAAGAGTTCCAAGATGTCTTTGCATGGAGTTATGAGGACCTAAAGTCCTATGACACCTCTATTATCCAGCATACAATCCCTCTCAAACCTGATCAAAAGCCCTTTAAACAAAAATTGAGGAGAATCAATCCTATGCTTCTCCCAGCAATGGAACAAGAGGTACAGAAAATGTTCAAGGCTGGCATCATAGCACCAATCAGATTCTCTGAATGGATCTCCAACTTAGTCCCTACAAGAAAGAAAACTGGGGAAATAAGGTTGTGTGTGGATTTGAGAAATCTGAACCAAGTATCCCTCAAGGACAACTATCCATTACCCAAGATGGATCACATTCTCCAAAGAGTGGTAGGGGCCTCAAGGATCTCATTACTAGATGGATTTTCAGGCTTCAATCAAATCCTGGTGCACCCTGATGATCAAGACAAAACAACATTCACAATCCCATGGGGAACTTTCAAATATGTAAAGATGCCTTTTGGATTGAAAAATGTAGGGGCAACTTTTCAAAGAGCAATGGATATTGCTTTTTCCAAAGAGATTCATGACTTCCTTGTCATTTACCTAGATGATCTTACACCTTTCTCAAAATCAGACCAATAACATATAAAACATTTGAGACAGATCTTCCTAAAATGCAGAAAATATGGAATTTCCTTGAATCCCAAGAAATCCCTGTTTGGTTTAGAGGAAGGTAAGCTATTGGGCCACATCATTTCTAAAGATGGCATTAGAATTGACCCAGATAGGATACAGGCTATCCTACAAATGCCCCACCCAAGAAATGTCAAAGAGTTGCAAGGATTCTTGGGAAAAATCAATTTCTTGAGAAGGTTTATCCCAAACTTAGCAGAACTAAGCAGATTATTAAATAACATGCTAAAGAAAGATTCAAAAGTCAAATGGACTGTTGAAGCCAATCAAGCCTTTGAAGGTATAAAACTGGCCCTTACCCAAACCCCAGTGTTGACCAATCCTCAGTTTGACAGAGAATTTATCATTTTCTCTTTTGCCTCCCAGCATACTATTGCTGTTGTTTTATTGCAAAAGGATGACCAAGGAAATGAGAAGCCAATTGATTTCTTTAGCAAAGCTCTTAGAGATGCACCTTTAAAGTATCAAATCATGGAAAAGCAAGCTTATGCTTTGGTCAAAGCCATTAAAGACTTTAGGATTTATATCCTTTATTCCCATGTTATAGCATATGTGCCAAGTCCTATTGTCAAAGACATTCTCACCCAAGAAAATTTAGAGGGCAGAAGAGGAAAGTGGATTCCCAACATCTTGGAATTTGATATTGCGATAAAACCTACAAAACTAATAAAAGGGCAAGGCTTGGCCAAATTAATGACAGAAGCAAATTTCCAAGCCTTAGACATCAACCAGCTTGACAGTGAATCGGAGCTGGCGACTCCAAAGATCAATGTAGCCTTTGAACAATCCCCTTGGTACTCTGATATATGTTATGTATTGCAAAACCTGTGTGCTCCCCCAGGATTGTCCAGAACTAAATGTAGGTTCCTAAAAATGAAAGCTTCTAAATTATGTGTTATGGATGGAAATTTATTGTGGAAAAACCATGAAGGAATATTGCTAAACTGCCTAATTGAGGATGAAACTGACAATATCATAAAGGAATTTCATGCAGGTGACTGTGGTGGACACTTGTACTGGAAGTCCACTGTGGATAAAATACTAAGGGCTGGGTACTACTGGCCCACCATGTTCTCTGATGTCAAGAAATTCACCACCTCATGTCAAGTGTTTGAGGGAAAGAGACAGTTGCTGCCACTTCCCTTAAGGCCTATTGCAACAGAGAGACCTTTTCAGCAATGGGGCTTGGATTTCATTGGAGAAATTCATCCCTCATCTTCAGGTCAACATAGATGGATTCTCACAGCCACAGACTACTTCACCAAGTGAATTGAAGTTGTCCCATGCAGACAAGCAAATGATTCCACTATCATTCAGTTTTTGGAGAACAACATATTGGCTAGATTTGGCTGTCTTGAAAAAATAATAACAGACAATGCTGCTGCTTTCAGATCCAAGAAAATGGTGAACTTCTGCCATAAATTTCACATCACCTTGGGCCATTCTACTGCATACTATCCCCAAGGAAATGGCCTTGCTGAGTCATCAAATAAAAGTCTAGTAAGCATCATAAAGAAAGTACTAGAAGAGAACAAAAAGAATTGGCATAAGAAACTTGTGAACGCCCTATGGGCAGATAGACTAACAACCAAAAGATCAATTGGGACCAGCCCATATGAGTTGGTTTATGGATTAGAGGCCAAATTTCCTTCATCACTAGGAGTGCCTGTTATGAAACTTCTTCAAGAAAGCCAAGCTGAACCAAATGATATGCAAAGAAGAATCAATCAAATCATATGTTTACAGCAAACTAGAGACCAAGTTTTCAGTAGAGTGCAAGTTCTACAAGAAAAACTAAAGAAGGCCTTTGATAGAAGAACTAAGGCAGAAGATTTCAACATTGGTGACAAAGTCCTCAAGTGGGATTCAAGAAGAGAGGATAAGGGAAAACATGGAAAGTTTGATTCCCTTTGGAGAGGACCATTTGTTGTCCAAGCAGTACAAGGAAACAACACTTATTTCCTTAAGAGTCTTAATGAAACTGATTTGGATGAAGGTCCTGTGAATGGAAAGATGCTTAAGCACTATTTTGAATATCACCCATAAGTGCAGCCTCAGTTTTCCCTTGTACATATCCAGATGTATATATTATTTTCTGTCAACATGTAAAAATGCAATTTCTCAGATTTTTCTGAAACTGCCAGCACAAGGTGAATAGAATCACAGGTCTACCAAGAAGAGAAGCACACAATTTAGGCATTTCAAAGCAGCAAACTTCAAGATTGGCAAGAGCAGTCAAGGAGCAAGGAAATCTGACCTGCTGTTCTTGGTCCTTCAAATGAAACACCATCCCCATGTGGAGCCACTGTTAGCTACCTATACCAATAGGTTTCATATTTCATGATTGGCACTGAAAAGGTCCAAATATGCTATGCTTTGATGATGCAAAGATCACATATTTCCATAAGAATACAATCTATGCTTATAGCTTGGTATGGACTCAAATTTTGATGAATGTTCCAACAGTCTAATCTGGATCATGTCATGTTTTAAATTTTCAGTTGTAGAATAGAGAAAGAAGTCTGTCCAAACTGTTTAATCTTGGCAGACAAGTAGTTCAGGTAGAGAAGAAAAGGCTCCCAACAGCTTAATCTAGGACCTTGGAAGAAATAAGGGTAGAAGTAGATAGAAAAACAAAAGAAAAAACCAAAGAAAAGAAAAGGCAAGTAAGGGTCTGCAAGCCTAAGTGCACCCTCCAAGAAGAAACAAAAAATGCTAGGCAAAGTAGCTGGGTAAGTAGATGGGGTTGCAGAAGTGATATTCATTTCAGATTTAACCTTGATGGTCAAGATAAGAAAAGAAAAACAAAGAAGCATGTATAACTTCCCAATTATCCCTTTTCACACTCATTACTAACATCCCCTCATCAATTGTTGCTTAGAAAACTTGAGGTTTGATGGTGGTTCTATTCATTGAAAAGCCACATTTCTTGTCTAAAAATTCTTTTCATTTTGATCTACTCCCTGAACTAAGTAAGTTTCAAGTAAACTTAGTGATTTTTCCCCTTCATTCACATATTCCCCCATATTAACTCTAACTCTATTATGTAATTCCCATATGTTACCCATTCCCTAGTATTATTAACACCATGGTGTATAAACGCCAAGCATTCTATAAATATCCTCCTTTTTAGCCTTATAGCTAAATATGTCTGTCTAAGGGAGACTTTAGTCCACCTGGGACTATGCTCAACCCTGTCAAGGGATTACTCTAACCCCTGGTTAGGAGCAATAACCTCTCCATAAGCCCAAACCTCACCTCTGCTAAAAACCCTCCATAAACCCTTTTTCACAAATTAACCCAAAAAACCCCAAAAAACTCACGAAAACCCTCAATCCTAAAGTTTTCCGCCAAAAATATTTAATTAAATATTTAATAGGCCAGCGGGCCCCCCCCAACCTACACGATCCGTCGGAGGACCCGCCAACCGTCAGATCCCCGCCGCCCAAGATCTAACGGTGGGCGGTCATTTGTGCTCCCCGACCTGCCGACCTTTAGCGTCCGGGGAGAGTGGTTTTGGGTGCCGTACCCTCGACGCGTGTCAAACGCTGGGGTTGTTTGGAGCCCCCCTCCCCAGTACCACTTATTAGCAAAGGTGGTGCGGGGAACCCGCTTACCACCATCCCGTTACCGCCCCCCCTTGCGTCATGCTTGCGTCATCCTGACGTAGCGCCTTTCCCCGCCCCCGCGCCGTGTGGCCCTCCACGTAACCCTGCCACCTTATCTACCCGCCACCGTGTCTTGCCACCCTGGCCAACACCTCAGTAGCCACGTCACCTCCGTACCTGGGCCCCACCATGACGTCATCGGCGGAAAAGCGCCAATTACACGTTTTGTCCAAATTTGTCGTTATAAACGACCAAATTAGCCGTTTGCGGTCATTTTCACGCACAAACGACGTAGCCGTTGTCAACCAGCTGCCGCAAAAATTCGTTTCCAGCCATCAAATTCAAGTTCCAGACCACTACAAGTCAAGAATTTAACTGCCTTAAGCCTTCACGGTCTAGCCCGCAGGCTTTCAAGCTAGTTTGTCCAGGTATTCACCGTAAAGCTTACTTTTCACCCATGCATTCCTTTTCTCTGTAAAATTGCCATTAAAACACCTGTAGAAGTCCACATAAACTCTGCACCTACTACCTAAAACAAGCTAAGCTGACCTGTTGACCCCCAGAACCACAAATTCAGCATCAAAGCAGTCAATTCGCGGGCCAGAAACTGTAAAATTCTCCTCGAGGTGCTCGACATTGTTCCCTTTTGCCGAGTACAGGCCAGCTGCAATTTCTACCAAAGGAAACCTCATACACTCTGCAACTTACCCTTTGCAACTCACATCCCAGTGAATTTGCAACAAAATACAGAAACCAACTTGCATTTCCCTCTGAGAAAAACACAAGAGACTTGTTCCACATTTGGCCTGTTACTTGAGTTCTCAAAGAACTTTGCAAACCATTACCATCACCTTATTTCAAAATCAAGTGTCACAATGGCTGCTTCTGCATCCTCATCCCTTAGTGTGGCTCCATTAAATCCACCAAATAAAGAGCTGGAGGCCCTGGCATTTGCTGACAAGGACTATCTTATTGAAGACTTTGAGGGTAGCAGAGACTTCTTGCAGACCTTCACTCAACTAAGAGAGGATTATAAGGATGGTCATGGTACACATGGGATATGGGAGTCAAACCTACCATATTACTATCTCCCAGCTGTTAATGTCTTCCCTAAAATCATTCACCTATGTGCTGAAAACTATGATGTGCAGCACAGAGCTATTAGCACCCCATCTGGGAGGATCCTTTTCTACATTAATGCTGAGTCCATCAACAAAATGTTACATTTTGATCAGACAGAGTTGTTGATCCCGTTTTCCATGAATTATTTGCTGGAGACTGGTGAAAAGATGACCAGTGAGGAGATTCAAAAGGTCACCAGGACATTCATGAGACCTGAGTGCCAGCCTACAGGGCCACCTCCCTACCTGGATGTCCATTTCAATGATGTAGGCAGGCTTTTACTGGACATGATTGCCTATGTGTTGGGATACAAAAACAGTGAGTATGTGGATAAAACAATGCTGGTATTGCTATCTGCTTACAGCCCACGCCAACCCCCTGCCCGCAAATATAACTTTGCTAAGTTCATAGCTAACAAGATTCATGATCAGTTGAGCAGAGTGGACAGATAGGGGGTCTTCAAGTACTCGGCCTATATTTACCACTTGTTCATGTACTATCATTCTGAAGCCTTCCCATGCTACATCAGAAGGCTGGATCACACAAGGGAAAGAAGATCTGTCATCTTCTGGACCTCTTTCTATCACAAAGTCACAAATTCACCCTATACCTACTGTGAATTTGTTGACCAATTTGTATACCCAGTCTCTTGCCTGTTGATGAGGTCCCCTCCTCCCAAAATATCAAATGAGATCAAGAAAGCTCTGCATCTTTCCAAAAAATATAAAATAGGTGACTGGTACCTATATGAGAACCATACTGTCATTAGGGTCTATGGCTGTGAGCTCTGTCCATACAGGCTCCCAAAATATGTGCCTATGAGGTTATTTGCCTTGGAGTATTACAGGAAGTTGATTCAGTCCGACCTCACCCATTTCCATAGCGCTAAAAAGAAGGCCCACCTCAAGTTTAAACACCAGTTGGGCCCCTTCATCATGAACAAGAAAGAAGGGTGGGAAGATGCAGACATAATCCTTAAGGATAAATACAAGCTGTCCTATATTTTTCGGTGGGTCCATTATGACCCTGAAGGTTTCATCACTACTAGGAGAAACAAGTATAGGCTTATGGGAATTAAGCATTTCCAGTACCCACACATTGAAAAATATGCCAACCTGCAAGAATGGCAGATGGATACTTTAGTTGAAAATCTAACTGAGGAAGAGACAATGCTAAAAAATAGGAGGGATCTTGAAAAAACTATTGACCTAGACTATGTGCAGCAGGTACCTTTCAGACCTCCTTATTCAGTGGGAGAAGGGACCTCGGCCACAAAGACTGCACCATAGGCACCCTCTACATCCGCACTGGTCAAAGACAAAGGCAAAGGCATAATGGGTGCAGAGGAGGAAGCAGTGAAGGAAAACTCTGCCCCTGCAACAGAGCAGCAGCCAGAACAGCAGCAAGGGAAAACTGTCCTACCACAAACTGGGCTGCCAGCAGCTCCAGCACTGCAAATTCCACCCCCACAAACTGAGCCAATAACTGCCCCGATTTTACAGACCCCAGCACATGAGGAAAGGGGTACAAAAAGAGATAGAGAAGAGTCCACTCCCCTTAGTGGATCCTCCCACTAGACAGAAGCCAAAAGGCAAAGAGCAGACTCCCCAGAGGTAGAAGACATTACTGAAGATGTCTTGGACAGTGCAAGAAAAGACAGGGAGGGCAGTCAGCATACAGGTACAAGCTCCTTTCAGCAGGAGCAAACTTTACAGCTCGGTTTGGAAGTGTCCTCCTCTTCCCAGCAGACCAAGAAGCCCAAGAGCACCAAGGCTTCTTTCAAAGAAATAAAGGCTCAGAATGAGCTGCTGAGGGCTGAGGTCTACAAGCAATTTATAGATGCTAGACGAGCCCAGCAAGAGAGATTAATGTCTGTATATGACATTAAAGAAGAAAAAATGATATTTAGTCATTTCAAGCCTACAATACCTCAGCCTACATCAGCTGCGGATTTTGTAAAAACGAGGGTGGAGGTCTTGGCCAAAGACATCCATCCCATGGACCAAATAGAACTCCACAAGCAAGCTGGAGAAATGGTTTATGCAACCTTGGTGGAGAGGGCAACTTTGGCCCATGAGCTGAAAGAATCCCTAAAGAATACCAACACACAGTTGGATTTTGAGAGAATGTCCTCTCTGGCCAAAGATAATAGAATAAAATCTTTGGAGGACATCATCATTGATCTTGGACATGATCCTAGTGATCCAAAGGGTGTGAAGGCCCTCATGAAGAAAAAAGATGATGACCTGAATGCATTGAAGAAGAGGTTGAAGCTGCAGCCCACAGAGCACCCTCAAACAACAGAACTTCAAAAGCAAAAACAGGCTGAGGACCAACTAGACCTCCTAATGCAGCAAGACCAGAGGATCAGGGAATTGGAGAAAGAGCTGGAAGGAGCACTACAAGACAAACAGGCAGAGTCCACTTCCCAAGCTCCTCCAACTACTTCAACAACAGCAGCAACTTCAGGGGCAGCAGTGGCCCCCACAACAGAAGCAGCAGGAACAACAGCAGCTCCAGATGCCAGCCCAAGTGTAGAGGAATTGACCAAGGCCGTCAAAGCAATGGAGATCCAGGCAGATGAAATAAAGAAGGCCAAGGAGAAGTTGGCAGAACTGGATGCCAAGTATGACAAGTCCAAAATGACTGTGGCAGAACAGGGCAGAGAAATAAAGGCCCAAAAGGAAAAAATAAATGCCTTGGAGAAAGAGCTGAATTTGGAGACTGCTATGGCCGACATAAAGAGAATCTTATGGGCCAAAATTGGCCAATCCATCAAACAGCAATGGAGGTCAATAAAAATAATGCATGAGCAGATGGATTTAATGGGCCAAGCTCAAACAAAAATTCAGAAGGCCAAGACAGGGCTAGGGAACAGAGCAGAGCAGGCAAACATAATGATAGATTTCCTGAACAGGCACGAGAAGGAGGAATTGGCAGCCATAGGCATTCCCAACAGAACAGAGGCTATCCTCTCTGCCAAGAAGGCACTAAATCTCAGGAACTATATACAAACAGTGGAGAGGAAGTTCTATGAGATGCAAGCAGATGTGGAGGAATACAAAGTTAAAATGGGAGTGCTGCAAGCAAAAGGCCTGCCCAGCTTACTTAGTGGTGCAGGAAAATTGATCTCTCCAGATCAAATGGCCAACAGAATGGAAAGCACTATTGAAAATCAGATTATTGCATCTGGCAGTTCATCTGAACAAGCAGGGCCTCCCACAGGACAGAGCTTATATGAAAAACTTGCAGGCCTGTTCTTCATTGAGAATGAAGTAAATCACCTGTTTGAAACCCCTCCCAATCTTTATAGACATACAGAGGCTGAGGAAACATTGATAAAGATGCGCAGACATCAAATGCCTAAGGAGGATTGGTGGCAATTGATGCTTCAGATTTTGCCATGATAGCTTCAGTCATTCGGCCACTGCCAGCTCCAGGTCACTACAAGACAAGCAACATGACAAGTGTCAGCAGTTAAAGCAGCCAAAAAGTGACTCATCACACAGACAACGACAGCTATCCAAGTTTCAGACAACACATCTCCAGCCAACTCTAACAGCCATAAAGTCCGAATATCTTCTGACTATTTTGACAGCTGAGGCATTAAGGAATTACTGCAGCATTCACTCCTTCAGCTACTGCAGTCCAAAGATTAGCATATCATAAATGAGATATTAACTCATTCGTTGATATTTTTGATGTAAATTTTGTATATATACTCCCCTGAGTAACTCATAAGGGGTTGGTGATTTTCTCTATGAGACAAATGTATTGTATACTTTCAGAGTTATTTAATACAAAGGGCTGAATGAGCTCAGTGATTTCCTCAAATATATGATGTCTGGATGATGCTCCATGTGCTGATGCAGAATTCCTATGCTGTCTGATGAAATAACAAGTTTTTCTCCAAACTATGTTCTTGTTTTACTTATGTTTGTCATAATCATACTCATCTTATACTAAGCTAGCAGTAAAAAGAAAGAATAGTGCAGGACTTATTTCGTTACACCTTGTACTCAATTTTTACTACTTTAAATGTTTGTCTTCAGAATTACTATGCACATGAATTCTTAATTGCTCATGACTGTATTGATTCTATAAGTATGAATACTACGTAGAAATTCTTAATTGCTTCTAGGACAATATTCCCTTTTGTATTTCTCAGCAGTTCACTGCAAGATTCTTTACTGCCTTGCATTAACTGGATACACTCCACTCAATCACTATTATAAACGTTGTTCTTAGACACTAACCTTGCTCTGCAGCATCACTACAGCAAATCACTCAGCACCTCAAAATAACTAAAGGACCACTGACTCCATAGCCCAATGGACTAGAACACTTTGGAGAATGCATAAGCACCTTGACTGAAATTACCATCCAACCAAAACCTTAAACAAACCTGAATTTATAACTAGCCTAAAAACACTATCAAAACAGAGACAAATCATAAAGAGAGAGCCCTCTATGATTACAATTTGGCTAGAAACTGTGATCCAAAGATTGGTTAGTGGTTACCCCGGCCGTATTCCCGTGGGAGTCAAAGGGAACAACCTGGGTGTTAACATCCTCCATGGTGAAGCGATAAGTATCAATATGGACTTGTGCTCCCACGTACCGTCGCATATATATTGGGAGACCCCTATAGGAACAAAGCCTTTATCCATAGGAAGCCGTGTCGGCCGCCCTACTGATCGCAATGCAGTGAACACAGCATTCACGAAGATCGACCACCCGTACCGTAAAACGTATTCTGTGGTTTTGCGAAAAGTTTGGCACACCCTCTGCCTAGATCTCCAGAGTAGTTTCTTTTGGCCTTTTTCAAACTCTATAACTAAAAAATTCCATCCGAGCATTTGTCACTTCCGGCTCGTTAAAACATCGAAGGAGACTAGAGGCATCTTTAGCTTTTTCTCGACTCTTAAAAAGTGAAAAAGCAAGTTGTGTCTAAAGCGTTGTTATAAAATTTATTTTAAACGGAACATAATCACCTCCTATTCCTGCGTTGATCTGTAGGTTGAGAACATGGAACACACCAACCAAGGAATTCCACATGATGGAAATCCTAGTCCTTTCTCCTCTTGGGGAGAAGTTGGTGCGCCCCACATGGCCACTTTGTCGCTTCCAGGACTGACAATTGGCCTGCCAATTTGGCTATTCTCAACCAATGTAGATCAGAACACCATGGTTCCTGAACAGTCGAGTCAACAGTTAGATCAGTCTAGAGCTGCCCACCAGCCTTCTACTTCCTATAACTCTTCCTCCAATCCTTCATCTTCGCAAGGTAGAGCCATCAAAAGCCAAGCTCCCATGGAGAAGAAGGAGAAGAAGAAGAAGGAGCCTAAGGAGACTGGGGGCAAGCAAAAGACATATGACAAAAATTAACACACAGCACAGACCGGGCCTAAATCGCCATGTGTCATATGTAGAGGAGACCACTTCCATAGAGATTGTCCCTGTATTCCCCGGATACTAAGGGACTGGTCCCCTCGTTTGCACAGTTCGGGAGCATCAACCTCTGATAGCCATGTTGAATGCTTACCGTCAACCAACGAAAGTGAAGGTTCAAGACAAATAGGGGGAGCAAGATCCCCCTGCAGACTGTGTGAAGGTGATCACGCCATCCACCGTTGTCCCTTCTTAGACGAAGCGAAAAGAGTTGTGGAAGATCGTCCGGTTTCACCATTGAGACTTCCTCCTAGATACAAAAAACTTGTGCCAAGTCCTTCGTTGGTTGAAAATAAAGCTAGCCCACTCAAGTGGTCGGCTGAAGCGTCAGCCATTGAAAATGAACCTACTGAATCCAGACCGGACGAGAGTCCAAAGGTCGAAACGGCAGTTGACCCGGTTCTGCCTTCGGAGGTTTCATCTTCAAATGACACCCTCACTGAAGAGAATAAGGATGACACCATCCAGATTCTTTTCATCAACACTGACTCTGATGAGCATCAGGGCAATGTGCCCATTCCTTTATCACAGGAAGGAACATCATCGGGGTCATATCCGGCCGTGTATTCGGTCCCACCACCAAGCAACCTGGTTGTGTCCTTTGATTGGAACCAACTAGGCAAACCCCGGTTGCCAACCAGTATACCATTCAGAATCATAGTCCAAATTTATAGAATGGTAATGGCTAGCACTATCATTGATGAAGGGGCATCTGTGAGTATCCTTTCCTCTGTTGCTTGGAAAGCACTGGGTTCCCCGGCACTTTTGCCTGAGATAAGAAATCTCTCGGGTTTTTATAAAGGAACCAGTCGACCATTAGGGATCCTCCCCAATGTACCTGTTACATTGGAAGGGAAGACCGTTCAAATGAACGTGATGGTCGTTCAAGGACCCTTGGATTATAACCTACTCCTTGGACGAGACTATATATATTGCATGGGAGCAATAGTCTCCTCACTCTTTAGAGTAATGTAATTTCCACACGAAGGAAGGGTGGTCAAGCTCGTAGACCAACTTTCATTTCCGGGATCACGCATCGCAAATAGTCACATACCAACCCTGAATGGTCTATTCAATCAAGAAATGTCTTCACCCCCAGTACTCCTTCCCGATGAGTGCGAGTGATTCGGAAAGATGGGACTGGAACCCAGGGGGCATGCATCCTGGTCTACTTCGGGCAGAAGAAACCTTGGGTATAAGGTAGAATTTCCGTGAGAGAATATGACTAGTCCGTACCCCATCTGTGGATGGAAGAGGGGTTGTTCTAGAATAGGATTCTTTTGTCAAGGTTACGTGTTTGACAAAGGTCATTCACCATTGTCTACTTCGGTAGACAGTGCCGAGGAAATGTTTTCGTTTGAAGAAGTTAACAAAACAATCTTTGGGTAACCAGAAAGAGGCAAGCCTCCCTCAATAACACCAATGTTTTGTCTTTGAGTAGTGTTCTTCTCTTGTCGCAAGTAGCTGCTCTCTTGTCGCAAGTAGCTGTTCTCTTGCGATCTTGCAAAAGACCTGTTAAAAGTTGGGCTGACGGGAAGACAAGTACCGCATAAGACCCGTTAAAAATAACGAGAAGACAAGTATCTTTAACATTAGACTGGCAAGACGACAAGTAGCTGTGAACACCCAAAGAAAAGCAGAGGTGGGGGAGAGGAGGGGCAGCCTTGAAATTGTATTTTATACCTGGGGGCATGCAAACCTTTTGGAGTGCAAGCTAAGAGCGGTTATTTATCTGTTTTTGGGATTAGGCATTTCCGAACTTGCATAAAGAAAGGATGATAGGGAGCATAGCTTTGGTAAGGCGCGAGCTCTATAAAAAATGGGATCTTTCAGGAGACATTCTTATCTTATGACTGGTAAATCGAGCAGTTTTAGCATAAAGTTCATGCTCGTTAAAAAATAAACACAAGATCCGAGCAGTTTTAACGCGGTCTTCATGCTCGTTAAAAAATAAATATAAGCAGTGAGCAATGTTTCCTCCAGAGTTTAAGCTCATTTTTAAATAAAAAATGAACCTATCCCGGTAAATAACCACTGTGAAAATTTATCAGCCATAAAAGCCTTGGTCGTGTTTTGCACCTGCCACCTCCATTCCATTTGGCCGATCGTTCACCTCCATATGATTGTTTACCCATTTTGACGAACATCTGCGAAGAGTGATTTCACCTAGCCATCCTTGTGACACTGCCGTGATTGGAAAATACCAACCTGTACCTGGAATCTGCTTCTATCCCTGTTTATCACTCGTTCCTCAAAAGACGAGTCTTCTTTGAGCTCTTTTCAACTGACTCGTAAAATATGAAAATTTTGCCGAGTTTTGGCCTTCCAGCTCGTTAAAAGGACCGGAAGAGCTATCCCTCCTCTAGATTTTAATCTTTTTGGACCTGAGGGATTATTACACAAAAAGGTCGAGCACTTGTTTTATTCGGCTCGTTAAAGTTATCGAAAACTCATCCCTTCTGTATTGTTTTATACTTTTTCAGACTTAAGGGATTAGATGACGAAAAAGGAATTTTGGAGTTAACTTTCTGTACCTTTTCAGACTCTCTAAAAATGAAAAGGACCGAGTTTTCCTTGTCGTTAGACTCGTTAAAATGATTAAATAGCGACAAAATTTTCTTTAGACGAGAACGAGTTTCCCTATCGCTAGGCTTGTTAAAACATAGCGATGGGCTTGCCCGAAGGGCAGGTTATAGAACAAGCATATGTTATCCTCCTCAAGCTTGACAAAAATAAAGAGGTACTGGTCAGAAATGACTGGGGAAAAATTGGGAGAACCTCAAAGCTTTAATGGTAGCAAGTCGCTCTTGAACATGACACTTTTCCTCCGTACCACATCGGGTTGGGTTGTTTCATTCACCGGTCTCATCACCATGGTCTCGCCAAACCATCCACATTTGGGGTAATGCTACCGATCCATCGCATCAACATCGTTATATGTTCAAGAGATGTTGTTCAGAAAGAGTCAACCGTGTCCCATCCACTACCATACATTATCCTTCATCCATCCATGATCGCCACCCTGAATCATATGTCACAGATTGTTTTCACCTCCATTAAATTCATTAGCTCTGTTCCGTGTCACTGATGTGGGATTCATTAAGGCCCTCCTTTGACGGATCACTTCTTGTTGACTTCAGTTCATTATCCAAGAAGTTGATCTAGGGACAACCCCTTCAGTACTTTGAAGCTTGCATGCCTCAATGGAAAGTTTCTCACTTCCGGCGACAGGTATACATCAATGACCTTCGACCGAAAGATTTTGCGTGGTGTTCGACGCCAAGTCCTTTATTCACACCACGTGAATTGTACTGCAGTACCTTGAGGGTCATTATCATTATTGGTGATTCCTCTCGCGCTTGTTAACGGTTTACATCATCGACCGGTAATCAAGCGATGTCTTTCACGGTTCGACTTCAGCGCAATTCTCACATGGATCGACTTGTACTTAGAGTGAAGATCGAACGAGTTTGAAGACCCCGGATCTAGTTTCATCCATCCAGGCTGCGGTATATATTCAGGAAATATAAATACATTTGACATGTACATCATTGCAGCAGATGATCATCCTACTCAAAGGATGATAATTTCAGTAGAGAATTATCAGTCTATCATCAGACGATCGTCTGTTCTATGTACCAAAATGAATTTATAAAGCTGAGCATGGGAATGCCCGCCTCAGCTAGATCATGAAAGCAGAATGAAAAATAATGTATTGTATTGTATTTTATTACAGGTCACCTCTCAGCGATTGAATGAACTTCGGATCATCCTGATAAAGCATTTCACCCGATAAACGACCTCATACTTTAGGGGGCAACTGTTATAGACATTTTTGTGCCTTACAGCATGAAGCATGAAATGTCCATAATCTAAGGGATCCAAAGTCCCTAAACATGTTATTCCTACCCCTAGAGGAACAAGGTCAGCAAACCACAGCACTGAATAGAAGTTCTCCACCTGAAAACACTAAAAAACAAGCTAATTCTGGATCATGTCAACTGCTCCACTGAGCATCTGCGCTGAATGTCAACTGCTCCACTGTGTACCTGCGCTGAATGTCAACTGCAAAGAAGGTTACCTGCGCTCGGCGAGTTTGGACAAGTGGCACAGTCATTCCTCAAGGTGTCAATGCCCAGGAAGCTTCCAAAATGACACTTGGATCAGGGATTTCGACTGGTGATGAGTAAGAGGGTCTAGATCTCCAAGTGGAAGCAAGAACCTCCAAGTGGACTCAAGAACTGAAGAATAACTGAAGTGAGAAAGGACACTATTCAGCTTCAGGCCAAGCTCAAGCTGACTCATCCTTTCTCCAAAAATCCTATATATAGATCTCTCTCATGAAGTCTAAGGAGGCTGGAATCTTGTGAATGTAAGGAAGTGTTGTTGGTTCAAGTTTAGAACTATTGGGTGATTTGCTTTGAAGGAGGTGAAGAGGAGATTTCTTTCTGCTGAGAGGTGATGCTGGATTGGGCCTTTTATGGTTGTATCACTTCCTGAACTTTACTTCTTCCATAATAAAGCATTTGAGGTTCTTCTATATACATGTGTCTCAATGATGTATTGTTATGCTTGTGTATTTGATTTATTCTAATCCTTGAATCAATTATGAATGTATGCTTCTTGTAGTTTCCCTCTCTTGTCATTTTGCAGGATCTTGGTGTAGCTGGGCTAGTGAAAGAGCAAGGAGCTGGGGGCAAGCAGCAAAGAGAGAAGATTGGATCAATCATTAGCGGAAGACATCGGTTAGTGGATCTCTTTCTCCCCTCTCTTACATCTCATAAAGAAGTAATCTCAAATAGCTTTGCTTTGATTGTTGCTGAGGTACTATCACCCTTAGAGTGGGATAGGGTCATTCCATATTGGATACTTTTCCCAACAACAGAGACCCCTATAGGAACAAAGCCTTTATCCATAGGAATCCGTGTCGGCCGCCCTACTAATCGCAATGCAGTGAACACAGCATTCACGAAGATCGACCACCCGTACTGTAAAACGTATTCTGTGGTTTTGCGAAAAGTTTGGCACACCCTCTACCTAGAACTCTAGAGTAGTTTCTTTTGGCCTTCTTCAAACTCTATAACTGAAAAAGTCCATCCGAGCATTTGTCACTTCGGGCTCGTTAAAACATCGAAGGAGACTAGAGTCATCTTTAGCTTTTTCTCGACTCTTAAAAAGTGAAAAAGCAAGTTGTGTCTAAAGTGTCGTGATAAAATTTATTTTAAAACGGAACATAATCACCTCCTATTCTTGCGTTGATCTGTAGGTCGAGAACATGGAACGCACCAACCAAGGAATTCCCCATGATGGAAATACTAGTCCTTTCTCCTCTTGGGGAGAAGTTGGTGCGCCCCACATGGCCACATTGTCGCTTCCAGGACTGACAATTGGCCTGCCAATTTGGCTATTCTCAACCAATGTAGTTTAGAACACCATGGTTCTTGAATAGTCGAGTCAACAGTTAGATCAGTCTAGAGCTGCCCACCAGCCTTCTACTTCCTATAACTCTTCCTCCAATCCTTCATCTTCGCAAGGTAGAGCCGGCAAAAGCCAAGCTCCCATGGAGAAGAAGGAGAAGAAGAAGAGAGAGAAGAAGAAGAAGGAGCTTAAGGCAACTGGGGGCAAGCAAAAGACATCTGACAAAAATCCACACACAGCACAGACCGGGCCTAAATCGCCATGTGTCATATGTAGAGGAGACCACTTCCATAAAGATTTTCCCTGTATTCCCCTGATACTAAGGGACTGGTCCACTCGTTTTCATAGTTAGGGAGCATCAACCTCTGATAGCCATGTTGAATGCTTACCATCAACCAGCGAAAGTGAAGGTTCAAGACAAAGAGGGGGAGTGAGATCCCCCTGCAGACTGTGTGAAGGCGATCATGCCATCCACTGTTGTCCCTTCTTAGACGAAGCGAAGAGAGTTTTGGAAGATCGTCCGGTTTCACCGTTGAGGCTTCCTCCTAGATACAAAAAACTCGTGCCAAGTCCTTCGTTGGTTGAGAATACAGCTGGCCAGCTCAAGTGGTCAGCTGAAGCGTCAGTCATTGAAAATGAGCCTACTGAATCCAGACCGGACGAAAGTCCAAAGGTCGAAACGGTAGTTGACCCGGTTCTCCCTTCAGAAGTTTCATCTTCAAATGACACCGTCACTGAAGATTCATCTTCAAATGACACCCTCACTGAAGAGAATAAGGATGACACCATCCAGATTCTTTTCATCAACACAGACTCTGACGAGCGTCAAGGCAATGCGCCCATTCCTTTATCGCAAGAAGGAACATCGTCAGGGTCATATCCGGCCGTGTATTCGGTCCCACCACCAAGCAACCTGGTTGTGTCCTTTGATTGTAACCAACTAGGCAGACCCCGGTTGCCTGTCAGTATACCATTCAGAATCATAGTCCAAATATACAGAATGGTAATGGCTAGCACTATCATTGATGAAGGGGCATCTGTGAGTATCCTTTCCTCTGTTGCTTGGAAAGCACTGGGTTCCCCGGCGCTTTTGCCTGAGATAAGAAATCTCTCGGGTTTCGATAAAGGAATCAGTCGACCATTAGGGATCCTCCCCAATGTGCCCATTACATTGAAAGGGAAGGCCGTTCAAATGAACGTGATGGTCATTCAAGGACCCTTGGATTATAACCTACTCCTTGGACGAGACTATATATATTTCATGGGAGAAATAGTCTCCTCACTCTTTAGAGTAATGTGTTTTCCACACGAAGGAAGAATGGTCAAGCTCGTAGACCAACTTTCATTTCCGGGATCACGCATCACAAATAGTCACATACCAACCCTGAATGGTCTATTCAATCAAGAAATGTCTCCACCCCCAGTCCTTCTTCCCGATGAATGCGAGTGATTCAGAAAGATGGGACTGGAACCCAGGGGGCATGCGTCCTGGTCTGCTTCGGGCAGAGAAAACCTCAGGTATAGGGTAAGTTTCCACGGGAGAATATGACTAGTCCGTACCACGTCCGTCTAGGAAGAGGGGTTGTTCTGGAATAAGATTCGTTTGTCAAGGTTATGTGTTTGACGGAACTGGGTCATTCACCGTTGTCTATTTCAGTAAACATCACCGAAGAAATGTTTTATTCGTAGCCACGAACAAGACAATCTTTGTGTAACGTGAAAGAGGTAGGCCTCTCTCGGAAAGACAAATGTTTTGGCGAAGGTGAAGTAGGGGTAACCTTGAAATCATACTTTATACCTGGGGGCATGCAAAATTTTTGGAGTGCAAGCAAGGACGGCTATTTATTTTTTAAATTTTTAGGTCCTCCCTTTAAACCTGTAGGTCTAACCCTTTAAACTCGTAGGATTAGTCGTAGTCGAACTTGCATAAAGAAAGGATGTGGGGCAAAAATCCAAAAGCTGTCGTTTTTATAGGGGACATTTCTTATCTTATGACTGGTATTACGAGCAGTTTTAGCAAGGTTCATGCTCGTTAAAAAATAAACGCACAATTGAGCAGTTTTAGCAAGAGTTCATGCTCGTTAAAAAATAAATGCACCTGTGAGCAAGCTTCCCCCCAGAGTTCAAGCTCATCCAGAAAAAATGAACCGGTGAATAACCATTTGAGACCGTAAATTCATCAGCCACAAACGCCTTGGTCGTGTTTGCACCGTCACCTCCACTTTTCATTTGGCCGATCATTCACCTCCACTTGATTGTTTACCTATTTTAAGGAACAGCTGCGAAGAGTGATTTCACCTAGCCATCCTTGTGACACTGCCGCGATTGGAAAATTCCAACCTGTACCTGGAATCTGCTGCTATCCCTATTTATCACTCGTTCCTCAAAATACGAGTCTTCTTTGAGCTCTTTTCTTCTGACTCATAAAAAATGAAAAGTTTGCCGAGTTTTGGCCTTCCAGCTCGTTAAAATGACCGGAAGAGCTATCCCTCCTCTAGATTTTAATCTTTTTGGACCTGAGGGATTATTGCACAAAAAGATCAAGCGCTTGTCTGGTTCGGCTCGATAAAACTATCGAACATTCATCCCTTCTGTAATGTTTTATACTTTTTCGGACTTAAGGGATTAGATGACGAAAAAGGACCTTTGGAGTTAACTTTACGTACCTTTTCAGACTCTCTAAAAATGAAAAGGACCGAGTTGTCTTTGTCACTAGACTCGTTAAAATGCATTAAATAGCGACAAACTTGTCTTTAGACGAGAACGAGTTTCCCTATCGCTAGGCTCGTTAAAACATAGCGATGGGCTTGCCCGAAGGGCAGGTTATAGAACAAACATATGTTATCCTCCTCAAGCTTGAAAAAAATAAAGAGGTACTGGTCAAAAATGACTGGGGAAAAATTGGGAGAACCTCAAAGCTTTAATGGTAGCAAATCGCTCTTGAACATTACACTTTTCCTCCGTACCACATCGGGTTGGGTTGTTTCATTCACCAGTCTCATCACCATGGTCTCGCCAAACCATCCACATTTGGGGTAATGCTACCGATCCATCGCATCAGTGTTGTTATATGTTCAAGAGATGTTCTTCAGAAAGAGTCAACCGTGTCCCATCCACTACCATACATCATCTTTCATCCTTTCATGACCGCCACCCTGAATCATATTTCACGGATCGTTTTCACCTTCATCACAATCATTAGCTCCATTCCGTGTCACTGATGTGGGATTCCTTAAGGCCCTCCTTTGACGGATCACTCCTTGTCGACATCAGCTCATTATCCAAGGAGTTGATCTAGGAACAACCCCTTCAGTACTTTGAAACTTGCATGCCTCAATGGCAAGTTTCTCACTTCCGGTGACAGGTATACATCAATGACCTTCGACCGAAAGATTTTGCGTGGTGTTCGACGCCAAGTCCTTTATTCACACTACGTGGATTGTACTGTTGTACCTTGAGGGTCATCATCATTATCGGTGATTCCTCTCGCGCTTGTTAACAGTTTACATCACTGACTAGTAATCAAGCGATGTCTTTCCATGTTCGACTCCAAGAAATTCTCACATGGATCGACTTGTATCTAGAGTGAAGATCGGACGAGTTTGAAGACCCCGGATCTAGTTTCATCCATCCGGGCTGCGATATATATTCAGGAAATAAAGACATTGACATGTGCAGCAGATGATCATCCTACCCAAAGGATGATAATTTCAACAGAGAACTATCAGTCTACCATCAGACGATTGTCTGTTCTATGTACAGAAAAATGTATTTATAAAGCTGAGCATGGGAATGCCCGCCTCAGCTAGATCATGAAAGCAGTATGAAAAATAATGTATTGTATTGTATCTTATTACAGGTCACCTCTCAACGATTGAATGAACTTCGGATCCTCCTGATAAAGCATTTCACCCGATAAACGACCTCATACTTTAGAGGGCAACTGTTATAGACATTTTTGTGCCTTACAGCATGAAGCATGAAATGTCCATAATCTAAGGGATCCAAAGTCCCTAAACAAGTTGTTCCTACCCCTAGGGGAACAAGGTCAGCAAACCACAGCAATCCAAACAAGTTCTCCACTGAAAATTACTCAAAAACAAGGCAATTCTGGATCATGTCAACTGCTCCACTGAGCATCTGCGCTGAATGTCAACTTCTCCATGGACCACCTGCGTTGAATGTCAACTCCAACAAAGGCTACCTACGCTGAGCGAGTTTTGACAAGTGGAAGTCTCATTCCTCAATGAGTCAATGCCCGGGAAGCTTCCAAAATGACACTTGGATCAAGGAATTCGACTGGTGATGAGTAAGAGGTTCTAGATCTCCAAGTGGAAGCAAGAACCTCCAAGTGGACTCAAGAACTGAAGAAGAACTAGAGTGGGAGAGGACACTAGTCACATCTCAGGTTGACTCATCCTCTCTCCAAACTCCTATATATGGATCTCTCTCCCATGAGATCCAGAGGCTGGAATCTTGTGAATGTAAAGAATTGTTGTTGGTTTGAGTTTAGAACTATTGGGTGATTTGCTTTGAAGGAGGTGAAGAGGAGATTTCTTTCTGCTGGGAAGGTGATGTTGGATTGGGCCTCTTATGGTTGTATCACTTCCTGAACCTTACTTCTTCCATTAATAAAGCATTTGAGGTTCTTCTATATGCATGTGTCTCAATGATGTATTGTTATACTTGTGTATTTGATTTATTCTAATCCTTGAATCAATTATGAATGTATGCTTCTTGTAGTTTCCCTCTCTTGCCATTTTGCAGGATCTTGGTGTAGCTGGGCTAGTGAAAGAGCAAGGAGCTGGGGGCAAGTAGCAAGGAGAGAAGATTGGATCAACCATTAGCGAAAGACATCAGTTAGTGGATCTCTTTCTCCCCTATTTTACATCTCATAAAGAAGTAATCTCAGATAGCTTTGCTTTGATTGTTGCTAAGGAACTATCACCCTTAGAGTGGGATAGGGTCATTCCGTATTGGATACTTTTCCCAACAACAGCTGGGGTTGAGAAACAACAAATCCTTGTTGAGGGAATGGATTTGTGAGCACGACCAGTTGAGGTGGCGCAGGATTCTGAGGTGATTGTTGACCTCTAGAAGCTACTTGAGCTTCCCAAATTTGGCACATCTAGGGTAAGAGGAGACACTCATGTGTATCGTGGCCATGTGTATATAACTGTTAATACCATAGCCTTGTTCTGCTTGGGCTAGCCACCTTGTTGTTGGTTGTTGGTGTTAGGCTAGTTCCCTTGGGGTTCACTAGGCTGGTTAGCTTGGTTACCATAGTTACCCTTGTTACCCTTCACCTTATTATTTTTCTTTGAATTTTGGTGATTGGTATGACTCTGCTGTGAAAACACTTGTCTGTGAGGGGGAAGTGGATGCTGGGGCTGAGGATGCATGAGAGGTTGTGACACTAATGCTTGAGGGGTTGGAGTGCTAGGTTGTGCATAAGAAGGAGCAAGAGTTTGGTAAACGGGTTGGGGCCCTGGAAACATGTTGCAAGCAGGAGGGGCATAAATGTTGGAAGAACTGGTGGCCCCCCGTGGATAGCCATAACTATGCTGAGAATATGGCGAAGAGTGTGAAAGGGATCCAATGATACCATCGGTGGTGTGAGGTGCCCATGGTGCATTGGCACTTCCAGGACGAGGGAGGTCTAGAATGACGTTATAGACATAACCAGATTGAGCATTAATCAGATCATATCTCAAAGAAATCTGGTGAGCTTCTTCCTCGGTTTGAGGAAAATGGGATGTGACATCTTTTCCAATGGGGGATAAAAGGCTCTTAAGAAACCAATCTGGATAGACACAGTTTTCGAAATGCGGGGCACAACCTGTGCTCCTCCTTCAACGCCACTCTTGAACATGGTCAAAAGGGCGAGTGGTGGAGGAATGACGGAATGTGGTCAATAGCTCTGAACCAGTGTCGTACCCGAGAGGTAACTGGAAATATGATAAGAATGTTTTAGCAAGCGTCACGAAAATGGAATGAGAGATGAAGGGCTAGTCTACATACCATTTTGCAGCGACTCCATTGAGCGTGTCTTGGAAGAACTGAAGATGAATGGAGCCATCGGTTATGGAGTTAAATGAACACCACATGTGGAAGGATCGAACATGGTTGGTAGGGTATTCTCTAGCAATACCCTCTAACTTTGGGATGTCTGAGGGTAGCATAGTCGGCATAGAGGGCCAACCAGAATCATGGTGTGTGGGGTCATTTATCAATTGGTTAAGATCCGATAGAATTAACCCAACCATAAAGGAGAGCATGTGACCACTGGTATAGCACCGGAGCCACCACCAATTTGGGTTCCTACACCAGTTATGGGTCCAGACATGGTGACGATATGCGGTGAAGGAGGCTCGGAATCAGATGAGGAATAAAAAAAACTAGGAGAAGAGTCGGTATGGGGACTCAGAGGCTATGAAATCGAACCTAACGGGGAGGAGTAATATGTGAAACTAGGGCTGAAGGCCTAATAGTCTCCACAACACACGTCTTGGTAGCGCAATGATGATAAGACACACGGAACACGGAAATGGTGAGGGGAGATCAACAATATATATTTTGTCTCTTATGCGGTGTGATAAATTTGTTATGTTAAGTATTGGCTTGGAGGTGTAAATAAAGCACCCTTCGCTAAAGTTGTGCTTGTGTGTGCAAGTGTATTAATTGATTAAGCCTAGATCATGTTTATAAAAAAGAAAAAAGCTTGCTACAAATAAATTAAAATTAACTAAACCCCACCCAAACTGTTCTTGCAAAAACTATACTGCTTGGTGGCTAAATCGATAGGAAATACACTGAAACAGTCAAGATATATGAATGTCGGTGTGACTAGGATCAAGTGACTCTAAGTTGCTGGAAAGTGGTGCAGCAACAACAAAAAACTAGAGGGGAAGATTGCTGCAAAAAGATAGGGGAATGGGTGAAACACCTAGGGCAACTGATGGGACCCTAAGGGAATAACCAAACAAGTTTAAATGTGAAACTATGGATGATAGAAACCTATCTTAACATATCTAAAACAAAAGGTTACAGATCTGGAAAATGTGGCTAAAAGCGTTGCAGTAACTTAGACTTCTTATTCAGCTAATCTCCTCCTAGAAAGGTGGAAGTGTACTAGAAACCCTAAGGGAGGCTAAATTTAACATCGACGAGTAAAACAGAGTGGATCAAGGCTTAATTAGGATGAGATAGAGGCCAGATACTGAGCACACAACTCTAGGCAAAACCTAGAAACAAATATGAGAAAAACCTTAAAACCTAGAAATAACAGGTTCTGACCTATTTTTTGATGAAATCACTCTTTTTGGGCTGAAAGCTGGGTTATAAAGCCCAGATCGCACCTTTTGGGATGAAAACTATGATTTCTATTCTGAGACTCCCAGTCTGCAAATTTTGTAAAAAAGTGTCTCCTTTATCACGACTAGTTCCTGTGACCTGCGGAAACAACTAGAAAGCTTGCGGAAGTCAGAAATTTATCAGATCTAGGGTTAAACACTAGGAAACATTAAGAGAATTGAAAAAAGAAGAAAGCCTAAGATGAAAACCAAAGGTCACCCAGTTTTCTAGATATTAAGTATAAAACCTAGTGGAGTCACCAATTTGTTGTAGTGTTTTCTTCTCAATGATGTACGAAAAGAACCCACTTAAGATTGTGGATGAAAAACAATATCAACAATAGAAATGACTGATAAACATTGTATGTCTACAACTATTAATAGAAAAAGAACCTGCCAAAATTTTGATCTATGCTACAATCATAATTAAACAGTGAAACAAAGAGTAATAACCCCAAACATCTAATGGAAACCAAATATGTAAAGAGCAATTTAGTAATAACACTTGCGAAGAGAACATATAAATGTTACCAGTCCCCCTCTATGGGATGGGTTTTTGGCTATCCTCAAACGTCTTTAGCTTTTGTAGAGTCTCTCTCCTCTATAATGTGAAAACCCAGCAAAAATATGGTGTGTGACAATGAAAAGAAACAGAGTTACAACAGTGAGTGCAACAATGAAAATAATAAAAAATGAATAATGAATGGAAAACCCTTCTATTTATAACAAAATATTGAGTTATCCTCGAATACTGAGCAATAATAAAATATTATTGATCCATTCTTGGAATAACCACTTGGAATATTTTATTATATTTGTTTAGGATGGAAACAAGTACTTAAACTTTTATTTAGAAATAATAAATAAATAAATGATTTATTTATCATCTCGATGAATTAGTTAAGGAATAATAAACAAATAAGCATTTATTTAATTATTCCTAAGGGATTTAGTCAAATTTAACAAAGAATAATAATTACTTAGTGATTAATTAATTATTCTTAGAGAAAAATAAGATAAATAATGATTTATCTGTTTATTTTTCATGATTTGGTCAAATTTGACAAGGAATAATAATAAAAAAATGGTTTAATTAATTATTACTAGAAGAAAATCAATTAAATAGTGATTTATTTAATTATTCTTCATGGATTTAACTATAAATTACTTAACAAAGGTGGTTTATTAAGAAATTTCTCGCAGCGAAAGAAATTTTACTATGGTAAAATTGGCTTTAGATGGTGTACTTCGATCGATCTAGTAAATTAGGCTAGATGATCAATTTTTTGGTGATAACACATCTAGTGGATCCTCCACCCCATTTGTGCATCTAGTGCATGTATGGTCCTCATAGATGAGTACCTTACCATTGGGGAAAAGGCATCCTCATAATCAATCCCCTCAATCTAGAGAAGTCATTAGCCACAAACCTGGCCTTGTACTTCTCAACACTACCATCAATTGCATGCTTCACCTTATACAACCACCTCAAGATAATGGTTGATATTCCCTAAAGTCTAGACATAACCTCCCAAACATAATTCTTCATGATGGAGTCATACTCCTCCACCATTGCATCCACCCATCCTTGGTCGGAAGCAACCACTTCAAAATAAGATGGCTCAAAATATATCAACTTTTTCATGAGAGCCATCTCTCCTATGTATCTATCTGTTGATCTCCATAGTGTTGTGAGGAACTAAGAAATCCAGCCTTCTCTTGAGCTTCTTGCACTAATATCTCAACAAACCTAGTCCTCTTCCTCCCTTTTCTAGGATTCAATGTGTGAGTGGGTGCCTTCACTCATCCCGTTCTTTGATCCTCATCATGTTGTTGCTTCACCTCATCCTCTTGGAATGATCTATTTCCTTTAGGCAAGGATTGACTTTGTGAATCTAACTAAGGCTCCTCTTTGCGAGCTAGAACCTCCTCATCTAGTGATATGGTCAACTCTCACTCTAGAGAAATCCTCATGGATTTCTCCTCATTAACTCTCACATCCCTTCTCAAAACAATATTTTTTAGAGAGGGAATGTACACCCTGCAAACATGTGTTATATTAGTATATCCCATAAAGAACCCCCTCTTTGCAGTAGGCTCAAACTTGTTTATGTCATCTTTTTGTACATGAGAATACAACATGCATCCAAAAATGTGAAAGTGGGAGACATTTGGATTGCTCCCAGTGAAATCCTCCTCAAGCGTAATCATCCCAAGAACTCTACGAGGACTCCTATTCTACAAGTACACGATTGTGTTGCACTCATCTGCCCTCAAGAATAATGGAAACCCCTAATCATGTAACATGGCTCTAGCAGCCCGAATAATACTCTTATTATTCCTCTCTGCAACCCCATTTCTTTTAGGGTTATGGGGTGTAATCAATTCCCTCCTAATTCCCTCCTTGGAACATAAACATTTGAAGGAATTTGAGATATAATATCCTCCATTATCACTCTATTGACGGTGCTGGACCTGCCAACATTCAGGGGATCACCTTGGTATGAAGTCGCAACTTGACCTCACACCCTTTGGTGCGGGAGTCCCATTTGGTATGATGGCCTGGTTGCCATTGTCTTAAGGATTTTCCTCAACTCTTGCTTGTCAGCACAAGAGAGTGATTTGTTTTGTCTTCGAGAAGTGAGGTTCGCGTGCTTGGTGAGTGTAAGTGTACTTATGTCAATGTCTCTTTCACTGTGAGGGGAAGAAGGTGAAGGTGAGTTCCAGGTTGAAAGGGATTAGTCCCAAGTTAGCTAGGAACACAAAACACAAAATGACATACACAAATTCTGGCAGAGTAGTCCACTAGGATGTGGCAGTTACAACATACAAGGTAAGATAACACGTAAAACACTCATTGAACAGTCCGAACGAGTGCAACGGTTGTTATAACAAGGTTTAGGTAAAAGTTCTGTATGATGCCTAGTAGAGAAGTCGACACAGACGGGACAACATTAACAACATATACAACACATTTCCATTAATAGATTATGCATTACAACAAATGAAATAGTTCAAATGTAGAACATAGGTTAAAGCAACATGCATTACAAGTCTTAAAGATCAGTCTTACAACAGATAAAATACATGTGTGAAAATGTGTTGGCCTATTAACAGGCTTCTGAATTAAGTGAAAGTTCCAAGACACATCATTACACCATACATCACTAACCCTGTCAGCGGGGCGTTGGAGCCACTACTTTGATCCAGATTTAAACAGGAACGCAACAAATTACAGAGATAACCATAAACACATAGATGCAGCAGAAATAATACTTCATTTCATTAATGTAAAATACTAAAATATGCTTACAAACAGAAATGGAAATAAACCAGCTAAGGCGATGGTAGCTTATCTCTGAGAAGAGATGTGGTGGCTACATGCCTCTGAACTATGTTACAATGAGGCTCGAAGGCCTATTTATTATTGAGAAACAATGGAAAACCCTTAACATCCCAACACCTAACCCTAGAAGATGAAACGCCAAATTGTGGGCCCGTTTTGGGTAAGTTGGTACATCAACTTCTTGGGGTTGTAACTTTGGCACCCGATCTTTGTTTGATGTGTACATTAGCTCGTTAGGAAGATTTGTCTGAGCAATAAAACTTTGGGAAGAGAAAAAAATGTCATTTAGGGCCTCGAAACGGCTCTGAAAGCTTAGGACCCAAAACACTGCTAAAAATAGTAAATTGTGCTACAATTACGGAAACTGAAAAACTAAAAGAGACAGTTGTGGGGGTCCAAATGGGATAGGTGGGTGGCCACCAACATCCACCTGGATCATTCCTCCCCCCTTAGGAAGCAATGGTCCCCATTGGATTGAGTTCCTTCATCTACTGAACTTGGTCCCTGGTGAGCTGTTCTGCAATCTTTGATGTGTCCAGTAATGGTGGGAAGCATGGTCGAGGGCACTACACATTCAACACTTGGTGCAGGTGAAGGAATGGAGGAATGTTGTGCTCTAAAGCATTATTTCCCACAACCTTTGTAATGCTGTAAGGACTATGTCAAAGTTGTCTGAGCTTCTAATAGGCTCGTGTAAGGTGTTCTTTCTGCATATGTAACCAAACTTTATCGAACACCTGAAACTTGTGTGGTGGCCCTGTGGGTGAGGAGAAGTTGTTCTTGTGTTCTTTCATGGTTGTATCTCTCTGCTGCTACTGCTGCATGGAGGAACCCTTCATGGGGGTCATGGATGTGGTGACAATCTTTCCCTTACTTTGGGAGCGAACCAGATAGAAAATAAATTTTTACTAGTCTGTGAGATGAGCTTTTTGCCTTTCTTAGCAGTGATCAAAGAGGTGGTAGTAGGTGGGGCTACCTCCGGTATCCTGTATAATGAATTACCTAAAGAAATAATAATAGCACGAGGCCTTGACTCATACACATCATGTTTCCTCCACAAGTATGGTTGCCCTAATAATACATCACAAACATCCAGAGGTGTAACATCACACAATACCTCATCTGTGAAGGGATTGATGCTGTAGGGAAGGCAACACTACTAGCAAACTCGAAGATCTCGTCCTTGGTGAAGCCACCTGATACTGTACAATTGCGGGTTTGGTGTAGTCAGTAGGCCCAACCACTTCATGACCTTTGCTGAAATTAGGTTCTTTTGGCTTCCACTGTCAACAATGAATTGCAGTGGCAAACCCTTCACCCACATATGTGAGTGGAAAAGATGCTCCCCCTCCTTTGGATCTTCGGGCTCATTATTTTGGATCTTGGCAGTGGCAATAGTGGCACTGGGCTCCGCATCAATGATCTAATTCCCTTTGCCATTCCCCTTGCCAGGTTCTGACTCAGGACCGGAACATGCATCTGATTCGGAAGCCTTCAACTCGGCCACCAACGATTGCTTGGTCCTACACTCACTAGTGTTGTGAGTGGGGATCTTGTGGAACTCACACCACTTTCCTGTGTCCTTCTTTGACTTCGTGGTGTTGTTTTTTTCTTGTGGCTTCGACGGGTTGTCTTGGGTCACCCCGCCTTGGCTTTGTCCTTTGGTCTTCAGATTCACAGATCCAAAGTCTTGCTTCTTTTGTTTGAACTTTTACTCAATTTTAACAGCGTATCGGTACGCCTTGCCGAGTGGGGAGATATTCAGGAACTCCATCTCTTCCTGGATGTATTTGTGTAGGCAATTGCAGTATTTGAGTACCAAATGCAGCTTAGAATATTTGATACCCAACTGTGTGCGAAGGGTATGAAAAATGTTTGTGAACTCTGGAAAATCTTGGTCCCTTCCCTACCGCAGTGTGGTCCACTTGATGTATTTGTCTTCATAGCTTTTGACAGGGTAATACTACTCCTTAATGGAATCCTAGAACGAATTCCAACTGGGTGTAGCTGAAAATAGTGAGCCTTCATCCTTGTACTCGCAGCAGGTTTCCCACTAGTCTTTGACATGAGGGGCTTCTTTGAGAAGAGCAAAAACAATCTTTTCCCAACTCGAAAATTCATGAACAGAAAAATACCCATCTAGCAAATTTAACCATCTATCTACGGAATCTGTGTGGCATTTCTAGAGTAGTTTTTTGAAGCCGATGCATTGCCTCTCGGTAGCTGTTGAAGGATCTATGCAAAGTTATCCATCATCGTGTTTCTTTGTCGCTAGGGGGCTTCTTCGAGCAATATTTTGATAGGATCTCCTACCCCCTCATCTTTCTTGTCTTCCACCATGGGAGGCTCTCGGGATTTGTGAGTCTGATCTTGCAAAGGTTCAACTAGATCGAGCCCTAACTCCTTATATCCTGACTTCGTTGGCGACATGCAAAGAAAAATAGAGAAAAACCAGACCACTTTGATACCACTAATCTGGATTTAAACAGGAACACAACAAATTATAGAGATAACCATAAACACAGAGATGCAACAGAAATAATACTTCATTTCATTAATGTAAAATACTGAAATATGCTTAGAAACAGATATGGAAATAAACCAGCTTGGGCGATGGTAGCTTATCTCAGAGAAGAGATGTGGCGGATACATGCCTCTGAACTGTGTAACAATGAGGCTCGAAGGCCTATTTATTGTTGAGAAACAATGGAAAACCCTTAACATCCCAAAACCTAACCCTAGAAGATGAAACGCCAAATTGTGGGCCCCATTTTTGGTAAGTTGGTACATCAACTTCCTGGGGTCATAACATTGGCACCCGATCTTCATTTGACATGTATAATAGCTCATTACAAATATCTATCTGATCACTACAACTTTGGGAAGAGCAACATCGGTCCATAGACCTATGTTGCTCCCAGATTTCCCAGAAAACATCATTTAGGGCCTCAAAACCGCTTCGGAAGTTCAGGACCCGAAAAACTGCTAAAAATAGTAAATTGTGCTACAATTACGGAAACTAAAAAACTGAAAGAGATAGTTGTGGGGGTCCAAATGGGATAGGTGGGTGGCCACCAACATCCACCTGGATCATTCCTCACCCCTTAGGAAGCAATGGTCCCCATTGCGTTGAGTTCCTTCATCTGCTAAACTTGGTCCCTAGTGAGCTATTCTGCAATCTCTGATGTGTCCAGTAATGGTGGGAAGCATGGTCGAGGGCAGTACACATTGAACACTTGGTGCAGGCGAAGGAATGGAGGAATGCTGTGCTCCAAAGCATTTTTTCCCACAGCCTTGGTAATGCTGTAGGGACTATGTCAGAGTGGTTTGAGCCTTCTGATGGGCTCTTGTAAGGCGTTCTTTTTGCATATGTAACCAAACTTTGTCACCTAATTGAAACTTGTGTGGTGGCCCTGTGGGTGAGGAGAAGTTGCTCCTATGTTCTTTCATGACCGTATCCCTCTACTGCTACTGCTACTGCGTGGAGGAACCCTTTGCGGGAGTCATGGATGTGGCAACATTCTTCCCCTTACTTTTGGAGCGAACCAAACAGAAAATAAATTTCCTAGTCTGTGGGATGAGCTTACTGTCTTTCTTAGCAGCAACCAAAGAGGTGGTGGTAGGTGGGGCTACCTCCGGTATTATTTATAATGAATTACCCAAATAAAAAATAATAGTGTGAGGTCTTGACTCATACACAACATGTTGCATCCACAAGTATGGCTAGCCTAATAATACATCACAAACATCCAGAGGTGTAACATCACACAATACCTCATATGTGAAGCGCTTGATGCTGTAGGGAAGGCGGCACTGCTGGCGACTCGAAGATCTTGTCCTTGGTGAAGCCACCCAATACTGTACAGTTGCGGGCGTGGTGTAGTCGGTGGGCCCAATTACTTCACGACCTCTATTGAAATCAGTTTGTTTTGGCTTCCACTGTCAACAATGAATTGTAGCAGTGAACCCTTCACCCACATCTGTGAGTGGAAAAGACGCTCCCCCTCCTTTGGATCTTTAGGCTCATTCTTCTAGATCTTGGTGGTGGAAAAAGTGGTGCTGGGCTCTGCATCAATGATCTACTTTCCTTTGCCATTCCCCTTGCCAAGTTCTGACTCAGGGTCAAAACATGCATTTGATTTAGAATCCTTCAATTCGGCCACCAACGATTGCTTGGTCATACACTCACTTGTGTTGTGAGTGGAAATCTTGTGGAACTCACACCACTTTCCTATGTCCTTCTTTGACTTTGTGGTGTTGTTCTTTTCTTGTGGCTTTGATGGGTTGTCTTGAGTCACCCCACCTTGGCTTTGTCCTTTGGTCTTCGGATTTGCAGATCCAAAGTCTCGCTTCTTTTGTTTAAACTTCTGCTCGATTTTAACAGAGTATCGGTACGTCATGTTGAGCGAGGAGATGTTCAGGAACTCCATATCTTCCTGGATGTATTTGTGTAGGTAGCCCCGGTATTTAAGTACCATATGTAGCTCAGAATATTTGATACCCAACTGTGTGCTAAGGGTATGAAAAATGTTTGTGAACTCTGGCACATCTTGGTCCCTTCCCTACTACGGCGTGGTCCACTTGATGTATTTGTCTTCGTGGCTTTTGATAGGGTATTATTGATCCTTAATGGCATCCTAGAATGAATTCCAAGTGGATGTGGCTAAAAATAGTGAGCCCGTAATTTCATCCTTATGCTTACAGTAGGTTTCCCACTAGTTTTTGACGTGGGGCACTACTTTGAGAAGAGTGAAAACAATCTTTTCCTGACTCGAAAATTCATGAACAGAAAAATACCCATCTAGCAGATTTAACCATTTATCTACGGCATATGCATCTATTTGACCCTCGAAGATGAAGATTTCAAAATTAACTTGTACCTTAAAGGGCGTGGCACTTTCAGAGTAGCTGTTGGAAGTCAATGCGTCGCCTCTAGGTAGCCGCTGAAGGATCTGCGCAAATTTGTCCATCATTGCATTCCTTTGCCACTCGAGGGCTTCTTCGAGCAAGATTTTGATAGGATCTTCTGCCCCCTCGTCTTTCTTGTCTTCCTCCATGGGAGGCCGTTGGGATTTGTGAGGCTGATCTTGCCAAGGTTCAACCAGATTGAGCCCTAACTCCTTATATCTCGACCTCGTTGGAGACATGCAAAGAAAAACAGAGAAAAAGCAGACTGCTTTGATACCACTTATCCAGATTTAAATAGGAACGCAATAAATTACAGAGATAACCATAAACACAGAGATGCAATGGAAATAATACTTCATTTCATTAATGTAAAATACTGAAATATGCTTACAAACAGAAATGGAAATAAACAAGCTAGGGCGATGGTAGCTTATCTCTGAGAAGAGATGTGGCGGCTACATGCCTCAGAACTATGTTACAATGAGGCTCAAAGGCCTATTTATTGTTGAGAAACAATGGAAACCCTTAACATCCAAAAACTTAACCCTAGAAGATGAAGTGCCAAATTGTGGGCCCCGTTTTGGGTAAGTTGGTACATCAACTTCCCGATGTCGTAACTTTGGCACCCAATCTTTGTTTGATGCGTACAATAGCTCGTTAGAAATATATATCCAAGCGCTACAAATTTGGGAAGATAAACATCAATACATGGACCCATGTTGCTCCCAGATTTCCCAGAAAACGTTGTTTAGGGCCTCAAAACGACTTCGGAAGTTCAGGACCTGAAAAACTGCTAAAAATAGTAAATTGTGCTACAATTACGGAAATTGAAAAACTGAAAGAGATAGCTGTGGGGGTCTAAATGGGATAGGTGGGTGGCCACCAACATCCACCTGGATCATACTTACTCCTCAAAGAAAATATTACAAACTCTCTTGGCTATTTGGGAGGAGCTGAGGTGAAAAATCCCTTTGCATGTACAAATGAGGGGGTATTTATAGCCAAGGGTGAAACTAACCCTTGTGGCTATTCGACTACCCTCATGACCATTTTAATTCCATGACTCTTCGACTTACATGACTCTTTGTTCAACAAGTGGGTCTGTTGGACTTCCATTTTACATCACATTGATTGATAACAAGCCCATAGTGGAGATGTGAGTGACATGACTCATGACATGACTCGACATGACTTGACATGACAATGCTAGTACATTCGTGTTGCTGCTAGAGTGCATGTCAAGCTATGGTGCTATTGGATTATGGATGTCTTCATGGTGTATCATAGCTTCACCTACGCATGGCGAAGTGCGTGGAGTCTTCGATGGTCCTTGGTTCGCTTGATAAAGCTTTAGCATGTCGTTCCTTGCTTGCATGTTGGAAGGCTTGACAGGATCCTCTATTCGCGAAGGTGAATTTTCATTGTTTTCATCCACTTCACATGCTTCATTCATTCATCCGTTAATGAACTTTTCATTATGCATGTGCTCCCTTGGTTCATCCCATTCATCGTCTTGCCATGTTGGTTGGTTTACCTATACATGAAGTCACTCATGACAAGATGACATCAAATACAAAACCTCCTAGTCTACCATGACACATGATTATTCGGATGCTTGTAACCGGGAAAGGAAACAAGGTTGTGATGTAGGATGATGGCTCCAAGCAACTATTGATGAAAACTACACAAGAGTTACTGAGGGGTGGAGATAGACAATCTGAGTTGACAGTGACTGTTTGCAAGGTCTGGCTCGTCTGGGAGGAAAACTTGTGCAAATTTTGGGAGGAATAGTTCAGGCTGCTGGAAGGCAAGGCAAGCATGCTCTGTCCATTTTCCAGAAGGAACATTCCACAGGGTTAGACAACTAGATTTGCATAATTTCTCAGAGGAACGGGCTGGGCTGCATGAAGGGTTAGCAAGCAGGGATTGTGCATTTTTTCTGGGGAACTGCCTAAGAGGCTGGCAGCCAAAACTGCGCAATTCCCAGAGTGAACTACCAATTAGCTGCTTGGGTTACTGGAAGCCAAAAATGTGAAATTCCTAGATAGAACTGCCATTTGGCTGCCTAGGAGAGTGGCAGCAGAAACTTTGCAATTCGTAGAGGGAATTGGCAGTCTGTTGCTAGGGCTGCTGGCAAGGAGAATTGTACTAAGGTCAGGAGGTCAGCTTGCTGATCATCTCTGCGCAATTTCTAAGCTGAGATGACTGGTGGGAAGTGAAATTCCTACTCATGAACACTATGCAATTTCTTAGATGAACAGTTGGTCGACTGTCGGCATGACTGACTGGGAAAACTGCATAATTTTCCTAGGGAGACAAGGATGGGCACTCGGTGTCTGTTCAGCCTATTTGCGCAATTTCCTTAGTTAGTTGAGTAGGTGAGGTCAGTAGCCTCTACGTAATTTTTTAGGGGAGTCAGTCTTGAGGTGATTGTCGGATCCAACAGTCTAGGTGGCCAGCATCAAAGTTGATTGGATTTCATGCAGGAAGCACAACTTGAAAAGACTATCTTGGTGCTTCTGCGTTGTTATGGTTGACACTCGACCGAGTCGATGGCAGGGTGATGGTTCACCTGTCAAAGGGGAGTTAGGTCATCAAAACCTTTAGCAAAAATGGCTGTGTGTGTGAACAATCGAAACATGCATAGGTGATCACACAAACACACACTCGCATGACTTGATGGAAAAATGACCAAACCATCTAGACACACATGTTCGACAAGACTGACCGACGATGTAGGTAATAAGGGCGACACTCATTGATTTTTCATTGATCGGGATGATTCTTGTGTGAAAGTGGATGTGACTCCCTGTGTGAGTGTGCCAGATGCTTTCATAGCGAACACAACAAGCACATACAAAGCGAATACTTTGAGCATAACCAGAACATGGTCACAAGCATGACTTAGACATCAACATACAGAGACTTGAATGCAATGAACAAGCACGATAGATGTAAAGACTCACATGAGCTCATGGAGTGAACCCAAGTGTGTGCAGTCATCAAGTGAAACTCTTCAAGGGAGGGTCCACAATTGGTGCAGGCCAAAATTTTGGAGGGTGGTTGTAGCCGCTACAACACTTGGCGACACACTGGTAGAACTCTAGCTTCTATGTTTCAGTTCATAGCTAGCATAGGGCCTTGGTCTTTCGGGGAGTATTGAATCATTGTGCGAGTTACTTCAGCTTCCCCACTTACACCATGGACATACGTGGTTCACCCTCTGCCAACTCAATCAAACACAATCAAAATTTCAGCTTGAATCTTACTGTTTCGAATCTGGGAAGGGTAGTTTAGCTCGCAAGTTGAAGATTTTCAGAGTATAAGTTTTCATCTCCAGTGTTGCTCCGCTGCCAATAGGCCTAGACCGTGACGAAGTCACATAAGAAAACACACATTGCTCCACTTCCAGTGAGCTTGGTCAGTACCCCGGTGGAGTTGCATGCATCACCTCTCTACGCAGGAAGCCTTTCTCTTCTTTCACCTTTTTTTTCAAGAGGACTGTGCATAGGCACTTATTTATTTTTGGGGCAGAAGAGGGATCCCAAATTATTGAGAGCAGAAGTGGTTGTTCCTTTAGAGAAGCATCTAAGAACTCTGACATAAGTGTGCTCGTGTAGATTTTCCCCTTCTCCATTTCTACTAGTTGGAAGAGCTTGAACACACAGAGAAAAAGGCTAAGTACAGGCATGGGGCTTCTTAGTGTGGACATAGATTCACAGTTGGACCAAAACTTCCCTTGCAGATGGTTCATATTTTCCTTCAAGACTTCATCAGCTAAAGGTTACAACCAAGAATAGAGAAGACAGGCACAAGACTGGCCAAGTGCTATAGTGTCACAAGTTTCTTCCAATTTCAGCCACATACTCTATTCAAAAGCCAGTACATAGTAGTTGGCAACACTTATTTCCAGAAACAAAAATAGTGATATATAAAAAAAAACAAAATGAACGTGAACAAAAATAGTAAGCAAAATCAAACAAAGAATAAGCAAAGATAATAAGAAAAACAAACTAAATTAAACAACAAGCAGCAAGCAAACTATGTACATGGCACAGGCATGGCCCGACCTATTGAAAATAATGTTTGAGATCTTGGCCATTGGCAGGAAGGTTTTTAATCCTCCTACCCAATGATTGTAAATGATACATGTGCGGTCCAATCTTCTCATAGACTAGTGCAAGTCCACCGGGCTCTTCTACTGGACCTTGGTGGCATTCCAAAAGACCTTCAAGTGAGGACAACACCATCGTTTCAGGTACTGTGTGCAACATGGGCTTGGATGATGGCACAGGGTAGTTGTTTTTATTCCGGGAAGGGTTCAAGTTTCTGAAGTCGATGCATAAGTTTATTTTCTCATATTTCTTATGTGTAAGATTTAAATTAGAAAACCAAGTATGATGACGAACTTTGCAAGTAATCCAAACACTTAAAATGTTAGTCAATATTTTTGGTGAAAGAAGTGCAAACAACATTTATGTGTTACTTGTTCTTTGTTGCAATGGTTTGTCTCCTCTTTTACCGAGAATCTCATGTTGGATTGCTCACATGTGGTGTGTACTTAGGTCATCATTTACTCTTGCAAAACCATCCTAATACTATTCGATCAAGCGGTCAATGATTTGAAACTGCTATGGTGTGTAGCTTGTACTGAGATTGGCCATGTTTGGATCGTGGTAGGTTCCCAGGTTTCTTTTTTCATTTGTAGTGTTAATCCTTTATGTGTTTAGCATGAGTGCTTCATACTCAGCATTGTTGTTTGTGTGTTCAAACTTCAAAAATCTCGAAATCATGCAATGTCCATTAGTTTGGATGACTGAGATACACTCGTTCCTTGAGCCATCATGTGTTCTCGACTTGTCAAGACTCATAATGCACAAATCATCTGTACATGGACCATTTGGTGTGCTGGTACTGCTGTTACTACCGTTGTCGCTACTACTACTACTATTGGAAAAAAAAATTGTACAAGTTTCATTATCATCAGTTGGGTGAGGAAGGAGTCCCAACTGCTTGTCTGATGAGGTTGGAGTTGGCCATGTAGGATAACACTCCAATGTATTTTCTAGGAGGCAGTTTCCAAAAATGAGTTCTGCGAAGGCCAATAGTTTGTTCTCACCATTAAGGTGAGTGACATTGTGTTTCATATACCTCTCGGAGGTTGCATCTGCCCTTGTACAAAAGCCACATGTGAGACCAGTCTATAGCAAAATATCCATCTAGCTTGCTAGACCAATCTCTGCTGAGTAGTAGACTATATGCTTCCGGGATGTCTACAACCACTATGTTGATGCATTGGTGGACTTGACCATCATGAGATAGTCATATGATCACGTCTCGTAGTTCACCAATGGTTGGTACCAATGTTCAATCAAGTTGGATGATTCACATGGATGTTTTTCTCCATCGTGCATTTATCTTTTTTGCAATGGAGAGAGGCATGACGTTGGCTACCACGCCAGAATCAACTAGATAGTTGTGAACATTGCAGTTGAAAATTTGAAAAGATAACATGAATGGGGGTAAACTTGAGTGTGATTCTTCCATCTGGAGTGTATTGAGCATAGTGGAAAGTGATCCAAGAGGCGTGCTTGCTCCCTTGCTGGTAGAGGCTGCGCTGTCTGTTGATGTCTGTCCCACTATGCACAATAGGATATCTCGTTGACTCTCGATCTTAGCCAAATCAAACAAACTGATGTTTGCTCGAGTTTTCTTCATTTCATAAAAAATGTTGTAGTCTAGAGGTGGATGACTTACCGAGGTGTCCGAGGTAGAATAGATGTTCATGTTGTCCAGCGGGGTGTTTTGTAGTTTGCTCCTCATGGAAGTTCTCTTGCCCGCCACTGCCTTCCTGGACTTGTCTTGTGTTTTCTGCTTTGGGGTGGTCGGTGGATCAGGCTTCCTTATCAGCAGTCTGCTATTCTCTTGCATTTCCCCAAGTTTAGGGGGAGTCCCTTTACTCCTAAGATTGTCATGGTCATTTTGTCTTAGGGGATGCTTCTTGGTGTTTGTCTTCAGCATTTCTTGCGCGCACTGACATGCATTCACCACATGCCCAGAACTTGATGTTGCAATAGGTGCAATAACTTCGTCATAATCTCTGTCATTCAACTACTTCTACATACCTCCCTCTACATTGAGTGTATGACTGTATACTGAGCTTGCGACTCGCTTCCAGTCTGAACAAAAGTTCTCAAGGTGATGTTCTTCGTGGAACAAACAAAACTTAGCATCTATGCACTCATCGACATTGAACACAGAGCTTTGCACATTTTCTTGAGTGGGCTAGTTGCTACACGATGAGTTGCTTCCCTGTCTTTGTCTAGGTGTATATCTCCTTGCAAATGTGTCTGTTTTCTGTTGTTTAAGCTTGGACACTTCAGTTGTTAAGTTTTTGATGAGGCGAGTGAGGGTTTCAATATCATTTTCTTCCTTGTCTCTACCCTTGCTCGCCATTGCTTGGGACTTCCTACTCATGTCTTTGGATTCCTTTACTGGTTCGTCATCCTTGACGAGTCCAATCAAGTGCAGGTCTTTTTTGACAACAATAGCCTCTTTGCAGTTTTCCAAGAGTGTTGGTTTCACAACTCACTTGACAAACTACATAATGCTGGTCAGCAGTGCGAACCTGTAGTAATCAATAGTGATGGAGTCATGAGGTTTGGTGTCTGCTGCAAATTTTTTCAATATGCATGTAAACCTCTAGTTTAAATATTTTACCTTTTCTTTCCCCTCCATATTCAGGCTACCCAATTTTTTCAGTAACATAGCTGGGGTCTTGACATCAGCAAAATTTTCAACGAACATGTGTTTGAATTCACCCTAGTTTTGTATGGAGTTTGGTGGAAGGTTGTGATACCACACAGTTGTGTGACTGTCTGTGGTACATGGGAACAATCTACAAGCTATATCATCATGTCGTACGTCTAGGGTCTGCAGCTACAGGTAGAAGTTGTCGAAATGATCTTTTGCCTTCACCGTGATGTCAGGGTTGAACTTGATGTTCATCCTCTCTGTTCACTTCGGCATCTTGTGTGGAATAGCAGGGAGAGCCAATGGTCCTTGAGTCATCCATTCAAGATTTGGGTCAACCATCTCTTCGCCTTTTTCATCTTATTACTCTCCTTTAGAGTATGATGGTTCTAGATATGAGTCTGTCAGTTCGTCTCTGCCTCCACCTCCTTCACTGCCTTCCCCTCTGCCTCCTATACTGAAGTTCGATCCCAAGATCACAAGAGTGCCTTGTTCGTCTTCAAGGAATATTGGAGGTTCCTCTCCATCTTCAATAGCTTCCTCTAGACTTTCAAGCATGGAAAGGCTGCTTCTTCCACCGATGATACAACAACTCATGTCAGAGTGGCTTTTGGCTTCCTAGATGTGTGTGGAAGATGTTGTACTCTTGGGATTAGTCCGACTTCTTTCGTGAATTGGCAAGTGACAGGATGGACAGAGCGAAGGTGTTGATATGAAATCTCATGTTCAATTCTGGGAGGTGAGAAGTAACTAATTGTAGAGTCACGAGAGAGGGAGTGCGAGTTACTTCCTTGACCAGATGATTGATGAGTGAGTGTGAGGGGAATCTAAAACATGTACAACTGCTTGCCCTCCTTCTAGCGCCAGAAATGTTGACGTTGTTGGACCCGCCATCATTCAAGGGATCACCCAGGTATGAAGTACCAACTAGACCTCACACTATTTTGTGTGGGAGTCCCATCCGATATGATGGCCTGGTTTCCATTGTCTTAAGGATTTTCCTCAACTCTTTCTTGTCAGCATAGGAGAGTGGTTCACTTTTTCTTCGAGAAGTGAGGTTCATGTGCCTAGTGAGTGTAAGTGTACTTGCATCAATGGTTCTTTCACTGTGAGGGCAAGAAGGTGAAGGTGAGTTCTAGGTTGAAAGGGACCACTCCCAATTCGGCTAGGAACACACAACACAAAAGGACATACACAACTTCTAGTGAAGCAGTCCACTTGGATGTAGCAGTGACAACATACAAGGTAAGATAACATGTACAACACTCATGGAACAGTCCGAACGAGTGCGACAGTTGTTACAACAAGGTTTAAGTGAAAGGTTTGTCTGATGTCTGGAAGAGCATTCGACATGGATGGGACAACATTAACAACATATACAACACATTTCCATTAATATATTATGAATTAGAACAAATGAAATAGTTCATATGTAGAACACGGGTTAAAGAAACATGCATTAAAAGTGTTAAAGATCAATATTACAACACATACAATACATGTGTGAAAACATGTTGGCCTGTTAACAGGCTTTTGAATTAAGCGAAAGTTCCAAGACACATCATTACACCATACGTCACTAACCCTGTTAGCAGGGCATTGGAGCCACTAATTACTCCTCAAAGAAAATATTACAGACTCTCTTGGCTATGTGGGAGGAGCTGAGGTGAAAAATCCCTTTGCATGTACAAATGAGGGGGTATTTATAGCCAAGGGTAAAACTGACCCTTGTGGCTATTCGACAACCCTCACGACCATTTGACTTTCATGACTCTTTAACTTACATGACTCTTTGTTCAACAAGTGGGTCTCTTGGACTTCCACGTTACATCACATTGATTAACAACAAGCCGATGGTGGATATGTGGGGACATGACTCATGACATGACTCGACATGACTTGACATGACTTGACATGACAATGCTAGTACATTCGTGCTGCTGCTAGAGTGAATGTCAAGCTATAGTGCTACTGGATGATGGATGTCTTCATGGTGTATCATAGCTTCACCTCAGCATGGCGAAGTGTGCAGAGTCTTCGATGGTCCTTGGTTTGCTTGATGAAGCTTTAGCATGTTTTTCCTTACTTGCATGTTGGAAGGCTTAACAAGCTCCTCTATTTGCGAAGGTGCATGTTTGTTGCGTTCATCCGCTTCGCATGCTTAGTTCATTCGTCTGTTAGTGAACCTGTCATTCTACATGTGCTCCCTTCGTTCACCCCATTCATCATATTTCCATGTTCATTGGTGTACCTATACCTGTAGTCACTCATGACGAGACGACATCAAATCCAAAACCTCCTAGTCTACCATGACACATGATCATTCAGATGTAGGTGACTAGGAGAGGTAGCAAGGTTATGATGCAGGATGATGGCTCTGAGAAACTACTGATGAAAACTTCACAAGAGTCACTGAGGGATGAAGACAAGCAATTTGAGTCGACAATGACTATCTGCAAGGTCTGGATCGGTTGGAAGGAAAAATTGGGAAAATTCTGGGAGGAATAGTCCGGACTACTGGAAGGCAAGTCAGGCATGCTTTGTGAATTTTCCAAAATGAATAAGTGGCGGGGTTGGATAACTAGATTTGTGCAATTTTCTAGAGGAACGGGACGGGTTGCATGAAGGGTCACCAGGTAGGGATTGCACAATTTTTTTGGGGAACTACCCAGGAGGATGGCAGCCAAAACTACAAAATTCCAAGAGGGAACTGCTAGTTGGCTGCTAGGGTCAGTGGCAACCAAAATTGTGCAATTCCCAAAGGGAATTGCTAGTTGGATGCCTGGGAGACTGGCGGTAGAAACTGCACAATTCCCAGAGGGAACTAGTAGTTTGTTGCTAGGAGTTGCTGGCAAGGAGAACTACACTGAGGCTAGGAGGTCGGCCTGCTGATCATCTCTATGAAATTTCTGAGTTGAGCTGGCTAATGGGAAGTGGAGAACCTGCTCATGAAGACTACACAATTTTTGAGATGAACAGTTGGTCGACTATCGAGATGACTGACTAGGAAAACTGCACAATTTTCTGAGTGAGACAGGGATGGTAACTTGGTGTATATCCGGACTGTCTGCGGAATTTCCTGAGTCAGTCAAGCAAGTGAGGTTAGTGGCCTTTGCGGAAATTTTGAGGGGAGTCATTCTCAAGGTGACTGTTAGGTCCAACTGTCCAGGTGGCTAGCATGAGTGTTGATTGGACTGCTTGCGGGCAACGCAACTTGAAAAGACTAGCTTGGTGCTTTTGTGCTATTCTGGTTGAAAATTGAACAAGTCGATGGCAGGGTGATGGTCTGAATGTCAGAGGGGATTTAGGTCGTCAGAACCTTGAGAAAAAATGGATAAGTGTGTGAACAATCAAAATATGCATAGGTGATCACATGAACACACACTCACATGACTTGATGAAAAATGACAAAACCATCCAGACACACATGTTCAACAAGGCTGACCGACGGTGTAAGTGACAAGCATGACACTCATGATTGATCATTCATTGATCGAGATGATGCTTGCATGACACTAGATGTGACTCCCTGTGTGAGTGTGACAGATTCTTTCATAGCAAACACAACAAGCACATACAAAGCGAAGACTTTGAGCATAACCAAAACATGGTCGCAAGCATGACTTAGACATCAACATGTAGAGACTTGAAGAAATGAACAAGAAAGGTAGATGCAAAGACTCACATGAATTCACGAAGTGAATCTGAGTGTGTGGATCAAGTGAAACTCTTGAAGGGAGGCTCTAGAATTGGTGCAGCCCAAAATTTTGGAGGGTGGTTGTAGCCGCTACAACACACTCCTTAGGGACCGCATCTTTCTTCTTCATGAAATAAATCGAACACTCACGAGAAAAATCATCAATGAAAATTATATAATACTTGTGCTTACTGAGTCAAACTATGGAGAAGGGTTCACAAAAATCTATATGAACTCTCTCCAGAATAGCTCGAGCACTGCTATCTCGACCCTGAAAGGAATATTTGGCATATTTTCCAAGAGCGAAACCCTTGTACACATCATGCTTCTCAAGAGTACTTTGAGGTAACAGAATTTTGACCTACTTGAGTATATTCAAAATACCAGGATGTATGTCCCTTGTGATTGTTTTAGAGCTCTCAAACATCTCTGCCTTGGACAAACTTTTCCTTGCTTCTCAAGGTTGCACATGCATATACCTCCAATTTGTAGAGGTTTTTTATCCTGACACTAATCTTCCTTACCTGACCTGAAGCAAAATTCTTGAGGTAGGCCTTACCCTTGTTGAATACATCATACCCTTTGTCTTCAAGGACTGCTACTGAGACAAGGTTTTTCTTCACTCCTAGAACATACATCCCATTCTTGAGATGGAGGAGGGAACCAGACTCCCTCTTTATTCTTACTTTACCAACTCCTTTGGTCATAGATATGCCATCATCTCCAATATCAATATGGAGTTATATGTCTTTCTCCTCCAAACTACTGAAAACTTGTTTGTTCTTTGTTATGTGGAATGAATCCCTTGAGTCAATATACCACACACTACCTTGAACTGAGATTTCCATGCAAGCTATTAGAGAGAAAACCAATTCAAACTGATAGGATAGAGCTTCTCCTCCTGTTGTTGTTGCAACATGCTTGTTAGATTTCCTCTTTGGACATTTTGTAGCATAAATTCCCAAATTCATGGCAATGAAAACACTTGATCTTGGTAAGATCCTTCTTTTTCTTGCCTCCATTCTAACTAGATCCAGGCTTACCTTGTGCCTTATTTCCATTTGATTTCTTCCCTTTGCTAGTTAGTGCAAAATTCTCCTCCTCATTGGTCCTAACTGAGACTCCATATCTTGTATTCCTACTTATCTCTTCCTGCACGAGATCTGACAACAATCTCTCCCAACTAGGGAGCTTATAGCTTCCATTCACAACATTCTCGAAACTATGCCAAGATTTTGGAAGCCTAAGAAGAGAAAGGCTAAAAAATCTTTGGTGATTTTTGAGATAACCTCCATGTTCACTTGAGATAACCTGGATAGATATGCAACAATAGAGTCATCCTTACCCATTTGAATGCTCCCCAATTTGTTCTTCAGAGAAAGATTTCTGGCATCACTACTACTTTTGAAAAGATAAGTAAGGTCATTCCACATCTATAATGTTGTCTCCATCCCATGCAAATTTGGAACAATATGTTCTCTAACTCCTTCTAGGACCATCCTCCTAGATTTAGCAATAACCTTCCTCCATTGAGTTAGTTGTTGTGAATATGATGCAGGAGGTTTAGGAATATCAGTATTGATGTATTCCAAAACTCCATTATCATCTAACATAGCTTGCATTCTATCCTTCCCTGCATAGAATTTAGAAGTCCCTTCTAGGGCATGCTCTGTCCTAAAACCATAGATTGACATGATTCTCGCACTTGTAGAATTCCTACACCAATTGATATCATCTTCAAAGCACTTTGAATCTAATCAAGGAACTTGGTATCTACCTTGTTTTTAGCTCTAATATCATGTAGAAAACTCTTGAAACCTTGCAACTGCTAATGAGATTAAATTGGTCTGTAAAAGACATAAGATTTCTATATGAAAATTATGTGGAAAGAAAATAATGAATATAAGAAAAATAATTGTTACACTAAAAAATGTCACCATGACTATTTACAGTTGGTATGGCTCTATCAACAGTCATGCTATCCTCCTGGGCAAGTCTTATGCCTCTGTTCTCCATGTCAAACTCTAAAAAGAGAGAAAGTATTTGTAAATGTGTTTATCTCTGGGTACGCAGATTCTCTCGGCCTTACCTGCGTATACGCACCTAATGTTCACAAAAGCTGCGTACTTGTACGCTCTGTATGTAAAGGGGCAGGTGCGTACCCCTGTAAAGGTCAAAAGGCGCAAGTTTCACTCCAAAAAAGTTACTTGTGGTCATTTCTAGAGGCTTCTAGAAGTATGTTTGATGTGTATGAAGCGCCTCCAGATGGTTCATGTACCCCTACCAAAGAGGAACTTATCCCATCAATAAGGGAGCTATCCCATCCAAAGAGGGAATTATCCCATTGATGGTGGACCTGATTAACTTCCTCTTGAGCACTATAAATACAGGCATTGAGCCAGAAGGAGGAGAGGTTGAAAGATAAACATTTCTAAGGATAGATGCTGCTGGAATTAGGACTTCCATTTAGAAGCTTGTGAGGAGAGATTGCCATCTTTGCTTGTTCTATTTGGAAGTGGGTGAGCTTTGTCAAAGTAAAGGAGAACTCTTGATGGACCCTGGGAGGGACTTGCACAACACCAAGGCTCAGGTTGTAATTGTTCCTTTTGTTTCCTATTAATGCAAATGAGTCCATTCTTCTCAATGACTTGTTATTTATGAGTTGTTTCATGTACTCCTTGGTCTATGTGTTAAATATGTTTTATTTTATGAGATTATCAAGTGCTATTTAATCGTTTGATTGTTAGTGAATGCAGGTTTCGAAGTGAAGGAGGAGCTCATTCGGATCAGCGAGGCTGGACTGCTGCAACGGAGTTGGACTACAGGTAGGATCTAAACACTTGATTTCTCGTATAGTAAATGCATGTTTAGAGAAGGATTGCACTTGTTTGTCTTGTTTGTCACTAGAGATTCTTAGGCTCCTAGGGAGGTTGGTTGTGTTCGCACTATCAACTCTTTCCGCTTGACAAAATGGCGACTCCACTGGGGATTCCAATAATGTGAAAGTTTTTTCTTTTGTATGCAACTTTGATCTGAGAAAAGTCATTTATTTTCTGGTTTTTGGCTCTATGACTTTGTATTTGGGTGGGTTAGCTTAGGGTTAGATTGAATTTAGTTTTTCTTGGCTTTTTCAGTAGTACGCACCCTCTGATTATTGCACAGTGCGTACCTGTACGCACTGTTGTTGTGTGCACAGAGCGGGCCCGCACCTGTCTTAACAGGTTGCCTGCGTACCCTGCTAAAAATTAAGAAATTTCCATTTTTTACATTTTTCCTCTTAGATTTTGCTTTTTCTTAGTTTTTACTGCCCAGATCCATTAGTCTCTTGTCAAAGATCTTCACCTGAACTTATTTCGATAGCATTGAGTGTTATAGTGGATTTCATAGAAGTTTAAGCCCTAGGGTTTGATTTTTGAGTAGGTCCTGTAGTGACTTTGGCGGTAGAAGTTGTCAAGCCTTAGATCTCTCTGGTTTTTTCAGCTTTCTTAGGAGTCAGACCTGTCATAAAGTCTACCTGTGAGAGCAACTTACCTTTGAGTTGTCTCTTTGGCAAATTTCGAAGTGATCGTTGATTGAGTATTGAATTCCATTTTACAAAAAGAACAAAAAGATTTGAGTTTTGTTTTGACTGGTCTTTTGATTCTGCATTAGCTGGTCCTTGGCTTGATTGTGGTCAAGTAAAACAACCTAGAATCATATTTGTAGGCTTTTGCCTCGTTAGGTTTTCTTAGAGTAAATTTCTTTTTGATTTGCTTGTGAGTCAATTTTTCATAGATTTTATAGCTTTTGAGATTGATTTTCGTTAAAATAGATTTATATGCTTTATTAAATAAGAGAAAATACAAAAACATCTCCTTTGAAAAGTTTTGTTTCAAGTAGGTTTGAGGTATTTTGAAAGAAAAAGAATTTTTCGTGCACGTAAGGAGTAGTCATGTTTGTATGCTTGGAAAGATAAAGAGAAATGTTTCTTTGATTGTCTTTACTAAGAAAGTTGTTTTCTATAAAATTTGCATTTTCCAACTCTCTTAGTTAGGAGTTTCATTGAAAGAGAAAAGTAGCGTAAATCATCTTAGGTGCATCTTTGTAGTGGTTTGAGTCGAGTCTACACACCATTGGTTTCATTTCCACTACCTTTTGTCTTTAAGAAAAACCATAAAATTAACGCTTAAAGTAAAATCAATTTAGTAACTTTTATTTACTAGGGCTCTGAAACGCCAATTTAGATCAGGCTAGTGTCTTGGAGTAGGAGAGTAATTAACTCTCCAAGACAACAAAACCAAACAAGTAGCTTATCTTGTGATAGAATAAATCCAATTGTCTCATTTGTACTCTGGGAAAGCTCCTCTTAAAGGAGAAGCATGAGCTCGTGTCCGAACCAGTGAGGGGATCAATCCTCCCTCGTTGGGAACGACGCTAGACACGCACGTATTACAAACGGTAAACCTCGGATTAACCATTGTCGAGGAGCCAGGGGTCACTTGTCGGTAAACCTTGGATTATTGTCAAGGAACCGGCAAGGGGATTGAGCTTGATACTCTGCCCTTGCATGCTGTCGGAGTGTAGACTGTTCCCCTAGGTGCATTTGTTGCAGTTGGTAACCTTAGTGACCATTATCTTTAGGATTCTACCGAGGTGACGATGGAGGGAAGATCCCACTGTACCTGGAGCAGACGTCGGCTAGACTCACTTGGATTTTCCGGGGGGTTCACTTCACTCGAGACGGTTAAAGTGGAGGAACTTGTGCCAGTCTATTCATTAAGCAGGTTGCCGGGGTAACTGTTCCACCCGCCACTTCTGTACTGAATCCGACGATGTTGGGTTTCATCTCCAACTAGCGTTTTCGGTCTGGAAGGCTACTGTTTGTGCTTGATTTGACGCCCTAGATTCTTTAGGCGTGTGATTCAAATTTGTTTGGTTCTTTAGCGACTTTAGGTGGTTTGATTTGAGATTTTACTTTGTTTTCGTGTGTAGTAGTTAAAAGTTTTTAGCTGTGGCGGAATTACCGAGACAGTCCCAGAGACTTCGGGGCAAGTCACCTGAGATTGTTACCGGAACTGATTTGTTGAGGAAACTTCGTAGATCACGGGGTGGATCTCCTGAAAACGTCCCAGATCAGTACGAAGGATTGAAGGTCCTTGTAACTCCTCCTAGTGGCAGTAGAGTAGGTTCACCTGAAGAAGGAGAATCTTCCTTCGTAGTCCATCCAGATTACCAAAGTCTAGAGACAGGTTATAATCCCGAAGCTGTTACAGTTTCTGAGCTTGCTGGTAGTTTTTCGTCTACTAGTGATACAGGCGAAGAACCTGAAATATCTGAACCTGTTACTCCGACTTCTAGTGTTCCAGATTCACCAAGAGTAGAACGAGTTATCACCGAAAATCTTCCTACTGGTATGATTGCTATTGAGGAACTTGCTCCAGAGGAAGAAATAGGCGTCTCTAACCTTGAAGATCAACTTACTATTGAGCTCAGGGAGCGTGAATCTATCTTTTACAGTCCTCCTAGAAGTACTACTTGGTACCTTTCGTTAACCAATTATTTAGACAACTCAGGGATAGGTTTTTCTACACCTCGTACTCCTTTTCCACTTGGAGGTATTTATACTCCTGTAAATATGTCTGGTCAGTCGTCCGTGTTTACTCAAACTCCTGAATCTTTCTTACACGGCGGTCCTTCTATTCCCACCGGGTATCAATCACTTTCTGGTACTTTTGCGGGGGCATCTCCTCAACCCATTGATCATGGGTTATTAGCTGGAAACAATGGTAACATACCGTTGGGTGTATGAGACATTTACATGATGTCAGGTTCAGTTCCCGTTTCTCAACCTCAAGGTGGCCAATTACCGCCTGGGGGGCAGCCTCAATTAACCCTTGGGGGGCAACCTCAAGGTACACAAATTGTGTCTGGAGGGCCACCTCAAGGTCAGTATGTACCTATGGTGCAATACATGCCTCAAGGTCAACCCCAGCCTCAATATGTACCCCAGGGTCAACCTCAGTATCAATATTTACCTCAAGGGTATCAACCCCAAGGGTATCAACCTCAAGGGTATCAACCTCAAGGTCAAGGTCAACCCCAGTATCCGTATTTACCCCAAGGTTATCAACCTCAAGGTCAATACTCGAGTCAAGGTTATCAACCACCTCAAGGTCAGTCATATGTTCCAGGTATGGGAACTGTACCTTTCAGTTATCAATCCTATCCTCAATCTGGTTATGGATCTCAGTATTCTCAACCTGTTACGGGTCAATTCCCCGGAATGATGGTGTGGGATCCATCACAGGGTCAACAGGTATTGCAGCCAAGTATACAGTTGGTACCTCAAGCTCGACAACCCGTAGTTTCTGGTCCACCCCAGCAACCGCAACCTGTCCAGTCAAATGTTCAAACTTCTGTAACTTCGGTAGTTACTCAGCCGCCAATTGCACCTAGTACTCCATCTCAAATGACTGCTGCAACTACCGCTACATCTGTTGCACTTACTTCTGGAGTATCGACAGCTCCGGTTTCTACTGTCTCTGCAACCACTCCTCAGACATCTTTACCGTTGTCTGGATCTACGATTCAAACCACGGTCCAGATGCCTATAGGTCAGCCTGGTATAACTACGGTTTTCACTAATCAACCTCAATTTGTTCATCAACCGTACCAGGGGCAGTACCAACATGGGCAAGCTGTCCAGCAGCCAGTTTACCAGTATCAACCGTATCCTGGGTACACTTATCAACAACCTCAACAACCCCAGTACGGTCCAGTTAATCCTGGTTTTCCAGGAGGATATAATATCCCTAATGCGATTCCTGTTCCTAGTTATCCTGGATATCCTCCTCCTGGGACTGGTCTTGTGACCTAGAGTTTTAGAGATCCTAACCGGAAATTACCGTTTATCGCAACTTTGGATTTACCAGACTTGATGCGCCTAACGAACGATCCAATTCAATATCTTGCGTTCTGGCCGCCAATGCCAAATAAGTTGCCTAGTGATATACCCAAGTTCGAAGGTAAGTCTGGAGAGGATCCATCCAATCATGTGATGACTTACCACCTCTGGTGTGCTTCAAATTCTATCTCGGATGATTCGATCCGCTTACATCTTTTCCAGCGTACACTCATTGGTCTTGCGGCCAAGTGGTACATTGAGTTACCACGGGCCTCTTTTTACAATTTCAGCCAGTTAGCTACCTCGTTCTTAACTCACTTTCAGTTGCTGGTCAGATACGATAACGGCACAGAGTTATTAACTTCACTAAAACAATCGACGTCCACGTATATTTCTGATCACATTCATGAGTGGAGATGTCGCAGAAGGTTAGTGAAAGTTTTTATTCCGGACCAAATCTTAGCTGAATGGTTTGTTAAATCATTATTACCGAAGATTACTGAAGATGTAGCTAAGGCCGGAGTAGTTACTGAGGAGCAAGTCATTGCTCAGGCACAGTATCTTGACTTAGTTTATACTCAGTCAGGTACGTTACATGAGAAGATTCCAGATCTTCCAAAATCGAATCAAATCGTTGCTGCTCCTTCGTTACTACTCCTATAATCACCTTGCCTGATTCCCCGACAGGAGAGTCTTCTCCTGAAATTTCCACCGATATTCACGCTGTAGAGTCATCTACGGCCAAATCAAAAAACGATGGAAAGAAGAAGACTAAAGCAGACAAGGCTCCGAAGGAGAAAATGGAAAAGTCGGAAACCAATGATGAAAATCGCAAACCTCGATATCCTTGTCTTATTTGTGAAGAGGATCATTTTACAAGAGATTGCCCTCATCGGGTCGAGGTTGTGAAAATAGTCAAAGGTTCTCCCACTCCTGCTGTGTTAAAAGATCCATTTCCAAAGCAGGAGAGTAAGATGATAGGTTCTTCCTCGACTGCTAGTGAAGAACCCATTTTGATGATGTCTCATGTGAGGATTGCGACTCGGTCGCAAGATTATGGTAGTAAGAATCCTGTTGATGGTAAGGAAGTAGAATATTCTCACTCTAATCCATCAACCTCAGCTCCTGGTTCCGATACACTACAGATCGAAAAACCTAACCCGAACTTAGTAATCAAACCGCTCGCCAAGGGTGTACTTCGAAGGTCTGCTTTCAATCCACATGCGAGAGCGGCCCAGAATTACAACATTGTTGAGGACTTAGTTGTTTCACCCTCAGCAATGTCGGCTTTAGAAGTGGTGCAATCATGCCCAGCACAACGAAAATTACTTTTGTCAGCTATCGGAGCTGTTGATGTTCAGGACCCAAATCTGATAATCTTCGATCTAGAAAATAGTACACCGCGTCTACCCCATCAAATGGCTTTCCAAATTCCAGTGATAGTCAAAAACAGGCGTATTCATCGGACTGTGATTGATGAGGGAGCTTCTACGTGTATTATGTCGATTCAATGTTGGATATCGCTTGGTTCTCCTTCGCTGAACCAATCCCCGACCATCCTTAAGGCCTTTGATGGCCGTGGGTTCCGTCCGTTTGGTATTCTATAGGAATTGCCTATAGGGGTAGAAGGTAAAACTGTTAGTCTGGATGTGGAGGTGGTTGATGCCCCTCTAGACTACAACCTTCTTTTGGGTCGCAGTTGGTCATATGGTATGACAGCGGTCGTTTCATCGGTCTTTAGCGTAATAAAGTTTCCACATAACGGTAAGATCGTGACCATTGATCAGCTGACATACTTTTCCTCCGACCCAGCCTCTTCAAAGAGTATCCAGCATGTCGGTAAGACGAAAATCCCTTATAGGGACGTTGGCGTGGGTTTAGTTAAAGATTCTGGTTTACTGGGAACTTTTCCTTTCCCTCCAATAAACGCAGACCCTTCATTTGCATCAATTCATATGATTACATCAAACACCATTATTTACGACGATCCTTGGATTGTCCCATCTGAATCTGAGATAGACTCATTCGGTGATGCTATGCCTTTGAGTCCATATGAAATTTCTTATGAAGCCGTCATGTCTTTTACCGACTCGCGTTCAACCCAAATCGACCAAATGAATGTGGTTAGTGAAGAATCACTTTTCACATCAACCTTAGAACGGATAGCGTTTCCCGAAGTCGTGTCATCTGACGAACAACTTCGCGAAATCCTAAGTGTAGACGATCTACCATGGGAAGATCTCCATCATAGATCTTCATTTTTACCTAAGGATGATGCTTTTGAAAATTATTTTTCATCTATCTTTACCGCTGAATATGTCAAAGACGCTCAAAATCCAACGAAACATTCTGATTCAGAGCTGAATTTAGGGAATATTTCTCGCACTATTCCCATTGACATTTTAGTGAATCCCGGAATTAAGGAAAACATTCATATAGGTGCCTCATGTACAAAAGATGAAATTCGAACTTACAAGGCCCTATTCCAAGAATTCCGCGATGTGTTTGCCTGGTCTTACGAGGAAATGCCAGGAATCGACCCTGCCATTGTTGTTCATGAAATAAAGACCTACCCGGACGCTAAACCCGTCCGACAACGGTTGCGTCAGATTCACCCTCGGAAAGCGGCTGCGATTAAAGAAGAAGTTGAGAAGCTGTTGAAAGCAGGTTTCATTTATCCAATCCCGTTAACGGATTGGGTATCGAATATTGTTCCGGTTAACAAGAAACAAGGAACAATAAGAATCTGTATCGACTATAGGGATATAAATCGAGCTTGTCCAAAAGACAACTATCCTACGCCTTATATCGATCAAATTATTCATGATTGTGCCGGAAGTGAAATTTTTTCCTTTATGGATGGTTTTTCGGGCTATAATCAAATCAATATTCTACCTACCGATCAACCAAAAACGGCATTCATTTGTCCATGGGGAACATTTCCTTATTGCAAATTACCTTTTGGGCTTAAGAATGCCGGAGCCACTTTTCAACGGCCGATGTCTTACGCATTTCATGACATCAAGCACATTGTGCAACTGTACCTCGATGATTTTCCTGCTCATTCTTTACATCGAGCTGATCACCTTGTCCACTTACGAGCAATCTTTATGAGGTGTAGGCATTATCGAATTCGGTTGAATCCCCACAAGTGTGTATTCTGTATAGAGACGGGTCGATTGCTGGGATTTTTTGTTTCAAAAGCCGGCATTCGCGTCGATCCCTCGAAGGTCAAAGCTATCATCAAATTGCCTCCTCCTTCGAGTTTGCGCCAACTCCAAAGTTTGCAAGGGAAAGCAAACTTTTTACGCTGATTCATTCCAAACTACGCCGAGGTCACTAAAGGTTTTACACGGTTGTTGAAACAGAACGCTCAATTCTTTTGGGACGAGATTGCCCAACAATCTTTCGATGCACTTAAGCACGCGTTGACCCATGCACCGTTGTTGCATCCTCCCAACTACAACCAGGACTACTTCTTATACCTCACAGCTTCGCATTCCACTATTGGAATGGTGTTAGTTCAAGAAGATGAATTCGAAGCGGAACATGTGATATATTATCTTAGTAGGACATTAAACCCCACTGAGCTAAAATATTCGCATGTGGAGAAATTGGCCCTGGCAGCCGTTCAAGCTGTCCAGCGTTTTCGTCACTACATTCTTCTCCGTAAAACTACAGTTATTTCGGATTGCAACCCTATAATTTATATTTTGACTAAACAACTGCTAGGGGGCAAGTACTCTAAATGGATCATTATCCTGCAAGAGTTCGACTTGGAGTTTGAGAAGTCCAAGTCTAAGAAATCCTTAGTTTTTGCGGAATTGATGTGTGATTTCCCGCATGCTGACACAGAAACTGTGGCAGAGGAGTCCATTGCGGACAAATCTTTGTTTCTTATCTGTACTTTAGATCCGTGGTACGGGGATATAATCATCTATCTCCAAACCCAAACCTTTCGGCCTGAAGCTTCAAAGTCGGAATGTCGAAAAACTCGGTTTCAATCCCAGCAATACAGGATTATTGGAGATACACTTTATCGTCGGGGGGCAGACTCAGTTTTTCGACGTTGTTTAACTCACGAAGAGGCTGAGAGGGTTTTGAATGATTGTCACTCTGGAGCATGTGGCGGTCATATGTCTGGGTATGCCACAACTCAGAAGGTGTTGCGCGCTGGCTATTTCTGGCCATCCATGTTTAAAGATTGTATCATTGCGGTCCGCAAGTGCCACAACTGTCAAGTGTTTGATCGCAAGATGCGTGCACCACCTACTCCTCTCCATCCTATAATTGTCATTGGTCCTTTAACCAAATGGGGTATCGATTCTATTACTTGTAACCCTCACTCGGCCGGGGGGCATGCGTATATCATCCTCGCGGTTGATTATTTTACTAAATGGGCCGAGGCGATGCCTACATTCGACGCAAGCGGCAAAACAGCTGCAGTTTTCGTATTCAATCACATTATAACTAGGTTTGGTGTCCCACAAGCAATCATCACTGACCATGGGAGCCATTTTCGAAACATCATGATGACTGAGCTTACAAGCCAGCTTGGTTTGCGCCACGATAGCTCTACTCCTTATTATCCGCAGGCCAACAGTTTGGTTGAGTCTATCAACAAAGTTATGGTTATCATGATCCAACGAATCATTGGTATTCATCGGTCAAATTGGCACAACATGTTATTTTCAGCGCTATGGGCATACCGAACTTCAGTGAAAACTTCAACAGGGTTCACTCCTTTCCAGCTAGTTTATGGCTTGGAAGCTGTGTTACCCATTGAATGCGAAATCCCATCACTTCAAATGGCTGTCGAATTACTCCCAGCTACTTCCGAAGAGGAGAAACGTTTATTATACTTAGCTCAATTAGATGAGACTCGACGTGACGCTGCATTGGCAATCGAGACTCATGCGAAGCAAATGAAAGCTCAGTATGATAGAAATGTGACCCCTCGGAGTTTTTCGTAGGGAGACCTAGTGTTGTTATATGATCAAGCTAACGATAAACTAGGTGCTGGGAAATTTGTTCCTATGTGGCATGGACCCTACATTGTAAAGTGAAAGCTAGCAAAAGGGGCCTATGAGCTGGTAGATTTTGATGGGGACTCTTTGGGTAAACCCAGAAATGGACTTTACTTAAAGAGGTATTATGCTTAAATGGTGGATATGGAGAATTTTTAGTTAGGTTAGGTTTTCTTTCTAGCTAGTATGTTTGTTAGTTTAGATAGTGTGCTTAGCTTAGAAAGTGTGTTTTTCGTCGTTATTCTGGCTTATCTTGGTTTTACTCTTGATATTGCAGATGTCGACGCCTCTCCAGTACATTGGATTTGCCGATGGTGCTTGTCGTAGTACACGGAATATCTCTTCCGCAGCTTGGGTTATCTATTCGCCCTCTGACGAGTTAGTTTCTATGCATGAGGTGAGCCTCGGTCAAACGACGAACAACATTGCAGAATACAGTGCAGTGGTTGAATTATTATCTGAATCTATTTCATTTGGAATTCGACATTTGATAGTGAGGTTAGATTCTGAACTCGTTGTATTACAGCTTAATAGAGTATATGCCATTAGAAATCCTGTGTTATTAAGGTTGTTTTTAAGAGTGCGTCTCTTGGAACGTGAATTTGATTACATTGAATATCAGCATATTCCAAGGTCTTTAAATACATTAGCAGATGCAATTGCTTCTCGAATGTTGGACAGACATTTACGATAATCATGCAAGTAAATTTAAAAACATTTCATCACATATGTTAAACAAAATGAGCCGGTAATAATGATATATATATAGATAGGAGTGTGTCAAAAATATACATCGTCTTCGATCATAGGTTGAAAAACACCTTATGATCGGCAAAAATGATAAGTACAAAAAGCCAAAAATGTCATATGTGTCTACAAAAGTGACTAGTCAATCACTGGTGGTGCTCTCTATACGAGACCACTGCCCGCGCTACCCTACACAAGAACCTCCTAAAAGGTCCTGGGACTGCAACCACATAGCACTGAAGTCGAATGGGAATGTCATCTATGGTGGTCTCTGGTATATCCGCCGTCAGACGCTCTAGATCCTGTTCCAGCTCGGCTAAGGTCTCTGCGGCCGCATCCTATGGGGCTAGTGCTGGTACAACTAGTACTCTACTCTCAAAAGCCCGGAGGTTGGCTGGACGTCGTGGACCTACATCTGCATTTTGAAAATTTGTGCTGTCAGTTTTGAGGCGATATATAAAAACAAAAAAAAAAATATATACATAATTTGAAAACTCGTGAAAAATGAAATACCTCTGTCGTCCCACTGTTCTCCCTGTGGAAGAACCATGTCCGGATCATTCCGAAAATCCATTCCGGAATAAGGAAAGTCCTGAATAGCAAAGACCTGGCTCTCTAGCCAGTGAAAGTAACCATCAGGAAATCGAACAACTGCTGCGCCCTCATCAGGATGCCGGGCCATTACCGCAACCCATCTCGTCAACTTAGGCTCCCGAGGAGCCCCAACTGGAACTGTAAGATGCTGGGGGACCAGCATTGGAACTCTCTCTAGGGCAAAGCTCACGACTAAAGGCCCATATCCAAAGGTCTTCAGTTGTCCTCTCTTTGCCCTGGTTAGTTGGCCCTTCAAATTAGCCAACACAGCATCGCACCAGTTGAAAATGGTGCCTTGGAAGCAGTCTATAGCCATCCGCATTTGGGACCCGGTGGCTTGGTGCAAAGCGGCCGCGCCGCAAAGTCTGGTAACAGTAAAGGCTATCACCATAAGTTCAGGTCGGGATATGTACTTGATTTCTATCCCCTTCTCATGGTTTTGATTGTTGCACCACTCTAGCCGGAGACTAGCAAGGGATTGGCCACCCGGCCTAGTCCCGAATAGAGAAAGTTGCTCGCCCCTGTTAGGCAAGCCAGTGAGAAAATATATGTCGGAGGGCTCTATCTCGAGCTGGTGCTCTCCGATGTAAAAAAATTGCTCCTGAATGTTCCACCTTTCAACCAGCCACTCAAGAAATGGCACCTGGCCCCTCATGCCAGGTATGGCCCAGTATTTGTACAGTCCGCATGCTTTTAATGCATCAATGGAAGGTTGATGACCTATCGCGGCCAAATCAACGTCCTCATGCTCTCTTTCACGCCAATCAAGCATGGTGTGCTCCCTACACATCATAAAACATCAGTTAGAATCCATAAAATTTAAAAATTTTGGTCTATTTTGGAGGTATGATGGTTTCAATTTGTGTTTTGCGGGGTACGCACCCCGGCCTTTAGGGACAGAGTGTCCGGACGTAGCTTCCCTTAAGGCCGGGTGCGTACACCCCATAATTTTCTCATTGAGAAAATATCGGGGTACGCAGGTCAGCAGTGCATGACCTGCGTACCCCGAAGTGCGCATCTTGAAACCCCAAGACCCCCAAAAAATCAAATAAAAACTTAAAAATGAATTCTAAATGGATGGAAATCAAGAGAGGGGTGTTGTAGAATACTTGGTGAAACGGCGTTCGATTCTGACGATCGGATTCTCCGCAATCTCCACAGGAAGTTTCTTGTCAAAAGCCCTTTTCTCAACCTCAACAGTAAAATGGTAAAATGACATGGTAAAAAGTCTTTTTATAGGTTTTTTGGATGAATGAATGCTAAGTTTGTTTATTTTTCACCATGAAAGGACATTTTTCAATGTATTTTTTCCCATCTTAAACAGGTATGAGTAATGTGTCGTTTTTGTGCAGGACAAAAGGACTTTAGAGTAAAATCATCATTTTTCATGAACCAAAACATCAGAGTCATCTTTTAAGCCCTTTTCTGACTCCTAAAATATGAAAATATCGCCGAGCGTTTCTTTTACACTCGTTAAAATGGAATTAAAAGACAGTCCCCTTATAGCTCTTTTCTGACCGTAAAAACAGGAAAAGATTGCCGGGTTTTTGTCGTTTCAAACTCGATATGGAAATAAAACGACGTGTCCTTGATCGCTTTTTACTTTTCAGGTCAGAGGCACTAATCATGAAAGTACTCCTTGGTCGCAAGATCAAGCGGTTCTCCCAGGTATTATTTTATACTTTTTCGGGCTTGGGGGACACAAATTTACGAAAAAGTTCAACCTGGAGTCTTCTTAAGTTTTTCAGACTCTCTAAAATTGAAAAACGCTGAGTTTCTCCTATACTGGGCTCGTTAAAATTTCACAGTAAAGGACCTGTTCAATTACAAACAGGAACGAACCACTCCTTCCTAGGGTTCGAATCAAAACTAGGTTGGACTCATTCGAAGGATGAGCTTATAATCAAGCATATGTTATCCTCCTCAATCTTGTTAAAAATAAAGAGGTACTTGCCAGAAATGGTGGGGGAAAAGAGAGAAGAATGAACCTATTTGTTATCCTTTGTTACAGAATAACCTTATCACCACTCTTGAACACGAAACTTTCCATTCACCTGGGTTGGGAAATCCTTTGCCTTAAAAGTTGATCAAACCACTTTGAAAGTCTTCAACCGATTCCGGGGATTAACTTTGAGTCATTCGTCACCAAGCCAACTGTTGTGTCGTGTTAGAAAATTATATATTACGGATCAATGGAACACATAAAATATTGCAGAAATATAAAAACAGAAAACGAACAAAACAAGAGAGACACAGATATACGCGGTTCACCCAGTTTGGGCTACGTCCACCCCGAACAGCCAGTCCTTCCTTTCTATTATCCAGCAAAATGAAGAGACACAACCTACAGCAAAACCGCTGTAATATCCTCTGTTTTCTCTCACAGTCTCACCTCTATGTTTCTCGCTCACCGAATACACATCTATATCACAGCCTCAAATACAATGCCCTCATATAAAGAGAGGGGTTGCCTTCTAGGGCAAAAAACCCTAAACTAAACATAAGTTCTACCGTCAGATCATCCGCCTAATGAACGGCCCAGATTGACTAGAAATTACTATACTTTTACAAGGAAATTTTACAGCTGTTTTTAGCTTCGGGGGCGCTGCCCCCGAAAACCCCCGCCAGGGGGGGGGCTCCATAAAGTCGTTGTCGCCCCCCTTGGACCCCCCACGGCAGCGATCATTTTACGGGCGGCGTTGCCGCCCCATTTTGAACTGGGGTCCAAAATGCCGGTACTATAGAAGATAATCAGGCTCCACACCCAACATGTCGTTATGTGTTAAAGAGGTCTGCAAACAAAACTTTCATCTGCAAAATACTTGTCATCCATTTGACCATCCCTGAGTCAGTCCTTACAGCAACATTTCTTCAACTTGAACAATGATTTCGTGTTGTGGGCTTGCCTGCAATGGGTCGCTATCTATCGACATCAGCACATTATCTAGAAAGATGACTTAGAAATCGTCAGTACCTTGAAGTCTGCATGCATCAATGGCAGGTTTCTCGCCTTTGACGTCAGTTTACATCATTGACTTTCGATCGAAGGATTCCGTGAAATGTTCGACATCAACTCATTCATTCACATCTCATGGATTGTACTGGGTACTTTGAGAACCATTAACATTACTGGTGGTCTCTCTCACACTTGTTGACAGTTGACATCATCGACTGGTAATCAAGTGGTTTCTACCATGTTCGACATCAACTCATTTATTCGCATGGCTAGAATCGTACCAATTCGGGAAGTAGAAATGAAGACCCTGGATCTAGTTTCCACCATCCAGGCTGCGAGGAGTTTTGTATTCATTATCTAAGTAGACTAATCATAAACAGATGGCTGCGCCCATACTGTGTCTACAAAAGTCTATGATTATGATGTACTGCAAGATCATTCCTGTATCAGAGTAGTTAGTATGTTAGTTAAAGTTTTGATCTGAGTATGGGAATGCCTACCTCAGCGATGATATAATCTTATGCATGTATTTTGTGTTGAAAATTGCAGGTTCTGACCAGGCTCTCCATGAGATAATCCTTGAAATGACAAAGCGCTTCACCCTTCCTAGATAATACAAAACCCTAATCTACTACAGGCTTCGCACTTTAGGGGGCAATCTGTTACACTAAAAAATGTCACCATGACTATTTACAGTTGGTATGGCTCTATCAACAGTCATGCTATCCTCCTGGGCAAGTCTTATGCCTCTGTTCTCCATGTCAAACTCCAAAAAGAGAGAAAGTCTTTGTAAATGTGTTTATCTCTGGGTACGCAGATTCTCTCGGCCTTACCTGCATATACGCACCTAATGTTCACAAAAGCTGCGTACTTGTACGCTCTGTATGTAAAGGGGCAGGTGCGTACCCCTGTAAAGGTCAAAAGGCGCAAGTTTCACTCCAAAAAAGTTACTTGTGGTCATTTCTAGAGGCTTCTAGAAGTATGTTTGACGTGTATGAAGCACCTCCAGATGGTTCATGTACCCCTACCAAAGAGGAACTTATCCCATCAATAAGGGAGCTATCCCATCCAAAGAGGGGATTATCCCATTGATGGTGGACCTGATTAACTTCCTCTTGAGCACTATAAATACAGGCATTGGGCCAGAAGGAGGAGAGGTTGAAAGCTAAACATTTCTAAGGGTAGATGCTGCTGGAATTAGGACTTCCATTTAGAAGCTTATGAGGAGAGATTGCCATCTTTGCTTGTTCTATTTGGAAGTGGGTGAGCTTTGTCAAAGTAAAGGAGAACTCTTGATGGACCCCGGGAGGGACTTGCACAACACCAAGGCTCAGGTTGTAATTGTTCCTTTTGTTTCCTATTAATGCAAATGAGTCCATTCTTCTCAATAACTTGTTATTTATGAGTTGTTTCATGTACTCCTTGGTCTATGTGTTAAATATGTTTTATTTTATGAGATTATCAAGTGCTATTTAATCGTTTGATTGTTAGTGAATGCAGGTTTCGAAGTGAAGGAGGAGCTCATCCGGATCAGCGAGGCTGGACTGCTGCAACGGTGTTGGACTACAGGTAGGATCTAAACACTTGATTTCTCGTATAGTAAATGCATGTTTAGAGAAGGATTGCTCTTGTTGGTCTTGTTTGTCACTAGAGAGTCTTAGGCTCATAGGGAGGTTGGTTGTGTACGCACTATCAACTCTTTCCGCCTGACAATCACACATAGATCAATCACACAAAGAAATTTATCTGGGGAACCCAACTAGGAAAAACCCATCTTGATTGTATTATCAATTGTGAAAATTGATCTATTACAGAAATCAGCTTCAAGCATGAAGCTTCTGCAATACTGATCAACTCCACTCAGGAATTGCCCAGCACTTAGCCAAATAAATATGCTAGGAATGTACAATTTCCTAGCACAATTTAGCCCCTAAAAAATAGAAAAAATTCTCTTATTTCCTTATGCAATTCCCAAGAGAAAAAAGATTTCTCAATTCCCAATAGAAATAAGCCTGATCAATTCTCAAGCCTATACATAGAACTTGTTGTATAATAATGAATTAGAATTGTGCCTTCATTCAATTTGAAAAGGAAATTCGAATTACATGACGTACTAGGGCTAATTTTAGTAGTTGCAACTAGTTAACTGAGAGTAAGTTGAGTTAACATAAATTCAACTACCCAACTAAAATCATAACTATCTATATTATACAACTATAGATCAATTAATTGATAAACACTAGAGATATTCCACTATTTAGCTAATTTTAGCCATCAACAAATCCACAACTCATTGAAAGCTATCTAACTCAAATCAACTAAAAATAAACTAGTGATAAGCCACATCACACATGTTAACTGAGATCTAACTGGTATTTCTATGTGACTAAATTTGAATTTTCGTCTTTGACTAAGGCACAAGTCAAAAGAAGCCCTTCCTTATTATAATTTTAACATTCATGATTTGCACGAAGAGGATGGGCCCAATGGGACCCATGAGCCAGGTTGATGTGGCAAGTGCCATTAATGTATTGTTGAGACCATGTGAGTTCCATGTAGGCATCACGAATGATGTGACAAAGCCATGTGGACTACACGTGGCAACATCTTGCTGATGTGGCGATAGATAATTGGTAGATATTTAAATGGGCATACCTTTTGATGTAGGCATTAGATCATGATGGAATTTATATCATCAAAAATCTATTAATGAGATGAACACAATGGTGTTATCCAAAGTTAATTCTACTAAACTTAGGAAATAATTATAAGTTTATAGACCCATATTCATAATGAGACCATGAAGGTCGTGTTAGCTAAAAGTAACACCTTCCAAGGCCTTGGTATATCTAAGGGGAGGTGAGAGGGAGCATTGCATGGGGAAAAATCTATAAAACCTCATAATTTCTTGGCATCACTCAACTATTTATGGGAAATCCGATTTTCAAGGGTACCTTTCCTCTCGACAACTTTCCAACATTGAATATATATCATTTTGGAAACTTTCAAGCTTTAGACACCCCTTCTTCGGAGGAGCTAATACCACTAGTGGAACCATTATGATTGGGAGGAACTCTCAAGGTAATTTATTCCCTTTCCATAAAATTTTCATGCCAATATCTTCTTATTCTGTAATTCCAACTCAACCTATAATTGCTAACACTCCTAGTTACTATAAAACCAGAGCCCCAAATGCTCAACCTAGATTTCGAAATCCACCAACCCCGCCTTTTTCCACCTCTTAGTTACTGTTTCTATTATCTTGGGATCTCCCAGAATTATTTAAGCTTATAAATGACCATATATATCACAACTTACTATGGCCACCCATACTATGCAAGGTTCCTTCTAACATTCCAAAATGTAATGGAAAACCAAGTGAGAACCTGAAACCTCGCATCACTACTTATCATTTGTGGTTCTTATCCAACTTGTTAGTTGATAGAAATATTCATTTATTCCTATTTCAAAGCACACTAATAACAAATTCCTCCAAATGGTAATTCACACTTACTCATGCATCTTATCAAGACTTTGTAATGCTTACGATGGCCTTCTTACCTGATTTTCAGTTGTTAATTCATCAAGCTACTAAGACCAACATTTTTTCATGTTTATGTAAATATAACTCCACCCACATATCTCATTGCTTTCATAAGTGGAGACAAATATTATGCTTGCTTCATATGGAAATACTCGATCACATATTTCAGGACTAGTTCACCTGGTCCTTGGTACCCAAAATTTCCTACGATGTTACCATCATTGGCACAACAACCAAGCAACAAGACATTATGCATGCCCAAAACCTCAACTTCATTTACCCTCATTCAATAAATTTTAATGATATAATACTCAATGCACTATTGATTACTATAGATCCTCCTAAACCATAACCTAGCCCCCTCATTGATGATGTGGTGTGATCAATTTCCATTGATTTTGTAGGCCAATTGGTTGCTCAACTAAGCCAAATGGAAATGAATTATTCTATTGCAACCAATGTTCCCTCCACTGTAAAGTCATGAACACCTCCATAGGCCTATGAGATTAATATCATTCATTCCATAAATCTAAAAATCCTACAACAACTTGGAGTCTGAAAAAAGAACAAATCTTAAATCCAACCTTCTCACAAAAACACACCACCAAATCATACCTATTTTTATCACCGAAAAATAATACACTCAATTACACTAGATAGGATTCCCAACACTAAATCATAGCATGTGTAAGTGTAGCAGTAAATTTTGGAAAATATCACAAATAAACAAAAACCAAGATTTCTAAGGTTTCCATTTAAAAAATCAATCTATGAAAAGTCACTTCAGAAATGTTGCATGGATCACCGTGGCTATTTATTCAATAGGCAACAAGGTACATATAAATCTTAGTAGTATGTGAGCCAAATAACATTAAATTGGAAACCATCTACTATAAGGACACTATAAACTGGCTCAGTCTCGAGCCAATACACTACTGAAGTGGCATTAAGGAGCCTCCAAAGGTCTCCCTTTCTCTCCCATTAGTTTACTCATAAATGAGCCTAAAAAAAAAATGTGCTAACAAAATTAACTTTAAAAGAACCAATAGGATTCAAGATGAAGATGTCATCCCCAAGGGAAAATATTTTAGAGGAAAAGAAGAAAACTGCATTTTTTTTTAATCGTATTTTTGGCTTATCTCCTTATAGTTTTATTCAACTATCAAGCATACACACCCATTGGATGCGAAATTAAATTCCACATCCAATTAGTATCGAATTTTCATAATTTTTTGTAGACCCTCATCGAAAAAATTGAAAATACATGAAGGAAGCACGTAATATTGTTTATTGAATAAAACATAAAACATGTTCTTTTCACCCTTGGAGGGAATTCCCACCCTTGGTTTTTTTATTTGTTTTATGTGTTGATACTTTGTTTTACATATTTTATTACCCCCTCATCATTCATATACCCATTCAAGCACCATAGGGGACCATTTAGCTCTCATCACTCTATATGCCTTCAAGGCCTCCCACCTTTTGTAGGAGGAGTGCTAAGACCTATAGCTTCACCTACTCAATCTTCCTCTAAAATATCACATCTTGATCTAAATTTGTTAGCTCTTCCATAATCCTTGGTGCCACTTTTTTAGGAACCTCATTACCTCAAAGTATCCCTTCATCTTGCACAAGTCATATTAGTATGGAAAACACCACACGTGACCTCCCATTTTTTCCTTCGCCAAACCTCATAGCTTTTCAAAGCTAAAAAATTGATCCATACCCCATGATGCTACATGGAAATCCATGCCTCCCAAATTTCCCTCAGATATACAAAAATTTGAAGGAAAACCTAGGTAAAATCCTGCAAATGATGACCTTTTCTTTATTGTTATCTTCTAACAACATCATTATCGACTCAGTTAGATTGAGGATCTTCCAATGCACCCTCACTGGCCCTTTGGTTAAATGGTATTTCAGTGAGAATTTGAGATCATACAACTCATTCAAATTCCTAGTTCTGTCATTTCTCACATTTTTCAAACTCCATGTTTGTTATGACAAAGGGTTAGAATTATTGTCTGAGTTTCGACAAACATCTTCCACTCAAATTAGCGGACTACATCCATGAGTGGCATCAATGTAGCACTATCTACAAAATTTATGTTCCCAAATCAATTGTCTTATAATAATCTCTCTCATCCATATTTCCTGTTGATTTGAATGGAAAATGGCATCAACCCATCGTATTCATCCACTCATGTTATTCATCCACCCATGGAATTTAACCATGGTATTGTAAGTGGCATCCACCCATGGTATTGTAAGTGACATCCACTCATGGTATTCATTCACCCATGGTATTGTGACATCCACCCATGGTATTCATACTATAAATAACAAGTCGCATTTTGTAAAAGGACAGATTGTCCACCACAATGTAGCTTGTACAATTATTCTTTGTTTTAATAAAAACTTTCATTGTGGTTTTATTTATTTGTGTTCTCTCATTTTCTTTCTGGCATTGCAATTTTTCAGATCTTTGGGGCCTTCCCCCAAGATCCATTTCAAGTTTTTAGATCTTGGGGGCCTCCCACAAGATCTGGATCAATGGTATCAGAGCAGGTTATGATTCCATGGGAATGAGGGTTTGATGCATATTTTAGTTTCAAATTTTGCAGCAATGTCCAACAAAACTCAGGCATGTGCTACGTCCTCCACAAAGCATTTTCTTGGGCCAAGCGGGAAGAATTTTTTTTTTGTTTTTTGCAGGAATGTTTTTGGGCGAAGAGTTTTCAAATCAGATATGAAATTTTCGGTGCAAAATTTAAAAAAAAAATATTAGATCTGGATTCCTTGCAAACAAATACCCAAATTCAAAAAAATAATCGGTTGAATCAGAGTCTGGATGAGGGAGATATCGTTGATTTAAAATTCGATGTGTTGCAGAAATGTTTCTGACAGAAATTCATGGACAACGTTTCTCCTATATTTTTTTGCAATTTTGTAAACTAAGAAGAGAGAAAGAGATTATTTTTTTTCACAACTTTGAAATAACAATATAACATTCACTTCTAGACAAAACTAAATAAATATGTTTTCCAATCATTCTTATCTCTCCTAACAACAAACCAACTCTAACAATGCAATTCTTGTTAGAAATCACAAAATCCCTAAATTAATATGAGGTGCAATTTTTTCAACACATTTATGATTCAAATGAGAAAAGGAAAGAAAATATCCAAATTCATATAAATGAAATGTAATTCATTTTAACCCTATTTCAATTTAAGTGAGTTAAATGATGCAATACTCAAGACACGTTGGTTGGTTAATGTTGTATGCTAAGGTTCCCAAGTATAAAGACACCCAAATTAATACAGAGAGGTTGAAAAAACCTCAAATTTTCATCTAAATCAATTAATCACACCTATTGGTGTAGCAGGAAGTGGTGAAATAGGATTTTCCATGGGATGATGTGTGACAACTAGCGAATGAGGATAATGGTTATGCCATATATGAAGGAAATTAATAGTTGGAAATGATTTTCTTTAGAAATATTCACAAGCATAGGAGAAAAGGAGAGAAAAAGATAAGCATGGTTTGGAATTGTATTGTAGAAAGAAAATCAGCATGTGTCTTACCTAATATCTGATCATATTTAATTCTCATCACATAAGAAGAGAAACAAACTATAACCAAGAACTCTTACACAATAATTTGTCACTGACCTCATCTTAGTCCCTTCACTATGTCATACATTAGATAAACATGTCCATATCTTCCCACTCATGCAAGAAGATTAAGCAAGTTCTCTATAATGCTGAAGATTGAGCCTCTTTGCCTAAGTTTCTACATCATCGCAAGTAAACCCTTAAAAAGTGCGACAGTTCCCTATCATGAACTATATCGTTGCGACAATTGGTCCAAATGCATTGCTTCCTTGTGATGTCATCACTAAGATCTAGTTCATGACCTACGACGATCCAGATTTGGCGAATTAGTTCAAACAGTTGGCCTTCTAGGTGTTTCTAGAGCTAGTTGTTGGGTCAAATTGGTTTGCCTTTCCTCCTCTAGGATGGTAGTTCCACCTTTCATGAAACTTCCCTTGAGGGTAAGCTCCCTCTCCCTCATTTCACGGAGGCTCCTCCTCCTATAAAAACATTCACCATTTCTATGATGAGCTAGTTCCAGGTTACTAGTTCCTAGTTCCTAGTTCCTAGTTACTAGTTGCTAGTTGGATTGAAGCAAATTAGGTAGCTTTGGTGTGAGTTTGAAAAGTGTGGAATTGCTGATAGTTTGGTAAGAGGTTGTGGAGTGCCTTAGCCTTGCATTGGAGTTTGTGAGTGAGATAGAGATATCATCTATTTGGGAGACCCATTCTTGAGAGTGAATTCTTGAAGAAACATGCCGGCTGGACCCTCCGAGAAGGTTGCGACATCAAGACTTGGTTGTAAGCTTTGCTCTTGATTCATTTTAATACAATTAATGATGATTTCCTATATCTTGTGCACAATTTACTTGATAGCTTATGGTTTCTTGACTTTATAAGTAAATAAATCATTGTTCTTCTTGGTTATATGTTTTGTTGTTCTCTTGTGCTATTTCATGTTGATTTCTCATTAAGGAGAAGGAAACAGAAGCTAGAGTGGCACAACAAAAGCTTCATCAAACACCAGTTTTGAGGTAGGCCTCCAACCATGACTATTTAAGGAAATCGATTGTTTTTTTTTGCTATGACTAGACCCACTCTAGGGCTAGAGGGATTGCCTCTGTCCACAGAGGGAACACTTTCCTACTTCACAAGTCGGTGACTCCATTGGGTGACCATCTTCTTCGTGATTGTCCTGGTATTCCTAGGATCTTAGAAGTATGGTCTCACGATCTAGCTTGTCCCTCATCTTCCTCTGAAGCTCATGTCAATGTTCAATCCTCAATTGACAGTGGTAAGAATAAAGGGAAGATTTGATTCCCCTATAGGCTAGGTGAAGGCAACCATCCCCTTCACCTTTGTCTGCTCATGGATAAATCTTCCTCTATTTTGGAAAGTCTTACAGCTTCTTTGCCTCCACGTCTAGTTGGTTATCAGAGGCTCTCTTCAGACCCTCTCCCGGTTGACAAAGTTATTAACTTAGATTCTTCTCTTGTCCATCCTTCTCTTCTTGAACATAGCTGTGCTTAGCCTATTCTTGACCAACCATTGGTCAGAAAGAGTGTCGACTTGGATTCACCACCAGTAGTCCACTCTATTCCCGAAGAACATCATGATTACACTACTCATGTTCTTCTCGTCTCGTCATATTCCCTTGAGTCCGAGAATTACCCTCCTATCCTAGCTGATCCAGAGAGTCCTTCTTTGGTTCCTGTAGAGGATGGGGGCAATCATACGGTGCCCCCACCAAGTAGTTCAGTCATTTCCTTCGACTGGAGTCATTTGACTGCCTTCTGCCTTCCATCCTACGTGCCTTTCCAGATTACAGTACATGACTATGATAAGGCAGTACCTGGCAATGTCTTGGATGAAGGTGCATCGGTTAGCCTCATGCCTTTTACTACTTTGCAAGCTTTGGGTTCCCCACAGCATGTGCTGGTCATGCAGAATCTGTTGGCATTTAACGAAGGAACTAGTCAACCTTTGGGGATCCTTCCAAAGTTCCCGGTTAATTCGGGAGGCAAAACTGTCTATATAGATGTGATGGTTGTCCAAGGTGCTTTAGATTTCAGTCTTCTCCTTGGCCATGATTATATCTATGCCATGGGAGCTCTTGCTTCTTCACTTTTCCATGTGGTTTGTTTTTCGCATGATGGAAGAATGGTGACTATCAATCAATTGTCGTTCTTTAGTCACCCGGTGCCTCCTGTACCACCATCATCCCCCATTGGTTCTTATTTACAAGCAATACCTTCCTTTCCAGAGGTCAATTATGTAGCTACCCATTCGGTCTCCACATTTGTTGATGATCATGCAAATGGTATCGTACATCATGTACTGGGGGCATTGGAACCCGACCTGTCATTGGTGCCTAATGACATGTATTCCTCCCAGAGCGTGGTTCTTCCATCCAGTGAAGACCTCTTGGGAGCCATGTTCTTTTATGGCCCATGAACAGGAGTCCCAAGGACTATTATTTTCTTGTGTCAACCTTGTTAAAAAATGAATCATGGAGTTCTGAGAGGGGTCCTAAGGAGAGTTCTTTTCTTGTGTCGACCTCATTAAAAAATGAACCAAGGAGTCTTGACGAAATTTCTTGATCTTGTGTCAACCTCGTTAAAAAATGAAACAAGGGTTATGAGGATAGTTCTTTTACTGTGTCAACCTCATTAAAAAATGAAACCACTCCCTTTCCAAATCGATTCTTTGCTTCAAATCTCGTAAAACCCAAGTCGAGTCTTTCCAAGATCTTGAAAGTGAACCTTCATTCCATCCACCTTGTTGAGTGCAATGAAGCTTGGGGGGCATGTACCTCGATTTGCGTTATTATGCTGGGGGCATTCAAACTTATAAAAAGCATAGTTTTTCATTTCAAGCTTGTGTAAACATGAAACCGAATCCAAGCAAAGTTCTCCATGGTTCAAGCTTGTGTAAACATGAACCCACACCTGAATTACACCTCATGATTGCCGTTTTTTATCCGCTAAATTCCTCTAGATGAGTTGGTTGTTTCGTTCCATCATCGCCATCTCTTTGGCCGATCATATGATTTCACTTGGTTGTTTTTCCTTTCCCGAGGGACCGCAGTGATGAGTGGTTTTATTAGCTAGCCTCTTTACCATTACATGTTTTGAGCAGTTCCACCATTGCCGGAACCAGTTTCTACCCTTTATACCACTCGTTCCTCCAGGACAAGTCTCCTTTAAGCTCTCTTCTAACTCGTAAAAGATGAAAAGATTGCCAAGTTTTTCAATTTTTACTTGTTAAACAGAATAAAAAGGCAGTCCACTTTCAAGCTCTTTTCCGACCATATAAATACGAAAAGATAGCCGGGCTTTTGTCATTTCAAGTTCGATTTTGGTTATGAAACATCATGTCTTTGAACACTTTTTCACTTTCTTTTAGGTTGGGAACACTAATTACGAAAAGTACTCCTTGATCGTAATGGTCAAGTAATTCTCTCAAGTATTGTTTTTTACCTTTTCAAGATCGAGGGACACAAATCTACGAAAAAGGACCACCCTGAAGTTTTCTTTTCAGTGTCTTTTTTAAACTCTCTAAACATGAAAAAGAGTCTGAGTTTTACCTATGTCAGACTTGTTAAACTCTGACAACATTGGACTTGTCACCTCCCTAGGGCTCGTTAAAACTATCACTAGGTTGGATTCGTCTGAAGGTCAAACTTATATCACAAGCATATGCTATCCCCTTCAAGCTTGTTTTCCAAAAATAATTAGGGTACTCTCTAGCAATTGTGGGGGGAAATTTGGAAGTCGTCATTGGTTACCTATGGCAGCTAATCACTCTTGAACATTGACACTTTTGCTTCTCTTTGGGTTGGGATATCCTTACATCGTCATTGGCCTTCCGAGGTCAGTTGCCATTTTGCCTCCTTCCATCTGATCCATGTTTCTTCCGTCAACTTCAAATCCCTTGGTACCAAAATGTTGCCACATTCTAGAGTTGTGTCGTTGATATGTTCAAAAGTGTAATCCTTTTGTAGTTTTCACCCTTACCTCCTCCTATGATGCTTTGTTTCACCATCTACCACTTGTTCCTTGGCTCGTTTCGTTGATGGGGGAAACATTATGGCCCTCTTACAACGGATCACCTCCTGTCGACACCAACTCATTATCCAAGAGGTTGATCTAGAGATCCATTTTGGTACCTTGGAGCTTGCATGCCTCAATGGCAAGTTCTTCGCACATGACGTCAAACTTTCATCATTGGTCTTCGATTGGGTGATTCCATGAGTGTTTGACTTCAGATCACTTATTCACACTTAGTGGATTATACTGATAGTACCTTGAGAACCATTGGCATTATTGGTGGTCTCTCTCACGCTTGTTAACGGTTTCCATCATTAACCGATAATCAAGATATTTTCTATCATGCTTGACTTCAGCACATCCGTTCGCATGCTAGAACTTGTACTATGGTTGGTTTGGCTTTTAAGACCCCGGACAAAGATTACATATGTTCGGGTTGCATGGATTGGTTCGTGATTACATACATGACTCTTTGATTGGATGGCTATGACCATACCTTTATCATTATATATGTTCTTATCGACTGGGTGGCTGCATCCATACCACATACCAAGTTTCATATGTCTTTGGATGGCTGCGCCGATGCCTAGACTACATGTCTCTCACTATCAAAGATATCATTTGTACTTGCGCTTGTAGGTTATTCCTGCTGGTGTTCCAGTTTGGTTATGATTTCATAAAGCATTTCACCCCTCCCACTCTCTCGGGCTTCATGCTTTAGGGGGCATCTGTTACACAGTAATTTGTCATTGACCTCATCTCAGTCCCTTCATTATGTCATACATCAGATAAACATGTCCATATCTTCCCACATATGCAAGAAGATTAATCAAGTGCTCTCCAATGTTGAAGATTGACCCTCCTTGCCTAAGTTTCTGCATCATCGTAAGTAAACCCTTAAAAAGTGCGACGGTTCCTTGACATGAACTATATCATTGTGACATCGTCGCAGGGGTGCACGTGTTTCCTATGGTGGTCGAATTTTAGGGCTCGGTGCAAGTATTCTAGATATTTATTGCGAAGATTGGTGCAAACGCATTACTTCCTTGCAATTTCGTCACTAACCTCTGGTTCATGACCTGTGATGATCTAGATTTGGTAAATTAGTTCAAATAGTCGGCCTTCTAGGTGATTATAGAACTAGTTGTTGGGTCAGATTGGTTTGCCTTCCCTCCTCTGGGATGGTTGTTCCACCTTTCATGAAACCTCCCTTGAGGATATGCTCCCTCTCCCTCGTTTCATGGAGGCTCCTCCTCCTATAAAAACATTCACCATTGCTATGATCAACTAGTTCGAGCTTACTAGTTCCTAGTTCCTAGTTATTGGTTGCTAGTTGGATTGAAGCAGATTAGGTAGCTTTGGTGTGAGTTTGAAAAGTGTGGAATTGTTGATAGTTTGGTAAGAGGTTGTGGAGTGCCTTAGCCTTGCATGGGAGTTTGTGAGTGAGAGAGTGTTATAGACAATTTTGTGCCTTACAGCAACAGGCATGAATTGTCAATAATCCAAGGGATCCAAAGTTCCCTAAACATGATGTTCCTACCCCTAGAAGAACAAGGTCAGCAAACCAACAGCTCTCAGATCAGTTCTCCACCTGAAAACACTCAAAAACAAGCAATCCTGAAATCAAAGCAGGTGCTCCACTAGGCTTCTGTGCTGAAACACAACTCCTCCATGGTGTACCTGCGTTGCAAAGCAGGTAGAACAAAGGCCACCTACGTTGAGCGAGATTGGAAAAGTGGCACACTGAGTCATTGCTCCAAAAATGACACTTGGATCAGGATTTTCGCCTTGTGATGAGTCAGAGGCTCTGTTTCTCCAAGTGGAAGCAAGGTTCTCCAAGTGGACTCAAGAACTGAAGATCAACTAAATATTAACTGAAGAGAGAGAGGACACAAGGCAGCTACACATCAGTTGTAAGCTGACTCATCCTTTCTCAATTCATCTATATATTGAGCTCTCTCCTATGAGCTCAAGGGGCTAGAATTTTGTGCAAAGTAATGCCATGCTGTTGGTTTCACTATAGAGCTATTGGGTGATTGCTTGAGGGAGGTGAAGAGGAGAAATTCTTTCTGCTGGGAGGTGTTGCTGGATTAGGACCTTCAATGGTTGTAACACTCTCAAAACCTTTACTTCTTCATTAATAAAAGCTATTGAGGTTCTTCTATATGCATTTGTTCCAATGATGTTTTGTGATAATTGTATATTTGGTTTATGCTAATCTGTGAATCAGTTAAGATTGCATGCCTCTTGTAGTTTCCTTCTTTGTCATTTTGCAGGATCTCATTGTAGCTGGGCCGGCAAAAGAGCAAAGAGCTGGGAGCAAGCGGTGAAGAGAGGAGTTTGGATTCGACATTAAGCGCAAGGCTACGGTTAGTGCATTTATCCACTCTCTTTTGCTTTCATAAAGAAGTAAACCTTAAGTAGTTTTCTTTACAGTTGTTGCTGAGGTACTATCACCCTTAGAGTGGGATAGGGTCATCCGAGTCGGATACTTTTCCCTACAACAAACTGGCGACCATACTGGGGATCGTATCTGTTTGATTGTGTTTGTAGTATTTTGCTATTCATTTCCTGAACAAAAGAGTACCAAATCGAAAAGCTTTTGACTATATCAAAAGCGAAGTAGAGGGCAGCTACTCTAGCTCATTTCTGAGCATGTTCATGATTTGAAGAGCTGATCTACAAGGATCCTTGTAAGCTCTTAGTGATAGATTTTCATCTCCCTAATCATCCCTTTGAGTGTGCTTGACTGATTGCTTCTTATTTGAGCAAAAACTGTGCATTTTTGAGAAAATTGTGACCCGGAAACTGTGAAAACGCAACTTTCGTTTTCCAAAGCAGGTAGTACACAGGCTACCTGCTCTGCAACGCAGGTCCCGAAGGGGTTACCTGCGCTGAGAGCCAGACTGGCTGAGCAGCACCTGCGTTGGCCCAATTTTGCCTAGTGCTGTTGGGGTTTCCTCCCTTTCTCTTGCCTGTTTTCACCATAGATTTGGCTGCCAGTCACCAGTCTTGTACCAGTTCTGAAACCAACATTACTTGCCATCATTCTGCCTCTGTTATATAACGAAATTGTACTTGTTCTTTTGTATTTCTTACATCATTTACAATTTCCCATAACGAAAAGTAAACTAGTCTTGCTTTGGCCTCTTAGATTTGAACCTCTGTTAGGCATTTTGCTGGTCTAAAGAGTTAGCTTGTTTGCTGTCCATAACTGATTAGTCATTTTACTTTCGTCATTATGGTTTGATTTCATGTATTTCCAGTGATTAAACAAGTAAATCTTAAGGTGCCTTTTTATTTTGGACAAGCTTGTTTACTTTCGCTTTAAATCGAAATAAAAGTTATATAACAACTTTCTTTTTGTAACCCAGCAACATTAAGAAAGGGAAAAGAAAATACATGCATTGTGCATTTTTCATTTGACTGTTTGCATGACGATTTAGGAAATTTTGCATTAGTGTGTGCTCTATGATCTGTGAGAAAAGATTTGCCTTTCTTCTCCCTCAGTAGTTAAGATTTTCAAAGTTGAAAGATTGAAAAGTTTGCTTCTCATCTTAGACTGCATTTAGGAATTTGTTATATACATCTCATGGTGATCCTTAAAGGCAAACTGCTAAGAAAGATCAACATTAAAATAAATTCAATTTACATAACAACGCTTTGTAACATAACGCAAACATATAGAGGTCTAGGTAGAGACGTGTTCCGGCGTCGTTAAACATAGTGACTGTCGATCTCTACGAAGGTGGGTGATTCCTCCTGAGAGTCGGTGGCACTAATACGGACTTGTGCTCCCACGTACCGTCGCGTATATATTGGGAGACCCCTATAGGAACAAAGCCTTTATCCTTAGGAAGCCGTGTCGACCGCCCTACTTATCGTGATGCAGTGAACACAACATTCACGAAGATCGACCACCCGTACCGTAAAACGTATTCTGTGGTTTCGCGAAAGGTTTGGCACACCCTCTGCCTAGAAATCCAGAGCAGTTTCTTTTGGCCTTTTTCAAACTCTATAATTGAAAAAGTCCATCCGAGCATTTGTCACTTCGGGTTCGTTAAAACATCGAAGGCGACTAGAGTCATCTTTAGCTTTTTCTCGACTCTTAAAACATGAAAAAGCAAAGTTGTGTCTAAAGCGTCATTAATAAAATTTATTTTAAATCGGAACATAATCACCTATTATTCCCACGTTGATCTTTCAGTTGAAAAGTATGGAGCCCACCAACCAAGGAAGTAACCTTGGCGGAAATCCCAATCCCTTCTCCTCTTGGGGAGATGTTGGTGCGCCTCATATGGCCACATTGTCACTTCCAGGATTGACAATTGGCCGACCTGTATGGCTCTTTTCAACTAATGTAGTTCAGATCGCCACTAATCCCGAGCAGTCGAATCAACAGTCAGAACAGTCTAGAGCTACCCACCAGCCTTCCACTTCTTATAATTCTTCCTCTGATCCTTCATCTTCACAAGGTAGAGCCGGCAAAAGTCAGCCTCCCATGGAGAAGAAGGAAAAGAAGAAAAGAGAAAAGAAGCAGAAGGGGCCTATGGTGAAGGCGACTGGGGGCAAGCAAAAGACAGCTGACAAAAATCCACACACTGCACCGACCGGGCCTAAATCGCCATGTGTCATTTGCAAAGGGACCCACTTCCATCGTGATTGTCCTTGTATTCCCTGGATACTAAGGGACTGGTCCCCCAGGTTGCACAATCCGGTAGCATCAACCTCTGGTAGTCATGTTGATTGCAGTCCGTCAACTAGCGAGAGTGAAGGGCGAAAAGGGAGACCAAGATCACCCTGTATGTTGTGTGAAGGCGATCACGCCATCCACCGATGTCCGTTCTTAGATGAGGCGAAGAGAGTTTTGGAAGATCGTCCGGTTTCACCGTTACGACTTCCTCCTGGATACCAAAAACTCGTGCCTAATCCCTCGATAGTTGAAAATCCAGCTGACCCGCTCAAGTGGTCAGCTGAAGTGTCAGTCATTGAGAATGAACCTGCTGAATCCAGACCAGACGAAAGTCTAAAGGTCGAAACGGCAGTTGACCCGGTTCTTCCTTCAGAGGTTTCATCCTCAAATGACACCGTCATTGAAGATTTATCTTCAAATGACACCCTCACTGAAGAGGATAAGGATGACACCGTCCATATTCTTTTCATCAACACAGACTCTGATGAGCATCAGGGCAATGCGCCCATTCCTTTATCGCAGGAAGGAACATCGTCACGGTCGTATCCGGCCGTATATTCGGTCCCACCACCAAGCAACCTAGTTGTATCCTTTGATTGGAATCAACTAGGCAGACCCCGGTTACCAGCCAGTATCCCATTCAGAATCATCGTCCAAATCTACAGAATGGTGATGGCTGGAACTATCATTGATGAAGGGGCATCTGTGAGTATCCTTTCCTCTATTGCTTGGAAAGCACTGGGTTGCCCGGCACTTTTACCTGAGATGAGAAATCTATCAGGTTTTGATAAAGGAACCAGTCACCCGTTAGGGATTCTTCCCAATGTTCCAGTTACATTGAAAGGGAAGACAGTTCATATGAACATCATGGTCGTCCAGGGACCCTTGGTTTATAACTTACTCCTTGGACGAGACTATATATATTGCATGGAGGCAATAGTGTCCTCGCTCTTTAGAGTCATGTGTTTTCCGCACGAAGGAAGAATGGTCAAGCTCGTAGACCAACTTTCATTTCCAGGATCTCGCATCGCAAATAGTCAAATACCATCCCTTAACGGTTTATTCACTCAAGGAATGCCTCCACCCCCGGTTCTACTTCCCGATGAATGCGAGTGATTCGGAAAGAAAGAACTGGGACCCAGGGGGCATGCACCCTGGCCTGCCTTGGGCAGAGGAAACCTTGGGTATAAAGTTAATTTCCGCAGAAGAATGGACTAGTCCGTACCCCGTCCGAAAAAGGAAGAGAGGGTTGTTCTAGGATAAAATTCTTTTGTCAAAGTTATGTGAGCGAAAAGATCGGCTCCCTTTGTCTAAAAAGTAGGCTCTCCTAAGGAGGAGATCCATTTGTGGCGGCAAGTAGCCACCATCTTTGAATGTCAAGCCTCACCCATTAAAACATATGTTTTGAAGGATAAGTAGGGGCAGTCTCCAAAGAAAGAGATGAAATTGCTGCAACAAGTAGTCACCATCCTTAGCAACCTAATGATAGACATCGCCGAAAAGAGAGTTTAGTTTGCGGCAGCAAACAAAACCATTTTTCGGATAATAAGTAAGAGGAAGAATCTCGAAATTATACTTTATACCTGGGGGCATGCGAACCTTTTGGAGTGCAAGCACAGGACGACTATTTATTTTTTAAATTTTTAGGTCCTCCCTTTAAACCTGTAGGTCTAACCCGTTAAACTCGTAGGATTAGCCGTTTCCAGCTTGCATAAAGAAAGGATGTGGGGCAAAAGTTAAAACTTGCCAAATTGGAGTAATTAGTGAGGTATCGCTCCTTAAATAAGATTACCTCACCTGAAGCATTCCTTGTATCAAGACTGGTATAATTGAGCAAGGTTTGAACGCATTCAAGCTCGTTAAAAAATGAACTACCCCTTAAAGTTTAGGGGGCATATGCCTCGTCTGCATTATTATGCTGGGGGCATCATCGAGCAGTTTTAGCAATGTTCATGCTCGTTAAAAAATAAACGCAAGAATTCGAGCAGTTTTTGTACAGAGTTCATGCTCGTTAAAAAATAAACATAAATTGTGAGCAATCTTTCCCTACAGTTCAAGCTCACCCAGAAAAAATGAACCGGTAAATAACCTTGAGAAATGACAGCCATATTAAAAGCCCTTGGTCGTGTTTATATACCATCACCTCCATCCGTTCATTTGGCCAATCGTTCATCTCCATATGTTTGTTTACCCATTTTGAGGAACAGCTGCGAAGAGTGATTTCACTTAGCCATCCTTGTGACACTGCCGTGATTGGAAAATTCCAACCTGTACCTGGAATCTGCTGCTATCCCTGTTTATCACTCGTTCCTCAAAAGACGAGTCTTCTTTGAGCTCTTTTCACTGACTCGTAAAATATGAAAAGTTTGCCGAGTTTTGGCCTTCCAGCTCGTTAAAAGGACCGGAAGAGCTATCCCTCCTCTATATTTTAATCTTTTTGGACCTGAGGGATTATTGCACAAAAAGATCGAGCGCTTGTTTTGTTCGGCTCGTTAAAGAAATCGAAAATTCATCCCTTCTGTATTGTTTTATACTTTTTCGGACTTAAGGGATTAGATGACGAAAAAGGAATTTTGGAGTTAACTTTCCGTACCTTTTCAGACTCTCTAAAAATGAAAAGGACCGAGTTTTCCTTGTCGTTAGACTCGTTAAAATGATTAAATAGTGACAAACTTGTCTTTAGACGAGAATGAGTTTCCCTATCGCTAGGCTCGTTAAAACATAGCGATGGGCTTGCTCGAAGGGCAGGTTATAGAACAAGCATATGTTATCCTCCTCAAGCTTGACAAAAATAAAGAGGTACTAGTCAGCAATGACTGGGGAAAAATTGGGAGAACCTCACAGCATTAATGGTAGCAAGTCGCTCTTGAACATGACACTTTGTCCTCCGTATCACATCGGGTTGGGTTTTTTCATTCACCGGTCTCATAACCATGGTCCTCGCCACACCATCCACATTTGGGGTAATGTTACCAATCCATCACATCAGTGTCGTTATATGTTCAAGAGATGTGGTTCTGCAAAGAGTCAACCGTGTCCCATCCACTGCCATACATTGTCCTTCATCCATTTCATGACCGCCACCCTGAATCATACATCACAGTTTGTTTTCACCTCATCACAATCATTAGCTCCGTTCCGTGTCACTGATGTGGGATTCATTAAGGCCCTCCTTTGACGGATCGCTCCTTGTCGACATCAGCTCATTATCCAAGGAGTTGATCTAGGAACACCCCCTTCAGTACTTTGAAGCTTGCATGCCTCAATGGCAAGTTTTCCGGCGACAGGTATACGTCAATGACCTTCGACCAGAAGATTTTGCATGGTGGTCGACGCCAAGTCCTTTATTCCCACCATGTGAATTGTACTGCCGTACCTTGAGGGTCATCATCCTTATCGGTGATTCCTCTCGCGCTTGTTAACGGTTTACATCATTGACCGGTAATCAAGCGATGTCTTTCCATGTTCGACTTCAAGAAATTCTCACATGGATTGACTTGTACATCGAGTGAAGATCGGAAGAGATTGAAGACCCCGGATCTGGTTTCATCCATCCGGGCTGCGATATATATTTAGGACATAAAGACATTCGATATGTGCATCATTACAGCAGATGATCATCCTTCTCAAAGGATGATAATTTCAACAGAAAATTATCGGTCTACAATCAGACGATCGTCTATTCTAGGTACCAAAATGTATTTATAAAGCTGAGCATGGGAATGCCCGCCTCAGCTAGATCATGAAAATGTATGAGAAATAATGTATTGTATTGTATCTTATTACAGGACACTTCTCAGCAGATTGAATGAACTTCGGATCCTCTCAATAAAGCATTTCACCCGATAAACGACCTCACACTTTAGGGGGCATCTGTTATAGACAATTTTGTGCCTTACAGCAACAGGCATGAATTGTCAATAATCCAAGGGATCCAAAGTTCCCTAAACATGATGTTCCTACCCCTAGAAGAACAAGGTCAACAAACCAACAGCTCTCAGATCAGTTCTCCACCTGAAAACACTCAAAAACAAGCAATCCTGAAATCAAAACAGGTGCTCCACTAGGCTTCTGCGCTGAAACACAACTCCTCCATGGTGTACCTGCATTGCAAAGCAGGTAGAACAAAGGCCACCTGCGTTGAGTGAGATTGGACAAGTGGCACACTGAGTCATTGCTCCAAAAATGACACTTGGATCAGGATTTTCGCCTTGTGATGAGTCAGAGGCTCTGTTTCTCCAAGTGGAAGCAAGGTTCTCCAAGTGGACTCAAGAACTGAAGATCAACTAAAGATTAACTGAAGAGAGAGAGGACACAAGGCAGCTACACATCAGTTGCAAGCTGACTCATCCTTTCTCAATTCATCTATATATTGAGCTCTCTCCTATGAGCTCAAGGGGCTGGAATTTTGTGCAAAGTAATGCCATGCTGTTGGTTTCACTATAGAGCTATTAGGTGATTGCTTGAGGGAGGTGAAGAGGAGAAATTCTTTCTGCTGGGAGGTGTTGCTGGATCAGGACCTTCAATGGTTGTAACACTCTCAAAACCTTTACTTCTTCATTAATAAAAGCTATTGAGGTTCTTCTATATGCATTTGTTCCAATGATGTTTTGTGATAATTGTATATTTGGTTTATGCTAATCCATGAATCAGTTATGATTGCATGCCTCTTGTAGTTTCCTTCTTTGTCATTTTGCAGGATCTCATTGTAGCTGGGCCGGAAAAAGAGCAAAGAGCTGGGAGCAAGCGGTGAAGAGAGGAGTTTGGATTCGACATTAAGCACAAGGCTACGGTTAGTGCATTTATCCACTCTCTTTTGCTTTCATAAAGAAGTAAACCTTAAGTAGTTTTCTTTACAGTTGTTGCTGAGGTACTATCACCCTTAGAGTGGGATAGGGTCATCCGAGTCGGATACTTTTCCCTACAACAGAGAGAGATATCATATATTTGGGAGACCCATTCTAGAGAGTGAATGCTTGAAGAAACATACCGGCTGGACCCTCCGAGAAGGCTTGCGACGTCAAGACTTGGTTGTAAGCTTTGCTCTTGATTCATTTTAATACAATCGATGATGATTTCCTATATCTTGTGCACAATTTACTTGATAGCTTATGATTTCTTAACATTATAAGTAAATATATCATTGTTGTTCTCGGTTACGTGTTCTGTTGTTCTCTTGTGCTGTTTCAGGTTGATTGCTCGTTAAGGAGAAGGAAACAGAAGCTGTAGCAGCATAATGAAAGCTTCATCGAACACCGGTTTTGAGGTAGGCCTCCAATGATGACTATTTAAGGAAATCAATTGTTGTTTTGTTTTTGCTGTGACTAGACCCACTCTAGGGCTAGAGGGATTGCCTCTGTCCGCAGAGGGAACACTTTCCTACTTCACAAGAACCCTTACTCAATTTTTGGCAACATAAGGTTGATTGATTTTATACTCTTCCCTATTAGGTTTGTAGATCCATAAGGAGATAAAAATAGAGTTCATGGAATATGATCTAAGTAAAAACAAGTTATGCACAAGTTATGATATATATTATGAAAGTTCCTATAGCCAATAGCATTCCATTAAATTTTTAAACTATAGCAAGAGAAACGAGAGAGACACAAGTTACACCTGAAGCCCCCACTCTGATTCCATTTCTTATTAACCACACATCGTATGACATACAAGACCCTTCACCATTAGGCCTAATCTCATTCTGACTCAAAATGCTACTTAGGATGATAGACTAATTTGGCTTTAGGACCTTACAATCTCACCCATCATTGTCCTTTGGTTTACTCTATAGTTGCAGCTCCAGAGGAGGAGTCAGAAGAATCAATCGAATACAGGTATAGATCTTGGCTTTCTCCATTAAGAAATTTATCCATTAGTACGGGTTTAATGAGATTTTCTGGACAAGGGAAACAAAAATAGAGGGAGAACCAGACAATATTCTCTTACATGGGAGTTGAATCCTATTATGTGAGTGCGGAGGGATTCCTGAGGAAGCTAGAAGGCTGGTTTAAGGGTTTGAAATAGAAGGATCTAGAATTCACTCACAAGTCTGTGAAATGGTAATTCTATATTCCTTTCTTGAGAACCTTCATATCACCTTATAAATATGGTAGATTTCAATCCTTTCGAAGTTTCAAACACACATAAGAAAAACATCCCAAGCAAACGACTAACAATGCCTAAAATTAATGGTATTTTCTTTGAATACTTGTCTGAATGATTGATCTATCTACTTGATGTTGCAATATACTTTGGTGGTGCATTAGCCTCTATATTAGTTGGTGATTGTAGCCCTCCTAAACAACCTTTCCTCTTCTCATATAATGTAGTGTAATATGGTAATTTTGGTATCGAATTAGGGTAATTTTTCCATAGGGTTTGTTGTAGAAATTTAATTTTATCTTTTCTTTGTTTAAATGACCTTACCAATCACGCATATAACAATTATTTATGTCCATTACAATAAACCACTAATCAATACCCCATGAGAGAATAAAACAAAAAAGGATCTTCTGCATGATACTGAAGTGGCCTACATTTTGGTTTCCCACTGATTTATTTTGCAAATTTTTCAATAGCAAATCTAAGAATTTTGGTTGATAGCATCATTGTTGTAATTATGGATCCACGGTTTTGATCACCTTTATTTACAAAGGATCCAAGGATTATTGACCAGAAGAACTTCCCTAAGGGTTGAAAATCTAGGGTTTTCACATTCTTCACATTGATTAGGGCCCCCTTGAATAGCCCACTTCAAGAATTTGATACAGAGAATTTCTTGGTAACTACATTTTTTGGATCATCATTTTATTTCCTAAAATGTTATCTAGATTTATCAACATACTTAAAAAATATTTTATGTTGGCCTCACAAAACCAAAACTTTCTCTATATTTATCAAAATACCTATGAATAATTGCTAGTGCAATCACAAACATTTTGTGACCATGAAGAAAAAATTTCAAGCCATCTATTTTCCAGTGTTCAAAACCTTTCTTCAGATAAATTTTTCCTTGGATTTTTCAACGAATCTTAGATATAATTCATTTTTTTTTGGTGTGCATCTAAAGGTGCACATTGCTTATGAAGCCTATCAACTTCAAATTTTATGATATCATCTTTGACCCCACCATATTTGGAGATATTCCTTATGTTCCATAATTATGTAGTTTTACAGTGAATGCTTTTGTTTATTATGATATGAGGTATGTTTGTCAATTAATGAAGTTGGTTGATGATGGTATTTACAAGGATGCGACAACCTACTTTCAAGAGGAATCCAATTGCTTCCCCACCTTCTTTGATGCATATTTTACTAAAAATTCCACGAGATTTGTCTTAATAACTTTTATAAATGATTTTATGGATGACCCTAAAAAATCAAAATAATTCAAAGGATGTATTATTTTCAAAAGCATCATTTCAAAGCATCTAGCAAGATGTCCTCCTATAACTACCAATCCAACCCTCCACCAGACAAAAACTATCCATATGAAGTCTGTCACCAAGCTATCCATAAAACTACTCACAAGCTACCACATATTTAACCATAGAACCAATTCCACAAAGGGAAACCTTCTAGTCTTCAATAGGGTTGAATTTTGGCCTCTTAATTTAGCCTCATACTTCACATTATCAACAGTGATATGTGCCTCAAACTACAAATTCTTCTCACAAAAATTGTAGCCTCATAAAACTTTGCATGGTTGCATTGTTCCATAGAGACTATAGCCCTAAAAAACTTTCATGGTTCCATAGAATCTTCGCATTGTTCCACAGAACTTCGTATGCCATAGAACTTCACATTTTTTGAGCCACAAAGATAATTTTAGATGATTCAAAAATTGTGTCTTGGAGGAGAGTGAATAGGCTCTATTTATAGTGGTTCATTCATGCGAAAAGGTGTGTCCTTACTTGGAGCCAACTTGGACAAAAGGAGGGTCAAATTAACTAGAAAAATAAATTTTATTTCTTCTTTGATTTTCATGATGAAAATACAGAGCATAGCTACCATTTTTCAATAATTAGTGTGGGATATATGGAATTCAAGGGGGGTTATATTTTCACTATATGACCACATTTACCATTAAATGGGAAGATATGATATAATGTTTTCTCTTCAAAGCCTCTTATTCAGAATACATGGGGATGTTGTGAATAGGTCCAACCCTAATTTGTAGTGAATATCCATAAACCCATGAACTTTATATATCCACCACAAAAAATTTTATGAGGGAATTCATCCAAGGCAATTAATAATGTATTATAGACTCATGTGCATGGATGTGCCTATGTGATTTTATGCAACGGATCGATAAGATTGTGAAATACACAGGAAATGAAGCAGTTAAAGAAAACATAACAGGAAAACATATAAACACAACAAGTTTAATAAGTAATTCACCCAATACTCCTGGGCTACGTCTCCTGGTCCAATCTTTAGTCGTGGCCTCTCTATTATGTTTTCAAGGCAAAGTTTCAGTGAACTCAATTTTAGTCTCACTCAACAGATACAAATCAGTAACATTGTACTTGGATTCCCCAAGTCTGTGGAGTACACAGACTCTCCTCACTGAATTCTTGACCTCTATTGGTCATAGTAGTATGAGCCCAATCTGAGACTCATACATGACAGGAATTACAGAGGAGTGCACTTGAATCTCTCAAGCCTTCTCTGGAGTGCACAGACTCTCTAACTCTCTCTGTCTCTGTCTTAACTCTGGCTCAATGTTGCCTTTGCTTCTGTAGGTCACCTCGACTTCTTCTCTCTGCTTTCAGCTTACTACCTATTGCTCTCTGCTCTTAGCTTACTGCTTTCTGGCTTACTTCTCTCTCTGTTAGTTTGTGGCTTTAAAGCCAATCTGCTCCCTGACTGTTCGTTTCCACTTCCCGGCTTTCCGGTTCCCCTACCTCTCTTTGTTTGAATCCCTTTGTCCTGCGTAATCAGTCACTGTATAATGACTCACAGGGAGGTGGCCACCTATTTCATAATAGATGAGTTTCAGTTCTCTTGGACATGTTTGAAACGATTGTTTTTTCCATTAACTCCAAGAATACCCGCAAAACACGACCTTCCACCAACGCATTGTCCATATCGGACTTCAAATCCTATACAAATCTTCCTGTTAACCCTGTCAAATCCAGTCATCCCTCTCAACGTGTCTCCACCATTGATCTGGGGACTCCAAATCCTATGGTCATCGTCCATATCGGGCTGATAAGTAACATGATGTTTACCCATCCAATGTGAGCGATTTTATCTCTCTTCTGCCGGACGTGTGGCAACCATTGTATGGCATCAGGCAAGACTCGGTTGGAAAAGTTTACCGCTCAAAGCCCTTCTGATATCCTTCTGATTTTTGTGGAATCCCGCTTCCATGGAATCGGAACAATATCCATTGCATTTTATAATTTCTTTGGTTTGGGTACTTGTGGCGTTTCCTTCTTTGAGGGGTTTGCCCTGCGATATGCGATTAGCAACTTGTCACTAATCACATATCAGAAACTACCCCTGTTTCTCGAAATGGCCTCTGGATTTGCTAATTTGCAATAGCGTGCATTACCATGGGCCAACGGTCTACGCGCTTGACCGACGGTCCTCGTTGCTCCACGCTAATCACAAATTGCAACTGTTACGAGGATATCTCTGATAAGCTTGATCTTTATAAGACTTTTAATCCTTGGCATGATTTTTAAAGAGTTCATGAAAACTTAGAGAGTGTTCTAGGATCCAATTTGGATCACGACCTTCCCACTAAAAAAGCTTTTGGACCACCAAAAGTTGGTTTTTAAGCATCATTCAAGTGAGGATATAGATTCCCTACTTGCCCAATTTATATCCATCTTGCACTGCTTGGTTTTGAACCTTTGAGTCCAATCCTAAGGTACTCAACATCCCCTCTGCCGGTAGTTCTCACCTTTTTGTCCAGAACTGTGTCTTCCTGCAATTCATTGAGATATTCAGGCAACATATCATCAATAGAAGGCAATTGAATCTGCTCTTTTGGATCTTCAATTAATGAAGGTTCAAACAGTCTCAAGCTTTCTGCATTAACTACTGAATAGATGTGCATGTAAGCTGGAAAATCAAGGCGAAAAGCATTCTCACCAATTTTCTCAAGTATCTTGAAAGGTCCATACCTTATCAGCTTCAGCTTCTTACCTTTACCTTGAATTATGTCTTTGTTGATATATAGCCATACTTAATCACCAACTTGGAAACTATGCTCAGTTTGATGCTTATCATGCATTTCCTTGTACTTGTCTTGGCTCTTTTCCGGCTGTTCCTGTACTGCCTGGTGAATCTCTTGGATTTGTTCAATGAACTTGGTTGTCTTGTCCACATCACTATGTCCATCAACTTCTATGTCTTTACCAAAGACAAAATCTAAGGGAGACCTTGGTGTGAAACTAAAACAGGTCTCAAAAGGAGATCTCTAAGTAGAAGAATGTTTAGCTCGATTGTAAGCATGTTGCACATAGTACAAATGCTCATCCCAAAGCTTGGGATGCTTGCTGCAATAGCCTCTGAGCAACTGGATCACTATCCAGTTGACCACCTCTGTTTGGCCATCTTTTTGTGGATGAAAGGTTGTGCTCTTCTTCAGTATGGTGTCCATCAATTCCCACAGACTTCACGAAAACTTCCCAACAAATCGGGAATCTCGATCAGATACAATGGAAGTGGGTAATCCAAAATGAACCCATACATATTGAAAGAACAACTTTGTTGTTTGTTCAGTTGTAATCTGTTTGTTACAAGGTATTAAAATACACATTTTGTTGAACCTATCCACAATAACATATAAATAGTCATTACCTTTTCTAGATTTAGGCAATCCCCCAACAAAGTCCATGGAAATACTTTCCCAAGGATGAGAAGGAACTAGTAGTGGAGTGTACAAGCCTAGTTTTCTATTGTTGGGCTTGCTTTTAGCACACATGATACACCCTCTTACATATCTAGAAACCGTTTCATTCATTTTGGGCCAATAACAAAATCTTTGTAGCTGTGCAACTATTTTACTTACACCAAAGTGACCTGATATTAGAGAAGTGTGTGCTTCTCGAATTATCTTTACTCTTTCAGTTTGAGGAATGCACAAATTTCCAAAATGATACAAGAGTTGGTCCTTAACATGATAATCCAATTCTTCTACTTGTTTGCCATGACTTAAAGTTGCATATACATCTTTAAAATCTATATCTTGAGCATATTGTTCAATGTAGCTTTCATGCAATACCGAGTTATGCTTAAGTATAGTAGATGCATTTATGATTGGTCTGGACAACATATTTGCAACTTGATGGTGTATCCCTTTTTATATCTGATGACAAGATGAAATTAGTGTCTTGATTGCTGCAGCTTAGTTTGTGAGTGTGAATATTGAAGTGGTTGATGATCAGTATGTATAATTGTCTCTTTGCCCATTAGATAATGTTTCCACCTTTTCACACTCTATGCTAATGCAAACAACTCTTTATCATATGTGGGATAATTAACTAGTGCATAATTAAATTTCTCAGAATGATAACATATGGGTTTACCGTGTTGCATCAACATTACTCCCATGGCATAGTCACTGGCACTCGTTTCAATCTCAAAGGGTCTTTGAAGATTGGGCAGTGCTAGTACTGGTGTTGTACTAATCTTTTCTTTTAAGGTGTTGAAGGCTTTCAGCTATTTGCCTCCCCACTAAAACACCTTATTCAATCTTGTTAAAGCATGTAAGGGAGCTGCAATCAAGGAAAAGTTAGCAATAAACTTTCTCCAATACTGTGCTGCTCCTAGGAAGCTTCTAACTTCTGTAGCAGATTTGGGTTTAAGCCAGTTTACAATGACTGCCAGCTTAGAGGGATCTATCTTCAATTCACCACCCCCTACAATATGACCCAAATAATTCAAAGATGTTTTTCCAAATTCACATTTTGATAGCTTAACATAAAGATTTTCTCTTTTCAAAACATCTATGGTTTGCTTTACATTCTTCAAATGTTCTTCCCATGTTTTTTTAAATATAAGAAGTTCATCTAAATATACAATGACAAAATCATCAATAAAATAACTGAGTACATCATTCATTACTCTCATGAAAGTAGCAGGAGCATTAGTTAAGCCAAAAGGCATAACTAACCACTCATGCAATCCCTGCTTTGTTTTGAAATCAATCTTCCATGCATCTTGCTCTGCAACTCTAACCAAATGGTAGCCACTATGCAAGTCCAACTTGGAGAAGTAAACAACTTCTTTCAACTGGTCCAGTAGATCATCTATGCAAGGAAGGGGATAATGATTTTTGATCGTTATATTATTCAGTGCTTGGTAATCAATGCAAATTCTCCATCAACCATCTTTATTTCTCACCAAGACAATTGGAGACCCACATGGTGACGTGCTAGGTCTTATGAACCCTTTCTCGAGTAGCTCCTGTACATGCTTCTTGATTTTTGCATTCTCTAAATCAAACAACCTGTACATTTTGATTGTAGGTTTTAACCCTATACAGAAATTACCTGCATATGAATTCTTAAACAAAGAAAATAAACAATGCGAGCGCATAATCCATAAAACACATATGCACAGAGATTTTTCCCTGGATCCCAAAAATGGGACTACCAGCTTGATTTTTCATTATTTTCCTTTCAATGTTACAATAAATATTTATACATGCCGAAGCATCCAATACCATGGACCGAAAACCATCGCATCCAATACCATGGACCGAAAACCATCGCGTCCAAAAAACATGTGCGAAAATCATGCACAAAACCATAGGTGGGTCCGCCCATAAAGTGGGGTTACGGGTGCCCTTCAAACCCCCTATTAACTACGTGGAAAGAATATAACACAACCAACAATCTCCCACTTGTTGTTTTCTTTCCACAGGGGGCCGCAGGAGAGCTTAGTCATTTTTCAGCCCTCAGATTCCCATTGCTTCTCTACACCAAGAGAACTTCTCAAAGCTCACAGATTTTGTCAATGCATTTGCAGTATTCTTCAAAGTGTCCACCTTTACCAGCAACACCTTTCTGTCTTCTATCATATCCCTCACAAAGTGATATTGAACATCAATGTGCTTTGTCTTTGAATGATAAGCAGGGTTCTTTGCCAAGAAAATTTCACTTTGGCTGTCACAGTCTATTCTTATAGCTCCCTGTACTAACCCCATACTTGAACACAATCTCTGCAACCAAACTGCTTCCTTGCTTGCATGAGTGGCTGCCATGTATTCTGCCTCTGTAGTTGATAGTGCCACTACAGATTGTTTCTTACTCATCCAACTGACTGCACCTCCAAATAGGTTAAACACATACCCACTTGTAGATCTTCTCTGATCCAGATCTCCAACCCAGTCTGCATCAACAAAGCCATGAATATCCAACACTCTGTCCAATCCTGGTCTTCCTTGGTAGCACAAACCATAATCACTAGTGCCACGCAAATACCTGAAAACCCACTTCACTGCTGTCCAGTGCTCCTTCCCAGGTTTTGACATAAACCTGCTCAATACTCCCACTGCATGTGCAATGTCTGGTCTAGTACAGACCACTGCATACATTAGGCTACCCACTGCACTTGCATATGGAACACGGGACATGTCCTCTTCCTCTTCTTGTGTCTTGGGACACTGTTCAGCAAATAACCTCACACCTACAGGAATAGGAACCTTCACCGGTTTACTATCATGCATATTAAACCTCTGGAGTATTGTCTCGACATACTTCCTCTGGTTTAACCAGAGCTTCCTCTTTGACCGATCTCTTTTAATTTCCATGCCCAAAATATAGTTTGCAGCACCAAGATCTTTCATATCGAATTTGGAGGACAATTGGGTCTTCAAATCCTGGATAATTTCTTTGTCATTTCCAACCAGCAACATATCATCCACATACAAGACCAGATAAATAATGAGGTCACCAATTAATTTAAAATACACACAATGATCTGCTTTGCTTCTGGTGAAGCCAAGTCCCCGTATAAATGTATCAAATTTCTAATACCACATCCTTGGTGACTGTTTTAACCCATACAGAGACTTCTTTAACTTGCATACCAGTTCTTTCTTACCCTTCACCGCAAAGCCTTCAGGTTGCTTCATGTAGATTTCCTCTTCCAAATCCCCGTGAAGAAATGTTGTCTTCACATCCATCTGTTCTACCTCAAAATCTAAAGCAGCAGCAACAGATAAAAGTAATCTAATAGAAGTTACCTTGGCAACAGGAGAAAAAATATCACCAAAATCAATTCCTGGCACCTGGGAATAACCTTTTGCTACCAACCGAGCTTTGTATTTCTCCACCTTTCCTTCTGCATTTGTCTTCTTCTTGAACACCCATTTGCTGCCAATGGGTTTCCTTCCAGCCGGAAACTCCACCAGATCCCAAGCCTCATTTTTGTGAAAAGATACCATTTCATCGACCATGGCCTCTTTCCAGAGTTTTCCATCCTCTGAATCCACTTCTTCCTTCACAGTTCTGGGATCATTATCAGTAACAGACAAAGCAAAATTTGAACTAAAAGCATATGGACTATACCTTTCTGGCTACCTTCTTTCTCGAACTGATCTTCTCACAGCCGAAGTTTGTGGCTCTTCATCTTCTGATTCCTCCTCTGCTGCAGAGTCTAATTCTTCCTCCTTTGGCTCAAACTCTATCTTCTCAGGTTCCTTTGGTTGGACTTCGTGTTGAATAACATCTTTTACCTCTCTGAACAACACATCTCGGCTGTACACAACCTTCCGTGTGACTGGGTTCAAAAGCTTATAACCCTTTAAACCATCCTGATACCCAATAAAGATGCACTTTTCAGATTTACTATCCAACTTGGTTCGTTTCTCCTTTGGAACATGTACATATGCATCACATCCAAATACTCTTAGATGTGAAAGAGAGGGTTTCTTACCAGTCCATACTTCTTATGGAGTCTTATCCTCCAACGATGATGAAGGTGATCTGTTGATCAGGTAACATGCAGTATCCACCACCTCTGCTCAGAATTCTTGTTCTAACCCGACACCACTGAGCATGCTTCTTTCTCTTTCCATCAACGTCTTGTTCATTCTTTCTGTGACTCCATTTTGCTGAGGTGTATATGGAGTAGTCTTCTGCCATGCTATACGATACTTCTTACAAAATTCTTCAAATTCCTTGCTGCAAAATTCTCCACCATTGTTTGTCCTCAGCACCTTTATCTTCTTCTCTGTCTAATTTTCCACCAGAGCCTTAAATTCTTTAAACCTATCAAAGACTTCAGATTTCTTCTTAAGAAAATATATCCATGTATTCCTTGAGAAGTCATCTATGAATGATACATATTACACAGACTTACCCAGTGATGGAACCTTCACAGGTCCAAACACATCACTGTGTACAAGCTCTAATATCTGTTTCGTCCTCTTACCACCAGAGGGGAAACTCGCCCGATTCTGCTTCCCATATACACAATTTTCACAGAAATCAAAATCGAGAGAGCTATTATTCATACCTTCTACCATACCTTTACCTTGAAGTATTCGAAGGCCCTTCTCTCCAATATGTCCAAGCCTTTGATGCCACAACATGGTGGTCTCTCCAGAGACCACTAGATTCTCTACTCCATTTTGAGGAACCATAGAACTATTGCACCCATCAACAACAGTGCTACCTTGCAGCTTGTATAGACTTCCAATCCGAACTCCCTGCATTAATATCAGTGCTCCTCGAACCATCTTGCAGGTATCTTTCTCGAACACTCTCTTTACATCTGCATCATCCAACTTGCTTACAGAAATCAGATTTCTGGCCAACTCAGGAATATGTAGAACACCCAGAAGTGTTCTAACCCTTCCACCTTGCAACTTCAACTTTGCTTTTCCCCGACCAATGATTCTAGCCTTCCTATCATCTCCTAAGAAGACATCACCACCATCGTATTTCTCATACTCGCAGAACCACTCTCTATGGGGAGTGAAGTGAAAGGATGCACCTGAGTCAATAAACCATGCCTCATGATCTACATGTGTACTTGAAGAAGCCAAGTACACATCCCCACCTTCATCTGAGGTGGTTTTTTCCTCTATAGAAGGAGCATCATCAGATCCCTTTCCTTTATCAGGAGCTTTAGATTTACAATCCCTTCTGAAGTGCCCTTCCTTTCCGCATTTCCAGCACACCACCTTTGTAGGTTTTCCTGGAGATTTAGATCTCCCTCTAGATTTAGATCTCCCACTCGATGACTTATTTTTGTTTCTGTTCTGGGACCGTCCTCGTACAAACAAGGCATCACCATTCTGGTTGTCCATATTTTTCCGTCTCATATCCTCCGTTAGTAAGGCTGAGACTATTTAATCAAACTGAAAAGCAGTTGCATTGCTACCTATTGCAATAACCAGACTATCCCACGAATCTGGTAGATAACACAACAGATTGATGCACTTATCTTCATCTGAAATTTTAATATCAACAGATAATAACTGACTTACCACAGTATTAAACGCATTCAGATGATCTGTCACCGAGTCTCCATCTTTCATCCTCAGGTTATACATCTTTTTCCGCAGGAACAGTTTATTCACCAGAGACTTAGATTTGTACAAAGTCCCTAACTTGACCCACAAAGCCTTTGTCGTAGCTTCCCCTGATACATTCAGCAATACTGAATCCGAGACACACAATCGTATTATGATCTTTGCTTTCCGATCCAACTTCTTCCATTCTTCATCGGTCACTCCCGATGGTTTAGTACCCAGATCTACCGTGATCCACTGATCTTTATCCACCAACAGATCCTCCATCTTGAGTTTCCACAACTCAAAATTCTGACCATTGAACTTCTCAATCTCTATCTTTCCACTGCTCGCCATCTTCTTTCACCACCAGAATCGATCTCGCAGATATCCCACTGAACAAGGTCTACCAAGGGCTCGAGCGAAACCCCTCAGCAACAAAGGCGTCCCCTTAAAGCCAAAACAGCTCTGATACCAAATGTAGGTTTTAACCCTGTACAAAAATTACCTGCATACGAATTCTTAAACAAAGAAAATAAACAATGCGAGAGCATAACCCATAAAACACATATGCACAGAGATTTTTCCCTGGATCCCAAAAATGGGACTACCAGCTTGATTTTTCATTATGTTCCTTTCAATGTTACAATACATATTTATACATGCTGAAGCATCCAATACCATGGACCGAAAACCATTGCGTCCAAAAAACATGTGCGAAAATCATGCACAAAACCATAGGTGGGTGATGAGCCCCAAATTTTGGTAACATTTTGGGCTCATTTGGCCTACTTACCTTGCTCAACCCTTCATTTTTTATCACTTATGCATCATTTCTTAGTATATTCATGTTATTTGTAGGAAGGAGGGCAGTCATTATGCCTATGTGGCTAATACATGTTTATTTCAGGTCTTTTTGACATTAAATGGAGCAAAACCACGCATATGGAGGCAAGGAGACAGCCAAGGTGGCATTGCGGGTTTGTAGGAAGGTTGTCCACAGCCTTGAATGACCTTCCTCGTGATCTCCACCCCTACTCCGAGCCCCAACAGCTATCACCACCGAGCTAGAAGGCAGCCAATGGATTCTACAGGAATAGCAGTTTGCTTTTAGTTGGACAGCCAAGCCCCACTAATTTAGGAGGCCAGCTTGGCCCTCATAATTTATAAATATTGAGGCTGTAGCCTTCGATGGGAACTTTTGAACCTTTGTTGCAGATTTTGGATCACGAGCTATAGCTCTGTTTTGCTCTTCGTAAGCCATTTTTGGCATGTTGTCAGACTTATGATTATGATCTTTTAATAAAAGGTAGGCATATTTGAGTTCAATTCTGAGTTCTTAGAGGAGCTATAGCTCTCAGGTTTGGGCCCAACCTGAGAGCAATAGGCCTCCTTTCTTTGTATTGTTACTTGTCTTTTCTTCAGCATCATATTTCTTGTCCTTTACATGCACTTGGAAAACACAGTTTGCTGATTTTAATTTCTTGATGTGGTTAAGTAGGTTAGTTTTATGGATAAAGTGCTTTCAGCAGTTTAGATTAGAGTAGGAGGATTAGAATTCATCAGAGTTCCAAGAAAAGGTTGATTGTACACTCACTTCCACCTCTGTTTAGAGATTGGGAGTGTAGACCGTGCCAACCACCAAAAACGCAGTTTTACATGTTCATGCAAGCTTTAAAGTAATATTTCCATTGGTAGAAGTGTCCATGCATTTGGATCTTTAGCAATAACTCTTTGTTTCAGCACCATGCACGATTTCTCTCTAAAACTTACATTGTTGTTCTTTGGTTGTTAATAAAACAGTTAGAATAGGTTGATGAATTCTCGGTTTTGTGCAAGACAGAGGTGATTTGTTTCATTTACACTGCGCAACACCACTCTATCACTTCCTTATCCTTCTCAGCCGTGCCTAAGCCATCTCCTTACCTCCTAGCTAGATCATTTGTCCACCAACTCTTCTATTATCCACGTTGTTTTATCTTTTCGGCCTTCCATTGCCTCTACCCTTCTATCGACCAACCAGCTTTACACACCCTTTCTCCATCTCATCTCTCTATCCATAAGCCATCACAAGCTCCCCTCTCATCCTACCCATCCACCCATACAGCTCATTCACTCCTCCATCACCCAAAACTCCGATTGCAGAACATCCTGTAGAAGTTAGCAGACTTCCTGTAGAAATCCCGAGCTTCCTGTAGGATCCCCTGCAGACATCCTGTAGAAGCTTGCAAACACGGTTGCTAGGCATCCGAAGGTTGTGAACTTCTGTGGAATGATGTTAGGGATCCTCTAGACCCTCTCAGAGTCCTCCTAACCTTTTCCAAGCCTTCCTCCCCTCGAACTACCCCTGCACAGTCAAGACCCAGTAAGAAGCACAATCATAATAACTCCAACCACTTGAGCAACAATACAAAAACATGTTCTCTTCAGATGAAAGTAGTTTAGACTCATGCATCTCATCTCACTAGAAGTAATGGCATCATTTTTAGAGGTTGCATTCCCACCATTGCATTGTAAGGATTAAGCTGGTAAAATTAGGGTTTACTAGGGTTTCCATGTTTTGTTGGCTTTCAGTGCATTCTTGCAAAGTAGGTTAATTTCCTTTGAGATAGCTTTCGTTCATCACTTAAAAAGCTTCTTCTGAGAACATATAGAAGTTGGCTTGAGCCCTAGCGGACTTGTGCCAGCTGACCAAGTGACAGTTGCGACAAGAGCTAGTACTTGTGCATACAGCACCGTCGCTTCCAAGTTTGTTACGAACTACCGGGTTGATAAAATTAGAGAAGGAAGCTCCAGGAGTTGTAGCATTATTGCTACAATACTGGAGCCCACCAGTGGGTCCACCCATAAATTCGGGTTATAGGTGCCCTTCAAACCCCCTATTAACTATGTGGAAAGAATATAACACAACCCAACATTGATGTTAGGCAATGGAGCATCTTGCTGCAAATTAATATCATGTACTATTTCATTTTTGGGTGACAGACCTTTAGGTTCTTGAAATAGCATATCATATTATGAAACGATCGTTTTTTCCGTTAACTCCAAGAATACCTGCGAAACACGACCTTCCGCCAACACATTGTCCATATCGGACTTCAAATCCTATACAACTATGCCTATTGACCCCATCAAATCTAGTCATCCATCGGAACGTGTCTCCACCATTGATCGGGGGATTCCAAATCCTACGGTCATCATCCATATCGGTGGAGTGGTATCATAGGAGTGCACCTGAATCTCTCAAGCCTTCTCTAGAGTGCATAGACTCTCTGAATCTCTTTGTATCTATCTTAACTCTGGCTCGATGTTGCCTTTGATTCTATAGGTTAGCTTGGCTTCTTCTCTCTACTTTCAGCTTACTGCCTATTGCTCTCTGCTCTTAGCTTACTACTTTCTGGCTTACTTCTATCTCTATCAGTTTGTGGCTTTAAAGCCAATCTACTTCCTGATTGTTCATTTCTACTTCCAGGCTTTCTGGTTCCCCTGCCTTTGTCTATTTGAATCCCTCTATCCTACATAATCAGTCATCGTATAATGCCTCACAGGGATGTGGCCACCTATTTCACAACGGATGAGTGTCAGTTTTCTTGGACATGTTTGAAACGATCATTTTTTCTGTTAATTCCAAGAATACCCATGAAACAAAAACTTTTGCCAACACATTGTCCATATCAGACTTCAAATCCTATACAACTTTGCCTATTGACCCCTTCAAATCCGGTCATCCATCTCAACGTGTCTCCGCCATTGATCTGGGGACTCCAAATCCTATGATCATCGCCCATATCAGGTGAATAAGTAACATGATGTTTACTCGTCCAATGTGAGTGGTTTTCTCTCTCTTCCACCAGACACGTGGTAACCATTGTATGGCATCAGGCAGGACTCAGTTGAAACCACTTACCACTCGAAGCCCTTTTGATATCCTGTTGGTTTTTGTGGAATCCTGCTTCCATGGAATCGAAACGATATCCGTTGCATTTTATAACTTTTCGGGTCCGGGTACTTGTAGCATTTCCTTCTTTGATGGTTTTCCTTGTGATATGCAATTAGCGACTTATCGCTAATCGCATATAAGAAACTACCCCCGTTTCTTGAAATGGCCTTTGGATTTGCTAATTTGCGATAGCGTGCGTTACCATGGGCCGACGGTCTGCTCGCTTAACTGACGGTCCTCGTTGCTCTGTGTTGATCACAAATTGAAATTGTTACAAGGATATTTCTGAGAAGCTTGATCTTTATAAGACTTTTAATCCTTGGCATGATTTTTAAAGAGTTCATGAAAACTTAGAGAGTGTTCTAGGATCCAATTTGGATCAGGAATGCATCATACCTCCTAAGTTGTGAGTAGATAAACACTCAAGATTCATTTGTAATATAATCTTATTGTTTTTTTATACAAGTGTCTCATACTTTTAGCCTATTAACACAACCTCTAGCATCACACTCTCTTTCAAAATGTGATTAATTGTTAAAGGTTTCTTTCTCAAATATTGTTCTTTAGTGTTGTTAGGTGATTTCTCTCTAAAGGTACACTTGTTAATTTATTATATTACACTCTAGTGGAATTTTATATTTTTCACTAGAATAGGCTCATCCTCTCTTTGTGAATATTTATAGTTCATTGGTTGGTTACATTCAAACCTTTCTCTCTCTTATGAATTTCAATAATGACTGGAATGACACCTGGAAAACATCTAATGAATATTATAATATAATTGGATTAGACATTATCCCCATTATCCCTTTAGAGGGGAATGAAGTTGAGTTAAAGATAATCAATATTGTGGGTATATCAAAGAGCGGGTCTTTTATGTGAAAGCAAGAATCCCCTAAAGAGTTACTTTTCACTCAAATTGTCAAATTCGCACAAGGAATGTCGAAAAGGATAAATATATATGTCAATTGTGTCTAGCTCAGGTTGCTGGGTAGAGGAAATTCTTTTGTGGACCAACTTTTATTGGGGTTATTAGGGTGGAGTGACTAGTTACATGCAAGAAATAAAAATAAAAAATAAAAGAGAAGATAAGAGAGAGAGAGAGAGAGAGAGAGAGAGAGAGAGAGAGAGAGGGAGAGAGAGAGAGAGAGAGAAGAATACATGTGAGTAAAAGACTCTAAATTTGAAATTTACCATATTTAACTTTGCCTCTAAATAAACTCTAAATTTGGCATTTACCATTGTTAAATTTGCATCCTAAAGCATTGAAAAAAATGATCAAAAACAATTTTGGATCACTTAGAAATTATGGTTGAGGCCCCTCCTAGTAAGAGAGTGTCATCCATGAATTATGAAAAGAGTATCATATCTTTGACTCCTCTAACTAGTTTGTTCCCATGTAGTTTTTCTAAGAACCTTTTCCTTCCAAATTTATACTCAATCGTCCCACCATTATCAGGGGATTTTAACCTCGCTTGAACTTGAGAATTGATAACATAATTTGAATTGACATTAAACCTAGAATTGAGGAAAAGATAGATGAAACCCATAACAAAGAACCTAGAGTTAGGGGAAAGCATGGTTCTCCTTTGCATCTCAACTAGAAGATATCAGTATAGGATCATCTTTTGATCATCCCATCACTTCCAAAATGAGTACTATACCATGTTTCATTTCATTCATGAGCAAATAGTAACTATAAGTCAACTTTTCTTCTCCAAAGTATCTAGTATGTTGGCTTGATAGGGCCTAACCCAGGTTCAAAGTTAATTAGCCAAACAAATCCCTGTAATACTAGCCCTTTCGGCAACAGTCCATGGAGCACAGACTGAGGTCTCACCCGAAGTAGTATGGGAGGGTGCTGGAACTAGGTTTCTGCACCCTTGAGATGTTTTAGAGGTTGAACTAATCCAATAGTTAGTCCCTTCGTGGAAGTCGCTTCGCACACTTCCCAGGCCTTTTCGCCTTGATATAATTGCCTTCGCGCAGCCCTAACCAGGGGCTATGGAGCTTTTGCGCTACTGGAACAGTGCTCTGCACTATTCCCCTAAGTCACACCTGAGATCTTACTTATCTTCCTATGCCTAGTCAATTATCTTCGTGTAAATGGATGTCTTACATTATATTTATTCGTACAACACATTCATAAGAGTTCGCGAAACAAATAAATAGCACACTTGCAATTTAAACCTAATCATACATTAAAATAGGAAAAGATACACAGTAATATGGTAAAATTCTCTTTATTAATTCTTCCAATGATTACAGACTCGACCTATTCTGCACACTCAGCTGCAGGGGTCCGCACACTTAGATGCAGACTACTAGGCCTATGGGCACTCAGCTATAGAGCCTTCTCCTACTCTATGACCCAAAGACACACTTTACACTTTGACTCAGTCTCTTAGACTTATCATTCTTCTTCTTGCTTCTCTACACTAAGAGCCTCGCTCTATTTATACAATCCCATGGTCCACGGACCATGGGTAGGTCTATCAAACAGACATTACATTACAAAAAAAAGGGCGGACAACCCTGTGACTCTATTATAACTTCACACTCTGCACCCATAATTCGTGAAGCTTTCACAAAAGACTTGGTCAAAACTTGGGCTTTAAGCCCAAAAACATGCCTTGGGGGGATTCCATGCCCAATAGGCCCCCAACACAAACATCGTGACTCGCCCTCGAGTCACCCTGTTGGCACGAAGATCTTCGCGCGGAGTCCCTCCAACTCTCTCCGAACTGCTGCAAGGTCAACAACGCACTAAGTGGCTGCCTTTTGGATTTACTGTATGCCTTCTGTGCATATGTTCCCTGCATCTGTGCGAGCTTGCCTTAAATTTTTGTTGTGATGGTGAAGGCCACATCGATCCAAGGCAGAACATGCGCCTTTAGGTCTGCTTCTTTGTGCCATTTTGCGTCCACTTGTTCTTTCAGTGATTTGGCATGTTGCATCTGTGTGAGCCTCTAAGTGAGGGCCACTGTTTCACAATTCCTTTCATGCTATCATACTACTACTGGAGTTCTCGCACCTCTGTCTCTAAGTGCTGGATGTTGGGGTCTCCCTCACCCTCAGCTCTGCAACAATCCCATCCTAAAGAACATATAATGTCTCTCGCAGGATTGCATCCATGTTAATTTCAATACCCTTCAATGCACTAATCTTAGGCCTGTCAGCCTCATTTGTTGTCACTGGTACTCCTTCCGGAAGCACTATGGTATTTGTCACCTGAGCACGAAGCATCTGCTTGGATGCAATTGTTCTGACTGCGAGGCTGGTCGAAAGAGTAACAACCTGAGGAATGCACACTTGCAACTCCCGCAGTTGCACTCTGAGGGCCCCCAACATAATCTAGTTCTCCTACACAAAATTCTGGAGGGCCTCAGAGGTGACATCATGCACTATCTCATTGATGTCGTGCAGATTTCCCTTGGTAAGGGTGATCAGACCAATGGACAACTTCAAGGCATTGACCTTCTTGCACAACCCTATTCGCTCGGTCGAGTGCTTGTGCTTCAGCTATGTTGACACGGGTTGTGGGTCTACACCTCCCTCCTCTTCCTCTGCTTCCTACCCATGCGAAGGTGACTTTTGGCCCTCACGTGCCTTCGTTGCTGCCTCCTGCATTGTTGCTACTGCTTCAGCCTTTTTCTGCAGCTATTGTCTATGCAACATCCCACGCCTCCTACGCTTCTACTGCCACTGCCTCCTTCCTTCTCTTTTTTGCCAACTATGTCATGTGCAGTTTTGCCTCTTCTTTCTTCCTTCGCGCCACATACTTCTCCATTTCTACGATGTTTGGAGTGCTCCACTCTGACGTCCATGTCTCCAGTACATTAAATATTACAACGTCCATGGCCACAAAGGGTAGCTCTATCCATTTCTTGGTTGGGTCCTTGCACGCTTTGATGTATATGTTGTGCAGGTCTGCTTTAAACTCTGCAAAACTTTACACGCTGTTGTAGACAGTGGGTGATAATCGTGGCTTGTGGTTGAACACCATTCTGAGGTTCATCTCCATGAACACCTAGAATATCTTATTGTCACAGATCCAGCTTGCATCCTTTGTGGCCCAGAGCAAAGCTTACTTCACGGCCTCTGGCAAATCCCTGTTAATTGTGGGGAATTAACTGTCCTCTGACAATTCCCCTGCCACGAGCACTATGGACAGTAGAATCCATGCATAGTGGAACATTTTTCCTTGTTCCTGAGCTTCGCAAAAATTTTCCAAGAATTCCTTGTAGAGGAACACGGACTAGTTAAACTGGACCCCCTCCCCGCACTACTCAATAATTTCTACCACCGACATGGGTACCTCGTCTGCGCGGCACTTGCGCATCACCTTACTTGCCAGTATTTGGGTCACCACTCTTACTGCTTTTTCGTTGATGCTGGATATGGTGTAGCCCCTCTTCTTCTTTTCTAGTTTATATTTCTTCTTCATGGCCTCTGCGATGGCCAAGTCACTACTTTTCCCCTCCAAGATATTTACGGGGTCCTCTCCTTTGCATGGCAGTAGGGAGATGCGGTGAATCAAGTGTTTCGTGATGGGGATGGGCTCCTCCAGCCACAAACACCCACCATGCACGAAGCAGAGTAGCTGCCTGATGACGAAAAATGTTATTAGGGCGCGGTGGAAATGTGTCACCCAAAGCAGGTTTAGTAGCCCTGCCTTTTCCACTCTGCGCAACCACTTTCGTGGCCCTAATTCAGTAACCCCCGCCGCGGTGTTTTGCTTAGGCTTCATGAGCTATGCGGTCTTCACGTGAGGGAACTTCTCGTGGTTAGCAAGGTCCCAATATTCAAATTTTAATCTAGGCACCCATCCCAGGTGCGTGCCCTAAAAAATGATGTTGTCTGGGAGGAGCAGGGTCTAGAGAGAGCTCTTGCTCTCATCAAGATCCTTGGGCACTTCATCCTTCCCCTTCCATGGAGGGATATAGGCAGGGAGCATTTTTGGGGGGTGCATAGGCTCAGTTTCCTCCTCCATGCCTTCGTCATCGTCTTCTTCAATGATCAGGTCCTCCAGGTCTTCCTCCTCCTCGTTGGTTTCTATATTAATGGCTTTCCCCTTCTCCTCCATTGTCAGCCTAGTGCGCAACGGGTTTCGTAGGGACACACGTACGAGAACCATCACCTATTTGTCTTTCTTTGGTCTTGGCATGCGTGGTGATTTAGGGATTTCTACCGCAATCCCGGCACCTTCAAGGGAATCTCCCATAGTTAGGGAATGTGCGGCCCCTTCGGTAATCATCTCTGTTATTTCCATAACTTCCTCAGATGATGCCATCGTGTCTGACCAGAAATCTATCGCTCATGTACTCAAGGGCTCAATCAATGCTCTACACAAGTCAAATGGGGCTCTGCTCAGGCTACACAGGGTGTACAACTGCTCAATTTACAAATGACCAAGTTTTGCTTGCTGAGCAGCCCTTTACAATTTATAGCACATTTTGAATTTGAATTCAATCATTCCCCCCAAATCCAATTCATCAATGCTCCCTTGGAGTTAGAGTTTCCAAAATCTTGCCCATAAATTTGGTCTTAAATGCCTTCCAGCCACTCCATTTGGTCTCAATTCGAGCATCACATCATGAATAGTGACTTCAATGGTCACTTTCTGGCCAACCCACACCGCAGCGCAGCCCCCCTTGTGTAGTTGCGGACCCTGTGACATCGCGTAGCTCCTGGGCAGTGTAGTTTATAGTCTCTGGCCTCCTTTCAACTACCAGGAGCACTAAGACTATACTTTACAAGGATATTCAGGTGGCTATGCCACCTGTATAGGGTGTCATCTAGTCATCCATCATTCTTTCTGGAAAATACCCACTGTTAGTGTAAGTATCTGCATACTTCCATCAGGGATCAAATTTGCTCTTTGCATTTTCAATTTAGGGGTCTCATACTAAAAAATCTTACATCATTTCATTAGTTCATGTCAAAATAATCCACTGATGGTTGTCTTCTCTTCAGAAAATCTAATTTCTCCCTCATAGAGTGTACTTGTTGACCCTTCTTCAGGTTGTCTTCAATTATGGTTTCATGGTGAATTTGCAATCATGCTTTCATTAGGTCATAGGGCTTGTTTCATTAGGTCTTAGGGTTTCATTTCCAAGGTCAAGGGAATGATTTAAAAGTATAAATAAAGCACAACAAGGATATGAGGATGATATATAAGTCAAGTATGATGGCTAATAAGTCATAGCCACTATATAATTATCTTTTAAACTAATGAAAGTTTCACCTCAAAAACATGTTTTTGAGGTGAAAATAGAGTATTTTGAGTTAATTTGTATTTCTTATGTAATTTTAAGTCACTTTATGTAGTAAATGATCCTGACTGCACCAATGCATCTCTCCTTGCTACAAGACAAAGAAACATTGCAAAAAAATCAATTCAAGTTAAGCATCATCCACCTGAAAAGAAACAAATAAGGAAAGGCATTAAAAACAGAGATTTGAAAAAGATCAATAAACATTAGAAAGTGGGTTTTTCAAGTGAAAATAAAAATCTACTCCTGTATAAGGTCTCACATTTCATATTCAAGTTCAGCATTCTCATTTGGCAAAGGAGTTAAAAAGTGAATCAAAGAGGAGAGGTTGAGTGAGTTTTAGGCCAAGGAGAAGTGGCACTGCGCTTCTGGAGGTTCGTGCTATGCATTTGGAGAAGTGGTGAAGTGGAGCTACACTTTTGTAGTCTAGCGTTGCGTGTTGAGAGGTTGGTGTTGCGCCCCTGGGCTGGCACTGTGCATCTGGAGGTTGTTGCAGTGCAAATTTACATTGCACTGTGCATTGAGAGGTGGCGCTGTGCTTCTATGGTTGGCACTGCACATTGAGTAGAAAGACAAGAAAGCCTCCAAACTTCATAAAAACTTCCAAACAACCCTCTCATATCTCAAAAAAGTAAGTGCACTCCCTCTACCTCATCATTAAAGTTTCAATTGCAGAGTTTGAAGGAATTTACCATGCCAAATATGAAACCCTAGTTTCTCCCTCCATGACATTCTAAAAACCCTAATCCCCTCTATTTTTCCCACCACTTATCACTAAACCGTAAACCCCTTCCATACATCGTTCCATAACATTTATACCCCCTCATCCTTTATCCCACAAGTTATATTTCAAAAAGGGCCCAAACCCCTCTCCCTCACTTTCATAATTCATATCCTTCCCTTCATTTTCTAGTCTATCAAAATACCTCATAAGGTCATCTACCATCCCCTCACTCCTAAATCACTCTTACTCATTCCCTTTATCCATTTTCTTGGAGTGTACAACCTCAAACATTGTAAACATGGACAAAGAACACCAAGACTATGAGGAGGAGGAAAACACAGGCAGTGGCAGTTCAACAGATAGACTTCAGCATCAGAGAAAACCACACAAGGGAGGAAAAATTATTAGGGAGGAGCCATCAAACCTCAGAGAATTGCAGGCCTCTCAATTAGTTTTCACTTGTTTCAGACATCTAGGGTGCTATGAGTTTTGTGAGCAGGTAGAGAGAGTTCAACACCATCCTGAGCTCACCAGGCTCTTTGTAACCAATATTTGGGACAACAGGGTGACCCTTGCTGGGGTGACATTCACAGTCTCACCCTCCATTATTGTGCATGCAACCAGGATTCCGGATGTAGGGGAGAAATGGTACAAGGCATAAGACCTGGATGAATATTATTATGAGCCTTATATCAAACCCAAGTATAGAAGTGAGGTGAAAAGACTTTTTCCTTTTAGATTCCTTGAGGACAAGTATGCTTCCATGATGAAAATCACCATGAAATATTTCACTTGTGAGGGCAGATTTTTGAGGTTGTAAACCTATCACATCAGGCTTCTCATGCATTTTACTAGGGTGAGGATGTTAAACCTCCCTTATTTCTTGTTCAGGAATATTGAGAGGATGGCCCATTTTGTGCATAAAAAGCCATACCCTCAGCAGATGAGCAATCTCTATCATTATTCCCAGATCAAGATGATTGTGCTTCATCATCTTAGCCTCCTCAACATCTCTTGGGATACATTTATTACTCATGACATCTTTAGGGGTCCTCAAATTCCTCCACCAATGTCTCAAGAATCAGGGAGACCTTCTAGCAGTGCTCAGGTGAAAATAGTTGAGGATGCCAAAGAGACTAGAGCTACTGAGGTGCCCAAGACTTACATGACATATCAGAGGGGCATAAGAAGATTGTTTGCAGCTAATAGGCAAGTGTTTGCTCCACAGGATGTGGAAGGTACCTTGCCTTATTCATCAACCCATAGGTAAATGCTTGCTCCACAGGATGTGGAAGGGGCTTTGCCTTCTTCATCAACACAACAAGTACAGGTGCAACAACTACACAAAGGGAAAGAAAAGATGCCAGAGGAAAGTTTTGATGATGAGGAGAAAGAGAGAGACTTTGATTTGACAAACCATGATGAGCCGGAGTAGCATTATACTCATCATGGCATGGAAATAATTGACTTAGAGGCTCATGATGAAGAAACAATAAAGGACATCATCATACAGGAAAAGGAGGCTCAAGTCCAAGCATTGATGGAAAATTTGGAGAGGGCCAAGTATGTCATAACATGTTTGGAAAAAGAGAACAAGCAGTTGAGTGAGAAGAAGGTCCTCATGGAGCTGGAACTTCTCAAGGTAAAATGACAAGGTGACAAGGAGGCACCGATCACTTTGTATCCTATTGAGAAGGAAATTGAGGATGATAGAGAGACTTGGCTTGAGAGAGTCAATTTGCACCTAGAGAAGTTGTTTCACAAGGCTAATAGGGACAACTAGATGATCAGGCACATGGCCTACCATTACAGGACCCAAAACAAAATTTACAACATGAGGGTCAAAAAGATGAAACCTAGGCTAAGGCAGGCTCGAAAGGGAAAAAAAGGCGAGGATAGGCTTAGGTTTCTTGCTGAAACGTCCTTGGATCATCAAGATGCTTGATGGTGGTGTTTCTCACCAATTTTGGTTAGGTTAGGAGAAGATTTTGTTTTTTGCAAATTTTGGAAATTGCACACACGGAAATCTGGCTCAACACGCAGTGCCACTGGTTCTGCACTTTTCCTAGGGGCATCCAATGGAAAAATGGCTTTCATTTTTGGATTCAAAGTGATGAGTACATGCACCCTATGCATTTTCTAAGTTTTTTAGGCAGAACTGATCCACCAAAAGGTCAAAAAACACCCTAAAAATGACCTTTCTGCCACATTTTGGACACACAGAAGCAGTCTTGGGAAAATCAACTTTTAAGGGGACAAATGAGCTCCAAATGAAGAAATTCTAGTTGTTGTGGAAATTAGACTTGAATACCATTCCAATTAGCTATCATGAACTCAATTTGGATTCCAGGAAGGCCTCCAAAAGGGACCTGAAAGTGGCGCTGCGCATTGGGCCAGTGGCATTGCGCATAGGACAAATTTTGCACAAGATGGCTATTTTTTTATGTTTTGACTGTGTTCATGGATTTTCTATCATGGAGGATGTTTTAATATGGTAAATTATGACTTGGATTGTAAATATGATGGATAATTAGTAGTAGAGGGTAGATTCATTTGATTGAAAGTCAATTTGAGCTCAAATGAATTAGTTTTTCACTTTTAGAGGCAAGTCGTTAAGATGCCTATATTCCTGTTTCTTGTTCAATATTGGTTAGATTAGCTCCTCATCTTAGGGATTTGACCCTTGAGGATGGGAGGAGGTTGAAACAATTCCTATATCTTCTTTTTCTTTCTCATTGTAAAGGGTTGGACTCAGCTGGATGCTCATACCTTGATTGTACATCCTTTTGTAGTAGTTTAGTAGGAGATTAATAACAATTGCAACTATTTTTCTAGGATCCATGTGGTATGGAGTTTTAGTACATTTTCTTCTCTTGTGATCATATTTTAGTATGTTTTGTGTATTTCATAAATCATTTCATTGCTTCTAAGTGAATGTTTTCAAGTTGATAGGTAGAATTCATTACATCAATGCTCTGATTTGGTAAAATATTCACCATTATATGTTTTCTACAGTTTGGGAAGTTTCCATGATGATCACATGCTCTTCCTAGCCTCTCACTAGTCTTACAACACCTCACCGATCAAGCCCTAGAGTGCTAAAACTTATTCCTACCTTGCCCCATTGAAAACCCTACAATTTTGACTTAATTCTCCAGCCCTAAACTGTCCAGCTCCTCCTGATCCAGCAAAACCCCTTCAAAATCCAATCAAAACTTCATGCTACTACACCTAGCCTAAAATCATTTTCCTGATCCAGTCATCTTGGCTGAGATCCTTACAGAGAGAGCCCTCTCCCGGCCTAGTAGGGATAGCTACTTAGCTAAGTGTGGTTTGTGGTTACCCTGGCATTGCCTTCCTTTAGCGTTAGGTTCAATCCAGGTGATAAAATAGTGGTGGCCATATTGGGGACATGAAATATTAATCACCCCAGTAGTATCTTTCATTTGAATTCTAAAGCTTATGAATGATGAGTCATAGAATTTACTAGGCTGAATTGGAAAGTTTTAAAGTAATATATAAAATTTACAAATTGAGCATACTGGCTTTGTGAAAGTACACCAGATCCAATCTAGATCCAAATCCTCCAGCCATTGTTAGTGATCCTAAAAAAATTGGGTGGAAACCTAAGAAGGTTGCAGAGAAACTTAGTGTAGCGGAAGAAAGATCAAGTGAAGTTTTCATTCCTCGTGTTCATTCACTCCCGGAAAGGTTAGACACTCTGCAAGATATTGAGTTCCTTGTTCATTTTGAGCAAAGTCTATGTTGCAGTAAATATTTGAGTTGGATTGATCAAATAGTTGTTGATTCCTCTATATCTCTTGAATACCCCGTTGAAGATTTGTTTACACAAAGCAAAATAGGGTCACAACTTATTCATGCTCTCGATCAGTTGCAGAACCTTTCTTCAAACGTAGAAACTTGGGTGAAAAATAGGCAATCTTTTAATTTTCGAAATAGTTCCTTTACATTTATTGCAACTCAAACAGTTCCTTACCCATTGCTTTCATCTTTACAGATAGTTCATACTACTCCAGTTGTTGTTAATTCCTCGTTGAATATACTAATTACCCCAATACTTGCTTTAAATCCACCTCCCCCACCTCGAGTTATGGCTGTCCGCTATGCACCCCTTGTTTTACCTCAGAATCTTGGTGCCATGCCTACTGATTATCAAACCAAAATACCTTTCTTGGATGCCACTCAAACCATTACATCTCAGCAACATGTAGATAAAATGAATGATTTCTTTGACCTCCATGAAGTAGAGATTGAAGATGTGACGATGAGATTGTTTGTACAAAGCCTTGGAGGTGAAGTTAGAAAATGTTTCAGAGCTTTACCAACAGCTTCTATCACCACTTTACCAATCCTCCATAGGCATTTCCTAGATCAATGGGAGGTGAAGAAGAATCCACTTCAGGTTTTTTCCGAGTATGAGAACATCAAAAGAAATGTCGGCAAGAATGTGCTAGTCTATTCTGTGAGGTTTAATGCAATATACAACGCTATTCCTGCAAACATTAAACCACCAAGGGGATTAGCTTTTCTCAAGTTTCTGGATGGTTTTGATGCTGATATGGCATATCAGTTGCAGGAACGTGATCCTACCACACTAGAAGACATGGAAAAGAATGTTTTGAGTGTAGAAGCAAACCTGCTGGCCAAAAGAGCAAGAATGAGATTTGAGAAAAGAGTGACCATTAAAGAAGAAGCATCTACTTCAGATGTAAATATGGATACATTGATTCGAATACTAGAGAGGATGGTTGATCGGTTATCCATCACAGATAGACCTGAACCACCAATCCGGAATCCAAATTTTAGAGGACAGAAATAGCCCCAATTATGAATCAAGCAGAGAGAACAAAAAGCACCAAAGCAACCATCGCAACAATAGTAGATTAGAACTTCCTTATAGCAGAATTATGTTCAAGGAATGGAAGAAGAAGATGAAGAATATTCGGTAATTGAAACAAATCACTTTTTCACTGCTGATGGTATGCCTATATTTTTTACCGAAGATGAAGAATACACATAAGTTCCAGACATTCAAAAGGATGAGGATTACATCTTAGTAAATGATGTGGTTTTGAAGGTTGAATCTGATGATTATCAGCTTGGTTATATGAATGCTTTGACTGCACAACAAAGGTAGTAATCTTTAAGGAGCAGAGATGTATCGGTCAATCCCATTCAGAAAAGAAAGGATGTGCAATCAAAGAATGATTCCTCAAAAACTCAGAAGAAAGGGAAAGAGCTTACTGATCTGAATCCCAGCAAGGTACCATCATTAAGTATCACTACAAACAATAAGAACAATTAGCCAAAAGATAGTGCAACAAAAGAGCAAATAGATAAGAAGGACATTGGTGTCAAAGAGGTAGAAAAAGTTTCATCCTTTAATTTAGAAAGTGAAATTGCTAAATTAAAAGTGTCCATTTCTTTGACTGAACTTGGTAAGAATAACAATTATAAACACCATGTATCTAGAATATTGCAAATAGATCCTTTGGCGAACATGGTGAATGTTGAGGATGATCATCCTGAACTCATTTTTGGTCCAACCATAGAAGGTCATACTGAAGATAGTAAAGTCCCTCCCTTTTATATGAGTCTTAGACTACATGAGTATATTCTCCATAATGCTATGTTAGATTCCAGAGCTTCCAACAATTTGATGCCCAAAGCCATTATGGAAAAGTTGGACCTGGATATCACCCAGAAATATCATGATTTGTACTCCTTTGACTCTGGTAGTTGCATTGGTCTCATCAAAGATTTGGTGGTTTCTTTAGATCAAATCCCAGCCAAAAATGTCTTGATGGATGTGTTAGTTGGTGATATACCCCCTCGATTTGGTATGCTCTTATCTATATTGTGGGGTGCTAAACTCAAAGGAACTTTAGAACTTGACTTATCTTATGCTATCATACCTGTTTTCGGTCAATTGAGAAAATTGTACTGGGAAACGAAAATGAAGTATATGATCACTAGTAAAGAGAAGCCTATGAATCATCCAATAAATTTTGTACATACTAATTTAGTGTCCTTTGTTTTGTACTCTAATAGTGGATTGAATGATGTAGATATTTAGCTTGTAGAAGTAGATGATGTACCAAAACTTTCCGAGAATTTTAGAGTAGTTCTTAATCAAGAAAAAAGAAAAAATGGCAATTTCTTCTAAGTAGCCTACACAGCAGCAAAAGATCAGTAAAGAGCCGAAAAATGAAGTAATCAGTGAAGGTAAGGTTGATAAAGAAACAAAATTCCAGCATTTAGAAGATGAAGCCGGCCTTTGGAGCATGGACTTCAATGGTGCTGTGGGTAAAGATGGTGCTGGTATTGGAGTTTGGATTCGAAGCCCTGCTTTCCATCCTGCCAAAGTCCCAACTAATGTTAGAGTATGTTCCTACAAGTTAGCTTTTGATTTCTCTAATAATGAAGCAGAGTATGAGGCATTGATTACAGGTCTGAAAAATTTGAAGAAGTTGGGCACGAAAAGAATTTATGTTTATGGTGATTCAGAACTGGTGATTAAACAGGTAAAAGGAGAACATCAAGAAAAGCATCCACGCATGAGAGCCTACAAAAATGCAATTCTGGATATTTTGAAGATGTTTTCGAAATACACCTTGACAGCAATACCCCTGCCTCAAAACACCATTGCAGATTAACTCGCCACTGCGGCCAAAAATTTGAAGATTCCAATGAATTCTAGCAACAAAATTGAAATTCATGTCAAACATAGGCCTGTTGTTCCTCATAATTTGAGGTATTGGCAAGTTTTTTGGGATGACAATGAAATTAATGCCTTTTTGCAGAATGAAGGAAAGTTTAAGAATGCTTTCATTGATGATTTTTGTGATTTCGATGAACAAGATATTGAGGTAAATCAAATGGAGGTTTTACAGCTAAAGGATAATATTATTCCTAGAGGTCTCATACCTTTCGAGGAGCTTTTTGATTAGGATGATGTGGCAAGAAAACCGACCTTGGTTCCTACGGACAAAGGAGTTGAAGACGTAAATCTTAGAACAGCTGGCCAGCCCAAGCTTGTAATGTTATCAAAAACATTGTCTCCTAAAGTAAAGGCTAAGTATGTTAGATTACTTTCTAAATTTTCTGATGTTTTTGCACGTGATAATTTAGATTTGAAAGTGTATGACAAGGATATCATTAAGTATACTATTCCTATCAACCTGGATCAAAAACCTTTTAGACAAAAGTTGAGAAGAATCAATCCAAAGCTACTGCCATCCATCGAGAAAGAGGTAAATAGATTGTTTAAAGCTGGCATCATTGTTCCAATTAGATTTTCTGATTAGATTTCAAATTTGGTCCCAGTACGAAAGAAGACTGGAGAAATAAGATTATGCATAGATTTCCGGAACCTCAACAAAGTATCCTTAAAGTATAATTACCCTCTTCCTAAGATGGATCATATTCTACAAAGAGTAGTTGGAGCATCACGAATGTCACTCCTAGATGGCTACTCAGGCTATAATCAGATCTTGGTGCATGAAAGAGACCAAGACAAACCTGCCTTCACAACACCATGGGAAACTTTTCAGTATGCCAAAATGCCATTTGGGTTGTGTTATCACAAAACCATCACAGAGGGTTGCAACTAAGCATGATCTCATGTAACTATTTCAACCTATCTTTAGACCAAAGATCAGCCTCTTTGATCAGAGAGGGCTCTCTCAAAACTCTTAATGAAATTCTTCACACACTAGAGGGTTAACTCTTTGTCTTTTTATGAAAACATAAATGGTTGGAAACACACCAAAATGAATCCCATTGGGCTATGGAGTCTACAATATCCAGTGAACAAGAAAAAACACAGTGATCTCATAGAAATCAAGGCTCTAAACATCACAAGTCAAACAAATTCCACCACATATAGTCGGCTGTATACACAGGAAATCAGAGCATATAATCATGAGTTCTGAGTGATTGCATACAACAAAACCATAAAATAACATAAAACATAAACCATCATTACTTCATTTGACCATGATAACACTTCGAGAATCTTGAGAAGAGTATAACTCTGTTTTTACTATTACTGTCAAAAAAGGTCTTACAGTGGCCCAAAACAACACACTTTTTCTATTAAGTATCCAACCTTTTTTACATATCAATTCTTCCTATATATAGCCTATCAAAAACTACTGTACGAGGCTCCTCAACGAGCATGAAGGGAGCTCGTGTTTTTTACATAAATGACCTTAACTATGACATAAACCAACTGATTAATTACAAAAGTTATGATGGTACGAAAACAGGGGATTCCATCATACTGGCCCTTTAAGTCTCCTTCCTTGTATACCCTGCTATGTTCTTCAAAGCTCACCACCTGTATCATTGCCATAAGAACCATATCCAAACTAGAAGCATGTTCAATGTATATACAGCTTCGGATTCTTGATGCAGAGATGATTCAAACAACCGAAAAGAAAATGAAGCCTATATTCTTGGTTGTTGCCCCCCTCGGTGTCCACATATTAATGATCCATATTTGAGCCTCTTACACCTTGGATAACCTCGTCTGATTGAAAAGAATTCATGAACCAGCCATCCCAGAGCTAGACAAGTGTATTATCTTACACCTCAGCAGCTCTATCCAAACCCTAAATTCTCGGAGATAAAGTGACTTTTTAGCAAAAAACAAAACTTCGCCCTTTTTTTTTTAATATTTACCCTTGGCCTCTTTAACAAAATATCTGACTGATCTTCTATACTCCCCAGGCTTAGTATTTGACCATTTGTTAAAATATATGCTGACGTCAGCATTCCATTTCAAGCTTTAATCATAACCAGTCATCTACAGCAGTTTCGTAGCGCGCTACGAAACTGCTGTAGGTCATTAAAATCAATTTTATGAACCTCAAAACAGTATCACTTCAAATTTATAATTCTTCAGTCATTCCATACAAGCAAAAAGACACAAAAAGTCTCAAAAACTTTTGACAAGATAATGACCCAAAATATATCAAAATTTGAGAATACACAATCCTTCTTGAATCATTTAGCTAGCCTGTCTAGCTTTTCTCTCAGACTGATGACCTCCTTCTTCAACTTCTTATTCTCTGCTTTCAGACTTATATTCACTTGTTTCATAGTTTTTGCTTGTTTTAAAGCTGGTACTGTCCATACATAGGCATCAGACACCGAACTAGCTTGACTGATCATTCTTGCTTTACCTTTCATCACAGCTTTCCTATAATTGGTATACCTTACTGCCTTCTCTTTAAAAACATTTGAGACCTGAGGTATCTCCTTACTTACTCCAGCTTGTTTTTTGATGGCAATCACATTGCCACTTTGACTTATAACCACCTTTTTGTCCTTACTCTTGTTTTTAGCTGCTTGGACCATTTCAGAGAAAATTTCAAGTGCCTCTGTCCTAGGCAAGTCTGAAGAGACTTTCTCTTTTTGAACCTTTTCTGCTTCCTTCATTTGCCTCCTAGTCATTGGTCTACAGGGTTTAAAAGCATACTCTACCCCTGGTTCTTCAAACTTTAATTTTTTAGAAGCCTTTGACTTCTTTGAACTTTCAGGAGAAGACAGTGTTAAATCAATATGCATTGGCGATACCAATTGATCTTGTTCAATTTCAAGGGGTTCAACTTGAATTGGGTGCTCTTGTTCTAATTCAATAGCTTCCAACAAATCATTTAAGCTACCCCTAGACACAGGACTTTCTTCCACAGGAGCTAACTTTCCCTTTTCTTTATTTAGCTGTCCTCTAGTTCTTACTCTTGAAACCCTTTCCACTTTACTAGACTCAAATTCATCTTTTCCTTTGTGAGTCTTCTGTTTAGATGATTCTGGTGTTTCTTTAAGAGATAACTTAGAAGCTTCCTTTTCAGATACTTTGGATGACTTTGAAGTTTTGATTATTGATGCTTCAGGAGCTTTTTCAACTGCTAACTTAGGAGTCTTCTTTGTTTTAGCTTCAGGTGTGTCTTTGACTGTTGCAGACCTCTCTGGCTTCTTTGTTTTAGCTTTGGACTTGCTATGGTCTGTTATTTCTTTTCTTAACTCAGCCAAAGTAGTACCCTCACTCCTATCTTCTTTTTCTCTTACAGGTAAAGGAGTTAGGCCCGTTTTACTAGGGAAACCGGCCATGAATACAAACGAGTCCCAGTCCTTACCAATTTTATGTAGGCTATCCAACACCAGTAATTTAACCAGACCATGATGGAAAAGAGAAGTTTCATAGGCTTCCTTCTTCAACTCAATTTTATCACACATCTTAGAAATACTCCTGAATAAGTAAAAGGGTATGTCTATGGAGCTCTTACCAGTAAAGTGTAGCAACAGCTTGAAATGATATGAGTAAACTTTGTTGTATCGGCCTTCACACGTCAAATACTTCTGAATGCATGACAATAATGTAGCATAATTCTCCTTAAGATAACTCCTTGGGACAGCTCTGGAGAGATCTTCATTCACATATGGTGCCTTTAAGAACTCCTTACACGGACCCATATCAAACTTGAAATTCTTTAACCACTCTTGACCACCTCTTGGGATTTCTGTGACTTTAGAAATAACTTCAGGTGAAACCGGGAACTCCAGCATGGCCACTTTTGAATTTAATCCCGTAAAATTCACTGCAAATGCCTTGGTAACTTCTGCATGTCCACCTTTGAGCTTTTCACAAAACCGCCAACAACCAGTAGCTCTGAATGCCTTTGCTATTTCCTCATCCCTGAGGGTTACATCTAATCCCTCCGGTTCTGTTCTCACACATCTCCCTGAACGATGCTCTTTTTTCTCCATATTTCTTAGCACAATTCTTCACGAGGGAATGACAATGGTTTGCAGCACAATAACAGATTTTACGCTGTAGAAATCAGGCTCGCTTGCAGAAGTCTATTTAGGATAAAGCTCAAGCTTTCATCAAGCAGAGGACATTCATTTGTTATGAAAAACATATTATGACACGACCACTTTCTATAACGTCCCCCAAACTGACACCTAACTCAATAAGATCAAACCTGATGGCAAAGTAATGGCTAATCATGACAGACAAATGGTGTGAGGAAACAATCATGACCGGACACGTGACTCATCACCTCTCGGATTAGACAGTTAAGGAAAAACGCTGCATAAAAACCCGAAACCCCGATTTCGTAGCGCGGGCAGTTCAAATTTAAGGGAATGCGCTACGAAATCGCTGACAAACAAGCCGCTACGAAAACGCGCAAACAGATTTGAGCAACAGACTTGACCAATCATACCCGCGCTGCGAAACTGCGCAAGTACCTAAGACATGACACCCGCGCTGCGAAACTGCGCAAGTACTTTTGACAAGACATGACATAACTAACTATGATGAAAGATGACCAATGCCCTTGCCTTTACACGAATTTCATTCATAACTCTTGCATTTTCAAAATTTGAAATTGACACAAGTTAACAAAGCTATTTACAAGACCACAAGACTCTTCAAAATTTATGGACAATTATCATATACATGGACTATAGTTTCTGGTGATAACAGGTTGAAGAATGCTGGAGACACTTTTTAGCGGGCAATGGACATAGCTTTTGCTAAGGAGAAGGATTTTTTCTTGGTAGTCTATTTAGATGATCTAACAGTATTTTCTGGTTCTGATGATGAGGATTTGCACCACTTAAGGATTTTCTTTCAGAAATGTAGGAAGTTCAGGGATTTCTCTAAACCTAAAAAAGAGTCTTTTTGCCATGGACGAGGGTAAACTCCTTGGTTATATAATTTCTAAAGATGGTATTCGCATTGATCCTTCAAGGGTGGAGGTAATCCAGTATATAGACTTTTGGCGCAACAAAAAGGAGATTCATGCCTTCAATGGTAAGATGAATTTCTTATGCAAATTTATACCAAATTTGGCTGAGCATTTACGTGAAATAACTAATATGTTGAAAAAGGAAAACACTGTGAAATGGACCGAGGATGCCATGAAATCGTTCAACTTGGTAAAGTGTGATTTGACCACAACCCTAGCCTTGATCAGTCCTAATTATACTCATGATTTTATTATATTTGCATTTGCGTCCAAGCACACCATGGCTATGGTGTTGATGCAAAAGAGAGATTAGGTGGAGCAACCCATTGCTTTTTTCAGTAGTACTATTCGAGATGTTGCCTTGCATTACAATATCATTGAAAAATAAGCGCTGGCTCTTATAAAAGCATTGAAGGATTTCAGAGTATACATTTTGCATTCACATACTATAGCATATGTTCCTAATGTAGCCGTCAAGGATGTTCTCATGCAAATTGATCTGGAGGGGAGAAGAGGTAAGTGGATAGCAGAAATTTTGGAGTATGATCTTGAGATCAAGCCTACCAAACTGATTAAAGGACAAGGCTTGGAAAAACTAATGGCTGAATCAAATTTGCATGCTCTAGACATAAATCTCATTGCAGCAATGTCAGATGACGAAGATGGTGGCTCACTCATTCAAGTATCATAAATGTTTCTCAAATAACCTTGGTATTCGAATATAGTTTATGTTCTTCAGTATCTTTCAACACCTCTTGGAATGTCAAGAAGTAAAGGTAGATCACTAAAACTAAAGTCTACAAAATTCTGCATTTTAAATAGTGCTCTCTATTGGAAAGATTCGGGAGGAGTTCTTCTTAATTGTTTGGTTGAAGATGAAGCTCAGCAGGTAATGAATGATTTTCATAGAGACAATTGTGGTGGTCATTTGCTTTGGAAAACAACAGCTAACAAAGTGTTGAGAGCTGGATATTATTGGCCAACTTTGTTTTCAAATTTATATAAGATAGTTATGGGCTGTCATGAATGCCAAGTTTTTCAAGTAAAAAGGAAGTTGCTTCCTCTTCCTTTGAATCCAGTTGAAGTAAATGCACCTTTCCAACAGTGGGGACTTGACTTCATAGGAGAAATCCATCCTACATCATCAACACAACACAAATGGATTTTGACAGCTATTTATTACTTCACCAAGTGGATTGAGGCCATTCTGACAAGGCAAGCCATAGACACGGTAATTATCCAGTTTTTAGAATCTAATATCTTGTCTCATTTTGGCTGCCCTCACAATATTATAACAGATAATGCAACAGAATTTAAGTCCAAGAGGATGGTTGAGTTTTGCAACAAGTACAATAGTACATTGGGTCATTCCATGAGATACTACTCGCAGGGCAATGGATTGGCTGAGTCATCAAATAAATCCTTGGTGAAAATTTTCAAGAAAATGTTGGAGGCAAACAAGAAGAATTGGAATCGAAATCTTGTTAACGCCTTGTGGGCCGACAGAATGAGTAGCAAGAAATCAATAGGTATGTCACCTTTTTAGTTGGTTTATGGTACTGATATATTCTTTCCTGCATCACTTGCAGTCCTGATCATGAGATTATTACAGGAAGCTAGCAGTGAAGAGGATGATATTCAATGCAAAATTAATCAAATGATTCATCTTCAGCAAACAAGGGAATAAGTTTCCCAAAGCACTTTCCGGTTGCAAGAAAAGACAAAGAAAATTTATGACCGCAAAACCAAAGCAGTAAAGTTTCAGTTGGAAGATGTAGTGTTGCGGTGGGATGCACGGAAAGAGGAAAATGGAAAGCATGGTAAGTTTGAAAATCTATGGACAGGACCATATAAAATCTCAGCTTATCGAGGACAGAATGCATTTTTGTTAAAGGAAATCGATGGTCAGGAATGTTTAGGAGGGCCAATGAATGGTAGGCTCCTGAAACACTACTACTTTTGAGGTTGTTCCCTAAAGTTACTTCACCTTCATTGTATATACTAGTTTGATTTTCCTTGCAAGGTTTCAAGTACACTATCATCTGAGCTTGGCGCCTGAAGTGAAGGCTATAAAGTTTGAATGATTTGTGTCAAGTTTGGTTGATTTGGTTTATAGTCAAGTTTAGAGTTGGTTGTGACTCAGTTTTCAGTTTGTATTGAGTCATTTTTCTTGTTTGACCGTATTGCCCAATGGATGAGGCACTTGGTCTACAGTGTTCTTGACATCTCCAAGGAGCTTCCATCCCTAATAAGGCCAATGTTAGTGTAAGTATCTGCATACTCCCATCAGGGATAAAATTTGCTCTTTGCATTTTCATTTTAGGGGTCTCATACTGAAAATTCTTACATAATTTCATTAGGTCATGTCAAAAAGATCTACTAATGGTTGTCTTCTCTTCAAAAAATCTAATTTCTCCCTCATAGAGTATACTTGCTGACCCTTCTTTAGGTTGTCTTCAGTGATGGTTTCATGGTCAATTTGCAATCATGCTTTCATTAGGTCATAGGGCATGTTTCACTAAGTCTTAGGGTTTCATTTCCAAGGTCAAGAGCATGATCTAAAAGTGTAAATAAAGGGTAGCAAGGGTATGAGGATGATAAATAATTCAAGTATGATGGCTAGTAAGTCACAGCCACTATATAATTATCTTTTAAACTAATGTAATTTTCACCTCAAAAACATGTTTTTGAGGTGAAAATAGAGTATTTTGATTTAATTTGTATTTCTTATGTAATTTTAAGTCACTTTATGTAATAATTGATCCCGGATGCACCAATGCATCTCTCCTTGCTACAAGACAAAGAAAAACTGCAAAAAAATTAGTTCAAGTTAAGCATCATCCACTTGAAAAGAAACAAAGAAATAAGGCATTAAAAACAGAGACTTGAAAAAGGTCAAGAAACATTAGAAAGTGGGTTTTTCAAGTGAAAATTCAATATCTGCTCCTATATAATGTCTCACATTTCATTTTCAAGTTCACCATTCTCATTTGGCAAAGAAGGAGTTAAAAAGTGAAGGAAAGAGGAGAGGTCGAGTGAGTTTTGGGACAAGGAGAAGTGGCGCTGCACTTCTGGAGGTTGGCGCTGCACGTTTGGAGCAGTGGTGAAATGGTGCTACACTTCCACAATATGGCGCTACACATTTCAGGCAAGAGAGTTGGCACTACACGTTGAGAGGTTGGTGCTACATGTCTGGGCTCAGCGCTACGCATTTGGAGGTTTCCGCAATGCAGATTTACACTACGTTGCGTGTTGAAAGGTGGCACTGCACATCTGTGGTTGGCGCTGCACGTTTATCAGAAAGACCAGAAAGCCTCCAAACTTCATAAAAACTTCCAAACAACCCTCTCATCTCTCAAACAAGTAAGTGCACTCCCTCTACATCATTATTAAAGTTTCAATTGCAAGGTTTGAAGGAATTTACCATGCCAAATATGAAACCCTAGTTTCTCCCTCCATGACATTCTAAAAACCCTAATCCCCTCTATTTTTCCCACCACTTATCACTAAACCCTAAACCCCTTCCATACATCACTCCATAACATCTATACCCCCTCATCCTTTATCCCACAAGTTATATTTCAAAAAGGGCCCAAACCCCTCTCCCTCACTTTCATAATTCATATCCTTCCCTTCATTTTATAGTCTATCAAAATACCTCATAAGGTCATCTCCCATCCCCTCACTCCTAAATCACTCTTACTCATTCCCTTTATCCCTTTTCTTGGAGTGTACAACCTCAAACCTTGAAGACATGTACAGAGAAGAAAAAGACTATGAGGAGGAGGAAAACATAGGCAGTGATAGTTCGACAGATCAACCTCAGCATCAAATAAAACCACACAAGGGAGGCATAATTATTAGGGAGGAGCCATCAAACCTCAAAGAATTGCAGGCCTCTCAGTTAGATGTCACTTGTTTTAGACATCTAGGGTGCTATGAGTTTTGTGAGTAGGTAGAGAGAGTTCAATACCATCCTGAGCTCACCGGGGCCTTTGTAGCCAATCTTCAAGACAACAGGGTGACTCTTGCTGCGTTGACATTCACAGTCTCACCCTCCATTATTGCAGATGCACCCAGGATTCTGGATGTAGGGGAGAAATGGTACAAGGCATAGGACCTGGATGAACATTATTATGAGCCTTCTACCAAATCCAGGTACAAAAATGAGGCGAAAATACTTTTTCCTTTTAGATTCCTTGAGGACAAGTATGCCCCCATGATGAAAATCATCATGAAATATTTCACTTGTGAGGGAAAATTTTCTAGGCTGTACACCTATCACATTAGGCTTATCATGCCTTTTACCAGGGTGAGGATGTTAAACCTCCCTTATTTCTTGTTCAGGAATATTGAGAATATGACCCATTTTGTGCATAAAAAGCCATACCCTCGGTAGATGAGCAGTCTCTATCATTATTCCATGATCAATATGATTGTGCTTCATCATCTTAGTCTCCTCAACATCTCTTGGGAGACATTTATTGCTCATGACATCTTTAGGGGTCCTCAAATTCCTCCACAAATGTCTCAAGAATTAGGGGGACCTTCTAGCAGTGTTCAGGTGAAAACAGATAAGGAGGCCAAAGAGACTAGAGCTACTGAGGTGCCCAGGACTTACATGACATATCAGAGGGGCACAAGTAGATTTTTTTGAGCTGATAGGCAAGTGTTTTCTCCACAGGATGTGGAAGGGACCTTGCCTTCTTCATCAACCCATAGGCAAATTGTTGCTCTACAGGATGTGGAAGGGGCTTTGCCTTCTTCATCAACACAATGGGTACAGGTGCAACAGCTGCACAAAGAGAAAGAAAAGATGTTAGAGGAAAGTTTTGATGATGAGGAGAAAGAGAGAGACTTTGATTTGACAAACCATGATGAGTTGGAGTAGCATTATACTCATCATGGCATGGAAATAATTGACTTAGAGGCTCAGGATGAAGAAACAATAAAGGATATCATCATACAGGAAAAGGAGGCTCAAGTCCAAGCATGGATGGACAATTTTGAGAGGGCCAAGTATGTAATCACATATTTGGAACAAGAGAACAAGCAGTTGAGTGACAAGCAAGTCCTCATGGAGCTGGAACTTCTCAAGGTAAAATGACAAGGTGACAAGGAGGCACCGGTCACTTTGTCTCCTATTGAGAAGGAAATTGAGGATGATAGAGAGACTTGGCTTGAGAGAGCCAATTTTCACCTAGAGAAGTTGTTGAAAAAGGCCAATAGGGACAACCAGATGATCAGGCAGATGGCCTACCACTATAGGACCCAAAACAAAATTTGCAACATGAGGGTAAAAAAGATGAAAGTTAAGCTAAGGCGGGCTCTAAAGGGAAAAAAGGAGGAGGATAGGCTTAGGTTTCTTTCTTAAATTTCCTTGGCTCATCAAGATCCTTGATGGTGGTGCTGCTCACCAATTTTGGTCAGGATTGGAGAAGATTTTTTTTTTTTGCAAATTTTGGAAATTGCACACATAGAAAATCTGGCTCAACGCGCAGCTCCACTGGTCCTGCACTTTTCCTAGGGGAATCCAATGGATAAATGGCTTGCATTTTTGGATTGAGAGTGATTATTACATGCACCCTATGCATTTTCTAAGTTTTTGGGGTAGAACTAGTCCACCAAAAGGTCAAACAACACCCTAAAAATGACCTTTCTGCCACTTTTTGGACACACAGAAGCAGTCTTGGGAGAATCAACCTTTGAGGGGTCAAATGAGCTTAAACTGAAGAAATTATAGGTGTTTTGGAAAATAAACTTGAATACCTTTCCAATTAGCTATCATGAGCTCAATTTGGATGCCGGGAAGGCCTCCAAAAGGTACCTAAAAGTGGCGCTACACGTTCGGCCAGTGGCGCTGCGCATAGGGCAAATTTTGCACGGGATGGCTATTTTTCTATGTTTTGACTGTGTTCATGGATTTTCTCTCATGGAGGATGTTTTAATATGGTAAATGATGACTTGGCTTGTAAATATAATGGATAATTAGTATTATAGGGTAGGTTCATTAGATTGAAAGTCAATTTGAGCTCAAACGAATAAGTTTTTCACTTTGAGAGGCAAGTTGCTAAGATTCCTATATCCCTATTTCTTGTACCGTATTGGTTAGATTATCTCCTCATCTTAGGGATTAGACCCTTGAGGATGGGAGGAGGTTGAAACAATGCCTATATCTTCTTCTTCTTTCTCATTGTAAAGGGTTGGACTTAGTTGGATGCTCATACCTTGATTATACATCATTTTGTAGCAGTTTAGCAGGAGATTAATAAGAATTGCAACTATTTTTTTGGGATCCATGTGGTATGGAGTTTCAGTACAGTTTATTCTCTTGTGATCATATGTTATTATGTTTTATGTATTTCATTAATCATTTCATTGCTTCTAAGTGAATGTTTTCAAGTTGATAGGTAGAATTCATTACATCAATGCTCTGATTTGGGAAAATATTCACCATTATATGTTTTGTACAGTTTGGAAGGATCCATGATGATCACATGCTCTTCCTAGCCTCTCACCATTCTTAAAACACCTCACCAATCAAACCCTGGAGTGCTATAACTTATGCCTACCTTTCCCCATTGAACACCCTACAATTTTGACTTAATTCCCTAGCCCTAAACTATCCAACTCCTCCTGATCCAGCAAAACCCCTTCAAAATCCAATCAAAACTTCATGCTACTATACCTAGCCTAAAATCCTTTTCCTCATCCAGTCATCTTGGCTGAGATCCTTACGGAGAGAGCCCTCTCCCGGCCTATTAGGGCTGGCTACTTGGCTAAGCGTGGTTTGTGTTTACCCTAGCATTGCCTTCCTTCAGCCTAAGGTTCAATCAAGGTGATAACACCCACCTTTTATTGTTACTAGTGGCACCATGCACTTTATCATCCATAGCACGCCACCCTAGTTGATTTGCTTAGTAATATACGGTTCAAGCCAAGGCATCAGACTGATCAAATCGCTGTGATAGTCCTCAAACTTGTCAGCGTGATCATGCACACCCTATTTTATCACCCTGGTCTTCTTATCGAGAAAATCTTCCTTTATTTCATCCTTTCCCTTCTACCAAAGTAATTTTCTTCCTTAATCGCACCCTTTCTTTCTCAAGTTCATGGAGCCTAAAATTGCCCTATTGGATTTCTTCTTCCAAGGTTCTGTGAATGGTCGTATCTACCGATGTTGTCATGCACAGACTAGGCATTTCATGCTTTATGGGGCTTACAACATTTGCTTCATACTCCATCATTAGTGGTGCCTATGCAGTTAGGTTATCGGGCGCAGTTCTATAAGCCCATAGAACCACTGGTACGCATAGGTTCTAGTCAGTCCACTTCGATTGTGGACCGTGTTTAGTGCTTCACATAATTTGTTAAAGGCTTTTGCGTGGATAACCTTCTGCACACTTGGTTTTTCCATACTCTGTGGTTCCAACCAAAGGGTTCATTTGTGCCATTTCCTTGCCTGCACCTACCTACTGACTGTGTCTCCTAATGTGAAGACTATGTGCATCTGCATAGGTTTCACACCATATGCATGCATCCATCAGGATAGGTGGGTCCGCAGATCGTTTCATTCGGCAATCTTGTCCGTCAATCACATCTAACGCTTCCTAAACCGCATGTGCATCATCCTTCTGCATTTGCGCCAATCCTCATAGCTTCTTTGGTGCGTACCCCACCACCTCGCGGGCATAGTGCGCAGTACTTCTCTTTCAAATCAGCTCAAGAAGTCATCCCCCTCACTTAACCCATCATACGTAGGTAGCTCCCTTACCTCCGCTGATACGCAGTGCAGTGATCTTGTTATCATGTTACAGTTCAGTGTGGTTACCTCGTGTAACTGGTTCTGCCATAGTTCTATTTCCTTGTCTGAATCTAATTTCCATGAGCTTTCACGCTCCCATGAGATTCGTCCATCTGCGGTAAAATTCACCTAGTCTTGCTCTCGTGCAGTTATCTTGTAGATGCAATCCAAATAATCGTTGTTGTCGTAGTCACACACCGGCTCCATGTAGCATGACCCTTCTGCAAGGTCTAAAGATACAACCACACATAGAGACTTTTTCTCAAAAATCATCTTGTGCTTCTTCAAGTTTATCACCCCATTCATGTCAGTGACCCAATCTATTCCTAATAGCGTGGGGTAGGGATTGCTTTCATCAACAATCTCTATTACTTCGAAATTTTCTAGCACACTTGCTCCTTCGATATATACCATGATTCCCTGCAATCTCCCCATAGGTAGGATCTTTTGCTAGTTCGCCATTTGTAGTTGGATAGGAGACCATTGCGGTGTAGGCCTTCCCATGCGCTCCCATGTCTGCTTCGGCAGGATGTTCACATCTGATCCTAGATCCAAAATCACTTGGTCCATCTCATATTCTCCAATCTACGTAGTTAATCTCACCTCCCTTCCTGTTCATGTCGTGTGCTTTCCATGCTTCTAGACTACGAGCAGTTCTCCTGATGCAGTCCCATCGTATTTATTTATGAGTTCTTGCAACCCCTTTACAGCATTGTTGTCATGTAGCAGCTTCATGCATGTTTCTAGGAACATGGTGAGCATCGATGGGTCCATTTTTGACTCCATACTATCTTTACTTCCTGAAGTGGAGGCATCAGAGAAGCTCCTCTTGGCTTCCATGAAGATCTCCTTAGCGCACTCCAAATCAAACTTTGGTTCCTTCGCTGGAGCCTTGCAAACCCAAGTACTTTCTTCAGGCTACTTGCCTTTGTCATCTCCTATCATAATTCCACTTCGAAGAAAAATATTCACATTAGGGTCTTCCTCGCGCGGCTTAGACCTCATCATTTGCAGCCTTTAAGTCGAGGGAGGTTGGAGTGCTGCTTTATCGCGCAACCTTGTTATCTGTGTGGGACAATCCTCTATCTCGTGATAAAAAAATGTACAATACAAACATGATGGCTACATTGGATTTGTACAATCATGGGCATAATGTCTTCACCCTCCACAATTGTAACATATCAGCTATCTGCGACCTCTTCCTGGTATTCCTCCACCTCGGCCTTGTCCGCGCCCCTGAAATCCAGTTCGCGCCATCCTTGTGTTATGATCAAGGGGCTGCATTTCGGCCTGAACTCTGTAGGTAGGAGTCTGATCCATCATCAGCTCATAACTTCTATAGGTGCACTCATCATGTTCCACTAATCTATAGAAATTACAGAACAACTGCTATGAATTTTGCGTGTACTTCTGCAATAATGGCAGTTATTTGTAGCCTACTTTCCTCCTATCTGATAAATCACGCACCATAATGTAGGTGTCGTGCTCGGTCATGCTTGTGCCTCTAGTCTTAATGGCATTAGCCCTCCTCCCGCGAGGTAATTCGTAAACATCGAGCAGTTGTCCTTGTCATGTCCCTCGCGCTTGCGCTTTATGTACCATACCTCATCGCGCACTTCTGGGTGGTTTGTCTTGTCTTGTTTCAAACTCTTCATCTCAAGGCACAAGTTTTTCAACTGCACGTGACTCTGCTGAACTCCCAGGTTGGGATCTTGTATTGGGGTCTTGTGCAATCTCATTGCGACCACCAAGGCCTCAGCCTAAGTTGTTAGCCTCTGTTGTGACAACGCATTCCTTAGATGCGGTGTTAACGATGCTACAAACCATTCGCGGTGTTGTCCATATGTCATATTTCCTTGAACCCAATGACCGATTGCGCCTCTAACTTTGGCCTGCTAAATTATTTGTTTAGCATAGCTTGGATATCTGTTATCCTCGCATTTAGATTGTCATTGGAATTCTTAATGTACCAGGTCAACGTATGATCCTGCAAAGCACTGACCAATGTTGCTTTCTTTATATTGTCATCCGTGACTCCCTGCGCTTCCCATACAGCTTTTATCACAAACCAAAACTGGTTCGGATCTTCATTTCCTATACCCTTGAACACTTGAAACTTTATCATGCTTTCCATATTTCTTTGCGGTGGTGGTGGAGGTGGTATGGGTGAAGATGGGGGTGAAGACGGTGAAACTGGCGGTGATGTGGGTGGGGTTGGTATGCGCGGAATCCTCTGCCTTATCAAATTGATTGCACTTCTTGGTGAGACCTTCGTGAGTTCTTCCTCACCTCCTTGCAGAGGTGAAATCAAGGGGCAAGTTTCTAGTTCTGTACTACCTTCATTTCTTTAGATTCTCCCACTTCGCATAGCCCCAAACATCAATTTATTCACATAACCCATTTTTCACACAGTAGCATTTTAATCCAAGTGTTCAAAGATTTAATTTACTTACCTCGCGTCTCTTTGAGGAATCGTTGTTCTGCCTCACTATAACTGACTGAAGTATCTACCGTGAACTTGGTGATGAATCCTCCTATGATTCAATCGAGCCAGTGATCAATAGTGTGTGTGATCTTATCCTCTGATGCTTCCAGTCTGCGCAATAGTTCTGGAGTCCACACAATAGGTCTGTCGAGTTTACACCTTCCTTGGCTATCTTCTAGCTTCACGATCCACTCATACAGCTCAGTAGGGAAAGATGCGAAGAAAATTTCGTGGATGTCTGTGTATAAGTAGCAATCTAACCACTCTTCCTTTGATAGTCATGGATTCTTGTTTTCATGTGCTACAAACTCATGAATCTTTATGTCCAACCAATCTTCATTTCCTTTCTTTGTCGGATTCCAGTGATACGACATCAGACATCTCTATGTAGATCCCAGTCTCGGAAATGGACCCATTTATTGGCTTTTTGGGGCCTGACTCAAGTTTGAAGTTAATTAGCCAAACAAATCCTTGTACTACTGGCCCTTTCAGCAATAGTCCGCGGAGTGTGGACTGAGGTCTCACCCGAAGTAGTATAGGGGGGTGCTTGGAACTAGGTTTTCGCACCCTTCAGATGTCTGAGAGGTTGAACTGGTCCAACTGTTATTCCCTTCGTGTAAGTCACTTCGCGCACTTCCCAGGCCTTCGCACCCTAATACACTCGCCTTCGCATAACCCTAACCAGGGGTTGTGGAGCTTCTACGCTGCTGGAGCAGCACTCTACACTATTCCCCTAAGTCACACTTGAGATATTACTTATCTTCCTACGCATATTCAATTATCTTCGCGTAAATGGACGTCTTACGTTATATTTATTCATACAACACATTCATAAGGGTTCGCGCAACAAATAAACAGTACACTTGCAATTCAAACCCAATCATACATTAAAACGGGAAAATATACACAGTAATATGGTAAACTTCTCTTTATTAATTCTTCCAATGATTATAGACTCAACCTATCCTATGCACTCAATTGCGGACTACTAGGCCTTTGCGCACTCAGCTGCAGAGCCTTCTCCTACTCTACGACCCAAAGATAGACTTTACACTTCGACTCAATGTCTTAGATTTATCATGCTTCTTCTTGCTTCTCTACACTTAGAGTTGTGCTCTATTTATACAATCCCATGGTCCGAAAACCATGGGTAGGTCTATCATGCCGACATTACATTACAAAAACGAGGGTGAACAACCCTATGACTCTATTATAACTTCATGCTCTGCAGCCATAATTCGCGTTGCTTTTACAAAAGACTTGGTCAAAACTTGGGATTTAAGCCCCAAAACATGCCTTGGGGGGATTCCATGCCCAACATAGTTACTACTTGAACTCGGGACCTGATTCTAGTCTTGTTTTCAAGGGAATGAACTTGCATGCCTTCCTCTAGGGATGCCAACCCGGTACTTTCCTGAAGAAAATAAACAAAAGTAAACTAGTTTGGCTTCACACCTACCTTATGCATTTGAAAAAATAGATGGACAATGCTAAGTACACTATTAATTAAAAACTTGAGGGTTATTCTTAGCCTTTGTTTCTAGAATCCTTTGTATGCATAACTAGTCAAAAGACAAGCTTGGATAAGCAAGAGATCTTTACTCTAAAATAAAATATTGCTTCTAGAGAAACATATGGCCCATAAAGTTATGCATGGAAGGGATTTATATGGCCAACAAGTTTATATTATGGAAATCTAATGGAAATGGTTCAATGCCACAATAGTGTTTCTTTTCTTGTAGATATTTTCCATACATATTGTTTCCTTTAGTTGGAACCCTTTCTTCTCTCTTGGTGGAATTTATTCTTTCTTTATTCACTTCATCCCAATATTAAATAGGGACACATTGGATGGATTGCAGGTACTTGTCAGTTCTATCTTTTTTGATTGAGGAATGTTTAGGTAGAGTGGATGAAGGTCAAAGATCTAGTATGTCTAATAGACAGAGATCAACTAGGGGTAAGAAGATCAAAAGAGAATTCCATAGAAGCATGGAATTTTTTATTACTAAATGGGGCTCATGCTCTAATTATGCTGAGAACATAGATGATGTCAAGGTTCCCTTGAGGTGCCAACATTTAGTGAAATGATGGGTACCCAAGGACCTTCCTCAAGTAAATATATATTTTTATCTCAATGAGAGGATAAATCACGTTACTCCATCATCACTACATGGTTTGGGGCTATTTCCGTGGAGGGCATTAAGGTTTCTTATGGTGGATTAAATGAATTGATGGAGTATGTCGGACCCTGTTACAATTACAAATATTGGATGCAGTTGGTTTGATATGCAAGGTATGCGGAGATACGGATTGGTTGAAAATTGTATACATCTAAGAGACGATGAAAAAAATAAAGGAGTGTCTATCTATATTGACAAAAAGCTAAAAGCATCAAGGAATATTGCAGGGTTTATAAACAGTACACAACTCAGGACAACAAAAAGCAACTCAATTGCATATTTGAGGCACGTGAAGGAAACCATGTATTTGTATGCATAATAAGATCAATAGTTGTAGGAGAAGAGCTTTTGATCAATTACAACTTGAATAGAATATATACTGACACTTCCATTATGGGGTAAATACGTAACCTCTCATTAATGATTCATATATTTTAAGTTTATCATTCAAAAATCAAGAAGATATAATTTCATATATATGATTGCATTTAAAAATGAAAATTTGATCATAAATATGTGTAGTTTACTATGATTCTCATCCTTACATTGACTTTACCCTTCTGCTAACCACAACCCTCTTATTAGATTATCTATGTCTTATCTCTGAGTACAATCTTCATTAACGATATAGGTTCTATCTTTGATAATGATTCAACCTTTCTCCATGGTGATGATCAAAGTTTCTATGTGGTGAATATTCTAAATTTCTTTTGTGATAAGTTAGACTGAGCCCTTGAATCTAGTCCTAATGAAGTTGAGTGAAGCTTCTCATGATGGATGTTTGTAATTGTTGAAATTTGAGTGCAATGTGGACAAGCACTTTATTTCAGAAATGTGTTAATTACTTCCAATGATATATGTGTTTATTTAGCACCTTTTCAATGTATCATTAAGTGATTATACGTATCATCACAGAGCAGAGAACTTGTATCATACTATGGATCACAGAATTTGGGTTATACATAATTTGAAGCATACTAGTAGAATCAAGTTCATCACTTAATATCACATAATTAAAATGGATCAGACTTGACGTCACAAATGGGTATTCCACTGAGAGGTTTCAGTTGTCTTCTCCTTGATCTCGTATCATATTTCATCCTTTCCTTTCTCATTTCAGAATAGAGAAAACTTTCTTATGTGTGTCACTTCTGAACAGAGAATTTTGTTATCTTTTATCATCGAATATGTCACTTGGAGAGTGACCAACTCACTTACTTATATGCAAATAATGGGTGTGAAGAGGTGTCACTATGGCTGACCCAAATTGAAAAATTTTGAGAGTCGATTTGGCATTATGGAGGCCGATTTTGACATCTTGTTGAAGTCTAAATAAAAATTATATTTTCCTGTTTTTTTACCAGGCATGAAGAGCCTTAAAAAAATATTTCTCATGAAAAAATAAATAACAAATAAGCATGAAGAACATGTTAGCTATAAAATTTTCTATTGTCCCATAATATAAATTATATTTTTACAAAGGCAAATTGCTTATTATGAAGGCTCCCCATAGCTACATTCTTCAATAGTAATTAAGTGAAGAAGGTTAGATTTGACATCTTGTGGTTGTCTTGAGGAAGCACCATATGCATTGTCTTTGATGTATCTAGTTAAACTAAACATTTCTTTAAATAAGAAGGTTATTGGGTTTTTCCCCTTTGAAGGTTTTCCTAGGGTAAAATTGTATTCCTTGTTATGGGTTGTCTCTTCAAGATACTACTATTATAATGTTGATGTCTTTTTTTTAATTACTTGATGAAATTTTGAATAACATTGTGTAAAAGAACTAAATAATTGGAATAAATAAATGCTTGTGTGAAATCATTGGAATAAATTAAAATGCCATAAAAACCAAGATAAATACCTATTGATCACTCGTTAATCCTTAACCAAAAAGGTACATGAGTTTATTTCTATAATTATCGAGATGAATAAAATATTGCACCAATAAGAAGAAGTAGCATGGTAAGCTGAGAAATTAAATGCTAAAATGCCCAAATTAACTCAAATTTGTGCTAATTTTTCTTGTCTCATAGTCCCACCTCTGCAGGGTCTTTGCAATAAACACATGTGTTTGAAAATGTCAAAATTATTCACCTGCATATTATAGGATTGGCACTTTATTCATCATGTTTGTATGTGTTTATATGCCCATCAATTAAATGTTTATGTTGATACCTATTCTTTAACATTTTTAAAAATATTTCACGGCTCTAATTATATATTATGCTCTAATTATATATTATGCGATAGGTTGATTCGCGTGGAAAGGCACCTTCAGTGTCAAAAGTAAACAAATAAAATATTCGTTTTACTTTTAAGATGAAATTTTGATTATTTGTTTATATAATTGAAATAATAACTTTTCTTTTGTTAAAATATGTAATCTAAGCCCCATGACAATGATGTTATTGATGAGGAATACTTTTTGTCATCCCCCCAACCTTCAGGTCACAATCAGAAAGAATGTGAAGAGAATGAACAAACAAATTATGTAGTTGATTCGCAACAGGGATCGCAATTCTGCAACTGAGGCTACAATCAAGGAATTGAAAGAAGAATTTGAGACATACAAGGTAATAACCATATTTTAAAGTTTGTTTTTTTTTTAATTAATGTCATAAGTTTAATTCTAAAAGTTTATCTTTTAACTTTTACATTATTTAATCCCAAAAGTATTTTATTTCTTATGTAGTGTTATTTGGAGGAAATTTTTCCCCCGCATCAGTCAGCTGATCCTCAACTCGGTGTTTGTACTAGTGGAACTACTGAGACAAGACATGAGCATTTGCTCAGCAATAACACCCCATATATATATATATATATATATATATATATATATATATATATATATATATATATATATATATATATCTGAAAGGTAACTATTCACTTCTCCACCTTCAAGTGGTCATGCTCCCAGTACTGACATTGGGTCCACACCATTGGTTTTGACCCATGAGCACATGACCCCCAAGCCAAACACGCATCCAGGCTTTGTATTAGGTGGTGACAGAGGTCACCCTAGAATTGATGACATTATGGGTTCATTTCCTAGGGAATCACGTGCTAAGAGCACAGGGAAAATTATGTGCACATTTTTGGTGAATGACAAAGGAATTCCAATAAAAACACCAAAAATTCTTGGTGCTTTTTTATGTTTTAACTATTTCATCTTTTCTATCTAAAACATAAGTCATTTATATTATTATTTTCAAGTTAATGATCCTATCTTTTTACATGTAGGTAAAAACATATTTTATAAAAAATGTAATGACAAAGCATCAAATATTTTTGGGCCCACTATACAAAAAAGGTGGAATTGACAAAATTCCAACCTTGAAAAAGAGCTTATGGACTACCTTGAATATCTATTAACTGAGGTCACCACCACAGTCAAAAAACATTTAAAATATGAATGAGAGTAGTATAGTGTTAACTTGCAAGATAACCCTAGGTATGAGCACCCTCCCATTATTCTTTAGATGGAATGGAAAGGCCTCATCAAGGACATGGGGTGGAAGAAATTGAAAAAATAAGGGAAAACACCACCTGGTGAACCAAGGCATAAATTACATCTTGAATTCAATACTTTTAGTGTTCTTTATTTTTGAATAAAATTGAAATATTTAACATACTTGAAACTTTTCATAGGCTCCTCGACATTTTAGAGGAAGCCAAGGCAAGGCTTGAGAAGCATGGGAAACAAAAACTAGGCCAAGGCGGTTATTTGAAGCTACAAGTACGAATTGTAAGTACCCAAAAAACATAACAATGTTATATGTTATATCGGCTTCCAACATTCTAGTAATTGCGCTAGAAAATAATAAAAATCAATACTCTTATGCAATCCAGGGTGGTGAATTCGGAACTGAAGCCATGAAAGAAAGCCTCCAATTTGGTTTCAATTATAGATTTCAAGCTGCGATGAACGCCAAAAATACATGGAGCAAACCCCAAGATCCAATTTGAAGGACAGGGTAAATTAAAATCAATCCACATTAACCTTTCATTATTTATAAAACACAATCATGTTTGATATAAATATAATGTTTTACTTTGCTTTAATTAAAAGGGGAGTAATACAAATATAGGCAATCCCATGACTATTGAGCATCAATCTGTTGATAGTGTGCACCATTTAGAAAATTTTGGTGCTCCCGACGAACCGCATGATAGTGGGATGCATACCAAGATATTGCATTGACAAATGAGGCCCATGATAGTTATGGGGTTTTATATTAATCATATACTTAATAATTTTGTACTTATAAAGTATGTGCTTCTAATTTTTTTTACTTATTCATTTACAATTTTCTACTTATAAATTTTGTGGTTTCAATGACAAAACATGCCATACAGGAGGATCCTCAACCAAAAGATGAGCACAAGGCAGTAATTGCAACAATCTCGACTAGTGTTCCAAGTAAATCATTACATTGCAAATATATTTTTCTATTATTAAAAAACTACTTCAATTATATCCAATAATTGGTCATATAAATTTAATATTTTTTGTAGGGGATGCTCCCCCATATCATTTTCAACTTCATGAGAACATCATGACGAAGGGTGCAATGCATCATAGGAGCCAATTAGAATCATCAACAGAACAACCCCTGATAGAAGATGAAAATGTACAAATGGATGAAAAACTTGAGAAATATTTAGGTCATTCTAAGAAGAGGTAAAAAAAACGATGATGTCCAATGTTTTAAAATATAGTATAAGACAAATCACTATATAATACTTTTGATGTATAAAATGACATATTGATGCATAAATATTTATGAATGAGTTCTTTCATATTTCGTTGTACTTATCTTAGAAAAATATGAAATATACTTTCTTAGAAGTTGCGAGAAGATGAAGGTCAAAAAATATGTTTATCAATTTTCCATTTTTATAGTGTGTATGCATGAACCTTAATGTGTTGCTATCAACTTTTGTAAAGTAGATAGATTGGTTACTAGGGAATGGAGAGCGATGTGAGGGATGGGGGGGGTGAGGAGAAATAAGAGCTTCCACCTTCATGTGGTTGGCCATGTTTAGTAGAGAATAATTTAGGATTTGGATAGTCTTGGACCAAATCTCCTCATTCCAACAGATGAACAAATAAGTCAATGTCAACTTCATTGCTGCTCTGTAAATTCGAGGAATGTTTTCTCCAAGATTAGACTACTCTAATAAATTATTTGTGAAAACAAAAGGATCTCATTTAGGTATTCATGCACCTCAGTCTTTATAATTTTTATTTAGTAATAAAAATGTTTCATAATATATTTTATTATTTTTCTTATTCTTTATCTTCCTTTAACACAATTTATGTGTGTTGCAAGTATTCTTATTCCAGAAAGTTGTCATCCACAAATGTAACATGGCTAGAAATAAAGTGGATGAATTGCTCCTCTTGAGTGTTCATTCCCTATCAGGTATGTACCCTACCTTTTGCATTTCATAAAACATATCCAAAGCTTATCCTATGTAGTTAGCATTGTCATAGCAATGAATAAGGAAATTTCATGTTACAATAGTGGGCTCATACCCATCTCTTTGTTGAAATATGTAACTAAGTTCAGTCTTCATAATGGAATATGTAATGATGATTTTATGTATTTGATATAATTAGAAAAATAAATTTAGTATTTTTATTCTTGAGACATGGGTTTCATGCTTAAGGAAAATTATTAGGTCAATCTCCCATTGTGAGCTTCTAGGGCATGTCATTAAGTCTACAAGTCAAGAAAGTCATTGTCGTGTAGTTAAGACCCATTTGAGCATGTCACATATTGTAAAATAAAATTTATTTGAGTCAAACGACTCTCCAAGACCTCGTCATGATGCAATATTCGAGTCGTCCTTAAACTATGGACAAATCTGCCTAAAAGGTGTAGTTCGACCTAGTAGAAGAATTATATAAAGAAGACCTCGACCTCACTTCGAAGAGACACACTTCACACACTCAAGTTCGATCACAAGGAAAAGAAAGAGTGTGAAAAATAAGAAGAGAAAGGAAGAAGAGAAAGACACTTTTTTGGAATTGTTTTTGGGCTAATACTCTCCACATGTGCGACGCAATTAGGGTTCCTATTACAGCAATAAAAGCCAAGTTGCAGAAGTGAAGTTAGTTCATCAAAGAGAGATATTTGCAAGTTGAATTCTCTAGGAGAGATAATATACCCAAGAGAATAAGAAAGAAGCAAGAATACACCATTATTCTCAAACGTGCAAACGTTAGGGTTTATGCGGAAGAAATTGTTGGGCAAATTGAAGTTGTAGAAGAATCTGCTAGGCAGGTCAAAGTTGCAAAAGAAGCTACTGGGGAGGTCAAAATTGAAGGAGAAGTTGTTGTAAGCAAGGTTTGACTTGGTCTTGGAGGTTCTTGGTCAAGGGTCAAAGGACTTGGAATTTTTCAATTGAAGGTCTATAAGAAGAGAATAATTCTAGTGGGTTTTCCTCTTAGTTGGAGAGGTTTTTTCCCTGGATGATAGCATACATCTTGTGTGCTATTGTCTCATTGATTTTATTTTTTGGTAAGTGTTTGATGATAGAGAAACCACCTAAACTAGTTTCCCCTAGATTTCTCAACATGGTATCAAAGATAAGGTAACAAGTAAAGGAAGGGAAGCTTAAAGAAGGACATTGAAGGACCAAAGAACTATAAAATCATCAAGAGCATAAAACATCAAGAAGTACCACTCATCTCAAAGGAACTAAAAGTATAGGGATAACATCATCATATTGAAGGATGTCACTAAAGAAGATCTCAAAACTGTAGTTCACTCAAAGAAGGATTCTATGCTTGAAGCATTCTTGGGAACCTCGCTCAATTATCACCTCAAAGGAGACCCCAAAATACCCTACCTCTACTCAAATAGAGTAGAACTGAAAATTGAATCATCTTGAAGTCTACTCATCCAATGGATTCAAGGTGATCTCCCTCTCTTTAGGACAAGGATTACTTTTGAAGGAAGATATATTCTATTACCAATATCATCATCAAAATAAAGAAGGCAGAAAGTTGAAGATATTGTCATCAATGAGTATATTCATAAGCAATTATCATTATGTCCACATCTAAATCTATCATAATGACTTCATTTTTCAAGGAAAGAAACAAGTTGGTTGGGTCATCAAAATTTCTTGCATGGAAGAAGAGGAATGAGTTGATCCTCATAGAAAATGAAGTCATTAATCATGTTAAGGGTTCAATTACTAAACCTCCAAAGCAAGAAGCTATAGCTCATGAAAAATACATGAAAGGGGCAGTAAGGTCTCAAAGGATCCTTATAGATTCCATCAAGGGTCCCCTCATACCCTATGTTTCAAAGTTGGAGACATCAAAAGAAATATAGGAAAAGTTGGTAGAATTATTCTCTGTAAGTAATATTGGAGAGGTGATAACATTAAGACAATAAATCTACAATATGAAGATATCAGAGGAAGATGTAATAGCCTCATACTTTATGAGGGTATCTAAAATAAGAAACCAATTACAATATTTGAGAGAAATAATGTATGATAAGGAAATGACCACCATAGTGCTTAATGCACTTCTAGAGGAATGGGGTAACTTTACATAAAACATCTATGGCAAGAATGAAGCTACCTCATACAATGAACTTTGGTCATTATGCAAAATTGAAGAAACAAGGTTGAAAGCAAAAAGTCATGTAGGATCAAATGAGAAAACTCAAGCATTTGTTTCCATGGTTAAAATAAAGGGAAAGTTTGGAAGAATAATATGGCTAAGGTTCAATGATATGGTTGTAAGTAATATGGGCACTACAAGAGAGATTGTCCCAAGATCAAGAAGGCAAAAAACAAAGGAGGAAGGGAAGAAGGCCATATCACTAAAGAAGTGGAAGAAGCTGAAAAGAAGAAATAAAAGGAAGAAGTAAAAGATCTCTACTATTGATTGAGATAATATTCTCCACCAAGTTCTTTTCAGTTCTTGTAAAATATGGCTGTCATGGTAGGAATCATTAGAAGCATGATAGGATGCATCATTTTAGGAGATGACATCATAATAGCATACGATTGAAGCAAGATCTCATGACATTATAAAAAAAAAAATATTCAAAGATAAACGAAGTAGAATTCTATGGAAATCAACATTAGAAGGAAGTAGCTCTTGGAAACCTCATTGAAAGCATAAATAGTACTTATGGCTAGAAAAAATCATCTAGTATAGAAATCATCATACATCATTCGAAAGGAAAATTTAAAGGATGAGGATAATCAAGATACTCCATTGGAATCTTCATTTGAAGGTTCATCTCTTGGAAGAAGAAAATGTCTCGCTAAGAATTCCACCTTGGATGGGATTCATTGTTAAATGATGGTATGAAGACAGATGAATGCAGCATGTTGAAGTATTATCAAAGGAAGTTGTTGAAATAATCATATATGACCAAAAGGAGAAAAGAGGTATGTATGCATATGATTGATATATTAAGTCATGTCATATAATTGCAAATAGCATGGGTGAATAATCTACCTCACAAGTGTGATTAAAGGAAAGGAATATTTTTCGTTGGAAAGATGCATAAAATCATGGTTAACATATTTACTAGATGAAATAAACATAATATTTCATCATATTGAATATGAGGTGGTTGAAAAAGATGAAGGAACTATGAATGGAATGTGTAGGAATTTACAAGGTAAGTTCCTCAGGAATAACACCAAAGGACACCACTCACAAACAGATCACAGATCAATACACCAATATTCTTGACATGGTTAAAATCCTCAAATAGGGAAATAGTCCATGGCTCAAGTCAACATGGCCACTTCAGAAAATTTATTGATAAAAGAATGAATTACATAATCTTCTCTCATGAATGATTACACTACAAATGACCCTCCATGCTCTTTAAATAGAGATCATGGACCAATCAGGTGTTAAGCCATGGATCAAGTGTCAGTAATACAGAGGAAAGAATGAACCATAAGATCACTTCATGTCTAGAACATATCATGACCGTCTGATTGTAAGTTACAAAATCTCATAGTAAAGAAGCACACTTTACTTAACTCTACACTAGACCAAGTTATACTTGACTATTTCCTATGTGTCTGTTATGAAACCAGCTCAAGAAAAGATAGAAAAGATAGATCAACGCCTTAGAATTCAGCCTCTTCGAGGGGTCAACCTCCTTTACATTACATAAATGAACAATTCTTCAATGATACAAATGAAAATACCTCCTTTCTATATATAGGAGTCTAAGGGGTCATAACATAATCAGAGTCGACATAACAATAATAATGTAAGGGCACAACAATAACAATAGTGGGCTTCTATGGGGCACAATAGAAACAATATGGGCACTACATGGGTACAAAAATATAATAAGTGGGTTATATTGATAACAATAAGGGGTTACACTAGCAGTATAGGGACCTAACATGCCCCTCTCCTTCAAAAAGCGTTGTCCTCAATGCTTGAGTAGTTCTTGATGCTTCTGTATAAAATTATTGTCCTCCCATGTGGAATCTTCAGCGGGTAAGTTCTTCCACTTGATGAGATACTCTGAAATTGATCAATTTCGTAGCTGTCGGGTTCTTGTTTCTGTGATTGCTCCAGGTTCCAATATGATTTTTCCTTCCTCTTCAATTTCTAGCAATATTGTTTGAATTGGGATCTTTTGCAACTTTTGAATAAGTGGCCATACTTCTTTTTCCTTCTTCCATTCATCCCTTGCTTTGTTTATCCAATATGGTTGGATAATATAAATAGCACAAAACAATGCTTCCACATCCTCATCCTTAAAGAGTCTTCCCATTCGGTAAGGTCGCCATTTTTTAAGTGCATGTAGTATTGCCAACATTTCTTTCTCATAAATAGCTTGCTTGAGATGTAGCAGTAAAAATACCCAATCACCTACATCAAAACATTTTTCACTACAATGTTTATTGATCCAGGTGGATGTTGGTGGCCACCCACCAACCCATTTGGACCCCCACAACTGTCTCTTTCAGTCTTTTCAGTTTCCTAAATTGTAGCACAGTTTACTATTTTTAGCAGTTTTTTCGGGTCCCGAACTTCCGGAGCCGTTTTGAGGCCCTAAAAGACGTTTTTTTGGGATTCTGGGGCAACATGGGTCGTAGACCAATGTTGCCTCCCAAAGTGGTAGTACTCGGATAGATCTTTCTAACGAGCTATCGTACGCGTCAAACGGAGATCGTATGCCAAAGTTACGACCCCGGGAAATTGATGTACCAATTTACCCAAACGGGGCCCACAATTTGGCGTTTCATCTTCCAAGGGTTAGGTTTCGGGATGTGAAGGGTTTTCCATTGTTTCTCAACAATAAATAGGCCTTCGAGCCTCATTGTAACACAGTTCGGAACAGTTCAGAGGCATGTAGCCGCACATCTCTTCTCAGAGATAAGCTACCATCGCCCTAGCTAGTTTCTCTCCATTTCTGTTTGTAAGCATATTTCAATATTTTACAGTAATGAAATGAAGTATTATTTCCGCTGCATATCTGTTTTTATGGTTATCGCATCTCTGTATTTATAGTTATCTCTGTAATCTATTGCGTTCTTGCTTAAATCCGGATCAGTGGTATCAGAGCGGTCTGCTTTTTCTCTGTTTTTCTTTGCATGTCCCCAACGAGGTCGGGATATAAGGAGTTAGGGCTTGAACTGGTTGAACCTTTGCAAGACCAGCCTCGCAAATCCCGACGGCCTCCCATGGCGGATGAGAAGAAAGACGAGGGGGCAGGAGATCCTATCAAAATCTTGCTCGAAGAAGCGCTCGAGCGGCAAAGGAACGCGATGATGGATAGCTTTGCGCAGATCCTTCAGCGGCTACCCAGAGGCGAACTCCTTGAACCTTTTTCTCATACCTTGAACCTTTTTCTTCTTGATATGTCCTTCTATATCTAGAGTTTGAGGAGTGGTAATTTCTTCCAATCCTTTAAAAGATATGGTCGGATTCATTTCTTGATGCTCGATGTGATCTTTCACTTCTTGAACATTTTTATTCTTGATATGTACCTCTATCTTGATAGTTTGAGGAGTGGTAATTTCAAACAATGAATTACAAGATATGGTTGGATTCATTTCTTCTTTCTCGATGTGATCTTTCACTTCTTGCACATTTTTCTTCTTGATATGTCCTTCTATCTTGAGAGTTTGAGGAGTGGTAATTCTTGCCAATGCTTTATAAGATATGGTCTGATTCATTTCTTCTTTCCTTGGGGTGGGGTCCTCGCGTATATCTTCTTCTTTTGATGTTTCTTGATCCTTTTCTTCCTCCTCTTCATATTCTATGTAAAATAATTTCTTCTCAGCACACTTATGACCTTTAGTGCATTTGCTATCACAATTGTGACAAAGCCCTTTTTCTCTTTTTTCTTCCAATTGTTGTGGTGTAACCCTTGTAGGTTGTGGAAGGCTAGGAGAAACAACACTTCCATCTTTATATTTGTGAGGGGTACGCTTCCTGGTTTCCATAATTTTTCTTTCCACTATGTCACAAAGCCCTTTTAATCTTTCCAATTGTTGTGGTGTTGCTCTAAAGAAGGTGTTGCTCTTTGTATCCTCATAATGTGCTATCATTTCCTCCATGAAAATTGACCACGTAACAAGTTGCTTACAAGAACAAAGCCCTTCGTACCATAAAAATTAATCTGGTTCTAAGTATGAAGATGCAATACATACCTTTTGTAACAGTTGTACACTATGTAGATCAAAATATTGCTCCATCTGAAGTATCCAATTTACCGGATCCTTGCCATCAAACTTCCTCATCTTGCTTATTTTAGAAGCTCGACCTTGAAATGACTATAACTTTGTACTTTCATATCTTTAAGTTCTGAAATTGCAACCTGTAGTAGCCCTCTATGTCCTCTTTCCAATGCCACCAGTCTTATCCAAATTGGATTCTCTAAGAAAGAGTTATGCACAATCTCCCAAGATGACCTGATTATAGACCTTTCCAGAAGAGCGAACTTGTATGAAGTGCCACGTGTCACTGTTTTAACCTTTGGATATGAAAAAGATATACAAAAAACTACAGTCCGCTCTCTTTCTGTACCTTCTTACGAAATTTCAATATGATCCCCAGAGAGAAAGTTATGACGATTTTCCCCAGGTCACCTGTTTGGAATGTAATTCAGGAGTCTAAAAAAAGACCAAGTTCCTCAGACCATATCTCCGTAAATATAGCACGAAAATCTCTGAAACGCAAACCAGAGGTTCAGCACGATTTCTTCTCAAATGGGTTTTTTTTTTCAACTTCTGAAACATCATAGCAAAAAAGTTATAGCGAAAATGTCACGATGACCTGTTTGGAGCAGCGAAACCCTAGAATCCAAAGCTCTGATACCAAATGTTATGAAACTAGCTCAAGAAAAGATAGAAAAGATAGATCAATGCCTTAGAATTCAACCTCTTCGAGGGGGAAACCTCCTTTACATTACATGAATGAACAATTTTTCGATGATACAAATGAAAAGACCTCCTTTCTATATATAGGAGTCTAAGGGGTCATAACATAATCAGAGCCGACATAACAATAATAATGTAAGGGCACAATAATAACAATAGTGGGCTTCTATGGGGCACAATAGTAACAATATGGGCACTACATGGGTACAACAATATAATAAGTGGGTTATACTAATAACAATAAGGGGTTACACTAGTAGTATAGGGGCCTAACAGTGTCAGAATATCCTAACATCCCCCCTTAGAACAAATTGGGACATGATTTAAGGATGTACAAATATGACACAATAGGAGAAGGAAGGAGGAATTAGAGCATATCCCCCCTTAGTGACAACTTCTTGAACTCCAACCATAAATCAAAGTTTAGTAAACTTCACCTCTGTGAGAGCCTTTGTAAATATGTCTACAACTTGATCACCTATTGAACAATATTGCACTTCAAGAACATGGTCATGAATGAGATTTCTGATGAAGTGCATGTGCAATTCAATGTGTTTGCTACGCTGATGTTGGGCTAGATCTTTGCATAGTCGAATGGCACTTTTATTATCACACCAAAGTGTAGTCGGATGATGCTGCTAAAAGCCAAACTCTAACAGGATAAAACAAAGACACATGGCTTCCTTACTAGCTTCTATCACACCACGATACTCTGCTTCTACTAAAGAAAGAGAAATTTCACTTTGTTTCTTGCAAGCCCATGTAATAGGTCCTAAACCAAGAGTGAACACATAACCTGCAGTAGACTTCCGATCATTAGGGTCATTAGCCCAATTAGAATTAGTGAAACCAACCAATAGAGGAGATGCTTCTACATTGTAATCAATCCCAAACTGAACTGTACCTTGAACATAACAAAATATTATTTTAGTTGCTTTCCAATGACTTTCATGTGGGTTTTTCATAAACCAAGCAATAAGGCCAACAACAAAGGAAAGGTCAAGATGAGTATGGGTCAGATACAAATTTTTTCTACAATTTGACAGTATAAGGTAGCATCAACTTCAGGGGAAGTACAAATGACTGAAATTTTGGCTCTAGACTGAAAGGGAGAAGGGGTTGGCTTATAGTTTTCCATGTGAAAATGGCGTAGAATATCACATGCATACTTGGACTGGGAAAGGAAATACCTTCCTTGGATTACAAGACTTGAAGACCAAGAAAATAATGTAAGTGTCCTAAGTTTGTCATTTCAAACTTTTTTTTAAGTCTGGAGTTCACATGGTTTGTAAGGTTGGGATCACTACCAGTAAGGATAAGATCATAAACATAACGAACAAGAATGATAGGAGACTTGCCCACTTTCTTGGTGTAGACAGTATTGTCAGAATGACACCTAGAAAAGCTAGTTTCTAAAATAAATCTATCCATTTTGGCATATCAAGCCTGAGGGGCTTGCTTGAGACCATGTAGGAATTTACATGGTAAGTTCCTCAGACAGAACACCAAAGGACACTGCTCACAAATAGATCACAGATCAATACACAAGTATTCTTGACTTGGTTAAAACCATCAAATAGGGAAACATTCCACGACCTGAGCCAACGTGGCCACTTCAGACAATTTATTAATAAAAGAACGAAAATTTACATAAGCTTCTCTCATGAGTGGTTACCATCCAAATGACCCTCCATTCTCTTTAAATAGAGATCATGGACCAATCGGGTGTCAAGCCACGGATCGAGTTCTGGTAATACCGAGGAGAGAATGAACTGTCGGATCACTTCATGTCTAGAACATATCGTGACCATCGGATTGTAAGTTACAAAAGTACATAGTAAAGAAATACACTTTACCTAACTCTACACTAGACCAAGTTATACTTAACTATTTCCTATGTGTTGGAATATCCTAACAGAATGTTCTTGGAGAGAAATATGCAAAGAACTAAAGGATTGATCATGAAATATGCAACTATGAGCACAACGAAATCAGCATCCAATGACTAGGATAATTAACCATGACATCTCCATGGAAAAGTTATGAAGGCTCCGATGAAGTCTCGAAAGAATGGAGACCCTTGGCATTGTATATTTTGGAGATGTATCAATATGTATGCAGGATGTTGATGCTGCTACAAACAGATGTCATGATGAATTGCCATCACAAAGGTAACTTTGATTTGATGTTCATTTTGATTTTGAATAATATCTGGATGGGTTGATAAAGTTCTACCAAAAGAGAGTTGTGGAAATCTCCCAGAACTAGTACTCATGTGTTAAAGAGAGAGTCCATACAGGTTGCTAGAATTTTTAATTTTTGTGGAAAAACCTGTGAACAGTTTTGAAACCAACATTCCGGACTAGCTTAGTGAGTCCATCATCAGGGCAATGGGATTTGTATTTTGAGAAGAGGAACATCCCGAAGGGAACACAATATAAGGTAGTTGTATGAAGAAATTCAGATATAGACCAGTAGATCACTTTCCAATGGAAGAAAGGATGACATTACTGACATGGTTCAACAAGGAAAGTGATGTATAGTCAATTCCCAAAAAAGAAGTCACAAAGGATGAAAGCATCCATAATATTAAAATGAAATTCATAACATCAAATGGAGGATCTCTACAATTAGCAAAAGGTCCCATGATCTCCACCAAAGGATAAAGTTGTTATTGAAAGTAATTCCCTAGATAAGAGGGAACTTGGACAAGTCTTTGGTTAAGAGGGAGCTTGGGTACATTCCTTTTATAAGAATGGGTACATTATTTCATAGGAACGGATATTCATCCCTAGTTAAGAGAAACAGATAGACACATCATTATTGTCTTCACTTGATAAGAAATAATGGAGGATTGGGTAAGCATTTGGCATCTGATACTCTTTGAGGTTATGGTATGGAATCCAAGATAATAGTAGTCATAAATGGCTGATATTCTTTGAGGACTTTGAATCCAAGATAAGAATAGTCCTGGAAGGGCATACCTTGTGAACAACCAGGTGGGGTATGTTCCTTGAGAGATGGTGTCTATAAATAATTGGTCAAGGAATTTCTATGTGAAAATGTTTTTTGATATGATGTTATACAAATGGGTTACCAATCTGACTCTTCTTATGAGAATTCTTCATATTGAGAATTTCCAAGTACCTTGTATGGATTATGAATACCTCCCTAGTTCAGAGGGAGTGTTGAAATATGTAAGTAGTTTTGATCTTCATAGTGACATATATAAACATGATTTTATATATTTGATGTAATGAGAAAAATAAATGTATTGGTGCTAATCTTGAGGCATGCGTTTCATACTCAAGGAAATTTATTTTTTAGGTCAAGCTCCCATTGTGAGCTTCAAGGGTTTGACATTAAGTATAGAAGTCAAGAAATTCATTGTCATGTATTGAAGATCATTTTGGGCATGCCACATATAACAAAATGAATTTTATTTAAAATACCATCCAAGAGCTCATCATGATGCAATATTCAAGTCGCCCATCAACCATGGACAATTCGACCTAAAAGATGCAGTTCGACCTAGTAGAAGAACTATATAAAGAAGACCTTGACCTCACTTGGGAGAGACACACCTCACACACTCAAGTTAGATCACAAGGAAAACAAATAGTGTGAAAACGAATAAGACTAAGGAAGAAGAGAAAGATGAGTTTCTGGAATTGTTTTTGGTCCAATACTCTCCACACGTGCAAAGAAATTAGGGTTCCTATTGCAACAGTAAAATTTGAGTTGAAAAAGTAAAGTTAGGTCAAAAAGGAGACATATTTGGAAGTTGAATTCTCTACGAGAGGGAATCTACCCAAGTGAATAAGAAAGAAGAAATAATACACCATTATTCTCATACGTGCAAGGGTTAGGGTTTTTTCAGAAGAATCTGATGGGCAGGTCGAAGTTGCAAAAGAATCTGTTAGGTAGGTTGAAGTTGCAGAAAAATTTGTTGGGGAGGTTGAATTTGCAGGAGAAGTCATTGGAAGTCATAATTGCAAAAGTTGATGGAAGCAATGTTTGACTTGGTCTTGGAAGGTCTTGGTCAAGGGTTAAAGGTCTTGGAATTTTTCAACTGAAGGTTTATAAGAAGGGAAATTTTGGTGGGTTTTCCTCTCTGTTGGAGAGGTTTTGGCCCTGGTTGATGTAGGTTTTAACCCTGTACAGAAATTACCTGCATACAAGTTAACAAACACAGAAAAATAAACAATGCAAGAGCATAACACATAAAACACATATACACAAAGATTTTCCCACTGGATCCCAAAACCGGGACTATCAGCTTGATTTTTCATTATGTTCCTTTCAATGTTACAATACATATTTATACATGTCGAAGCATCCAATACCATGGACCAAAAACCATCGCATCCAATACCATGGACCGAAAACCATCATGTCCAATACCATGGACTGAAAAGAATCGCGTCCAATACCATGGACCGAAAAACCATCACATCCAAAAAACATGTGCGAAAATCATGCATAAAACCAAAGGTGGGTCTGCCCAACCCAACATAGGGTCCAAAACCAAAATTTTCCAGGGCGCTGCCCTGGACCCCATAAAGTGGGGTTACGGATACCCTTCAAACCCCCTATTAACTACATGGAAATAATATAACACAACCCAACATTCTCCCACTTGTTGTTTTCTTTCCACAAGGGGCCACAAGAGAGCTTAGTCATTTTTCCAGCTCTGAAATGCCCATTGTCTCTCTACACCAAGAGAACTTCTCAAAGCTCACAAATTTTGTCAATGCATCTGAAGTATTCTTCAAAGTATCCACCTTTACTAGCAACACCTTTTTTTCTTCTATCATATCCCTCACAAAGTGATACTGAACATCAATTTTCCTTGTCTTTGAATGATATGTAGGGTTCTTTGCCAAGAAAATTGCACTTTGGCTATCACAATCTATCCTTATAGCTTCTTGTACTAACCCCATACTTGAACACAATCTCTGCAACCAAACTCCTTCCTTGCTTGCATGAGTGGCTTCCATGTATTCTGCCTTTGTAGTTGATAGTGCCACTATAGATTGTTTCTTAATCATCCAATTGACTGCGCCTCCAAATAAGTTAAACATATACCCACTTGTAGATCTTCTCTGATCTAGACCTCTAGCCCAGTCTGCATCAAAAAAGCCACGAATATCCAACACTCTATCCAATCCTGGTCTTCCTTGGTAGCACAGACCATAATCACTAGTGCCATGAAAATACCTAAAAACCCGCTTCACTGTTGTCCAATGCTCCTTTTCTGGTTTTGACATAAACCTGCTCAATACTCCCACTTCATGTGTAATGTCTGGTCTAGTATAAACCATTGCATACATTAGGCTACCGACTGCACTTGCTTATGGAACACGGGACATGTCCTCTTCCTCTTCTTATGTCTTGGGACATTGTTCAACAGATAACCTGACACCTACAGGAATAGGAACCTTCATCGGTTTACTATCCTGCATTTTAAACCTCTGCAGTATTGCCTTGTCATAATTCCTCTGGTTTAACCAGAGCTTCCTTTTTTCCCGATCTCTTTTAATTTCCATGCCCAAAATATAGTTTGCAGCACCAAGATCTTTCATGTCGAATTTGGAGGACAATTGGGTCTTCAAATCCTGGATAATTTCTTTTTTATTTCCAACCAGAAACATATCATCCACATACAAGACCAGATAAATAACACGGTCACCAATTAATTTAAAATACACACAGTGATCTGCTTTGCTTTTGGTGAAGCCAAGTCCCCGTATAAATGTATCAAATTTCTGATACCACATCCTTGGTGACTGTTTTAACCCATACAGAGACTTCCCTAACTTGCATACCAATTCTTTCTTACCCTTCACAGCAAAGCCTTCAGGTTGCTTCATGTATATTTCCTCTTCTAGATCCCCGTGAAGAAATGTTGTCTTCACATTCATCTGTTCTACCTCAAAATAAAAAGTAGCAGCAACAGATAAAAGTAATCTAATAGAAGTTACCTTGGCAACAGGAGAAAAAATATCACCAAAATCAATTCCCGGCACCTGGGAATAACCTTTTGCTACCAACCGAGCTTTGTTTTTCTCCACTTTTCCTTATGCATTTGTCTTCTTTTTGAACACCCATTTACTGCCAATGGGTTTCCTTCCAACCGGAAACTCCACCAGATCCCAAGCCTCATTTTTGTGCAAAGATGCCATTTCATCAACCATGGCCTCTTTCCATAGTTTTCCATCCTCTGAATCTACTGCTTCCTTCACAGTTCTGGGATCATCGTCAGTAATAGGTAAAGAAAAATTTGAACAGAAAGCAGATGGACTATACCTTTCAGGCTGCCTTCTTTCTCGAACTGATCTTCTCAAAGCCAGAGTTTGTGGCTCTTCATCTTCTGATTCCTCCTCTGTTGTAGAGTCTGATTCCTCCTCCTTTAGCTCAAACTCTATCTTCTCAGGTTCCTTTCGTTGGACTTCATTTTTAATAACATCTTTTACCTCTCTGAACACCACATCTCGACTATACACAACCTTCCGTGTGACTGGGTTCCAAATATTATAACCCTTTAAACCATCCTTATACCCAATAAAGATGCACTTTTCTCCTTTGGAACATGTACATATGCATCACATCCAAATACCCTCAGATGTGAAAGAGAGCGTTTCTTACCATTCCATACCTCTTGTGGAGTCTTATCCTCCAACGCTGATGAAGGTGACCTATTGACCAGGTAACATGCAGTATCCACCGCCTCTGCCCATAATTCTTGTCCTAACCTAACACCACTAAGCATGCTTATTTCCCTTTCCATCAACGTCTTATTCATTCTTTCTGCAACTCCATTTTGCTGAGGTGTATATGGAGTAGTCTTCTGTCGTGCTATACCACACTTCTTACAGAATTCTTCAAATTCCTTACTGCAAAACTCTCCACCATTATCGGTCCTCAGCACCTTTATCTTCTTCTCTGTCTGGTTTCCACCAGAGCCTTAAATTCTTTAAACCTATCAAAGACTTTAGATTTCTTCTTAACGAAATATATCCATGTATTCCTTGAGAAGTCATCTATAAATGATACATAGTACACAGACTTACCTAGTGATGGAACCTTCATAAGTCCAAACACATCAATATGCACAAGTTCTAATATTTGTTTCACCCTCTTACTACCAGAGGGGAAACTCACCCAATTCTACTTCCCATATACACAATTTTCATAGAAATCAAAATCTGGAGAGATATTACTCATACCTTCTATCATACCTTTACCATGAAGTATCCAAAGGCCCTTTTCTCCAATATGTCCAAGCCTTTGATGCCACAGCATGGTCTTCTCTCCAGAGACCACTAGATTTTTTGCTCCACTTTCAGGAACCACAGAACTATTACACCCATCAATAACAGTGCTACCTTGCAGCTTGTATAGAGTTCCAATCCGAACTCCCTGCATCAATACCAGTGCTCCTTGAACCATCTTGCAGGTATCCTTCTTGAACATTATTTTTACACCTACATCATCTAGCTTGCTTACAGAAATTAGATTTCTAGCTAATGCAGGAATATGTAGAACACCCGGAAGTGTTCTAACCCTTCCACCTTGCAACTTCAACTTTACTTTTCCGCGACCAATGATTATAGCCTTCCTGTCATCCCCCAAGAAGACATCACCACCATCATATTTCTCATACTCGCAGAACCACTCTCTATGGGGAGTGAAGTGAAAGGATGCACCTGAGTCAATCAACCATGCTTCATGATCTACATGTGTACTTGAAGAAGCCAAGTACACATCCCCACCTTCATCTAAGGTGGCTTTCGCCTCTACAGAAGGAGCCTCATCAGATCCCTTTCCTTTGTTAGGAGCTTTAGATTTACAGTCCCTTTTGTAGTGCCCTTCCTTTCCACATTTCCAGCACACCACCTTTACAGGTTTTCCTAGAGATTTAGATCTCCCTTTAGATTTAGATCTCCCACTCGATGACTTATTTTTGTTTCTATTCTGGGTCTGCCCTCGTACAGACAAGGCATCACCATTTTGGCTCTCCATATTTTTCTATCTCATCTCCTCCGTTAGCAAGGATGAGACTATTTCATCAAAATGCAAGGTAGTTGCATTGCTACCTATTGCAATAACCAGAATATCCCACAAATCTGGTAGAAAACACAACAAACTGATGCACTCACCTTCATCTGAAATTTTAATATTAACAGATGCTAACTGACTTACCACAGTATTAAATGCATTCAGATGCTCTGTCACCGAGTCTCCATCCTTCATCCTCAGGTTATACAACTTTTTCCGCAGGAACAGTTTATTCACCAGAAACTTAGATTGGTACAAAGTCCCTAACTTGTCCCACAAAGCCTTCACCGTAGCTTCCCCTGATACATTCAGCAATACTGAATCTCAGACACATAATCGTATTGTGCTTTTTGCCTTCCGATCCAACTTCTTCCATTCTTTATTGGACACTCCCATTGGTTTAGTACCCAGATCTACCACAATCCACTGGTCTTTATCCACTAACAGATCCTCCATCTTGAGTTTCCACAACTCAAAACTCTGACCATTAGATTTCTCGATCTCTATCTTTCCACTGCTTGCCATCTTCTTTCACCACCAGAATCGATATCGCAGATCTCCCACTAAACAGGGTCTACCACAGGCCCGAGCAAAACCCCTCAGCAACAAAGGCGTCCCCTTGAAGCCAAAACAGCTCCGATACCAAATGTAGGTTTTAACCCTGTACAGAAATTACCTGCATACAAATTCTTAAACACAGAAAAATAAACAATGCGAGAGCATAACACATAAAACACATATACATAGAGATTTTCCCACTGGATCCCAAAACCGGGACTGCCATGTTGATTTTTTGTTATGTTCCTTTCAGTGTTACAGTACATATTTATACATGCCGAAGCATCCAATACCATGGACCGAAAACCATCGCGTCCAATACCATGGACTGAAAACCATCGCGTCCAATACCATGGACCAAAAAACCATCGCGTCCAAAAAACATGTGCGAAAATCATGCACAAAACCATAGGTGGGTCCGCCCAACCTAACATAGGGTCCAAAACCAAAATTTTCTGGGGCACTGCCCCGAACCCCATAAAGTGGGGTTATGGGTGCCCTTCAAACCCCCTGTTAACTACATGGAAAGAATATAACACAACACAACAGTTGATAGGCTACATCTTGTTTCCTATTGTCTCATTGATTTTATTGTTTGGTAGTCATTTAATGATGGATAAAACTAATAATAATAAAGTTCAAGAAGAATATAATCAAGTTAAGTAAAAATATATCATAAGCAGTTATCAAAGTGAGAGAAATCACCTAAACTAGCTTCCCCTAGATTCCTCAACAACCTTTGCATCTCATTCAAAAGAATATTGATAACCTCAAATTTCCTCACATGTACCAATATACCTATCATATTTTTCTAGGAGTGCTCATCATGCATAAATCCTTCTTATCCTTTGGTCCATTTGAATAAGTTCTATGTTAAGCCTATTAATAAATTCAATGCATTATTATCTAAGTACACCTATAAAACTTTGCTCAACATATCTTGTTCATACTTTGCACTATCATGGTTAGTTTTTGAAGCTTATATGTGTATTTGAATCCTATCTAAATGTCCCAAGTTCTTATTGTTTGCAATTTCTCTAGGTAAAAATTTAGGTTTAGGATCTATATTTACAACCTTTGGTTTCTTTTTCCAATAATCCATATGGGTATTCAAGTTCCAATTGGACCTTTCATCATTGAAATTATACCAATTATTAAAAACAAAAGATAAATAATATCAATACAATTAGATGGCAACTAATCTACCATGATCCCCTCACAAGAATTACTCAAATATCTACAAGGACTTGACATAGAAACCACACAACTTTGTATCATCGTTACTTCCTTCCTATCATCTATGCTACTGAATTGATAACTTGATATATAGTGCCAATAATTTCTACTACTACAAAATATTTTATACATGGGACTATGACATAGGTTTTTCATTGATATCCCATTCTCAAGGAACTAAGAATTCTTCTTAATCCCACACAATAATTTTTTTTCCTCTGAACACATTGCTCTTATTTTGCAATCAAATGGAAGAAAATTGGAAGAACATTACTAAAAGAGTGTAACAACATGTGATGAATCTTACAAGACACTTTTAGGACAAAATAACCTAGCTAGAGGCATATATTGCAACCTGTAAAAGAGAATCCCCTCAATTCAAAACTACATTCATCCTTTGTGTGGTTTATTTTGCAAGAGTTGCAATAGTAACACCATAGGAGCAAATGTGATTATAATAAACCATACTCACCACTTTTCACCAAAACTTTGCATCTACAAGCATATATAGAGAAAATTTGTTGCTTTCAACCTTTAATTTTGGTGAAGAACATATATAGCATGTAAATTTCACTTATTCTTTCACCAAAGTAGTTTTTGTAATTGTTTCATCCATCCTAATTCAAGTTGAAATCACATAGTTTCTACAAAGCAAAAGTACACATTTGAACAAGGTTTATGTACCAATGGTTTGAACTCCTTGAAAACATAAGGAATAAAGCTTTCGAGATCTAGGTTTCTTAGAAAAAATTTGCACCAACTACAACCATAATTGGTTCCCCTCATTATCCATACCACCACGATATACTATCTTCCTTTCTACACTAGCTAAAATGTTCCTGCCAATATTCCATGAATTTATTATTTATGTTACAATTTGTTCACTATTGATAACCATTTCTATGCTAAATAACCTATGAAATTTAAATATATTTCTTTCTTCCACCCATGGCTTGAAAATGCGCCACATGAAATAGACCATGTGCTATGTCAACCTTAAAATTCCTTAAGAGCTGCCACATGTAGAAAAAAGCACTATTGTCGGTCATGAGAGGAATGAACCCTTTTGATTTTAACAACATTATGTTCAATAATACTTTATACATAACAATGTTTCCCTAGATATTTCCTTTTATATCATGTTTTCATTGCTACAACACCCCCTAAAATTTTAGCTTACGCTCAATTTCGGAGCCTTCCTTGATCTTGTACATTGTTGTCACAAACTTTGAAACTCATTCCATGTGTTTGCTTGAGGAGATTTTTCCCCCTTTGAAAGATAGGTAAAATGTCATCTTTTCACATGTTAGTTGTTGTAATTATATATATAATCCTATTATGGTGGTTTCAAGAGGTCACCTTTGTGTAAATGAGTTGTTCTAACCATATAAAGGCCTATCGCACTCATTTCCAATTTTTTAAGCATTGTCAAACAAGTGTTGTCATAGTTGTCACAAAGTGTATCTTAAGTGTCACACTTGTTGTAAAAGTTGTCGTAAAGTTGTTGCATGGAGGGAAATTAATTTTCATGTGTACTAGATGATATATGTTGTTGTGGCATCAATTATTCTAATTTTATGATCATAGTCTAAGTCTTATCACTTATCACATCATTCTCACCGATCCCACACTTAGTCATTTTCTAAAAAGCTTCTCAACCAAGCAACCTAGCTTCACCTAGCATCCCTGAATTGTGCACTGCGCAATCTGAGTCCTCCAGTTGTGACCTTGCTTCTTGGTATTCCAAAATGTGCAGTTACTTCCTCCCAGAACTACTTCACTGTGCAATTTATGTGCTCAAGCCCCAACCTTGACTCCAAAAATTGTGCAATTTGTTTTCCGAACTTGGCCTTAACTATGCATTGTGCAGTCTCTAGCCTCAAGCTCATCCTTGAGCCCCTGAAATTCATAACTTCTCAATGGCACAACCTCCCTGGTCTCCCAAAACTGCGTAATGTACTCACCCAGTACTCATCCTCTCAGCTTGTCACACTGATCTCCATAATTATGTAGTTTGTTCCCTCAGCCTAGCCTAAATAGTGCACTGTCTCAAGGCTCAAGGCTCCCCTTGGCTGCTTGAGCTACATAATCAATGAGCCCTCTTCCCATCCTTCCATATGGTTCTATCTTATTCAATGGATTAGTATGCACAATCTTAGACAAGAGGTTTTTCAGACTAATGTCGTCTCGTCGTGAGTGAATTTGATCCGGATTTATGCAGGAACACAATAGATTACAGAGATAACCATAAATACAAAGATGCGATAACCATAAAAACAGAGATGCAGTGGAAATAATACTTCATTTCATTAATGGAGAATACTGAAATATGCTTACAAATAGAAATAACCCAGCTAGGGCAATGGTAGCTTATCTCTGAGAAGAGATGTGTCGGCTACATGCCTCTGAACTGTTTCGAAGTGTCTTTACAATGAGGCTCGAAGGCCTATTTATTATTGAGAAACAATGGAAAACCCTTCACATTCCAAAACCTAACCCTAGAAGATGAAACGCCAAATTGTGGGCCCCGTTTTGGGGTGAGTTTCACAGCCAACTTCCCGGGGTCGCGAATTGGTCGTATTATCTCCGTTTGACGCGCATGATAGCCCGTTGGAAAGATCTCTCCGAGGGCTACGACGGAAAAGACGATTTTTACCAAAAAAATCGTTGGCGGTGGATTTCCCAAAAAACGTCGTTTAGGGCCTCAAAACGGCTCTAGATGTTTAGGACCCGAAAAACTGCTAAAAATAGTAAATTGTGCTATCCAAGTGGAATTAGCGGGTGGCCACCAATATCCACCTGGATCATTCCTCCCCCCTTAGGAAGCAATGGTCCCCATTGCGTTGAGTTCCTCCCTGAGATGAGGAAGCTTCTGCTGATCTGGGTCTCTAGTGAATTGTTCTGCAATCTCTGATGTGTCCAGAAATGGTGGGAAGCATGGTCGGCGATGGTCCACATTGAACAATCGGTGCAAGCGAAGGAATGGAGGAATGTTGTGCTTCAAAGCATTGTTTCCCATAGCCTTGTTACTGGTGTAAGGACCATGTCGAAGCGATCTGAGTTTCTGATGGGTTCTAGTAAGGCGCTCCCTCTGCAAATGCAACCAAACTTTGTCGCCCATCTGAAACTTGTGTGGTACCCCTCCGGGTAAGGAGAAGTTGTTCCTGTGTTCTGTCAAGACTGTATCCCTCTGTTGCTGTTGCTGTGTGGAGGAACCCTTCACGGGGGTCATGGATGTAGAACCGATCTTCCCCTTACTTTGGGAGCGCACCAAACAGAAAATAAATTTCCTAGTCTGTGAGATGAGCTTGCTGCCTTTCTTAGCAGTGATCAAAGAGGTGGCGGTAGGTGGGGCTACCTCCGGTATCCTGTATAATGAATTATCCAACGAAATGATGACAGCGCGAGGCCTTGACTCATACACAGCATGTCGCCTCCACAAGTATGGCTGGCCTAATAGTACATCACAAACATCCAGAGGTGTAACATCACACAATACCTCGTCTGTGAAGGGCTTGATGCTGTAGGGAAGGTGGCACTACTGGCAAACTTTGAGATCTCGTCCTTCGTGAAGCCAACCGATACTGTACGGCCGTGGGTGTGGTGTAGTTGGTAGGCCCAACTGCTTCACGACCTCTGCTGAAATGAGGTTCTTTTGGCTGCCACTGTCAACAATGAATTGCAGTGGCGAACCCTTCACCCACATCTGTGAGTGGAAAAGACGTTCCCCCTCCTCTGGATCTTCGGGCTCATTTTTCTGGATCTTGGCAGTAGCAACAGTGGCGCTGGGATCCGCATCAATGATCTGCTTCCCTTTATCATTCCCCTTGTCGGGTTCTGACTCAGAGTCGGAACATGCATCTGATTCGGAAGCCTTCAACTCGGCCACCAGCGACTGCTTGGTCCGACACTCACTTGTGTTATGAGTGGGACTCTTGTGGAACTCACACCACTTTCCTGTGTCCTTCTTCGGCTTCGTGGTGTTGTTCTTTTCTTGAAGCGTAGACGGGTTGTGCGAAGGGTATGAAAAATATTTGTGAACTTTGGTACATCTTATTCTCGTCCCTGCCGCAGTGTGGTCCATTTGATGTATTTGTCCTCATAGCTTTTTACAGGGTAGTACTGCTCCTTGATGGCATCCCGGAAGTCATTCCAAGTGGGGGCGGCTGAAAACAGTGAGCCTGTACTTTCATCCTTCTGCTCGCAGTATGTTTCCCACCAGTCCTTGACGTGGGGGGCTGCTTTGAGAAGAGCGAAAACAATCTTTTCCCGACTTGAAAATTCATGAACAAAAAAATACCCATCTAGCAGATTTAACCATTTATCTACGACATCTGCGTCTATTTGACCCTCAAAGATGGGGATTTCAAAATTAACTTGTACCTTAAACGGTGTGGCGTTTCCAGAGTAGCTGTTGGAATCCAATGCGTCGCCTCTGGGTAGCCGCTGAAAGATCTGCGCAAAGTTATCCATCATCGCGTTCCTTTGCCGCTCGAGGGCTTCTTTGAGCAAGATTCTGATAGGATCTCCTGCCCCCTCGTCTTTCTTCTCATCCGCCATGGGAGGTCGTCGAGATTTGCGAGGCTGGTGTTGCAAAGGTTCGACCAATTCAAGCCCTAACTCCTTATATCCCGACCTCGTTGGGGACATGCAAAGAAAAATAGAGAAAAAGCAGACCGCTCTGATACCACTGATCCGGATTTACGCAGGAACACAATAGATTACAGAGATAACCATAAATACAGAGATGCGATAACCATAAAAACAGAGATGCAGCGGAAATAATACTTCATTTCATTAATGGAGAATACTGAAATATGCTTACAAATAGAAATAACCCAGCTAGGGCGATGGTAGCTTATCTCTGAGAAGAGATGTGTCGGCTACATGCCTCTGAACCGTTTCGAAGTGTCTTTACAATGAGGCTCGAAGGCCTATTTATTATTGAGAAACCATGGAAAACCCTTCACATTCCAAAACCTAACCCTAGAAGATGAAACGCCAAATTGTGGGCCCCGTTTTGGGGTGAGTTGGACAGCCAACTTCCCGGGGTCGCGAATTGGTCGTATTATCTCCGTTTGACGCACATGATAGCCCATTGGAAAGATCTCTCCGAGGGCTACGACGGAAAAGACGATTTTTATTAGAAAAATCGATGGCGGTGGATTTCCCAAAAAACGTCGTTTAGGGCCTCAAAACGGCTTCGGAAGTTTAGGACCCGAAAAACTGCTAAAAATAGTAAATTGTGCTATAATTAAGGAAACTGAAAAAAACTGTAAGAAGCATTAGAGGGGATCCAAGTGGAATTAGCGGGTGGCCACCAATATCCACCTGGATCAGAATTGTAGAAACAAGCACCTTATCATGCCATGTCGAGATGATGAAGAAGGAGATGAAGGAACACAACATGCTAAAAGACATTATTGTAGTTGAGTATGAAAGTTGATCAAACAAGAGAAAGAAAAGGGACACTAATTTGCAATCAACATTCAAGACTTGAGATCATTGAAGACCCCTTATCACCAAGCCACACGGAGGTGAAAAGAAAAGTATTATCAAGCAGACCTGCAACACACATTGGCAGGAGTGGCTTGACATTGCCACATCATCAAGAAGTCTATGTCAGCAGTTTCATGTCATGTTGTGTCATGATTTTTCACATGCCACACCATTGTGGTTAATGATGTAAATTATGTTTCCAAAATGTATTTTAAAATGGAATTCCAAAGGACATGTATGGAGTATGAAGAGTCATGTAAAGTTGAAAAGTCATAAGAAGTCAAACATTCATGAGGGTATATGAAAAGGAATGAGGAAGGTGAAGCATCACTTCCTTTTTGTTATATATACACCCTCGTTATAAGAGCAAAGTAATTTTCACCTTGGCTCCTCCCGCAAGGCATTAGAGAGACAAACTAGTTCTTTTGTGGAGAAAGGAGTGGTTCTAATGCTCCATTATTAGAGCTAGTGATATTCATTGTATACATGTGTCTTGGAACTTTTACTTAATATAAGAATCCCTATGGGCCAACATGTTCTTCATGCATGCATTATGGATGTTTTTAAGACTATTCTGTGAATTTTTGTAATTCAAGTTTTCTTTCATCTGTGCTAAAGTAGTTGAGCTATTCAGTTATTTTGGTACTTATCATATTGATAATGTGTTGTAATTTCTATTATTGTTGTTGCATCCTCATGGAATATTTCTATGGACATTAGAAAAATATTCCTTGTTACATTGGTTACAATGATCATCACACCTTTGTGGACTATTCTGCTTAGTGTTGTATGGATCATTCTTGTTTATGTGTGTCTCTATTAGGGTGGTACTACTACCTCTCTCTTAGAAGTTCACTTCTCCTCCCCTCGGCAATGAAAGAAATTTGACACACATATGATCCAACACTCACCAAGCACACCCCCTTGTTTTTCAAAGGCACATTTTCACTCCTCTCTCTTGCTGACAGTTAGAGCCAACACATATCTTTAAGATAACTGGGAACCAAGACATATTCCAAATGGGGATCCTATCCCAAATAGTGTGTGGCCTAATTGGGACCACATATCAGGGAGACTCCTTGAATGTTGGAAGGTCGAGCACTATCAACAGATCTATATTAGTGCAATGGGTAAAAACAAAATCACACCATCATGGATGAAGGAATCTCCAGATGCATCATTTCTTTGTCTTGTTAGAAAGTTATTGGCTCTATAAATTTGAGTCATTCGACCACCCCTTTGAAGGCCTTTGATGGCCACATCTTTTCAAAGCCTTACCCATCAAACTTGGTAGAAATAATGTTTTTCTTGAAGTCGAGGTATTTGATTCCTTATTGGAATATAACCTTCTACTCAGTTGAAGTTTGTTTTAGACAATGAAAATAATTGTCTCCTTAGTCTTTCATGTGCTTCACTTTCCCACCAAGGGAATATCAAGAAAATTGACCAAATTCCTTATTGTGCACCTCATTTACATACTACTCTAAGGACTACTATTCTATTCATGGGGAATTCCCCATCTACCTATGACATCATTAGTGCGGGAATGTTAAAGGACTCATTTCTTATGGGTACGTCCCCCTTTTCCCCACTTGACTCGTCAAAAAAAATAACTTTAATCAATATGATCTTGCATAACACAAATGGAACCCATAGATCCCTTGATCCTTGGATGTTTCCCTCATCCTTCGAAATTGATTCCTATAGTACTTTAATTCCTCTATCTCTAATTGAGATAGCTTATTGTTGGCCTCCCATTTTGACATAATTTTTTTCCTCATTTTCCATAGATATCCTATCTTTATCCTAGAATTTACCTATGGTACCCTACATTTCTACATCTTTAAGGTTAAAACCCTTCAAAATCATCTAGAGGTAAATATTTTTCATTTCATTGCATTTCCTAAAGTACTTAGTAGGTTAAAATGGGTTTTACTAACCTTGCAAATGATGAATTCTTTAGTATAAATTTGGCACCTTAAAGTTACATCTGGTACCCAAGTTTGATGGTTGGCATAAATGCACCTGCCCAAATGAAAAATCATCACATGGGTTTTGAAGAACAAGTTGGAGATATGGAATCTGTCCCTTGGTTCATGCCCATGTTTCTTTAGGAGAGAGTGAGATCCAAGTCAATCATGGTCGAATTTCCTCATGCATAGGTTGTTAACGAGATCACCCTTCATGATGTAAAGTTACTATCATATGAAATTCATGTCATATGATTACTATATTAAAGATTTGGTTGTCTAGTGTTATGCTACGTTTTTTTAGATGTTCATATGAGATCAAAGAGTGTCGATCTTATTAATTATTATGTCTAATCTTGATACGCTATTTCACAAGAACAAAGGAATTAGATTAATCCCTATAAATACTATATTATACATTTTTACTCACTTTGTGATATAAATTGAGGGTGAAGGAAGCATAATAGGGTTTTTAGTGTTGTCAATAGTTGTTGAAGTAAGACTGTAAACCACCTGAGCAAGTTATTCTTGTAAAGTGATATATATAAACTGGTGATATTCATGTAACCTTAATAAATATTTTTATAATATAAATTTTGTTTTTAATTAATGGTGTTGTTGTAATCATTTTCATACACCGATAAGTATATAGCTTGTTGCCTAGTTAGGAAAGGCCCACCAACCTGGAATGCGAAGCTATCTTGAGTTTTTCTTAGTCTAGTTGTAGTTATGAGTTAGTGTTTCATTTTTATGTAGTGTTTAAATAATTCATCTATAGTAATTGACTCTTTATATTTAATTGGATTTCTATAATAGTTTTGTGTACTTGTATCGCCTAGAATATTTACTTGTTCTATTCTTGAGAAAGAACATTGAAGTTTTCACATATATGATATGTTGTTCCTCTCATTTTTTTATCCCCTATGATTATCATCAATTGGGATTGTTATAATTGTTATTTTGGATATGGATTAATCACTCTTTATCAGTATAGAAGTACACATAGAGAAATTGTACCGCATGCCCTTTGTGAGATTAGGTCCACAAAGGCTGACAATCAATTCTATTGTGTCCTTTAAATACTTTGTTTCAAAGATATTTCATCTCACATTATAATAAATTGTTTCATTTTATTACAAATAGCACTTAGAATTATTTGTTGATTAAATCTAACCTCTATTTTGATGGAAATAATAGAGAAATTCAATAAATGAAAGATTGTATCATGAGGTTGTAAGGATATTTTGAACAAAGGACTAATCATTGATTTTTGAAATCAATGTATTCCTTCACATTTTATTTTATTCCATGCATAGATAGCTTGAACATTTGTTGAAAAACTTTAAAAAATAATACTAGGTTTATCTATGAGTTAATTAATTTATGTCACGATATAAAAATATCTTGAATCATAGTTTTACTCAATATCAATTTTGGGAATGAGTAAGATTGTCTGATATTTCTTCTTTGTAGCAATTTTATTCGATTTGAATAGACCATAGAATCGTTTATTCACTTTTCAATTGAATAAGGTAGCTTAGACTTCATCTCGTTGCCTACAAATATTGTGTTTACAACTCATAAATTTACAAATCGGGTTGACAAGTAAAGGGTTTATCGAATAACAATTAAATAGCCTAAAAATGTTTGTGTTGTTACTGTTAGCACCTAAATCTGCCTTAGGATGAAGGAAAGCAAACATTAGGGTAACCACAAACCATGCTCAGTCTCGTAGCTAGCCCTACGAGAGCAGGAGAGGGCTCTCTCCGAGTCACACTCAGTGAATGGATAAGCAAAATGGTCTGAGATAACATACAATGTGATGTCTACCTTAGGATAGTAAGTGAAAAAGGATTTTGGAAAATATTTTCGAAGTGACTGAAATTATGAGATGTATATGGGACTGGCGCTTAGCGAAGAGACAGAGAATTGAGAATGAAGGCACAGATTATTCCGTGAGGCAAGGTAGGCGGGAAGCGCAACAATTTTAGTTTTAAGATATGGCAGAATGGAGAGATTGATTAAGAAAGTGAAAAGGGCATGGACAACATGAATCCTTTTCAACAAAAGAATGAACACTATACATGAAATTTTCCCACAAGTAGAGCAATAAAATTGAATTCTACCTAATCTCATTCGAAAATTTCACCAGAAATGAATATGAAATGAAATATGGAACATAACAAGATACATATGAAACATAAGAGACACACTTGCTACACTCACAACCACAGGAATCTCATGAAACAGAGCCACTGCCTTTCATTAATTCTCTGTAAAAATATACAATGCAGAAACAAAGTTTCTTTCCCACAGTCTCCCAGAAGTTACAAGCCAGCCAACCCTTTGAAAATAAAATGTATAAAATATATAGAATGTGTGGAGAAGAGATGGAACGCCCAGGGTTTGGGAAGTTACTCAAATCATTTCGAAATGGAGATGGAGAGCCAACCATCAGCTACAGGTGCAGCGCTCTCAAGCATGACATCTGGCTGTGGTGACCCTTTGCATTCTTTGCCACATGGATAGATGCCCACCTGGAGATAAAACTCTTTAAAAGCCACCTTTGGTGCCAAAAAACTGAAGAGTGGATGACTGGGCCCACTTGGAGAAGTTGCGACCCGAAATTTCGCGAAACGGGGGCAAACTGGGCAAAATTTCCTCTGTGCGTCGCGTGCTTTTCTTTGTGCGTCGCCCTATTTTGGGGCCTGTTTTGAGGCACTTTTAGGTGTCCAAAATGTGCCCAAGTGGTCTTGTTGGAAAGCTTGGCTTGTCTACTTTCTAACCCCACTATAATTTCTGAATTTGGTGCTCATTTTCCCCTCCAAATCTTCATTCTCCCAAGGCTACCTTCTTTGTGTCCAAAAAGTGGCAAAGAGGCCATTTTTGGGTTTTTTTTGACCTTTAGGAGACCTAAAACTTATCAAAATTCTTGCCCGAAAACCAGTAGATGTAATTTTCGATGCTGAATCCAAATATGCAAGCCATTCATCATTTGGAGCTCTAGAATTTTAGCGTCGCGCCGGGGTGCGCGACGCACAGGGAGAAAAACCCTGTTTTTTGCACAAAAATTTGTCAAATGACCAAAAATGCCCCAGAAATGCTCCAAATTTTTTTTCCAAGCACCAGTAGGCATGATTTTTCATGTTGAATCCAAAAATGTAGACCTTTCTTCACATGGGGCTCCCAATTTTTAGCGGCCCGGCACATTGGGCTGAGGCGCGGCGCATATAGCCTGTGCATAATGGTTTGTTCAGGAGATGTTTGGAGGCATTCCCTGTGTCCAAATTGGGCGTAGGATAGCTTGTTGGAAAGGTATTTGAGTCTAATTTCCCACCCAAGTATAATTTTTTGATTTGGAGTTGATTTTCCCTAACAAAATTCAAATCTCCCAAGACTGGTCAAAACGTGCCAAATGAGGCTGCCTAAAGGTAGAGTGTTGTTACAGTCACGTTTGAATGCCTTCTTCAACTCAAAATTGAGCTCATGATAACTCATTGGAAATATATTTGTGTCTAGTTATCATTTGACGCATCAATAAAGTCATTTGGCCAACCGAGCTAGGAGAAAACTTGATTATCCCAAGGTCACTTCAGAGGTGCATCAATTCTCCCGAGGCAACTATATTTTTGACATATATACAAAACCATGACACCTGTGTAAAAATTGAAGGAGGTTTTTCTTACTTGGCATGTTGTGGATGAAACCCTCTCTCAGGTTTTCCAAATTCATCATTCCTTGCTCAGAAACATCATTTGATTAAAACCTTCCCCGATGTGTGGAACAAGGGATTTGTCGAAATGAAGGGGATAGAGAGCTTCTAAATTCTTGAGGAAATTTTGGGAAGTAGGGAGGGATGTTAGGAAGTAGGGGAAAGTGAAATCTCAGAGACTGGGTGAGGGGAAGGGTTCCAGTAAGGCAAAACACAGGTCCAACCTAGAAAATTGCCAAGTTGTAGCAAGAAACTAGGGTTTGTGCGAAAACGAGGAATTTGGGTAATCTCAGTGATGGGAAGTGTTTGATAAGGAATTTTAAGGATAGGGGAAGGCGTATGAACAACAGGATACAAGTTTTTCTGATTATTTGACCGTCCAAGAGAAATTGCCTTCAAAACCCTAAGAGAGGGAAATGACCTCACCTAGGCACAACTGAAGAATGAACAAGGTGTAAAATGACCCAGTGGGACTTGATATGATAATGAAAACTCTCTCAATGATGGTATACTTAGCTTATTTGTGACATGGACCGACATTTGGACAACTTTAACAAGGGTAAAATCAACCCCTAGACCCAATGCCTAGTGACCAAATTTTGCTTGAAGACTCACTGAAATGACAAAATTTGACCTTGACATCTTAAAATCACTTTGTAAGAGCATGTTTGATCATTGGAGGAAGGCTGCAAAGACTGACACTAACATTGGCTCCAATAGGAATGGCAGCTCTTTGGAGGTGCCAAGAACTGCAGATCTTTGGGTGAGCAGATAGTGCCTTCGTTCATTGGGCTATGGAGTCCATTATTCCGACAAACCAACATGACTCAATTTATTGACTGAAACTTGACTGAAACTGACTCATTGCGAACTAAAATGACTGAAAAACTTGACTCTATGAAAAAGGAAATGACTCATGATTGACTTAACTAAAACAAGTATTTACAAATCTTGTTCAATGGCAGCAGTCCATCAAGATTCGAGGGTTACAAATCAAGATGACAGCCACATGCATACTAATGCAATATGTACAATCATGTGTAATGTGCCCTCCAATGTAACCAATCAAGTAGATGCCTCCTTGATTGATTCTCCTGATCAGATCTTCTGGTCAACAATAGATACTTGTAACTGGGCCTCCAAAAACGTAGTTGGCCATGATCTCCTTCCTCACTAAACACTGCAATAAACACTTTCACACCTGACTGCAACAAATCGGTCATTGGATCCTGAAAAAACATGAAGGTTTGCCATTGCCACCTCCTGCTGAGAAAATGAGATGTCTTTTACTCTTGCTCCTGATTTTTCTTCATAAATAAGAGCACGTTCCTGGTCTTCAAAAAATTTTGAACAAGCAAATGAGCAGGTTTCCTCTTCAAAGAACGTTTCAAAACACGAAACATATGAAGAAGAATCTAACATGGAATCCATAATGGTCTCGTTGGCTATAGTCTAAATATATTTTTGATCGTCTCGGCATGATATGACAGCCAGATTCTCATCGCATTCATCACATTCGTTAATCATGAAAAAAGAAACTTCGGATGATTCTTGAAACTCAAGCATGACATCTCTATCATCTATCATAAATTCATCGAGAGAAACTTTTTCACCTACTTGAACAAAGATATCCTCTTGTTGTTCATGAACTAATTGGATTACCTTGGTAGGAAGGTTGTGTTTATATGAGATGAGGGCAGTTAGGCCTGTAACTCTGTCTTCTTCATTTGAGGCAGCCTCAACAATGCAATTCTCTTCTATGAGATCCGGAACAACATGTTTTTCCTCATCACAATCTGTTTCTCGATCTGGTTTATCATCATCATTTTCTAAGATTGGAACATCATTTTCCTGCGTATCCTCATTTATTTCAACCAGATCTGAAATAGTACTTCTTTCCTCATTTTCGGCCATATGGAAATCTTTAACCTGCTGATTTTGATCCTGCTGCAAAGTTTCCTCTAAGAATTCTCTAGGCTGCTGAAACGGATTTTTGTACAATGCTTCCATGATCTCCTCATCCATAAAATTATCATCCTCATTGTATTTTTCAAGGCTGTCAATAAAACCATAAGCATGCTTGCAACAATCCTGAACTAAATTTAATGATGGACAAGATTATTTATACTTCTCAAAGAATATTGAATGAAAATCCTTTAGACAATAAATGGAAGCAGGTCGCAAGCTTTCATACCAAGATCGGGCTTCATCTTCCAGAGTAGCCATAAACATTTTCATCAAACAGACTTCAGGAAAATCGATCTTTAATTTATGCACGTGAATATGAAATTTCACCAGATGAAGAGCAGCGTCATTACTTTTCACATTTCTGAACACAAGCAAATTCTTTGACCAATCTACCTTGGGCATTTTATTTGGAAAACATGGGATATGATCTCAGCTCATGGAAGCGTATCTTCTTGCAATCCGATCCATCTTAAGAAATCTCAAAGATACTGATCCCTCTGAAGAGGAGTCACCATGAAGGACTGATTGCATGGATTCTTCAGTAAATGGAGTCGCCAGGTGAATGATTTCAGCCGTCTTCTTATGTCTGATCGTTGTTCACCATCAACAATCAGCTCTGAACTTGAGATATGTGTTGGGGCAACACAATCTTCAAGCAAACCATTTCCATCCCCAGTGGATTCGCCACTATGTTAGCACCTAAATCTACCTTAGGCTGAAGGAAGGCAAAAATTAGGGTAACCACAAACCACGCTCAGTCTTGTAGCTAGCCCTACGAGATAAGGAGAGGGCTCTCTCTGAGTCACACTCAGCGAATGGATAAGAAAAATGGTCTAAGATGACTTACAACGCGATGTTTACCTTATGCTAGTAAATGAAAAAGGATTTTGGAAAAGATTTTCGAAGTGATTGAACTTCTGAGATGTATATGGGACTGGCGATAGCGAAGAGATAGAGAATTGAGAATGAAGGCAAAGATTATTCCGTGAGGCAAGGTAGGCGGGACGCGCAGCAATTTTAGTTTTAAGATATGGCGGAATGGAGAGATTGATTAAGAAAGTGAAAAGGGCATGGACAACATGAATCCTTTTCAACAGAAGAATGAACACTATACATGATAGTTTCCCACAGGTAGAGCAATAAAATTGGATTCTACCTAATCTCATTCGAAAATTTCACCAGAAATGAATATGAAATGAAATATGGAACATAACAAGATACATATGAAACATAAGAGACACACTTTCTACACTCACAACCACAAGAATCTTATGAAACAGAGCCGTTGCCTTTCATTAATTCTTTGTAAAAATATACAATGCAGAAACAAAGTTTCTTTCCCACAGTCTCCCAAAAGTTACAAGCCAGCCAACCCTTTGCAAATAAAATGTATACAATATATAGAATGTGTAGAGAAGAGATGGAATGCCCAAGGGTTGGGAAGTTACTCAAATCATTTCGAAATGGAGATGGAGAGCCAACCATCAGCTACAGGTGCAGCGCTCTCAAGCATGACATCAGGCTGTGGTGACCCTTTGCATTCTTTGCCACATGGATAGATGCCCACCTGGAGAGAAAACTCTTTAAAAGCTGCCTTTGGTGCCAAAAAACTGAAGAGTGGATGACCGGGCCCACTTGGAGAAGTCGCGACCCGAAATTTCGCGAAACGGGAGCAAATTGGGCAAAATTTCCTCTGTGCGTCGCGCGCTTTTCTCTGTGCGTCGCGCGCTTTTCTCTGTGCGTCGTGCTACTTTGGGGCTTGTTTTGGGGCACGTTTATGTGTCAAAAATATGCCCAAGTGGTCTTGTTGGAAATCTTGGCTTGCCTACTTTCTAACCCCACTAGAATTTCTGAATTTGGTGCTCATTTTCCCCTCCAAATCTTCATTCTCCCAAGACTACTTTCTGTGTGTCCAAAACGTGGCAAAGAGGCCATTTTTGGGTGTTTTTTGACCTTTAGGAAACCCAAAACTTATCAAAATTCTTGCCCGGACACCAGTAGATGTAATTTTCGATTCTGAATCCAAATATGCAAGCCATTTGTCATTTGGAGCTCTAGAATTTTAGCACCGCGCGGGGTGCGCGACGCACAGGGAGAAAAACCCTGTTTTTTGCACAAAAGTTTGTCAAATGACCAAAAATGCCCTAGAAATGCTCCAAATTTTTTGTCCAAGCACCAGTAGGCATGAGTTTTCATGCTGAATCCAAAAATGTAGACCTTTCTTCATTTGGAGCTCCCAATTTTTAGCGGCCCGACACACTGGGCTAAGGCGCTGCGCATATAGCCTGTGCATAGCAGTTTTTTCAGGAGATGTTTGTAGGCATTACCTGTGTCTAAATTGGGCGTAGGATACCTTGTTGGAAAGATATTTGAGTCTAATTTCCAACCCAAGTAGAATTTTTTGATTTGGAGTTAATTTTCCCTATCAAAATTAAAATATCCCAAGACTGGTCAAAATGTGCCAAATGAGGCTGCTAAAGGCAGAGTGCTGTTACAATCAATGTTTGAATACCTTCCTCAACTCCAAATTGAGCTCATGATAACTCATTGGAAAGATATTTGTGTCTAGTTATCATTTGACTCATCAAGCAAGCCATTTGGCCAACCGAGCTAGGAGAAAACTTGATTATCCCAAGGTCACTTCAGAGGTGCATCAATTCTCCCGATGCAACAATATTTTTGACATATCTCCAAAACCATGACACTTGTGTAAAATTTGAAGGAGGTGTTTCTTACGTAGAATGTTGTGGACAAAAACCTCTCTCATTTTTTCCAAATTCATCTTTCCTTGCTCAAAAACATCATTTGAGTAAAACCTGCCCCGATGTGTGGAACAAGGGATTTGTCGAAATGAAGCGAAATGAAGGGGATAGGGAGCTTCTAAATTCTTGAGGAAATTTTGGGAAGTAGGGAGGGATGTTAGGAAGTAGGGGAAAGTGAAATCTCAGAGACTGGGTGAGGGGAAGGGGTCCAAAAAGGCAAAACACAGGTCCAACCTAGAAAATTGCCAAGTTGTAGCAAGAAACTAGGGTTTGTGCGAAAATGAGGAATTTGGGTAATCTCAGTGATGGGAAGTGTTTGATAAGGTATTTTAAGGATAGGGGAAGGTGTATGAACAACAGAATACAAGTTTTGCCGATGATTTGACCGTCCAAGAGAAATTTCCTTCAAAACCCTAAGAGAGGGAAATGACCTCACTTAGGCGCAACTGAAGCATGAACAAGGTGTAAAATGACCCAGTGGGACTTGACATGATAATGAAAACTCTCTGAATGATGGTATATTTAGCTGAACTGTGACATGGACCGACATTTGGATAACTTTAACAAGGGTAAAATCAACCCCTAGACCCAATGCCTAGTGACCAAATTTTGCTTGAAGACTCACTGAAATGACAAAATTTGACCTTGACATCTTAAAATCACTTTGTAAGAGCATGTTTGATCACTAGAGGAAGGCTGCAAATACTGACACTAACATTGGCTCCAATAGGGATGGTAACTCTTTGGAGGTGCCAAGAACTGCAGATATTTGGGTGAGCAGACAGTGCCTTCGTTCATTGGGCTATGGAGTCCATTATTCCGACAAACCAACATGACTCAATTTATTGACTGAAACTTGATTGAAACTGACTCAATGCAAACTGAAATGACTAAAAAACTTGACTCTATGAAAGGGAAACGACTCATGACTGACTTAACTAAAACAAGTATTTACAAAGCTTGTTCAATGGCAGCAGTCCATCAAGATTCGAGGGTTTCAAATCAAGATGACAGCCACCTACATACTAATGCAATATGTACAAACATGTGTAATGTTCCCTCCAATGTAACCAATCAAGTAGATGCCTCCTTGATTGATTCTCCTGATCAGATCTTCTGGTCAACAATAGATACTTGTAACTTGGCCTCCAAAAACATAGTTGGCCATGATCTCCTTCCTCAGTAAACACTGCAATAAACACTTTCACACCTGACTGCAACAAATCGGTCATTGGATCCTGAAAAACATGAAGGTTTGCCATTGCCACCTCCTGCTGAGAAAATGAGATGTCTTTTACTCTTGCTCCTGATTTTTCTTCATAAATAAGAGCACGTTCCTGGTCTTCAAAAAATTCTGAACAAGCAAATGAGCAGGTTTCCTCTTCAAAGAACGTTTCAAAACACGAAACATATGAAGAAGAATCTGACATGGAATCCATAATGGTCTGGTTGTCTATAGTCTAAATATATTTTTGATCGTCTTGGCATGATATGACAGCCAGATTCTCATCGCATTCATCACATTCATCAATCATGAAAAACGAAACTTCAGATGATTCTTGAAACTCAAGCATGACATCTCTATCATCTATCATGAATTCATCCAGAGAAACTTTTTCACCTACTTGAACAAAGATATCCTCTTGTTGTTCATGAATTGATTGGATTACCTTGGTAGGAAGGTTGTATTTAGATGAGATGAGGGCAGTTAGGCCTGTAACTCTGTCTTCTTCATTTGAGGCAGCCTCAACAATGCAATTCTCTTCTATGAGATCCGGAACAACATGTTTTTCCTCATCACAATCTGTTTCTCGATCTGGTTTATCATCATCATTTTCTAATATTGGAACATCATTTTCCTGCGTATCCTCATTTATTTCAACCAGATCTGAAATAGTACTTCTTCTTTCCTCATTTTCAGCCATATGGAAATATTTAACCTGCTGATTTTGATCCTGCTGCAAAGTTTCCTCTAAGAGTTCTGTAGGCTGCTGAAACAGATTTTCGTACAATGCTTCCATGATCTCATCATCCATAAAATTATCATCCTCATAGTATTTTTCAAGGCTCTCAATAAAACCATAAGCATGCTTGCAACAATCTTGAACTAAATTTAATGATGGACAAGATTCTTTATACTTCTCAAAGAATATTGAATGAAAATCCTTTAGACAATAAATGGAAGCAGGTGGCAAGCTTTCATATCAAGATCGGGCTTCGTCTTCTAGAGTAGCCATAAACATTTTCATCAAACAGTATTCAGGAAAATCGATCTTTAATTTATGCACGTGAATGTGAAATTTCACCAGATGAAGAGCAACGTCATTACTTTTCACATTTATGAACACAGGCAAATTCTTTGACCAATCTACCTTGGGCATTTTATTTGGAAAACCTGGGATGTGATCTCGGCTCATGGGAGCGTATCTTCTTGCAATCCGATCCATCTTAAGAAATCTCAAAGCTACTGATCCCTCTGCAGAGGAGTCACCATGAAGGACTAATTGCATGGATTCTTCAGTGAATGGAGTCGCCATGTGAATGATTTCAGCCGTCTTCTTATGTTTGATCGTTGTTCACCATCAACAATCAGCTCTGAACTTGAGATATGTGTTGGGGAAACACAATCTTCAAGCAAACCATTTCCATCCCTAGTGGAGTCGCCACTATGTTAGCACCTGAATCTGCCTTAGGTTGAAGGAAGGCAAAAATTAGGGTAACCATAAACCACACTCAGTCTCGTAGCTAGCCCTACGAGATCAGGAGAGGGCTCTCTCTGAGTCACACTCAGCGAATGGATAAGCAAAATGGTCTGAGATGACTTACAATGTGATGTTTACCTTAGGCTAGTAAGTGAAAAAGGATTTTGGAAAATATTTTCGAAGTGACTGAAATTCTGAGATGTATATAGGACTGGCGCTTAGCGAAGAGATAGAGAATTGAGAATGAAGGCACAGAGTATTCCTTGAGGCAAGGTAGGCGGGACGCGTAGAAATTTTAGTTTTAAGATATGGCGGAATGGAGAGATTGATTAAGAAAGTGAAAAGGGCATGGACAACATGAATCCTTTTCAACAGAAGAATGAACACTGTACATGAAATTTTCCCATGGGTAGAGCAATAAAATTGAATTCTACCTAATCTCATTCGAAAACTTTCACCAGAAATGAATATCAAATGAAATATGGAACATAACAAGATACATATGAAACATAAGAGACACACTTGCTACACTCACAACGACAGGAATCTCATGAAACAGAGCCGTTGCCTTTCATTAATTCTCTGTAAAAATATACAATGCAGAAACAAATTTTCTTTCCCACAGTCTCCCAGAAGTTACAAGCCAGCCAACCCTTTGCAAATAAAATTTATACAATATATAGAATGTCTGGAGAAGATATGGAACGCCCAGGGGTTGGGAAGTTACTCAAATCATTTCGAAATGGAGATGGAGAGCCAACCATCAGCTATAGGTGCAGCGCTCTCAAGCATGACATCTGGTTGTGGTGACCCTTTGCATTCTTTGCCACATGGATATATGCCTACCTGGAGATAAAAATCTTAAAAAGCCGCCTTTGGTGCCAAAAAATTGAAGAGTCATGACCGGGCCCACTTGGAGAAGTCGCAACCCGAAATTTCGCAAAACGTGAGCAAACTTGGAAAAAATTCATATGTGCGTCGTGTGCTTTTCTCTGTGCATCGCACTACTTTGGGGCCTGTTTTGGGGCACTTGTAGGTGTCCAAAATGTTCCAAAGTGGACTTTTTGGAAAGCTTGGCCTATCTACTTTCTAACTCCATTAGAATTTCTGAATTTGGTGCTCATTTTCCCCTCCAAATCTTCATTCTCCCAAGACTACTTTCTGTGTGTCCAAAAAATGGCAAAGAGGCCATGTTTGGGTGTTTTTTGACCTTTAGGAGACCCAAAACTTATCAAAATTTCTTTCCCAGACACCAGTAGACATAATTTTCAATGCTGAATCCAAATATACAAGCCATTCCTCATTTTAAGCTCTAGAATTTTAGCGCCAGCGGGGTGCGCGACACATAGGGAGAAAAACACTGTTTTTTGCACAAAAATTTGTCAAATGACCAAAAATGCCCCAAAAATGCTCCAAATTTTTTGTCCAAGCACCAATAGGCATGATTTTTCATGATGAATCCAAAAATGTATACCTTTCTTCATTTGGAGCTCCCAATTTTTAGCGCCGCGCGCACAGGGAAATGGCGCGGCGCACTGGGCTGAGGCGCGGCGCATATAGCCTGTGCATAGCGGTTTTTTCAGGAGATGTTTGGAGGCCTTCCCAGTGTCCAAATTGGGCATAGGATAGCTTGTTGGAAATTTATTTGAGTCTAATTTCCAACCCAAGTGGATTTTTTTAATTTGGAGTTCATTTTCCCTGTCAAAAATCAAATCTTCCAAGACTGGTCAAAATGTGTCAAATGAGGCTGCCTAAAGGCAGAGTGCTGTTACAATCAACTTTTGAATGCCTTCCTCAACTCCAAATTGAGCTCATGATAGCTCATTGGAAATATATTTGTGTCTAGTTATCATTTGACTCATCAAGAAATTCATTTTGCCAACCGAGCTAGGAGAAAACTTGATTTTCCCAAGGTCACTTTAGAGGTGCATCAATTCTCCCAAGGCAACAATATTTTTGACATTTCTCCAAAACCATGATACATGTGTAAAACATGAAGGAGGTTTTTCTTAATTGGCATGTTGGGGAAAAACACCTCTCTCATTTTTTCCAAATTCATCTTTCCTTGCTCAGAAAAATCGTTTGAGTAAAACCTGCCTCGATGTGTGGAACAAGGGATTTGTCGAAATGAAGCGAAATGAAGGGGATAGGGAGCTTCTAAATTCTTGAGGAAATTTTGGGAAGTAGGGAGGGATGTTAGGAAGTAGGGGAAAGTGAAATCTCAGAGACTAGGTGAGGGGAAGGGGTCAAAAAAGGAAAAACACAAGTCCAACCTAGAAAATTGCCAGGTTGTACAAGAAACTAGGGTTTGTACGAAAATGAGGAGTTTGGGTAATCTCAGTGATGGGAAGTGTTTGATAAGTTATTTTAAGGATAGGGGAAGGTGTATGAACATCATGATACAATTTTTGCCGATGATTTGACCGTCCAAGAGAAATTGCCTTCAAAACCCTAGGAGAGGGAAATGACCTCACCTAGGCGCAACTGAAGCATGAACAAGGTGTAAAATGACCCAGTGGGACTTGACATGATAATGACAACTCTTTGAATGATGGTATACTTAGCTGAAATGTGACATGGACTGACATTTGGACAACCTTAACAAGGGTAAAACCAACCCCTAGACCCAATGCCTAGTGACCAAATTTTGCTTGAAGACTCACTGAAATGACAAAATTTGACCTTGACATCTTAAAATCACTTTGTAAGAGCATGTTTGATCACTGGAGGAAGGCTGCAAAGACTGAAATTAAAAGTTACCATGGAGATGTTAAAAGGTAAATGGTATAAGAACATTTTTTCTTGTTGAAATTGTTTTTATTCAACTTATAATCACCTTTCATATCGGTGGAGGAAAGACGGTAATATGCAAAGTTTTCCTCATTTTAGAATATCTAAAAAAGGTTCTATCCCATTGCATTCACTTTAGTGAGTCCTTTCAAACCTTGTTTGACATGTGGTTGACTATTGGTTGGGCCTAGATATAACAAAGGTAGGTTTCTTAAGTCTATAGTTGAAATTTTAGCTTATTGTTTTGGTAGTAATAGGACCCCACCCCCTAATCTAGCTGAAATATATGCAGGTAGCACTCAAAAAGGGTTGAGGTTCTGCAATAAATTTGCATTCGAGTTGATTGCATCACAATCTGAAACTACTATGGAAAAGATACATGAACAGACAAAAGAATCATTGAACAAAGGAGATGAATATAACAATATTGGAGAGCTAACTTGAAGTATCGATCTGGTATCAAATCAAGTTGTCTCCCTAGAATGTATTATCAATTTCCTCATGTCACTAAAAAATGTGGTTATATTGTATATTGAACTTGTTGTTGTAGAAGGAACACTAGAAATAAACATTTGGGGTCATTTTCTAATCCACCAAAATTTGTTTGTTGAGCCAATACTCTTACCAAGGCTTGTTCATAAATATAACAAAGGAAGCAAGGAAAATATAAGTGGAGGAAGAAACAAATTTTAGGTTCCCCATTCTTGACTTGGCACCAAATGTGAACGTCAAGAATATTCCTTCAACAACCTTGCCAAAATTTTGAGGTATGGCTACAGAGGATCCAAATCCTTTTTTATTTGAATTTAACTTTTTGTATTTCATATTTTGTGTCAAAGTTATAAATGTGGATGATGCTAAAAAATTAAAATTATTTCCTACAACATTGATGGATTATGCCTTAAGATGGTTTATGGGACTTGGGGAGCATACTATTTGTTAGGATAGGGTCCCTTGGGTCAATTTTCGTTAGTTTAATTAGTTCTTGGTTAGAATTTTGTAAATAATGTAGAGTCTCCGCAAAATGTGCAAGCGGAGCGTGAAGTCAAGTAAGAGTCAAAGGGGTATTAGCCCCTTGTATGGGTAGGTGATAGGATGGTTTTGAGACTCACCCATGCACTGTGGGCCATGATATTGCATTGAAAAAGCTATATATATATATTCAAGTCATAGCGAGTCTACGTAGTAAATTAGTTTTGGAAGAACAAGTGTAAGGGCAAGTTGTTAAGGCATGAAATCTTTATTTCCTGCACTTAGGTGAAAGGGGAAGGATCCTGCAGCTTAGTGTGTGGATACCTTGGAAATTCCGTAGCTAAGTGCATGGGCCCTTGCAGCTGGGTGCGTAGGGTGGAAGACTATATAAACTTAATTTTGGATCTAGTAAAGACGATTTTTGGTTGAATCAATTCCATATGTTCCTTGTTCTTGATATGCGCTTGAGTTAGTGTACCTCTCATCTATAAGTTGCTTCTTATGAATAAATGTATTTTCACTACGTGAGTCTATTCAATCTTTAATATCTATGTACGAAATGAGTATTGAACCATGTTCGGAAAGATAGTAATTAGATCTGTTACTATAACTGTTCTGAATGAATAGAGCTACGCGACGGTAGGCCTAGGGTCACTATTTACTAAGAGAAAGTCATGGATTTACTTCTTTTATGTCTGATAAGCACAATCGTATACCTTTGCGAAGACCTAGAGGTCAATTGGATAAAGCTACAACAGTGGACAATAGGAAGGTATAGATCTACGTGAAGGTAGATCTGAGCTATAAGGGCTTCAGAATACACATCACACGATCTTTGGATGAAAAAATCTAGTTCTAGCAACCCCCAATACTGCTTTGGATGAGACTACAGCCTGCGCTATGTAGGTTGTTACCAAAAAGGGCCAACAGTTAGGATTTGTTGGTTGGTGTGAATAACTTTGAACCTGGGTCAAGCCCCCTTAAGCCAACAAATGGGTCCATTGTCGTGACCGAGATCTATCTAAGATATGTGTGATGTCAAATAAGTGGTTTCCTATGAAGAAAGAGATAGAGAAGTGGATTGACTGAAAAGTTTACATGTTTACGACTCAATAGAACAGAAGCCCTAAATTATCCAAGGAGCAGTGGTTGCAAAGATATTTACACATGGACAAGACCAAAGCGTTCTTCTATTTCTTTCCTAACAAACTACATGAGTGGTTGTCTAGATTGGTAGAGAGTCAGGGGACATGGAGGCTCGACGGTCCTATAGTGTGGGCTCCATAACTGGTGAAACATCTAGAAGCATCAGAAAGAAATATCATGTGGGTCGTGCATCAATGGATTGATCACACACTTGGAAGTTTTGTGACCGAGTTCGCGGTTGGTCGAACTATCAGCTATAGCGAGGCAGAACGTAGGTTCTTCAAGGGACCGTGAGGTAAGTATCTAAAGTCATTGAAAACATGGATTAAAATGTTGTTATGTGAAAATATGGTTATGCAATTACCTTGATGTTTGGATCTACATGAAGTGGTAAATTCTTTAGAAGAAACGAAGGAACGAGCTCAAAGTATAGTTCGCTCATTGAATCCCCTTCAAGTGACAACAAAGGGATGGTGTTGAGTACACTGCGAAGTGCAGTACCGTTGATTAAGCATGGTATCCCGTGGATACCTCATCCATCCACTCCACCTCCACCTCATACGCCTACACCTTCACCTCCACCTCCACCTACACTTCCACCATTCAACATGGTGAACGTGATGAAGATGCCACTTTTTAAAGGGGTCGAGAGCGAAGACCCCAAACAATTCTGGTTTGTTGCAGGAGCTGTGTGGATGGCCCAAAAGATTACGAATGATAACATCAAGAAAGAACATCTGGTCACATCCTTACAAGATCGAGCATTGATTTGGTACATCAAGTACTGCAATGATAACCCCAACACAACATTGGCAGAGACCCAGAAAGCTCTGAACAAGGAGTTTAGAAATCCTAAGTTAGAGGCACAGTTGGTAACTGAGTTCAAAGAAATTCGACAAAGGATAGATGATTCATCCTATGATTTTGATCAGAGGTTGAAATTCTTTATTTGGAAGGCAAATATGGTGATTACAGATTCCCAACATCAAGACTTGTATATCCATTGCTCTTGCCACAAAAGATAGCAATGCAAGCAAAAGCCTTAGAAATCACGATGAGGTTGGAAGGATCACCCATACAGGATAAAATCATTGGAGTGCAATAGATTCACTCCCATCTGGAAATCCTACACTTAGATTTGCAGATCCTGAAGAAAGGAAAGGAAACCGAGCTTGAGGTGTGCACTGAAGTTTGGTGCTTGAAATGCTAGGGCCATGGGCATGATAAGTACCATTGTCTAGTTTATAAGAATTATCTTATTGGGGAAGCGCCTATACCCCTGAAGCCAGAAAATACAGTTGGTACGAGTGTGGGAGCTACGCCATAGTGCAATATCTGTCAAGTTATAGGACAACACATGACACAAAATTGTCATTTGCTACAAAAGTTTGTACAGACCCCTCAACATTTGTCTTATAATTTCTGCAAGTTGGTAGATCATGATGAGCATCATTGCCGAAGTTATGAGATAATGATGGATAGAACCCTACCTACCGAATGCAAGAAGAAAATTGGCCTCAAGATCAAGGCGCAGGAGTAATGTGCGGAGGATTCCAAGGCTGAGGATGAGGAAGAGGGGAAGAGCTGGCAAAGAACGTGGGCAGATAATTTTCTAGAACTGTGGTGAAGAAGGACACTTCATACGAGGTTTCCCAAACCCCACACATCCTTCATGTCAGTATTGCAAATAGTTCAACCATGTTATAGAAGACTGTCTTATCCTTATAGAAAATATGCAAGAAAAGAAGGCACAACGCCAACAACCTATGTAAAACTTACAAATGCTGAAGGTGGAACCTCGTGAAGAGGATCATAGTGTAAATATAGTAACAAGAAGTGGTATGGAAACATGTGAAGATAAAGGAAAACATCCTGAGACTAAAGGTTGGGTACATAAGGCTGCTGAGAAAGAAATAGATTTTGACATCAGTAAAGCTAAAGAAACATTCATGGAAGCCAAGAAGAGATTTACTGAGGCCTCCACCTGAGGAAACCAAGGGAAATTGCCAGAAACCAGTGTGATGCAGGAGGTAGATTCGTCGGTATTAGCTACTTTTCTAAAGATATGTAAGAAGTTGTTGCGCGATAAGAAACCAGTATAAGGGCTGCAAGAGATAATTGACAAGTGCGCGAATAAAGAAAAGACCCCTACTGAACAGGGCACCATGAGAAAAATTGGTAAGCATAAGAAGCGAACGGGGTGTGAGATGAGGTTGACCACACAAATAGGAGAATATGAAATGGACAAGGTAATCTAGGATCTAGGATCTCATGCAAATTTCCTGCCTAAGAAAATGTGGGAGAGAATGGGGAGGCCTATGCTATAGTGGTCTCCTATCCAGCTATGCATGGCTAATCAAAAGAAGATTATTATGATGGGTCGCTTGTATGGTGTACCGATAGACATTGAGGGCGCAAGCATGTTGGATGACTTTCAGGTCATTGAAATAGTGGATGATAGTAACCCTTACCTCGTGCTACTAGGAATTTATCGGGCTTTTGGCATGGATGTGGTAATCAACTTGAAGAAGCGGAAGTTGATTTTTGAAAGGAAGGAGCTCAGGGTTGTAGTACCACTAGACCCTGTTGAGGTAGCACGATATACTGAATATGTTCGCAATTTTGTGGAGGATGATGATGATATGGATCAGATATACAAGTTCACATTACGAGATGAAGATTAGATCAATCCTACAGCCGATGGAAAAATTGTGTGGGACAAGGATAGTTCCCGCACCTCAGACTCAGATGAAGAACTTGAGCACTGGAAGAATCAATTGCATGAAGTATCTATGCTCCGGTGTAACATGATGACCAAACCAATAAGGTGTGTCCCAAATGAGTTAAGAAAGCTTCCCCATTATGATGGCTTGACTGGTGTCGATCTGTTTCTAGATGAATTTGAAAGGTAAGTACCAGAATAACATCGCTTCCAAGCGCTTGAATTGGCATTGCATGCTATACCTGTCCGTTGTTGGGGTACGCACAAGGAGAACTTCCTTGGTTGGAAGGAATATAAAAGGATGATGAAATTAAGGTTTGGATATGTTAATACCCAGATGATAAAGAAGTATAGTGGGAAGGATGATCTATGTGATCATTTGGCATGATGGACTATGGCTTATGGAACGGAGCCACAACCAGAATGGGTGCACATTTTTTGTCATACCTTAGATACAATCCCTATGAACTGGTACTTAGAAACAGAGCTTCTCCATGGGACAATGGAGTGGGACATAATAAGAGAGTTTTCTATTGAATTTCGGCTTTGAGAATGGGTTTGAATGCATTCATGAAGCACTCCAGGAGATAAAATTTTCTATATTGAGATTTCCTAAGGAACTAGTAGAATGGAATCAGCCGGATTGGAGTACACAGCTACACCAAGCACCGGAATACTACAATGTGACTGCTAAGCAGCAAGAAGAAGATCCACAGAATATTAACATTCCAGAGACAAAATGATAGTGCGAGGTTGAAGGACTAAAAGCAGAAAACCCAAAGATATTAGAGCCTTTGAAAACTAGACGAATAGATATTGGATCTGAAGCACAGTCTAAGTTTGCAAAGATAGGAGACTATTGAGACAAAGATACAATTAATAAGGTGGTCGAATTATTGTGTGAATACCAGGATCTATTTCCAACAAAGTTCTCAGATCTAAAGGGGATCGTTGGATATTTGGACATTATGAAGATCACATTGAAACCTGATGCGAAGCCCATTAATCAGAGACTTTATAGGCTAAATACGGAATATAAATAAAAGGTACACCAAGAGCTTGATAATATTTTGGATGTCGATATTATTCAACTCGTAGAAGAGTCTGATTGAGTGAACCCAATGGTTTTCCAAGAGAAGAAACTGAAAGTTAAAATCTGGATATGTGTAGATCTAAGAAAACTAAATGATGCATGTGTCTATGATCCATTTCCAACACCATTTACAGATGAAGTGTTAGAGAATGTTGGAGGACAGGAGGCTTATTCATTTACTGATGGATTGTTGGGGTACCATCAAATAAAGATCACATGAGAAGACTGAAGCAAGACAACCTTCACGACGAAGTGGAGTTTCTTTCAATATACAGTAATGCCATTCAGACTAAAGAACGCGCATACAATCTTCTCCAGGGTAGTAATCGTAGCATTCAAAGAGTTTATTCATAAATTCTTGGAAGTATATTTTGATGATTAGATTGTCTTTAGGTTGGTAAAGTGGCATCTTGCGAGTCTATGCCTTTGCTGGATACATGCCACAGATATCAGATCACGCTGAACTTGAAAAAGTGCATATTATGTGTGCCCTTTGGCATATTTATTGGACATGTAGTATGTAAACATGGATTGATGGTGGACCCTGTGAAGATCATTGTGATTGTCAACTTGGAAGCTCCCAGGAATGTAAAATAGCTACGTGCGACATTGGGCCACACTGGGTACTATAAAAAGTTCATCAAGGCATATGCTCAGATAACCGTACCGATGGTAAAATTATTGAAGAAATATGCGAAGTTTTGTTGGGATGAAGAATTTCAGCGTAGCCTGGATGTATTGAAGGAGAAGATGGTGATTACGCCTATTTTTGTGCTTCCAGACTGGAAGAAAGAATTCCACATCCATGTGGATGCCTCTTGCATTATGTTGGGTGTGGTATTAACATAGGTAGGAGAGGGAGATATTGATCATCCAGTAGCCTTCGCGAGCATAAAATTGTCAAAACTTGAAAAGAATTATTCCACTACAGATCGCGAAGGATTGTAAATGGTTTACACATTGAAAAAATTTAGACATTACTTATACAGATCACTCCACGTTGAAGTACCTGGTCAATAAGCCTGTGTTGGTGGGGGAATATGTCAATGGTTATTGTTATTTTAAGAGTATTACTTTGAAGTAATTGTGAAGCCTAGAAGGCTGAATGCAAGACCAAACCACCTGTCAAGGATTGAAACGGGCGAAGAACCAAATAGTTTAGAGGAAGGACTGCCGAATGCGCAAATCTTTGTGGTGCACGTCGCGGATGGCCATTTTGCTGATATCATTTAGTTTTTAACCACGGGTATAGCTCCGGAATGATATTCCACTCAATAGAAGAAGGAATTAGTAGTCCACTCTGTGTATTTTTCAGTGATTTTGGGTCACTTGTATAAGATGGGAATAGATGAAATACTATGAAGGTATGTTCCAAATTTTGAGCGCGCAAGTATCCTCACCGAAGCACATGGAAGAGAAACGAGAGGACACTATGTAGGAAAAGCGACTATGTAGAAGATTTTGAGCGTAGGTTTAAGGTGGTTGACATTACATAAGGATTCTAAAGCATACTACAAGGCATGTGATGCTTGAAAAAGGACGGAAAAGCCTTCGTGAAGAGATGAATTTCCCCTTAACCCTCAAGTGTCACTGGAAGTATTTGATAAGTGGGCTATTGATTTTATAGGTCTGATACAACCATCAGGAAAGAAGACGGGTGTGCGGTATATTATTACTGCAACATAATACTTAACCATATGGGAAGAAGCACAACTGGTGAAGGATTGTACTACTGCCACTACCGTGAAGTTCCTGTTGGAGTATGTCTTAACATGGTTTGGGTGTCCTAAGGTATTGATGAGTGATAGGGGTACACATTTTCTGAATGAAAAAATCAGTGTGATGCTTGAATAATTCTATGTGTACCATCAAAAGTGTATGCCCTATCATCCCCAAGCCAATGGTACTATGGAAGCATTCAATAAGATTCTAGAGAACTCATTGACGAAGGTCTGTAACACACAAAGGAATGATTGGGATGTGCATGTACCAATGGTTCTATGGGCATATAGGACAACCTACAAGAAGTTGACAGGCCAAACTCCATTTAGGTTGGTCTATGGGATCGAGGCGGTGATGCCTATGGAATACATTGTGCCAAGCCTACATATTGCAACATTGATAGAGATGGCGGATCGTGAGACCTTGGAGGAATGGCTCATGCAGTTACTGGAGCTGGAAGAAGATTTCTTTCTTGTAGGATTTCACCAACAAGTGCAAAAGGAATGAGAAAAATCCTGGCATGATAGGCATATTAAGCTGCGCACTTTCAAGGTGGATGATTTGGTGTTGCTATATGACAGAAAATTCACAAAGTTTCTAGGGAAATTTCAAATGCACTAGTTAGGGCCATATGTTGTTAAGGAAATCATGAATGGTGGTGTAGTTCAGCTCGCAAAGCTGAATGGGGAACCATTCCCTGGAAGAGTGAATGGAAGCTAGTTGAAGTTGTATATGGGGGATCTTGGCCCCGTGCAATGACTACATGGCTGCAGGACAGTCTTAGCGGTCTAGGTAGTTTCAAGGGGGAGCGGGACTTTAAACTACACTACCCGAAGAGGAGAAAAATATAGTAAGGTGGTTATGCGATGGAGGCAAGAGGTGCGATAGTAGAAGCTACGATGGAGAAAGCTGTGATACATGATTTGTGCCACGGGGGATGATGCCGCGCAGTCGAGTCCAAAAGTAGTCGTTGAAGTCACTGTTCATGATTGAATAGAAAAAACCTTGGTAGGAGGAGTAGGTAGTGGATATTTATGGCAAGGATATTTGTAGATCTGCCGCCAAAGAGGCATTTATGATCAAAAAATGGAGGGAACGGTTAGATTTGAATTTGAATCAACCTATAAATTTGGCATGTTGGTTTTCCGCAAAACACTTTGCCTTCTGACGATTGTGTATGATCCCTCTTTTTCCTGCTATATGAGTCCATAAGTTTGGGAGGATTTAGCTTCAAGCCCAATATTTACAACCTTACATAAGTAGAACCAGAAGATTATTCTCGAAAAAATGTCTTGACCAGTCAGTTTCGAAGCCGTTGTTTCTCAAGCGGAAGCCCTGAAGTTGTGTCCATGGAAGTTGTGCCCTATCTACCTACGGAACCAAGGTCACCTAGGCCAAATCAATCGGGTGCTAAGGAGAAGTAGAAGAAACATGTATTGGTGAGGTAGTCACCAAGGAAGAACTCAGAGATTCGATAGAAAGAGATGAAGGATAAAGAAAAGCACCCAGAAGAACTAGTAGATTTTGAAGTAGAGGAACTCTGCAATGGAGTGCAAGAGCTAGATGTTGAGGAGTGTGAGCCCATCACATGGCTCCTGGTGTATATCCCTCTGCGGAAGGGAAAAACAAAGGTAAACAAGGACCTAGATTTAGGAAAATTTATGATTTCTACAATGTTGTTAACATAAGAGGTAGTTTTTGAAGGTGTGCTCTTAGCACGCATCCCGGTGTTGAAGATGGAGGATTGGGATCTCTCCGACCACGATAAATTCCCTCACTTGGCCACCAATAAATAGATGACTAGGATTTATTATGAAAAAACTAGGGTCACACAGCTAGAACCCATGAAATGGATCAAAGGCGTCAAGCAGGCCGGATTACTGCATATGCTTTGTGTGTCGGACTTCCACTTGTCAATTATCAACATTGTCTATGTGTGTCAACTACTCACGCTGGTGCATGATGGGTGCTTATGGCTCAGTGAACCCATCCCTATAATCGATATGCTTATCCATACAATTATGAAGTTTCCCTAAAAAGGGGTGGACCCAGCCAAGGAATTTGGAGGAAAGAGAAAAGAAAAGGAGTTGGGGTGATCAAAAAGTTGTGTGGATATTCTATCCACTCAATTCAAGACCAAGTGGTGTAGTTTGCAGCTCAAATTTTAGCCGAGAAAATTATGAGGAAATGTCACACAGATGAGGTTCTGACGCCATTCATTTCGCTAACTGCACAGTGCATGAAGGGGGTGCAGTACAACTCGGTGCAATAACTATTTAAAGAATTCCTAGTGAACTACTGCGAAGCACAGGAGGAGAGAAAGGAAATTCACTATGCCTGGCTCATGATGCTAATTTTACTAGTATCATGGCAACTACTGGAGGATAGCCAGTTTCCTCCGCAGGAAGAAGATTTATTGGATGCAGCGAAGTTCACTTCGCTGTGGGCAACGAAGGATCTGGAGAGGATCATGGAATCAAATGTATTTTGGATCTTGGTCGAAATGGACCTCCGTAGAGTCATAAGTCAAAAGCCAAGTTTGTCTCCAACCTTGTTTGAGAAGTTAAGTGCCTTCGTAGAGTTCAAGGTCAACTTTCATAACGTCTCTATCCAAGCAAGGCGAGACCCTCAGAAGATCTGGCACAAGTTGCCATACCTTTCAGAGACAGACGTACAATAGATTGTGGGTAGTTGGTCAATGGAGTGGTGACAACCCACAGATGTTGGCACAGGTACTAGTCAGGGTGGAGAAAGCTCTATCGCGTAAATGAAAGTTGCGCAAAAACGAAAAGAAGTAGCATAGGCAGTGGCGTGGGCATTAGCCGAGCAGAGGAAGAAAGAAGTCGTTGCTAAGGTAGCTACTGAAAAAGAGCACACTTAGAAAGAGTGTGCTAAGAAAGAGTGCACCAGAAAGTAAGACACAGTGTAATTCAAAGCATTAGCTTCCCAGCATACCAAGGAATAGGAATTTTCCGAGTAGGGGGGAGACGGAGGGGATGAGCAAAGCACTCCCTTCACATTGAAGAATCAAACTAAGGAAACAACCTCAAGTCCAAGAAAAAAGAAAAATTCAGATAATCAGATGCACTTCTACCCTATGGTCTTCACTAAGGGTGACTTAGATGAGATCAGGGACAAGGTCCACGATACAACAACCGAGCTCTAGACATAGTTTTAGCAACAATACATGCAGACGATAGGGAGCGTCTAGAAGGATCTGCACGAGTTACAGATCCAAATAGGAAGGATTCAAATGAGCGTAGGGAAAGTAAGTGGGGTGCAAGAGAACCTGACACAATTGAATGAGATCATGTTGAAGATAGAAAGGACTCTAAACCTTAGAGTCATCTCCTTACCAAAAGGATCAGTCCATGTAGAATTAGAGGAAGATAACGCTCAACTAGGAAAGATCAAAGGCATGGGGATAAACTTAGCAGTGTTGCCACTTCAAACCCTCCATGCACTTCATCAGGGGGTCTCAGATGAGCTTCGAATCAAAGAGAAGCACGCACTAGCAATGATTAGCGAGGTTAAGTTGAACAATGAAAAAATATTCGTTGAGAAGGCTCAAGCTCTAAAAGAAAAACACAAACTGACAACGCATAATCAGAGCCTAGAAGCTGCAATAACACAGGCGTGAAATTCAATGCCAGAATTACACATTCTAGAAGATGTCGCAGATACGACGAAGATAGGGAAATTGGTTGTTACAGTGCGAGAATCGAAAAATGAGATAGGAAAAGTCACATTTGGATTCCCGATGCAGATATCAAAATTTCAGCTGAAGCTACAGCCGACTACTCTACTAGAGGTCAGGGAGCAATGTGGCATAGCCATCAAGGAGCACATGACCACTCTGGAGAATAGTCAAAGGTTGCGACTTCCTTTTTAACAATGCCATGGATTTACGGACACTTTGTAGGAGGACCCAAACTTGCAGACATTGAGTACAAAAATTAAAGAGGCCCAGAAGAAATATGATGAGATCAGGGCGACTATGATTACATTTCTTGCACCTAGAGGAAGGGAAGCTGATACATGCACAAGTTCAAGATTTGCAACAAAAATAATTAGTGTTAAAAGCTTGGCTTCAACCTTGGACAGAGGAGGCCAACACGATTTCTCAAAATATTCATGAGAAACTAAAAGCTTTGCAGCAGACTCATAGGACCATGCGTATGGTATGTGAGGGACCACATGCGGAAAATTTGGTCAAACAGGTGAAGCATGCTGCAGTACAAGGCATCGAGTAGCTAGAAGCATTAAAGTAGGATTTAAGTGAGCTCCACCACAGAGTAGAGAAGCCAGTTGAGTGGCTCGAGGGCAAGTCACAATATTTGTGTTGGGGGCCTGTTAGAATAGGGTCCCTAGGGTCAATTTTTGTTAGTTTAATCAGTTCTTGGTTAGAATTTGGTAAATAATGTAGACTCTCCATGAAATGTGCAAGCGGAACATGAATTCAAGTAAGAATCAAAGGGGTATTAACCCCTTGTATGGGTAGGTGATAGGATGGTTTTGAGACTCACCCATGGGCTGCGGGCCAAGGTATTGTATTGCAAAATCTATATATATTCAATTCATAGCGAGTCTAAGTAGTAAATGGCTTTTGGAAGAAAAAGTGCAAGGGAAAGGTTCTAAGGCAGGAAAGCTCTATTTCCTGTACTTAGGCGTGTTACACAGCATTTTGTCACTGTCGTTGTACTCCCAGTTCCTTGATCTTGGAGGACCTCTACAGTGAACCCCACATGCTTTTCCTTCATGACGAAACCCCCATTATGTCCCTCTTCATGAGCAAATCATTTCCCTTTTGCACCATTTCCCCTGAAACTTTTTTTTTTCCCAGTTTACAAGACCGGTGCTAATGGCATTTGTCTCCCCCGTGCCAATGTGCAATGATTATCACTACTCCTCGCGTTGACCAAAGCGACTGAGCATTGTTTCAGTCATGTCGGTCTTGTTATGGAAATTTTTTTAAATTAGAGTCAAATCTTCCAGCTCTAGAAGCTTCGTAATGGAAGTCTAGTAAATGGTTTGGCCGGATGGGGTCGAGGATGATAGTTTGGGCTCCTTTCCCCTTTAATGATGGAACTACCTCAAGGGATAAGTCCATCACCCATGAGAAGAGGATCCATCTCCCATCCATATTTCCTATATAAACCTCCCTTCTTCCCAAGCACAAACTAGTTTCAGTCATATTTGATAGTTTTGGGCTGAGTGTGAGTGTTATAGTTGCAAAGTGTTGATGGTATTTTGGAGTAGACAAGCAAGCTATCACTAGTTGTAGCTACCTAGTTGTGTGAGGGAGAAGTGTGTTTTGATTTGGAGTGAAGCCTAAAGGGAAGAGATTTTAAACTATTGTTGTTTGAAGCCATCGTGGAATGCTAGCAAAAGTGTGTGGGAACCTAGTCTTGTCAAAGGAAAACTGAAACGTCAAGATGAATGGTTGCAATCTCTCTTTGATATTAATATATGAAACTATCAATTGATTTCCTACATGTTTTGTAATATTACATATCCATGTCTTAATATTTCTTGACTTGTTAAGTAGGTTGAATTGCAATTTGTCTATTATTATGTTTGTGTGTTGTTGTTGTTTACTTGTTTCAGGAGCTTGAAGAAGGAAGCGAGAGATTGCTGGAGCAAGCAAGTGAGGACATCATCAAGCAGGATAAGCGACCAAGAGGTAGACCCTCTTGATTGATTCTAACCTAAGGAAATATTCCATAGAATGTATCTATTGTAGCTAGACCCATTATCGGGCTAGAGGAATTCGTTCATGTGCGCACTTATAATTTTACTTCACCACAAATTGGAAACTCCGCTAGGGAGATCCCAACCCTTTTGTTTGTCTTGGATTTCATGATTTCGTGAGCAATTTTATAGTTCCATGTTTTCCCTTTGGTTCTGTTTCTTTTCTCTTGCTTATTGGTCTGAGTCTAAAATTCATAGTAGCAAATCTGGTCCCCATTTCAAAAAAAATAAAAAATTTCCTAAGCTCCCTCAATCAATGCGCTTAATTCGCTGACAGTCACGCTGATCAGCACGAGTTGTTGAGAAACAATTGTGTCGACCAGCTTCTGGTGCTTGTTGTCAGTTAGAAAGTCAAGCCAATGCCTGTAAGTGAAGATTAGGGCCTGATGTCAATCTTGACCAGTGTGTTCCGCTCTTGTGATTTTGACCCCGTAAGCCTTTTGAACCGTTTTCTCCCTGACTAGAATGCTTCATTTAGCTTGCTTTGTGTGCTTGCTTGGTTTAGCCCACCCTATAATGTGTTAAGTCTGGCCCTGTGTGAAGTTATTTTTTAATTTTTCTTTGAATCTCTCGATCGGTGCTATTTTTTACCAAAAATTCACGCCAATCAGCCATTAGCGCTAGTTGTAGTACTGGTCAGTCGTGTCGATCGACGCTACTTTTGGCCCAAAAGTCGCTCTGGTCTCTAAGTTAAGAAAAAATCAGAATTTCTCCCATTCCAGTGCCAGTGTGTCTTGACCCTCAGACTCTCTTCTTCCTTCCAGAAGTGACTAGGGTGCTTTGATTGCTTCATTTTCAATTTAATGAGTGAAAGAGTCTCATTTGTTCTCTTATTTCGAGTGTTTCTTTTTTCTTTCCAAGAATATATTACATTGCTTGGTTTGTCGATTAAAGCATTTATGTGTTTGGTTTGTTCCATTCAAGGAAGAAGTTTCTTTTAGTTTCATTTATAATTCTTTGGATTTTATTGATGCTTGTTTGTTCAGAATTATGAAAATTTTCATTAAAGTGCTTTATGTGAAAGATTCATTTTTCATTTTATGAAAAGAAGAACATCATTCTAGTTCACTTAAGCGAAAATATTGCATTAGTAGCATCATTAAGAAGCTAGAATTGCATCATCATAAGCATTGGAAATGAAATGGAACTTATTGTTGTTAAGGGAAGATTACATGCATTTAGGACATGTATTAGTGAAAGTTTTCATTATTTGATTGTTGCATTGATTGTGTGTTCTTTATCCCTCAATTAGTGTTAACTTTGATCGAAGACAAAGATCTCTTTTCTCATATAGCTGCATGTAGGAGCTTTTTTAGATGATAGTGGTAGGGCCTTGTAATTGAGACCTAATTCAAGATCAACCGTTAAAATTTATTTAATTAACCTAAGGAAGCATTGAAACTTAACGCTCACATTTAGTGGTCTAGGCTAGAGACGTGTTCCGACGTCTTTAAAACTAGCAACTGTCAAGATGCTTCGGCATTAGAAAACGCTAGTATGGATTTGTGCTCCCCGTACCGTCGAGTATATAACGGGAGACCCCTCTAGGATGCAATACTTTATCCATAGGAAACCGAGTCGGACACCTTGCAAACATGATACACCAAACACAACATTCGGGGATATTTCCTACTCGTACTTCTCGGTTTGCTGGGAGGTAATCTGCAGTTCAAGGTTTCCTAGTAATCATGTTTACCTAAATCATCCAGAGCATTCATTTGATATTTTTGACTCATTAAACCTAAAATATCATTCGAGCACTTGTCCTTTCGAGCTCATTAATTCCGAAAGAAACTAGAGTCACCTTTCGTCATTTTCTTGACTCTTAAAATATGAAAAGGAAAAGTTTTGTTTCAATCAATTAAAATTAACTTCCCACGAAATATTTCTGGTTAAAGTTATCTTCCTTAGTGATTCTCTAGGGTCAATTCCAATGGAAGAATTTCCAGAGTCTACCAGTCAAGCGTTCCCCTCGGATGGGAATCCAAGGATTTTTCCTTCTTTTGGAAATGTTGGTGCTCCTTATATGGCAGCGTTGTCCCTCCCTGGGTTAACCATTTACCTGTCTAGTTGCTTTCGACCTCGATGGTCCTGAGTGTCCCAATTCCTATCTAAACATCTCCTTCATTCGAATCACATCATGATGATTCCAAGGTTAACCTCTCATCTTCCTCTTCTACTTCATCTGGTGAAAGTTTGAAATCCAGTAAGCAAGAGGCTAAGAAGAAGAAGAAGAAGTCATAAAAATGAGATGCCAACCATGTGGATGTTACTCCAAATGCACCCCCTATCGACAAACCATATGATCCTTTGCAGAAGGTAAAATTCCCTTGCAGACTCTGTAAGGGTGACCATCTCCTTCGAGACTGTCCTCGCATTCCCAAAGTCTTAGAGGTATGGTCTCAAAACGTGAACCGACCATCCCCATCGACCTCTAGAGATCATGTCAATGCTACACCCTCGGCTAGCGATGGTAAGAAGAAAGGGAAGATTAGATTCCCCTGTAGGTTATGTGAAGGAGAGCATCTTCTTCACCTTTGTCCTCTTATGGATAAAGCTTCAAAAGTTTTGGAAAACTTGACAGCTCCTCAACCCTAACTTCTTGTTGGTTATTACAGGCTTTCTTCTGACCCTCTCCTGGTTGGTAAAGCGATTGACCTGGATTCATCTCTTGTATGTCCTGCTCTTCCTGAGAGAGACTCTCTTGTGTCTATTCCTGACCAACCATTGGTCGAAAAGATTGTTGAATTAGCTCTACCTTCCGTTGTTCACTCTATTCACGAAGAGAGTGTTGTTCATACTGCTCATGTTCTTCTCATTTCCTTAGATTCTGAATTGAAGAGTGACCCTCCCGTCCCAATTGTTCGGGAGATTCCTTCTCCTATTCCTATACAGCATGGAGGAAATCATATGATGCCCCCACCAAGTAGTTAGTCTCTTTCGATTGGGGTCCATTGACTGCTTTCCACCTCCCATCTTATGTGCCTTTCCATATCACAGTAAAAGCCCATAATATGGTAGTACCTGGCACTATATTAGATGAAGGTGCATCTGTTAGCACCATGTCTTCTACTACTTGGAAAGCTTTGGGCTCCCCACAGCTTGTGTTTGTCACTCAAAATCTGTTGGCTTTCAACAGAGGAACTAGTCAACCCTTAGGGGTCTTTCCGAAGCTCCCTATTACTTTGGAAGGGAAGACTTTCTATATAGACGTGATGGTAGTCCAAGGTCCTTTAGATTTCAATCTTCTCCTTGGACGTGACTATGTTCATGTCATGGGAGCTCTTGTTTCTTTGTTTTTGCTTTTCTATGTGGTTTGTTTTCCGCATGAAGGGAGAATATTGATCATTGATCAATCTTCGTTCATTGGTCACCAGGCGCCTCCTTTGCAACCATCACCCCCTATTGGATCTTGTTTGCAAGAATTACCTTCCACACCATAGGTCAATTATGTGGCTACCTGTTCCATCTCTACATTTGTTGATGATCACACAAATGGTATAGTATATTATCTACTGGGGCCTTGGAACCCAATCTATCTTTGGTATGAAATGACATGTACTCCTCCCAGAGTGTAGTTCTCCCATCTGGTGAGGACCTCTTGGGAGCCATGTCCTCATATGGTCTATGAACAAATGTCAAGAGGTGAGCATGGTTCTTTTTCTTGTGTCAAACTCGTTAAAAAATGAAACAAGGAGTCCCAAGGATAGTTTTTTTACTGTGTCAACCTCGTTAAAAAATGAAGCAACTCCCTTTTCCACATCGAGTCTTTGATTAAGATCTCATAAAATCCTAGTCGAGGCTTTCTGAGATCTCGAAAGTGAACCTTCATTCCATTCATCTAGTTGATTGAAATGAAGCTTGGGGGGCATGTACCTCGATTGAGTCATTATCTTGGGGGCATGCGAACTTATTCAAGCATAGTTTTTTGTTTCGAGCTTGTGTAAACATGAAACTGAATCCAAGCAGAGTTCTCCATGGTTCAAGCTTGTGTAAAAATGAACCCATGCCTGATTTACATCTCGTGATTTTTGTTTTATCACCTAGTTTTTTCTAGATGAACCTTGGTTGTTTCATTCCATCACCACCATCTCTTTCGCTGATCATATGCTTTCACTTGGTTGTTTTTCCTTTCCTAAGGGACTGCAGTGATGAGTGGTTTTATTAGCTAGCCTCTTGATCATTACAAGTTTTGAGAAGTTCCTCCATTGTCGGAACCAGTTACCACCCTTTATACCACTCGTTCCTTCAGGATGAGTCACCTTTAAGCTCTTTTTTGACTCGTAAAAAATGAAAAGATTGTTGCCATTATGACACAAGTTTGGCACTATGACATAGGTGTTGTCCTTGATGGCAACTCACTCAGATGGCAGATCACTATTCAAGCTCTCAGAATGAAAGAAAAAGAGATATACGTAGGTTTCCTTTGACGAAGTCGCGTATACACGTGAGATTGCCAATCAAAAGTCGCATATACGTATGCACGCACTTTCATGCACGAAAAAGCACGTACGTGTGGGAAAAAATATTTTTGGTCCATGGTATTTAGTCCTTGGTATTTGGACCTATGGTTTTTGACCATAGTATCTCGTCTAAAGTGTTGAACCCAGGTATTTGGTCCAAGGTATTGATTCTTTATGGTTTTAGACCATGGTATTGTGTAAGGCCTAAGACTATAAAAGGGGAAGGAGATCATTAGGCATGGGCATTGACTTAAGGATTGAATATCTGATGAAGAGCTAAATCTGAAATACTGGTCATTGGGTTATGGTGCATAGCTGGATCTGAATTAAGGAGGAATTTGAGCGCAAGAAGAAGGATAAGTACTATTGATGGGTCAAGATCTTAAGGCTTGAATAGTAGTATCTTTGTGTGATTTTGATCTGTTATGTTTGATGCATGACTTGATCTATAAATCTAATAATCTGGGTATAACTGATGTCTAAATAAGTGAAAAGGATAAATTATCTTTTATAGATCTGTACGCAGGTTCAGCGAAGAAAAGACGCGTATACACGTTGGTTCTGTAATTCAAAATAGCGTATACACATGTTGGCCTTAATTTAGAAGCGTATGCACGCAGGTTGTACACATTGAAGTAGCGCACATCTCTTGATATATGTTTTAGCTACTTCTGTTTATTGCTGCAGTGGTCTAGGTTCAGAATTGGTGTCTGGTTACTGTCACTGTTTTCTAGATACAACATTCAGAGAAGTGACTATTTGATTTAGCTTTGGTTGGTGCAAAGGAGATTGGTTGATACATATATACTTGATGTTTGATTGATGTTATTCATGGATCCAGTCTGAAAATTTATGAAACGTGGTCCCTGGAAGAAAAGAGAAGGTTGTAACCTTCTGTAGGTCAGCACCTACGTACTAGTACCTCAGCTAGTACAAGAGCTAAGGGGGTTGTAGCTCCCTTACAGGAGAAGCTGGAGAACAAGAGAAGGTTGGAGCCTTCTGCAGGTAGCAGCCTGTGTACTGGTATAAGACTGCACCAATACAAAATCAATGTAAAAAGAAGTTTCTAATTAAAAGAAGATAGAGATGAATTGCAGCAGGTGGTTTTCACCCACATTGGGTTTCCACCTTATATCTTTGTGTCCATGTGTGTGATGATCTGTTCTGTTTTACTGCTCCTGTTTACTGTTCTTATCATTAATGAAGTCCTGATGCACTAATTAAAGATCAACAACTAATGAATCTTAAGTTTTCTGATATACGCTGGTTTCTTTAGACACAGTAACGTATATACACAGTTTCCCATAGTTGAAGTAGCGTATACAAATCTAATTATGAAATGAAAAATAATTGATTTGATAATACTAATTCACCCCCCCCCCCTCTCAGTATTATTTCCAACAAATATTGTCAGGTATTTTTCCCTTTTTTACTCGTTAAAGAGAATAAAAATGGGGGGTCTGCTTTCAAGCTCTTTTCTGACCCTTTGAAAGTGAAAAGATGGTCGAGACCTTACTTTTTTGAACTTACTAACAGATGTGAAACGTCGTGTGCCCAGTATAAGTTTGCCCCTTTTTAGGGCTAGGAGGCACTATTTACGAAAAAAGTTACTCCTTGACTAATATGGTCAAGTGGTTCTCTTAAGTATTGTTTTCTACCTTTTCGGGCTCGAGAGACACAAACGTACGAAAAGGGACCATGTAGAGTTTTCTTTTACGTGTCTTTTCAAACTCTCTAAACATGAAAAAGATATTGAGTTACACCTTTTTGGTCTCATTAAACTATTAAACGACATCAAATTTGTCACCATAATGAACATGACCTTCTCCTTCCTAGGGCTCATTAAACTCACTAGGTCAGATTTGTCTGAAGGATGAACTTACAATGCAAGCATATGTTATCCCCTTCAAGCTTGCGATTAAAAAATAATTGGGGTACCTGTAAGAAATGGTGGGGGGAAATTTGGAAATCTATTAGTCGTGTCAGCAGCTCACTCTTGAACACGACACTCTTTGCTTCGTGTTGCGTTGGGACATCCTCCTTTGCATCGTTGACCTTCCTGGGTTTGGGCGGTTCATTTTTTCCTTCCATCTGATCTCTGCCACGTCGTTATGACCACCAATCCCATGAATTCAAAAACTGCCAATCTTCCAGTTGTGTCGCTGATATGTTCAAGAGTTTCTCTTCTGCAGTTACACTTACCTTTGTTTCTCTGTATCATCCAAGATCATTTTGCATCCTCTCGTCTCGCGTCGATGATCTGGGATTCATTATGGCCCTCCTTCAACACGGTCACTTTACGTCGACTTCGACTCATCATCTGGGAAGTTAACCGAGAGACGTCCTTCCAGTACCTTAGAGCTTGCATGCCCTAATGGAAAGTTCTTCACACTCAACGATAAGTTTACATCATTGGCTTTCGATTGAGTGATTTCATGGGTGTTCGACTTCAATTCCTGTATTCATATCCCATGGATTGTGGTGATAGTACCTTGAGGACCATTGTCATTATTGGTGGTTTCTCTCATGCTTGATAACAGCGTACATCATTGACTGGTAATCAAGCGACTTTCTAGCATGTTCAACGTCAACACATCTATTCGCATGCTAGGATCTATATTTTGATTGGGTCGTGTTGGACCGCAAGACCCTAGACTCAGATCACAAAAGTCCAATTTTCAAAGTGGTGTGACATGGTTGTGATGATATGCATGTCTCTTTCAGATGGATGGCTGCAACTAGACCATGAGTTATCATATGTGATCCTTCTTATTATTGGATGGCTGCGACCATACCTTGGTTTCATTATGATCCTTTTTGACAGATGTTTGTGCCCATACCTAGATCCATTTACATGATCATTCTCTGGATGGCTACGTCCATGCCATGATTCATGTATCATTTGACAGAGATCTTAGTTTATGTATATGTATTTGTACTTGCTTGCAGGTTTGTTGACGGCAAACCGGTTCCCTGCACTGACTTATAAAGCATTTCATCCCTCACTGCAGCTCGGCCTTCACACTTTAGGAGGCATCTGTTACACAGCATTTTGTCCGTATCCATGTACTCCCCATTCCTTGATCTTTGAGGACCTCTACAGTGAACCCCACATGCTTTGCCTTCATGACAAAACCCCCATTATCTCCCTCTTCATGAGCAGATCATTTTCCTTTTGCACCATTTCCCCTTAAACTTTTCTTTTGCCCAGTTTACAAGATCGGTGCTAATGGCCTTTTTCTCCCCCGCACCGATGTGCAGAGATTAGCACTACTCCTCGCACCGACTGGAGCGACTAAGCTATGTTTCAGTCGCATCGGTCCTGTTATGGAAAGTGTTTTAAATTAGATCTGAAGCTTCCAGCTCTATAAGCTTCGTAACGGAAGTCTAGTAAATGGTTTGGCTGGATGGGGTCGAGGATGATAGTTTGGGCTCCTTTCCCCTTTAATGATGGAACTACCTCAAGGGATAATTCCTTCTCCCATGAGAAGAGGATCCATCTCCCATCCATATTTCCTATATAAACCTCCCTTCCTCCCAAGCACAAACTAGTTGCAGTAGCAGTTGATAGTTTTGGACTGAGTATGAGTGTTATAGTTGCAAAGTGTTGATGGTATTTTGGAGTAGACAAGCAAGCGATCACTAGTTGTAGCTACCTAGTTGTGTGAGGGAGAAGTGTGTTTTGATTTGGAGTGAAGCCTAAAGGGAAGAGCTTTTAAACTATTTTTTTTTTAAGCCATCGTGGAATGATAGCAGAAGTGTGTGCGAACCTGGTCTTGTCAGAGGAAGACTGCAACATCAAGGCAAATAGTTGTAATATCTCTTTGATATTAATATATGCAACTATCAATTGATTTCCTACATGTTTTGTAATATTACATATCCATGTCTTAATATTTCTTGACTTGTTAAGTAGGTTGAATTGCAATTTGTCTATTATTATGTTAGTGTGTTTGTTTCAAGAGCTTGAAAAAGGAAGTGAGAGATTTGTTCACACCTAATCCTCAGCGGTTGGGTAAACTGGAACGTGAACAATCATCAAGAAGATGAACTGATCCATCTCATTTATGTATATAAACAATAGTTATCTAATGAAATAATCAATCATTTTTCTTCTACCCATTCTGGAGTTACCCTGGCCTGACATGGTATCAGAGCGCAGGTCCCAGATTCCTTGTAACTCCTCTGTGCATAACGCATCTGCCTGAGCATTTGTCTGACCATAACGCATCTGACTGAAAGTCTGTCTGGCCTGAACGTTTGTCTGGCCTGAACGTTAGACTCCATGCTCGCTGCCCAGAAATGATGGTGCACTGCACTACCTCTGTCGCTGCCCAGAGATGCGTTGGACCCAATGCTCATTGAGGCACAATGTAACGTCCTCCCACCGTCTGAGAGTCTGATTATCGAGTCACGTTAGGTCTAGCACTGTGTCTCCAGGAGCCAGAGTTTTGTCTACGAAGGGCGAAGAAGCGCCGGCAACTGAGGGCTTTGTTGTCCTCTCCGCCTCCACCTCCAAACGGCAGCACATTGCATACTTGGTCACCAGTTTGGTTGCTAAGAAAATGTTTTGATCCAACCCCTGAATAAATATATGGGCATGGATTTGCGTTAATGTTTCTCTATCTGCACAGAGCTGCAAGAGAGATGCGTAAGTATTGGCGTTGTATTCGACTGCGAGCTCGACGACATCCATAATCCTTTTCAAGCGATCCTCTCTGAGCAATGACAACATTGGTATCGGCTCTTACCTTTAATTGCAAAAAAAATTTGATAGATTTTCTGGAGTTAAGGTGAATTCACACTCGGATTTGTGAACTGAGTATAGTTTTTGAGACTTTGAAACTAAACTCGTGGAGATCAGAAGCACGACCCGAGCAGGGATATTCTAGTTTTTTTTATCAATTCTTTGTATCTTTTTCACTCTGCGGACTCCTCACGCAGAAGTGTTTGTGCCTAGATCTGAGAATTCAGTGGTAGCGAGTCCATTCACGTCTGACACTATCGTCACCTTCTTCATGTATTGAGGTTGCGGCCTCTTGATATCAAGAAGGGGTTTTGGAGGTCGTCCCTTCTTATCAGTGCCAATGAATTGTGTAAAAATCAGTAAATTTTTTATCAGTTACTGTTACTTAGTTTTATACCAAATAGTTGTTATGTAACTGAAGAGAGGGTCTTATAAAACTGACAAATTCCTCAAATACGCAAAGTTCTGGCACCATGCGTTGAGCTATGGAGCAGCTGAGAATATTCATGAGATTCAAGTAGATCTGTGGGTAGTAAACAGTTACATCTTGCAGACAGAATTGATAATAGACGGGTGCATTGTGTCAGCGTTGTGAAAAGTTTTTTTTGTGATCTTTCTGCCAAGAGCGACATGCTTCTGCCATTACAAAAGCAAATTTTTTGGATGTGTTGACCGATTGGTTTCTGGTATCAATTGATTACAGTCTTTTTGAATGAAATATTCTTCAACTCTTTGAACATAGATTTTATCATTTAATAGCAGCAATTAGTCAAGAAAACAGAGCTCCCGCCTGTCATCCTTTCTTGTGAAATTTGGAGAGAATGTCTGAATTTTAACACCGCCATATTTTAGAGAATCAAAGGGATTTATGGTGATTTGATTGATTATTTCCCACAGAGATTTTTTTTCACTGTATATCAGCAGAAGTAACTTTTTTACAGAATGCATTCAATCATCTCTATGGTAGGAATAGTTCTCACTGGAAAGGAGAACTATCCCGAATGGTCCCGGATGGTAAAACACACCCTCATCTACAATGAGTTGTGGAAAGGAGTGTGTGTCGGGGAAGAAGACAAAGACCCTGTGTAGCCTACATCAGATAAAGAACTTGTCATTTGGGAAAACAAGAATAGCAAAGCCTATGCATTGATCACAGCATCTGTAAATGAAGAAGTAAGTCGTCATATTTCATCTTATTCCACTGCCTTTGAAGCTTTACAAAAGCTGAAAGAACTATATGATTCACATTCTGCACTTGAAGTTGTTCAACTCATGATTAAACTCTTCAATCTTGAACTGAAAAATAATGATCCTCTTGCTCTTGCATCTGAAGTAAAGTCTATAATGCATGATATTAAATCCACTAAGGTTGAGCTGGATATCCCTCTTATTGCCTTTCTCAAAGCACTCTATCCTACCTACTCCAATTATCTTGAGTCATTACAAGAAAATGGAAATCTTAAAGATATAACCTTTGACTCTCTTGTGAAAAAGTTTGTTGAAAGAGAGAAAGCCTTTGGAAAGAAGACAGACCCTGAATCTTCTGAAGAGACTGTTTGCCTTGCTCATAAAGAAAAGCATCCTGCTCAAGATTCTACAAGAGGAAGAGGTGGACGAAGAGGAAGAGGAAGATACTTCAGACGCAGTGGGGGCAGACATTCTCAAGGAGAAAAGGCAGATCTGCATTGCATTCGCTGCAAACGAAATGGATCACATGATGCTTCTACATGCAAGCTATCATGGGACAAAATTGAACAAAGAAGAAATCAGCAGAAAGGTAAAACTGATGATATAGACAAAGGTAAAGCACCTGAATCCGCTCACTATATTGAGGCACAATGTAACATTGGAGTAAATGAAGATTTGTTTAATGCTTCACTTTCTTCTTCGAAATGATTGGTTGCATGATTCAGGAGCAACCTGTCATATGACTCATAGAAAATATTTTTTTGAAGATTTCACTGAAAATGTTGATGGAGCAGTATACTTTGCAGATCAATCAAAAATCAAGCCATCAAGGCTTGGCACAATCAGGCTTAAACTGCCTGGTCTTCCAGACTTTCTTCTGGATCATGTTCTATATCTCCCGCAGCTCAAAAGAAACTTGTTTTCCTTGGTCCACATCCGCCAGCAAGGTCACTCCATTCATATGTTTGATGGCAAGCTTGAGGTAAGAAAAGCATCTGACCACTCACTTGTCATGAGGGGAATAGAAGAAGAAAGACTTCTTAAACTGCAAGGAACCTCTGCTCATGCACAACATTTCTCATATATTTCTCATCATGAAGAAGGTACACTTCCATCAAGTTTATTATGGCATGCTAGATTTGGACATTTAAACTATGACAGTCTTCGCTTATTGAAGAAAAATGGCGTTGCTGGTTTGCCTACAATTCCTAGGAAACATAAGCAATGTGATGCTTGCATTCTAGGAAAGCATAGAAAACAGTCTTTTCATGATTCACATTCAAGAGCACATAGGAAGCTTGAACTCATTCATTCAGATTTATGTGGTCCAATGCCTATTCCTTCTGCAAATGGAAATAAATATATCATGACATTTATTGATGATTACACCAGAATGTGTTGGGTTTATTTATTGAAGAACAAATCTGATGCTTTTCAAACATTCAAGAATTTTCATAAATGGATTGAAAATGATGCACAATCTCATATTGGGTCTATTCGCACTGATAATGGAAAAGAATATACATCAAATGAATTTGAACACTATCTTCGCCAACATGGGATTAAACATCAAACAATTGTGCCTTATAATCCTCAACGGAATGGTGTAGCTGAAAGAATGAACAGAACAATCTTGAATATGGTACGATCCATGCTTTTCTTCAAAAATGTAAAGATAATGTTTTGGGCTGATGTTGTTCTATGTGCTGCATATATAAAGAATAGATGTCCATCTAATGCTATAAGAAACAAGACTCCTTATGAATTGTGGTATGGACATGTTCCTTCGGTAAAACATCTCAGGATCTTTGGTTCCACCTGTTATGCTTTTTTACCAAAGGCACATAGAAACAAACTTGGTGCTAGAAGTCGTAAGTGTATCTTCCTGGGGTATTCAAACACCTCTAAAGCATACTGTCTCTATGATGAAGTAAATAAAAAGTTTGTTGTATCTAGAGATGTCATTTTTCTTGAATCATCCAAATCTAACAGTGTTGTTGAGCGGCAACTTGATCGCTTGGATAGATTCACAAAAACGAAATCATTTCAAGAGTTTGATAATCAGATTCCACATCTTGAAGGGGGGATTCCTATACTAGATCAACATGTGGAATCTTCTTCTGAAGAACAATCTCCCTTGCATGAAACTCCAACACCGGATGATCCTTTAAGTGATGTAATTGACAGAATTGGGAGACTCAATATTGATTCAGTCCCAACTCAATCAATAGAGCAGCCTGGACCATCTCAGAAAGGTCCCCCAAAGTGGTTGACAAAGAAACTTGAAATTGTTCATCCTGATGAAATCGGAAAAACAGGAACCATAAATACAAACCGACAAGATGGAGGTGATGTAGATAACTCTAATTCACCTGTTGATATGGATGTTACTTATGATTGTGAATTGAACTTGTCTACAGATTTTGAACCAACTTCCTTCAAAGAAGCTGCTTCTCATGATGAATGGAAAGAATCGATGCAGAAGGAGTATGATGCCCTCATAAAGAATGGCACTTGGAAGCTGGTTGATCCTCCATTTGGAACCAAACCAATTGGCTGCAAGTGGGTCTACAAGAACAAATACAAAGCTCATGGCTCACTTGACAAGCACAAAGCTAGGATTGTGGCAAAAGGTTTTGCACAGAAGGAAGGGGTCGATTATGAGGAAACTTTTTCCCCCACAGCAAAATGGGCCACCATCCGGACATTCTTTGCACTAGCTGCTCAGAACGGTTGGAAAGTCCATCAAATGGATGTAAAAATTGCATTCTTGAATGGAGATATAAAAGAGAATGTTTTCATGTCCCAGCCTAAAGGATTTGCTGTGAAAGGACATGAACATAAAGTATGCAAACTTGTGAAGTCCTTGTATGGCCTCAAACAAGCACCACGAGCCTGGTATGAAAAACTAACTGAGCATCTTCTGAAACTCAACTTCAATCATTTTGATCTTGATGATGCAACTTTATTTGTCAAGAAAGTTGGCAAAACAGTTGTATATCTTGTGGTATATGTAGATGATCTTTTAATGACAGGGAACAATGAAAGCTATATTGCATCCATAAAGAAAGAATTAGGAAAAAGTTTTGAAATGACTGATTTGGGCTATGTTCATTACTATCTTGGCATTGAAGTAACCCAACATCCAAAATCCATATTTCTTTCTCAAAAGAAATACATTGGAGATTTGTTAAATAGATTTGGCATGACAAAGTGCAATCCTCTTTCTACTCCAATGGAACAAAACTTGAAGCTCACATCTATTGAAGGAAAGGAATTTGAGGATGCAACAAAGTATAGACAGCTTGTAGGAAGTCTCATCTACCTCACTACTACCAGACCAGACATTTCATTTGTTGTTGGAATCCTCTCCAGGTTTATGCAAAAGCCTTGTGAGGGACATTGGTCTGCTGCAAAAAGAGTTCTAAGGTACTTGAAGGGAACTCAAGACCTTGGAATCAAGTATACACAGGTGGACGACTTCAGCTTGATTGGATACTCTGTTTCAGACTTCGATGGAGACAAAGAAACTAGGGTATCTACTTCAGTATATGCTATGAGTCTTGGATCAGGAGTTGTCTCCTGGAGATCACGCAAACAATCAGTTCCAGCAGATTCCACAACAGAAGCAGAATACGTGGCAGCAGCTGAAGCAATGAAAGAAATTGTGTGGCTCAAGAAAATTCTTGAAGATTTGCAGGTAAAACAAGTACAATCAACTCCACTCATGATTGATAACACCTCTGCAATAAAGTTGGCCAAGAACCCAAAGTTCCATGATCGTACTAAGCACATCAATACTAAATATCATCTGATCCGACATCATGTTGAGGCCAAAACAATCCATCTCCGTCATTGTTCCACAAATGACCAAATTGCAGACATCTTCACCAAAGCGCTTGGAAGAGAAAAGCTTGAAAGATTCAGAACGATGCTTGGACTCACCAACATCCCTTCAGATTAAGGGGGGGAATGTTCACACCTAATCCTCAGCGGTTGGGTAAACTGGAACGTGAACAATCATCAAGAAGATGAACTGATCCGTCTCATTTATGTATATAAACAATAGTTATCTAATGAAATAATCAATCAGTTTTCTTCTGCCCATTTTGGAGTTACCCTAGCCTGACAAGATTGTTGAAGTGAGCAAGTGAGGACATCATCAAGTAGGATAAGTGACCAAGAGGTAGGCCCTCTTGATTGATTATAACCTAAGAAAATCTTCCATAGAAAGTATCTGTTGTGGCTAGACCCATTATCAGACTAGAGGAATTCGTCCATGTCCGCACTTATAATTTTACTTCACCACAAGGCGAAAGGGGAAGGCTCCTGCAGCTAAGTGAGTGGAGACCTTGGCAAGTTTGCAGCTGAGTGCACGAGCCCCTACAGCTAGGTGTGTAGGGTGGAAGAGTCTGTAAATTGAATGTTGAATTTAATAAAGATTATTTTTGGTTGAATCAATTAAATATTTGCTTTTTCCTTGATATGTGCTTGAGTTAATATATCTTTCATCTGTAAGCTACTTTTTATGAATAAATTTATTTTCACTGTGCGAGTCTATTGAATCTTTAATATCTATGTATGAAATGAGTAATGAACCATGTACACGGAGATAGTAACTAGATCTATTGTTATAACTGTTCAGAATGAATAGATCTGCGTGAAGCCAGGCCTAGGGTCGCTATTTACTAAGTGAAAGTCATGGATCTACCTCTTTTATGTTTGATAAGCACAACTGTATACCTTTGTGAAGACCTGGAGGTCAATTGGATCGAGCTACAACAGTGGACAATAGGAAGGTATAGATCTGTGTGAAGACATATCTGAGCTATAAGGGCTTCATAATATGCACCACACGATCTCCGGATGCAGAAAATTGGTTCTAGCATCCCTCAATACTGCTTCAGGTGAGACTGCAGCCTACGCTATGTAAGTTGTTGCCGACAAGGGCCAACAGTTAGGGTTTTTTTGGTTAGTGTGAATAACTATGAACCTAGGTCAGGCCTCCTTAAACCAACACTATTAGATCTTGGGATGATACAAAAATCACTTTTCTTAAAAAATACCAATACTATTGTAGAACTAGGGACTCACAAAATGGTATTTTTAAGATTCAACAACAAGAGGAGGAAAGTCTCAAGGACTATGTCGAGAGATTCTTGTGCAATCTTTAGAAGATTAAAAAGAAATCACTAAATGAGGATACAGTCAAAAATATTTTCCTAGAGGGAATACAAGAGGAGTACGTAGATGTTCTCAATCTTATGGGTTCTAGTCATGTTTCTCATTTACCATTCAAAAAAATTATGAAATCTGCAGAAGATTTTGCAGAGTAGAGCTAAAACTAGAAGGAAACAAGAGATACTATTTATAAGGTTACTAAATCTGTTGCAAGGGGAGTAACAAGGATAGAATTATGCAATTTACGAAAAAAATTAAAACAAAAATACTTGGTACTTTTAATTCATAGTTAGTCACATTAAACATTAAAAATAAATAAGAAGAAGAAAACACAACTTCATCTATCATTTGTTCTCACTATAGGAAGAGGCATCCTTTAAAAGAGTGTCCACTTAATAATGTCCATTTTTTTGTTATTTGTGCAGATAATAATGACACGGAAGGCTTCCTTGTGACTTTCAGGATTTTGATCTATTTATAAAGGAGGTAATGACACAGTTGAATAATATTTTCAATATGCATAAAAGAGGCCTTGGAAACCATGTTCACAAGTCATGTCACAAGACCCCTCATCATATTTATTTCCATTATATAATCCTCAACAATGGAATACTCAAATTCCTTGGCAACCCAAGTGGCCTCAGTAGTATACTCTAAATCAACCCTAGTAGTAAAATTGGCAAGGGAATATTTATGGGAATTTACTCCCACAATAAATTCTAATGCCTTATCTAGCTTACCCTCAATATTCATAGTACTACCCACCAATGCCACAACCATACCCTCCTATGCAATCACAAACAAGTCTTCCTCAACCAGTAATAGTCGACTTCATATTTTACTTGTAGTGTCTCCTATTGAAATGTTCTAACCAAACTCCCAATTTCTTGAATCTAAGCTTTCAGACATTTCATCATACACTTTGCATGCAAACAAAGATGAAGCATTTATAACACATTTCATTAAAAATTTTGCATGTAATTATATTTGAATCCTTTAAAACAAATATACCACAAGCAAGGTTACCACAATAGAAATAATAACATAGTCAACAAATAAAATTTTCACAACAACAACTCAAGTAATTAAATATGATTTATTAATATGCAAGGAAGCCCATTTTGTATATTAAAAAAATAAATTTTTTGAAACTTGGCACGATTTGGATAGGAGAAAAAAGATGAAGATGGTGGCATTGCAAAATCCCTTACAAACTATTGAATATGACTTTGTCGGAACAAAATTATTGAGTTGATTCGACATCCCTCCTTGATGCCACAACCCAACAATTATGACTAAATAGGCCCACACAACCTTTTGAATGTTGATACATTGATAAGATTGGCCTCCCTTTTCTTCCATGGACAGTTGATAGCTAAATTGATCAACACAAAATCCAAATGAATTCTGGTTGAACCCTCATTTTGGCCAAAAGATGAATCTCCTTCTTTGGCATTGAATTCCTATGAAGACTCTCAGTGATTTTTCTGTATGATCATCTAGGGTGGATTTGTTTTACCACAACAACCAATTCTCTCAAGGCTTTTACCCCCTACACACACAAGCTACAATATCTCTCCAAATCAACTTGAGAAAAAAAATAGGCATGCCCAGAGAGTGAGCTTCAATCTATTCTATCTTAAGAATACTATGGGTAATCATTATACCATGGCTCTCTCTTTTATAATAATTTTCCCTTTGACCTTTTCTTTAACCTTTTTACCTTTCTTACTCAATTAAGAAATATAAGGTTACTTTATAATTTTTTCCTTTTTTCTTCGATGGTCACTTAATAACAACCTTTTAATTTAATTATTCAAAGTTATTTTTACATGTTGTTTTTCACCCCAAATGAAATTTGAACAATTAAATTAATTTATCCTCTTTTCACTGAGTATAGCCTATGGGAATCAAATAGGCTACTAAGTCATTCTCTAAAAGTGATCATTTGGAAAGGGACATTATAGTGTTTCCCGAGATTTTTTTCCCTCAAGCAATCTAGAACTTACATATCAATACCAGAATCTTAAATATGCCTATAGAATGCTTCAACATATCTATATTATATCGTCTTAACACAATTGAACCCCAACATCATTGTCACACTTTTCCATACCATAAAGCACTCCACTAAAATGTAAACCATTCCTCATAAAAATCCCTGGATCCGTAAGCCACATTGGGAAACTGACATTCCCATTAATTGAAAACTTTATTTAGCCTAGTATGTGTCTCATCTCTACAACCTAATATTGTATCCACCCTACAAAAGTAAGCTGAGAATCCTACAAACTATGAATTCACATTTTGAAGGAGAACGCAGGCGATCCACATTTTGAAGAAGAACGCACCTCCTTTAAAGTTGACGTATAAAATCCCTTAAGCCATTATTATGTATCATTGAAGATGTGAACAAATCATATATATGTGAGCCGAAAGAAAAATGATATGTATACCTTGCAATGTAGTCAATGTGAAAGGCACCGAAATTTTTATCGAACTTCTCAAACAATAGCTAGATTTACATAACTCTTCATTCTCATCGCATGAGCCCATAAAAATGTTAGAAATCAAATTATGAGAAGGTAGTTTTGCATAAAAATTGGAAAACCAAATTAATTGTACTCTTGATAAATATTTGGGCCAATAGAGATTTTGTAATCATGGAGTAATTCCTCTTTCTGCCTCTTACTCCTACTCCCACAGTGTTTCCGCTGCTCCACTCTGATATAATTACAAAAAGAAAATCTACTATCACATCAAAACCTGTCACACTTGATTTCTACAATGCCTTAAATTCAAATCATCAAGCACATTGAGCATTTTCAATGTACAATGGCCTCTTCCCCTATGTCTGATGATGAGGTGAAATAGAGCAATATCAAAACCGTCGTTGTTTCCTCCTTTTGCTACAAACATATTACTGAGGTCCAAAATTATTGGTGGGGTTGTATTGTCATAGCTCATTAAGGTCAATGATCTCTCCGCGTTGAGACAGTATACATTTCCTTTCCAACTGTAAACTTTACCCAATAATTTAATCAATTCTCCACAAAGAGACGACACGAACTCTGTCTGGTCGGCCTCAAAAGATTTCACCTTTCTAGAACGAGCTTCCTGTCAGCATTTCTTATTTAAATGAGGCTCTGGGTACTTAATAGAAAGAAAATATCGACGAAAGGGTTTAATCTAGTTTGTCTCTTCGATTTTTTCTTGATCGGAAATAATTCAATTGGAATTCACCAATTGAAGAGTATATTACAGCTATATATTAATTGATTAACTGAAGGGAAAGCATCTATTGTCTAGTTGATGTGAGTTTTCCTTTGATGCATGACCAGAAAAATGCCCACACGTTATCATTGCGATTTAGATTTATTAGAGTTCCAATAAATATTGAAACTTGTAAGTTTACGTAGTGATATTATCAGCTGTGTTGTTATTGCGATTTGGATTTATTAGAGTTTCAATAAATATTGAAACTTGTAAGTTTATGTAGTGATATTATCAGCTGTGTTGTCACTACTATCTTTATCTATTGATTTATTAGCCTTATCTTCTAGCTATCTCTAAAAGTATCTATTGTTCCTATAAATTAAGCTCATGTATAGCTAATTTTCTCAAGTAGTGAAGTATGTTTCTCTTCGTTCTTCATCTTGTGGTATATTGGTAGAAGGATTGTTTAGCTTTGTAGTTTGATCCTTGGGTATTTTAGTACTCTTTCATGGTATCAGAAAGCACCTCTTGAGTTGGTGCCTAGTGATCTTATGATATTTTCACTTTCTCTTTTAGGGGCCAAATATGCATTAACTTTTATTGATGATTTTTCACGGCACCCTTGGGTATATTTTCTCAAATACAAAAGTGAAGTCATTGCAAGCTTCAAGACATTTAAAGCTCTTGTTCAGAAGCAATCTTCATGCTCCATTAAAAATCTACGCACAGATAATGGGGGAGAATGTGTCAGCAAGGCATTTCAAAAGTTTTGCAAAGAACATGGCATTCTTCATCAACATTTTGTTCCCTACACCCTGTTGGGTGCAGGATCCCCCAAGGGAAGTTTTGGGGCTTAGAGCCCATATTTTGGTCACTTTTGTAATTCTGATGTAAAGACTCCGCAATTTTTGGGCGCGGAGTGTAGAGTTTGTTAAAGAGTCATAGGGTTGTCTGCCCTAATTTTGTTAATGTAATGTTAGTTGTAGAGATCTACCCATGGTCCGTGGACCATGGGATTATATAAATAGAGCGAAGCTCTAAGTAGTTAAAGCATTGATAGTCGAAGAATCAATATGATTTATGCTAGATAGATCTGAGGGGTAAAGTCTAGTTTTGGGTCGTAGAGTAGTAGAAGACTCTGCAGCTAAGTGCACAGAGGCCTGGTAGTCCACAGTTGAGTGCACAAGGCATGTCGAGTCTGTAGCAGTTGGAATTATTAATAAAGAGAAGTTTCATATCATTTCTGTGTATTTATTTCCTGTCTTATGCATATGTTATATTGGGCACGAATTTCACTTCTAATGCTTATATGATGCGCGAATGTATATAATTATGTTGATCAAGTAAACACAAGATAGAATATCTGTTTACGTGAACTTAACTAAGATCTGTTAAGAAGATAAGTAAGACACTTAGTGCAGTTCAGGAAACAGCATAGATCATTGCCCTAGCAGCACAAAAGGACTTCAGCCCCTGGTTAGGGCTGCGTGAAAGATGATTATGACACTTCGCAAGGATACTGAAGGTTGGAACAAAGCGTGAAGCAACGTGTGTGAAGGGAGGTCTAGTTGGACTAAATCGACATCACAGGCATCTTAAGGGTACGGAAACTTGGTTCCAGCATCCCCCCATACTACTTCACGGGAGACTTAAGTCTGCGCTCTGTGGGTTGATGCCGAAAGGGCCAGTAGTGTAGGGATTTGTTTGGCTAAATAATTTTGAACTTGGGTCAGGCCCCCATAAGCCAAAAAATGGTTCCGTTATAGGGACCAGAATCTGCATAAAGATGTCTAATGTCGTATCATTGGAATCCAACTAAGAAATAAATTGAAGGCTAGTTGGATAAGAGAATTCATGAGTTTGCTGCGCAGGAGAACAGAAACCCGCGACTGTAAAAGGAAGAGTGGCTAGACAACTACCTGTACACAGAGATCCACGAAATCTTTTTTTTGTCCTTCCCTATTGAGCTATACGAGTGGATCACGGAGCTAGCAAATAGCCAAGGAAGGTGGAAACTTAACGGTCCTATTGTGTGGACCCTAGAGTTAGTGCGAAGGTTGGAAGCATCAAAGGATAAGATTGTACACATTGTTAATAATTGGCTTGATTGTATTATACGAGGATTTGTTACTGAGTTCGCGGTTAATACCTCAGTCAGCTACAACGAGGCAGGGCAACGCTTTCTCAAAGGACTGCGAGGTAAGTATGTAAAGTCTTTAAATACTTGGATTAAAATTTCATTGTATGAAAAGATGGTTATGTAGTTACCTTGATGTTTGGGGCTACACGAAGTGGAAAGATTTACAGGAACGAAGGAAATAAGGGTCCAGAAAATAGCCCCTTGATTTCACCTCCACGAAGAGACGAGGAAGAGGTCGCTATGGTCTCTCTACAAAGTGCCATTCATCTAATAAAGCAAAGAATTCCGTGAATACCACCTCCACCCACACCACCATCGGCTTCACCGCCATCACCTCCATCTTCACCTGTATCAACTCCACCACCACCGCAATTCAATATGGCAAGCACAATGAACTTGCTTGTGTTCAAAGGTTTGGGAAACGAAGATCCAGACCAATTATGGTTCACTATAATGGTTGTATGGGAAGCACAAGGAGTTACAGATGACCATATAAAGAAGACAGCACTGGTTAGCGCCCTGCAGGATCACGCGCTGACCTGGTATATTAAGTACTCCAATGACAACCCAAATGGGAGAATCATGGATATCCAAGCAGTGCTAAATAGAGAATTTAGCAAGCCTAAATATGAAGCATAGTCGATCATTGGATTTAAAGAGATTACGATGCTACCAAGCGAGACTCCTTAGGAGCTGGATCAGAGGATGAAGTGTATGATTCACGAAGCAAATATGAATATGACATATGGACATCACCGCAAATGGTTTGTAGCTTCGCTACTACCACATTTAAGAAGTGCGTTATCGTAGCATAAGATAACAACTCAGGCAGAGGCCTTACAGATCGCTATGAGGCTACATGAAACCCTGATGCAGGATCCTAATTTGGGAGTTCAACAGATCAACGTGCAGCTAAAGAATCTGTGCCTTGAGATGCAAAGCTTGAAACAGGATAGGACAGCTCGACTAGAAGTGCATGAAGAAGTGCGTTGTGTGAAATGCAAGGGTCAAGGTCATGACAAAGACCACTACCCAGTTTTTAAAAATTATCTCGCAGGAGGAGGACTAATGTCGTTAAGGCCAAAAGCTCAAGTAACACCTAGCTTGGTGCCTGCTTTGTGGTGCACGATCAGTCAAATAGCAGGAAAACATGCCACAGACAATTGTCACTTGTTACAAAAGTATACACAAAATTCGCAACAGTTGTTTTGCAACTTTTGTAGGTCGGTGGGACATGACAAACACACTTGCAGAAGCTATGAGTTAATGATGGATAGAACTCCCTCCTATAGAGTTCAGGCCGAAACGCAGCTCCTTGACTAGAATGCAGGAATGGCACAAATAGGATTTCAAGGGTGCAGACGAGGCTGAGGTGGAGGAGGACCTAGAAGAGGTCGCGGACAATTGATTTGATACAATTGTGGAGGGCCAAGACATTATGCCTGTGATTGCATGAATCCAACGTGCCTGTCATGTTTGTATTGCACATTGTTTGATCATGAGACAGAAGATTGTCCTACACTGATAGCTAGGATATGCAACAAAGGAGGGCTACCACCCCCCCCCCCGGACTCAGAACCTGCAGATGATGAGGTCTGAGCAGTGCGAGGAAGATCTGAATGTGGACATTGTGCTCTGAAGTGGAATCATGACGAGAGATGACAAAGGTAAACAACTAGAAGATAGTACTTGGGTTCACAAAGCTTCGGCGAAAGAAGAAAAGTTTGATTTGGAGCGCACTCGGGAAACCTTCATGGAAGCCAAGAAGAGCTTCGTTGATGCTTCCACTTCAAGAAGCAAAGATAAACTAGAGCCAGAAATGGACCCATTTATGCTCACAACATTGTTGGAAACCTGTATGAAGTTATTGCACAACAGTAAGGTGGTGAAAGGTTTACAGGAACTCATTAATAGATGCATTAGGAACACGCAAGGAGAATCGCGCGTAGTCTAGAAGATTGGAAAGCGTAAGACAAAGACAGGCCATGAAATGAGACTCACCATGCAGATCGGAGAATATGAGATGGATCAAGTTATTCTGGATTTGGGATCAGATACGAATGTTCTACAGAAGTAGACATGGGAGCGAATGGGAAGACCTACACTACAATGGTCTCTGATTTAGCTAAGGATGGAGAACAGCAGAAAATAATACCCATGGGGTGATTGCAAGGAATAATTGTGGATATTGAGGGAGCGAGCGCGCTAGCCGATTTTGAAGTGATAGAGATTGTTGATGATAGCAATCCCTACCCCGCACTCTTGGGAATTGATTGGGCCACTAACATGAACGAGGTAATTAATCTGAAGAAGCAAAAAAATGATTTTTGAAAAGAAGTCATTGCACGTAATTATACCCCTAGACCCTGTTGAAGAATCGCGCTATACGGAGTTGGTCTGCGACTATGAAAGTGATGATCATCTAGACTGCATCTATAAAATAACAGCACAATACCAAGACTGTGTAAATCCCACCGTGGATGGGTGAAATACATGGGAGCGCGAGAGCTCCTGCACTTTGGATTCTGACAAAGAAGTAGAATGATGGTAGAATCGGTTACCCGAAGTAACTACGCTGAACTGCAATATGATGACAAGGTCACTGCACTGTGTGTCGACAAAAGTAGGAGATTTGCCTACTTATGATAGTCTAAATGAGGTAGATACCTTCTTGGATGAATTTGAAAGAGAGGTGTCAGAAAAGAAATGCTTCTAGGCCGTAGACTGGGTACTGCACGCTACGCCTGCAGAATGGTGGGGTACACACAAAGGAAGTTTTGACAATTGGCGTGAATGTAAGAGAATGATGCACACGTGATTTTGGAAGCCTAGGGTGCAGCTGACAGGCAAGCACAATGGACAGGATAATCCGCGTGTGCATCTGGCCAAGTGGATGCACACATATGGAAAAGAGCCCCGCCCTGCACGGATGCACATGTACTCCGCGTTGAAAGACCTGATCAATAAGCATGTGTTGGGGGAGGAATGTGCAAATGGCTCTTAATGTTGGGAAGACATTATGCAGGAAGAGTAACCGCGTAGAAGATTCTACGTGCAGAAGCATTTAACAAGGTATGCAACGCGCTGAACAAGGTATGCAATGCACAACGAAGTGATTGGGACCTACGCATACCTGTAGTGCTATGGGCTTATCGAACGACATGCAAGAAGCTGACGGGATAGACACCTTTTAGGCTTGTCTATGGACTGGAAGCCATAATGCCTTTGGAATACATTGTGCCTAGTCTGCACATAACAACGCTCATAGGTATGACAAATCGTGAAGCCCTGGAGGAGAAGTTTGTGCAGTTGGATGAGCTTGAAGAAGAATGATTTTTGGCTAGATTTCACAAGCAGGTCCAAAAGCAGTGAGAAAAGGCTTAGCACGATTAACATATTAAGATGCGCACATTCAAGGTAAATAATCTGGTGTTGTTGTATGATAGTAAGTTTGATAAATTCCCAGGGAAATTGAAAATGCATTGGTTAGGGTCGTATGTTATTAAGGAGATTACAGATGGAGCGGTACAGTTGGTCAAGGTAAATGGAAAGCCCTTCCCAGGAAAAGTGAATGGAAGTAATTTGAAGCCATACACAGGTGACCCGACCACCTGACTAACCAACGGAAACACAGTCTTAGCATTGTAGGCTGTTAAAAGGAGGCGCGGGACTATAAACTACTCTGCCTGGGGCTGCGCAATGTCAGGACTGTGTGCAGTAGGGAAGTGTCACAAGGTCCACGACATCGCGAGGGTAGTTGCATTATCGTGCGGGTCAGTTGGAAAATGATCGTTACAGTCATTATTCACGATGTGATGCTTGGTTTGAGACCAAATGGAGCAGGCAACAGGCATCTAAGGTGAACTTTATGGGCTAGATTCTTGAAAATATGTTGCCAATTGAGAATTAATGGAACAAATGTGGGGGAATAGTCAAATTCAAATTCTAAAGGTGCTATAAGTTACAAAGGGTTGTCTAGCAAACAACACTTGGAAATTTTAGAACTGAATTGTTGCGCGCTTAGATATTCATGAACCAAGACTTGTTCGATATTCTAAAAGCAAATCTGTTGCTTGAGCAATTGCCAGAGACCCTAAGAGAACTATGGAATTGCACTATGGCAGCACTCGAAGAAGTCATGGATACCGGAGCAATAATGATCCAGGAGGATCTCATCAGATCATTGCACAGGTGTTCAAGTGTCATCGCCATTTTTGACATTTTTGGTTATGGTTTTCATAGCGTTCAGTTGATATGGGCTTGTGCCTTACTGTCGACCTATGTTCATTGACAATTCCGCTAGGATTGGTTGATGACATGTGTTTTGTCATCCACTCACAAGTTGATCATCGACATGCGTGTGTTGATCGTTGCAGAGGTTTGATATGGTTCGTCATTAGGTTGTCATCGCAAATTCCACTTGTGTCGACGATGTGTATTTGGTTTCTAATGTCGCTTTGTGACATTTGGGAACAAATGGGTTTTGTTTATCTATTTTGATGTAAAATTCCTACAAAAACCCTAACCTAATACATTACAATTCCAAATGCATTAAAAAAGAACCATTCCCTAAATCTTAACACCAAAATCTATGTTAAATGCAGCAAACATAATACATTGAAATGTGTATTAAAAAACCTAGTTCTAAAAACCTATGTCCTATTACCTAAGTTCTATGTCCTAATCTTGGTATTAACCCTCGGCATAGTTTTAAACATTACAAACAAACAAAAACAATGTAAATACAATAAACAATCACCTTAACTGCAGTCTAAACTATGTCGGGAAGGTTAGCATGTGAACAGAAGCAGTGGAGTTAACGGTCAGTTGTAAACAGTGGAAGTTTCACTGCAGCATGGAAACCGTCAGGTTTTTGCAAACTACAACAAGTCATGTGAACAAGTGGGGGTCATTACCATGGCAATCGAGGTCAGTTCACCGCAACAGAGACTGCAGAGCAAACCGCGACATGTGACCGTAACACCTCCACCATCACCATTTCCAGCGAGCTGACAGTGGAACCGTCGGGTGATAACCGCAATCAGTTAACGACAGTTACATGGGATATCTCCCCCTCCATCCAGTTATCCTGACCGCCAGTGGTTTTGGACTTATTGTAATGTTATTTTGGATTTGTTTGTGGTTTGTTTGTTGAAACTAATTCGACCACCATAGAACCTAGCCCTAGGTGTCAAATTACAAGAAGACCGAAGCTAAACCTAATCAGATTGCAACCAAATTCATCTTGTATTAAGCCAAGGAGGTTTTAATGTATTTGCAAGCCTTTAAAAGGCATTTTTTCTTCATTGATGAAAGGGGGAGAGTAGTTTTGGTTTTTGTATGCAGATTCTAGAGATCACGGGCAGTTTTGTTTTTAGTGTAACAAGAGCATCTGGAGTCGGAATTGGAAACCGTGATAGGCATTTGAAAGCTGGTTCAGAGGGCTATCTGATGAAAGTGATTAGAAGTTCTTGTGTGCAAATTTGGACTAATCAAATCTCTATGTAATCGACCTCATCTGTTTCAATCCTAATAAAGCGGTCACCCATCTTGAAAGTGAACCCGAAGACCTAGTCCATCACGGACGAACTCTGTAATCAATCTCGTTGTATGGTATAACTGTGTTTTTATATTACATTGCTTCTTTTCTTATGCATCATAATTTTTTTTAATCAACTGTCGTAAAGTCTTCTTTTCAAGCAGTTTTCCTCAATTTCTGTGTTTTGAGCTAACATTCAATTCATTAATGGTTAATCGATTCTACATCAGTTTAAGTGTATGATCACATTCAGATCAAATAACTTTCAAGGAAGCCACACAGGAAATTATGGAAGTGGAAGCCCCAGAGAGCATCGAGATAGTCGTTGAAATCCCTAAATCACTGCACATGCCAAGACCCAAGAAAGACAAGAAGGCCATGGTACCGATGCACGTATTGCCTAGAAATCCGATGAGGACTAAGCTCACCATGGAAGAAAAGGGGAATTGCATATGTTCCTCTATGGAAGGGTAAAGAAAAGGTGCCCAAGGATATAGATGAGAGAAAGATCTCCCTACAGACTCCGTTGCTCCCTGATGACATTATTTCTGAAGGAGCGCACTTGGGACGGGTGCCCGTGCTGAAATTTGAAGATTGGGACCTCGCAAACCATGAGAATTTCTCGCATCTTGCGACCGCGCAGTGAATGCACCAAAAGAAAGATGCGCTAGCTGGTATAATAGAATAAGAGCCACACAAATGGATGAGAGGTGTAGAGAAGGCAGGATTGCTAAACTTGCTCTGGGTGCCACATTACCATCACGCCCCAGTGATCGTTTTTGTCATCAAGCAACTGCTTTGCATGGTGCATGACGGGTGCTTATGGCTAGAGGAGCCCATCCCCATCACATACCATCTGATTCATAGGATTAAATGGCTCCCTTGCACAAGGGAGGACCTGACGAACATTTCAGAAGGAAAGAGTGATGATTTGACCATCACGGAGGCCATGAAAAGGAAATTTAAACTAGAAAAGAAGAAGTGAGGGTACGCCATTTCCAGCATCAACAACCCTTCGGTTAAGGTCATGACTCAAATATTGGCATGGACTGTGATGCAGAAGTGTCGCACAGATGAGGTGCCCACGTTGGTGGTTGCACTAGCAGTGCAATGCACAGAAGGGGTCCAGTTCAACTGGGCAAACAATCTATGCAAATAGTTCCTTGAGAACTGTCATGAGGCATAGGAGCAGGGTAAAACATTCCATTATGCATGGCTTCTATTGTCGCTAATATTGGTGACATGGGACTTGCCTAAAGATAGCCAGTTCCCACCAAATGTGCAGGAAATTCCAGAGACATTAAAGTACGCTTCGCTGTGGGCAACAAGGGATGCACAAAGGATAAGAGAAAGCAAAATATTATGAGTGCCCATGGAGATGAGCATTAGGATGGAGATTAATCGCAAGCCACAGTTATCTCCCACGATATACAACAGTTTGCAGAGCTTCGTGGAGTTCAAAGCATACTTCCACCATGTCTTCATCAGGGCACAGAAGGACCCCATGAAGACGTGGTGCGAGTTACCCTATTTAGTGACTGACGATGTCATCTTTGTAGTCCTTGAGTCTTGGCTGCTGGAGTGGCGCACTCCAGCTGGTTCCACGGTGGAAGCAGAGAAGTCCGTCATGCAGCACAAGAAGGAAGAGGTGAAACTATGGATGGCACAACTGGGGAAAAAGTGCAGGAAGGAAGAAGCAGTGGCTAAAGCCCAAGCGACGTGCGACACTGCAAAGTTGGTCGAGGAACAGCAGAAGGCAGCAGAAGAATAGCACGAAGGATAGAAGTCACCTTTGCCCAAGCTAGAGACCGATACAGAATAAGGTGGCATGGACGCGCAAACAACATTCAGGCCCAAGATATCAGGTAGGGCCGCGAAAGAAGACAAAGGCCTCAAAGACTTCGTTCAACCCTATCACCCTTACTAAAGGTGATCTACACGATATCAGCGAAACGGTGAGGAAAATCACTGCAAAGACCCTCTAGAAGTTTGACGGGCAACACCAGATGGTATTGGGGGCTCTTTGGATGCAGATATAGGAGTTGCAGGTGCACACTCCACAAGCTAGCACAGTGTCAACCAGCCTCGTAATAGGCACTTTCGTGGCCGAGGAAATTCTGCGCACTAGGATGACCAACACAATAGTGTTTCCATATGGAGCACTCATTATAGAAAATGAGGCTGACAGGCCTATGGTCAGCGGTTTGAAATCGATTGGGTTAAACATGGTTGCGCTCCCTCAGGAGACAATCTATATTTTACATGATGGAGTCACTCCAGAACTACGGGCCAAGGAGAGTTGCGCGCTACAGGTAATGAGCGAGTAGCGCATCAACATTGAGCATTTGAGCATGCAGTGCGACGAGGTAGTGGCGTAGAACAAACAGATAGTGCAGGTGGTGGAGGAAGCCTGCCAGATGGTCCCCGAATTAGCCATCCAAAAAGATGAACTGGTGGAGGCACGCGTACGCAAGTTAGCAGCAGGATTGTGTGACGCAAGAGAAGAAATGGCCAGGGTTCAGCTGGAGCTGAACCTTTAGATAGCAGAATTACAATTGAAGGCACAACCTTCAACTTTGCCAAAGGTTAAGAAACAACGCGCCATGCGATCACAACAGTAATGGTGGCGGTTAATAGTGCAGTGGAAGACTACATGAAGCTGTTCGAGCAGTCGTTTGAGGTCCTCACTGTTAGTGTCAATATCTGCATACTTCCATCAAGAATCAAATTTTCTCTTTGTGTTTTCATTTTAGGGGTCCCATACTGAAACTTTTTGCATCATTTCATTAGGTCGTGTCAAACTGACCCACTGATGGTTGTCTTCTACTCAGAAAATCCATTTTCTCCCTCATAAAGTACACTTGCTAACCCTTCTCTAGGTTATATTCAGCCACAGTTTCAGAGTCAAATGCAATCATTTTTCCATTAGGTCTTAGGACATGTTTTCACTAGGTTTCAGGGTTCATTTCCAAGGTGAAAGGCACGATCTAAAAGTGTAAATAAAGGGTGGCAAAGGTATGAGGATGATAAATAAATTAAGAATGATTGCTAGCAAGTCATAATCACTGTACAATTATCTCTTTCACCAATAAGGAGTCAAAAAGTGAAGAAAATAGGAGAAGTTGAGCGAGTTTTGGGCCAAGGAGAAGCGGCACTGTGCTTAGGGTGATTGGTGTTGTGTGTTGGGCCAACAAGGGCCAAAAGACTTCCTACCACCTAAAAAACATCAAAATTGCTCTCCTTTCCCTCAAACAAGTAATTTTTCTCCCTGGACTTCATTATTGGTTTGCAATTAAAGCTATTAAGGATAGTTTACCATGGCAATGTAAAACCCTAGATTCTCCCCTAGTTATGCCTAAAAACCCAAGCCCATCTCCCTCATTTGTATGATTCATACCCTCCCATTCATTTTCTAGCCCACCAAATACCTCACAAGGTCACCTCCCCTTCCCTTATTCCTAATCACTCTTGCTCACCCCCTTCATCCCTTTTCTAGGAGTGCACAGCCTCAAAATTTGCAAACATGGAAAGAGGAGACAAAGACTATGAGGAGGAGGAAAACATTGGCAGTGACAGTTCAGCAAATAGACCTAGGCATCAGAGAAAACCACATAATGGAGGCATAATTATCATGGAAGAGCCATCAAACCTTAGAGAGATGCAGGCCTCTCATTTGGTTGTCACTTGTTTCAGGCATCTAGGGTGCTATGAGTTCTATGAGCAAGTAGAGAGAGTTCAACACCATCCTGAGCTCACCGGGCTTTTTGTGGCTAATCTTCATGACAACGAAGTGACTCTTGCTAGGGTGAAATTCAAAATTTCACCCTCCATCATTGCAAATGCAACCAGGATCCCAAATGTGGGAGAGAAATGGTACAAGGCATGGGACCTGGATGAAAACTATTATGAGCCTTACATCAAACCTAGGTACAAAAATGAAGCAAAAAGGATTTTTCCATTCAGGTTCCTTGAAGTCAAGTATCCCCCCTTAATGAAAATCATCATGAAATATTTCACTTATGAGGGTAGATTTTCCAGACTATACACCTATCACATCATGCTTCTCATGCATTTTACTAGGGTGAGGATGTTAAGCCTCCCTTATGTCTTATTCAAGAATATTGAGAAGATGGCCCACTTTGTACAGAAAAATCCATACCCGTAGTAGATGAGTAGTCTTTATAATTATTCCCTGACCAAGACGATTGTGCTTCATCATCTTAACCTCCTCAGCATATCTTGGGAGAAATTTATTGCTCATGACATCTTCAGGGGTCCTCAAATTCCTCCACCAGTGTCTCAAGAATCATGAGAACCTTCTAGTAGTGCTCAAGTGAAGACAGATGAGAAGGCCAAAGAGACTAGAGCTAATGAGGTGCCTGGGACCTACAAGACATACCATAGGGGAACAAGAAGATTGTTTGCAACTGATAGGAAATTGTTTGCTCCACTTGGTGTGGAAGGGACCTTGCTTTCTTCATCCACTCATAGGAAAATGCTTGCTCACAGGGTGCAGAAGGGGCTTTGCCTTCTTCATGAACATAACAGGAACAAGTGCAGCAGCTACACAAAGCGAAAGAAAAGATGTAGGTGGAAGATCTTGATGATGAGGAGGAAAGAGACTTTGATTTTACAAAGCATGATGAGCCAGAACAACATTATATTCATCATGGCATAGAAACAATTGACTTAGAGGCTTAGGATGAAGCAAAAATAGAGAACATCATCATATAGGAGAAAGAGGCTCAAATCCAAGCATTGATGGACAATTTAGAGAGAGAAAAGTATTGCATCACATATCTGGAACAAGAGAACAAGCATCTAAGTCATAAGCATGTCCTCATGGAGCTAGAACTTCTCAAGATAAAAAGACAAAGTGACAAGGGTAAGTCAGCAATGCAAGAGGAAGAGGCACCGATCACTTTGACTCCAATTGAGAAGGAAATTGAGGATGATAGAGAGATTTTTCTTGAAAGAGTCAATTTTCACTTAGAAAATTTGTTGCAAAAGGCCAATGGGGACAACCAAATCATCAAGCACATGGCCTACCACTACAGAACCCAGAACAAAATTTGTGATGTAAGGGTCAAACAGATGAAAGCAAGGCTAATACGGGCTCTAAAAGGAAAAAAAGAGGAGGATAGGCTTAGGTTTTTTACCTAATATTCCTTGGCTCATTAGGATACTTGATGATGTTGCTGCTCACCAATTTTGGAGGAGTTTTTGTCATTTGAAAATTTTGAAAATTTTAAACAAAAAAATTTGGCTCAACGCGCAGAGCTTTTCCTAGGGGCACCAAATGGACAAATGGCTTGCATTTTTGGATTCAAAGTGATTAGTACATGTACCCTATGCATTTGCTAAGCTTTTGGGGCAGAAATGGTCCACCAAAAAGTCAAAAAACACCCCAAAAATGACATTTTTGCCACTATTTGGACACACAGAAGCAATCTTGGGAGAATCAACTTTCGATGGGTCAAATGAGATTCAAATGATGAAATTATAGGTTTTTTGGAAAGTATACTTGAAGAGCTTTTCAATGAGCTATCATGAGATCAATTTGGATGCCTGGAAGGCCTCCAAAAGGGACCTAAAAGTGGTGTTTCATGTTGAACGAGTGGCACTGCGTGTAGGACAACTTTTGCGCAACATGGCCATTTTACTGTGTTTTGACTCTGTTCGTGGATTTTTTCTCATGTAGGATGTTTTACTACTGTAAATGATGAATTTGCTTGTAAATATGATGTATAATTAGTAGTAGAGGGTAGATTCATTAGCTTAAAAGTCATTTTGAGCACAAATGAATCAGTTTCCTCACTTTTAGAGGTAGGTTGTTAGGATGCCTAGATTCTAGTTTCTTGTTCAGTATTCATTAGATTAGCTCCTCATATTATGGATTCAACCCCTGAGGATGGGAGGAGGTTGAAACAATGCCTATATCTTCTTATTCTTTCTCATTGTAAAGGGTTGGACTCAACTGGAGGCTTATGCTCTGATTGTACATCATTTTGTATCAGTTTAGCAAGAGATTAATCAGATATTGTAGCTATTTCTTTGGGATCCATGTGGTATGGTGTTTAGTTCAATTTCCTCTCTTTTTGGTCATATGTTTAAATGTTTTGTGTACTTCATTAATCATTTAATTTCTTCTAAGTGAATGTTTTCAAGTTGATAGGCAGAATCCATAACATTAATGCTCTGCTTTGGGAAAATATACACAGTTTATGTTTTCAAAAGTTTAGGAAGGATCCACGATGGTCACAGGCTCTTCCTAGCTTCTCACCAGTCTTAAATCATCTCACCTACCAAAACCTAGAGTGCTAAGATTCATACCTACCTTGCCCTATCGAACACCCTGCAATTTTGACCTAGTTTCCTTTCCCAAATTGTCTAGCTCCTCCTGATCCAGCAGAACCCCTTCAAAATCAAATCAAACCTTGTGCTACTATACCTAGCCTAATATCATTTTCCTGATCCAGTCATTTTGATTGAGATCCTTATGGAGAGAGCCCTCTCCTGGCCTAGTAGGGCTAGCCACTTGCCTAAGCATGGTTTGTGGTTACCCCGGCATTGCCTTCCTTCAGGTTGAGGTTCAATCCAGGTGATAACATAGTGGCGACCATACTGGGGAATCGAAAGATTAATCACCTCGGTAATATCTTTCATTTGAATTATTAAGCTTATGGATGATGAGTTCTAGAATTTACTAGGCTGAATTGGAAAGTTGTAAAGCAATATATAAAATTTCAAAAACAAGCATACTGGCTTCTCGAAAGTACACCAAATCCAATCTAGAAATAAACATGCTTGTGGAAGAAACCCTCACTTGCATAATTAAAACACACTGATGCAAGTAAACTGAAACACAACCTTTGTAGAAATAAAACTACACATCAAAGGAAAGAAATGCTACTTCAACCTTCAGTAAATGAATACACCAACACCTTCACACCTTAGATCCTAGCCACATGGCTTAGGAAGAAGACAAAGATCTGTTATCTACATTAAAATATGAAATAATTCTTGCCCCAACCCTGCATAAAGAAATATATCTAACACACCTTACGAAAGAGGGAGAACGAGATGGGTTGGCTGGGTGTTACAGGGAAAAGTGTCTATTTAGAACTGCTCTATCCCACTAAGGTGTGGCAGCTGCCTTAGAAACAAACAGAGAAAATCTACTTTTTTTTTTCCTTTATGAATTATAGATAGAGAGGAACAAAAAGACCAACCTCTATCTTGCGCCAATCTCCTGATTTGATCCCTCTCTTCTTTGATAGTCCTCAGCTACCTGCTCCCTTGCACACCCAGCTTCACAAAGTACCTGTAAGATCACAGAAGCATAGCACTATACAAAGACATGGATCTATAATCATAAACAATCTAGGATCAGATGTAAATTGACCATACAAATGTAACAAGCATCAATGACACAAAAGCATGGAGGAAAACTCAAATAGCTTTTATTGATAAACAAGAAAAGAGCCAAGAGGAGTTACAACCAGTTGTTCTGACCCAGCATCAACCTCCCAGCAGAGAAGCCCCTCTTCACATCAAACAAAGCTTAGATCACCCAATCTGATGTTTGTCTCAGGAAACCAACAGCAATTCCTTACAATATGCAAAATTCCAGCCTCTGGATCTCTGGGATGAGGGATCCATATATAGATATCTGTAAGGGGGATGAGTCAGCTTGTGTTTTGATTAGTGTCTTCTCTCTGATAGTTCTTGCTTCCACTTGGAGACTGATGGCCTCTTACTCATCCTTGGTCGAATTCAGTGAGGCAAGTGTCATAGGAGAAGATTCTGGAAGCTTCCATTGCCTCTCCACCTCGCGGAATGACACAGCCATTTGTCATTTCTCACCCATCGCACCCCACAGAAGGGACTTTTGAAATGCAACGCAACCTCACAGTGTATTTGGGTGAGATGCAATGCACCTAGCCAATGGAGCAGATGCAATGATCCTGTTTTGACCAATTCTGAGCAGTTTCTCATGGAGAACTTCTAGGAGAAGCTGTAATCTGTTGACCTTGTTCCTTTAGGGGTCAGAACAACAATTTTAGGGACTTAGAAGCTCTTGGTTTATGGACATTTCATGCTTGGGGTTGTAGGGCCCAAAAATGTCCATAACAGTTTCCCCCTAAAGCATGAGGTCGTTAATCTTTTGATTTCGGGTGAAATGCTTTATTATGAGGATCTGAAGTTCTTTCAATGCTGGGGAGGAGACCTGTAATAAGATACAATACAATACATTATCTTCATAATATTTTCATGATCTAGCTGAGGCGGGCATTCCCATGCTCAGCTTTATAAATTCATTTTCATGTACATAGGACAGACAATATCTGAGTGTAGACTAATGATTCTGATAGAGCCATCATCCTTTTGAGTGGATGATTATCTGTGTAGCAATGATGTACATTTAATGTCTTTATTTCCCTGAATATATATCACAGCCCAGATGGATGAAACTAGATCCGGGGTCTTCAATCTCGTCCGATCTTCGCTCGAAGTACAAGTCGATCCATGTGAGAAATGTTCTGAAGTCGAACATGGAAAGACATCGCTTGATTACCAGTCAATGATGTAAACTGTTAACAAGCGCGAGAGGAATCACCGATAATGATAATGACCCTCAAGGTACTACAGTAAAATTCACGTGGTGTGAATAAAGGACTTTGCGTCGAACACCATGCAAAATCTTTTGGTCGAAGGCCATTGATGTAAACCTGTCGCCGGAAGTGAGAAACCTGCCATTGAGGCATGCAAGCTTCAAAGTACTGAATGGGGTGTTCTTAGATCAACTTCTTGGATAATGAGCTGATGTCGACAACAAGTGATATGTCACAGGAGGGCCTTAATGAATCCCACATCAATGACACGAAACGGAGCAAATGATTTTAATGGAAGTGAAAACGATCTGGTGATATAAGGTTCAGGGTGGCGGTCATGAAAGAATGGAGTATAATGTATGGTAGTGGGTGAGACACAGGTGAACTCTCTGAATGACTTCTCTTGAACATATCGGCGACACTGATGTGATGGATTGGTAGCATTAACCCCAAATGTGGATGGTATGGTGTGACCATGGTGATGTGACCGGTGAATGAAACAACCCAACCCGACTCGGACACGGAGTGGAAGTGTCATGTTCAAGAGTGACTTGCTACCAACAAAGTTTCTTCAAGTTTTCTTCCCAATTTTCCCCAGTCATTGCTGACCAGTACCTCTTTATTTTTGTCAAGCTTGAGGAGGATAACATATGCTTGTTCTATAATTTTCCCTTCGGGCAAACCCATCGCTATGTTTTAACGAGCCTAGCGATAATGAAACTTGTTCTCGTCTATAGGCAAGTTTGTCGCTATTAATCTTTTTAACGAGTTTAACGATAAAGATAACTCGGTCCTTTTCAATTTTAGAGAGTCTGAAAAGGAACGTAAAGGTAACTCCAAAATTCATTTTTCGTCATCTAATCCCTTAAGTCCGAAAAAGTATAAAACAATACAGAAGGGATGAATTTTCGATAATTTTAACGAGCCGAACAAAACAAGCGCTCGATCTTTTTGTGTAATAATCCCTCAGGTCCAAAAAGATTAAAATCTAGAGGAGGGATAGCACTTCCTGTCCCTTTAACGAGCTGGAGAGGCCAATGGCTCGGCAATCTTTTCATATTTTACGAGTCAGTTGAAAAGAGCTTAAAGGAGACTCGTCTTTTGAGGAACGAGTGATAAAATGGGTAGTAGTTGATTCCAAGTAAGGTTTGGAATTTTCCAATCACGGCAGTGTCACAAGGATGGCTAGTGAAATCACTCTTCGCAGTTGTTCCTCAAAATGGGTAAACAATCAAATGGAGTTGAATGATCGGCCAATGAAAAAGTGGAGGTGACGGTGCAAACACGACCAAGGCTTTAATGGCTAAAGTACTACATTCACGATGGTTATTTACCAGGGAATAGTTCATTTTTTAACGAGCTTAAACGCGGGAGGAAACATTTGCTCATGGCTTATGTTTATTTTTTAACGAGCTTGAACTATGTGCTTAAACTGCTCGATTGAATGGTTCCATTTTGATTTTACCATAAATAGCTTTGTTCTTTCAAATATTTTACTGTATTTTCAAAAGCTTCATCAAATTAGTCAGAAATGAACAATATATGTTTGAAAACGAGTTAGAACACTAATATTTTACTTTGAACTACGTAAAAAGTAATGAAAAAGTGTTTTTACCTCTCATTTTACCATTTCATTTGAACTTTGGTTTGTTGGAGCTTTGGAGGTGCTTTCCCCCTTTGATTTTCATCAGTTGATTTCGGGAGATTCTGTGGACGATTCTCGGCGCCGTCTGGACCAGGTAGGAGCTAAACCTGAGCTCTTCCATTTCATGGTTTCCATTTTACATTCTGAGCTTGATTCCTAGTTTTTCTGAGCCCCTGGGGTTTGAAAAACTCGTTCTGCTTTCAACGCACCCTCTGTGTATCGAAAGGTGCATTGAATGTTGGCCTGTCTAAAGGCTATCTGACATGCAACGCACCCAGAACACTGTTGTAGGTGCGTCAGGCGCAGAAAATGAATTCAATGCACAATTTTTGATGGAAATTTTGCCCGTTTCTTACCAAAATCAGGATCTAACTCTTCTCTTGTTTGTTTTTCAGAGATCTTTGGAGTAATATGGCCATTACATGGCGAGAACGTGAGCATGAAGAAGAGGACATACTTGCCCTACATGATCCGGTTACAGTAAACGCACTGCGGAACTGTGGCTTGCTGAAGTTCTTCCGCATTTCTAGCATGAGACAGCAGATCAACTTACTGCAGTATTTGCTCGATGCTTGGGATCCTACCAACCAGGTTTTCCAGATCAGGGGCAAATCTATCCCCTTGACTGTAGTAGACATCTATTTCTTGACTGGCTTATCGAGGCGAGGTGCCCCCATCTCTTTATCAGGTTCGGCCCGAGGAGGTGACTCCGTGAGAGATTATGTTCGCCGGTACTGCAGAGAGGGATCTCAGCCGAGTAAAGACGGCAAGATCATCATCCATGATGTCACTGACAGGTCCCTCAGGACTATTCTGTTTACTTTTGGTAGGATGGTCAGTGGTGCGGCTCTTCATGTAGCCAACCGATCTTATATGCAGTATGCCTTGGAATGCCTCCAACCGAAGGTGTTCAACTGGTGTGACGCAGTACTTCTTGTGATGAAAGAACAGTTGACCAAGATAAAGAGTGGGAGGTTGAACAACTTTGGGTATGGTTCTATTTTGACTTCCTTTTCCTTGGAGAAGATACCACTGATGCAACTGCAGTATATTGCACTCGATTTACCTTCACCTATTGAACCACGTATGCAGAGATGGGTTGACCATATGTCTAGGCATGCTGGTCAGTCTCAGATTTCATTTTCTGATACCTTCTTCAGGTGGTTTGATCGTCAGGAGATGGTTTATTCCGAGTATCCATATGCTGGCATGGACTTCCGGGGTGATCCAGATTTAGTACTGCCGGATGGCGAACAGTGGAGCGGCATTGGTAAAATCTTCGACCATATTCATGTTTATCGTTTTTCATTTATAATGTTCTTGTGCTTTATTCTATCAAGACTTTAATCAAACTCATGTGTACATGCAGATGTTGGTCCTGTTCGTCCAATAGTTCGCCTGAGAGTTCCAGCTGCCGCCCCAGTAGGAGAGGCTATCGGAAGGGCTATCCTTCGTGACCTCGATGTGGCTGAGACTCTCTCAGTGTTACAGGAGTAGGTTGAGGGCCTCACTCTTGGTATTCCAGATGTGAGGACTGACGAGCTACCTTTGAGGTTACAGCAGCATACTACTGGTGTGCCAAGACGATCGACTCGTCTCTTACGCATGATCGCACAGGCTGTAACTTGCTATCACGAGCATCATTACACTAGGGTGCCCCCTAGCATTTTGAGTTTTTGGTCACTTGACCGATTTTGTCTTGGTTACAGAACATTATGTGTAAACCATAAACAGTTATATATATTTTTTTTATTTTCGAAGTTTTATTTCGGTTAAGTTACATGATCCAAATGCAAACATTGATGGTATGTTTCTTTTATAAATGTTGCAAATGTCTATCTAACACATAATTTGCTAATGGGTCAGTTAATGTGTTTAAGTTTCTGGAAATGTGTTGATATTGAATAGAACCAAATTTTCTTTCCAAAATCTTAACCCTTAGGAACATGCGATAAATAGCTGGGTTTCGGACAGAATATATACCCGTGAGTTGTAGTATTACGAGTTGTGAGTCTAGCCTGACAATTAGTCGGCGTATAGCATGTGTGATGGCATCAAAGAGAAGTTCTATCAACGCGCTATATTCAGTGATGTTATTTGTTGATCAACCAATACATACCCCTCTGAAACTTACTAACTCGCCGCTTGGATCAAAAATAGCCCAAGTTACGGAAGATAGGTTCCACAAACTACGACTCGCTCCGTCGGCATATCCAACACATGACTCCAATAGGTTTGACATCTGCAAAAAATGTAAAAAGTGGATTACCTTACCAAAATAAACACTTTAGCGAAAACAAAAACATAACAAAAGCATACAGGTTACCATTACGCATAGTAACGCTTGAGGTACAACCCATTACGAGGTTTCGCCAGTGGAATTCCGTCATAATCCATTGACTCGTAGGCTCCTTTTGCTAACACTCGTTTAACAATATAGGGGCCCATCCATAAAGACTTAAATTTACCTGCTCCCAATTTATCACATTCTTGGTCGTAAAGCAAGACCAAGTCACCTTCTGAGAAGACACGGGGTTTGACATTTTTTTCGAACTGCGCCTTGACTCGTTTCTTATGGGCTTCGTTAGCCAAATCGGCATCACGACGGGTTTCATCCAGTTGGATTAATTCCAAGAAACGAGCTTCTTCTTTTGAAGTTCCGGGGAGGAGATCAATTGCGAGTTTAAGAGACGAGATTTCGCACTGGATTGGTAAGACTGCTTCCAGGCCATATACCAGTTGGAAAGGTGTAAACCCGGTTGCATTCCTTACCGATGTCCGGTAAGCCCACAAAGCTGAGTACAAGATTAGGTGCCATCTTCTCTTGTGAACTCCAATCATCCTTTGCATCATGCGTTTCAGGACCTTGTTGATTGCTTCAACTTGTCCGTTGGCTTGCGGATAATATGGAGTAGAGCTGTCGTGAGACAACCCTAGTTTGGCAGCTAATTCGACCATCATGTGATTGCGGAAATTCGATCCATGATCTGCGACTATAGCCTGTGGTACGCCGAATCTGGTGACTACATGATTGAAAAAGAAGAGGGCATCTGTTTCACCAGTATTATCTAATGTAGGCATCGCCTCGGCCCATTTGGTAAAATAGTCAACTGCGACTATGATATACCCATGCCCCCCGGTCGAGGTGGGGTTATAGGTCATGAAATCGATTCCCCATTTGGCAAATGGCCCAACTGCAACTATCGGCTGCAGAGGTGCGGGTGGTCTTCTGGTTTTGCTATCAAAAATTTGACAAGCATGGCAACTTCTGACTGCGGTTATGCAATCTCTGAACATTGTTGGCTAGAAGTATCCTGCTCGTAAGATTTTTTGCGTTGTAGCATATCGAGACTGATGCCCCCCACACGCGCCTGAAAAACAATCATTCAGGACTTTTTCGGCCTCCTCATGGGTGAGGCACCTTCTCAAAATTGTATCGATACCACGACGGTAAAGCACCGACGATCATGTAGTCTTTTTGTTGGTATCGAATACGTTTTTGTTCGGAGTGGGAGGTGTTTGGCCTGTATTTTTGGGTTTGGAGATAAATTATTATATCCCCACACCACTCATTGCTTGAAGATATCAGAAACAAACTTTATTCCACGATTGTTTCTTCGGATGTTTCATCGTTGGACGATGATGGGAGATCGCACAATAATTCTGCGAAAACGAGAGCTTTCTTCGACTTGGATTTTACAAATTCCAGATCAAAATCTTGTAGGATTGCTATCCATTTTGAATATTTGCCCCCCAGCAAGTGTCGCGACAATATATAAGTCATGGGGTTGCAATCTAACAGAATGGTATTTTTCCGAAAGAGGACATAGTTTCGAAATCTTTGTATCGCTTGAACAGCTGCGAGTTCTAGCTTTTCAACGTAAGAATATTTGCTTTCTGTATCATTTAAGTTTTTACTTAAATAATATGTAGGATGCTCAATTCCATCGACTTCTTGAACTAAAACCATTGCGATGGTCATATCCGCTGCAGCCAGATACAGGTTAAAATATTTTTGATAATCAGGAGCGTACATTAATGATGCTTTCATTAGTGATTCTTTTAAAGCATCAAAGGAAGCTTGCGCAACCTAATCCCAGACAAACGACACTTCCTTTTTCAAAAGACGTGTATAACCTTTAGCAAGTTCGGCGTAATTTGGAATGAACCTCCTCAGAAAGTTTGGTTTCCCTTGGAGTTTCTGAATCTGAAGCAAATTGGAAGGTTGAGGCAAATTTATGATTGCCTGGACCTTACATGGGTCGAGACGAATCTCGTCCTTCGAGACTACAAAGCCAAGTAAACGACCAGAACTAACGCAAAATACACATTTGTGTGGATTGAGTCGTATCTTGTAGTGTCGGCAATGTAGAAATATCGCTCTTAAATGCTGCGGGTGATCAGTCCGCTTTCGCGAATGAGCCGGAAGGTCGTCGAGGTATGGTTGAACGATGTTTTTGATTTCATGGAAGGAATAATTCATTGCCCTCTGAAACGTCACCCCTGCATTCTTTAAACCAAAGGGTAATTTTCGATACGCGAATGTGCCTCCATGGACAAATAAATGTAGTATTTTCCTGATCCTGTGGGTGGATATTTATTTTATTATACCCGGAGAATCAATCCATCAATGAAAAGATTTCGCATCCGGCACATTCATCAATTATCTGGTCGATGAAGGGTGTAGGGTAGTTGTCTTTTGGACAAGCTTGATTTACATCCCTATAATCGACGCACACTCTAATTGTTCCTTGTTTTTTCATAACAAGGACAATATTCGACACCCAATCGGTTAGAGGAACCGGGTAGATGAAACCAGCATGGAGAAGTTTTTTAACTTCTGCCTTAATGGTAGCGGCTTTCTTGGGGTGCACCTGCCATAGCCATTGTCGTACCGGTTTGACATCTGCATACATCTTAATTTCGTGTTCAACAATACTCGAGTCGATGCCTGGAATTTCACTATATGACCAAGCAAATACATCTCTGAATTCGCGAAAAAGAGCGTTATATATTTCCAGTTCTGAAGGAGAACAACATTTGCCAACATAAATATTCTCTACAACATTTGTTTTGGTCGAGATATTTATGACGATAGTCTCTTCAATGTTGGACAAGTTTCACTCGGAATCCACCGTGTTTACAGTATTTGATAGGAAATCAAAGACTGAAGGATGATAAAGGTCATCTTGAGCATCTTCTCCACAATCCGGAAGAAGGGAACGATGGTGGGAATCATCCCATGGTGCCCCTTCAATTACCATTGATTGTACAATTCCTTCATCGGTGACATGCACTCGCGACCAAGGATCTGAAGGGGTACCATATTCTTTAGACCTATCTATCCAAACGCTTGATGAGCGTTGATTTGGGTTTGCTTCCCATGCTAGGAACATTGATTGCTACAATATTTCCATTGGGCTTGGGGGCAAAACCATTGCATGATCCATGTCGATATTGTTTTCTGAGATATTTTTAGAAGATATCATATTGCAGGTTCCTATCGACGCTACTTCCGCCAGGTTGATTGGAGGTGGAAGGGCGAAAGTTCCCATTAGTATAGGATCTTTTAGTAGGCCTACTCTGATATTTTGAAGCGAATGGGAGCTTCCATGGATTATGGGAATGCTTCCTGTAACTTGAGAACCATTGGGGAGGAAGTTTTGTTGATCGACGATTGTAATCCCTCCTTGAAAGGGAAATGCAATCTTCCTAAAATAGGTCGACACAATAGCCACCATAGCATATATCCATGGTCTTCCTAGTAGGATGTTGTAATCAAGATTTCCTTCGATGACTTCAACGTCTATTTCTACCGTTTTCCCTCCTAGTTCAACTTTCAAGTTACTTAGAATACCATATGGGGTATGCGTCCTTCCGTCGAATGCTTTTAATGTCGTCGAAGATTGCGACAAGGTTGGAGATCCTAAAGTTTTCCAGCAACTCATCGACATAATGCATGTACATGCTCCCTCATCAATAATTGTTCGATGAACAGTTTTGTTGAGGGCTTTCACTTGAACAAGGAAAGCTAGTTGAGCTGGTAATTGAGGATTGTATCCTTTATGGTCGAAGGATACAAGATTGGAATCCTTTGGGTCTATCCCACCAATGGCTGATAATAAAGCCTGCCTTTGGGATGGGAAATTCTGTAGTACTTCAAGATTCGACATAGCAGATGGCGATTGGGCCAAATCTTCCACTATGTTATAATGTTGTGCCGCTCTAGCGCGGGGATTAAATGTCAACTTTTGTACTACTCCTTTTGGCGGTTTTATTGTCAATTCAGGAATGATGGGCGGCGCAACTTCTGTCAAAGTTGTTGTCGAACTACTAGGTTGATCTTTATCCTTGTTGTTCGACAGCTCTGGATTCCCATAATCTTTGTTCCTTGTCGATATCAAAGCATCATTTTGTTGTTTTGAAACCGACAAAATTAGCACTTGAGACGGGGAAGCATTTCCACTTTCAACCAGATTTGTTCCTGGATTTGGAAACGGATCAGTTAACACTGCGGAGGTTTTCGAATTCTTGAAGAATTTCTTAAGCTCATCCTTGTGTGGACAATTTGCGGTCCAATGATCCTCATCACATATAAAGCAAGGATTTTTTGGTTTCCTATCTCCAGGAGGGTTTGAAGAAGATTTTTCAGGTGATGATTCCTCCTGTTTCTTCTTCTTCCCTTTGCCTTTCTTCTTGCTCCCTGGTTGTTTGGTTTCTTTGCCTTTATCTTTTGATACGGCATTTACTTCCGAAGCAAGAAGGTCATATTTTTCATTTTGACTTGAAATCTTACAGGCTTTTTTGGATGTAGCCTTTGTCGATTTCGTGTCTGTTGTGCCAATCACGCCATCGTTGGCATGAGAGTCATTGTTCAATTTAGGAGGAGGAGGAATTGAGAATTCCGGTCTAGGGGCGTCAGGTATTTTATCATACAGCATGTCGGACTGAGTGTAAATCAAGTCCAGATATTGCGCACAAGCAATAACTTGCTCTTCTGTTACGACTCCCCCCTTTGCCACATCTTCTGTGATGGAAGGTAGTAATGACTTGATAAACCATTCAGCTAAGAGCTGATCGAGGACATACGTTTTTACCATTCTACGACGACATCGCCACTCATGTATATGATCAGATATGTGAGTGGCCGTTGTCTGTTTGAAATTGGTAAGAGGTTTTGTTCTTGTTTCGTACCTTATTGGTAACTGAAAATGGGTTAAAAAGGTTGTGGCTAAGGTACTGAAGTTGTCGAACGAAACTCTAGGCAATTCAATATACCATTTTGCCGTTGGACCCGTTAACGTCCTCTGAAAGAGGCGAAGTGTTATTGAATCATCATTTAGGGTGTTTGATGAACACCATAGATGAAAGGTCATCACATGATTCGATGGATCTTCACCCAGATTTTCATTAAATTTAAGAATATCTTATGCAAGTTTATGCGAAATTGCTGGCCACCAAGGGGCGTAAGCGATTGGATCGTTTGTTAACCTATTTAAATCAGGTAACTCTAAAGTTGTCACAAAGGGTAACTACTGATTCAGGTTAGGTGAAGCATACCTAAGATAAGAAGGGATTGCCTGAGCAGTTGGTCTTTGCATACCGGCATAATGCATTTGATGCTGGTAACTTTGGTAAGGTCGGTGGGCATGACCATTGTAAAATGGTTGATTTTGACTGTTTTGAATGTATGGCTGTCCACTATTAGCAAATATTTGTTGCTCATAACCTTGGTATACTTGTTGGAATTGTGGTTGTTGGTATTGCACTAGCCATGGTTGTGAAGCCATGTGCTGTTGCCTGATACTAACAGTTTGACCAAGATGAGGGGTAATTGTACCCGTCTGAACCTATGTCATTCCACCAGTCGGCGATTGTGGTTGAGCCACAGGGTCAAGGGGCTGTTGCATTACAACCTGAGAAACCTAAGGTTGGCATACAACAAGCAGCGCTTGAACTTGCGACACCGTCACAATAGCTGGCGTAGTTGGGATATTTGACGTAGGTAAGCATTGTTGCATCGAGTATACAACTCTTGGTTTTTGAGGTAGTATAGGTACCCAACCGCTTGAGGTAATTCCAGTATAACCCGAATGTTGTTGTGAACTCCCGTATGGATATCCTCTCGAAGGGGATAATGAAAGGGTATACTACCCCCCATACGGTGGTAATCCAGAACTCAAGGGAATGATTTGCCCTTGGGGGCCAGACTTCCCAAATTGACCTCCAAATGGATCAATTTGTTGAGACTCAACATAAGAGTTTCCGGATATTATTACGGATGAACAAACAGGAATGGACCATACTGTCGAAATGGCCCCTAAGTGGGCTCCTTCTAGCGGTTGAGAGCTAGTCGGGACAGATGGTATACCGGCGAACATCGTCGGAGTGATAGCAGGGAGTTCTGTCGTCGCTGTGTCAGACAACACAGTCCTAGATGTTGACTGTTGTTCAGACATTTGGAGTCTATCCAAAATATTACCTAGCGATTCTACAGGAGCTTCCTTTGGTGGCAGACTAACTTCTGGTGAAGAAGGATATAGAGTGATCCCGACTCCAAATTGCGATGGAGTACTTGTTGGAGGATCTTCCACAATTTCTTCTATGGAAATCAGACCAGGTGGAAGGGGAAGACCGTCAGGTCCGTAGAATATTTCTGGTGTCGAAGAAGGTATGGAATCGGCAGCGACAGATGTTTGAAGAGCAAGACTCTCCGAACCGGTTGAAAATTTGGTAACACAAGTGTTTACTCTCAGACTAGGATCAGTATCACCGTCCTTCTGTGGCTGTTGAACTTCTTCTGTAGAGGCATGGATTCCAGAAATGTTTGGAGTAACCGGAGTCTCTGATGTTGTTGGAACACTTGTTATAACTTTAACAGCAGATTTGGAACCGGTTAAACGAGTTCGCTTTGTCCGTACTGGCTTTGATTCTGGAGACAAAGACGGTTGACTCGTAAGCCTCCGCGAACAACGAGGTTTCAATTGACTTTCTTCTACGATTGCAGATTACTCGATCAACTAAAATAAAGGGGAAGTATGTTTCCGAATTAAATGAATTTTAGACGCTTTGACACAACTTGCTTTTTCAATTTTTAAGAGTCGAGAAAAAACAAAAGATGACTCTGGTCTCCTTCTATTTTTAATGAGCCTGAAGTGACAAGTGCTTAGATGGACCTTTTCCATTAAGGAGTCTGAAAAGGAACGAAAGGGACTGCTATGGAAATCTAGGTAGAGGGATTACCAAACCAATCACAAAACTGCAGAATACTTTTTATGGTACGACAGTCAATCTTCTCGAATGTTGTGTTCAGTGCATTGTGATCGATAGGGCGGCAGACACGGCTTCCTATGGATAAAGGATTAAGCCTATTAGGGTCTCCCAAAATACACTCGATGGTACATGGGAGCACAAGTCCGTACTGGCACTTATCATCTCAAAGTGGAGGAATCACCCAACCATCAGTGAGAACAACAGTTACCAGGCTTTACGATGCCGGAATACGTCTCTAGCCTAGACTTCTAAATGTTGTGCGTTAAGTTCCAAAGCGTTGTTAGATTCATTGTATTTATTTTAAGTTGATCTTGTTTATGAAGTTTGCCTTTTGGGTTCACCACGAGATGTAGATGTAATTCCTAAAATGCAAACTAATATGATAAACAAACTTTTTATCTCCTTTATGCAATGAAAATCCTAGCTACTAGGGAAAAGAAAGACAAAATCTTTTCACAAAGAGCAAAGAGCACACTCTAAGTGCACTTTCCTAAATCAAGCCAATCAGACTGTCTATATGCAAATGCACATGCATGTATTTGTTTTTCGACTTTCTTAGTATATGAATTCTAAAAAGAAAGTTGATGCACAAATCTGAATTTCTTTTCAAGCGACAAATATCAACAAGTTCCTTTTCGAAATCAAAAATGCAGACGATCACAACACCTTACGATTTTGAAATGAATACTTGTTCTCGACACTAGAAAATTACAAATTCAAACCAAAAGCAATAGTAACAGGATAATCAACCATCAACAGCAATTAAACTCTTTCCTACGATTGAAATCGACACTTGTGACAGTTTCAAATCAAAGGACGACAGTACGATATGATACTTTTTCAACGGAGAACTGTAAATGACTCAACAAACACACAAAAACATCTACAGTTCTTTTGTACAAAGGAGGCGGAATAACAGCAAGGAAAAGGGGTTTCAAACAGACATATACTGATCACAGGCAGTAAAATTCAAGAATAGAACTGGAAAGAATGAACCACAGAAGCCACAACTGATCAGCGCACCTGTAACACAGAGAATTTGAAATGCAGCGCAGGTTGTCCACTCGGGAAGTGCGTTGAAATTCAGAATCTCTGAACAGTACCTGCGTTGGGCCAAAAACGAGACTCTGTTCGGGTTCCGGGTCACAGTTTGTAGTTTAGTTCTTGGGTTTTGGCCGATCAAAAAGCAACCAGTAATGCAACAATCAAGGGTAGATCTAAGGAGGATCTAAGAACTATCACAAGGGCAATCAGATAGTTTGTGAATCAGTTGTTTAAATCATAAACAGATCCAATAGATGGATTGAAGTAGCAGTTGTCTACTTTTCATTTGTTATGGCAAATGCAGTTCGAATGCTACTTGTAAGTTTATGAAACAAACAACAAAGAATGATAAACAAACAAACTAATTAGCTCGCCAGTATGGTCGCCATTTTGTTACAGGGAAAAGTGTCTATTTAGAACTGCTCTATCCCACTAAGGTGTGACAGCTGCCTTAGAAACAAATAGAGAAAAGCTACTTTTGTTTTTCCTTTATGAATTATAGATAGAGAGGAGCAAAAAGACCAACCTCTGTCTTGCGCCAATCTCCTGATTTGATCCCTCTCTTCTTTGATAGTCCTCAGCTACCTGCTCCCTTGCACGCGCAGCTTCACAAAGTACCTATAAGATCACAGAAGCATAACACTATACAAATACATGGATCTATAATCATAAACAATCTAGGATCAGATGTAAATTGACCATACAAATGTAACAAGCACCAATGACACAAAAGCATGGAGGAAAACTCAAATAACTTTTATTGATAAACAAGAAAAGAGCCAAGAGGAGTTACAACCAGTTGTTCTGACCCAGCATCAACCTCTCAGGAAAGAAGCCCCTCTTCACCTCAAACAAAGCTTAGATCACCCAAAAATCTGATGTTTGTCTCAGGAAACCAACAGCAATTCCTTACAATATGCAAAATTCCAGCCTCTGGATCTCTGGGATGAGGGATCCATATATAGATATCTGTAAGGGGGATGAGTCAGCTTGTGATTTGATTAGTGTCTTCTCTCTAATAGTTCTTGCTTCCACTTGGAGACTGATGGCCTCTTACTCATCCTTGGTCAAATTCAGTGAGGCAAGTGTCACAGGAGAAGATTCTGGAAGCCTCCATTGCCTCTCCACCTCGCGGAATGACACTGCCATTTGTCATTTCTCGCCCATCGCACCCCACAGAAGGGACTTTTGAAATGCAACGCACCCTCACAGTGTATTTGGGTGAGATGCAACGCACCTAGCCAGTGGAGCAACTGCAATGATCCTATTTTGACCAATTATGAGCAGTTTCTCATGGAGAACTTCTGGGAGAAGCTGTAATCTATTGACCTTGTTCCTTTAGGGGTTAGAACAACACTTTTAGGGACTTAAGAGCCCTTGGTTTATGGACATTTCATGCTTGTGGTTGTAGGGCCCAAAAATGTCCATAACACTGGGCCCTAGCCAACTAGTACGTTTCTGTTTTACGAGATCTGGAAAATCAAATGCTCGAATAGTGCATCACATAAAATATTAGAACAAGAAATGAATAACTGATATAAATCTTTGTATTAAACTCAGTAACTCCAAATTTACATTATGGATTGCTAGATCGAGCCCAGAAGTATGGCAAAACAAAAATTACAGAATAAGAAAAAAATTCTCCAGAGTATTGATTCCTAGTTCTACTAGAAACCATATTAAATATACATTGTTTGGCTCATGGCTGCAATAGAAATTTAAAAAATTGATACAATATTATTCTTTTGGCTATTTGACAAAAAGATTAAATCAGGGGTATTCGATGGAAACCCTAACCTCCATATCCCATATTTTCCCTAATTCTCTGAGCCCAATAGAGTGTTGTTGATCTTTTCGCAAGGAATGTGCATGGATTGTTAAGTTGTAGTGGACTTTGGAGTTGAACCGTGTTGATCTTGCCAACTACCGTGGGTACAAGAATGTTCCTGCACCAACCCCATATTACACAATGATTAATACTTTCGCTCTATCAAAATACCTTAGGAAAGAAAATATGTAAGTTGCAAAGGAAAATAGGCTATTTAATATTTTTAATTAGTAATTAAGTTCATATAACCCTTAATAACGAAAATCATGAAAGAAGTGCAAGAATAAGTGCAAGGGTTAGAAGAAGTGCCAGAATAAATAGATTCCAAGGGTAAAATAGAGGGCTTAGGTAGGGTGTTTTGGGTGAAATGGACATTAGAAATAAGAAAATTTTGATGACCAGCATCCTCCCATCCTCATTTCATTGGGTGTCCTCACACAATCTTACCTTCTGCAAAAAAACTAGCATGGAGGGCTCCCTTTAATCCTAAATTTGAATATTAATCCTTGTCTTCAATGTCCTTGACTTTTCACTGCAAGCCTTCTTGAGTTGTTTCATCACTTTCCTAAGGTGAATGTAGCACTTAGATGCTCGAAATTTCCATACCTTTTCCTGTTGCTTCGTCTCTCATACCTCGTCCATCAATTCAACATTCCTTCTTTGCACCATTTTGTTCTGATCTTTCATAGCCTAGTTCACCACATCAAGTCCACAAATCTGTTGTTCCAATTCTTTGACTTAGATGTGCATATAGAAATTAGGGTCTTCCCTATTGGGTTCTTCCTGTTTCAGAATCCCTTCAACAATTGACTCATGACAAGTACCAGTGCCATCAAGGGAAATCTCACATTGTGTTTCAAAACTCTGAGGAATAATACCCTCAATCTGATGCACTCCTGGCTCCTTTCCTACACTTGAACTATGTATATTAGACATTTTTGTTTTCTTTACTTTCTCAATTAAGGTTACTAGAAGATTGTTATCTTCCTCTTCCACATAAATTGTACTAAACACAGAATGGAATGTGGCATTTGCTAGAAGAGAGAGATTATCTTCAATTGGTGAATTAAACTGGGGGTTATCTGCAAAGGGGGCATATTCCTCTGAACCATCAATGTTTATTAGAGAAGTTGATACAACACGGCCTCCCTTTGTGGATGCACATGTTTTCTTCATAAATATCCTGGTAAATCTCCTTGAAGGTCCAAGTGTTTCAGTTATAAGTTCCTACTATAAATCCTATTATATATACATCATTCAGCTCATGGCAGCAACAAAAATCAAACAAAAGTATAATCTTACTCATTCATTTGTTTGACAAAAAGACTAAATCAGGGGTATTTGGTCGAAACCCTAGCCTCCATATCCCATATTTTCCACAATGCTCCGAGCCCAATAGAGTGTTGTTTATCTTTTGGTGAGAAATGTGAATGGATTTCTATGATGTAGTGGCCTTTGGTGGTGAACCGTGTTGATGCTTCCAGTTGCAGTGGGTACAAGAACGCAGACGGTACAAGAATGTTCCTGCACCAACCCCATCTTGCACAACGATTAATACTTCCTCTCTTTCAAAATACCTTAGGAAAGAAAATATGTAAATTACAAAGGAAAATAGGCTATTTAATCTTTTTAATTAGTAATTAAGTTCATATAACCCTTAATAATGAAAATCATGAAATAAGTGTAGGAATAAGTGCAAGGGTTAGAAGAAGTGCAGGAATAAATAGGTTCCAAGGGTAAAACAAAGGGCTTAGGTAGTGTTTTTTGGGTAAAATGGAGGTTAAAAATAAGTTAATTATGATGACCAACAGGAGGCCTTTGGGAGTCTTAAACACCTTGAAATGGTTGTCCAAGACTTTTTGGAGATCTCGAGAAATATATGCTTGCGATATTTGAATCCTTAATGAGCATAATTGTGCAATTAAACCTATTTTTTTTTTCTTCAGAAGATTTTTCATGTTATTATAGTTGATTATCATTCTTGTTTTCCCAGTGGTACCCCTTAATTCAACTTCCTTTCCTTCCCAAAAAAAATTCAAGAAAAGTTCTTGAAATTTGAAAACTCTCATCCCCAAAGATTGTAACCATTGGACTCCTTGTACAACATCAGCACCACCCATTAGAATGGAAAGCATTGGGCTATGTAATACATATTCCCCCATGGTTATCTTGATATTATGTCACTTTCAAGAGTAATTTATAGTTTCTCCATTTGAAATCATCACTTGACACCCTTGTGCTGGATATAGGAATCAATTCAAATCCTTGGTTATCTTACAATGAATAAAATTATGGGTACTACCTGAATTAATCAGCACTATTACCTTTTTATTCTTGATACATCCTTATATATTGAGAGTTTGAGTAGTGGTAATTCCTGCCAATACATTATAAGATACAGTCAGAATCATGTATTCTTTCTCTAGGGTTAGTTCATAGTGTATATCCTCCTGTTTTGATGTTTCTTATTCATTTTCTTCGTCCTCTTCACAATCTATGTAGAATAATTTCTTCTTAGCATACTTATGACCTTTAATATATTTTATATCACAATTGTAACAAATCCATTTTTCTCTTTTTGCTTCCAATTTTTGTGGTGTAAACCTTGTAGGTTGTGGAAGATTGACACTTCCATCTTTATAGTTGTGAGTGGTAGACTTTCTTGTTGCCATAATTTTTCTTTCAACTTTTATTGTTGCCCTGGATGCCTTCTCCAATGAATCAAGTTCCTAAAGGAGAAACTCTTGTTGGATGTTATTTCTTAAACTACTTATGAATACATCAATATTATGATCCTCTCGAATATCAATTAACCTAATATTCAATTTTTGGAAGTCTTCAATTTTCTCTGCCATTGAACCCTTTTGTTTCAGATTTATCAATTAGCTAAAAAAGGTGTTTCTCTTTGTATCTTCATAATGTGCTATCATTTACTCCATAAAATTGACCAGGTGAGAAGTGGTTTACGAGAAAAAATCCATCTATACCATACAAACTGATTGGGTTCTAAATATAAAGATTCAATATGTACGTTTTGTGAGGGTTGCACATCTTGTAGATCAAAAATATTGCTCCATCTGTAGTATCCATGTTACTGGATCCTTCCCATCAAAATTCCTCATATCTATCTTTGGAATGTTCTTGTTCATAAACCCCACATTAGAGTCTCCAAAATCGTAATTCATATTACTTTTGTCGTCATCATGATTTTCATGGATTATCTTGTCACCACCAGGAAACATTTCTTGCAACAATTTTGTCAAACCTTCCATGTCTACTTTTAAACCATTCATGTCACCTTTTAAACCATCTATGTCACCCTTTAAACCAGCCATGTTGCTTTTTAAACCATCCATGTCACCTTTTACTTCATCTTTGGTTTCTCTTTGTGAGAGCGAAATTTGTTCTACTTGGTCCCATAATTTTGATATATCATGTTCTGATTCTTCATCTTCACGCGTCATAGTAGATATTTATAAGGGATTAATGGGTGTAGAATTATTTTTCTTAGGAGGAATTTTAGAACCCAATACTGATATCTATGCTTCAATATGTTGTTGGGATCAGTTTAAACTTATTTTTTAAACAAAATTTATACAAATTTTAAAAACAATACACATATTTTTCTTGCTTTTAGGAGCTCGATCTTGAAATGGCACAATATAATAACAGCCTCCATAAAAATAATAATGTAAGGGCACAACACTAGCAAAGTGGTATTTTATTGGCCACAACAATAAAAATATGGGGGCTTCATGGGCACAACAATAACAATAAGGGGGATACACTAGTATTATAGGGACCTAACACATAGAGCAACAAAGACAATAAACTTCTACTACAATAGAAGATGAAAATTTAGATAAACATGTCCCATTATACAATGAGCAAAAAATTATACTCACCAACAACTTGAGGGTCAATTCAGGACTTGTTAATGGTGTTCTGGGAAACATCAGTTCAATCTTAAATGCACCTAACTCAAATCCCCGGATCTACCCTCCTTTGTGGTGGTTGACTTCCACCAATACAGAGGGACACCATGGGATATTTAACATCCAACATATGTACCCATTTCCCCATCAAAAGAGGTTCACGTTGACAACTTCCCCTTTGAATGGCGTGAGATTTAACAATACTTAACTTATAGGGTATGATAGTAGATAAGGCAACTATAGACATTGTCACCAAAGAATGATATATATTAACATTTACTTCTATTTCAAGAGTAATATCATTGTTCGACCTCTATATCAATCAAACATTTTCATGCTCATTCTATTCAATAATGTAAGATAATCCATATCTCAAGTGCAGGCAAAAAGAAAAATCACTCACGTAAAAATATCCAGAAGGGAATATACTCTAATCAACCATACACTTTATCCTCTAAATTTACCCATGGTAAATGTTTCTTTCTATTTAACTAACTTTTACAGACAATTTCTTACTATTGCATTTAACCTCATATTATTCTATTACTTTTTAGAAAGAAAGGTTCATACTTACTTACTTGGTCTTTAAAAAAAAAGTATAATGCTTTCAACGTAAATTTCCACTAATCGTTATTATTTCTATCTTTTCTTATGACCATCAGATATGCATGTAGGCTACTTGTCTATGTTATATGAATATTGTTGAAAAATTCAATGGCAGGAACTTACCTTACAGGATATACAAAACTAGATCATGCCACCACAATCTATGCCTATTCATCATCTACGATGAATTATTATATTGCCTCACAAGATAAGAAAACACCTACAAAAAAATATCCACATCCATGAAATACAAGCAATCAAAAAAATATGCGCTAACTAGAAACAACGCCATTTATATCTTCACACCACAATAAACATTAATTGGTACTTTTGATACCATGCTTCATCCTTCATATATTATTAGTTCCTCACTATCAATTATATATGTAAAAAGGAAAACAAACACCCAAATTGTTAGGTCCCTATACTAGTAGTGTAACCCCTTATTGTTATTAGTACAACCCCCTTATTATATTGTTGTGCCTATGTAGTCCCCATATTGTTATTATTGTGCCCCATAGAAGTCCACTATTGTTATTATTGTGCCCTTACATTATTATTGTTATGTCAGCGTTGATTATATTATGACCCCTTAGACTCCTATATATAGAAAGGAGGTCTTGTCATTTGTATCATCCAAGAATTGTTCATTTGTGTAATGTAAAGGAGGTTTTCCCCTCGAAGAAGCTTATTTCTAAGGCGTTCATCTGTCTTTTCTATTTTTTTGTGAGTTGTTTTCATAACATTTGGTATCAGAGCTTTAGATTCTAGGGTTTCGCTACTCCAAACAGGCCATCGTGGCATTTTCGCTATAACTTTTTCACTACGAAGTTTCAGAAGCTAAACAGAAAACCCATTTGAGAATAGATCTTTCTAAACATTGGATCTGAATTTCAGGTCTTGTCTCGCTATATTTTCGGAGATATGATCTAAGGAAGTTAGGTTTTTTGCAAGCTCCAGAATTTCATCTGAAACAGGCCATCGTGGAATTTTTACTATACTATTTTTCTACAAAGGTTTAGACTCTAAAATTAACAACCATTTGAGCCGAAATCTCGATGAAGCTCAGGTCCAAATCTCAGATCTTTTCTCGCTATATTTTTGGAGATATAATCTGAGGAAGTTAAGGTTTTTGCAGACTCCCGAATTACATTGTAAACAGGTGACCGTGGGAAGATCACCCTAAATTTCTCTCTGAGAACTAAATTGAAATTTTGTCAGAAGTTACAAAAATGGGACACATTGTAGTTTGTTTTGTATATGTTGCAAATCCGAAGGTCAAAACAGTGATACGTGGCACATCTTATAAGTTCGCTCTACTGAAACATTATATAATCAGGTCATCTTAGGAGATTGGGCATAACTCTTTCTTGGAGAATCAAATTCTGATCAGACTTGTGGGGTTAGAAAGAGGACTCAGAGGGCTACTGCAAGACATAATTTCAAAACTTGGAGATCTAAAATTACTAAGTTACAGTCATTTCAATATCAAGCTCCTAAAATCAAGAAAAGACGATATGAGGAAGTTTGATGGCAAGGATCCGGTAAATTGGATACTACAAATGGAGCAATATTTTGATCTACATGAGGTTCAACTATTATAGAAGGTACATATTGTATCTTTATATTTAGAACCAAATCAATTTTTATGGTATAAAGGGATTTGTTCTTGTAAATCACTTGTCACTTGGTTAATTTTCACGAAAGAAATGATAGCACATTATGAGGATACAAAGAGTAACACCTTCTTTAGCGAATTGATAAATCTCGAACAAAAGGGTTCAATGGCAGAGAACATTGAGGACTTTCAAAAATTTAATATAAGGGTAAATGATATTTCAGAGAAGAAAAGGATTGATATCTTCATAGAGACTTTAAATGATAACATTCAACATGAGGTTCATCTTTGGGAACCTGATTCATTGGAGAAGGCATTCAATTTGGCAAGAAAAATTGAAAGCGAAATTATGGAAACAAGGAATCCCACCACTCACGACTATAATTATGGAAGTGTTTTTTCTCCTAGACTTCCACAACCTACAAGGTTTACTTGACAACAATTAGAAGAAAAAAAAGAAAAAGGGCTTTGTTACAATTGTGATAGCAAATGCACTAAAGGTCATAAGTGTGCTGAGAAGAAATTCTTTTACATAGATTTTGAAGAGGAGTAAGAAAAGGATCAAGAAACATCAAAAGAAGAGGATATACACCAGGAACCAACCCCAGAGAAAGAAGAAATGAATCCGACCATATCTTGTAAAGCATTTGCAAGAATTACCACTCCTCAAACTCGCAAGATAGAAGGACATATCAAGAAGAAAAAGGTTCAAGAAGTGAATGATCACATCGAGAAAGAAGAAACGAATCTGACCATATCTTGTAATGCATTGGCCAGAATTACCACTCCTCAAACTATCAAGATAGAAGGACATATCAAGAACAAAAATGTTCAAGAAGTGAAATATCACATCAAGCATCAAGAAATGAATCCGACCATATCTTGTAATGCATTGGCAGAAATTGCCATTCCTCAGACTCTCAAGATAGAACAACATATCAAGAAGAAAAATGCTCAAAACGTGAAAGGTCACATCAAGCATCAAGAAATGAATCCGACCATATCTTGTAATGCATTGGAAGAAATTACCATTCAAACTCTCAATATAGAAGGACAGATCAAGAAGGAAAATATTCAAGCAGTGAAAGATCACATCGAGCATCAACAAAAAGTTCTCCAACTTTTAAAGGACAACGCCACTTTGGTGCAGAATTGAATGAAACAACAGGAAGATCAACATCGCAGTGAAAGAAGTTTTGATGTAGGTGATTGGGTATTTTTACGGCTACATCTCAAGTAAGCTATTTATGAGAAGGAAATGTTGGCAATACTACATGCACTTAAGAAATGGTGACCTTACCTAATGGGAAGACACTTCAAGGTAAAAATGGATCATGATAGTCTTAAATACTTTTTAGAACAAAGATTATTTTTAGAAGAACAGAAAAAATGGGTCACAAATAGGTTGGGTTATGACTTTGAAATCGTATACAAAAAACGGAAGTAAAATGTTGTTGTAGATTCACTCTCAAGAAAGTATGAGGATGTGGAAGCATTGTTTTGTGCTATTTCTATTATCCAACCAGATTGGATAAATGAAGCAAAGGATGAATGGAAGAAAGACGAAGAAGTGTGGCCACTCATTCAAAAGTTGCAGAAGATCCCAATTCAAATAATATTGCCAGAAGTTGAGGAGGAAGGAAAAATCATATTAGAACCTAGAGAAGTTATAGAAACAAGAACCTGATAGCTATGAAATCGATCAATTTCAGAGTATCTCATCAAGTGGAAGAACTTACCCACTGAAGATTCCACATGGGAGGACAAGAATTTTATACAAAAGCATCAAGAACTATTCAAGCGTTGAGGACAACACTTTTTGAAGGAGAGGGGCATGTTAGGTCCCTATAATACTAGTGTAGCCCCTTATTGTTATTAGTACAACCAACTTATTATATTATTGTGCCCATGTAGTCCCCATATTGTTATTATTGTGCCCCATAGAAGCCCACTATTGTTATTATTGTGCCCTTACATTATTATTGTTATGTTGGCTATGATTATATCATGACCCCTTAGACTCATATATATAGAAAGGAGGCCTTGTCATTTGTATCATCGAAGAATTGTTCATTTGTGTAATGTAAAGGAGGTTGCCCCTTCGAAGAGGCTGAATTCTAAGGTGTTGATATATATTTTCTATATTTTTGTGAGCTAGTTTCATAACACAAATCACTTATCGATACTTTTTTTTGTTGTAAAAATATCACATCAAATACTTATTTTGTAACAATTCGATAAATGTTCTCTAAATGAAATGTTCAAATGCAATATGTTACTTCTTTGCATATATGTCATTTGTGGTTTGTCCCTTTCAATAATTCCATGTTCATAATGTTTCAAATTGAATATAATGCTATATTGTTAATGGTTTACTGTGTTGTAAATTTCTCACAAGCTTGATAAGTAAATAGAATTGTGTTTATAATCAATCAAAAATTCAATTTCGTGTGGAAATTTGTTTGTCAACAAAACTGTGGTGAGGTTCTAGGTCTATCCTATAATGCTTTGATTGAAATTTAGTAAGGCAAACCCCTGCATTTTTCTTCTCTTTCATTTGAGTATGTGTTCCATCTAACAAGAATGATAATAGAAGCATAACCACATATTGGTGGTAATCTTGTAGTATAACCTACCTATATCTCCCATTTTCTATCACAAAATGATTTGTTGCAATGAAAATAAAATTTAGAAAATGTCCCTTCCCTTGGAAGCCTTTATGGAGCAAGTGATAATATGTGTCCCACAAAGTAGTAGTATTTCCTATATCGTAATCATTTACATGTAGAAATTGTCTCTTAGGTAGTAGCACTATTTTTTGTAATATTGTATAATGTTTTACATGGAAAAATACTGCAAAAAGATGAAACTTGAACATATCCATTTGAAATCCAAAATTCATAGATTTTCAAATGAGATGGTTTCGCACAAGGGGTTGTAATTTTTGTATTATGGATAGCATCTATCCTAACATATTTCGAAAAACAACAATAATATATTGCAATGCTTTCTCAGTACCAAAATACAATTTTTTAAATTAAAATTTTCAAAAACAAAATTACACTCCTCCTTTGAGCAATGGCTAGTAAACAATAATAGAAACTTAAGAAATTTTTTCACTATAATAATCTTATCCACATTTCTATAAATATTAAGTGGAAGAGGGTCAGATTCCTCCACCCCCTCACTGTCGAATAACAGTGTTTCAACTTCATCTCCTCCTCGTACACGTACACAGATTACTGAGCAGTCAATAGCTGAAATGTTTGATAGCGTTGAAGAAATCCGGCGGTCTTTGGATGACGTAGAGAGAAGGATCCTCGAGATGGACAGAGGATAGGAACACGCAAACACAGCCGTTGTCCAGCAGCCGCCTAACATAACGATCTCTCGGAGGAACATGTGAATAACAATTTGAGTTGTTCAATTTGGTATGACGATTTTGAATTGGGTGGTGAGGCATCAAAACTCCATTGCAGCCACATCTACCATTCCACTTGCATTTCCAAATGGCGCACATTCGGAGACACATGTTCGCTCTACCGATTCCCAATGGAGTTGTCTATTTCCGATTTTTTAGAGATTTTGGTGACGGAATCCGGCGGAAGAAATTGAGGTTAAATCTTGATTTCTTGCAGTTAAAATGGTTTTTTAATTGCATATTTGGATTCAGCACTCTCGAAAACCCCTGGGACGCTTTCATTGTGCAGAAACTAGCTATCAAACTTGCGATTCCAATAAATTTCTGCCGGATTTCGACCAAAAAAACCTGCCAAAAAGACTTTCAAAAAGTCGCTTTATAGACAACTACATCCTCAATACCTATTTGCGCATGTTTACGTTTATTCTTACGCATTTTAGTTTGAATTTCTTAACTAGACTCTTTCGATAACTTAAAATCATATTTTCAATAAATTTGTACCAAAATTTAAATCATATTTTCAATAAATTTGTACCAAAATTTAAAATTTGTGTATTTGTTTGAAAGACTTAAACTTAAACGTTTATGTTTTCGAATTTTTTATAAGATCATTATTTTACAAAGAAATTTTAAAATATATTTAATGTACATAAACTGAAAATATTATTATTAGGGCTAGATGCATTTTACAGTCTAGATGTGTAGTTCTGTTTTTCTTTACTCAAAGTTGAAATTTTACTAATCTTGTATTACTTTTAACCAAAAAATTTAGCATATTAAAATTCTAAATAACTTAAAGTTTTAAACATCTTTACTCTATTTTTATGAAAAGTTTTTCAGCGTAAATCACATAATAATATATTTGTCGACGTGTTTTGAAAAACAAGTGTGGTTCATAGTCAAGACAAGGGCTGCAAATTAAATAGGGAGAGCAGATCATCCAATGACTAGGTTTGACTGAAAAATGGCTATATTAGGTTAGACTGGACAAATGGCTATAATTGACCTAGAAACGACTAGATTTGACCATTTAAATTGTTTAATTATAATAATATTATTATTATGTTAAAATATTATTTTAATATTAATCAAGATTCATTTAAAAAAGAATTTTGGGTTAACACTATTTCATTTACGGAATAATTACCCTAATATGTATAATAACTATTAGTGAATGAAAGATTTTAATCTAAACTAATAATATATTAATAGTATTAATATTCTTATTAATGGCTTGTATAACTAATTGGAATAAGAGAATAAACCTAGGGATATTAGCAAGGAATTTAATAATAATCAAATTAATATTAATTATTGTTATATTGTTTAACCTAGATTGTTCAAATTAGACTTGTATACTTAGTAATATTATGGATATAAATATTAGTTGTTATTATACTATTGTAGTTATAATAAAGTATTATATTTATCATTAATGGTTAGTTTATCTAATGGGACTAGATCTAGGGATGATATTACTAGTAAGGATTAATATAATAGTGTTATCATAGTATTATTATCAAAGGTTGTGTAACTAATTAATCAAAAAGATGTCTAACGGGAACATCAACTAGCGATTAAAATATTACACAGTGTCATAAACCAAGGGATTACAAAGAGGAGTAAGGAAAATATGACTAAACAATCAAGAAAAAGATACTAATAGAGGAAGGGGACGAAGGGAAAGTGACGACTAGGAAGAGAGGGCCAAAATCCAGCAACTACTAATCTTCCAACTATCATCTATGTTGAGATTGCTTGGTATTCTTTCAATTTCAATTGCCTCCCTAAATTTTCGTGATGGAATTGCACCACCCTTGCAATAACCTTGGCCTCCTCAATACACGCATGATTCTTGGTCTTCTCTGCATGCTTCGCTAGAGCAAAAGACATTGATCTCCCATGCTTTAGGTCAGCAGCGTGCTCATTAATCCTTTGATTAATAGCGCGTCCCATCTCACCAATATAGGGGGTCCCACAGGAACAAGGAATAATATAAACACCCTTCATGTCCTTAGGGTCGATAGGATCCTTTACTGACCGAAGGGATTTGTGAATGGTGTTGAGGGGTCTAAAAGTCATGGGAACATTATGCCTCCTAAGAACCCGAGCAATTTTATCAGTGGTCCCTTGGACAAAAGGTAGATGGACCCCTAGGACTCGTTCTTTAGGCTCTTTTTTAACAACCGAATTTCTGGAAGCTTTAAGGAAAGCCTTCTGACCAAGGTGTCTACTATAACCGTTCTCTACAAATACATTAAGGAGATGGGATTTTTCTTTCTCAAAGCTCTTTTCATCAGAGATCCTAAGGGCACGAGTAGCGAGGGTGTTGAGAACGCCCAATTTTTGAGCCAGGAAATGATGGGAACTGGCATGAAGATACTGTTTCGTATGTGTTTTCTTCTGAAACACTTGGTGGGAGAGGGAACTGTCACTATTCTTTGAAATAAGAATATCAAGGAAAGGGAGGCAACCATCGACTTCCTACTCCATTGTGAACTTAATGGAGGATGATTGATGGTCGAGATTATCGAAGAAGATATCTAACTCCTCTTGGCCATGGGACCAGATGACATTAGTGTCATCTACATATCTTTTCCAGAGATTTGGTAGGAGACAAGCTGAGGCCAAAGCCTTGGATTCAAAATCTTCCATAAAAATATTAACAACAACAAGGGATAGGGGTGAACCCATGGCAACACCACAGGTCTGATCGAATAATTATGTACCATTTCATAAAATAAAGTAAAAAGATTATTTTAACACAAAGAATCAAAAAATATCGCTCCAAAACAATTCTGGAGTGTGGAATTTGAGGAAAGGTTTGCACCTAGACAGATTTGATCCATCTTGAATGGATGATAGATCACGAGTTAAATGGATTTAGGCTGGTATTATATATATATCTATATAGATATATATATATATATATATATATATATATAATCCATTAGTTTAAGGATTTGCATCTTAATGTAGATTTTAACATAATTGAGATAACTGGAATTTTTTTGAAATCTAAATTAGAATTAGCAAGATTTGTTCTTAGTATTCTAGATTTTGATGTTATCAAATCTAATTTTTCTATTAAAAAAAATTCAAACCTTCCCAGTGCCCAAATTTTCAATAAAAACACTAAATTCAATGAAAAAAAATTAATTACAACAGAGGAAAATCAGTATGATACAATTTCAATAAAAAGTGAACTTTAATTAAAATTGCAAACAATAGAAAAACTAAAATAAATTGTGCGTCCATGAGTAGATTTAGAAAAATAACCCATGCACCATAAGGCTATGCAGGTATGTAATAAATTATTCTATAGAGCTCATAAGCATTACTGTAATATTCAACATAAGTTGTTAATGAATTTATGATGCTCTGTAATCAATAAGTCACTCATAAGAAGAGAAAATAGCTTATATCGAGACAATAAAAAATAGCTTCTATCAAGACAAGCAAATACCATATTTGAGTATTATGAGACAGTGCTTATGGACGACACTGAGCTAACTCTTCCTCCCTATCTAAGCTCCTAGGGTGAGGAATTAAGATAGAGGTATCCTCAGGTTGAGGGAACTTTTGACAATAGGGTATGACTTCTATTTATTACCCATAGGGTTGGAGAATGCTTCTCCCCTGCATGGTATTTACAGAGTATACTCGAGTTGGCATCATAGCCACAAGAAAGGCTTGTCGGCCATACCGCTCCTCGTTTGGCTAATGAGTTGAGAGTGTAATTGGGGATTACAACCCAAGTCCATTATTATGAAGGTGTTCTACCACATTATTATTCAGGTTCATCGATGGGAAGATCAATAGGAAGTAGGATTGTTTGAGATAACCCTACACGGTTCTGAGTTGAGATGAAGCTCCCTGATGTAATCCCAGGGTAAATATGTGCTCTCCTATGTGTCTATATATCCTATTTCTCAAAATGGGGTTTTATATGTATATCTCCCCCTTGATACTATGGGTCGAGATGTGCTCCTCCATGTGGTTACAATTTCATATTCTCTCTTATGATGATTGATGATGATATTCAGGGTAGTAGCCTACTGGAAAATATTTTGGGTGGTAGCATGATGGATAGAAGATGGTAGCTTAAGCTCCCCTACAGTAACAAATTCTTATTCTTTTAGATTCGAGAATGTTTAGAATAGGTTCAGAACCAATCAAGAGATAAGTAGGAATAAGAAAGGGATAGATCGAGATGCACATTGATAATTTATGATCATGAGATACTTGAGATGGTCATGGCATGATGACTACATGACAAATATGATTAGTCATTATACATGATGACACTTGAGGATACCATAATGACCAGGACAAATATTGGTAGGTGGAATTCTCCATAGTTGAGAGGGAGTGTTAAAATTATGCAACTGTAGTCAAATTACTCTTTGGATAGCTCATATGATGAAGATAATAATTGCAGTAGATTCTTGTTTTCGAGAGGACCAAAACCTACCTAAATATTACCTTCTTTGGACAAGCGGAGGTTGGTTTTTGAACTTATTTATTTACTCATGTACATTGGACTACGTCGGCCCTAAGAACATGTAGAATTAGATAGTTCAACCTCAACATCAAGTCAACCCTCATGAAAGCCTATATATAGAAGAGACCTCAAGCTCATTTCGATACAATGATAAATCTTTGTATTCTCTCTTCTATTATTTGGTTGGTATGAGTTTGACAGAGGAAAGCTCGCACAAAGAGTTTGAAAATATAGGATCGAAGCTCACACGTGTCTAGGGTTTCTGAGTCATAGACGCTCGCATGCAACTAAGGTTTTTCATACCTAAATGTTGGTAAAATATGGTCAAGGGAGTATCTGAGAAGTCTTAGACGCTCGCACAGGGTGTCTGAGGGAGTTCTCCTGGGAGAATCTAGATAAGTCCCATATGCACTCATCCAATTCTCTAAAGAATGTCCAGAGTAGCGTTTGACACTCGCACACAGTAACTTTGCATGCTTTCAGGACCAAAATATGAGTTATCATTAGGAAGTTCTCAACACAATGATGGCAGTATCCAACATGTAACTACAGTGAGTGAAATTGCATTACATTCCTCACAATTAAGATATCTGAGTATAAGTATGTTAAAGTCATGTCAAGGATGTTCTATTTTTTTTATTGCATTGATCAAGATATGGATCATTGTACTCTCATTTACTAAATCATTTGATGATGATCTAAGAAGAAGAAGAATTCACAAGGGTTTTCTCCATAGTGGTTTTTTCCCTGGTCTCTGACCAATCCTACTGTCTCTATGTCTGCATTCTTTTCTCCTATTGTTCCTATATGTTTCGTTGTATATATGATCATGATATTGTTCTTTCTACATAGTTGCATAAGTTGATGAATTATAATGTAAATTAGAATAATGTTATAACGTTATGGGGTGAAGTTAATGTGTTAATAAAGAAATGAAATTATCAAAGAAAAGAACAATGTAGACCTATGAAAAATTAACAATTATCATAGAGACTTTCTCCACCAACAATCTCACCATAAATCCAAACATTTAAGAAACTCAACAAATTCAAACATGGTTCTATGAAACATGATTCAATTCCTCATCCCCATCTTTGAGTAGAAACTCCACCATCATGTTGTGGTGAAATGATAATCCTTATATTTTAACTTATTACCTTCACAATAATAATGGGGACCCTCTACACAAATTTTGGCTAAATCAACTTTTAATATTGTGTTTTGGTTAGGTGTGTAACAATTTTGCGAGATTTTTGTTTTCTTTGGATTTCCATTCTGATTGTTGCAATGTGTTCTATTTTTCCCTAGCTTTCCATTGGTTCATGTTTCATCTCATTTGGATGCATGGTTTACAAATGGTGCTTATCCGAAGCTCAATAAATTTTACTGCCTTAACTAAAAATTTACAAAATGTATTTTACTTTGATTTTTGTAATTTAATTAATTTACATGGCCAAATTAATCTCACAATAGATCGTTGGAAAGTTCATTGGAAAGTTAATACCACATAAAATAATCGGGGAATGGTAAGTTTAGTAAATTTTATCATTTAATGACCCACAAATTTAGTAGAAGACAAAGTGATGAATTTGTAACAGCAATTGGTTTTTCCTAATTTTATTTGGGCAAATTTCATTGGCTTGAGAAATTTGTTATCACTAATTTGTCCTCCACCAACAATCAAAGGCTAATCAGATCCATTTGAGGCAATCATAGAATGAAATTTCTTTCGATTTTATTTATTTTCATATAGCAATTTCATGACAGTTTGTTTTCCTGATCTAATTTCCTATTTAATTTATTTTTACCTTTTTATTTTGAATGGTTTGTAGTAGGAGATATGTTGGAGAAGTTTGTACCTGGGGCATTTTGGAGCAATGGAAAGAGACCAGCAAAGAGAAAAATGTGGAATCTACAGCGCTAATTCAGGGTTTGGAAAACTACTCTCGAAAGTTCTCCATTGTTGGAGATCATCTAATTAATAAATATCAGTTTTGAGAATCACGAAATGGTTCCTCTTCTCTTTAACTAGAGGATCTAATATCACTATTGTACATGAGCTTATAGCTGTAGGTGAGGGGAAAACTTCAAATTTGAGGTGTTAGGGGCAATTCTATGATTTTTCTTGTTGTGTATTTCTCTTTTGTAATGTATCATGAGTTGAATTATGGAGAGACATAGCATTTTTGAGTTCTGTACAAGAAGATTTTTTTCCACTACTGTAAGAAATTTCTTCAGGGAGTTGAAGATGCTAATGGATTGGAAAATCGTAATGAGGTGCTCGTATGATTTTAATAAATATTAATTTCAATGCACTATTGTCTGAAATGTAAGTTCATCACTTTTTTTTTCAAAATTTCCACAATCGATTTTAATTTCTGTTCTAAATAGTGTATTTCATTCTTATATTGAGCGCTATTGTCTTCTCAATTGTTTTATGCTATAGAAGTTATTTAGGAGCTATCTCTAAGTAACAAAACATAATTAGAATTATTACGAATTCATTGAAATAGGAATGTACTGACAAGTAACTATTTATTTTTTAATACATTCCCATTTTGTTTTATCTTTCACTAATTTAATGAACTACTTCTTTAATTGATGAAAGACATATAATGAATACAGTTGTTTTATTGGATTCATACATGTATTTCTAATTTTCTTTGATAACTATTTATTTAAGTAAATTCAACTTGCATAAAGAAATATAATATATTGCAAAATGCAAACTATTTTGCATATTTCAATTTAATATTATTTTCTTGATTCAATCATCATACAAATAATCCTCTTCCCTTGGTTAGTTAGTTGATATGTTCTTGAATTAAGAGAGGGATATCATTTACCAATTCGAGATAAGATTAGTTGTTGCTTGCATCTTAGAATAACTCTGCATTTAGATTTAAGTCTGCATCTTAGAATTCCACTTATGCGGAGGCATACTTTATGTGTGGCTTAGTTGAGCCCTTAAGTTACCTTTAGGATTTTCTTGCTTTCTCCTACACAACAAGAGGGTCGATCTGATTGCTCTTTTGTTGTTGGAGAGTAGTAGATAAATCATAAGTTAACAGGGAAAGAGAAGGGGTAACTAGACTCGTTTGAACCAGTTGGAGCCATTATAAAAACTGATAGGAGTGTTATTTGGGACTCTAACCGAGAGGCCTTCCTTGATGTTCATGAGTTTATTTTTTACCATCAACACATTGCTACTAAGAGAGCCCAAAAATGAAAGGCAATTCATGACATTAATTTCATGGAAGTCTCTAAGAAAGTAATCTAGTTTTTTTCTCATATGCAATTGTAAGTGCACTTCACATGGACAATTTCTACTTTCTCACATGCCCATTGAGTTACAATGGAAAGAAATGGATGAAAAAAGTGATGCACCATTTTAGAAACATGTGGCATTGTACAAAATGCAACAAAAACTTCCTAGAATGTGACTTCCATTACAAACTTAAAATTTGATTACATTACCACACCATGCACTTAGAAAATGTCATAGGTTTCAGTGATTCCAAAAATGGGCTCATCGGTGTTACAGCAAAAGACTTATCTCTTCTTTCTATTGAACCATCATATGTCCAAAATATTTGTGGAAAAAAGTTAGGTTGCCTTTTCTTACTAACACTTTCCATAAAAAAATAAAAATTAAAAAAAAAAAACCTTTTCCAATGGTGTTGAGCATTTACAAACAATTCTGGTTAATTTAGAGGAACTTTGTTACAAATTTTCATGCAAATAGGTCCTCAAAAACATTCAAGCAATGTTTATTGTGCAATGATCTACTATTTGTCACCTTTGAGATATCTGCATGCCACTAGTGACCACTATGTTTTTTCACATGGAATATGATACATGTAGAAATCATAGTTCCAATTTTCTGTAAATTATGTCCATGTTGTTGTACTACATTGTTTCTTGACAAGACTATTGTTCCAAAATTCCAAAATATGTATGTTTACCCCTTTCAAATTTATAGAAAATACATAGGAAAAATTGTAACAACTTCAGTTCATTTATTTTTACAATGCTTATATGTCTATACATTGAATATTTACCTTTTTAACTATATATGCTATCTCTCAAACATGTTCAAATAAAAAAATAAAATGTGAATATCTTGCTCTATTTATTCCGACATTTGAGGCTACAATAATGAATTTTCTTACAAAGCTATCATGTATCTTTGTATACTTTTAGGCATGTCATGGACATACTCCTTTCCTAGCCATGCTACCTTTTATTTTTTATTATATAAACTATTTTTAAAATGTAAAGATTCATAATTTATTTTCTATGCAAATTTCATTAGCTTGAGAAATTTGTTGTCACTAATTCATCCTCCACCAATACTCAAACGCTAATCAAATCCATTTGAAGCAATCATAGAATGAAATTTCTTTGGATTTTATCTATTTTAATATAGCAATTTCATGAGAGTTTGTTTTCCTAATTTCTAATTTCTTGTTTAATTTATTTTTACTTTTTTATTTTGAATGGTTTTTAGTAGGATATATGATGGAAAAGTTCGGATCTGAGGCATTTTGGAGCAATGGAAAGAGACCAAAAAAGAGAAAAATGGGGAATTCGCAGCTCTAATTCAGGATTTAGAAAACTACTCTCGAAAGTTCTCCATTGTTGGAGATTCATCTAATTAATAAATATCAATTTTGAGAATGAGGAAATGGTTCCATTTCTCTTTAACTAGAGGATCTAAAATCACTATTGTACATGAGGTTATAGTTGTAGGTGAGTAGAAAACTTCAAGTTTGAGGTATTAGGGGAAATTCTATGATTTTTCTTGCTGTCTATTTTCTCTTTTGTAATGTATTGTGAGTTGAATTATGGAGAGTTGAGCGATATTGTCTTCTCAATTGTTTTATGCTATTGAAGTTCTTTAGGAGCTATCTCTAAGGAACAAAACATAATTAGAATTAATATGAATTCATTGAAATAGGAATTTACTGACAAGGAACTATTTATTGTTTAATACATTCCCATTTTGTTTTATCTTTCATTAATTTAATGAACTAGTTATTTAATTAATGAAAGACATACAATGAATCCGTTTGTTTTATTGGATTCATACATGTATTTCTAATTTCCTTTGATTACTATTTATTTAAGTAAATTCGATTTGCATAAAGAAATCAAATATATTGCAAAATGGAAACTATTTTGCATATTTCAATTTAATATTATTTTCTTGATTCAATCATCATACAAATAATCCTCTTCCCTTGGTTATTTAGTTGATCCATTCTTGAATTAAGTGAGGGATATCGTTTACCAATTCGATATAAAAGATATAGGAATAACTCTTCATTTAGATTTAATTATGCATCCTAGAAGTCCACTTATGCATAGGCATACTTTATGTGTGGCTTGGTTGAGCCCATAAGTTACCTTAAGGATTTGCTTGCTTTCTCCTACGCAACAAGAGGTTTCAATCTGATTGCCCTTTTTTTGTTGGAGAGTACTAGATAAATCATAAGTTAGCAGGGAAATAGAAGGGGTAACTAGACTCGTTTGAACCAGTTGGAGCCATTATACAAACTGATAGGAGTGTTATTTGGGACTCTAACTGGGAGGTCTTCCCTAATGTTCATGAGTTCATTTTTTACCATCAACACGCTGCTACTAAGAGACCCAAAATCGAAAGGCAATTCACGACATTAATTTCATGGAAGTCTCTAAGAAAGTAATCTAGTTTTTTGGTCATGTGCAATTGTAAGTGCTCTTCACATGCATAATTTCTACTTTCTCGCATGCCCATTGAGTTACAATGGAAATAAATGCATGAAAAAAGTGATGCACCATTCTAGAAACATGTGGCATTGCACAAAATGTAACAAAACCTTCCTAGAATGTGACTTCTGTTATAGACTCAAATTTTAATTACATTACCACACCAGGCACTTAGACAATGTCATATGTTTCAATGATTCCAAAAATGGGCTCATCGATGTTACAACAAAAGACTTATCTCTTCTTTCTATTGAACCATCAGATGTCCAAAATATTGTGGAAAAATTTTAGGTTGCCTTTTCCTCCTAACACTTTCCATAAAAAAACCTTTTCCAATGGTGCTGAGCATTTATAAACAATTCTGGTTAGTTTAGAGGAACTTTGTTACAGGTTTTTATGCAAAGAGATCCTCAAAAACATCCAAGCAATTTTTGATGCAAAATGATCTACCATATGTCACCTTTGAGATATCTGCATGCAACCATTGACCACTATGCTTTTGTACATGGAATATCATACATGTAGAAATCATTGTTCCACACTTCTGTAAATTATGTCCATGTTGTTGTACTACATTGTTTCTTGACAAGATTGTTATTCCAAAATTCCAAAACATGTATGTTTACCCCTTTCAAATTTATAGAAAATACATAGGAAAATTTGTAACAAGTTCAGTTCATTTTTTTGTACAATGTTTATATGTCTATACATTGAATATCTATCTTTTTAACTATACATGCTATCTCTCAATCATGTTCAAATAATAAAATAAAATGTGAATATCTTCCTTTGTTTATTCCGACATTTTAGGCTACAATAATGAATTTTCTTACAAAACTATCATGTATCTTTGTATACTTTAAGGCATGTCATGGACATACTCCTTTCCTAGCCATGCTATCTTTTATTTTTTATTATATAAACCATTTTCTTATGCCTCCATTATAATAATAAATTATTTGTACTTTCTTACGCATGCCAAGTAGTAGTGAAAATGAAATTGAAACACACAAAGGCGTATTATTTATGCACAGAACCAAGACACAATAAATGCACATCAACGACTACATTATAAAAAATGAAAAACATTGTTCCTTCACCTACTTCCACTGTCACCTCAAGTGCTCCCTAGAACATGCAAACCAGTTGACCTCACATTCTTGAAAAACAATAATTAACCCCCTCAATTATTAGCATCACCGCTTTTTCCAAAGGATAGATAAAATTTCTACCATGTATGTTTTCATGAAATGCAAACAAACATATCTAGAAATGAAAAGAATACTTCTACATGGTAATATTACTTTCCTTCATTGTGCCTCATATAGCCCTAGGTATCATTTTCCTCATTCGATCAAGATATACCCTGGTGCACAACCACTTGTCCTTCGTAATTTAGCACAAGTTCAAGAAATTCTCATTGCATGTGTCAACCCAATTGTACAAGTAACTCATGCTCATTGTGGTTAATACCAATACAATGACCATACAATTGGCTTCCTTAAGGACATTACTACTATTTCCAACTATTTACATCATATGGTTTTTGAATTCAACATCCTCATTTTCAAAACACAAACGTTTGGAAAGGAATACAAATTCATTTTTTTATAAGTCACATGTAGTGGGAGCACTTCAAGAAAACTAAAAAATGATCCCTACTACAAGTTTGTCTAACTCAGCCCATTCGAAAATTATACATTTCCATATTAACCTACAAATATATCCTCTCTTCTTTGTAGTGTAACCACCCTTTCAGTCGAACCCCATAAAACGACAGTTGATCCTAATTATGATTCATCCTCACTCCATTATATCTCCAACCTTCCTCTCTTTCTCAAACTCTCTCAAATTCATGTACTAAGATTGAGCACGTATGCGCTTATTTGTGCTAAAATAACTCAAATTTAACAATCCCACTAGATTGGACTACAATATCCCTATCCCCTATGAGTAAATACACTAACAAATTCCTTTCTTCTATGTCATTCCTCGCATTCTTCCTAATAGGAATTTCCATGATTACGCAACCAAGAAAGTACAAAATTTAAGATGCATGAATATGCTTTACACTTAATGCACTATGATGATAACCAATTCGGCCAGAATCCAAGATTCCACTACCATGTATACAATATTCTAATGTCCCATCATTGAGAACAACTTACCAACAATTGTTTTATTCTTTGATAATTTCATCATGACTTTCTAGATTCCAAATTCCCATAACAAGTTATGCATTTAGGGCTCTAAAATAGTAAATTGTGCTACAATTAAGGAATCTGAAGGAAAAATGGAGGGGATCCAAGTGGAATAGGTGGGTGGCCACCAATATCTTCCTGGATCAGTCCACCCCCCTTAGGAATATATGGTCCCCATTGCATTGAGTGCCTCCATGGGATGGGGAACTTCTGTTGAAGTTGGTCCCTGGTAAGCCACTTCCCTGAGTGCATGAGTTGGCTAACTTTGACAACTTGATACAATTGGAACTTTTGTTGGTGAGCATTCTTGATATGTGTTTGCATGATCCAATCAATCATGGCTTGGTCAATGCAGTCCACATTGATCTCCATTAGTTTCAACAGGTCAACAATGTTTGATGTGTCCAACAGTGATGGAAAGTATAGTAGAAGGAGCTTGACATTAAATATGGGGTGCAAGCCATGGAATGGCGTGATATTGAGCTCTAAAGTGTTGTCTAACACAAACTTGGTTATGGTTTAGGGCCCATATCAAAGTCGTTGAAGCATACGATGGGCTTCAACGAGGAACTCTTTCTACTAATGTACCAAACTTTGTCACCCACTTGAAACTTATGGGGTACTTGATGTTGATCATGTCATTGTTTATATTTGGCATTACCTTTGTCTATGATGTCATTAACCTATTGGTGAATGTGTGAAATGTGCTTAACAACCTACTGGCTCTATCAACTTCAAACTGAACATGGGCATATTATTCCTTTGTAGTTGCAAAGGGCAATGCAACATTAAGGGGACATAATGGTTGAAATCCCAAGCCCACTTCAAATTGGTTATGACTAGTCGATCCATGGAGAGATATTTTACAATTGTGTTGCACATAGGGAAGACTCTCATCCCATGTCCACAGATACTTAGAGTTTTACATATGTAGTATTTGCACAATCACCTTTGTTTGTCCATCAATTTTGGGGTGGAATGAAATTAACTTGGTGAGATTGGTACCATAAATTACCAAAGGCTCGACAAAAATGAGCTTAGTAACATACTCTCCCAATATGATATAATAGTCTGCGGGATCCCAAAATGTACCCACCCCTTTTGAAAGAACAGACTCGCAGTGGCCTCTATTGTGATACTCTTCTTGCAAGCAAACATTATGGCCATCTCAGAAAATATGTTGATGACCACAAATACATAGTCGTTTCAATGCTTGGTAGAATAAAGGTCAGACATATATTCATTGGATATGGATTCTTAGGGTAAGATAGGAGTAGGCAAAGGAGTATACGAGCCTTTTTTCTCAATAGTTAGCTTGTTGATGGCATAGGAAGTGCTAGATATGATGTATTTTCCACAAGATTTGGTCAATAAAAATACTTTTCCAGTATGACCACAATTTTCTCCACACCAAAGTGTCCTACAACCAGACTGTAGTGGGCCTTTTGATTCATCTTGGAATGCTAGATTGAAGGAACAAAAAGGTGGCCTAAGTAGCATAAAGATGGATCCTATATGTGGAAATCTAGAACTTGCTTGCCATCCACTAGCATTTTGTACGTGGTCGAAAAATCTTGATCATGTTTTATATAGTTGAGCCTAACTATAGGTCTCGTTGCCATAAGAGTAAAGGAAAGTGGTCAATGCTGCAACCCATGGCTGAGTGAGGAAATCTGCAACATGATTGGTGTTGCCTTTCTTATACTTGATATTGAAATAGAATTGTTAAAGATATGGTGACAACTTCTGATGGCAATTGTTATACAACTTCCCTTGGGTGTATATAAACTATAGTGATTGGTGATTCTTGTATATGAACATCTCCTTCGCTAGAATGTAATTTTTCCATTGTCGACAAGCCTACATGATTGAATGCATCTTGTTATCATAGGTGGATTGTTTTCTAATTGTGTCGGATAATGTCTCACTGTGATAGGAAACCAGATTCCCTTTTTGGGTTAGAACTGCACTAATAGCATAGTTGGAGGCATCTATCTTGGTTTCAAATGGTTGTTGCAGGGCTAGAAATGTGAATACAAGTGCAAAACATAATCGATTCTTCAAATTAACAAATGCATTTTGTTGGGACTCGGACTAAGAAAAAATTTCTTTTGCTCCACTCTTGGTAACTTGACTCAAGGGCCAAGTGATATGGGATAATCTCAACACAAACCTCTGATATAAAATGGCCAAGCCCAAAAAAATGTGAAGCTTTATAAGAGTGGACAGGGCTAGCCAAGACCAAATGACTTGGATCTTAGTCAGATCCACATGCACACCTTTCTCAAGTATGGTGTAACCTAGATGTTGGACCTCACTCATGCCAAATGTGCATTTCTCTTGGTTGGCACATAGTTTGTGCTGCCACGGGGTTTGAATGACCTGTCAAATGTGTTGGAAGTGCTCTTCTCAACTCTTGTTGAAGATAGTAACGTCGTCCTGATATAAAACCACAAACAAGTTGGGGAAGGGTCGCAAGATGTCATCAATCAACCTCATAAAAGTGGTAGGCGAATTTGCTAATCTGAATGGCCTAACCAACCATTCAAAAAGGCCCTCCTTATATTTGATAGGGTTATTCCATACATCTATGGGTTCTATTGGAACATAGCGATACCCAGAGTTCAAATCGATCTTGCTAAAATACTTGGCCCCCTTGAGCTAGTCAAGCAGGTCATCAATATGTGGGATTGGATACTTGTTCCTGACAGTGATTTTTTTCAGTGCCTGATAATCAATGCAGACCCTCCAAGTCTGATCCTTTTTCTATACAAGTACAATCGGGCTCCCATAATGTTAGGAAATTGGTTGAAACTTCCTTTTCTACTACAGCTCCCGTATTTTCCACTTGGTCTCTTCATTTTCTATAATGGCGCAGGGATATATCAGCCCATTGGATAGAGATGATCTGGGGCTCAGATCGATCAAATGCTTAAACTGATAGTGTAATGACACCCCTATGGGTGAGGAGAAGATGTCCCTACATTATTCCATGACCATATCCACCTACTTCTGCTACATGGAGGAACCCTTCCTGGGGGCCATGGATGTGGCCACGATCTTCCACTTACTTTGAGAGTGAATAAAAAAGAACACAAATTTCCTATTCGAGGAGATGATTTTACTGTATTTCTTAGTAGATATCAAAGAGATGGTGGTATCCCCTAGTATCATATATAAATTATCTCCCAAACTAATAATAATAGAGTGAGACATGAACTCATACACAACATGACACTTCCACAAGTATTTTTTGGCCTAATAGAACATCATAAACTTCAAGAGGATAGTCATCACAAGTACCTCATCCATGAAGGACTTGATGTTGTAGTGAAGGAAACACTACTGACTCACGTGAAGATTTCATGCTTATTGAAGCCACCCAGTGGTGTACAGTTGTGGGTATGGTGTCATCAATAGGCCCAGCTTCTTTACTATCTCTTCTAAAATGAGGTTATTTTGGCTCTCGTTGTTGAAAATAAACTACAACGAAGAACCTTTCACCCACATTTGTGAGTGGAAGAGATGCCCCCCCCTCCTTTGGATCCTTGGGCTCAATATTTTAGATCTTCATGGTAGAAATGGTGGCATTGGCTTCTCAGTCAATAATCTTGTTCAATTTTTCATTTCCCTTGTCGGGGTCTGACTTAGAATCCAAACACACATCTATCTCGGAAGCCTTCAACTAGGCCACTAGCGAGTATTTGGCACAACACTCACTTGTGTTATGCATGGGGCTCTGGTGGAACTCACACCACTTCCTTGTGTCCTTCTTCATCTTCATGGTGATATTCTTTTCTTACATATTTGAAGGGTTTTCCTAAGTGGCCTCACCTTGGATTTTCCCTTTTTTGTATAGTTTGGGGGCACCCATTCCTTGCTTCATATTTAGATATCTAAATTCTCGCTTCTTATGTTTAAATTTATGCTCAATCTTGACAACATATCGGTATGTGGTGCCGACAAAAGAAATGTCTTGGAACTCCATCTAATCCTGGATATATTTTTGCAGATAGCCATGGTAGTTAAGTAATAGATGCTACTCAGAATCCTTGATACCAAACTTTGTGCAAAGGGTGTTAAAATTATTTGTGAAATATGGCATGCCTTGGTACCTTCCCTAGCTTAGTGTGGTCCATTTTATGTACTTATATTCATAGCTCCCGATAAGGTAATATTGTTCGTTGATGACATCTCATAGCAAATTCTAGGTGGGTGTGACTAAAAATATTAAGGGTTCCCTCTCGTCCTTCTACTCACAACATCTTTCTCACCAGTCCTTGATGTGGGGAGTTGCTTTAAGGAGAGAAAAGGTAATATTTTCCCTCTCGGAAAACTCATGGAAAAAAAATATCCTTCTTGTATATTTAACCATTTATCTATGATATTTTCATATATTTTACCTTAAAATATAGGGATGCAAAAGTTAAATTGTACCTTTAAGGGGGAGGTGCCTCCGCTATGGTTGTTGGATGAAGGTGTAGCACTTGTTAGCTTCTGCCAAAGGATCTGGGAAAATTTATCCATCATCTAATTCTTTTTCTATCCGAGGGCTTCTTCGAGAAATAGTTTCATGGGATCCTTTTCTCCCTCATCTTTCTTTTTTTCCCCCATGGGCGATCATCAGTGTTAGTGGGGACAGTCTTTCAAGGGTTCAACCAATTCAAGTCACAACTCCTTAGAAGTCGACCTCATTGGAAACATGCACAAAAAAATAGAGAAAGAGAAGACCACTCTGATATCACTGAAATGAAATACAAGTATGACAAAAACACACAGACGCATTAAAAATAGAAATTCAATTCATTAATAAGAAAGTACTGAAAAAAAAAATTCATTCAAAAAGGAAATAAACTAGCTCTGACAATGATAGCTTATCTCTTAGAAGAAATGTGGCACCTACATGGATTCTAAATTTTGTTATAATGAGGCTGTAAGGCCTATTTATTATTTAGAAACAATGGAAAACCCTAGAAGTCCAAAAACCTAACCCTTGGAGATGAAGCATGAAAAGTGTGTGGGCCTCGTTGTGGTAAATTGGTATATCAACTTCCACGGTCATAACTTTGTCATACGCTCTCCATTTGATGTGTACGATACTTTGCTAGAAATATATATTCGCTTACTACAACTTTCAACTACAAAACCTTAATTATAATTGAGGGTTTGCCCTATTTCCAAAAAAATGTCGTTTAGGGCCTCAAAATGGCTTGGGATGTTTAGGACCTGAAAAAATGCCAAAAACTATAAATTGTGCTACAATTAAGGAAAATGAAAGAAACAATGGTGGGGGTCCAAGTGGAATAGGCGGGTAGCTACCAATATCCACCTAGATTCAACATCACAACTATGAACTTCATCAATCAACTATCCATGACCCATGTCTTCTTGACACAACATTGATGTTCATATCAACTCAGTCTAAAGACTTGGAAGAGCTTGTCAATTATGTTCAACGACAAACAAATTTTCATGAAAATACATGCCTTTGTAAAAAGGACAATGTCCTTACTTGTCGATATAGAGTACCATGGAAATTGCACTGTACATCTTCAATGTCCATTGATGATAAATGTTATAAAATCTACATCCTCGCTTTCAATGATAATAGATAGAACATCCACAATGATGATCTACATTCCATTTGGAGAGAAAATGTTGATTTCCAACCTATTCTATTGCACCATGTTATATTAAGATAGGTTTCAATGTATTCAATAAAAGAAATGACAAAATAAAAAAGCCATCATCAAATTTAATCACGCCTCTCATAATGTGTGCCTCCATAGACACTATAGTTAATGTCATCCAAAACTTTCTTGTAGAGACTAAAGTAGATAGATAAATTGGGGCACAAGAAATATTCCATATGTTATAGAAACTAAATCTTTCTCTCTGCATTCATAAATTTGTTTCTTTGAATGTTAACAAATCTATTTTCATGTGTTTCCCATGATTCTAAAAACTTCCTTTCAACACCAAATTTCATTCTCCTATACATGAATAGGCTCATTTCATTGGAACCATTCTTGAATTTGAACATTGTTGGTCATTTTCTACTAAACAAAAGAAAAACCAATGGAAACATATATTTTCTCCAAGGATTGTTCATTTCTTGCCACGATAATCTACCATCCATTACCCTAATGATCCTTGTTATGTCACTTTTTTTTGAGGTGAACTATTGTTATATTTCCCTTTCGAAAAACTCCCTACTGACATTGGTTCCAACGATGAGGAATTAATTGCACATTGGGAAAAAAAGGGACATATACATAATGGCATGTTTATCGAGAACCAAAAATCCCACAATCCTCACATCCCAAAGATCCACTTACTCATGTGGTTACCCCTCTCGACTCCACTAACATCGATGAATGGAAAATCCATGCTCAACTCCATCCGTGATACAACATTGAATTTGATGATCTTCAAATTCTTGGCTATCGCAATTCCGATGCTAACCATAATTGGTATCATACTACTATTCCTCTCCACTTGTAGGAAACTTCCATACATTTCATTATTTTCAACCACTCAGCCACCCAAATCTAATGCCATCCATTTTTAATCCCACACCAAGGTCACTCCTTCTCTCCCACCCAAAGAACATCTTTTGACATTGTGCTTTATCACTTCGAGAAGAGTACACTAATCCCTCCACTCAAAATGATTATCCAAGGTGCAGTTGGTACAAGAAAAAATTATTTAATTAGTTTTCTAGAAATCGCGCTCTTAGTGAACTCTCCAACAACAAAAAAACCCCTTGTGCCTACTTGCACCTATTGGTGTTACAACTCTCAACATAACTTCCCTTATAGTCCATGCTTTCCTTCACATCCTTATGAAAACAATGCATCCTCTTGAAAGGAAAACACTTTTAATCCTTTAAGAGAAACTTCACCATATAAAAGAAACTCAAATTGATGGGATGATCTTCATCAGTCAAAATTAATGCTTTCATTTATTGATAATTGCCTCACAGAAGTATTTCCCTCGAAACGAAACACACCATTATGAAATTGACCCATTATCCTTTTTGGAGATTTAGGTCAGCTACCACCTGTAAAAGACATTCCTCTGTATGTTGCCACATCACGTGGAAATGCACTCTGGTATAAATTCAACACATTCATAACTCTTACAACTATGTTCGTAAAAAATGTGTTATAACTTCCCAATTTTCTTTTTTCCAACACCATGAAAATATTAGAAACGGAACACCTACTTTGGAAGACTATAATCTCCTAATTTCGATGATGGCCTTCTATCGCACACATGATGAGTACCAAATATCCTAAGATTCCATGCACCTGTATGTAACCAGCTTACAAAAATATGCTTTGCAATGGTATGCAACTAGCTCACAAAATAGAAGAAAAGATAAAACTACAAAATCATCTAGAAATATTGTTCTTCATCAATTTCTAGAAACACAGTTTAAACTAGAATATTTTCATCTATAACCTTCTTTAAGCATGAAACACGTAAAACTAGGTGTACACGGGAAGATGCAGGAAACTCCATTTTTATGCAATAGTACCAATATTTTCCAACACCTTGTAAGGACCGTAGTACTTAGGTGATAATTTAACATCCTTCTTAGATTTCTTTAGAGACATTTGTTTGTATGGTTGTGGCAGTAAAATACCCAGTCACCTACATCAAAATTTCACTATGATGTTGATCTTCCTATTGTTTCATTCAATTATGTGTCGGAGTGAGGTTATCCTTTAAGAGTTGGAAAACTTGTTGTTGATGCTCGATGTGATGTTCCACTGCTTTAACCTTGGAATTTTCTCTTAAATATGTTGTGATGGATAATGGATGATATCCATTAAGTTCCATAAATTGTGTCATTTTTGTTGTAGTATGGAAGGAAGTGTTATACGACCATTCAAATGGAGGTAACCACTTGACACATTGTGCTTGTTTATCAAATACAAAGCAATGAATATATCCTTCAAAAAAATCCTTCACTATCTTAGTTCTCTCATCAAATTAAGGATTATAATATGATTTATGAGCTAATTGAGTGCCAAGACAAGAAAATAATTCCCAATGAAAATGGGACCTCTATCACTTACTATAATATTTGAATTTCCATGAAGCTTTTGAATTATTTCCATAAATGTAGTAGCAACTATACTGACTTTAAAAGGATGAGATAATGCACAAAAGTGTGCATACTTGGTAACTCTATCAAGTACCACCATGATTACATTCTTTCCTTCAGACTTGAGTAAAACTGTGCTAAAATCCATCGAGACCTCCTCTCAACGCTATCTTCGAATGGATAAAGGTTGTAATAGATATGGGGTCTTATTTGTCTCAACTTTATTTTGTTGGAAAACCAAACATTTTGCCATAAACTCCTGAATATCATATTTCAAGCCATCCCAAAAAAATTCCTTCTTGAATCTATGGTAAGTTCTTAAAAATCCTGAATGCCCTCCTAAGGAAGAGTTGTGCAATTCCAAAAGTATATTTTGTTTTAGGTGGGAATTATTAAAAATATGTAAGCAATATTTGTAACAAGATGAATCATTTTTCCAGCCAAATGTATCATATGTATTGGGATCTTTCTACAATTTTTGAATGAGTAACCACACCTCTTCATCATTCTTCCATTCATCCCTTGGTTTGATTATCCACTCAAGTTGGATAATAGAAATGGAACAAAGTCATGCTCCAACGTCCTCATCCTTTCTTGAGAGTCCATCTACAACAACATTTTTCTTCCCTTTTTTGTAGATGATTTCAAAGTCATAACCCAACATATTTGTCACCCATTTTTGCTACTCTTTTGAAGATAATCTTTGTTCCAAAATGTATTTAAGACTATCATGATTTTTTTTTTACCTTAAAGTGTCTTCCAATTAGGTAAGGTCACCATTACTTTAGTGCATGTATTATTTCCAACATTTACTTCTCATAAATAGGTTTGTGAAATACTTTTGTTTTATTGGAAAAATTTCAAAATAAATTGGTCTTCCTTCCTGCATTAAAAGAACACCAATTCCATTTCCTGAAGCATCACATTCCACAATAAAAGTTTTTGTTAAGTTTAGCATAGATAAGACTAGTGTTTCAAAATTTCCTCTTTAATATGTCCAAAGGCTTTCGTTACTTCTTGAGACTAAGAAAATGCATCCTTCTTCATTAATTATGTTAGAGGGGTTGCTATTCTCCCATAATTCTTAACAAACTTGTAATAATACCCTGTCAACCTAGCAAATCCTCGAAGATGATTTATGGTTGTGGGGATTGTCCATTCCTTAATGGATTTAATTTTTTTAGGATCTACCTTAACACCCTCATGAGATACAATATGACCCAAATATTCCACCTCTTGTACTCAAAAGAAACATTAGGAGGTTTTTTCATATAATTGTTTCTCCTCGAATAGTTTGAGCACCCTGTCAACATGTTCAACAAGATCCTTCCAAGACTTGTTTTAGATTAGTATATCATAAAAAATACTAACACAAAATTTCTAAGTAAGTGTTTGGAAATGGAATTCATCAAACCTTGAAATGTGGAAGGTGCATTAGTAACACCAAAAGGCATGAACAAAAGTTCATAATCACCCTCATGAGTTTTGAATGTTGTTTTAGGAATGTCTTCAATCTTCATTCTAATATTGTGATATCATGAATGGAGATCCAACTTCATGAACTAAATTTCTCCATGTAATTCATCCATCAATTCATCAATGAAAAGAATGGAAAATTCCTCTTTAATAGTGATCTTTTTGAGTTTCCTATAATATGGACACATACACCATCATCCATCCTTCTTGTGCACCAATACTACTAGAGTAGAGAAAGAACTTTGACTAGGATGAATTATACCATCCTCTAACATTTCTACAACCATAAGTTCAATTTCAATCTTTTGGGCATAAGGATACCTGTAAGGAATGATGTTTGGTGAAGAACTTCTTAGAATCAATTGAATCACATGGTCATGATCACGAATAGGTGGGAGGTGTTGGGTGGTGCAGTTACATTTCAACAAACTCCTTTAACACTTAATTATCAACCCAGGCGTACGTAAGCTTAGAGGCATCACATAGGAAATGCCAATATTAATGGTATAAAATTTCATCAAATATGTTCCTATCTTCCCTAATTATATTTGTAGAATCAAAGAATTACGAATAAAATAATACCAAAAGAATTTTGGTTCCAGAATCAAAAGGGAAATACATTACAAAAACTCAATGAAAGGAACGTGAAATCAACATAAATGATCCTCATCAATGAAAGAAAGAAAAGCAAATATTTGAGACTAAATGTTAGTGCAGTCATAAGACAGAGAAATAATTAGGCTTTAAAATGCATTTCTCTTTGTTACAATTTTTCCATCCTGTTATGAATCATCGTACATGCACCACAACAAGATTCTTGTACTGGAACAGAGTCCCTACATTGGAATGATATTATTGTACTAAAAGGATGTTCTTGTACCAAAACTATGTTCTGCACTCGCACTAGGTATTTTGGCTTTCATACAAGAATTTTGGGTTCTTGTAATAGGGTACTCTGTTTCTACGCCAAGGTATCAATTCATGTACTGAGAAAGAGATTCTTGTACTAAGAAATCATTATTCCTGTACTGAGCTTCCAAACCACTTTCATAAAACGTAAAGTGTGATAACTAGAAATTAATTTGCAAGGAAAACCAGAGCATAGGAAATAATCGCATATAATCAAAAGACTCCTTATCTAATCATTTATTCGAAAGTGAAAAGGACTTCAAAATTCAAAGGAAATATCTACTGCAACAACAAGTTTCTTCATGTGAAAATGATCATCTACTATAAATATAAAGCATCCCTCCATTCTTAGATGACTGTCATGGTATAAACTAGATCCACACTTTTACCGAATAGAGGTTTCAGTTCAAAGGTTACTTCACTAAATTCCAGTCTTAAATTGAACTATTTCCACAAGAAATAAGCATAGTTATACATCCTCGTAATGTGGACAACATTTCGTTATTTCTCAAGGAAATATAAATAAATTAACCCCAAGTTAAAGATAATGCACTTGCATAGAATGCACTTTCACACACAGAAATGAAACCCACTTACATAAAGAAAATAGGTCCACTTGCAGAAATAAACACCCTTGTGGAAGCAACCCTCACTTGCATAATTAAAACACACTGGTGCAAGTAAAATGAAACACACCCTTTGAAGAAAGAAAGCTACACATCAAAGGAAAGAAATGCTATGACAACCTTCAACAAATGAATACACCCACACCTTCACACCTTGGATCCCAGACAGACGGTTTATGAAGAAGACAAAGATCTGTTAGGTAGAGACAAGTTTTAAGGGATTTCACGTGTCCTTGTTTGATCCTTTGGCTCTAAAATTGATACACAAAAAACTACAGTCCATGCAATTTCAACCACTTTTTACATAATTCAATTATGATGTCTAAAACGAAAGTTATGACGATTTTCCCTAGGTCACTTCTTTGAGATAGAATTCTTGAGCCAGTAAAAACGCTAACTTCCTTAGATCATATATCTGAAACTATAGTGAACCAAGATTTAAACTTTCTACATGAAGTTCACCAAGATTTCAGATCCATATGGTAAAACTTTCAGCTTCTGAATCCTCCTATAAAAGATTTATAGATAAAATTCCAAGATGACATGTTTGAAGAATTGAAACCCTAAAATCCAAAGCTCTGATACCAAATGTTATGCAACCAACTCACAAAATAGAAGAAAAGATAGATAAACGACTTAAAAATTAGTCTCTTCAAGGGGAAACCTAGTTTGAGCACCATGTAAACATGTTCAACAAGATCCTTCCAAGACTTGTTGTAGATTAGAATGCCATAAAAAATAATAACACAAATTTTCTAAGTAAGGGTTTGAAAATGGAATTCATCAAACCTTGAAATTTGGAAGGTGCATTAGTGCCAAAAGGCATGAACAAAAGTTCATAATCACCCTCATGAGTTCTGAATGTTGTTTTCAAAATGTCTTCAATCTTCATTCTAATATGATGATATCATGAAAGGAGATCCAACTTCATGAACTAAATTTCTCCATGTAATTCATCCATCAATTCATCAATGAAAAGAATGGGAAATTTCTATTTAATAGTGATCATTTTGAGCTACCTATAATCTGGACACATACACCATGATCCATCCTTCTTGTGCACCAATACTACTAGAGTAGAGAAAGAACTTTGACTAGGATGAATAATACCATCCTCTAACATTTTTGCAACCATACATTCAATTTCACTCTTTTGGGCATAAGGATATCTGTAAGGCCTGATGTTTGGAGGAACACTTCCTAGAATAAATTGAATCACATGGTCATGATCATGAATAGGTGGGAGGTGTTCGGTGCTGGAGTTGTAGTTCAGCAAACTCCTTCAACACTTAAGTGTAAACCCGGGCGTAAGTAAGCTTAGAGGCATCACATAGCAAATGCCAAGAGAATGGTATAAACTTTCACCAACTCTTTTCCTATCTTCCCTAATTATATTTGCATAATCATAGAATTACGAAGAAAATAATACCAAAATAAATTTGGTGCAAGAATCAAAAGGGAAATACATTACAAAAACTCAATGAAAGGAACTTAAAATCAGCATAAACGATCCTCATCAATGAAAGAAGGAAAAGCAGATATCTGAGACTAAATTTTAGTGCAGTCATAAGACAGAGAAATAAGTAGGCTTTGAAGTGCTTTTCTCTTTGTTACAATTTTTTTTGTCCTGGTCTGAATCATCATTCCTACACCACAACAACGTTCCTGTACTGGAACAGAGTCCTTGCACTAGAAAGATATTCATGTACTAAAAGGACATTCTTGTACCGAAAGTATGTTCTTCTCCTACACTGAGTATTTTGGCTTTCATACAAGAATTTTGGGTTCTTGTACCATGGTGCTCTGTTCCGATACCAAGGTATCGATTCATGTACTGAGACAAAGATTCTTGTACTAAGAAATAATTATTATTGTACTGAGCTTCTAAACCACTTTCATAAAATGTAAAGTACGTTAACTAAAAATTAATTTGCAAGGCAAACCGGAGCAGAGGAAATAATCGCATATAATCAAAAGACTCCTTATCTAATCATTCATTCGAAAGTGAAAAGTACTTCAAAGTCAAAGGAAATATCTACTACAATAGCAATTTTCTTCATGTGAAAATGATCATCTACTATAAATATAAAGCATCCCTCCATTCTTAGATGACTATCGTGATATTAACAAAATCCACACTTTTACTGAATAGAGGTTTCAATTCAAAGGTTCCTTCACTAAATTCATCTTAAACTAAACTATTCCCACAAGAAATAAGCATAGTTATACATCCTCGTAATGTGGACAAAATTTCGTTAATTCTCAAGGAAGTATAAATAAATTAACCCCAAGTTAAAGAGAACGCACTTGCATAGAATGCACTTTCACACACAGAAATGAAACCCACTTGCATAAATAAAATAGGTCCGCTTGCAGAAATAAACACCCTTGTGGAAGCAACCCTCACTTTCATAATTAAAACACAGTAGTGCAGGTAAAATGAAATACACCCTTTGCAAAAAGAAAACTACACATCAAAGGAAAGAAATGCTACAACAACCTTCAGTAAATGAATACACCCACACCTTCACATCTCGAATCCTAGCTAGACGATTTATGAAGAAGACAAAGATCTATTAGGTAGAGACAAGTTTTAAGGGATTCCACATGTCCTTATTTGAACCTTTGGCCCTAAAATTGATACACAAAAAACTACAATCCATGCAATTTCAACCACTTTTTACATAATTCAAATCTGATGTCTAAAACGAAAGTTATGGCGATTTCCCCTAGGTCACTTCTTTGAGGCAGAATTCTTGAGCCAATAAAAACCCTAACTTCCTCAGATCATATATCCGAAAATATAGTGAACCAATCTTTAAACTTTTTACACGAAGTTCACCAAGATTTCAGCTTCATATGGTAAAAATTTCAGCTTCTAAAGCCTCGTATAAAAAGAGTTATAGATAAAATTCCAAGATGACATGTTTGAAGAATTGAAACCCTAGAATCCAAAGCTCTGATACCAAATGTTATGCAACCAACTCACAAAATAGAAGAAAAGATAGATAAATGACTTAAAAATTAGTCTCTTCGAGGGGAAAACCTACTTTAAATTACACAAATGACAAGACCTCCCTTGTATATATAAGAGTTTAAGGGGTCAAAATATAATAAGAGCCTCCCTAAAAATAGTAATGTAAGGGCACAACACTAGCAAAGTGTTCTTTTATGGGCCACAACAATAAAAATATGGGGGCTTCATGGGCACAACAATAACAATAAGGGGGATACACTAGTATTATAGGGACCTAATACACATAGTAACAAAGACAATAAACTTCTACAAAAATAGAAGATGAAAATTTAGATAAACATGTCCCATTATGCAATGAGCAAAAAATTATACTCAGAAGCAACTTGTGGTTCCATCAAGACCTGTTAATGGTGTTCTGGGAAATGTCAGCTCAATCTTAAATGCACCTAACTCAAATCCCCTGGATCTACCCTCCTTTGTGGTGGTTGACTTCCACCAATACAGAGGGACACCATGGGACATTTAACATCCAACATATGTACCCATTTCCCCATCAAAAGAGGTTCACGTTGACAACTACCCCTTTGAATGGCATGAGATTTAACAATACTTAACTTATAGGGTATGATAGTAGACAAGGCAACTATAGACGTTGTCATCAAAGAACGAGATAGATTAACATTTACTTCTATTTCAAGAGTAAGATCATTGTTCGATATCTAGATCAGTCAAACATTTTCATGCTCATTCTCTTCAAAAATGTAAGATAATCCATATCTCAAGCGCAGGGAGCAAGAAAAATCACTCACGTAAAAATATCCACAAGGGAATATACTCTAATCAACCATAACTTTATCTTCTAAATTTACCCATGGTAGATGTTTCTTTCTATTTAACTAACTTTTACATACAATTTCTTACTATTTCATTTTACCTCACATTATTATATTACCTTTTAGAGAAAAAGGTTCATACTTACGTACCTAGTCTTTAAAAAAAAAGTTTAATGCTTTCAACGTAAATTTCCACTAATCGTTATTATTTCTCTCTTTTCTTATGACCATCAGATATGCATATAGGCTACTTGTCTATGTTATATTTTACCACAAGGGAATATACTCTAATCAACCATAACTTTATCTTCTAAATTTACCCATGGTAGATGTTTCTTTCTATTTAACTAACTTTTACATACAATTTCTTACTATTTCATTTTACCTCACATTATTATATTACCTTTTAGAGAAAAAGGTTCATACTTACGTACCTAGTCTTTAAAAAAAAAGTTTAATGCTTTCAATGTAAATTTCCACTAATCGTTATTATTTCTCTCTTTTCTTATGACCATCAGATATGCATATAGGCTACTTGTCTATGTTATATGAATATTGTTGAGAAATTCAATGGCAGGAACTTGCCTTACAAGATATACAAACTTGGATCATGTCACCACAATCTATGCCTCTTCATCATCTGCGACGAATTATTATCTTGCTTCACAAGATAAGAAAACTCCTACAAAAAATTATCCACATCCATGAAATACATGCAATCAAAAAAATATGGGCTAACTAGAAACAACACCATTCATATCTTTAGACCACAATAAACATTAATTGGTACTTCTTATACCATTGTCATCCTGCATATATTATTAGTTCCTCACTATCAATTACATATGTAAAAAGGAAAACAAACACCCAAATCACTTATCCATACTTTTTTTTGTTGTTGTAAAAATATCACATCAGATACTTTTAGAGAACCTTTATCTAACTTACATTGTAACAATTCCATAAATGTTCTATAAATGAAATGTTCAAATGCAATATGTTACTTCTTTGCATATATGTTATTTGTGGTTTGTCCCTTTCAATAATTCCATGTTCATCATGTTTCAAATTGAATATAATGCTATATTGTTAATGGTTTACTACGTTGTAAATTTATCACAAGCTTGATGAGTAAATAGAATTTTGTTTATAATCAATCAGAAATTCAATTTTGTGTGGAAATTTGTTCGTCAACAAAATTGTGGTGAGGTTGTAGGTCTATTCTATAACGCTTTCATTGAAATTTAGTAAGGCAAACCCCCGCATTTTTCTTCTCTTTCATTTGAGTATGTGTTCCATCTAACAAGAATGATATTAGAAGCATAACCACATATTGGTGGTAATCTTGTAGTATAACCTACCTATATCTCCCATTTCCTATAGCAAAATGATTTGTCGCAATGAAAATAAAATTTAGAAAATGTCCCTTCCATTGGAAGCCTTTATGGAGCAAGTGATAATATGTGTCCCACAAAGTAGTAGTATTTCCTATATTGTAATCATTTACATGTGGAAATTGTCTCTTAGGTACTAGCACTATTTTTTGTAATATTTTATAATGTTTTACATGGAAAAACACTGCAAGATGATGAAATTTGAACATATCCATTTGAAATCCAAAATTCATAGATTTTCAAATGAGATGGTTTAGCACGAGGGGTTGTAATTTTTGTATTATGGATAGCATCTATCTTAACATATTTTGAAAAACAACAGTAATATATTCCAATGATTTCTCTTTAGTACCAAAATACAATTTTCTAAATTAAATTTTTCAAAAACAAAATTACATTCCTTTGAGCAATTGCTAGTATAACATCTTTTATAAACAATAATAAAAACTTAAGAACATTTTTTCAATATAATAATGTTATTCACATTTCTTTGCACTTTTTTGAGCAATTGCTAATAATATATCTTTGAGGGGAAAAACTCATTCTACAGACCAGTATTATTATACACACGAGTATGATGTGTAATCCTTTTCGTGCCTCATCCAAATTGAAATTTTACTTCGTCGGCTAAAAAAATATACAAAACATTTAAATAATATCGACTTATAAAAAAAATTACAACCTGATGTTACATCCTATTTAAAATAAACCCTAAAAAGTTTTCTTACATCCTATTTAAGATAAAGGGGCGTCAGATCGTTGCCGTGTCTTATCACGATTATTAAGTTTCCATATCGAAACCTTGTGATTTCGGAATAGAAATTTAGGTGACGAATACAAGTGCGCATCTATTCATTTTTGAAATATATTGAGATGGAAGACCAGGGAGAAAGAGGGCCAAGACAGCAGAGAAGCAGGAGCGCGCAAGGTGGAAGAGGGTCAGATTCCTCCACCCCCTCACCGTCGAATAACAGTGTTTCAACCTCATCTCCTCCTCATCACAGTGTTTCAACAGATTTGGAACAGTTACTGGATGAGTTTGACAATAACCTCGACGAATTTATTCGTGAGACAGACGATATTCTTCGTCGGGTGGCAATATTAAATGAAGTATTGCTTCTTGATCACGGAGTAGCGCCATCAACTGAGAGAAGAGGCACTATAGAGGAGCACGGCGATGATAATGGGATACAAGAAATTGGTGTTCCGGGTGAGTCTCGAGAAGAATCAGCAGGTCGTCCTCGGACTGAGCAGTCAATAGCCGAAATGTTTGATAGCGTTGAAGAAATCCGGCGGTCTTTAGATGAAGTAGAGAGAAGTATCCTCGAGATGGACGGAGGATTGGAACACGCAGCATTCCCGTCGACAGACAGAGCCGTTGTCCAGCAGCCGCCTAACATAACGATTTCGGAGGAACATGTGAATAACAATTTGAGTTGTTCAATTTGCTATGACGATTTTGAATTGGGTGGTGAGGCATCAAAACTCCACTGCGCCCACATCTACCATTCCACTTGCCTTTCCAAATGGCGCACATTCGGAGACACATGTCCGCTCTGCCGATCCCCAATACCTATTTGCGCATCAACGTTTACGTTTATTCGTACACAATTTTAGTTTGAATTTTTTAAGTAGAGTCCTTACCCTTTCGTAAAATAAAGTAAAAAGATTATTTCAACACAAAGAATAAAAAAATCTTGCTCTAAAACAATTTTGGAGTGTGGAGTTTGAGGAAAGATTTACATCTAGACCTATGTGCATGATAGATCATGAGTTAAATAGATCTAGGTTGGTATGAAATAATCTAGTAGTTTAGAGATTTTCAACTCAAAATAATGTAGATTTTAACATAATTGTGATAAGGGGAAATTTTTGGAAATTCAAATTTGAGTTAGCAAGTTTTGTTCTTAATATCCTGGATTTTGATGTGATCAAATTTAATTTTACTATTAAAAAACATTCAAGCCTTCCCATTTCCCATTGTTCAATTTTTCAATAAAAACACTAAATTCAGTGAACAAAAAAATAACCATCTCAACAAAAACATTAATTTCACTCTAGATTAGTGTTAGAAGTTGCCAACTATTTCCATATATATCTTGGCATAATAGTTAAGATTGGTTCGTTTGGTTTGGTTTGGTTTTCCTAACATAAGGTTTTTTGAAAAAACATATAGAAATAAATTTTTTGTCTTATGTAAAAAGTTTCTTATGTAATTTCCTTAAACGTTGTGGATGGATTTAGGAAATATATGACATGTTGTTGTTAATCCATTTAAGCTTAATGAGGCAATATGAAAAACATAGAACAAATGGAGAGTGGGTTGAATTAGTTGGAGACCCAGTAGCGAGGTGTAACCTGCAATAGTTAGGTGTAACCAGCTCTTCTCAACTAGTAAACTGAGTATTCACTCATAATTAACACATGCACGTCAGATTAGAGAAAGATCCAGTTGAGATTGGAGTTCAGGGACATTGTACTATCGGCTATATAATCATTTGAATTGTACAGGTGGCGCATGCAATCAGAGGAAGGCCTATGATGGATTGTGCAGTTATGGATGAGGAATTTCCCAATTAAATATGGGTTAATTCCCTAGGAAACTGCGCAAAGAATTATGAGCTTGGAGGCTTGGAAATTTGGCTTAAGTATTGGCCAAAGGCATCTAGTCAGGCAGACGATATGAAATACTTATGCAGGGTGAGATCAAGGAGCAGAGCATATTGTATTCATCCATATTTTTTGACCAATGAAATATACATATAGCAAAGTATTTTAGTTGTGGCTTTCCCCAGAAAATCATCGTGTTATGTGTGATTGAATTCTTTATCTTTTATGTTTCGTGATTTCATCGATCGCTTATTGTTTCTACTGATGAGTAGAATAGATTCAAGGCAATTTTTTTAGCATATTACAATCCACAATTTGAATCTACAAGGAATTTTTACATGGTATCAAACTAGATTTGTAGAAATTTCTACATGGTATCAGAGCTAAATTTCTAGAAATTTCTACATGGTATCAGAGCTAGATTTGTAGAAAATTCTACATGGTATCTAAGTTGAAATCACTATAGAAGAGAAGAATATGAGTTTGTATTTTGTAGGATAAATCAAATTTGCAGTATCATACTTTAGAGCCAGTAGGATGTCGTTATACGGATTGAGATTCGAATATGCCCTTGAGAGTAGTTCAAACTATATTTCTTGGAAGGATGGGATGGAGGCAATGTTGGAAGACAATGGGATTAAGGAATTCATAGACAAAGATATTCCTAAGCCAATTGGTGTTCAGGATCTGGCAGAGTGGATAAAGTGTGTGGCAAATGCGAGAAGGATTATCCTAGAAGGAGTTCAAAATCATATTCTCTCAGAACTCCACGGTAAGGAAAATCCATTTTCAATGTGGAAGGCCTTGACAAAACTATTTCAAAACAGCAGTGATCACAGGAAGCTAGCACTAAAGGACAAGCTCAGAAATATCAATATGGAGAAGGGTGACTCAATACTGAAGTACTTGACCAAGTTCACCCAATGTCGGGATGAGCTTGGAAGTGTCGATGTTACAGTTTCCGAAGATGATATGGTGAGACCAGAACTTTTAGGCCTTCCCAAGAACTGGCACAGTTACCAGGACTCAGTTAATGGGAGGGAGAAGCTACCAAAGTGGGAGAACTTGTGGTCCAACTTGGCACAAGAAGATATTTGGCGGAACACCAGAGATGGGACCTCATCCAAAGATTCAGTGGAAGAGGAATTTTCATTAGTCATCAAATAAAATAAAGCCAAGGGATTGAATTCCCAAGGTGAGGAGGGCGGAAAGAAGAAGGACTTGTCAAACATTAGGTGTTTTCACTATCACGGTTTCGGGCACTATGCCACAAAATGCCCAGATAAGTAATCAAGAAATAATGAGTCTGCAATAGCAGCAACATGTGAAGCCCTAGATTCACAATTTGAACTTGATTTCACTCTCATTGCATGCATGGAAAGCACTATAATGGGAAGCATGTGGTATCTCAACAGTGGTGCCTCGTTCCATATGACAGGGAATAGATATCTCTTCAGTGACTTGGAGGAGAAATACCTCAAGAAAAACATAGAGTTTGGAGATGATGGGAGGTATAGCGCAACCAACATCGATACTGTTACTTTTCAAAGGGAGTATGGCTCCCCTCTCAGACTCACAAATGTGATGTATGTTCCAGGACTAAAGAAGAATCTTGTTTCCATCGCGGTATTGGAAGACTATGGCTACGATGTGATTTTTAGAAAAGGAAAGGTTTTCCTTAGACACATCACCACAGGACAAGTGAAATAGATCGGTGTGCAAGTCAAGAACCTGTATGCACTTGAGGTACAAGATGCATGCAAATCCTTGAGGAGCAAGGAAAAGGTTAGAGACTTGGTGGTTGATAGGGAGCATGAATTACTTCAACATGCAACCTCAGCAAGTTGTGGAGTAGCCACAATTGGAGAAGTAGAGAGGAGACTAAGTGGAGACATCCACTCAATAAGAGATCTCTAATAGGCGGGAATTTCGATCCAAGTGGGCAGAAGGAGCACATGCAGTCATACCTCCAAGTGTGAGGTGGGGCGATATGAAACCTTATTCTAAGGGTTTTAGATATTTGAGTAGGGTCCATTTAGGTGTTTTTTGTCTCATGGATCATTACCTTGCTATGGGGACCCACAGTGTTCAGTAGTAGGAGGATCAGTGTCAGTCAGATATCGAGGAGTGCAGATCAGTGTTAACAGCAAAGTATGAGGCTCAGTAGCAGATTCAGCAGCAGCATAGTTTTCCATGTAGACAATTGTAGACACAATTCATTCAGTTTATTTTGTTTGAATGCTTTTTGGTTGCATAGGTTGCAGTAGCAACAAAAATAATGACAAGTGTTGCATGCAAAACATTCCAAATGTATTGAATCGAGATAGAGTTGATTTTTTTTCTTGTTGAAAGGGAGCGTTGAAAATAGGAACAAGAAATGTTAAAAATAGCATCAAGAAAATCCTCATTTAATTTGTCCTTGAATTAAATTAGGAATTAAATTGTAATTCCAATTCTCATAGCAAATTGTAATAGTTAACTAAGTTAATTTGACTTAGTTGGCTCAGTTACTTCGAGTTGGGAGTCTAACTAGAGTCATGTAGAGTGGTTCCTAAATTTTTGGGGCCTAGATTGAGTTCTTTTGAGTTGTAATTATTTAATTCAAATTAACTGAGTTAAATTTAGTTAAACTAGTTCCAACTAATGGAGGAATTAGTGGGAGATCCAATAGTGGGGTGTAACCTGCAGTAGTGGGGTGTAACCAGCACTGCTCAACCAGTAAAATGAAGATTCACTCATAATTAACTCATGCATGTTAGATCAGAGAAAGACCCAGATGAAATTTGAGTTCAAGGAGAGTGTAATATTAAGTGTATAATCATTTGAATTGTACAGGTGATATATGCAACCAGAGGAAGGTCTATGATGGATTGTGTAGTTATGGATGAGGAATTTCGCAACTAAATATGGGCTAATTCCCCAGGAAAATACACAAGGAATTAGGAGCTTGGAGGCTTGGAAATTTGGCTAAGTATTGGCCAAAGGCATTCAGTCAAGTAGAGTATAGGAAATACTTGTGCAAGGTGAGCTCAAGGTTGAGCGGAGCATATTGTATTCATCCAGATTCTTTGACTAATGCAATATATAGATAGCGGGATTTTTTAGTTGTGTCTTTCCCCAAAAAATCATTGTGTTATGTTTGATTGAATTTTTTCTCTTTTATGCTTCGTGATTTCATTGGTCGTTTATTGTTTCTACTAATGAGTAGAGTATATTCAAGTCAATTGTTTTAGCATATTACAATATACAGTTTGAATCTACAAGGAATTTCTACACCGCGTCCCACATCCAGAAGGGTAATGGAAGAGTAGAGATTAGAGCATCAGAGCAGTAGAAAGAGGAAACAGTCAACGAAAAGGGCATGGGGGGTATAAAGAAAACTCATGTATCTGAGATTTATGACCCAAACAAAGAAGTCTCTTTGCAAGTAGCTAGAAATGAATTGGCAATGGTAACAATTGATCCTGACCATAGTAATATAAATAATATTATTTTTTCTATATGTAATATAAATAATATTATTATTTTATAAAATATTTTTTTATTTTTATTAAAAATAATATATATATATAGAGAGAGAGAGAGAGAGATATGTGATTTAAATTTATTTAAATTTAAATCTAGTTTTATGATTTTTTTTCTTATATAAATAAAGAACTAGCAAGAGTAGAAGGGGTTGTTCTATGTTACAATGAAACAATAGAATTAACATGTTATTCTTGTTTGAAACGTGGTACAAAATATCATCAAGAAGCATATGCCCTTCTTAAGGTATAATGCTTACTCAGGAAAGACATCTCTAGATCATTGGAGATTCACAGCTTAGCATTCATAGTTTAATTAAGGAGATTCTCCCAAAAGACTTGGCCTTAATGGTAGTTCTCAAGAAGATCTAAAGAATCCTAAAAAAACTTAATTTCTATGAGTCTCATCAAATATTGAGACAAAATGATACCTTAGCAGATTCCTTGGCTAAAGTGGGTACCTTGTTAGCACAAGCGACATTAAGAATTAATAACACTCAAATTTTAAATCCTTTACCATAGTCTATGATGGGAAAGTAAAAAAAGGGTTGGTAGTTCCAAGTGACACTCAAGAGGAAGATGGACCATACATTGGTCTTTATGAATCAAGGTGGATTGAGGGGAGTTGGGATGCCCTTGTCTTGTGTGCCATTACACAAGTGTGGAGTGTACCATTCATCAATGGTTTAGAATCTTCCTAGGTTCAATTCAAGAATGAGATGGTGACAATGCTCAGCAAATGTGAGATCTCGAAGGCACCTTGGTACTTGGGAAATGGGTATTGGATAATAAGAATTAATTGCATCATGCTTTAGGTTTTTGGATTCAGTGGAGTAGAATGTTCCTGTGTGAATGTTTTCAAGGTGATGCAATTCACATTATAAATATAACATTGGATAAACATTGCGGGTGCCTTAACAATCATACAGAAAATCTGCAAGCCAAGCACAATATCCTTAAATTCTAGAGGGAAAGACAACAACTAGAAAAAAAATGTATCTTAAATTTGGTAATTCACTTCGAAGGTGGCAAGTCAAGGATAGTTTTGGCTTTTTATCTTTGGTAGCTCCCCACAATTTCTTGATTTCCATTCTGATTGAGAAGGGTATTTGGTTAGAATTGATTTATGGGTAGTTTTGGTTTCTTCTATTTGGTGGTTCTCTATAATGTTTTGGTTTCTTCTATTCTAGTTGTGACAGGCATATGGGTAGAATGGGAATTTGAAAAAATTGTAAAGGTTAATGGTGTTGGGGGTGGTATTGAGTTTGTTAGGGGATATAATTGGGATTCATATATGCCAAGGGGAGTAAGGGAATCCCAATCTCATACAAACACTCAAAATTTCCCATGAATCACTCAATTTGAATGTTAATTCATTTTCTATTTTAAAAACATTGGGTATGCATCTTTCCTTCTTCTTTCTCTTATTTTTCTATAGGATATATGCTACAATGGGGTTTTTGTTTGGCTCCAAGAGACTTTAATGTAGATAAGACAGAGCAAGGCTATCTTGTTGGGTTTGTTACTAGTATGGGTGGCAGTTGAAAACTCTCATCCTGTGGAATAAAGTACTCATGTTCGGTGGGAGAAGAACTTGGATCTCAAGCATGCAAAGGCCTAGCTCTCATTCTCTGCATTAAGTCAATTATTACCTTTTGTGAGGTTTGCATTGTTCCAATTTAGGAAACGTTGGTTTCAGCAAGATCATGCTCTAAGTTGGTTGATTTGTAAATCTTGGGAAAAGAAGGCATGTCTAAGTTGAGGTGTGCAACGTTGATCTCTTCTTGAAACTTTTGTTTGTCCAGATAATTGGGATCGTGAGAGCTTTGTGGTAGTAAATGTGCCTCCTCACAGTGACTTGGAATTTAAACAATTAATAGAGAACATTTCCCTCCTTCAAGATGATGTTCTGAACTTTCAAGTTCAGGTAAATCAAACAATAGTCAATGTGATCACATTTATGGACTTGCTAAAACTCTGAACCATTATGCAAAGAATTGAATATGAAGTCTCAAGTCTCCCTCAAAAAGTGGAAGAATTGTAAATTTCAATCAACAAGAGCGACATGGAACATTTCTCCTCTAGTAACTCCAGTGCACAAGAGCTTCATGATCTAAATACTCCTCCTCCTCCTTACCAATTTGGAAGCACAGAATCAAGGAATGACTTCCCATATGAATTAACATGTTTTGAGATTTTTTTGCAAATTTGTAAAATTTTGAATGTATGTATCATATATACCCCTATCAACATAATGTTACACTATATATCATAAATTTTGAGGAAGTAAATACTTTATGGCTGATCATACTTCTTACAAGACCATCTGAATTATCCCTTTCTTAATGTACTTACTAATTTTATCATGCAAATTTTCAATCATATAAATTTCTCATTCTAAATAAATAATAATAATAAAATGTATTTTTATTTCTATTAAGAAATAAAAATAATAATTAAAATGTATAATATTTAAATTTATGAATATTTTTCAAAGGGACACTTGGATATTTTGATATTAAAATAAGAATCTAGTTTTTGAGCTAGAACCATTACAAAGTTCTTCATGTTCCACAATTATACTATATTTAGAAGTCCAAAATATTAAAAACATGTGCTTCTGGCATTTTTTACCATTCATTCTAAATAATTGTCTATCATATTCCTTACAAAAAAACTCTTAGTAACAATTTATATCTACATAACATCACAAAATTTCAAAACAAAATAATTTACCTGGAAGATGGTGGTCTTGCTTCTTCAACTTCTTGCAGCTCAGGTTCATCATCCTTAGCCTGTTGTTCCTACATCCCTGACTTGTTGTGTCCCTTTTCTTCAATGTTTCGTCATTGGTATCACTTTCTTCTAGAGTAAACTTAGCTCCTCTATTGAAGTGGTCTTCAACATCTTCTAGTCTGATGTCCGTGGTTGTCACCTCTATTTGAACCTCGGCTTGGAATTGTTTTATTTTGCTTTGCATCAATTTATAAATGGTATCAATTAACAGTTATAAATCTTCCTTTCCTTTTCCTCTAAAGCACTATTTTGCTTCAAGGCTTTCAGTAGCCCCTCCACTACCTCTAGAAATTTTTCCAAGAGAAAGTTCATTTGGACATGCTCGTTCGCACTAGATGAGGTCCTTGGATCTGCCATAATAAGCCTACGTTGCACTTCTCCTCAGTTTCCAAGATTTGATGATCGACACAGCTCGTAGTAGCAAACACAACAACAATGTAGTGCGAGTTCGAATACTAACATTTCCAAGCCTCATATAACCTCTTCTTCCTCTATTCCTCCACTTTCGAGCATTAAATTGCAAGGCTATCGAATCCATTTCAAAATATTGTCAAATTCCCTGAGGTGATTGTTGAATGATATGATGGGAAAAAAGGATTATTACCCCATTCTGTAAATTTAATGTGTTGATGTGTTCCCCACCTGTACATTCTAAATTCCATCTTGAAGTATTAAAACTAGTGGCCACTTATGCTCGCCTGAGGCTTCATTCCTTCGCCATATGTTACAATGATTTGGATGGGAGTGTGTCTCCATTGATCTGTGTGGCTAGAGAGTTAATGGGAACTGTCATTTCTTCATTACCAGTGTCGAGATGCGAGCCTATGTATGATTGTTGGATGATTGAACGGATGGGAAGTCCTCCACATTATATGCTTTATCATTTATTAGATTGGTCAGGCTTTTATAAATATTTTTTTGTCCAAAAAATGTGTTCATTGTTTTCATGGTAGAGGAGAATTTACAATCAATCTATGGTCCAATTTTGAAGACCCATGTTCCAACATAGTCCCTCTATTTGCCAATGTGTGAGTTGATGTGTTCAGCTCTCTATACACATGAAAAAATCAATTTGTTCAAAATGTTATGTTTGTAAATCAATCATTTGCAATATAGGAGAGAGGCCAAAATAGTGTAATCTCTTTTCTTTCTACGAATTACAATCATTGAATCTCCAAACACCATAATTTTATAATTTTTTTTCTTGTTATTGTTAATTATAATATTTTCCAAAAAGCTAGATATTTAGCTTGGTTGTTAGTTGTGATATTTAGACTCCAAGCATGTTGTATATATATTCATTCAATAATTAATGTTCATTTTGTTATTATCATGTGGATAATTAAAAACAAAAAACAATATTTAATGTTTATATAAGTTTTTTTTAATAATATCATTTTTTGGGATTCCACTGCTTTAGGGTTAAGAATTTAAATTTAAATATGAAAATAATAATTTTAATTGATTGTGATTTTAATTGAAATTAGTTAAAGTTCATTACTTTTATGGTTAAAAATAGAAGAACTCACATTTTAGTTAGTCAATTTAAGGAGCTTGTTGATTATTAGATATTTTGTTATTGCATTGTTGAGAGAGTTTGGTGTATTTTTTAAGATGATTTCATGTATTTTTAGATTATTTAATTTTTTAGAAATATTTTTATGATATACGTTATATTATATATATATATATATATAATGATAATATGTTAATTAGATTTATTTTTAAGTGGTTAAAAAAATTAATTGTTATTATTTCTATATAAATTTAATTTTCACAAATATGTTAAACTCATTTTAAGTATATTATTATAATGTTTTTGAATCTTTATTATTAAATTAAAAAAAAAAAAAAAAATTAATATATATATATATATATATAATTAACAAATTCAAAATAAATTAGAAAAATTATTACTTAAATGTTCATAAGTCTTAACTAACATCATACAAATTATAAGAAAAATAAAGCATAAAACACAATAACATTAGACGCAATCATAAACATGAAGATAAATATATTTCAAGTTATCACTAAAGCAAAACCAACATTAAGTAATAAGATCTTATCTTAATCAGTAAAATTCTACCTCTTAACCAATGCCAATCATAAACATGAAGATAAATATATTTCAATTTATCAGTGAAACAAAATCAACATTAAGCTTAATAGTATATAGTTTTAATCCGTGAAATTCTACCTCTTAACCAATGCCAATTGACAATCGTTGAAAAAAAACAATGAATAATAAGATCTATGCTTATAAATTGAAACTCTACCCCTAACCAATGCCAACTAACCAATGCCAATTGGCTTACTCCACTCTTTCTTTAATTTTTCTATTTATTTATTTAATGAATGCATGGTTCCTCTTCAGTATTTTAACATGATATCACACTTAAATATGATTTTTTAATTATACATGGGCAACGCGTGTTCCTCAGACACTAACTCAAATGAAATTCAATGATTTCGGATCTAATCTACTTCAACTTCTTTAAACAATCATCAATAAATTTGGCAGGTTTATTAGTAAGCCATTTGATCTCTAGCATTGATTTATAGAAGTTTAGAAATTCACCAAGTCTTTCCGCTTTTGGAGTTATTTGGAGTTATGCTAAGAAATATAAATTCAGTTATAATTTGTGAATTATGAACATTGATAGCTTGTTTTTATTTTAAAAGTGTGAATTAATCCAATAAAATCAGAAAATTACCATGCATGATCCCATGTCATGGATGTGCTATTTAAATTTCATCATTTAATCTATTTTTAATAAATTTTTGCAAATAAAAATTTTAGTGTAATAATAATTTTGTGCACATTTAATCAATGATTAAGAGGATGGAAGGAGCCCTTGAACCCGTAAGGTGGCTAGGGTTTTTCTATGGTTGTCCAATATTTGCTTAGTTTGAGTGAATTTTTTGCAGATCTCTTTTATAGTTTGCTCAATGGCAAGTCTTTGTGATTCAGGAAAAAAGATTGTTTCTTCTACAAGTATGGTTGTCGATCAAGCTAGCTCTTCTTTGGTTTCATACAGTTCAATTATGGAGCTTGGTTATGGCCTTCTAGTGGTTCAAGAAATTCCTTTCCTCACTTTTTCAATGGATGAGAAGCTTTCTGTTGTGAAATTTTTTTTTGAAGCATGGCATGGTTTGCAAGTTTAATGGGTACTGGTCGTAGTTGGCTGATCTACACAAATGGATCTCTAAGACATGGAAGCCCCTTTTGATGGATGAATTGAACATTCAACGTATGGCTCAGCGTTTTTTCGTGGTGGTTTTTGATAATATAGAGGACAAGAAGACCATTTGCAAAGTTGGGTCGTGGTTTTGGCGTAGTGTTGGTTTTTTCATGCAACCCTGGACTCCCACTTTTGATCCAATAACAGCGCCAATTTCCATAGCCCTAGTTTGGGTAAGGCTTTCGAACCTTCCCTTGCATTTTTGAAATATTCCATCACTATCCTCTATTGGGAATGTGTTGGGAAAGTTTTATTGTTGTTGTCTTGAATTTGAAAATTTTGTACAAGACTACTTATGCCAAAATATGTGTGGAGATGGATTTCAAAAAGGATTTTTCCATGCAAATTAATCCAAAGACTCCAAACTATGTTTAGGTCCAAAAGCTTGACTATGAGAATCAGAGCATGCTATGAAACAGGGCACGTAATCAAAAGTTGCCCCAAACATTTACAAAGTAGCAAAGTCAAGAAAAAAATATTGAAGGCCCAAATGGTGGGAAGAAGCACAGGGTGATCATTTTACAATATACAAAGAGGAAGAGCTTCAAAATAAGAAAAAACCAAAAGACAAGAAGGAAGGAGATACGACCAAAGAAAATGTAACTGCGGCAACATAATGCAAGTAGAATAAAATGCATGCCAATGAGGACCCTCCAGATGCCAGCAAAGATTCTCCAAATGCAGTGAAAGTGGAAACGCAACAAATCCTCATGGAAAATGGACCCCTCCAGAGATGTAAAAGTGTTTGGATATTAGGGTTTTTTTGGAAAAAAAAATAGTTGGAAAGGGACTGTGCTTCAAAGGGTTGAAAATGCCTCAGATAGGGTTCAAAATGTGCCTCTTCCCTAGCAAGAAACCATCATAAAATAATAAAAAACTATTCCCAATAAGCTCAAAAGAATCTTCAACAAAATCCACAAACTTCTTTAATAGATTCTGAGATTATATTATGATAGACAGGTGTAGAATTTTGATAGAATTTCAATTGTTCAAGAAATTTAATCTAAAGTCATGAGACACAATTATACTCTACTGATCTACAGAATGAAATTCACAATTTAGAACAACGTGCATAGACATTCAATAAGAAATACCATGAATACACAGTGATTTCTAGGGGAACCCAACTGGGAAAGACCCCTCAAGCCTCTTTGCATTAATTAGATGAATAGAGAACCTATTACAATTGCTAGCTCTAGCTCTACGTTCAACCTACAAAATAATAATTGTTATTTATTCTCAATGAGAAACTTCGGCCAACACTTAGCCAAATATCATCTCACCTAGCCTCCTATTTCCTTGCGCAAATCCTGAGTAAATTAACCCCTATTATCTAGGAATTTCCTCCAAATTGATTATACAATTCCCAAGGATTGATCACTAATTGCATGCAACACATGTACACTCAAAACTAGTCTACAATTGATGTTACATTGGCTTTTTCATCTCCACTTCAGATGAGGAACTCGAATTCTTTGCATGCACTAGCTATTTTAGACTAATTAATCAGTTAACTAACATATCTATGAATTAGATTGTTGTCCCACTACACCAATAGCCTTCAACTGACTCTAACAATAGTTAGAGGTTAATTAACTAAATACAACTGAAAATAATTGAACTAGATTACTAAAATTTAGCAATCACACATACATAATTGAACTCCAAGCCCTCTAACTTGAATTTATTGAGCTAACTGAGTGGAAAGAACCATGTCACACTAGTTAACTACCTCCAAGTTGTCCTACTGATGTGGAAATTCGATTTACTCAATTTGACTAAGGCTAAAGTCAAATTGAGTCTTTCTGGCTACATTTTTTCAACACTCCCTCTTAGTAAGAAAGATATTTTCCACCACCCCTATCATGCATCTATGGAATTCAAATTTACCACTTGAAAATGTCTTTTTTAATTTTGTCAGCATCTTGCTCCTTAGTTGGAATGTATTATAGCAACATAATTCTCCTCTGCACACAGTCCCGCAAATGATGATATCAGATATCAATGTGCTTGGACCTGTCATGAAATATCAGATTCTCAGAGAGCTTAATGCAACTCTTATTATCACAATATATCACTATCGGATCCATCTCCTGAATGAATAATCCCACAAGTATTTTCCTCATCCATATTGCTTCACATGTTGTTTGCCTTATAACCATGTATTCATCCTCTGCTAAGTTGAGCCCCACAAACTTTTGCTTCCTGTTGTAGCAGGAAAGAGTTGTGGACCCAACACTAAAGATAGCACCTTATGTACTTTTTTTGTCTGTTGGACTTCCTGCCCAATCTGCATCAGTGAATCCTTGCAGCTTCACTCCCTTTGTTTGTATGTACCATAATCCATATTGGGGAGTGCCTATGACGTACCATAACACATGATTTATTTATTGCCTTCCAATATAATTTGGTAGGCCTCACCATAGCTTTGCTAAGCTGGTTAAATGCATAGCACATGTCGGGTCATGTGTTCACAAGATACATCAATGAACCCACAAGTTGCTTGTAAATGGTAGCATCAACTTCCTCACCTGAAGAAGCATACTCCTTCCTCCAGTTTGTAGCTAGAGGTGTGTCCATGGGCTTACAATTCTCCATGTGAAATCTCTGAAGTATCTCAGTAGCATACTTGCCTTGAGACACAAACAATTCACCATCACCCTACCATACTTCCAACCCGAGGAAGTAATGCATGAGGCCCATGTCTTTCATCTTGAATTCCCTTGCAAGATCCTCTTTGCAAGAGTGGATCAACTACTCATCACCTGTCAATATTAAATCATCAACATACAAAAAAATAATAAGCAACTTACCATCTAACAAAATGTGATAGATGTTCTCATCTGCTTCACTTTTGGTGAAGCCCAATCCAATGAGATAATTTTTTATCCGAGTGTACCATGCTCAAGGCACTTGTTTGATACCATACAATGCTCTCTTTATTTTGCACATCTGTGACTCCCAATCATATGTCTCAAACACTTCTAGCTACTCTATGTAAATTTCCTCGTTAACAACATTATTGAGAAAGGCGTCTTCACATCCATTTGGTGGATTTTCCACCCCATCTGCGCAACCAATGATAGAATGGATTTGATTGAGAAATTTCTTGCAACTCGTGCAAAATTTTCCTCATAGTCCACTCCCTCTTTCTAAGAAAATCCTTTGGCCACAAATATGGCCTTGAATTTCTCGATGCTCTTGTTCATTGCAAGCTTCACTTTGTAGATCCATCTCGAACCAACCATTGCTTTCCCTTTTGGTCTCATCACCACCTCCCATACATTGTTCTTCATGATCAATTCATATTCTTCCACCATGGCATCAACCCAAACTGATTGAGAAATTGCTTCCTCAAATGAAGAAGGTTATATCTCAATGAGCTCTAGCATGAGAGCCATGTAACCAATGTACCTATAAGTTGACCTCCTCTTCATGTTCTGTGATGTGGCGGCTCCCACATTATCTCATGCATCCTGCAACAATCTATCAGCTTCTTTGGTTCTCTTTTTCCCCTCTCTCGAAGATTCTGGTTGAGTGGGTGCCTCCCCTTTGCCTCATGTCTACTCCTATGAATGTGGTTGCTCCACAAACTCATGAAGCTCATCTTGAGGCTCCTCCTTTTGAGATAGAATCTCTTGCTCCGGTGAGATTCTCAACTATCGTTCCATATATCATTTCATAGCATTTTCCTCATCGAACTTGACATCTCTCCTTCTAACTTTCATCCTTAGTGAAGGGAAATACACCAAGTAATTGTGTGGAGTTTTGGTGTATCCCACAAAAACTCCCAAATTTTTTGTAGGTTCAAGTTTCTTCCTCGAACCCTTGGAGACATGGAAATGAATAAAGCTCTAGAAATCCTAAAATGAGACACATTATGCTTCCTCCCATAGAAAACTTCCTCCAGTGTGATCATACCAAGTGTTCTATGAGGACTCTAGTTCTGCAAGTAGACTGCCATGTTGCATGTTTTTTCCCATAGATGTAATGGAAGCCCCAGATCATGCAACATGGCCCTTGCTACTCCCACTATGCTCTCGTTCTTCCTCTCAGCTACCCCATTTTGTTGGGGGTTATGAGGTGTTGTAAGCTCTCTTCAAATACCTTCTTTTGCACAAAATTCCTTGAAGGCATGCGAAACAAATTCACCTCCACTTTTTCTCCTGAGAGGCTTCACCTTCTTCCCAGTCTCCTTCTTTACCAATGCTTTGAATTCAACAAATTTTGAGAAAACTTAATCCTTCTTCTGCATGAAGAAGATCCAACATTTTCTAAAGAAATCATCAATAAAAATAACATAGTACTTATGTTTTGTTGTGGAGGTTGTAGAAAAGGGTCCAATGGACTCGCTCCAAGATTGCATTTTCTCTAATATCTTGGCCATTGAAAGTGGATTTGACATATTTCCCCAATGTGCAACCCTTGCATATATCTTGCTGTCAAGGGATCCTTTAGGGAGTCTAGTGGTAATTTGTTGCATAATTTTTAAGGCACCATGGTGTAGATGACCCAATCTCTTGTGCCAGAGTTCTCCAACATTGCGACTCTACACTTTTTCAACCTTACTACTCAATGCAATGCAATCTCCCACCTCAATCTTGTATAGGTTCTTCACTTGAACCCAAAACTGCTACTTTTTCCTGGTAGCTATGTGTCTCAGAAAGGCTTTACCTTTGCTAAAAATAACATCATAGCCACGATCCTCCAATATTTCTACAGAGATCAACTTCTTTTTAGATTGAGTACAAACATAACATCTTTGAGGCAAAGAGGAGAGGCTTTCTCCCTCTCAAAGGTGAAAATACCAATTCCTGTAGCAATGTACCTCCCATTATCACCCATTTCAATATGCATATGGAGATCCTTCTCTTCTAGGCTACTGAAAAACTCCTTCCACCCTATCATACGGAATGAGGCACTGAAATCAAGGTACCACACACTCCCCATAACAGTGTTGGCTATGCATATTATCAGGGTAAAGTATAATTTGAATTATGAATCTAGTGCTTCACTTTTTGCTCTTCTTGAAGGCTTCTTGGCAGACTTATTGTGTGGAAATTTTGTTGCATAGTGCTCGAACTTATGGAAATGGAAGCATTTTATCTTTCTCATGTCTTTCTTCTTTCCATTATTTTTACTGGATTAAGGTTTGCTCTGGGTCTTCTTCCCTTTGCCCTTCTTCCCCTTTCCAACCAATGCAAAATTTTCTTCATCATCATCTTTGGATAATTTTCCATCTATGTTATTTCTCATGAACTCTTCTTGAACCAAATCGTGCCACAACATTTCCCAATTCGGTAATTTTTCCCTTCCATTCACAGAGTCCTAGTAGTTGTGCCAGGATTTTGGAAGGCCTAGAAGAGTTAGGCTCACCAGGTCATCTTCTGCTACATTCACCCTGACCCCTCCAATCTCATCTCAAACTTGTGTAAACCTAGAGAGATATTGCGGAATAGTGTCATTTTTTTGCATCCTAATGCTTTGAACTTTGTCTTTTAGAGCCAATTTTCTATGGTCACTGTTATTTTTGACTAGCTTAGTCAGTGTCTTCCACATAGAAAATGGTGCCTCTTTTCCATGGAGATTTGATACCACATGGTCTCTCACACCTTCTAAAATAATTCTTCTCACCTTTGCAACATCCTTCTTCCACTGGGTTAACTGTTGTGCATCCGACTATGGAGGTTTTGCAATATCAATTTTCACATATTCTAACACACCATTGTCATCAAGCATTGCCTCCATTTGATCCTTCCAGACTATGAAATTTGAGCTACCCTCCAGGGCATACTCCAATCTCAGTTCGTTGAAAGACATTATCCCAATCCTGAAGAAAAATTGTTGCAATGAAGCTCCCAAATCGAATTCGTGAGAGACAAGTTCGAAATATTGGTTCTAATTTGATTTTAGGGCTTTGATACCATGTAGAAATTTGATAGAATTGCAACTGCCCAAGAAATTTAATCTAAAACCATGAGACACAATTCTACTCTACTAATATGCAAAATGAAATTCACAATTTATAACAACATGCATAGACATGTAATAAGAAAAACCATAAATAAACGGCAATTTCTAAGGGAACCCAACTGGGAAAACCCCTCAAGCCTCTTTACATTAATCATATGAATAGATAATCTATTACAATTGTTAGCTCTAACTCTGAGCTCAACCTGCAAAAGAATAATTGTTCTCTCTGCTCAATAAGAAACTCTCGCTAACACTTAGCCAAATGCCATCTCACCTAGACTCTTATTTCCTTGCGAAAATCTTGAGGAAATTAGCCCCTATTATTTAGGAATTTCCTCCAAATTGATTGTGTAATTCTCAAGGATTGGTCATTAATTGCATGCAACATATGTACACTCAAAACTAGTCTATAATTGATATTCAATTGCCTTGTCATCTCCACTTCAACTAAGGAACTCGAATTCACTACATGCACTAGATATTTTGCGTTGATTGATCAGTTAACTAACAAATCTTTGAGTTAGATTGTCGTACCACTACAACATTGACCTTCAACTGACTCTAACAATTGTTAGTGGTCATTTAACTGAATACAACTAAAAATAATTGAACTAGATTACTAAAATTTAGCAATCACACATGCATAACTGAACTCCAAACCCTCTAACTCAAATTTATTGAGCTAATTGAGTGGCAAGATCCATGTCACACTAGTTAATTGTCTCCAAGTTATCCTGCTAATGTAGAAATTTAATTTACTCAATTTGACTAAGGCTAAGTCAAATTGAGCCTTTCTTGCTACATTTTTTCAATAACAAGTGCCCAAATTCCCTTAATAAATTTAATCAATAAGTGTTTTATCCACATAAAAGAAATATTTTTCTCCTTTTAACTATGGTCTGTGCTTTTTCATGTCCTGAAATTATTCCTTCTATTTTATTCGGTTCTGCTCTTCAGATATTCCTTTTTTATTTATAAATTGTTTTCTATGAATGTCCACAATTAGGTGATACTTATACAAATTGAAGGTGCCTATTATAGGACCGACGTGATCCGTGAACCAGCACCACCTTTTGTTGGAGCCAACATGAAACCAACTTGAACAAGGAGACTTAGGATATTTAAAAAATAATTTGTGCCTTTTAAAATACATAAATCAAGGCTAACATAACAATGTTTTTAGGGGAATTTTGATTTACAATGTTGGACCTTATTTTAGGGAAGCAATGAAATGATAAGGTCATAAACCTTTGGAACAAACATGCTAGTGCAAAACCCATCCTTCGGGCATCCAACTTCAAATTTGAATATCTCTTCACCCAAGAGGGACCACAAGATGTGCCAGTTATCAAATGAAATGGCATGACAAGGGCTATCCAGTTGTGGGGTCCTTGCACCCAAATTCATTAAATTTTGAACTTAAATCACCAAACACATTCTATCCCATTCACCCTTTGACATCAATGACAATTTTTCCAACACTATTTTCCTTTGGAATGTGTACAAAATTAACACAACCAAAAACTCTAATATGTTTAAGGGGAGATTTTTTACCAATGCATGCTTCATGGGGAGAAATTCCAGCCAACACTAATGAGGGTAATAGATTTACTAGATAACATGCATTATCCACTATCTTTGCACAAAATTGTTGTCCTAACATAACACAACTAAGTATGCTCCTTGTATTTTCCATCAATATCTTATTCATATTGAAGTGTGTATGGAATATTCGTTTGCCTTATTATTTCAATCCTACAAACTTCTCCACCATTATTTGTCCTTAACACATTTATTTTCTTCTTTATTTGATTCTCCACTAGAGCACTAAAAGTTAAAAATCTTTAAATTTACCAAAAAACCTATTTTGGAGCAAATAAATCTTTGTATTCCTCAAGAAATCGTCTATAAATGAAACATACAAAATAGGTATAGGTCCAAACACATCATTATTGATTAACTCTAAGATTCCCTTTGCTCTTGTAGCATCAAATGAAAATCTTAAATGATTTTGCTCACCATATATGCAATGTTCACAAAAATTAAAATGTAGTGTGCAATCAAACATGCCTTCAACCATATTTTTACTATGTAATGCTCAAAGTCTCTTTTAGCCAATATGTCCCAATCTTTTTCCATAGCATTATCGTTTCTTTAGAGACAATAGGGGTTGTGTTTTCTCCATTTACACCCTTAAAAGCAACAAAGTAATGACACCCATCAATTATAACACTTCCAATAACTTATACATAGTTCAATTCCAAACTCCCCTCATTAACAGTGTTGCTTCTTGAACCATTTTTCAAATTTCCATTTCAAACACATTATATACACCTAAATCACTCATCTTTCTTACAAATATCAAATTTCTTACCAACTCTAAAATGTGAAGAATCCTAAGGAAAATTATAATTCTTTCATTCTTGCACAAAAATTTTATTTTTCCACATCCTATGATTTCAATTGTCAAATCATCTCCTAGGAAAATGTCACCTCCATTATACTTTCATATTCATAAAACTACTCTTTGTGTGGAGTCATGAAAAGAAGCACCTAAGTTGATTAGTCATACATCATGATCTACATGTGTGCTTGAAGATGCCAAGCACATGTCCCCTTCTTTCTCTAAGGAGGTCTTCCCTTCTACGAAATAAACTTCATTAGATCTCTTCACTTCATCAACATTTTTATACAATATTTTCTTATAACGCCCAACTTTATGACATTTCCTTCAGGATTTTCCTAGAGATTTAGATCTACCTCTAGCTTTAAATCTCTCGCTTGAATTAAATCTCCACCTCTAGCTTAAATCTCTCACTTGAAGACTTATTTTATTTTTATCCAGGGAACATGCTCTTACAAATAAGGCATCTATGCTATGACCATCCATGGTTTTCTCCTCATTTACTAAGATAAAAAAGATGAAACCACATCACCAAACTTTAATGTAGTTTCATTTATCCCAATAGCTACAACCAATCTCTCCCATGAATCTAGCAAAGAATATAATAAACTAATGCACTTATCTAAAATCTTAAGATCAATGGACAAAACCTATTTTACCATAGTTGATCCAGAATGGATCTTGTTTGAGTCTAGTCGAAGTTTTCTATGTAATGTTTGAAGACCAAAATGGTCGTAGATAGCAACAGTTCTTGACATGCTCAAAATTTTAAAGACTCAATTGCTCGCGAAATCAGCGCCAAGGTGAAGAGTCATCGCACTAATTCCAGTTGTATATTCATTGTCGAAAATGGCCTCCGTATGAGGAAGAAAATGTGTTTTGAAGTTTTCACTCTAATATGAAAAAGTCAAAGTCAACTGGCCAAAGGTCAACACATCGTTTTGTTGGTCAAATATTCTGGTTCCAATTGAGATATGGCATGCCTGAATTCTGCCAAGTGGCTCCTTCTGGTTTGTCGAATTCTGGTGTCTATGATTGGTTGGTTGATTTTTACTTTAACCAATAATGGAGCGCCACATGGACCAATGACTAGCTGCCATGTGGCCTCCTCAGGGCATATTAAAATTTGTATGATCCTGTAGGGTTTCGAGAGGAGTTGCCACACCGCTGGAATTATGTTAGCTGTTCTGCCACAGATTCGCAAACGTCAGCACCGGTGTCCAATTGAAATTCCATGAGTGGCACATATAATATTGGTCCGCCGATTTTATGTTATATGCCTTGCAGGATGTTTATACATATATCACCGTCGGATACATAATATATGGTATAGTATGACATATATATGAAGCCACGGGAATCGAGTCATAAACCACCAAGACATGTTAAGCCTATGTTACAACGGGATGATATATATATAGATATCACCACTGCCTATGGTTATAACCTACCACGGTTGGCGTGGGGATAGGTAGTCGTCGGTCCAATGTTAACGTATGGTCTTAACATTATGTGGCACGGGTCTGGGAATATCACCGTCGGGTGTGTTTTCAAACTATATGCTAAAAAATATCCAAATTCTGATGGCAGGGTCTATATTAACACTTTGGTTTATGCGGTCCAATACATTTTTACCATATATGTTATAACCGTCGAACCTTGTAAACCAAATATTTCATATGGCGCAAAACTATAGGATAATCCTCATACCACATTTATGGTTGCTAATTCTATTTAAAAGCAACGCAGAGGCAAGTGAAGTGGAAAAGTGAGTGGATTTTAAGAAGCAATTGAAGTTGGCATTATGAGGTTATACGGGAGCCAAAATGTGTGTTTGAAGAGTCAAAACAGGGGTTTTGATGCACTCCGGACTTACCAGCAAAGTCTATTTGACAATTATAGTAGCCAACTTTTCAAAATTTAGTACGTGGACTTTTGTCTCTCCAAATTGAGTTGAGGAAAGTAATTGAATTATGTTCTTATTAATGAATGGTTGCTCATTTTTAGTTGAGGTTTAGAGTCATTGCAGGAGACTCTTTGTATTATTGTTATCGACATGGAAAATGCAAGTGGTCATGTAAGTTTGTGAGAGTTATATGTAGGAGAACATTCCCTTGAAGAGGGAATAGCCACAGTATAGTCAGCATATTGATGTACCTCTTTTTAAAACATTGAATATGAGCGGCCTATCCTTTTGAGCAGAGCCCAGAGACGTAACCCAGGAGGGGCGAACTTCGTCATCAACTTTGTATTGTTCTTCTTGATGTCATGTTTGAATTATATGTGTTATGTTCTGTATAGTTAACTTGCACATGAGAACTAATACGTGCTTAAAGGAACACCAAATTAACATTTTGTTTTAAAGTCCCATCTCAACCTTGTAAAGTGTCAGAGGACGATCTACATCGTCCGCATTTTCAGATCAATAATGCTAAAGGTATTTAGATACTCTATTACCCAACCTCGATCATTCATCCTTAGCAGATACATTTTTATTTAAAGAAAAATTTTGTTTAACAAGGACTCAAGCTAATATAAATTCCCTAACTTATCCCATAATACCTTCATTGTAGCTTCTTTGGAGACATTTGGTAGCACTTAATCTAGGAAACACCCAGATTTTACTATTTTCCTTCCTATCTAACTTCTAGTTTTCCATCAACATACATGTAGGTGTAGTACCAAGATCCATAGTAATTGACTACTCTTTCTCTGTTTAAGATCCTCCATCTTAAGATTCCATAGCTCAAAGCTTTTCCCATTAAATTTCTTGATGTCAATTTTAGAACTACTTACCATTCTCTTGTAGCACAAGAATTAGCAACACAAAGCTTCCATTGAAATCAAATTAATCACAAAACCCTTAGCAATAAAGGCATCCCCCTAAAGCAAATGATCTTGCTCTAATACCAAATGTTAGTTTCAAACATTTACACTAAATAAATTCTCACGTAAATTATTTATGAAAGTAAACAATAACATTCACAAATAATATGCAAAAAATTACCTTTGATATCCTTAACTAGGAAAATTAGCAAATGTTTAGAATTGTAGTTCTAACTCTTATTGTATTAACTTCACCATTTACAATATAATATATAGGATCTTGTGACGTCCAAAACCCTAATCCATTTACCCAAATGAGATTTATTAATTGGAATTAGATAACAATGAGCCAAAATGTCATTGGCCAAAAGATAGACCAAAACATTACAAAAAATAAATCACCTAACATAGTGTATAATGCATAGTGTTAACTATGCAAAAAAATATATAATACATGTCCAACACTCCATAGAGTAGGTAATGTTATCTCGATGTTCGAAGCAATATCTTTTAAGTAGAAGTTGCCAAGGAATTTAAAATTGTTAAAGACCCTTTATTTTTATGTATGTCATCTCCTCCATGTAAATTGAATATTTTGATGTCGTTAAAAACAAATGCAACTTTTATTCAAATGTGGTGGAATAGATATCCAATTACAATGTAAAAACTAAAGTGAACTTTCTAGAGTGTTGTAAATCAATTACATGTCAATGCAACTTTTATTCAAATGTGGTGGAATAGATATCCAATTACAATGTAAAAACTAAAGTGAACTTTCTAGAGTGTTGTAAATCAATCACATGTCAGCCTATTGAAAAAAATATTTATTTATACAGACACTGTACCCATAAGATTTGAACAAATACAAAGAAATAGTGTTAATGGCCTTTTACCAAATGCAATAAAACCCTTACCTAGAAGATTTAAAAATTGTGCATTGAAGATCATCCTACTATCATTCTAATCTTATTTCAACGTTCAAAGTCTCAACCATCAACTAGAGGTTGTTGAGAGTTTAAATTTCTTAGAGGCCATTCTGCTTTATGTGTTGATTTTTCTATATAGGTGAATTGTTCCATATAGTTTTAAACCAACTATGAATTTTATGCAAATATGGTAAAATAGATTCTCCAATTTTAGTTTAAGAAATACATTGTTATATAAACCAACTTTATTCAATTGTAATAATGCTAAATGAAAACATACATATCTAACCATAATGATCATAGTAAACATCTTTTGACAAAAATAGGGTGGCAGTAGGGGGAAAGATTCTCACTAATCCCGAAGGAATAATTGAAGATAGATTTGCCTGGGGTTTGGGAAAGAGGAAAAATAACCAAGCAGAGGCATATGGAATGCACCTCGGTCTCACCTTAGCTCATCAAAAAGGAATTATGGATATGAATATCCTAGGGGACTCCCTTCTGATCATAAAACATATGAACCACAACTCTGCAACTTAGAAAAAAAAACTGAATCAAATTCTCAAGAGAGCCCAAGGATTGCTTTCTCTCTTTGGGAATCTAAACTTTTTTCACGTCCTAAGAGATCAAAACAAGGAAGTTGATATGCAAGCTAACAAGGCCTGCCAAATGAAAGAAGAAAGCAGCAAGGTAAATGAAATAGAGAGGCCCTTACCTATCCCTTAAATTTTTTTGATGAACATCCTAAACCTGAAAGTTAACCTTGACTCCTATATAAAAAACCGGAATCAACAGTCAAAAACCATGGTTTCTTTTGGGGTTTCATATCCCTTTTTCCCCTCTCCACTTTGGTTTCGTCCTCTCCTCCTTTGTCCTCGTCCCCCCTCTCTCTCCTCTTCTCCTGCCACATCACTCTCACCCCTTCCCACTACCCTACCCTCTCCCTCCTCCCCCACCACATCACCCTTACCTTATCCCCCGTCTCCCGACCACCTCAGCCTCCACCATTGCTCACCCCTCCTCACATTTCCTCGTGTCCTCCTCCTAGTCACATCCATCCTCTTACTTACCTCCCCTTCTCCCCGCTTCATGGTTTCTTTCCTCAGCATGACGCCCTCCTTTTGCCCCGTGCCCACAACCCTCAGCTTAGTGAAACACTAGGCATTGGCTTAAGCTTATGTGTGGGAACTTTATATTTTTCTCCTTGAAGATGGATACGTAACAGAAGCATTCAAGGAATAAGCATGTGAAATCTCTCTAAACGAAAACTACAGTTACTCCCACAGGGTCTGGATCAAACTATTCACGCGAGGGAAGGTGAAATTGGACAAGGCAGAAGTCATTTCAGCAAGTAGGATCATCATGGTGGTTCATTGGGATCCAGGAGGTAAGCCCATTGTCCCACACTTCTTCATTTGGCTAAGGCTCGAAAAAATATATAAATTGATGCATAATGATTTAATCTCCTACAAAAATATAAAGTTTGTCTCTATCCTAGTTAGTTTTGGTCTCAGGACCCCGGGCAGGGCCTGTGTAGCTAGGGAATTCAAGGGAATCGTATAGTCGTGGACATTGAGGGAAGATTGAGGGAGAGTGAGCTTATAATTAGAGAGGGGGTCAATTTGGATTTAGCTGATCAGGGAAAGGAAATTGAAGGGGAGTGGGAAAAGTTCGGCTTTTCTAAGTCCATTACTGGATCCTTGTTGCAGTGTGTCCAAACTTTGTTTCAATTGACGCAGTGAGTCATTCATATGGTGAAGTCTTCGTTTATGGCTCCTGGGGCTAACGTCTCCCTCGGTCGGGCAAGATGGTGGGACAGGCAGACAGGAGGCGGGTGATGAGCCCTCCTCATCTAGAATCCACTCTGCACGACTATGAGATTTGTGATAGGATGGTGGGGTGTGCAGATAAGAGGAAGGTGATGAGCCCTTCTCAAGTAGAATTCACACCACATGACTGTGATATTTGTGACAAGGAACACTTTGAGCTCAGAGAGGGATTTGCAGTCATACAAAAGTGTCGTCGGCAACAACAGGAGGAGCTATATGAGATGTAGGGGAGGAAGATCGGAAATAATCTAAAGATCCGCCAATTAGAAGATGACATTGATGCTCTGAGAAATCAAATTGAGGACCTGCAAATCAAACTGGAACGAAAAACTCCCAGTCTGCAGATTAAACAACAGGAATAAACCTCAATCTTCCAGCCGCCATGGAGGACTAGCCAGCGTCTTGTGTTTATATTTTTATGATGAAATATAAATGTATTTTTCTTTTAAATCAGTTATGTCGACGATATAGTAGTAGTCAAGAAAAAATTGTGGTGTTTTTTATAATTTTGGAAGGGAATTGGGTCTGGATGAACATTATGCAATCTCTAATGCCCATGGGCAGCAATGTACTCATTCTGTAAATTTCTCGGTTTTTGGCCACGAACAGGCGCGGATTAATATAATCCTTCTACTCATTACTGTTAAAAAAAAACATCTTTTGACAAAAAATAATGTTCTTTGAAAACCTCAAATAGAATGCAATTTTATGCAAATAAAAATTGTTTTCTAGTATTACTCAATTGCTTTCAAGTTTTGTAAATCTCACATAAAAATTGTTTTCTAGTCTTACTCAATTACTTTCAATTTTTGTGAATCTCATCGAAAAGCACCCAAATAAAAATCAATGACTCTCCCCACTTTGTAGTAAAACTTTGAAATGAGAAATATTTAGATATTTTAATAGTCAGTTGGAAGGAAATTGCAATATTATATAAAAAATAAATATGTCAATCTTTATTATAGTTATCAAGAACGATTAAATTTGATCACGTAACTCAAAATTAATTTATTTTACCAAAATAATTGCTTTGAATTACATTTGGATTGAATTACACATACAAGTTTGTAATCATTATATGGGCATTCGATATTTCAAAATCCATCATATATCAACATTTAATTCAACAAATCTTATGCATCCCCAATGCAAGGTCAAATCCATCCCTGATTGTCACCATCTTCATGCCAACAAATTTCACCATCTTAACCCAAGCCCACGGGAACATCCTAACCCTTGGTCTAGGCACTAGGAAATCCAATATTGTGGTCTTCATCTTTGATTTGGAGCAACTCAATTGGTGGTGGGACATGTGACCATGTGAGATATCCCTAGGCAAGGTTTTAAAGAAGCTTATATGCGACCTCGCAAGGTGTGAGATGTCCCACTTCAAGTTTAAGAAAGGTTTACTTATATTTTAGTGAGATGTATATTATTAAATGTTTTTCACTCCACTATTTTATGTATCATACAAAAGTCAAATTCAAACTTTTTAACTATTATCTATATATATCAATACTTTAAAAAAAAGTAACTTTGTCTCGAGGGCTCTGTACAATTTAGTTTATTTATTTTAAGCATCAATTTTTCCATTCAACATGAACACTTCGGGGACACATTAACTTATAGTATTAACAAGCATGGGGATGACATTTACACTTCCTATTTTATTGTATCTTAAGAAAATACTTCAAATCGATGATGTCAAACTTGGATTTTGATCAAATCTTTGATAGGGATCATCAACTTCAAAAACTAAAAATTTTGGGGGAAGAAAATAGTTAAAACCAATGAAGCATAAAAATATGCAAAATACATTATTGTTTTTCATTTAGGTTTAAATATAAACTAACACCATCAAATACTCACATTGTTGTGAAAGACATATTGAGAGTGATTAATCTAACTTTTCCCTTTACAAAATAAGAAAGAGCATTCCTCTCCTCTCCTCTCCTCTTGAAAGCACACAACAATGGTGAGAATTGGGAACCCTGCAAGAAAACTTTACCTAAATAGATTTTTTGGTGTGTGGAATTTCAAAATTCTCAGAAATTCTTCAAAATCCCAATGAAATCATCAAGTTTTAATGGCAAGAAGCCATGCCAACAAAACTTAAAAAGCCCACAATGGGAATTGTCGAGTTTTGCTTTTAAAGTTGTACTTAAAGACATAAAATTAAATTACATCATAGACCATAATTTTATTTTACAATTCTAACACGACGTTATCAAAAATAATTAAGTTTTATCAATATATAATTAATTAAAAAATTGAATATAAAATTACACTGATCATAACTATATATTTGCAATTCCAACCTAATATTATGATAATTATTTAGATTTTATCAATACATAATTAACTAAAAAGTTTAATTTCATTAAAAAAAACATTCATTAATATAATATAATCTTCGTAACAATATATTCCAAAATATATATTCATTTTAAATATGGATTTACCAAGCATTCAGAGAGATCAAGTCAGAGTTCAGATGAATTTAAGTTAGTATTTTTACATTTTATAATGGATTTTCTCAAGTTTTCAAATAAACTTCATTACAACAAATACCATCAATAAATACCATAAACAAAACCATAAATTGTCCACCAATAATAAAATAAAATAAAAATTCACCCAACCAAAATATTTATATTTATATAATAAATTTTTTATATTAAAATGAAAAACAACTCTTACAATTATTTCTTCCATGTGCTACTACATATTGGAAATTGTGTAATTTCAAGGAAGCATCAGATTTTCAATGGAGTAGCTGTCAATTTTCGATTTCAACCCTCCTTAATTAAATATAGAAAATGGATCAATTTTCTTTCGGGTATAATATATATGAAAAATGATCACTTGTGTTTTACATATAATGTACCCCGTGGCGAGACAAAGATTCAATATTTAATGTGGTTTTGGTTAAGCATATTTTTAAAGTTAAATGATATTTGAAAATCTAAAATTAAATCAAAATAAATTTTAAAAAATTATACAAGGCCACTTTTACCTTTTCTTTTTATTATTTCCAATAGAGGTAAGTAAAATCGCTTCAACAAAGTTGGAAATATTAATAATAATAAAATATTTTACCAATATTAATAATAATAATAAATATTTTACCATCGGTAGACATTTTTACATTTTTTTTTTTAAGATAAGTATATGTAAAATCTTTTCAACATAAATTATATATTTAAAAACTCTCTTTATAGTGGGAAATATTAATAATAATAAAATATTTTATTTTATTTTTATTATTTCTAAGATAAGTACTTCTATTTATAGTTAGAAATATTAATAATAATAAAATATTACATTTTCTTTTTATTATTTATGAGATAAGTATATGTAAAATCTTTTCAACATAAATTATACATTTAAAAACTTTTCTTAATTAGAAATATTAATAATAATTAAATATTTTACCATTAATTATAAATAATATAATTTTATATTAATTTATATAAAATAATAATAGTAATAATTAAAATTAAAATTTTCTTAGTTTCACTGTGTGAAAGAGATGTTAAATCGGAGTTTTCTAGAGATGTTAAATCAAAGTTTTATTTACACTTATTGGCTCAGTGATCTCATGTGTCAAGTGAGTGTGGTGTTAAATCAAGAGTTTCATTTACACTTATTGGTTCAGTGATCTCATGTGTCAAGTGAGTGTGGTGAGGCCATTTGTTTGTTCTATCCAATAAACAAGGAATGTACACCATCAATACAATATTATTTGCAATTACTAATGATTCAATAGAGTTTCAATAATTATTAATTTATATCTAATAAGGAAGGAGATCCATAATCATTTTCCACATGAATGACTTCTCCACAAACATTGAGATCAAATTGGTAAAGATTTCTTACCAATAAGCTACACTCTAAATTTCATTATAAATTAATCGACTATGTTTTATCAATATTTGATCTAAATTACAATATAATATGTTAATTTTTTAAGGTAACCCTCTTGGGAAAGAAACTACATTTTAAGAATTTGGTTTCCAAATGTCTATATATACAATAAGCACAACCTCTAGAGTTTCTTGTCAATGAAATGTTTACATATACAATATGTGCAACTTCTAGGATTTCACGTCTAAAACATTACATTTACAATCCCTGAAACAAGACCTTCCATTCCTCAAGGGATATCCTCCTATTCTCCTCAAGGGAGGTTGTTTGTCCATTGTGATCCCAATGAATAATGAATCACTCGTTTCTCTAACCATTTGAACTTGGCTTCATCTTGTAATCCACGTTATTATAGATATGCATGAAAATATTGAAATCATCTTGTAATCCACCTTCTTATAGATATGCATGAAAATATTGAAATCATTCAAACTAAAATGGAAGAAGCTAAGAAAATAACACACCATCCAAATACTTAGCACAAGATGCATCTTAGGAAAGTCTAGGAATATTCTATTCTTTTCTTCTCAATTATGAATCAATTATGAAATGAAAATACGATGATAGGAATACTCACTATAGTGTTGCTATGGAGATTGTGGCTTGGATCGTTGATATGAGATCTACTTCATCTATTATGCTTCAATATCCAATTCCTAGATGCTCAACTCAACTATGGAACAATAAACCATGCAAAGAGAATGGAACCCCTTTTCCTTTTCTAATGGCCCAATATTTAACATGGTCTGATAATTGTTAAGGTTAAAGTTAGGGTTTTTGCATGCCTCGACTCCTAATTAGGGTCAAGTTTTTGGACCCTCTAGAATATTCGTGAAAGTCCATACATGACTCTTAAGTTGCACAAAAATGGATACGACAAATTTTCAAAAAATTTGGATACGATACGGCGAGGAAACGGCATATATATATATATATATATATATATATATGAATTTCATATTACCATTCATCTTTTATAGTCTAAAGACTATATCTAAAAATACATAACCAACATCATGAATTCAACATAAACAAATCATCATCATCAATTTAGCATAAACATTGTCATCATCATTAGCAATTACTATAACATTCAACATATCATCAAGTTTATCCATTTCTATTTCATATTTCAATCATCAACATGACAACATCATCACCAAATAAATAATGCACACTACATAGTACAAAGTACAAAATGAACTATGGCTCGCAGTTTACTATCATATGGCATATTATGGTATTCAATGTTCATTGTTCAAAATTTTAAAACATCATCATAAATTACATTTACATATCATCAAATATGTCTTCATCCATGTAATCAAGATCCACATCCTCTCCAAGAGTGGGAGCATTGCTACCATGTCCACTTGACGGTCTAACTATTGGTGCCTCCTCATCAAACAAAGTCATATGAGACATGGAATTCAATGTCATATCCAAGTCAAGCAACTCTGGTTCTACATCCCATAGTTTGGTGAGCCCAAATTTGTATTTGCCACTCTTGTGTGACAGAAGGCAAAGGTTCGAATGAGCATACACAAGCTCCTCAGCCTTCTTGGAGCCCAATCTACTTTGCTTCATTGAATGGATGAAGTCATATGTACTCCAGTTCCTTTTTGCTAAAGAGGAAATAGCAACTTGTGACAATATCCTAATGGCCAATTTATGGATATGTTGAAGTTCCCCGCAATAGTAGTTCCACTAATCAATTGAGCTTAATTTGGTCTTGTCTTGCGTAAAATCAATATCAGCCCCAAACTCTCTAATCCCACAAAATGAGAAAACTCTGAATGAATCTGAATCCCAATTTCAGGATCTACAAATAGCTTTCTAAAAGCTTTCTTAAATCCCTATGAGACTTCTAGGTATTTGTTTGGTGTAGTTCTTTCCGGATCACTTAGAAACTCTACAGAATAATCTTTTGGATTCACTTCATAGGCCAAAAAATGCAATGGGGTGGTCATCTTGTTCCACCTTTTGGTCAATATATATTTTACTTCTCTGTAAAATACTTCATCTGGGTCCTTCTCCTTGGCATTTATAACCACCCTTATCTTCTCTATCATGGAGTCAATGCCCTCATACACCTCTCCCAAATTAGGCATATATGTGTCAAACATGCGGAGAAAATCCACAATTGGATTAGTAAATGCCAAGAGGTACTCCACCCTATCCCACCATTCATCATCAACAACCAACATTTTCACTGCTTATGCTTTTTCAGATTGTGATTGTCGCCATTCATTCCCAAGAGAACTGTGTACCATTAATTGCAATGCTTTTTTCACCTACATAAGCCTTGTTAAGATTATGATGTGAGAAGCGAAACAAGTCTCAGCAACCTTCAAGTGTCAATGTTTCAATAAATTAAAAATCATAATTGATTGAATACCTATTATGATTCACGAATCATGACATTTGAGAATCCAATTTACATATTTGAATTTAGAGTCATAGAAATTAGATATTATGAAATAAATTTTAAAGTTTAAGTACCTTGAGGAGCTCCAACTTCGCAAATTCCCTGTAGATTCCTTGGGACATTGGTGGTTTGTGATGAAAGTTTGAATTGTTTTTGCCTCTTCAAAATAGCTCGAATCCACTCAATTTGCTTCCCCATCTCGCTCAACATGCGGTTTAATGAATGTATAGCACAAGGGGTCCAAAAAAATGTGTTCAAATATTTGCCTTCAATAATTAAGTTTGTTGCTCTACACGCCATTGCATTGTCGATTATTACCTTGACAATATTTTCTGGCCCCACCAATTCAATTGCTTCAATCAAGATGTCAACAATCAATTGGGAATCTTTCAGTTGCCCCTCACGATCCATTACCTGTTTGGTCAATTCAATGTCGTTGAATTGGCAATCATAAATTGTCAACTAGGGTGTGCAAACTGATGAAGTACGGGTGCAAAATATGTGCTTAGAAGTTATTCATTAGGTCGTTATGTATTTGTTAAGATCTAAAATCAAGATGGGGGCGGTGTTTGTCAATTGTATTGGTGTTGTAATTCTTAGGGATGTTGATTAAATTTCCTAGGAATTAATCTCTATCCCATTAGTTTGTAGATGATATGAGAGTGATTTTTCTTATGTAGATTGTTTGGGATTTTTGACCTTAAATCTCTATGTTGCAGCTCCTAATTCTCTAAGTGCAAAAAGAAACATATTTTATCAGCTATGAAGGAATACTGTTGAACTCAATTGTTTTAGGAGAGGTCCTCTCACTTGTTCAATTTCTGCTCAAACAAAGTAACCCAAGCAACATCTATATTGTGAATTGAACACACTTAAATTACGCTGGATAATAAGCAAAGGAAAGAACTGTGCAGTACTAGGTATAAAGCAAATTAGATAACAGTTTAAACTAAGTATAAATCAAATTAAAGTTCTTATGCAGATAACAATTCGTTGGCGAAATCATTATGCAGCATTGTCACACAAAACAGAGCAATTGAAAAAATAAAGGAAATCAGATTGTATTTGATTAAAACTTACCACTGTTTGTAGGGGGGCTCCACATAGCAGTTCAAAGCTTCAAATCAACACAACTCTTGCACACAAAAACCAATTCCATTCACATGAAATTCACAAACTGTTCATAAACATATCATTTGGCGTGCACCCAAATAACAATGCGGCCATTAGCTTTATAACAGGTCTCTTGGCATAACTATATGAATATTTTAAGCCTAATATCTCTTAATCCTATCTAAAATTATATTGTTAAACCATCATTTTGCTATTCTGAAAGCAAAATGATAAGGTTTCAGCTGATCTCGGGTTTTATTCTGCGTTAATCCGGTGGTTGACTTGGAGTTTGACCACGATCTCCTATGCTTCTTTTAGCAAACAGTTTCGAGTGGATAGGAAGGTATCCATGAGGGAGTCATCCTCTATCCATCCGCATATTTCGTTGTTGACCTAGAACTCTGGAACCTCGCGAACAATGAAGACAGCTACGGAATCCTAGACTAGCTGCAGAAACAGACTAATTTGGTAGCCAATTGTAACTTTAATTAAAACAATAGGGTATACAGTTGAATATGAACAAGAAAACATACTAATGCATACCTTCATCAAAACCTGGTAGATATGGCTTTATTTAAGTGGTAAATATATATGAAAAAGAGAGGATCTTTAGGCAAACATGATGTCATCGTAGAACAATCTTCAGACTCTACATTCCCTGGGACTGGAGATGTTGTATGTCCTCATACACTACTTCCTTGTTTTTTGCTTGTGCCTCTTGTTTTTCATCTCCCTGTTTCATTGTTTTCTTCTTTTTGGCAAAGATTGGCATTCTAGGCTTCCTCATTAGAATTTTGTACTTTAAATTGATTATCTCTCTCTACATAATTATGTTCTCTTTCTTCAGATTCTTGTTTTTCTTATACCACAAGCTTAGATGTAGGATCATATTGTCACTCTTCGCAATTTGTATCTCACTCTGTGTCTTCAGGGCTTGACTTTCATTTTTAAGATACCGATTCAGTGTTTCTAGTTCAAAGATTTCCTGCTTCAAGATGTTTGAGGCTGATTGTTCATTCACCTGGTTGCTTCCTTCTCCAGGGCTCTATATTGTTTCCTTTTTTGTTGTCTCCTTCCTTTCCAATGACTCTATGTAGTCATATATTTCCTGGTTTGCGAGGTCAATTTTCGGACTATGTATCGAGCTTTCTAGAGGTGCGTTGTAAGGTTGTGGTGATGATATTGGTGACCCTTTTGGAGAATTCCCGGGGCTTTCAATTGACTCATCCTCTATTGGCTCAATATATGTTGGAGCGTTCTCTGTTGGCTCAATCTCTGTTGGAGTATTCTCTATTGGCTCCTCTTTAGTTGGCTCCTTTTCATTTGGCTCATTTTCCTCAAGGTTAATGTATTTTGTAGTATTTGAGGTTGTTTGTGGAATCATGCTCAACCTCATGCTCCTTCTCAACCCTGGGATTTTTGTTTTTAGCACTTTCCTCCTCTTATTCTCTGATTTTTATTTTAGAGGAGAGGTTTTAGTTTGTGAGAATTCCTCTTTACCTAGGCTAGCTTTCTTTCTTCTAGGGTTTCCCCTCTTCATTCTCTACAAAAATTTTACCATAAGAATCTCTTCTTTTGTTACCTTTGTATGAATTTGAGGTGCTTGTTCCTTTATCATTACTATGGTTCTCTTTCTCCCTCTGAGGGCCCTGCTGCTACTTGGTTTTTCTAGGGATTTTTCCTCAAAATGGTTCCTTATTAAGAAACTCTCCTAGTCATCCCCTATACTTCGACGATGAAATTCGACTAATATTTTTACCAAACCATGATGATACATGGTGTTTTCTATGCATTGAATTTTATTCTGAACATTTGTAGCCATTTTCCTGAGGTTATTCAAGAGGAAATAGGGGAGGTTCATCTGATGATCCTCAAGGAAGTGCATCATCATTCTAACATGATAAAATTACATTTTCCCAAACCTACTCTCACAAGTGATAAACTTATGAAGCACAAGTAATAAGTTTCTCCATTTGTTTTTAAGAGCAGATACTGGAATACCTTTTTTGCAGACCGTGGTGTCCATGTTCGGATTCTTGAGGAAAACCTTCCAGTCCTCGTTGTCAATCCCTCTGTTTTTAAACCATTTTTCTCCATGTCTTGGCAACTCAGTGGCCTCAGCAATCATAGACTTTGTTACTGTGAGTTTTATGTCCCCAATTTCGGCCTCCATTCCATCAAATGAATGCGCAAATGTCTTGGTTACCTCTTTGTGGAAGTCGTTAAATTTCTCAATGAACTGCAGCCATTGTATTCTTTGCAGCAGCTCCCTAGTTTGTGGGTACCCCTCTAGGAATTTCTTCCCTGTTGGCTCAGTTCGAACAATTACCCCCATGTCAAAGGATGTTTTTCCTTGAAGATTGGCTACCTTGACAGGAAAATGGGACTAGTAGGGTTTTCTAGCTAGCGAAAAGATGGAATGACCGTGAAAGAACAGACAAGTGTAAGAATAGGGAAGAGCAGATGGACTATCAAAAGGATTATGGGAATGAATTCGATCGTTAAGCGCATTCAATCTTATGATTTGGTAATTAATTTGGCAAATTTTGCACGAGGTCGTAACATGACTTTTAGAGTTGTGGCATATGATATTTCGTTAGGTGGCCATTACCCTTAGGTTATAATGATTGCACTTTAGTACTATATTTTCTTACTTGTACATGCTATATAACCTTCCCTATTGTTAAATTAAAGTAGCACGTACCTTTTAATTTTCTATTGCTAACCTTATTTGTTGTCCTTTTATCTCCTGCGGGTGCCTTGTTGTCAACTGTCTTTTAATCCAGATCAACAAGTATTCTTGTAGACTTCAAAAACGTTTAGGCTGCAGAAATTTGTTTAACTGCAGAAACTTGTTGTTTCTACAGCTTAAGAGAAAGAAAGCTTTAGTAAATGAAATTTATTGTTTTTTTTTTTTAAGAAAATTTTAAATGCCAACAAGTTGGTTTTCACTTTAAATTTTCTGTATAAACATGCCAACAACATGTTGATTTTCATGTTTATAAAAAAAAAAAAAAATCATATATATATATATATATATATATATATATATATATATATATATATATATATATATATATATATATATATATTATATTTTTTTCCTTTTTTTTATTTGAAGAACAAACTGAATGAAAATTTTTAAGGTGGAAAAGAAGAAGAATTCTTCTTGACCATCTTCAGTTCTAAATTATCCTGAAATATTTTAACAAATTCCTCCCTTGTTAATGGTTCCTGGTAAAGCTTGAGTCGATGTCCATTTACTAATAGAGGAGTTCTTTCTTTGTTAATAGTCATGATTCTAACTACACCATTGTCAAAGACATTCTCAACCTCATGAGGTCCAAGCCAATGGGTTTGGAATTTCCCTTTAAATTTTTTGAATTTTGAATCAAAGAGCAATGCCCAATCTCCCGGATGAAACTTCCTTTCTTTAATGTACTTATCATGCCATCTTAACCTTCGTTGTTGCACTAAGCTGGTCCTCTGGGAGACCTCTTGTCTGATTTCTTCGAGCTCATTTAATTGTGTCATTCTTTACTTCTGGGCTTCTGAAAAGTCAAGATCTAACTGGATTGTTGTCTTATAAGTCTGGATCTAGAACTCTATTGGAAGTAAAACTTGCTTCCCATAAACAAGTTCATAGGGAGTATGTCTTGTAGTATTCCTCCATGTACTCCTATAGGCCCACAAGGATTTTGGAAGTTTTTCCACCCAGTCTTTCATGTGTAGATGTAAAGTCTTTGTAAGGATAGCATCGATCACCTTATTTGTGGACTCAACTTTTCCATTGGCTTGTGGATGGTATGGAGTTGACTTCCAATGTTTTATCTTGTATCATTCCACAAGCTTCTGCACTAGTCTGGATATGAACTGTGTCCCTTGATATGTTATAATTTCTCTTGGAACACCAAAACCAGTAAAAATATCCTCAAAAAGAAATGAAACTCCAATATTTTCAGTAGAAAAAGGAAGTGCTTTAGCTTCTACCCATTTAGTGACATAATCAGTACATACAAGAATATACTTCTTTTGCTTTGAAGGTGTGCTGATTGGTCCAACAAAATCCAATGCCCATTTTTCAAATGGTTCAATAAGTACATATGGTTGCAGTGGTATCTCATTTGAAAGAGTAGGTTTGCCCATTCTCTGACAATTATCGCATCTGATAACATATTCCTTGGTGTCCCTGAAAATGGAAGGCCAATAATATCCTAAACGCAGGATTTTGTAAGAAGTTCTCTTGTCAGAAAAATGTCCTCCACATGGCTCATTGTGACAAGCTTTTAGTATCTCTAGTATTTTGTCCTCCCGAACACATCTTCTGATGATGAGGTCTGGTCCTGTCTTATATAATTCCTCATTTATCCATGAGTAGGATGTGCTATTGTGGACTATTCTTCTTTTTTCTCTAGGAGATAAATGAAATGGCATTTTTCCTGTGGCCAAATAGTTAGCAATATCTGCATACCAAGGTGATTTAGTAGATACTGCAAAGAGATATTCATCAGGAAATTTATCTTCTACGGGTCGATCATTGTTTTCATTTTGTATTCTAGATAGAAAATCGGCAATTGTGTTTTGTTTTCCTAGTCTATCTAGAATGGTTATGTTGAATTCTTGTAAAAGTAGGAGCCATCTAGTTATTCTTCCATTAGTGACTGGTTTATTCATTAGGTATCTAATGGAAGAATGGTTTGTGTGGACAAAGGTTTCATAGCCAGTTATATAATGTCTGAATTTATTAATGGCATGAATTACAGCTAAGAACTCCTTTTCGGTTACAGTATAATTTAACTCTATAGGGGTTAAATTTTTACTAGTATAATAAATGGCATAAGGAGTGAAATCTTTTTGTCCTAAAATAGCTCCTAAGGTTGAATCTGAAGCATTTGTTGAGATATGGAAAGGAAATTTCTAGTTAGGTCCTTTTAATATGGGTGCTTCAGAAGTTCTCTTTTTCAATATTTCAAAGGCAACTTGACATTCAGAATCCCAACTAAATTCACAGTCTTTGGTGAGTAATTTAAAGAGTGGAGATGCAATTTTTGTGAAGTTCTCTATAAACCTTCTATAGTATCCGGTAAAACCAAGAAAACTTCTAACATCCTTTTGACAACTTGGCACTGATAACTTGGAAATTACTTCCACCTTAAATGAGTACCTTAATTCCATCTCCGAAAATATGGTGACCTAAAACAATTCCCTCGTTAAACGTCATGAAACATTTTTCATGGCTTGATGAGAGGTTTGTTTCTTGGCATCTTATTATGACTTTCTCCAAGTTTTCTAGTGATTCATTGAAAGAATCCCCATAGACTGTGAAATCATCCATGTACACTTCCACACAATCATGGATAAGGTCAGAGAAAATGCCAAGGACTACTCTTTGGAATGTTGCTGGAGCATTAGATAACCCAAAGGAAAGCACCCGTAAGCATAAGTTCCCCGTGGACAAGTGAATGTGGTTTTATCTTGATCTTCAAGGGCCACCTAAATCTGGTTGTATCCATTGAACCCACCCAAGAAGGAAAAATATTTTTCTCTGCTAAAGTATCTAAGACCTGGTCTATGAAAGGTAACGGAAAGTGGTCTTTTAATGTTGCTTTATTCAACTCCTTGTAATCGATGCATACTCTCCATTTTCCATTCTTTTTAGGGACGATTACTAGGGGTGAAACCCACTGGCTGTCAGATATTGGATAGATGAAATTTACAGTTAATAATTTCTACAACTCTTCCTTAACAATTTCTTTTAGATTTGGGTTCATTCTTCACTGAGGTTGTCTAACTGGTCTTGCATTTTGTTCAATGTAGATATGATGTATGCAAGTTTTAGGATCAATCCCTCTCATGTCAGTGTATTCCCATGCAAAAGTAGAAGAATGTTTCCGTAAAATTTCTATCAATTGTTTCTTTTGCATGTATTCCAAAATTTCATTGACATTTAAGGTTTTTCCTGGAAAGATTTCTAACAAGGAAGTCCCAAATTTTTCCATGGACAACAATGATACTTGTTTAGAGGAGAGATATTCATTTCGACTACGCTCATAATGTGAGGAAGATTCATTATTTTCTAGTAAATTCAAAAGTTTGTCTTCCTCTTTTACTTGTTTAGTGACAAAAATAGGTTGTATATCTTCTCCATCTTCTATCCATTCTTCAGTTTCTATATCTCTTGTTGTTCTTGCAGAGGGTATAATGTAAATTTCTTTGTAGAATTTCCATTTGAGATAAACATATCACCTGACCTACAGCCGATAAAAGTGTCTATTGTAGCCAACCAAGGCCTTCCTAGAATTAATATATGTCCTCATAGATTGTTCTTGGGTGTTAAGACCATGAAATCAAGAGGATATTCCCAAGAATCTAAAGATACACAAACATCTACTAACGCACCATCTAGTTTAATAATAGATCTATCTGCAAATTGCAATAAGGTTGGTGTGTATTGAAGGTTAGGAAGCCTAAGTGTGTCCATAACTTGTTTGCTCATTATGTTTATGGTTGCTCCTAGGTCAATTAGCATGTTCGGTATTTCACTTCCATTGATGTGAATTTTTACAATGGGGCTTCCTGCGTCTAAATATTTTTGAATTGTTGTCTTCCCCATCATAATGTCTGCAACTTTGCCGACTAACTGAATTCTTTTTATATGTTTTCTTCTTCTCCCTGATCGTTGTGTACTTAATTCCTTAATTGTTTTTGCAAAAATTGATATTTCTTTTATGGCTTGCAATAAAGGAATCTTAATACAAACATTTATCAATTCATCCATCATATTGTAATCAAGCAAGATAATTCGTTTCTCTACTCCTTCATCGATTTTCAACCTTTCTGGGAAATGTGGTTTAACTGATATTGAAGGTTGTTCTATGATAGGAGCATCTATTGGAATTTCTTATGTTTGTTTATTTTCTTTTTGAGGGAGAGAAGTCTCCCCTTCTTCTGATTGATTTTTATGTTTTTGAATATCAGATTTTGTTTTTTGAATGACAACAGAAGGGTTTTTTGGTAATAATTTTCATACCTTAATTGGACATTGTTTAAGTCTAATTGGGTTATTACATAAGTTTGAGGATTCTGACCCTCCATGTTGTACACTAGTTGTTGTGGCATTTTATTATTAGGATTCGGAAGTGGTTGAGCGAGTAATTGATTTGATTTTTGTGGAAATGGTAGGGAAAGTTATGGGTTTTGATTCTGAACTGGGACTTGTGGCAATTGATTAGCTTGAGGAATTTGATTGGACGAGGTTAAGAATTGTGGTGGAAGGTAGGATGGCGAGTATTGTTGATATTGAGCATAGGCTCCATAAGGATTTTGCCATCCTTGATTCCAAGGTTGTGATTGTGGAAGAGCCCAAGGCTGCCAGGCTAAATTCCAATTACTTTGTGAACACTGGGCAAATTTTTGTGGTCTAAATCCTTGTGATTTATTTGGTTGGGCGTTTTGCCATGGTCTTTTGGCTATAAAGTAGAGAGGGTCTATTGGTTATGAGATTTCTTCCTCATTGAATATAGCCTTAAGACCTGGTAAGGATGGACAACAACTACTCCAACAACGGGTCACAACAGCTCACTGAGTGCTCAGGTGCTCAGTTTATGGCCACGGTGGATGCAGATGCGGATGCAGCTCCTCCAACAGCACAGTGTCGATCAAATGAAAAATAACCATCGGGATAGGTAATTTACTTGGCATTAAAGGTTGAGGGTCAAGGCAGATAGTTTAAAACATAAAACTTAAACCTCGGACACAATAATTCCTATTCCCAATGCTTTTGAACATTTTAAGGGTGGATTCATTTCTAGAAATCTAGAAACATCACGATTTTCATCGATCCATTTCATTTCTAGAAATCCGGAAATGAATCACGATTTTTCTGGATTTGTTTTCAGATTTTCAAAAACGGATCCAAAAAAAATAAAACCCTTAGAAACGTATTATTGAGAACACTGAGAGGGGGGTGAATCAATATTTCTTTTCAATTGTTACTTTTACCAATTAGATCAATTATATTTACAACGCAAAATGAACAATAGGAATAAATGATTTTATTCATATAATCTTTACAATGAATCAAGTACAATAAATATAGGGCTCCAACCCTAGATGAAGAAACCGATCTTCAATCTCCCAGGCTACAACCTATTTCCAAGCACCAACTTGGACTTTAGTGAGGCTCCGATCTCTAAGACTTCGACCATATCTTATCCAAGGCACCAACCTTGAGTTTTGGAGCACCAACTCCAAGGACACCAAACCTATAGCTTTTATTTGTCAAGATATGTTTAGTTGTATTTCACAGCTCCCAGAGTCTTATTCACCGAGCCCTGTCAATCTTCAGTTACCCCCTCACTTAATCGTCACATCATATCATCAATGACAACCTTGTCATGCATAAAGTGTCACCATTGTTCTTCATAATACCCAAACAATCTCTTCAAGTTACCTCATCATGACATCAACACTACATTATGATCTTCAATACAACATGTCAATGTGTCTTCAATGGACTGCACCAAGTTCTACACCAGCGCTAATAATAGTTTTGCACCTTCTTCAAATCTGGTCCAAGGTCAGTCCCAAAGATTACTTCAAGTTACCTTCAAAGGTCTACACTAAGGTTTGCACCAACTCATCTGCACTACACCAATACCATATTATCTCAAGACTACTAGACCATTGTTTGAACCAAGACTTTAGCACTAGATTGTGACAATTCTTCTTTACAAATGTCCTTGCACCACACTACACCAGACCACTGTTCAAACTATTCCAATACTTCTAGATAAGGATTTATACACCATACTGCACCACACTTCTTCATCAATTATGCACCAATGTTCTTGCACTAAGACTTCAACACCGCATCAATCACTAGATTATCTCAAGACAACTTAAACATTGTTGCACCAAGATTTATTGAAGTTGTTAGTTCAAGAATGCTTCATTTCACCAATTTGCACCATATCGCACCATCTCCACTTCTTTTATCAATACTGCACCAAATTTTTCACCATAGACATCACTGCTACAGTCTTAGTTTACAATCCAGATATGTCACATAAATCAACCCACTACGCAGTACTATCCAAACCACTATCTGCTTTTATCCAAGGCATTGTCTCATTCTCAATCCATTGTCTAAATGATGCCACTGTCTGGTCACTTGATTATTAGGCACATTCAATTTGTGTCACAGTGATTTTACCATACACCAAACTGTTTCACACAATCTTAGGTATCTTCTCCTCAGTCCGAGTTATCTGAGAGACTCCACCAAACTGGGTTAGACACCAGCCGAGAAGTAGTCCATTGCAATTTTTTCAACGCTTTAAAAATATTGTTGTCCTAGAGGTATTTTCCTTTAATCAAGCCACAGTTGTATGCTTTTGAAGGTTAACACACTGCCACAGTAATAAGTTATGGCTGCACTTAGTCCGATAACAAAGAGGCACAGTCAAGCAAAGGTACAGTTCTGTTCTTGAAGCACAAGGTCCAGAAGTATAAACAGAGATCTTTTAATCCTCCTTAATTTTAGACAAATCTGAGCATCAGTAGGAGTGCACTAATACCGAGGTCTACTGTGCAGTTTGATGAGATTTTTAAGCCCAAACAAAATATCTAAAGGTTCCTTCTCCTATAGGATTTTAAGTTCACGAGATGTGAATTAAATATCTCATGTATTGTGCTTGAAGACCGAGTAAGTGCTAGAAGAATGAAGACAAATGCCTAATATATAGTGTTTTTCAATGCTAAAGGAAAATATATGATCCTTCAAGCTAACTGACATGAGTAGGCTAGGATACAGGTCGGCTTACTAGCATAAAGTTAATTTTAACTTGAAAAATTAATAACTTTCAACCCGCTTGGAGATTTGGGCTGAATAATAGTTTGTTGGAAAGCTCAAGTTACGCTCTTCAAGATGGTATAGGCTTCATGGTGAGGTTCTTCCTCTAAGGTGGAGAAAATTAATTTGCTTTGGGATTGTCCTTGAATTTCTATGCATAAAATATTTGGAACAATTTTGGGACAGTGTGGCTTCTCCATTGTTGTGCACCAATAATATCATCATGATGAAGGTATAGCATCATGTATTCAATGATAGTGCAGTAATACACCTGTTATGAAACCATATCAAGAAAAGATAGAAAAGATAGATCAACGCCTTAGAATTTAGCCTCTTCGAGGGGGCAACCTCCTTTACATTACATAAATGAACAATTCTTGGATGATTCAAATGACAAAACCTTCTTTCTATATATAGGAGTCTAAGGAGTCACAATATAACCCAGCCGACCTAACAATATTAATATTAAGCCACAAAAATAACAATAGAGGGATTCTATGGGGCACAGTAATAACAAGATGGGGATAATAGGGGCACAACAATATTAATAAGGGATGCAACCACAATAGTAATGGGGTAATCACTAGTATTATAGGGACCCAACATGCCCCTCTCCTTCAAAAAAGTGTTGTCCTCAACGCTTGAGTAGTTCTGGATGCTTCTGTATAAAATTCTCATCCTCCCATGTGGAATCTTCAGCAGATAAGTTCTTCCACTTGATAAGATACTCTGAAATTGATCGATTTCGTAGCTATCGAGTTCTTGTTTCTATGACTGCTTCCGGTTCCAATATAATTTTTCCTTCCTCGTCAAGTTCTGGCAATATTGTTTGAACTGGGAGCTTGTCGCCTATAACCTTCTTTAAACATGAAACATGGAAAACTGGGTGCAATCGAGAAGCTGCAGGAAGCTCCAATTTGTATGCCATAGTACCAATCTTTTCCAACACCTTGTACGAACCATAATACTTTGGTGATAATTTATTATCCTTCTTAGCTTGCTTGAGGGACATTTGCTTATATGGTTGTAGCCATAGGAATACCCAATCACCTACATCAAAACTTCTTTCGTTGTGATGTTGATCTGCCTATTGTTTCATTCTATTATGTGCCAACACGAGGTTATCCTTTAAGAGTTGGAGGAATTGTTGTTGTTGTTCGATGTGATGTTCCACTACTTGAACCTTAGAATTTTCTCTTAAATATGATGTGATGGATGGTGGTTGATATCCATAAAGTGCCATAAATGGGGTCATTTTTGTTGTTGTATGGAAAGAAGTGTTATACCACCATTCAAGAAGAGGCAACCATTTGACCCAATATGTTTGTTTATCAGATACAAAGCAACGAAGATATCCTTCCAAACATTTGTTTACTATCTCAGTTTGCCCATCAGATTGAGGATGATAAGATGAGCTATGAGCTAACTGAGTACCAAGACAAGAAAATAATTCTGTCCAAAAATTTCCAACGAAAATGGGATCTCTGTCACTTACAATAATCTTTGGGTTTCCATGTAGCTTTTGAATGGTTTCCATAAATGCAGTAGAAACTGTACTGGCTTTAAATGGATGTGATAATGCACAAAAGTGTGCATACTTGGTAAGTCTGTCAACTACCACCATGATGACACTCTTTCCCTCAGACTTGGGTAAACCTGTGATAAAATCCATTGAAACCTCCTCCCAATGTTGGCTTGGAATGGATAAAGGTTGTAATAGACCCGGTGTCTTAATTGTTTCAACTTTATTTTGTTGGCAAACCAAACATTCCGCCACAAATTTTTGAATATCCGATTTAAGGCCATCCCAAAAAAATTCCTTCTTAACCCTGTGGTAAGTTTTTAAAAATCCTGAGTGCCCTCCTAAGGGAGAAGTGTGCAATTCCATAAAAATCTTTTGTTTTAGTTTGGAATTCTTACAAAGGTATAAGCGATCTTTGTACCATAAAGAATCATTTTTCCAGCTAAATGTATCAGACGTACTGGAATCTTGTTGTAACTTTCGAATAAGTGCCCACACTTCTTCGTCATTCTTTCATTCCTCCCTTGCTTCGTTTATCCAATCTGGTTGGATAATAGAAATGGCACACAACAATGCTTCCACATCCTCATCCTTTCTTGAGAGTGCATCTACCACCACATTTTTCTTCCCTTTTTTGTAGATGATTTCAAAGTCATAACCTAACATCTTTGTGACCCACTTTTGTTGCTCTTCAGAGGATAATCTTTGTTCTAAAAAGTATTTAAGGCTATCATGATCCATTTTTACCTTGAAGTGTCTTCCCATTAGGTAGGGTCGCCATTTCTTAAGTGCATGGAGTATTGCCAACATTTCCTTCTCATAAATAGCTTTGTGTAAAAACTTTCCCTTGATTGGATGACTTTCAAAAGCAATGGGTCTTTCATCTTGCATTAAAACAGCACCAATTCCATTTCCTGAAGCATCACATTCCACAATAAAGGTTTTTGTGAAGTCTGGTGTAGCTAAGACCGATGCTTGGCACATTGCCTCTTTAAGATGTTCGAAGGCCTTTGTTGCTTCTGGAGTCCATGAAAATGCATCTTTCTTCAATAATGTTGTTAGAGGTGCTACTATTCTCCCATAATTCTTAACAAACTTGCAATAATACCCTGTCAACCCTAAAAATCCTCGCAGATGCTTTATGGATGTGGGGATTTTCCATTCCTTAATGGCTTTAATTTTGCTAGGGTCTACCTTAACTCCTTCATGAGATACAATATGACCCAGATATTCCACCTCTTGTACTCCAAAGAAACATTTGGATCCTTTTGCATATAATTGTTTCTCCTCCAATATTTGTAGCACCCTGTCAACATGTTCAACATGATCCTTCCAAGACTTGCTATAGATTAGTATATCATCAAAAAATGCTAACACAAATTTTCTAAAAAATGGTTTGAAAATGGAATTCATCAAACCTTGAAATGTTGAAGGTGCATTGGTAAGGCCAAAAGGCATGACCAAAAATTTGTAATGACCCTCATGAGTTCTAAATGTTGTTTTCTGATGTCTTCAGTCTCCATTCTGATTTGATGATATCCTGAACGAAGATCCAACTTGGTGAAGTAAATTGATCCATGCAATTCATCTAGTAATTCATCAATGACGGGAATGGGAAACTTATCTTTAATAGTGAGCTTGTTGAGCTCCCTATAATCCAGACACATGTGCCATGATCCATCCTTCTTGTGCACTAATACCACTGGAGCAGAGAAAGAACTTTGACTCGGTTGAATTATAACAACCTCTAGCATTTCTGCAACCATACGTTCAATTTCACTCTTTTGGGCATAGAGATATCTGTACGCCCTGATGTTTGGAGGAACACCTCTTGGAATCAAATGAATAGCATGATCATGATCACGAATAGGTGGGAGATCTTTGGGAGTCTCAAATACCTTGGAATGATCGTCCAAGACTTTTTGGAGATTTGGAGACATAGATGATTGCAATGTGGAAACATCTAGCGAACATAATTGTGCAATTACACCCCTTTGTTCATTTTTTAGAAGCTTTGTCATACCATTAGAGCTAATTATCTTTCCCGGTTTCCTTGCAATACCCCTTAATTCAACTTCTTTTCCTTCCACGAAAAATTTCATGAAACGTTCTTGAAAATTAAAAGCTATTGTACCCAAAGATTGTAGCCATTGGACTCCTAGTACAACATCAGCACCTCCCATTGGAATAGAAAGCATTGGGCTAGTCAATACGTATTCTCCCATCGATAGCTTGATATTATGGCACTTTCCAGAGCAATTTATTGTTCCTCCATTCGCAACCATCACTTGACACTCTGGTGTTGGATATAAGAAGCAATTCAATTCTTTGGCTACCTTACAATGAATAAAATTGTGGGTACTTCCTTAATCAATCAACACTGTTACCTTTTTCTTCTTGATTTGTCCTTCTATCTTGATGGTTTGAGGAGTGGTAATTCCCACCAATGCATTACAAAATATGGTCGGATTCATTTCTTCTTTATCTAGTCTTTTTTCCTGGAGTATATCCTCTTCTTTTGACCTTTCTTGCTCCTTTCTTCTTCCTCTTCGCAATCTATGTAGAATAATTTCTTCTCAGCACACTTATGACCTTTAGTGTATTTGCTATCACAATTGTAACAAAGCCATTTTTCTCTTTTTTCTTCCAATTGTTGTGGTGTCGACCTTATAGGTTTTGGAAAACTAGGGCCAACCACACTTCTATCTTTATAGTTGTGAGTGGTATGCTTCCTGGTTGCCATAATTTTGCTTTCCATTTTTCTTGCGAACCTGAATGCCTTCTCTAATGAATCAGGTTCCCAAAGGCGAACATCATGTTGAATATTATCCTTTAAAATCCCTATGAACACATCAATCCTATGCTCCTCTGCAGTATTTTTTACCCTTATGTTCAATTTTTGGAACTCCTCAATGTGCTCCATTATTCAACCCTTTTGTTTGAGACTTATCAATTGGCTAAAAAAAGTGTTGCTTTTTGTATCCTCATAATGTGTTATGAATTCTTCCGTAAAAATTTCCCAAGTGATAAATTGTTTACGAGAGCAAAGCCATTGATACCATACAAACTGATTTTGTTCCAAATATAAAGTTGCAATACATACCTTTTGTGTGTTTTGCACATTATTGAGATCGAAAAATTGCTCCATTTGTAATATCCATGCTGCGAAATCCTTGCCATCAAAATTCCTCATATCGATTTTTGGAATATGGTGGGTCTTCGATCCCCCATTAGAATCTAAGAAATCATGATTAACATTTCTTTTGTTCGCATCATGAGTTTCCTTTACTACCTTTTCACCATTAGTAAGTATTTCTTATAGAAAATTTGTCAAATTTGTCTTCAAATCTGCCATGCCTGTCTTCAAATTGTGTTCAAATCTATCTTCAAGTTGTCCATCTTAGCTTCCATGTTATTCATCTTAGCTTCCACGCCATTTATCTTAGCTTCTATTAGCTTTTGTGAGAGTGACATGTGTTGCACTTGTTCTTGTAAATTTGATATATCATGTAGCATTTCTTCCTCTTCTTCATGAGTCATGCTAGAGCTTTCAGGTTGCTTACTAGGTGTTTGCATTTTCTTTCCTCGAGGCATCAGTTATCGATAATAATGCTCTACTATGCCCTTTGAATTCCTTCAAAATAAATTTTCAAACCAAGCTTAAGCAAAAATTTAAGAAAATCTACACACCTTTTTTCACTTTGTAGGAGCTCGATATTTCCTCTGATGTATCTCTGTACTTTCTGATCATCTAGTTCTAAAATTCCGACCTGCAGTAGCCCTCTGTGTCCTCTTCCCAATGCCACCAGTCTGACCCAAATTGGATTCTCCAAGGAAGAGTTATGTGAAATCTCCCACAGTGACTTGATTATAGACTAGTTCAGTAGAGCGAACTTGTACAACATGCCACGAGTCACTGTTTCGACCTTTTGTTATGAAAAATATCTACAAGAAACTACATTCCGTCCTCTTTTTGTAAATTCTTACGAAATTTCAATTCGATGCTCAAAGAGAAAGTTATGACAATTTTCCCCAGGTCACATGTTTGGAATGTAATTCAGGAGTCTGAAAAAAAACCAACTTCCTCAGATCATATCTCCGCAAATATAGCACAAAAAGCTCTGAAATTCAGACCCGAGGTTCAGCGCGATGTCTTCTCAAATAGGTTTTTTTTTAACTTCTGAAACGACGCAGAAAAAAAAGTTATAGAGAAAATTCCATGATGACCTATTTGGAGCAGCGAAACCCTAGAATCCAAAGCTCTTATACCAAATGTTATGAAACCAGCTCAAGAAAAGATATAAAAGATAGATCAACGCCTTAGAATTCAGCCTCTTCGAGGGGGAAACCTCCTTTACATTACATAAATGAACAATTCTTGGATGATTCAAATGACAAAACCTTCTTTCTATATATAGGAGTCTAAGGAGTCACAATATAACCCAGCTGACCTAACAATATTAATATAAAGCCACAAAAATAACAATAGAGGGATTCTATGGGGCACAGTAATAACAATATGGGGATAATAGGAGAACAACAATATTAATAAGGCATGCAACTACAATAGTAATGGGGTAATCACTAGTATTATAGGGACCCAACAACATCATAGTGCATCCTTCATTAATTTGTCAAAGACTCCAAAGTAGTCTTCCAGTTATATCAAGGTGTGGACATTCTTTAAAGAGTATGACATCATCAAGTGTATGACTCCATATGTCATCAAGGGTTAAGGTCTAGATCATCAAGGCACATGCAACATTATAGTTAGTTTAAGGGCTCCTTAGGACTTCTTCATTAATGGTTTGATATCTTGGCAGCTTGACATCTTCATGGCTTGACTTCCTTCCTTGTCTTGTCCTCGTCACCAACTTGCGCTTTCTTCTTAAGTTCCTCATTTTCCTTTTTCAAACTGTTAATCTCTTCCATGGTAGCCATAAGTTTAGTGAGGAGATCTTCTTCAAAATCTTTTTCATTCTCTTCATCTTCTAGGTCTTCTTTAGCTTTGATCGTATCACTCTTATCTTCACCTTCCTTGATGGGCTCTGGATTTCCTTCTTATTTTCCATCATTTTCTTGACTAGAGATCATTTTCAACGCTCATTTTGAGTGAAGATCATGATATCAGAAATCACCGATTTCCAAATGTCAATGCCTTGAGTCTTTAGGCAATTCCTCATTCTTGCCTCCCATATATCAAATTTTCTAATGAACAATGGAGCCTTCACAAATTGATTGATTTCAATTTCGGTGGTTGAGGGAGACACATCTTTAAGAGGATTGGAGATTTCCTTAGATTCTTTGTTTGGGTTCTAATGATAAACCTTCAAGCTATGAGGCTTTGAGTGAAGGTACTGGCTCCAATAACAATTGTTGGAAATACTGAGAGGGGGTGAATTAGTATTTCTTTTCAATTGTTACTTTTACTAGTTAGGTAATTTATATTTAGAACACAAAATGAACAATAGGAATAAATGATTTTATTAATATAATATTTACAATGAAGCAAGTACAATATATATAGTGCTCCAACTCTAGATGAAGACATGGATCTTCAATCTCCCAGGCTCCAACTTGTTGTCAAGCACCAACTTGGAATTTAGTGAGGCTGCGAGCTCTAGGGCTTCGACCCTATCTTATCAAAGGCACCAACCTTTAGTTTTGGAGCACCATCTCCAAGGACACCAATCCTATAGCTTTGTTTTGTCAAGATATGTTTAGTTGTACTTCACAGCTCCCAGAGTCTTCTTCACCAAGCCCTGTCAATCTTCAGTGATCTCGTCACTTAATTGTCACATCACATCATCAATGACAACCTTGTCATGCAAAACGTTTGACCACTGTTCCTCATAATTCCCAATCAATATCTTCAAGGTACCTCATCATGACATAAACACTACATTATGATGTTCAATACAACACTTCAATGTGTCTTCATTGAACTGCACCAAGTTTTGCACCAGCGCTAATAATAGTTCTGCACCTTCTTCAAATCTGGTCCAAGGTTAGTCCCAAAGATTACTTCAAGTTACCTTCAAAGGTATGCACAAAGGTTTGCACTAGCTCTTCTGCATTGCACCAATACCAGGTTATCTCAAGACTACTGGACCACTACTACACCAAGACTTCAGCACTAGATTGTGACAATTATTCTTTACAAATGTCCTTGCACCACACTACACCAAACCATTATTCAAATTGTTCAAATACTTCTACACAAGGATTTATACACCATATTGCACCATCTATTCTGCACCACACTTCTTCATCAATTATTTACCAATGTTCTTGCACTAAGATTTCAACACCACATCAATCACTAGATTATCTAAAGACAACTTAAACACTGATGCACCAAGATTTACTGAAGTTGTTAGCTCAAGAATGCTTCATTTCACCAATCTACTCCATACCGCACCATATCCACTTCTTTTTATCAATACTGCAACAAATTTTTCACCATAGACATCACTCCTGCAGTCTTAGTTTACAGTCAAGCTATGTCACATAAATCAACCCACTGCATGCTACTATCCAAGCCAATGTCTGCTTCTATCCAAGGCATTGTCTCATTCTCAATTCATTGTCTAAATGATGCCACTGTTCGGTCACTTGATTATTAAGCACAATCAATCTGTGTCATAGTGCTTTTACCATACATCAAAATGTTTCACACAGTTTGAGGTATCTTCTCCTCAGTCTGAGTTATCTAAGAGAGTCCACCAAACCGAGCTAGACACCAATCTGAGAAGTAGTCCACTGCACTATGTCAAGAGAGTCCACTGCATTGTTTTCAATGCTTTAAAAATATTGTTGTCCTAGAGGTATTTTCCTTTAATCAAGTCATAGTTTTATGCTTCTAAAGGTTAGCACCCTGTCACAGTCATAATCTATGATTGCACTTAGTCCGAGAATAGAGAGGCACAGTCAAGCGAATGTATAGTTCTGTTCTTGAAACCTGAGGTCCATAAGTATAACCTGGGATCTTTTAATCCTCTTTAATTTTAGAAAAATATGAGCATCAGTAGAACTGCACTAATACCGAGGTTTGCAGTGTGGTTTGATGATATTTTTTAGCCCAAACAAAATATCTAAAGGTTCCTTCTCCTATACGCTTTTAAGTTCACGATATGTGAACTAAATATCTTATGTATTGTACTTGAGACCGAGTAAGGGCTGGAAGAATGAAATCAAATGCCTAATATATAGTGCTTTTCAATGCTAAACGAAGAGACATGATCCTTCAAGCAGGCCAACATGAGTAGGCTGGAATACAGGTCGGCTTACTAGCTTGGAGATTTGGGTTGAATAATAGCTTGTTGGAAAGCTAAAATTACACTCTTCAAGATGGTGTGGGTATCATGGTGAGGTTCTGCCTCTAAGGTGGAGAAAATTAATTTTTTTTGTGATTGTCCTTGAATTTTTGTGCACATATTTGGAATAGTTTTGGGACAGCGTGGCTTCTCCATTGTTTTGCACCAATAATACCATCATGATAGTATCCATCATCATGATGAAGGTATAGCATCATGTATTCAGTGATAGTGCAGTAATACATCATAGTGCAGCCTTCATTAATTTGTCAGAGGCACCAAAGTAGTCTTCCAATTATATCAAAGTGTGGACATTCTTTAAAGAGTATGACATCATCAAGTGTATGACTCCATATGTCATCAAGGGTTAAGGTCTAGATCATCAAGGCACATGGAACATTATAGTTAGTTCAAGGGCTCCTTAGGACTTCTTCATTAATGGTTTGACATCTTCATGGCTTGACATTTTCATTGATGGTATCCTTGTCAAACAAGAGTCCTGACATCATTATATGGGACCAGGCATCTTAAGAATATTGAAATCTCGGTCAATGCCATATTGACATCAATGACAACCTTTATTAACAATCTCCCCCTTTTTCGTTGATGGCAATATTCTTGCCCTTCCAACATGCTCTCCCCCTTTCACATCAATGGAAAATGGAGTGCCCAAGTACTCCCCCTTTGACATCAATGGAAAACGGGGTGCCCAAGTAATCCCCCTATCAAGTTGCTTCTTTTCTTCATCAATAGTAGTTTTTCATAGGTATGTTACTCCCCTTGTCATGGTTTTCTTCTTTCTGGAAATGTATTCCATGATAGATGTGCTTAAATTCCTTCATGTGATGAACCAACTCCCCCTGTCTGCACGACCTCCTCTAGCTCATGAAAGATTACCTACTTAGTGATCAAGTGGAAGAGATCTTCAATAGTAGTTCATGGATGAATAAGGGATCATGTTCTTCAATGGAAATGCTCTCGAGAGACGATCTATCAAAGGATGATTATCCATGTGGCTCATCAAGGATTTCATAGGGCCCATTCACAAATAGCTTCTACAAGAATGCTTAATCATCATAAGCTCCCCTAACTATATGTATGGTCTTCCTTTTGGCAGAGTCTCCCCATCAAATACTTGGAATATCAAGGATGACTTCATCAAGTAAACAACATGTGTTGTTGGCTAAAGTGTTCAAGGGACTTCTGGATTCAATTTGCTTCCTTCTCCATACCTGTATAACTTTCTTCTCTGGCATGGTTCTTCCTTGTGTAGGGGGCCAAGTCAAGTTACAATCACGTGACATATGTCCAATGTTATGACACTTGAAGCATTATATGTCGTTCATGAATAAGAATTCATGACTTATTGCAAAATTCATTCTCAAAGATTTACGGGGACCATTATATGCCCTACAATATTTTTCCATGTGTCCAAAATTTGTACAAGCATAACAATAACCAAGAAACATACTTATGTACCTGGAAGATGGAGATTTCATTGATGTACTTCTGAAGTCTTTCTGCCTTGAGATCCTTTAATGATAACCATTGCTTCTTGCATCCTTGACACCATTTGCATTTCTTCTTGGAGTAGGATTTCTTCCAATGTCAATTAGACTCTTGCCTTTGTTGGGGACATCAACATTTCTTCCAGGCTTCCTCACATCCTTGTTGTTTGAAGCATTATCATTCTTGCTTGAGGATTCACCTGCATGGCCAAGACTTGATTTATCAAGAGTGGACCTTTGATGACTTAGGATGTCATCTAGGGTTTGATAACTTTTCAAGTTCTTATTCAGCAAGTCAAGTTCTTTTTTTCTTCCTTCATTTTCTTGCATTCTTCATCCTTCTTTGATAGAATGATCTCCATTTCTTCCTTCATCTTGGTTGCTTCACATGATTGAGCCTTAAGCGAAGTGATTTCTGATTTTAACTTGGTGATGTAATCATCATTTTCTTCTAGTTAGCATATCATGGTGTTTCTCTCCTTTTTTGCTTCATCAACTTGTCCTTCTATGAATGTCAAAGCTTCCATCACCTTCTTAGCTCCTTGTTCTTGTTTCATTGCTTCTTCTAGTTGAGATCTAAGGGAGGAGACATCTCCCTTGTATTGACCAATCTCTGCTTTAAGTTTGTTCAAGATTTTGTGCCTTTGTTCAAGTTGACTTGACAAGGTATCTTCACGTTTCTTTGCCTTATCCAATTGATTTGTCATGGATATGACTTATTCATGATGCTTTCACTTGTTTTGATGAAATTATTTCTTAATATTGGCGAGCTCCTCGTATCTTTTTGTACTTGAAGCTTGACAAGGTCAACTTCCTTCCTTGTCTTGTCCTGGTCACCAACTTGCGCTTTCTTCTTAAGTTCCTCATTTTCCTTTTTCAAATTGTTAATCTCTTCCATGGTAGCCATAAGTTTAGTGAGGATATCTTCTTTAAAATCTTTTTCACTCCCTTCATCCTCTAGGTCTTCTTTAGCCTTGATGGTATCACTCTTATCTTCACCTTCCTTGATGGGCTCTGGATTTCCTTCTTGTTTTCCATCATTTTCTTGACTAGAGATCATTTTCAACGCTCCTTTTGAGTGAAGATCATGACATTTATCCGATATGCCTTTTGCTGATGAACATTTTTCAAAATTGGCCTTCATAGAATCAGGTAGCCCATTCAAGATTGCTTTCATTGCTCTTTTATTATGTTCCTTAGATTCTCCATCCATCATGCTATCAGCAATCACCGATTTCCAAATGTCAATGCCTCGAGTCTTTAGGAAATTCCTCATTCTTGCCTCCATATATTAAAGTTTCCAATGAACAATGGAGCCTTCACAAATTGATTGATTTCAATTTCGGTGGTTGAGGGAGACACATCTTTAGGAGGATTGGAGATTTTCTTCCTTAGCTTCGTCGTTTGTGTTCTAATGATCAACCTTCAAGCTATGAGGCTTTGAGTGAAGGTACTGGCTCCGATACCAATTGTTGGAAATACTGAGAGGAGGTGAATCATTATTTCTTTTCAATTGTTACTTTTACTAGTTAGATAATTTATATTTAGAACACAAAATGAACAATAGGAATAAATGATTTTATTAATATAATATTTACAATGAATCAAGTACAATATATATAGTGCTCCAACCCTAGATGAAGACATGGATCTTCAATTTCCCAGGCTCCAACCTGTTGCCAAGCACCAACTTGGACTTTAGTGAGGCTCCGACCTCTAGGGCTTTGACCCTATCTTATCAAAGGCACCAACCTTGAGTTTTGGAGCACCATCTCCAAGGAAGCCAATCCTATAGCTTTTCTTTGTCAAGATATGTTTAGTTGTACTTCACAGCTCCCAAAGTCTTCTTCACTAAGCCCTGTCAATCTTCAATGATCCCCTCACTTAATCATCACATCACATCATCAATGACAACCTTGTCATACAGAAAGTGTCACCACTGTTCTTCATAATTCCCAATCAATCTCTTCAAGGTACCTCATCATGACATAAACACTACATTATGATGTTCAATACAACACTTCAATGTGTCTTCATTGAACTGCACCAAGTTTTGCACCAGCGCTAATAATAGTTCTACACCTTCTTCAAATCTGGTCCAAGGTCAGTCCCAAAGATTACTTCAAGTTACCTTCAAAGGTCCGCACAAAGGTTTGCACCAGCTCTTCTACATTGCACTAATACCAGGTTATCTCAAGGTTATTGGACCACTACTGCACCAAGACTTCAGCACTAGATTGTGACAATCTTCTTTACAAATGTCCTTGCACCACACTGCACCAGACCATTGTTCAAATTGTTCCAATACTTCTACACAAGGATTTATACGCCATACTGCACCATCTATTCTGCACCACACTTCTTCATCATTATGCACCAATGTTCTTGCACTAAGATTTCAACACCACTTCAATCACTAGATTATCTCAAGACAACTTAAACACTGATGCACCAAGATTCAATGAAGTTGTTAGTTCAAGAATGATTCATTTCACCAATTTGCACCATACCGCACCATCTCCACTTCTTTTTATCAATACTGCAACAAATTTTGCACCATAGACATCATTGCTACCATCTTAGTTTACGGTCAAGCTATGTCACAGAAATCAACCCACTGCACGCTACTATCCAATCCAATGTCTGCTTCTATCTAAGGCGTTGTCTCATTCTCAATCCACTGTCTAAATGTTGTCATTGTTCAGTCACTTGATTATTAGGCACAATCAATCTGTGTCACAGTGCTTTTACCATACACCAAAATGTTTCACACAGTTTGAGGTATCTTCTCCTTAGTCCGAGTTATCTGAGAGAGTCCACCAAACTGGGCTAGACACCAATTTGAGAAGTAGTCCACTGCACTATGTCAAGAGAGTCCACTGCATTCTTTTCAATGCTTTAAAAATATTATTGTTTTAGAGGTATTTTCCTTTAATCAGGTCGCAGTTGTATGCTTCTTAAGGTTAACACCCTGCCACAGTCATAAGCTATGATTGTACTTAGTCCGAGAATAGAGAGGCACAGTCAAGCGAAGGTACAATTATGTTCTTAAAGCCCCAGGTCCAGAAGTATAACCTGAGATCTTTTAATCCTCCTTAATTTTAGACAAATCTGAGCATCAGTAGGACTACACTAATACCGATGTCTGCAGTGTGGTTTGATGATATTTTTAAGCCCAAACAAAATATCTAAAGGTTCCTTCTCCTGTACGCTTTTAATTTCACGAGATGTGAACTAAATATCGAATGTATTGTGCTTGATGATCGAGTAAGGGCTGGAAGAATGAAATCAGAGCCTAATATATGGTGCTTTTCAATGCTAAACGAAGAGACATGATCCTTCAATCAGGCCAACATGAGTAGGCTAGGATACAGGTCGGCTTACTAGATTGGAGATTTGGGTTGAATAATAGCTTGTTGGAAAGCTAAAATTACGCTCTTCAAGATGGTGTAGGTCTCATGGCGAGGTTCTGCCTGTAAGGTGGAGAAAATTAATTTTCTTTGTGATTGTCCTTGAATTTTTGTGCAGATATTTGGAACAATTTTGGGACATCGTGGCTTCTCCATTGTTTTTCACCAATAATATCATCATGATAATATCCATCATCATGATGAAGGTATAGAATCATGTATTCTGAATGATAGTGTAGTAATACATCATAGTGCAACTTTCATTAATTTGGCAAAGACACCAAAGTAGTCTTCCAATTATATCAAAGTGTGGACATTCTTTAAAGAGTATGACATCATCAAGTGTATGACTCCATATGTCATCAAGGGTTAAGGTCTATATCATCAAGCCGCATGCAACATTATATTTATTTCAAGGGCTCCTTGGGACTTCTTCATTAATGGTTTGACATCTTCGTTGCCTGACATCTTCATTGATGGTATCCTTGTCAAACAAGAGTCTTGACATCATTATATGGGACCAGGCATCTTAAGAATATTGACATCTCGGTCAATGCCATATTGACATCAATGACAACCTTGATTAACAATCTCCCCCTTTTTCATTAATGGCAATATTCTTGCCCTTCCAACATGCTCTCCCACTTTGACATCAATGGCAAATGGAGAGCCCATGTACTCCTCCTGTCAAGCTGCTTCTTTTCTTCATCAATGGTAGTTCTTCATAGGTATGTTACTCCCCCTATCATGGTTTTCTTCTTTCTGGAAATGTGGTCCATGATATATGTGCTTAAATTCCTTCATGTGATGAACCAAATCCCCCTATATGCACGACCTCCTCTAGCTTCTGAAAGATTACCTACTTCGTGATCAAGTGGAAGACATCTTCAATAGTAGTTCATGGATGAATAAGGGATCATGTTCTTAAATGGAAATGCTCTCAAGAGATGATCTATCAAATGATGATTGTCCATGTGGCTCATCAAGGATTTCATATGGCCCATTCATGGATAGCTTCTACAAGAATGGTTAATCATCATAAGCTCCCCTAACTGTATGCATGGTCTTCCTTTTGGCAGAGTCTCCCCATAAAATACTTGGAATATCAAGGATGACTTCATCAAGTCAACAACATGTGTTGTTGGCTAGAGTGTTCAAGGAACTTCTGGATTCAATTTGCTTCCTTCTCCATACTTGTATAACTTTCTTCTCTGGCATGGTTCTTCCTTGTGTAGGGGCCCAAGTCAAGTTACAATCACGTGACATATGTCCAATGTTATGACACTTGAAGCATTCTATGTCGTTCAAGAATAAGAACTCATGACTTCTTCTTGAAAAAATTGGTTCTCGAGATTAACGAGGACTATTATATGCCCTACAATCTTTTGCCATGTGTCCAAAGTTTGTACAAACATAACAATAACCAAGAAATATACTTTGGTACCTGGGAGATGGAGATTTCTTTCATGTACTTCTCAATTCTTTTTTCCTTGAGATACTTTGATGATAACCATTGCTTCTTGCATCCTTGACACCATCTGCGTTTCTTCTTGGAGTAGGATTTCTTCCAATGTCAATTTTACTCTTGCCTTTGCTAGGGACATCAACATTTCTTCCAGGGTTCCTCACATCCTTGTTGTTTGAGTCATTGTCATTCTTGCTTGAGGATATCAAGGGGAGACCTTTGATGACTTAGGATGTCATCTAGGGTTTGAGAACTTTTCAAGTTCTTATTCAGCAAGTCAACTTCCTTTTTAAGAAAGACCATGTCTTCCTTCATTTTCTTACATTCTTCATCATTCTTTGATAGAATGATTTCCATTTCTTCCCTCATCTTGGTTGCTTCACATGACTGGGCCTTAAGCGAAGTGATTTCTGATTTTAACTTGGTGATGTCATCATCCTTTTCTTCTAGTTTGCATATCATTTTGTTTCTCCCTTTTTCTGCTTCATCAAATTGTCCCTATATGGATTTCAAATCTTCCATCACCTTCTTAGCTCCTTGTGCTTATTTCCTTGTTTCTCCTAGTTGAGATCTAAGGGAGGAGACCTCTTCCTTGTATTGACCAATCTATGCTTCAAGTTTGTTCAAGCTTTTTTGCCTTTGTTCAAGTTGGCTTGACAAGGTATCTTCCCGTTTCTTTGCCTTATCCAATTGATTTTTCATGGACATGACTTCCTCATGATGCTTTCTCTTGTTTTGATGAAATTATTTCTTAATCTTGGCGAGCTCCTCATATGTTTCTTGTACTTGAATCTTGACAAGGTCAACTTCCTTCCTTGTCTTGTCCTAGTCACCAACTTGCGCTTTCTTCTTAAGTTCCTCATTTTCCTTTTTCAAATTGTTAATCTCTTTCATGGTAGCCATAAGTTTAGTGAGGAGATATTCTTCAAAATCTTTTTCATTCTATTCATCTTCTAGGTATTCGTTAGCCTTGATGTTATCACACTTATCTTCACCTTCCTTGATAGGCTCTAGATTTCCTTCTTGTTTTCCATAATTTTCTTGACTAGATATCATTGTCAATGCTCCTTTTGAGTGAAGATCATGAAGTTTATCTCATATGCATTTTGTTGGCGAACATTTTCCAAAATTGGCCTTCATAGAATCAGGTAGCCCATTCAAGATTGATTTCATTGCTCTTGTATTAAGCTCCTTGGATTCTCCATCCATCATGCTATCAGCAATCACCGATTTCCAGACTTCAATGCCTTGAGTCTTCAAGAAATTCATCATTCTTGCCTCCCATGTATCAAAGTTTCCATTGAACAATGGAGCCTTCACAAATCGATTAATTTCAATTTCGGTGGTTGAGGGAGACACATCTTTAGGAGGATTGCATACTTTCTTCCTTGACTTCGCCATTTGTTCTCTAATGGTCAACCTTCAAGCTATTAGGCTTTGAGTGAAGGTACTGGCTCCGATACCAATTGTTGGAAATACTGAGAGGGGGGTGAATCAGTATTTCTTTTCAATTGTTACTTTTACCACATAGATCAATTATATTTACAACACAAAATGAACAATAGGAATAAATGCTTTTATTAATATAATCTTTACCATGAATCAAGTACAATATATATAGGGCTCCAACCCTAGATGAAAACACCGATCTCCAATCTCCCAGGCTCCAACCTGTTGCCAAGCACCAACTTGGACTTTAGTGAGGCTCCAACCTCTAGGGCTTCAACCCTATCTTATCCAAGGCACCAACCTTGAGTTTTGGAGCACCAACTCCAAGGACACCAATATTATAGCTTTTCTTTGTCAATATATGCTTAGTTGTACTTCACGTCTCCCAAAGTATTCTTCACCAACCCCTGTCAATCTTCAGATATCCCCTCACTTAATCGTCACATCACATCATCAATGAAAACCTTGCCATGCATAAAGTGTCACCATTGTTCTTCATAATACCAAATCAATCTCTTCAAGTTACCTCATCATCAAATCAACACTGCATTATGATCTTCAATTCAACACTTCAATGTGTCTTCAAAGAACTGCACCAAGTTCTGCACCAGCGCTACTAATAGTTCTGCAACTTCTTCAAATCTGGTCCAAGGTCAGTCCCAAAGATTTCTTCAAGTTACCTTCAAAGGTCTGCACTAAGGTTTGCACGAGCTCTTCTACACTGCACCAATACCAAATTATCTCAAGACTGTTGGACCACTATTGCACCAAGACTTCAGCACTCGATTGTTACAATTCTTCTTTACAAATGTCCTTTGCACCACACTGCACCAAACCACTGTTCAAATTGTTCCAATACTTCTACATAAGGATTTATACACCATACTATACCATCTATTATGCGCCACACTTCTTCATCAATTATGCACCAATGTTCTTGCACTAAGACTTCAACACTGCATTAATCACTAGATTATCTCAAGACAACTTAAACATTGTTGCACCAAGAATTACTGAATTTGTTAGTTCAAGAATGCTTCATTTCACCAATATGCACCATCTCCACTTCTTTTATCAATAATGCACCAAAGTTTGCACCATATACATCATTTCTACAGTCTTAGTTAACAGTCCAGCTATGTCACAAAGATCAACCCACTGCACACTACTATCCAAGCCACTATCTGATTCTATCCAAGGTGTTGTCTCATTTTCAATCCACTGTCTAAATGATGCCACTGTTTGGTCACTTGATTATTAGGCACAGTCAATCTGTGTCACAGTGCTTTTACCATACACCAAACTGTTTCACACAGTCTGAGGTATCTTCTCCTCAGTCCGAGTTATCTGAGAGAGTGCACCAAACCGGACTAGACACTAATCCAAGAAGTAGTACAATGCATTGTTTTCAACGCTTTAAAAATATTGTTGTCCTATAGATATTTTCCTTTAATAAAGCCACAGTTGTATGGTTTTGAAGGTTAACACCTTGCCACAGTCATAAGCTATGACTGCACTTAGTCTGAGAACAAAGAGGCACAATCAAGCGAAGGTACAGTTTTGTTCTTGAAGCCCGAGGTCTAGAAGTATACCCAGAGATCTTTTAATCCTCCTTAATTTTAGACAAATATGAGCATCAGTAGGACTGCACTAATACTGAGGTTAGTAGTGCGGTTTGATGATATTTTTAAGCCCAAACAAAATATCTAAAGGTTCCTTCTCCTATACGCTTTTAAGTTCAAGAGATGTGAACTAAATATCTTATGTATTGTTCTTGATGATCGAGTAAGTGCTAGAAGAATGAAATCAGATGCCTAATATGTAGTGTTTTTCAACGCTATACGAAGAGACATGATCCTTCAAGCAGGTCGACATGAGTAGGCTAGGATACAGGTCGGCTTACTGGCAGAAAGTTGATTTTAACTTAAAAAATTAATAACTTTCAACCCACTTGGATATTTGTGCTAAATAATAGCTTGTTGGAAAGCTAAAATTACACTCTTCAAGATGGTGTAGGTTTCATGGTGAGGTTCTGCCTCCAAGGTGGAGAAAATTAAATTTATTTGTGACTGTCCTTGAATTTATGTGAATAAAATGTTTGGAACAGTTTTGGGACAGTGTGGCTTCTCTATTGTTTTGCACCAATAATATTATCATGATAGTATCCATCATCATGATGAAGGTATAGCATCATGTATTCAATGATAGTGCATTAATACATCATAGTGCAGCCTTCATTAATTTTTCAAAGACACCAAAGTAGTCTTCTAATTATATCAAAGTGTGGACATTCTTTAAAGAGTATGACATCATCAAGTGTATGACTCCATATGTCATCAAGATTTAAGATCTAGATCATCAAGGCACATGCAACATTATAGTTAGTTCAAGGGCTCCTTAGGACTTCTTCATGAATGGTTTGACATCTTCGTGGCTTGACATCTTCATTGATGGTATCCTTGTCAAACAAGAGTCCTGACATCATTATCTGGGACCAGGCATCTCAAGAATATTGACATCTCGGTCAATGCCATATTAACATCAATGAAAACATTGATTAACAGGTATTTAATTCCAGATATGGACTTTCCGATTTTTTTAAATGACAAAAAAAATGTTTCCACAGCATTTCAAACAAGGTTCATACCTGTTTTCGTTTCTGAAACGGGGAACGACGTTTCAGGGAGACTCTCCAAGCATTCCAGTAACTTAGTCATGACTAGCTCCATGTATGAGTTATATAAGCTCTCAAGGCATCCACTCGGTGTTATGATGATCAATAACATAGGTCAAGTTACTAGAGGCATAACTTTTGCACACAAACTCCAATTAAGGTTATCTTCACATCATTGGAAAGCACTCAATATGTAGAACAATGTTGAGATGTTGTGACTTAGTTCACAAACTTTTGACCCTAAAAATAATTGTTTAACACCTCAAAGGGCTTCAAAAAGTGCTAGACCATAAATCACCAAAATGGGATCTACCACTAAAATGGACTCTACAAACCAATAACTCCAATGTTTCCACTCGTAAGTATCCAAATAAATGACAATATATAATGATTCATTTCAGATCATTCATAAGTGGACAAGCTACCTGATCCATAAATTCCACATAGACAAACCTTTATCCAACCCATGTTTTTAACTAATATCGTGTTATTGACACGATAGCCTCTTCTATAGCCAACCCACATCCATTCAATCACCCAAGATCGGAACAGCGAACAAAGAATAGATCGAGACAACAAACAAAGAATAGATCGAGACAGCGAAAAGAGAATAGATCGAGACAGCGAAGAGAGAATAGATTGAGAATTTAAAAGATAGAGAACCCTCTTAATGTTTAGTAAAGTAGCTCCTTGAGATGGTATCTTCTAGCACTTGTTGCGCGCGTCTACTGCAACTCGACCTCTCCTCAGGCACTCTCTCAGTAGCTTTATTGTTGACACCTAATCCTCAGCGGTTGGGTAAATTGGAATGTGAACAGTCATCAAGAAGATGAACTGATCAGTCACATTCATGTATATAAACAATAGTTACCTAATGAAATAATCAATCAGTCTTTTCTGTCAAGTCTGGAGTTACCCTGCTCTGACATGGTATCAGAGTGCAGGTCCCAGATTCCTTGTAACTCCTCTATTCATAACGCATCTCGCCATAATGCCTCTGCCTGAAACGTTTGTTTGGCCATAAAGCCTCTGCCTGAAACATTTGTCTGGCCATAACGCCTCTGCCTGAACGTTTGTCTGGCCATAACGCATCTGCCTGAAAGTTTGACTCTATGCGCATCCGTTAAAAGTCATTGATTCTCTGCGCATTGATTGCCTCTGTCCACACCTGATGCACTGGCTCTGAAATCCTTCCGTTGAGAAGATTTCAAAGGAAACGGCGTATCAAATTCAAATCTTTTCGCAAGACGCTTTCTACCAAGTATATTCCTGGCTTTCGATTTTTAACAAATCTTTGTTTTCGCATTGCAGTTCTTAATTGATGTACATTGTTCTTCATTACAAGCTTGATTGGGAACCGTATCTCCATAAGAGTTATATGCTTTATGGTGGTATGGGACTGTTGGGTTATTTGTATCAAAAAGGCTAAAAGCCTTTTTATACAGCAATTCATATTTTTTTACGTTTACCTCGATCTATTGAAGTCCGCTCTGCGCCTCGGCTCTGGTCTTCACACTCGTGGGTTTTGAATAGCACAGAGTCCAATCAAGGGTGACTGTGTATGATTTTCCTTCACATTTATGGTCATAGTCTCCGCGTCCATATTAACATGAAGCATTCGAAGAACCAGTGGTCCAGTCAGTAGGTCAATCCAGCAGAAATCATTTGTGAGTTGCTTCAATATCTGTCTTCTCCTTGAAGGCAGCAGCTTCGGCTTCTTGAATTTTTGCTGCCTCCTCGGCGTCAACGAGGTATTTCAGCTTCTGTTGGAGTGCCCTGACCCGACCCTCCGACTTGTGCTCAATGCCAAACTCTTGGAAGGCACATAGCGATTCAATCCATCGAAGGTTACAACTATTCGAAGGCCTGAAAGCTCATGTCAAAGAACTATTAGCACCGTCCGAGTGGTATATGTTTCCATAAAGTTTGGTATTAAACCGCATGTATATGCCTTGTTGATGATTGACCAGCATATATATATTGGCCAGTTGTTTGAATAAGTTTTGAATGCGCTGTAATATGTTTGAATAAGTTTTGAATGCGTTTTGGACGCTGTTTCAATAAGTTTTGGACGCTGTTTGAATATTTTGTGGAGGATATTTTATAAAATTTATGGAGACATTTGAAGAAAACTTAGTGCATAAATAATTTGAAATCTGTTTCCCTTTTGAGTACAATTTCACTGTATATCAGCAGAAAGTTTTTTATCAGCAGAAGTTCTTTTTATCAGCAAAAGTTTTTTTTAGCAGAAGTATTTTTTACAGAATGCATTCAATCATCTCTATGGTAGGAATAGTTCTCACTGGCAAGGAGAACTATCCTGAATGGTCCCGGATGGTAAAACACACCCTCATCTACAATGAGTTGTGGAAAGGAGTGTGTGTCGAAGAAGAAGACAAAGACCCTGTGCAGCCTACATCAGACAAAGAACTCGCCATTTGGGAAAATAAGAACAGCAAAGCCTATGCATTAATCGCAGCATCTGTAAATGAAGAAGTAAATTGTCATATTTCATCTTATTCCACTGCCTTTGAAGCTTTACAAAAGCTGAAAGAACTCTATGACTCACATTCTACACTTGAAGTTGTTTAGCTCATGATTAAACTCTTCACTCTTGAACTGAAAAATAATGATCCTCTTGCTCTTTCATCTGAAGTAAAGTCTATAATGCATGATATTAAATCCACTAAGGTTGAGCTGGATATCCCTCTTATTGCCTTTCTCAAAGCACTATATCCTACCTACTCCAATTATCTTGAGTCATTACAAGCAAATGGAAATCTTAAAGATATAACCTTTGACTCTCTTGTGAAAAAGTTTGTTGAAAGAGAGAAAGCCTTTGGAAAGAAGACAGTCCCTGGATCTTCTGAAGAGACTATTTGCCTTGCTCATAAAGAAAAGCATCCTGCTCAAGATTCTAAAAGAGGAAGAGGTGGACGAAGAGGAAGAGGAAGATACTTCAGAGGCAGGGGGGGCAAACATTCTCAAGGAGAAAAGGCAGATCTGCATTGCATTCGCTGCAAACGAAATGGATCACATGATGCTTCTACATGCAAGCTACCATGGGACAAAATTGAGCAGAGAAGAAACCAGCAGAAAGGTAAAACTGATGATACAGACAAAGGTAAAGCACCGGAATCCGCTCACTATATTGAGGCACAATGTAACATTGGAGTAAATGAAGATTTGTTTAATGCTTCACTTGCTTCTTTGAAAAATGATTGGTTGCTTGATTCAGGAGCAACCTGTCATATGACTCATAGAAAATATTTTTTTGAAGATTTCACTGACAATGTTGATGGAGCAGTATACTTTGCAGATCAGTCAAAAATCAAGCCATCAGGGCTTGGCACAATCAGGCTTAAACTGCCTGGTCTTCCATACTTTCTTCTGGATCATTTTCTATATCTCCCACAACTCAAAAGAAACTTGATGTCCTTGGTCCACATCCGCCAGCAAGGTCACTCCATTCATATATTTGATGGCAAGCTTGAGGTAAGAAAAGCATCTGACCACTCACTTGTCATGAGGGGAATAGAAGAAGAAAGACTTCTTAAACTGCAAGGAACCTCTGCTCATGCACAACATTTCTCATATATTTCTCATCATGAAGCAGGTACACTTCCGTCAAGTTTATTATGGCATGCTAGATTTGGACATTTAAACTATGATAGTCTCCGCTTGTTGAAGAAAAATGGTATTGCTGGTTTGCCTACAATTCCTAGAAAACATAAGCAATGTGATGCTTGCATTCTAGGAAAGCATAGCAAACAGTCTTTTCATGATTCACATTCAAGAGCACATAGGAAGCTTGAACTCATTCATTCAGATTTATGTGGTCCAATGCATGTTCCTTCTGCAAATGGAAATAAATATATCATGACATTTATTGATGATTACACCAGAATGTGTTGGGTTTATTTATTGAAGAACAAATCTGATGCTTTTCAAACATTCAAGAATTTTCATAAGTGGATTGAAAATGATGCACAATCTCATATTGGGTCTATTCGCACTAATAATGGAAAAGAATATACATCAAATGAATTTGAAAACTATCTTCACCAACATGGGATCAAACATCAAACAGTTGTACCTTATAATCCCCAACAAAATGGTGTAGCAGAAAGAATGAATAGAACAATATTGAATATGGTACGATCCATGCTTTTCTTCAAAAATGTAAAGATAACATTTTGGGTTGATGTTGTTCTATGTGCTGCATATATAAAGAATAGATGTCCATCTAGTGCTATAAGAAACAAGACTTCTTATGAATTGTGGTATGGACATGTTCCTTCGGTAAAACATCTCAGGATTTTTGGTTCCACCTGTTATGCTCTAATACCAAAGGTACATAGAAACAAACTTGGTGCTAGAAGTCGTAAGTGTATCTTCTTCGGGTATTCAAACACCTCTAAAGCATACCGTCTCTATGATGAAGTAAATAAAAAGTTTGTTGTATCTAGAGATGTCATTTTTTTTTAATCATCCAAATCTGACAGTGTTGTTGAGCGGCAACTTGATCGCTTGGATAGATTCACAAAAACGAAATCATTTCAAGAGTTTGATAATCAGATTCCACATCTTGAAGGGGGGATTCCTATACTAGATCAACATGTGGAATCTTCTTCTGAAGAACAATCTCCCTTGCATGAAACTTCAACATCGGATGATCCTTTAAGTGATGTAATTGATAGAATTGGGAGACTCAATCTTGATTCAGTCCCAACTCAATCAATAGAGCAGCCAGGACCATCTCAGAAAGGTCCCCCAAAGTGGCTGACAAAGACACTTGAAAGTGTTCATCCTGATGAAATTGGAAAAACAGGAACCAGAAATTGAAACCGACAAAATGGAGGTGATGTAGATGACTCTAATTCACCTGTTGATATGGATGTTACTTATGATTGTGAATTGAACTTGTCTACAGATTTTGAACCAACTTCCTTCAAAGAAGCTTCTTCTCATGATGAATGGAAAGAAGCGATGCAAAAGGAGTATAATGCTCTCATAAAGAATGGCACTTGGAAGCTGGTTGATCCTCCATGTGGAACTAAACCAATTGGCTACAAGTGGGTCTACAAGAACAAGTACAAAGCTGATGGCTCACTTGACAAGCACAAAGCTAGGCTTGTGGCAAAAGGTTTTGCACAGAAGGAAGGGGTCGATTATGAGGAAACTTTTGCCCCCACAGCAAAATGGGCCACCATCCGGACACTCTTTGCACTAGCTGCTCAGAACGGTTGGAAAGTCCATCAAATGGATGTAAAAACTGCATTCTTGAATGGAGATCTAAAAGAGAATGTTTTTATGTCCCAGCCTGAAGGATTTGCTGTGAAAGGAAATGAACATAAAGTATGCAAACTTGTGAATTCCTTGTATGGCCTCAAACAAGCACCACGAGCCTAGTATGAAAAACTAACTAAGCATCTTCTGAAACTCAACTTCAATCATTTTGATCTTGATGATGCAACTTTATTTGTCAAGAAAGTTGGCAAAACAGTTGTATATCTTGTGGTATATGTAGATGATCATTTAATGACAGGGAACAATGAAAGCTATATTGCATCCATAAATAAAGAATTAGGAAAAAGTTTTGAAATGACTGATTTGGGCTATGTTCATTACTATCTTGGCATTGAAGTAACCCAACATCCAAAATCCATATTGCTTTCTCAAAAGAATTACATTGGAGATTTGTTAAACAGATTTGGCATGACAGAGTGCAATCCTCTTTCTACTCCAATGGAACAAAACTTGAAGCTCACATCTATTGAAGGAAAGGAATTTGAGGATGCAACAAAGTATAGACAACTTGTAGGAAGTCTCATCTACCTCACTACTACCAGACTAGACATTTCATTTGCTGTTGGAATCCTCTCCAGGTTTATGCAAAAGCCTTGTGAGGGACATTGGTCTGCTGCAAAAAGAGTTCTAAGGTACTTGAAGGGAACTCAAGACCTTGGAATCAAGTATACACAGGTGGACGACTTCAGCTTGATTGGATACTCTGATTTAGACTTCGATGGAGACAAAGAAACTGGGGTATCTACTTCAGGATATGCTATGAGTCTTGGATCAGGAGCTGTCTCCTGGAGATCACGCAAACAATCAGTTCTAGCAGATTCCACAACAGAAGCAGAATACGTGGCAGCAGCTGAAGCAACGAAAGAAATTGTGTGGCTCAGGAAAATTCTTGAAGATTTGCAGGTAAAACAAGTACAATCAACTACACTCATGATTGATAACACCTCTGCAATAAAGTTGGCCAAGAACCCAAAGTTCCATGATCGTACTAATCACATCAATACTAAATATCATCTGATCCGACATCATGTTGAGGCCAAAACAATCCATCTCCGTCATTGTTCCACAAATGAATAAATTGCAGACATCTTCACCAAAGCGCTTGGAAGAGAAAAGCTTGAAAGATTCAGAATGATGCTTGGACTCACCAACATCTCTTCAGATTAAGGGGGGAATGTTGACACCTAATCCTCAGCAGTTGGGTAAACTGGAATGTGAACAGTCATCAAGAAGATGAACTGATCAATCACATTCATGTATATAAAAAATAGTTACCTAATGAAATAATCAATCAGTCTTTTCTGTCAAGTCTAGAGTTACCCTGCTCTGACATTTACGAATGCCTCCCTTGCAGCCTTACTGATACTTAGAAGAAGATATCAAGTGAACAACTCAACTTAGAGTGAAAAGGCGCACAAAGCTTTTATTAACTCAAAAAGAAAACTTACAGAGCATTACACGATTAAAACAAGAAATCTCAGAGTTTAGAAGCACTCAGTCCGACAATATGGGCTTCTCTTCTGCCAATTTTTCATTTTATAGACTTCCTAAAGAACCTACTTTTACCTAGACATGACACAAAGTGGAAATAATTGAGGGTCCTGTCGGCATTTCCATAGTCCGAGAGTGTCTACTCAATATTCCAATACAATAATTCAAAAACACACTCAGTACAATAATTCAAGCTTTCAACTATTTACAAGGTAAGGACTATCACCATGGTCCCTTAGGGTTGCGGTCTAAGTCATAATCATCGAATTCGTCAGAAGATTGATTCTTTTGCAAATATGCTTCCTCCATTATCTTTAGATATTTTTCTTCCTAGTCCGGCTCGGTGGGGTCTTGAGCACTTTGGTACACATCTAAAAACAAAATGTCCTTTCCTTTTGAAGATGTTGATGTTGTAGATGTTGTAGCTACTTTAGAGGACTGTCCAACTTCCAACTTTATTCGATCTTTGTAGGCATGATGGCTTTGGTAGGGTAACTTGAATGGGTCATCTTTCTTTCTCCATCTATTGATGTAAGATGTATGATTTATCTCAATGTCTAAAAAAGAATCTTTATGTGCTTTTGAGAAAGTTGTCATTTGTTGCACTGGTAGTTCTATTCCATCCAATAATTCCCATTTGAAAATCTCGAACATACTACTAGCTGTTTTGATGGTGTGTTGTACCCAAATTTTGCAGTGATCACTAACACCTTCCTTTTCTTGCCATCCAAACTCAAAAGTGAATGTTGTGCATACCCTGGTTGATAATAATAAACTAATCAGACATATAGTATCTGCAGTCCAATTCCCTGAACTTACTCCAACTGTGATTAATGCCTTTTGATTCACTGAAAACTTTAAAACAGGATGCTCCCCTAGTGATTCGGTCAATTTTTGATAATATGAATTTTTTCAGCCAACTTTTGCATGGGAAATTCTTTTAACCACCCCAAAACTCTATTTACTTCGTCCTTATTTTCTGCAAATGCGGAACTTTCTGAAAACTAATTTGCAAAAACTTGTGAAAAGGGATTTGGCTCAATAGCATTTCTTATTTCTGGGCTTTGAAAATCCCATGGTATTGAAAAGATTTTAATCTACTGTAGAGTTCTTTCTACACATTGAGATTGTCTTTCAACCTGTTTCTTCTTGCAGTATCCGTCCTTGATTTTCCAATATGCAAACAGCTCGAAGATTTCATACTAAGGAAAAGTATTTGAATGCATATAATCTGGATCTCTTCTTTGTAGATATGATGCTTCCATTTCCTCGAACAGATCTGGAATTCTTAAGGTCTGTAAAAATTGACCAACTTCTATCTTGATGTTAACATCATCAAGGTCCATCATCTTAGCACTTGTAAAGATTTCAAGTGCAAAATCAATACAACCAATCATCTGATAATAATTTAAAATTTGCAAGACCCAAATCATAGATTGAGTATATTGTATGGACCATAAATCATCAAGTGTTCTGAAATATAATTTGACTTTCATATTTGGTAAAGAGTATACTTTTACCAATTCAGGATCCAATCCAAGAAGTGTGCCAATATTCTTTGATTTCCAGGCTTGACATTTTTGAATCCACTGGTTTCTTCGAAGCCTGTGTCCAACTACCTTTTTTATTTCTAGACAAACATCTTCAACATGCTTCTCGAGAATTTTGAATCTTTTTTCCAAAGTGACAAGATTTTATGACTGATCTGGAATATCAAAAATGCTTCCTCTAACTTCTGTTCGGTTGCGGCCGATTCTATGAGCTTTATTCATTTCCCTGGTAAGAGCATCGGCAATATAGTTATAATTTCCAGGAATCCATTCTACATCAAAATCATATTGCTAGAACCAAATTTTCCATGCTAATAATCTTCCTTTTGCCATCTATCTTGATAATTTTGCTGATAAGAAATATTTGAAATTCATGGATTCAGCCCTAATCAAGAATTTTCTTGGCACAAGATACAATTCAAATTTTTGAATGCCATTAAATATTGCAAGAGTTTCTTTTTCAGCAGCAAAATAATTTTTTTGATTTGGGAGGAATTCTCCTTATGCATAGGCGCATAATTCTTCTTCTTTGTTTTCCTCCTTTCTTTCAAAAAGAATAGCTTCCCAAAAATCATCTCAGGCATATTTTTGTAAAATTAACAATCCTTCTCCTGGAGGCTGCAATTTTGGCAGGAACTTACATTCTTCTTTGAGATTTTTGACAGTGGCAGTGGCTTGACTAGACCAACTTGATTTTAAATGCTTTCGAATAGGAGCAGTTTTTTTCAGATAGCCTGGGAATGAATTTATGGATGTACTTTAAAACACCCAAAAATCTCTAAATCATTTTGGTGTCTTTGAGTTCATCGAGGAACTCAGCAAGCTTTGTTAGCACATGCGGCTACAACTGTATATGTCCATCGATTACATGAATTCCAAGGAAATCAATATCATTTTGGAATAACACCATTTTCTTATCTGAGAGGATAATACCATGAGCTTGAACTTCTTGAAAGAATATTTCTAGATGAGCCAAATGTGTTTGTAAATCTGGACTATGGATTAAAATATCATCAATGTAGGTTATGATAAAATCATACTTACCAAATATAAAATCCATTCTCTTCTGGAAGAAAGCAGGAGCATTCTTTAATCCAAATGGAACAACTCTCCATTGGTAAAATCCTGCAGGGCATGTGAATGTTGTCTTATGTCTGTCTACTTCTTCAATCTGAATCTGGTAATAACCGGATTTCATATCAAATTTACGGAAAATTTTACTCTTCTAAATTTTCTGCATTATTACTTCTTGACGAGGTAAGGGATAATGAAAGCTTTGAGTGATTGCATTCAATGGTTTGTAATTAATCACCATTCTTGCTTTACCTCGAACTATTTCAGAATGATTGCGAACCAAAAATGCAGAACATGAATAATGGGAAACACTCAGTTCAATCAATCTCAACTTCAACAATTCTTCAATCTATTTTTTGATTTCTTGTTCATCAGAAGGAGTACAAGGAATTAACTTACCTTTTACTCCATTATCATGCATGGTCACAATTTCTTGCTTGGGGCTCTCTTTTTCCCAAAACTTCTGAGGGTCTTTTGAGCAGCTTTTAACTAACCGCTGATATATAGAGATTTGTTCTTGAGTCCATTGCGGATCTATTGCTGCTTTTTGTTTTGTTTTGAGAACTTCTTTTTCTTCATAAATCTGCAGTACTTTCTGCCCATCTTTGGAATCATTTTTTGGCTTTCTTGTACTACTCTTCTTCTGGCTTTCTCTTTTTACTTCAGAATCTGAAAATTTTAATCTTGGAAGAGAGATTGCTTGTTTTTTGAAATTGAAGATAACTTTATCTTCGCTAATAGTCACAGGCAAAACAGAATTAATAAATGGAATACCCAGAATTAAGCTGGCAAATGGGTCATAACGTTGTATAGCAGATATCTTGACAATCTTCCCACTTATTTTTAAATAAATATTATCCACATAGTGAGTAAGATTAACTGTACCTCCGATCGTTTCTGAAATCAGGATATTCTGGAGAGGTTTCCATAATCCTTTAAACAACGATGGTCTGGCAAGATTGTTTGAGCCACCGGTATCAATAAATGCATCAAGATCTATCCAACTATTTTTAACCTGCACGGAGACTGGTATATACAAAAGATTATTTGTTTTTAACATTTTCTTCAAGAAAGTTTGTTCTGCTAGTGGGTCAAATTCAGGAACTGGCATTGAAGATGTTTGTCCAATATTTTTCTAATATGGACAAAAAGAGTTTAACTTAGGAAGAATAGGGATAACCTGTTTTCCTTTGTCTTTCTTTGGGGGGAGAGACCAACATAAAGATTCTGCTTCACTAGTTTCAACATTGTCTGTGTCAGTCTCAAATTCTTCATTATAATGAAGTTCTTCTTCTTCATCTTCAACTGAAAATTCATCAGTAGAACAATCATAACAAATATTCATTTTCTGAACATAATTGACTAATTCTTCATCTTCTGAAAAAGAAGCATCAGTTAACATATATACATCTGATGGTTCTTCTTCTGATTGTACAACGGACCAATCATCACAAAATTCTTTAATATCTACACATGCTTTCAATTTACCAGATGCGCTTTTTGGACAAGCACGAGCATAGTGTCCTTCCTGTTTGCATATGAAACAGCGATTGCTTTTGGTTATCGGTTGTTTCCTCTTCTTTAGAAATCTGAAATTTTTAAAAGGTCGTTTGGGATTTGCAGTTTTCTTGGTCTTGAATTTCCCATACCTTTCATGTTTTCTCTTTTTCTTAAATGGTGTCCATGGCAAAGCAGCACGACAAACATTGGCACTGGGAGTTATATCATGTGCCTGTTTTTGCCATCAGAGATATTTGACTTTCTCTTGACACCTGAATAAAAGATCTATCCAATAAATCTGATCTATTATTTTGCTTTGAAGCTCAATATCTTTAGAAATCAGATTTCCTGGTAATTTTGGCAGAAAAGAAATTTTCTGAATTGAATCATTTGAAAGATTTGCTTTGTAAACTTTGCCCATAAAATCTTGACCAAAAGCTTCAAGATATTTTAAATCTTTCAGTTCCATTCTAGCAAGGTCTGTAATGATTTGCTTCTTCTCATCTATTGGCTCGGGGAAAAACTATGTTTTCAGTAGTACCTCTAGAGTAGAAAGTCCTGCTGCAATGACTACTTGTCGTTCTAACTCAGGAGGTCCAATCCACCAGTCATAAACTATTCTGGCCATTCTTTTCTCTGCTAGAACAAATATGGACATATTATCGAGCTTTGTAGTTACTTGCATTTGGTATAATGCTCCGATCCATATTCGAATTGATTCAGCTGGATTTGTTGATTTGTCCAAATCCAAAATATAACCGCTAGAATTAGAAGCAAACAGAGCTTCTTCTATCCTCGGATATTTTTGGAATTCTTTAACAAAATTTGCTTTTTGGATTGATGGCATGATAAAAGATGGAAACTTAGAAGCTGCATTTTCAAGAGTCACTATTTATGCTTTTGTTTTTCTTGGCTTTTCTGGAATAGACTCTATCTTAATTGGTCTGAAAGGTGTTTCAGAGGTGCTAGCTTTTGTTTCTTACATTGATGATATTTTAATCCATAGTACAGATTTACAAACACATTTGGCTCATCTAGAAATATTCTTTCAAGAAGTTCAAGCTCATTGTATTGTCCTTTTAGAGAAGAAAATGGTGTTATTCCAAAATGATATTGATTTCCTTGGAATTCATGTAATCGATGGACATATACAGATGCAGCCGCATGTGCTAACAAAGCTTGATGAGTACCCTGATGAACTCAAAGACACCAAAATGATTCAGAGATTTTTGGGTGTTTTAAATTACATCCATAAATACATTCCCAGGCTATCTGAAAAAACTGCTCCTATTCGAAAGCATTTATAATCAAGTTCATCTAGTCAAGCCACTACTGCTGTCAAAAATCTCAAAGAAAAATGTGAGTCCCTGCCAAAATTGCAGCCTCCAAGAGAAGGATTGTTAATTTTACAAACAGATGCCTCAGATGATTTTTGGGCAGCTGTTCTTTTGGAAAGAAAGGAGGAAAACAAAGAAGAAGAATTATGCGCGTATGCATCAGGAGAATTCCTCCCCAATCAGAAAAATTATTTTGTTGTTGAAAAAGAAACTCTTGCAATATTTAATGGCACGAAAAAATTTGAATTGTATCTTGCGCCTGGAAAATTCTTGATTAGGACTGACACCATGAATTTTAAATATTTCTTGTCAGCAAAATTATCAAGACAGATGGCAAAAGGAAGATTATTAGCATGAAAAATTTGGTTCCAGCAATATGATTTTGATGTAGAATGGATTCCTGGAAATTCTAATTATATTGCCGATGCTCTTACCAGGGAAATGAATAAAGCTCATAGAATTGGCCGCAGCCAAACAGAAGTCAGAGGAAGCATTTTTGATATTCCAGATCAGCCAGACAATCTTGTCACTTTGGCAAAAAGATTCAAAATTCTCGAGAAGCATGTTGAAGATCTTTGTCTAGAAATAAAAAAGGTAGTTGGACTCAGGCTTCGAAGAAACCAGTGGATTCAAAAATGTCAAGCCTGGCAATCAAAGAATATTGGCACACTTCTTGGATTGGATCCTGAATTGGTAAAAGTATACTCTTTACCAAATATGAAAGTCAAATTATATTTCAGAACACTTGATGATTTATGGTCCATACAGTATACTCAATCTATGATTTGGGTCTTGCAAATTTTAAATTATTATCAGATGATTGGTTGTATTGATTTTGCACTTGAAATCTTTACAAGTGCTAAGATGATGGACCTTGATGATGTTAACATCAAGATAGAAGTTGGTCAGTTTTTACAGACCTTAAGAATTCCAGATCTGTTCGACGAAATGGAAGCATCATATCTACAAAGAAGAGATCCAGAGTATATGCATTCAAATACTTTTCCTCAGTATGAAATCTTTGAGCCCTTTGCAGATTGGGAAATCAAGGACGGACACTGCAAGAAGAAACAGGTTGAAAGACAATCTCAATGTGTAGAAAGAACTCTACAGTATATTAAAATCTTTTCAACACCATGGGATTTTCAAAGCCCATAAATAAGAAATGCTATTGAGCCAAATCCCTTTTCATAGGTTTTTGCAAATCAGTTTACAGAAAGTTCCGCATTTGCAAAAAATAAGGACGAAGTAAATAGAGTTTTTGGGTGGTTAAAAGAATTTCCCATGCAAAAGTTGGCTGAAAAAATTCATATTATCAAAAAAATGACCGAAAAGTTTTCAGTGAATCAAAAGGCATTAATCACAGTTGGAGTAAGTTCAAGAAATTGGACTGCAGATACTATATGTCTGATTAGTTTGTTATTATCAACCAGGGTATGCACAACATTCAATTTTGAGTTTGGATGGCAAGAAAAGGAAGGTGTTAGTGATCATTGCAAAATCTGGGTACAGCACACCATCGAAACAGCTACTAGTATGTTCCAGATTTTCAAATGGGAATTATTGGATGGAATAGAACTACCAGTGCAACAGATGACAGCTTTTTCAAAATCACATAAAGATTCTTTTTTAGACATTGAGATAAATCCTACATCTTACATCAATAGATGGAGAAAGAAAAATGACCCATTCAAGTTCCCCTACCAAAGCCATCATGCCTACGAAGATCGAATAAAGTTGGAAGTCAGACAGTCCTCTAAAGTATCTACAGCATCTACAACAATAGCATCTTCAAAAGGAAAGGACATTTTGTTTTTAGATGTGTACCAGGATGCTCAAGACACCACCGAGCCGGACTATGAAGAAAAATATCTAAAGATAATGGAGGAAGCATATCTGCAAAAGAATCAATCTTCTGACAAATTCAATGATTATGACTCAGACCGCAGCCCTAAGAGCCCATGGTGATAGTCCTTAGATTCCTTGTAAATAGTTGAAAGTTTTAATTATTGTACTGAGTGTGTTTTTTAATTATTGTACTGGAATATTGAGTAGACACCGTCGAACTATGGAAATGCCAATAAGACCCTCAATTATTTCCACTTTGTGTCATGTCTAGGTAAAAGTAGATTCTTTAGGAAGTCTATAAAATGAGAAATCAGCAAAAGAGAAGCCCATATTGTTGGACTGAGTGCTTCTAAACTCTGAGATTTCTTGTTTTAATCTTGTAATGCTCTGTAAGTTTTCTTTTTGAGTTAATAAAAGCTTTGCGCACCTTTTCACTCTAAGTTGAGTTGTTCGCTTGATATCTTCTTCTAAGTATCAGTAAGGCTGCAAGGGAGGCGTTCGTAAAGCTGCTGAGAGAGTGCCCAAGGAGAGGCCGAGTTGCAGTAGACGCGTGCAGCAAGTGCTAGAAGATACCGTCTCAAGGAGCTACTTTACTGAACAGTAAGAGGGTTCTCGATCTTTTAAATTCTCAATATATTCTCTGTTCGTTGTCTCAATCTATTCTCTATTCATTGTTCCGATCTACTCTCACCCCCCATCTACGTTCCCAATGACATGGCATCCAAGGAATGTTATTGAGTGAAACCCATCACATTCTAAAACATGTTAGAAACATCTTTTTTGGCATGTATTTCTCATTTCTTGGCAAGTACCACATTTCTATAAATAACATTTCTCAAAAAACCTCTTGTTTTTACCAAAACATGAGAATTATTCTAGAAATTGATGTTGTTATTTGGTTCTAATTTCATCAAACCATGCATGTTGCCTCCCAAAAATCATTTCCATTGATGCCTTTGTTTTATACAAAACTTGCGCGTTTTCAAGCAACAACACTGGCACTGCCTACATTTCTACAAAAATACTTAAGAAAATGAGAGATTTACTAAGACCAAACACCTAAAATTAAACTCGCTCCGCGTCCACACTCTTTATATACCCATTGTCCTTTCATCTTATACATTACATTGTTTCATTTCTGTGAGAGAAGCTTGAAATTTCAAACTTGCTACAGTTTGCCCGTTAAGGCTAGGCCTTGAAGAAACTGTTGAGTGCAACCATCGAACTGTCAAACTGAAGTAGCTTCCAGTTGTTATTTAATGCTTGCTTTGTTCTTCTGCATCTGAACACTGCCATTTAGTACTATTTCTCACAACTGTTAAAAGGGAGGGCAACCAATATTGTGCATTGTGCATATATTCATATGCAATGATGCTTCAATTTGTCTTTACCATGAAGCCTAAAATTGACTTAAATGTTTTTCATTTCATAATAAATCTTTAGGATTCGCCAAATTAAGTTGAGTCACTATGTGGGCTTTGAAGACCACATTTAAAGGTCAGTTTGTGCTACTTTAAATACTCTCTTGCATTAATTCACAGAAGACAAATCTTACTTTAGAAAAGAAATTTAGTATCAAATACATGATTTTATTATTGCTTCTCCTCCCAACTCTACATCCAAGTTAGTATCTAAATCCTATTTAATATTTGGTCTTTGCAGTCAAGCTTAAGTATGAGTAAGTTGGCATTTAAAAGGACCAACATCTAAAGGGATATTTCATAGAAAACAATGAACCTCTCTAAACAGTGTTGTTTTCCAAGGGAAAGCCTAGTATGAGTAATAATTTAAAAAGGCTAGCATCTATAGTGATATTACATATAAAACAATATGCCTCTCTAAAACAATGCTTCTTTTGGGACAAAATCAAAAGATGTTAAGATGCTTATAATGTTCTATTGGTCTTCACATGCGAGCCTGAGAATTCCCCTAGTTTTATCATCATCAAAATTGGATTATGCCAATGCTTTTCGGATAATTCCCATCAAAGAAGCGATGTCATATGAAGTAACTTCAATATTTTTTTCCAAAGCCAGAGGCACGTGCATTGAACTGGGCGAGAACAATCTTACAGAATGTGAAACCTCATTCTGGACCACCAAGGTCCTTAGCGGTCCAAGATCTTACAACTATTGTCCTCAAAATTTCAACTCCACAAGATCTTATAACTATTGTCCTTAAAAGTTCAACTCCACAATCAATCTATCCTTCATTTTGTGTTGATAAAGCTTATGGCTGAAATGAAACACAACTATGATTATGATTTTTACTAGGCAACTACCTTCAAGTAGTGGCTTGTGCACTTTTGCAGAAAAAATGGTTATCCCATCTAGGAATTCTATAAATGATGTTACTATACTCCTTTGCACCGTATCAACTTATTCCCATGGATATGATGTTGGTATCTATGTTTCGAGTGTTGAAATACATCATTGCAAACATAACATATATTGAACATAGTATCACCTTAGCTTCAACTTTATCTCTGAATATGATATTTTTGTGCGAGTAAAAAAATAGAACATCGGCAAAACTTTGGAAAAAAAATTATGTTTTAAAAAATACAAAAATATAATTTTATATAAAACGATAATTTTATACACACCTCAAAATATATATGTGTGTGTAGCTATGTTAAAAACATTTATCGTACAAAACCTAGGATTTTCATTTATATACAATCTTTGTTTCATGGTTCTCATTTTTAGACTGGACCTAATCAAGCTTCCTTGGTCAATCCTACCTCAATTTTTGTTCATTCAACCCAACCTTGGATTATGGGAATTTTGACCACTTCGTCTCAACTACCTTATAACAGTACATTTTTTTCCGCAAAGAGATGCCATCATGTTCGACCATTCAGATCATCCTGGATTCATCATCGTCAGTCATCAGTTTGTCATAATTATAAACCCATCCTGCAGTTTGTAATGTAAATGATCTTAGTAAGACCATATGTATGTAACAACCTAAGTAAGCCTATTATTTTAGTGACAATTTCCAACCTAGGAGATTTTTCGTCTCACTGAGTTATTTGTGTTTCTAAACACAGATGTTCGATAGAGTTTTTCCCTCCAGCCTCACCCCAAAGCTAGGGTGATTTTGTCATCAAAATTTTAGGTAAGCCCTAATGTTTTAATCGAATCTTTTGTAAAAGTGATTTTGGAATAATTTTAGCTAATTGGCTAAATTATTTTATTACAAATCACTTGATCTACTAGATCATATTGAGTCACATAATTGGGCAAAATAATTGAGGGTCTAACGAATGGGTTTCCCCCTTCGAGGGTTGAAATGTAATTATCTTATGTAAATAATATTTTAGCCATAGTGCTAAAATATTAGAGGGTTGAAAAAAATTATTAATCCCCTCATGTGTCAATTAATTAAATTTTCTGGCAAAAATAAATTAAAAATCTTATGCCATAAATTTAATTCATTTGATTCAAAATTAAGTCTTATGAAAAATAAATTCTCCAAAATAAAAAATAAAAAAATCGTGGATTCTAGAGTTTAATTTTTAGAAGTCCCCACCAAGAGAATATTGAAAATTTCAAGAAATTTTGGATGCTTGGGCCTTGGTAGTTAACTCAAAGTCAATTTTTTAAGAAAATTAACTCAAAATAGTTAACTTTGAACTAATCAAAAAAAGAATTAAAGAGAAATTCGCAAATTCCTCAAAAATAAATATTTCGACAGCACAAATTAAAAGATAATTAAATCTTTATCGATGGTCAAGATTACTTTGACGCGGATCAAACCAACTAGCCATTTAAAGAATTTATCTATAAATTAGAGGTCATTTGTCTCACAAAGGATCTGATCTGTGAATCGTGTACTATCTCTCGAAGCTCTCTTGTAATTTTTTATGAAATAATAATAACGCAAAAGTCTTTGGGGTTTTCATTGATGGTGGTGTTTCTCTCCTACTTCTTATGGTAATATTGTTCTTAATGCTCTGTTGAAGTATATTTTAGAAGTTATTGATTTTTAGCCTTTGGGAATAATCTATTGCACAAATATCTTGCTTAGGTTATTGGATCTAAGATAGCATTTTAATTCAATTAAATTAGTAGGTATCTCTAATTTTTTAGGATTATAGTGTTATTTTATATCTCTATCGATCTGACAACTTGATTTGAGTGTGCAGAGATCTTTTATATTCGAAAGCTTGGGCGTGAAGGGAAGTCCTCGGTTGGACCAGCCAACTCCCAAGGCATAAGATCTAAAGAGCCTTCCTGATTGAAATCCCAAGATTTATCTAATGAAGTTTCTCTAGTAGGGTTTCTTGGCTAGTGCCTTATTTAAACTCATTTATCTCTTATAATATCGTTTTTAACTAATAGTAGTAGCTAGGAAGGGTTTGATTCTACAGATCTAGGAACGGAGTTGGATTCATACTCCTTAGATCTAGTGGATTTGTATTTTATTTATATATATTTGAAATCTGTGTAGAATAATTTTGAATTTCTAACTCCTTGGGGTTTTTTTGGGGATTTTATTTTCAAATTTTGTCTATATAGGGTCTTGGGTATTTTATTTTTCATTGGCGCATGTAGAGATCTGAGCTTATTCAAGGAAATTTTTGGGGTTTGAGACAGATCTAGGCCCTGGAGGGCAAGATCTAGTCTCAAATTCTAGTTTGCAGGGACAAATAATACAAGATAATTCAGTGAAAAGTGAAGATTTGAGGTTGACAAAAATTATTTGTGAGATTTTGGGCATTTCGTCAAGCCCTTGAGGTCTAACGTTGCCCTTATTTTCTCCTAGCCCTCGACAGCCCGTCTTCTCCTCTTGCTTAGCCTTCCCTCCTCTGCTTATCCTTCTCCTAACCCAACCTTCCCTCCTCCTCTGTCGTGGCCCTAGTTGCCTAATGCAACCCTTGTCACAAGCCCTTAGCCTTGCTTTGTTACCCTTTTCCCTTGCGACCTACCTCCCTAAGCCCCTAGAACCCTACTCCCTCCTCTTCTACAACCTTATCTCCTCTCGGCCTAACTTCCTAATCTCCTAAATCCCTAATGAAGCACCCTTATCTCCCCTGTGTTAGTCCCTAGCCCCTATATTTTCCCTTTCCCTTGACTGCATTAGCCTTCCTTTAACCCTCTAGCATCCATTTAGCCCTCATCTCCTCCTAAATGCTCAACGCATCCCCCTAGGGGCTTCTCCAAGTGAACGTTGCCCTTGTAACCCATGACGCAGCCTTCAAAACCTTTACGCTCATCCTTCTAGACCTCTTTTGATCTCGGCCTCTTTCACTGTGGGAGAAAAATAGTTTTTTGGGTTGTACATCATCAAAATAGCAGAGTGTTTGGGTCAAGTGTCACATCACTGAAGAATTTGGACAACGACTTTTCAAGCCTAAGGCCTCAGGTTTCGCTCCTAAACCATTGTCCTTTTCACTGTCTAATGCATCAAGCTAAATAAAAATAAAAATAAAAACAATGATATTAAAAAAACACATTGGTAAGATAATCTCTGGCATAAATCTATAATTCAAATGACTGTCATACATTGCCTAAAGTCTCATCATAACACTGGTTTGCACTTTTATTTTGGATATATTCAAGAAAATAGTAAATTCAAAATTGTTTAAGATACTAGACGTTGGTTTGACATTAAATACTTCACTACTGTCATAAGAGAATTCATTGTTGTCCTTAAAATAATCTCTGAAAATAAGTGCTTTTAATTCATTTGTGAATGCAACTATTTGCATAGATTACATCAGCAATGTTTTGGTATGGTTATTGGCATTAAAATCTAAGTTTAAACTATTTTTTGAATTATGAATTTGATTACAAACACTTAAGCTCACTACTTAAAAACATTTAATATCATACTTGGTCTCATAAGCAAAGGAATTGTTGATATTTATCTTGCTGAAGCATTTTTCCTATGGTAATTGTGTTGAGATCTAACACTCTTTAAACTAAGTCTTATTTACTCTAATTGCATTTGATTTCAGATCTAGTTGAGTATTTGGGCTATTTGAAAATCTCTTAGCTAATTAGTTTTGAGTTTCAAGTAATTGTCATTAGCATTTTACATTAAGATTGACTAAGTATTCTATTGTGAATTGGTGGAAAATTGTGCATTTCAGACATCTATTATATCTTGTTAGCTCTTTCAAAGTTGGAATTTATATTTGTAATCAAGATTGTCCATTAAATCTTTATAAGTACTTAGTGATATAACTCAGATTAAATCGTAATCTAAGTGCTCTAAGGCATTAGCTTCTTGTCCCAATAATCATTTTCTAATTTCACATTGCATTTGCATCCTAAGATAGTCGTGCATATTAAAATTTACCTCCAAGAATAATCTTGGTTGATAGAGAGATAGGAACACATTTACATCTTCTCTTGAGAAGTCAACCCTTTTTAGTATCTAAAACGATGACCTTGCAGTCGTCAAAGCCACAGCCTTTGCAGCGCCGGAAGCACAGAGTACTTTAGATTTCAAGGAGAGGGATCGTTAATCACACCCTTGTGTGTTTCACCTTGACTTATCTTTTCCATTTACTCTAAAGTTTAGGCTTAATATAGATAAGATTAAAGGATCATACTTAAACTAGGAATTTAAGTAAAATCAACCAAAATTCTTACATTTCACATAAGTCTTAAGAATTTCATTTCATATAAGATAGTTACTCATCAAAGCAGTGGTTGTCTATCTGGTACTTGGTCTTAAAATTTGTAAAGCAAGAGTATTGACTCCAAAAGGCACTGATTTTAAATCTTATAAATCTAATCGAATCCTTAAAAACTTGCTAAATCTAAACAAGTACTTGGCCACTCAATTGTGTCTCCCAAATCAGTTGGTTCCCAACTAATCCTTCTTCATCTCATTTCCATAAGGTCTAACCCCCCATAGTCTGTTGTTTGGACACAACTTAAATGGAGAGGTTGGGGATTAAGTGACAGCCCCTGACCTAAGTCGTTGTCGCAGTGCCTATACATTTTGAGCGACATAGGGAACAGGGCATGTACTCCTAAAGTATACAGTTTTCAACATGGTAAGAAATCTAACCAGTGAGGATGATACATGGTGATTACTGGTACCCACCATTTTGTGGGTGATATCCCTAGGAGAAAAAAATAAATCTCCAAGATGGTCCTCAGTCGGTAATCAGCAGCCCCTTGCAGCCACCAACAAGCTCATTATGCTATTTTTTTGCCACTTGAGCCAGCCATGTGGTCTCTCGCCCATCTGTCATGATCATATGTTTGAAAGTGGGCCTCCCAAACCTAAAGGTATGCCTTATCATTTGGTAATTGAGTATTGTAGTTTTCTTATTATGGACACTTATGGCCATCGATTAATGGGGGGATTCGGCGAAAAGAATGGGTCAAGTATGTGCCATCGTCCCCTATACCCCTTTTGGATATTAACCTTACATTCTAGTCCTGTGAGATCTCTTTTAATGGCCATTTGGATTTAGGGATGGTATTTCATGGGAAACATTGATTTTGGTTGCATGGTCCCACTCCCTTATCTGTTTATATTACCCTCTTTCCAGTCATTATTACCTCATTCATCATTTCTCCCGCTTGGGTTCACATTCCCCAACTGGGTCCACATAGGGTTAGATCGCCCCTTCCCCTTGCCCACACCTTGGGTCAGGCTTGGAATGATCCCCTAGAGGTTGATGTAGCTAAAACGAAAAATAAACAAATATGGCAACAATCAACAGGAAAATGTACCACAAAATGAAAAAGATAGTCGAGACAAACACATTTAGCATGTGGGCAAAAACCAATACATGACCTCTACCCCATCATCATGACCATCATCCCAGTTCCTACAGGTTCTATGAGCCCCCTCTATCATATAGGAACCATGATTGTCCCAACCCCTGGTAGGCAATGAACTTCTCCACCTTAGTCGGGGGATATTCATTGTTATATCTTATACATCATACTCTTACCTCTTTCAGCCCTGAGCAGTTAATCAAAGAAAATCATAAAAAATAAAAAAAACATATAAAGAATGGTGGAAAAATCAAGGTCAGGAGACCTCATGTACCATGATTTCTCCCTCTTACATATTATAAGACCAAATGTGGGCTTCTATCTTACTAGCTACCCTTATACCCCAACATGTGACCCAAGGTTGCCCCTTCTCATCCCCTATTTCATTCACCTATTTGTCACATGCCACCACCTTTGAAGGATGTACCTTGACTATATTACCCCATTTAGAAGTAGAAACCACCTAATAGGATTATTGGTTAACCCCACTTGGAGTTTAGGAAACATTGGCACATCCTGAAGCCCATTATGGAAGGGTAGACCATTATGAAGTCCCCACCTATGGTCCATTATTGGTAAGCTAATTTAAACTATCTCTCGAATGACTTGTTGTGTTGAAAGGCTAGGGGACGCATTGGATCTTATGCAGGATTGTAGATGGTCTCAATTTTGGGTTTGGCCTCCCTATACAAGATCCTAATCCTCCATAGGGCAACATTGGTACATGTAGGGTGTGCATTGATATCCATGGGCCTCCATAGCAGCAGAAATCACTCCATGGATCCCCACGGCCATTCAGAGATTGCTCGTGGTTCACTTATTGGACAAGGAAAATGCCCCTGATCCATCATGCCTAGTTGGCCCCAGACTTGCACCATACACTTAGCAGATGATCCAGTGCTTGCACGATGATGTGGCATCACCTACACCATCATGATAGCCCTTACAGGCAATCGACAGGGATCTTCGATTTGTTTGGAGACCCTTGAGGATACTTGTGTTCCCCCATATGTCTTTCGGACACCACAGGTTATTACAAGGGGCCACCCCCTTGTCTACTACTTTTGAGGATCCTACTCTTCATTATGTTACTATGGACCTTATTAGGCCTCTTAGAGGGCCCTACGACACACATAAATTATTATTTTACCCCTTGAGAGGCTTTCTTTTTCATTTATAAGCTAGTTTGGTGGGCTTGTTACCAAAAGTTGAATTATTATAACATTATTTTATTTTTGGGGCTTATGTAGGCCAAAGAGGCTAATTCGAACCCTTAAGTTTGTAGAAATTTTGAATAATTTAACACATATTCAACAGAGATTATCCTGATATTCAACAGAGATTATCCTGATCATGTACTATTGTGGAATACATACACAATACATAAGCTCCTCTACGTTGATCATCAATATAGCAGCATCAATAACAATAAAACATCAAGAGCATTCACACATTAACACAGTATGTAACCCGGGGAAAGCATCTCTCTAAAAAACCCACACTATCTGTATATTAATGATTGAGACCATGTAACGTTACAAAGTACAATGCTTATCACAAGCAATCCAGTACCAGCTCCACATGTTACACACAATACAGCTCAGATCTGATCTCCAAATCTATTCCACTGCTTGCCTGCCTCTCCAGCTCAATACCTGCTCAAGAACTGATGAGAATGGTTTACCAAACTCGTATTTCACCTGCAAAGAATCACTCACACTCTATTGGACCTGAGCACAAGCTACAATTCTTGATATTGGCCAATTCATGGGCATACTCAATCCCTCTAATTGTGCAAATCATCATGCACAACTATAGTCACAACTGATAGCAATCTGATCCTCTAACACCTGTCCCTGCTGAACTGAACATGCACTGACATGCAACTGAGTTAACTGATGTATTCTATAGTTGCATTATGATTTAATAACATGTGAATTAATTAATAACTAATTCACCCAACTCATCTCTAGTCTATTTGCCAGTTAGACTATAAATACAACCAGTTTAACAAAGCTAAACTGAACACAACTCCACCAACTGCACCTCCAGTCCACTAAACTCAACTCACTTGAGTTCTAACTGAATTCCTGCATGCAAATATTAGTCATCCCATAGGTAACCACGTATTTCCTTCTGGGATCTGCATGTACCACATCCGTAGCTCATCCTGAAGTGCTCCAAGAGAATAATGATCAAGTTTATAGTCCAAATATTATTATGAGACAATAATATTTGAGTTTTCTATTTTTGACAGCCAGTCTAAAAATAGACTTTGATCACTCACACTATGATCACCGACACTGTGATCACCCACACTGTGATCATCCCTTCTGGGATCAAAAATAGAACTTGCGCCATAATTTGCCTGCGGGCCCACTTAGTGAAGGCGACTCTTTTCACTAAGCTCCATCATCTTGTTGCAATCTCAACACTCCCTCTCGACAAGATATGGATTATCAGCAACCCCTATCCTGCCTCGGTGGTAGTCGAATTTGCTCCTGGTGAGAGCCTTCGTCAGAATATCAGCATCCTGATCCTCTGTTGGAATGTATGAAAGCAACATGATCCTCCGCTGCACCCAATCTCTGATATGATGGTACCTGATGTCAATATGTTTAGATCTATCATGAAATACAGGATTAGCCGAGAGTTTAATGCAACTCTGGTTATCACAATAAATCACAGTAGGATCCAAATGAGAACCGAACAAACCAACCAAGATCTTCCTCATCCATATAGCCTTGCATGCAGCCAAACTTGTTGCCATATACTCGGCCTCCACTGAACTGAGTGCCACGGATCTCTGCTTCCTGTTGTACCAAGAAACTGTTGTCGATCCAATACTGAAGACCCCTCCTGATGTGCTCTTTCTATCCGTTGGGCTCCCTGCCCAATCTTCATCCGTGAAGCCACATAGCTTCACCTCATCCTCCTGTCTGTACCACAAACCATATCCCGATGTGCCTCTCAAGTAGCACAATACATACTTGCCCGCCTTCCAGAAGAGCTTGGTAGGCTTAACCATAGCTTGTGAAAGTTGGTTAACTGCATAGCATATATCAGGTTGTGTATTAACCAAATACATCAGTGACCCCACCAATTGTCGATAAACAGTGGCATCCACTTCTACTCCCGAAGTGGCATCCTCTTTCCTCCAAGCTCCAGGAAGAGGAGTATCAACAGGCTTGCAGCCATACATGTTGAACTTCTCTAGTATCTCCCGAGCATACTTGCCCTGAGAAACAAACAGTCCACCACTGCGCTGCCATATTTCCAATCCTAAGAAATAGTGAAGGAGACCCAAATCCTTCATCTCAAACTCTGTCGCAAGATCCTTCTTGCATGACAGTATCAACAGCTCATCACCCGTTAGAATCAAATCATCAACATACAGTACAATGATAAGCAACTTACCCTCCACCACAATCTGGTATAGGTTAGGATCCGCCTCGCTCTTGGAGAATCCAAGTCCTGTGAAATAGTTGTCTATCCGTGTGTACCAAGCACGTGGTGCTTGCTTCAACCCATACAGCGCTCTCTTGAGCCTGCACACATGCGACTCGCTGCTGAAGACCTCAAAGCCTTCGAGTTGCTCAATGTACACCTCCTCCTCAATGACTCCGTTGAGGAACGCAGTCTTCACATCCATCTGATGAATGTGCCATCCCATCTGCGCTGAGAGAGCAAGAATCGTCCGTATGGAAGAATACCTTGTGACAGGTGCAAAGGTCTCCTCATAATCGATCCCCTCTATCTGTGAAAAGCCTCGGGCAACAAATCTTGCCTTGTACTTCTCCACACTCCCGTCAGTTGCCTGCTTGACCTTGTAGATCCATCTCGAACCCACCACTAATTTCCCTTCCGGTCTAGGAACAATCTCCCATGCACTGTTTCTGACAATAGAATCATACTCTTCCACCATGGCGTCTACCCATGCGGGATCCTCCACAGCTTCCTCGAAAGAGGATGGCTCAGTCACAACACACTTGCTCATAAGAGCCATGTATCCAGTGTACCAATCAGGTGACTGTCTCTGCCTACGTTGGGCTATAGGTGGTCCTACAACTTTCTCTGCATCTTGAGCTAGTCGCTCAGCTTCTGTCAAGCGCTTTCGCCCTCTAATGGTTGGCGCTACATGAGTGGTCTCTTCCACTCCATGAAATTCATCATGTGGCTGATCCACGTCCTGAAGCTCATCCTTAGGAACTAATAGCTCCTCATCTGCATGCAAGTGTAGCTCCCTCTCAAGCGAACACTTCATGGCTTTCTCCTCCTGAAATTTTATATCCCGTCGCATGACAGTTTTACCACTATCTGGCAAATACACACGATAGTTGTGGGGCGTATCAGTGTACCCCACAAATATCCCAACCTCTACGGTCGTCTCCAACTTCTTCCTGGCATCCTTCATCACATGCATGTAAACATTAGCACCAAAAATCCTCAAATGAGAAAGATCAAGCTTCTTACCAGAATAAGCCTCCTCGGGTGTACTCATGCCAAGTATCCTATGAGGACAATGGTTCTGCACATAAACTGTTGTATTGCATGCTTCTGCCCACAAGTGAAGGGGTAGGCCCTGATCATGCAACATTGCCCGTGCAGCACCCACAATCGTTCTGTTCTTCCGCTCAGCTACCCCATTCTGTTGTGGGTTATGGGGAGCTATGAGATCTCTACGAATCCCTTCTGCCTTGCAGAAATCCTTGAACTCGTCCGAGATGTATTCACCACCATTATCGCTCCTAAGAGCCTTCACCTTCTTCCCCGACTCCTTCTCGGCCAGTGCTTTGAATTCACAGAACTTTGAATATGTCTCGCTCTTCTTCTGCATGAAGAAGATCCAACACTTACGAGAGAAATCATAAACAAAAATCACATAATACTTGTGTTTTTCTGTCGAAGCAACTGAGAAAGGTCCACACACGTCTGTGTGAATTCTCTCAAGGATCGTCATGGCGCGACTATCCTTCTCGTGAAAGGTGTCTTTCACAAACTTCCCCAAAGTACACCTCTTGCACTGATCTGAGTGCGCAAGTGTGCCTTTAGGAAGCCCTGTAGTGATCTGCTGCAGTATCTTCAAGGCTCCATGGTGAAGGTGACCCAATCTCATGTGCCACAACTCGCCATCATCCCGACTCATCAATCCTTCTGCCTTGCCCGCCATTGTTGCGCATCCATCTACATGCAACTGATAAATGTTCCTCACTCGAACCCCTATTTTCTGGGTCTCACCAGTTGTCTTGCTGCGCAGGAAAGCCTTTCCCTCGCTGAAAAAAACATCATACCCCTTGTCTTCTAACATCGCCACAGAAATAAGATTCTTCTTCAATCCTGGAACATGCATGACTTCCTTCAATATGAAGGGTTTACCAGACTCCCTCTCAAAGGAAATGGTACCGATATCGGTCGCACTGTATCTACCATCATCGCCCATCTCGATTTGCACTCCAAGATCTTTGTCCTCCATATCAGAGAACAAATCTCTATCTCCTGTCATGTGGAAAGACGCACCACTGTCCAAGAACCACACTGATCCCATCACACTTGAAACCAAGCATGCAATCAATGAAAAATCAAGCTCAAACTGTGAGGCTAGAGCCTCTCCTGCTGAAGATCCAACAGTCTGCTTGTTCTTCTTCTTCTGCAGACAATTAGTGGCATAGTGTCCGTGCTGGTGACAGTGAAAACACTTCACCTTGGACATATCCTGCTTCTTACCTTTCGCACCAGACTGAGAAGCTTTCTTGCTCTTCCCTTTCTTTGCTTTGGCAGCCAAAGCACAATTCTCTTCATCATATACCTTTGATGAAGATCCATTCTCACCTTTATTGTTTCTGAGTTTATCCTTGAGCGCCAGGTCGCTCTTGCTTTGGAATAACATTTGCAATCCGTTGAAAGACATTTTCAACAACATTGTTGCAAATTCGATTTCCACCAGCTCAAACTCAACCGCTTCCGATCTAAAATTCATGAGAACACAATATTTCTCGTACAGAGATTGACTGTATGGGCATTTACAAGATATCTCACCTTCCGAAGGAAGGATGAATCCAGAGGCTACCTGGCCCAATTACAGACTTTGCCTGAAGGAATAGAATGTAAACACTTCCTGAATAGTAGATATGATGATTAACAGCTCCGATACCATGTAGAAATTTTTTCTACAATTATCTAACTCGCTCTAATACCATGTAGAAATTTTGAATAATTTAGCACATATTCAACAGAGATTATCCTAATCATGTACTATTGCGGAATACATACACAATACATAAGCTCCTCTACGTTGATCATCAATATAGCAGCATCAATAACAATAAAACATCAAGAGCATTCACACATTAACACAGTATGTAACCCGGGGAAAGCATCTCGCTAAAAACCCCACACTATCTGTATATTAATGATTGAGACCATGTAACATTACAAAGTACAATGCTTATCACAAGCAATCCAGTACTAGCTCCACCTGTTACACACAATACAGCTCAGATCTGATCTCCAAATCTATTCCACTGCTTGCCTGCCTCTCCAGCTCAATACCTGCTCAAGAACTAATGAGAATGGTTTACCAAACTCGTATTTCACCTGCAAAGAATCACTCACACTCTGTTGGACGTGAGCACAAGCTAAAATTCTTGATATTGGCCAATTCATTGGCATACTCAATCCCTCTAATTGTGTAAATCATCATGCACAACTATAGTCACAACTGATAGCAATTTGATCCTCTAACACCTGTCCCTGTTGAACTGAACATGCACTGACATGCAACTGAATTAACTAATGTATTCTATAGTTTCATTATGATTTAATAACTTGTGAATTAATTAATAACTAATTCACCCAACTCATCTCTAGTCTATTTGCCAGTTAGACTAAATACAACCAGTTTAACAAAGCTAAATTGAACACAACTCCACCAACTGCACCTCCAGTCCACTAAACTCAACTCACTTGAGTTCTAACTGAAGTCCTGCATGCAAATATTAGTCATCCCATAGGTAACCACGTATTTCCTTCTGGGATCTGCATGTACCACATCCGTAGCTCATCCTGAAGTGCTCCAAGAGAATAAGATCAAGTTTATAGTCCAAATATTATTATGAGACAATAATATTTGAGTTTTCTATTTTTGACAGCCAGTCTAAAAATAGACTTTGATCACTCACACTGTGACCACCCACACTGTGGTCACCCACACTGTGATCACTCATACTGTGATCACCCACACTGTGATCATCCCTGTTGGGATCAAAAATAGAACTTGCGCCATAATTTGCCTGCGGGCCCACTTAGTGAAGGCGACTCTTTTCACTAAGCTCTATCATCTTGTTGCAATCTCAACAAAGTTGTGTATAAATACAAGTGAGATGAGTCATTTATCATCATCACTTTGGTTTGAATCTCTTATCTCTCTTGAAATTTTCACATTTTTTCTAAAGGATGAATTAGAGCTTTATGGATGAGTTTTGATGTGTGGATATTGGTCTATGTTCTCTTGGATCTTCTTTATTGTCGATTGTGAATGATTGGATATACTCTATTACATGTAACTACGTTTTTTTTTATGTTATTCTTGTTTACTTTTTTCATATATGTTAGACTGGGATTTTCATTGTTCTAGAGCTAATTGTTACATGCATTTATTGCTTAAAATAGTGGAATTTGTCTCTATTATAGCATCTTTCAATGTATGGGCCATGTGATAGGAGCGAAATCTCCTAAGGGTAATTCTATCAACGAATTCAACCTTGACAAGCCATTCCTCTTGCACAACAAAGTATAAAAGATGCAAGGTGCTTCTTCTTGACCTAGAAGGCAAACGAAGTGATCTTGAGGCCTCCTTGACTAGGAACCAAGAAATCCTACTCATACTCAACATAAACTTCATTCTCCCAAAGATTAAGGCATTGATCTACCAAGGGTGGTCACTAAAAACCATATTCTTTCACCTCCTCCCAAGTCTAGCTACTTTGGGGTACCTAGGGCATCAATTTCCCGACAAGCTAGCCATCAAAAAGATTCGATCTCCTGGGATCTCCTGCGTTGGTTTTTCCTCTAGCTCTCCTCCAATTTTGAAGCCATTCTGATGGTGGAGTTGGGAGAAAAACAAAGCCCTAGCTCTCATATCAAAACTTTCCCTGCCATCCCCAACGCTAGTACCTCATGGGGTCAAAACAACATCTTTGAGTGAAAATACTTTCTTTGATCCTTTCCCATTTTGTCTAGGGTAAGAATATCGTTAGTTGCTACATATTTTCCTCATACCCTAGACCGGATCCACTTGGCCTTATGTGGTCTCGCTCTTTTAAAAGAAAATTCTTCAAGAACCATTTGGGATACCAATTCTAACAAGGATTTTAGAGATTTGGGAACTTCTTCACAAGTCTTATCCCATAAACCTAACCCTCAAAATCCTATCTTCATTTTCGTAGAATACATAATACCTTGCTTAGAAAGTAAGCAAGCTCTATCCTTCAAACTTTTCTGGGAAAGGATTTGTTTGGGTCACTCATATCCATTGACTTATGATTCATTAGCGACTCCATACATATCGGGTCTCCTCCCATCAGTGAAAGTTCGTAAATAGAATGGACCCTTAGCTGAGGTGACAATGGGCTAAGTCTTTATTTGTTGCCCTTGGCCTAGCATTTTCCCTTTAAGGATCCCCCTTAGGTACCTTGCTAGTTTGAGAGGTAACATTTTTGCGTCGTTGTCGAGGAAGAGAAACGTAGGTTTTGTTCCCCATACGACAGATTGACATATCATTCTTGGCGACTCCATTGGAAGAACGAAGCTCTAGTTCTTCATTGAACTTTAAAGTCAATGCTTGTAGGGTGAAGCAAGCATGTTTCTAGACATCTTTAATTTCACCTGGCAACTCATACATATGTTTCATGTATACCTCAAATAGTTTGTCATTCTTTCGTAAATTTCCCGCTTTGGACATTGTCCCTGGACATCCTAATCATGTTGCGGGAAGGATCGTACGAGGGGTGCCTGTGTTTGATGGTGATCCACTCTCCGCAATCGACCATGTGGAAAGTTTCAATGCACACACTTCAAAGGAGAAAGTGGTTCACCAAGATGTCCTTATGTTGTTCATGGGATCTCTTAGCGATCATAACTCATGGCTCCATGATCATGAACCCAAGATCATCTCATTTATTGAGGAGTTCGTTGATGGCTTTCTTAGTCACTTTCAAGTATACCCTACATTAAGCATCCAAGAGGAAGCCCTCATCGAGCATCACCGAGACATTAAGAATCTAGGTAATGAGCAAGAAGATGAGTCATCCTTAGGTCCACATGATGAAAATGATGATTTTGACACGTGCTTGGAAGGATCAATTTATGGAAAGTGAAATTGAGACCAACCCTACCTTGCTGAAGGATACTCCCGATAAATCCTCTTTTGAAAACCTTGAGAGAGATAATCCCATTAGCCCCTTGAAAGATGACATTGGAGATTATTTCCACATTGAAAAGGAGAAATGGGAAATTGTTGGTCCTCAATTTGATTATGCTCCCATTTACGACACCAACAGGGAGGATGAGGATGAGATTGGTCTTCCCTTCCCCTCAGGCACTATTTATGATGACATACCCATTGATACCCTTGGGAAGGAGAATCTTCATCTTCCTTTGCATAAGGAGGGGCAATTGGAAGTGATCAATTTTCCTTTTAGCAGAAACCCAATCTTTGATACTAAGGAAATTGATAAAGCTCCCACTTCTCCTCAATATGATTCTATGTTCAAATCACTTGAGCCTTTAGACTATGAATTTGGGAAGGAAAAACTCGTTGAATACAATACTTCTTCCTCCCTTTTTCCTACTGGTCATCATCTTAAGCCTTCAACAAGTGATTCCCTCGCCCCTGGTAATATGATCTCAAGTAATTGTGAGCCCTTCCCCCCTCTCGAGTATAGTGTCAAAGAAAAACCCTTCATTGATTATATTTTTCCTCCTTTGATGCACCCTCATGGTTTTGATCACTCCATAGTCTCCCCTCTCCAATGTAATCATCATGTGAAACCTACTTGTGTTTCTCCATCTCGTCGGCCTCCCTTTCCTATTAATCATAACCAGATCAAGGCCATAATCCAAGGCGTAAATAATAAGGACAATGGTGGAAGTGATATGTCAAAGGTCGCCATCCATTGAAAGTTTATGAGGTTGGTTGTTGACATCTCTATGTTTTGGTTGTAGAGAAGGTCTCATGGACTAGATTACATCATTTTCTTACCTCTTCTCACATAATCATCCATATGTGGGCATCATATTTTCCGACCTCCCACCCACAGCATCCTCCATGTGTTTCGGTTTGCATTCACTTTGGGACTTACTGCATGAGTAATCATATTGGCAGGCATATTTATATTGACTTAATGATATGTTGATTGCACTGGCTTTATGATTAAACTTAATAATAGCTTCATCATATGCATGTTAGGGTAGGATGCAGTTGCATGTTCATTTTCGCATTATAATTAACGTCATATGATATTTCTCATGGTAGATAGATGCATATTTGCATATTTTATTATTTGTTGATTTTATGGCCTAACATATAGCATGTGTGATCATGAGACGTCGTGAAAGCATTCTACCCCGTTTTTTTCATCTATCATATGTGCAGGTGACAAGTCTATCGTAACCAAGAGATTGTTGGAGTTCTCGTGACCTCTCGTTTGAGTAGCTTCGCCAACTTCTTCAAGAGATCACGTCTCAGTTAGAGCCAAATGTTACCCACCATTTTGTGTGTGATATCCCTAGGAAAAAATAAATAAATAAAATCTCTAAGATGCTCCTCAGTTGGCATCCAGTAGCGCCTTGCAACCACCAACTAGTTCATTGTGCCATTTCTTCGCCACCTGAGCCAGCCATGTGGTCTCTCGCCCATTTGTTGTGATCGTATGTTTGAAGGTGGGCCTCCCGAACCTAAAGGTATACCTTGTCATTTGATAATTGAGGCTTATAGTTTGTTTATCATGGACACTTATGGACATGGATTAATGGGGGGATTTGGCAGAAAGAATGGGTCAGGATTGTGCCCTTGTCCCCTTGACCCCTTTTGGATATTAACCTTACATTCTAGTCCTGTGGGATCTCTTTTACTGACCATTTGGCTTTAGGGATGGTATTTCATGGGAAACCCTGATTTTGGTTGCGTGTCCCGCTCCCTTATCCACTTATATTACCCTATTTCCACTCATTATTACCCCATTCATCATTTCTCCCACCTAGGTCCACATAGGGTAATCTTTCCCCTTCCCCTTGCCCACACCTTGAGTCGGGCTTGGAATGATGCCCCAGAGGTTGATGCAGCTAAAAAAAAGATAAAAGCATATATGTCCACATTCAACAGCAAAAGGTACTACAAAATGCTAAAGATGGTCAAGACAAACAAATTTATTTATGAAACCAACTCACAGAAAGATAGAAAAGAGAGATAAACGCCTTAGAATTCAGCTTCTTCAATGGGGCAACCTCCTTTACATTACACAAATGAACAATTCTTGGATGATACAAATGACAAGACGTCATTTCTATAACAATAATAATGTAAGAACAGAATAATAACAATAGTGGGGTTCTATGGGACACAATAATAACAATATGGGGACTACATGGGCACAACAATATAAGAAAGGGGTTGTACTAATAACAATAAGGGTTACACTAGTAGTATAGGGACCTAACATGCCCCTCTCCTTCAAAAAATGTTGTCCTCAACACTTGAGTAGTTCTTGATGCTTCTATATAAAATTTGTGTCCTCCCATGTGGAATCTTCAGCGTGTAAGTTCTTCCACTTGATGAGATACTCTGAAATTGATCGATTTTGTAGTTGTCGGGTTCTTGTTTCTATGAATGCTCCAGGTTCCAATATGATTTTTCCGTCCTCGTCAAATTCTGGAAATATTGTTTGAACTGGGATCTTCTGCAACTTTTGAATGAATGGCCACACTTCTTCATCCTTCTTCCATTCATCCCTTGCTTCGTTTATCCAATCTGGTTGGATAATAGAAATAGCACAAAACAATTCTTCCACATCCTCATCCTTTCTTGAGAGTGCATCTGCAACAACATTTTGCTTCCACTTTTTGTAGATGATTTCAAAGTCATAACCCAACATATTTGTGACCCATTTTTTCTGTTCTTCTAAAGATAATATTTGTTCTAAAAAGTAGTTAAGACTATCATGATCCATTTTTACCTTGAAGTGTCTTCCCATTAGGTAAGGTCGTCATTTCTTAAGTGTATGTAGTATTGCCAACATTTCCTTCTCATAAATAGCTTGCTTGAGATGTAACCATAAAAATACCCAATCCCCAACATCAAAACTTCTTTCATTGTAATGTTGATCTACCTGTTGTTTCATTCGATTATGCACCAAAGTGGCAATATCCTTTAAAAGTTGCAGAACTTGTTGTTGATGCTCGATGTGATCTTTCACTGGCTGACTCTTTTTCTTCTTGATATGTCCTTCTATCTTGAGAGTTTGAGGAGTGGTAATTTCTTTCAATGCATTACAAGATATGGTCGGATTCATTTCTTTATGCTCGATGTGATCTTTCACTTCTTGAAAAATTTTCTTCTTGATATGTCGTTCTATCTTGATACTTTGAAGAGTGGTAATTCTGGCCAATGCATTACAAGATATGGTCGGATTCATTTCTTCTTTCTCAATGTGATCTTTCACTTCTTGAACCTTTTTCTTCTTGATATGTCCTTCTATCTTGAGAGTTTGAGGAGTGGTAATTGTTGCCAATGCTTTACAAGATATGGTCGGATTCGTTTATTTCTTTCTCTGGGGTTGTTTTCTGGTGTATATCCTCTTCTTTTCATGTTTCTTGATCATTTTCTTCCTCCTCTTCATAATCTATGTAAAATAATTTATTCTCAGCACACTTATGACCTTTAGTATATTTGCTATCACAATTGTAACAAAGCCCTTTTTCTCTTTTTTCTTCCCATTGTTGTAGTGTAAACATTGTAGTTTGTGGAAGGCTAGGGGAAAAAACACTTTCATAATTATAGTCGTGAGTGGTGGGATTCCTTGTTTCCATAATTTCGTTTTCAATTTTTCTTGCCATCCTGAATGCCTTCTCCAATGAATCAAGTTCCCAAAGACGAACCTCATGTTGAATGTTATCCTTTAAAGTCCCTATGAAGACATCAATCATTTACTTCTCTGGAATACCATTTACCCTTATATTCAATTTTTGAAAGTCCTCAATGTGTTATGTCATTGAACCCTTTTGTTTGAGATTTATCAATAGGCTAAAGAAGGTGTTTCTCTTTATATCCTCATAATGTGCTATCATTTCCTCCGTGAAAATTGACCACGTGACAAGTGGTTTACAAGAACAAAGTCCTTCATACCATAAAAATTGATTCGGTTCTAAATATAAAGATGCAATATGTACCTTTTGTAACAGTTGCCCCTCATGTAAATCAAAATATTGTTCCATCTGTAGTATCCAATTTAATGTATCCTTACCATCAAACTTCCTCATATCATCTTTTCTTGATTTTAGGAGCTCGATCTTGAAACGACTGTAACTCTGTAATTTCATATCTCCAATTTCTGAAATTGCATCCTGCAGTATCTCTCTAAGTCCTCTTTTTAGCCCCGCAAGTCTAATCAAGATTGGATTTTGTAAGGAAGAGTTATGTCAAATCTCCCACTATGGCCTGATTATAGACCGGTTCAGTAAAGAAAACTTGTACAAAGTGCCATGTGTCACTATTTCAACCTTAAAACCTGAAACCGATACACAGAAAACTACCATCCATCTGCTTTTTGTAACTTCTTACGAAATTTCACTCTGATGCTCAAAGAGAAAGCTATGACGATTTTCCCAAGGTCACCTATTTGGGATGTAATTCAGGATCCTGCAGAAACCTTAAATGTCTTGCACTGTATCTCCGAAAATATAACAAAACAAGATCTGAAATTCGGGCCCGAGCTCCACCAAGTTTGCGGCTCAAATGTGTTTTAATTTCATAGTTTGAAACTTTGTAGAAAAACAATTAGAGCGACAATGCAACGATGACCCGTTTGAGATGGAATTATGGAGCTCGCAAAAACCATAAATTCCTCAGATCATATCTCCGAAAATATAGCGAGACAAGATCTGAAATCCGGATCCGAGGTTCAGCAAGATGTCGTCGCAAATGGGTTTCTTTTTTAGCTTTTGAAACATCGCAAACAAAACATTATAACGAAAATGTCACGATGGCCTATTTCGAGCAACAGAACCCTAGAATCCAAAGTTTTGATACCAAATGTTACGAATCCAACTCACAAAAAGATAGAAAAGAGAGATAAACACCTTAGAATTCAGCCTCTTAAAGGGGGAAACTTCATTTACATTACACAAATGAACAATTCTTGGATGATACAAATGACAAGACCTCCTTTCTATATGTAGGAGTCTAAGGGGTCATGATATAATCAGAACCGGCATAGCAATAATAATGTAAGGGTAGAATAATAACAATAGTGGGCTTCTATGGGACACAATAATAACAATATGGGGACTACATGGGCACAACAATATAATAAGGGGGTTGTACTAATAACAATAAGGGGTTACACTAGTAGTATAGGGACCTAACAATTTAGCACATGGGCAAGAGCCAATACATGACCTCTACCCCATCATCATGGCCATCACCCTGGTTCCTACAGGTTCTATGAACCTCCTTCATCATATAGGAACCCATGATTGTCCCAACCCCTGGTACGCAATGAACTTCCCCACCTTAATCAGGGGATATTAATTGTTATATCATCATGCTCTTACCTCTTTCAATCCCGAGCAGTTAATCAAAGAAAATCATAAAAAAGATAAATACATATAAAGAAGAGTGGAAAAATCAAGGTCGGGAGATCTCATGTATCACGATTGCTCCCTCCTACATATTATAAAACCAAGTGTGGGCTTCCCTTGTACCCCCAACATGTGACCCAAGGTTGCCCCTTCTCATCCCCTATTTCATTCACCTATTTGTCACATGCCACCACCTTTGAAGGGATGTACCTTGACTATATTTTACCCTTTAGAAGTAGAAACCACCTAATAGGATTATTGGTTAACCCATTTGGAGTTTAAGAGACATTGGCACATCCCAAAGCCCATTCTGGAAGGGCATGCCATTATGAAGTCCCCACCTATGGTCCATGATTGGTAAGCTAATTTACTCTATTACTCTAATGACTTGTTGTGGTGGCAGGTTAGGGGATGCATTGGATCTTATGCAGGATTGCATATGGTCTTCATTTTGGGTTTGGCCCCCTTATACGAGCTCCTAATCCTCCATAGGGCTACATTGGCACATGTAGGGTGTGCGCTGAGATCCATGGGTCTCCACAAGAACAGACAGCGCTCCATGGATCTCCACAGTCATTCAAAGATTGATCGTAGTTCACTTATTGGACGAGGAAGATGCATCTGATCCATCATGCCCAGCTGGCCCAAAACTTACACCATACACTTAGCAGATGATCCAGGACTTACATGATGATGTGGCATCACCTAAACCATCATCCTAGCCCTTGTAGGCGATCTACAAGCATCTTCGATTTTTTTCGAGACCCATGAGGACACTTGTGTGCCCCCACGTCATTCGAAACACCACGAGTTATTACAAGGGGCCACCACCTTGTCCACTGCTTTTTAGGGTCCTGCTCTTCATTGTGACACCCATGGACCTCATTAAGCTTCTTATAGGGCCCTACAACATGCATAAATTATTATTTGACCTCTTGAGAGGCTTTATTTTTCTTTTATGAGCTAGTTCGGTAGGCTTGTCACCAAAAGTTGAATTATTAGAAAATTATTTTATTTTTGGCACTTATGTAGGCCAAGGAGGCTAATTCGAACTCCTAAGTTGTGTATAAATACAAGTGAGATGGGTTCATTTCTCATCATCACTTTGGTTTGGATCTCTTATCTCTCTTAATATTTTCGCACTTTTTCTAGACGACGAATTAGAACTTTATGGATGAGTTTTGATGTGTGGACATTGATTTATCTTCTCTTGGAGCTTCTTTATTGTCAATTGTGAATGGTTGGATATACTCTATTACATGTAAGTACATGCTTTTTGGTGTTATTCTTATTTACTTTTGTCATATATGTTGGACTGGGATTTTCGTTGTTCTATGGCTAATTGTTGCATGCATTTATTGCTTAAAATAGTGGAATTTGTCTCTATTATAGCATCTATAAATGTATGGGCCATGTAATAGGAGCAAAATCTCCTAGGGGTAATTCTATCAACGAATTTGACCTTAACAAGCTATTCATCTTGCACATCAAAGAATAAACGCTGCAAGGTTGCTTCTTCTTGAACTAGAAGGTAAACAAAGTGATCTTGAGGCCTCCTTGATTGGGAACCAAAAAATCCTACTCATACTCAACATAGACTCCATTCTCCCAAAGATTAAGGCACTGATATACCAAAGCTGGTCACTAAAAACCATATTCTTTCACCTCCTCCTAAGTCTAACCACATTGAGGTACATAGGGCATCAATTTCTCGACAAGCTAACCATATAAGAAACAAAAAAAAAAAAACAAAAACGAAAACAAAAACAAAAAATTGATCTCCTAGGGTCTCCTGCATTGGCCTTTCCTCTAGCTCTCCTCCAATTTTCAACCCATTCCGACAGTGGAGTTGGGAAAAAAGCCAAGCCCTAGCTCGGGATCAAAAATTTCCCTGCCATCCCCAAGGCTAGTACCTCATAAGGTCAAAACAACATCTTTGAGTGAAAATACTTTATTTGATCATTTCCCCACCTTGTCTACGGTAAGAATACCATTGGTTGCTACATACATTCCTCATACCCTAGATTGAGTCCGCTTAACCCCATGTGGTCCCGCTTTTTTAAAAGATCATTCTTCAAGAACCATCCAGGATACCAATTCTAACAAATTTTAGAGATTGGAGAACTCCTTCACAAGTCTTATCCCATAAACCTAATGCTCAAAATCATCTCTCCCTTTCCCTAGAATACATAGTACTAAGCAAGCAAGCTCCTTCCTTCAAACTTTTTTGGGAAAGGGTTTGTTTGGGTCACTCATATCCATTGACTTACAATTCATTAGTGACTCCATACATATCAGGTCTCGTCCCATCGATGAAAGTTCATAAATAGAAAGGAGCCTTAGCTTAGGTGATAGTGGACTAAGTCTCCATTTGTTTCCCTTATCCTAGCATTTGCCCTTTAGGGATCCCCCTTAGGTCCCCTGCTAGTTTGAGTGGCAAGAATTACCAAATACAATGAAATCAGTGAAACAATGCCTGTGTTTCTCTTAGTGAATGTACTTGACCTAATCAAGCTTTTTCACTTAATCCTACCTCAATTTGTCTTCATTCAATCCAATTTCAAATCATGGTAATAGGTCATATGTCTAACTCCTAGTGTATCCACTTTTCAACATGGTATGAGAGTTAGGCAGTGAGAATGATTGGTGGTGATTACAAAATACAATGAAATCAGCGAAATAATTCATATGTTTGCATTATTCAATTTGAATTTCATTTAGCTCAAATGACACATACATGTTTATAGTCATTGGTTTTCGATTTAGTGCTTCAAGGTCCATCACGCATAACTCTCAAGTTCAATAGGCTCATATGCATTTCCGTTGTGGCCTCCAATCCATTCTCAACCACCACCCTCTTCATCTTTACAAATTTCACCACCATAGCCTTGCATGCCTAACACACACTAACCCTAGGCCTACCCACCAAGAAGTTCAAGGTAACTATGGTCCTTGTCTTTCAAAAAGCTCAAATCAGTGGTGTGGCATGTTTGGTCGTGCGAGATATCCTTGGACGAGTTCAAAAGGAAGCTCATATGTGACCTCCTAAGTAGTGAGATGGCCCTTAGGAACAGTTGTATTGCCTTTTATATATGTAAGTCAAAAGGTAGAACTGAAATAGCCAAAGCTAAGGACTTGAAGCTTAAAAACATGAAATTTGAACAAATTGCATAATCTCTGGTGTTGTTGAGATGTATAGTGCTAAAGTTCTTATTATACTAGATTATTTTTCATTCCTTTTTTCTCCACATTAGGTTAAATTTGAATTCAAACTTGGTAACTATGGTCCCTATATGTCAGTGCTTATATGTTGGTTATAAAAATGGGAAAGTGACCTTGCCTCAAGTACGCTTTATACAAACCCCCAAGGGTAGCTCTTAGCAGGCCCATGATATGTAATGAGAATGTGAAGGCCCATGTTCTATTCCTGGAGCAGACTTGTGTTGTCATCTTTGGGGCGAAGCAATGATAGCTAGAGGTTATAGCGATAGTGGTTGGAATTGACCTCGTGTCACATGAGGACAAGACTAGCCAAGTTGTCAATTCCTCTAGACACAAAAAAATGGTACTCTTTGTGCAATTTAGTCTCTCTACGTCGACTTTTCGATTCAACATGAATACTCATGTCACATATCACATGAATAAATAGTGTTGACAAGCATGTGGATGACATTTACATTTGTTGTTGATTGTATCTTATACTCTTCTATTCAAGCCTATACTTCAAAATGGTGTTGTAAATGCCAAAATTTGGAAAAACTTGATCGGAGTCATCAAGTTTGGAAATTGAATTTTTTGTTGCTTCCTCTAATGATGATGAGGACAAATTTAGCATCACAAGACAACTATTGCTACAAAATCTAGCTCTTTACTGCAAAGCCTCACTAAGCAATTTAGATTGAGAGCGACAATAAGATTAGTCACCACTATCGCCTTAGTAACTACACCCCCAATGTTTTGTGGTCAGATGTAATCCCCACAAGGGATGGTTCCCTAACAAATCTCAACAATTAGATAAACCAAGTGCACCAAGCTAAATAACCCTTGAGGATTATACCAAAAAGTCACCCAAGGATAAATGTTCAATAATTAGGGTTTCAAGTGAGATAAGGTGTAATTCCAAGACAACAAGTTCAAAGGACATATGGATAAACCTAGAGGGCTTATTTAGTCTGAAAAAAGCTCAAAGAGATTCCCAAACACATGTTATCTACGAATTACAAATTGTTGTCATCAACTAAGTTTTAAATAACACAATTACAGCATGCAAATATTTATACAAACAATAATAAAATAGCCCAAAATTTGAAACAAACAAGTCAAGAATAATGGCTAACCAACGAGTAAACTAAAAAATAAATTACAGCAACTTTCAATGACTAAAAACACAAATAAATTACAGCAACTATCAACGACTGAAAACACAAAAAACAGCAAGAAAAACCCTAGACGCCAACTCTAATTAATGGCTGAAAATGCATTAAAAATGATATTTTTAATTTTCCAATTTAGTGCATACAAAGTCTAGCCCTGCAATTATAAGGTCCAAGGTATGTGATGTTGAAAAATAAAGATTTGCCATAACCTAACCCTAATTTACCCTAGAAAACATTTTTAAAAATTAGGGTTTTCTTTTTTTTGTTATTTTATGGAATTGACACAAGAGGGGACTAGTGCCTTTCTCAATCAAGGGTCATATGAGTTGAGGGAAAAAATCTATTGAAGAAGACTGATGGAAGTGATTTAAGGGGAGAGATAAAGCTACACTTGGATTTCTCAATTCCTCATGCCCTAACATCATTCAATCTTATTGGAGACAATATGGGAGGAAGCTATACTTTGGTTCTCAATGTAAACTTGATGATAATCTTGTCAGAAAGATGTTACAACCATAAAAGATTCAAAAACACTTTGGTGAAAATTTCATTAAAACCCTAATCCTACAACAAGAACAAGATCGAAGAAGATACTTACAATAATTTAGCACAAAATCACCATTCTTCATCCAAGAGAAAAAACCACCCAATGACAATATCCTCCCTAATACAATTTACTCATTTAATGCTCCATAGCGACCAAGAGAAAATATACAAGTTAGTTTTTCACTCATTTAATGCTCCATAGTGACCAAGAGAAAGAAGGCAAGCTAATGTGTTACTAATTTAATGCTCCATAGCAACCAAGAGAAAAGAGACAAGCTAGAGTGTCGCTCATTTAATGCTCCATATTGACCAAGAGAAAAGAGACAAGCTAGTGTGCACTCTCTCAAGTGTGAATGTGACAATGATCCTAAGTTATATCGACTTGCCGTTAATTTATTGAGACCAACCAAGTTGATTTTACCTTAAAATAGATTAAATGCCCTTGAAATTATATAAAATTTGATTACACGTTGAATAGGTCATAAGTTGATCCCAAAGATAGCTAAGTCTAATACAACATAAAAACAAACCTCTTCTAACCTACATGTGTGAGCTAAAAGGCCTCTACAGGAGACTTCATCCTCTAAAAGGTGTGTTCCTCGTCAAAATATGCCATGGATTACTCAAAAAGGTGCTCCTCAATCCAAAAGCAATGTCTCGACACCAAAAGGTGTCCAATCAACAGGAAAAGGCTCCCTTAATAAGGTGCCATCATTAAATAAGTCCATCTCATTAATCCACACGAAGGAGACGTCATAGAGCTAGGGCATGATGTCATCATGCAAAGTAATGCAACATCCTCTCTAGAGGGGTCTCAAATCATCATCATCATCAAATCATCTCAGAAATAAGACAACATCCATCAAGAAGATGCAATGACAGCTTGGAGATGTGTTGTCGTCTCTAGGGTACATCAACTCTCTATGCAACACCTTAGCTCAAATGTGCATTGTTTTAGGTCATACAAGGAGAGGAGAGTGTAATCAACTATGTTGGATACATCCCAAGGTCAAAACTCCTCAAAAGGTGGAGTGGTCATCGTCCTAGATCTAGTGATTTGGGAATAATCCTAACTATTTGGTTAAGTTATTTCATTACAAATTGTTGTATGCTGGATTATATTTGTGTCGCAAAAATGGGTAGTCTGTGAGAATCTATTACAAATGTCTTTTCCCTCTTATGATGTGAAAAATATGAAAATCATAATGTAAAGTGTCTTGAGAGTTGGAAAAATTTATCCCCTCATAGATTAATTAGTTAAATATTTTGGCCAAAAATTAATTTAAATCCTAAGCCAGAAATTTAATTAAATCTAGGTCTTAGATGAATTTAAATTATCCAAAATCAAAATTCGTCAATTCTCAAAAAATATATTTTAAAAAGTCCCAGGACTAAAGTAAATTAATTATTTTGATAAATTTTAAACCTTTGATCCCTGAGGGTTAAGTCAAAGTTTTGGGGAAATTAACTCAAAAAATTAATTTTTGAGTTAATTAAAAATGCATTTAATTGAAAATTTCGAATTTCCTCAAGAATTAAATATTTGGATGGATGAAATTAAAAGAAATTTTAATTATCATCAATGGTCAAGAATGCTTTAAAAATGATCAGTCGAACTAGCCGTTGGAGGATTTATTTTTAAATAGGAAGTCATTTTTCAGTTGATCCATCCGACCTTTGAGTCGTGTGCTTAGCAAGAAGCTCTTGTGTAATCTTTTCCTGGATAATAAAGAAAGACTTTGGGGTTTTGTTGGTGTTACTCTTCATGGGAACACTGTAAAATGTGTTATTTTCATGCATAATTTTTTAATCCATTGATGATAGCTTTTAAAGAGTGATTTGAGTACAGATATCTTGCTCAGTCGTTGAGGTTTGAATAATAATTTAAATTTTGAACGTAATAGTAAGTATTTCTATTTGTCTAAGTTTTATTATTATTTTCTCACTCTATTTTTAATGGTTGGATAGAGTTTTGTAGGGAAATCTTGATTTTAGATCCTCGGGCGTCAAATGAAGTTTTCAATTGGACCAACCAACTCCTAATCTGTGTTCTCGAAAGAGCCTAGCTAAATTAGCTCTAAGCTTATCATAAGATTTTATTGGTGGTATACTAAGGGTTTTGAGTTAGCACCTTCTTTAAACTTTAAAAATTTAATTCTGTGTGGCATAATGGTAGATCTCATTGATTAGAGCCTGCAGTTTGTAAATTTTGTAATTATATTTCTAACGTGGGTTTTTCTGGGTTTTAGTTTTTTATCATTTTATATATCGTTTGGGTGTTTTCTTGTTGTCGTGCAGCTATAGATCTGAGAACGAAATTTGTGGAGTCCAAATCTAGGCCTTAGAGGGTAAGTGTAATGCCCCACTTAAATCTTATCCTGCAAATTTTGTTAATGTTTACATTATCTGACAATATTGAGAAATATTAGTCTAATATAAAATCCATGATTTCTATTATAAATTCCCAACTTACCTTCCCAAATTGAATCTTAGATAGGATATAGTCTCATTCCATTATTTCAAATAATATATATATTCATCTCACATTCCCCAATGTACTCTCACATTTACTAGGGAGAAGACATGGTTTTCTCCATTTAATTACATCTCACATTCCCCAATGTACCCTCACACTTACTTGGGAGAATGCATGGTCCTCTCCAACTCATTATCAATATATATATTCATCACACATTCCCCAATGTACCTTCACATTTACTTGAGAGAAGACATAGTCATCTCCATTTAATTATCAATATATATATTCATCACACATTCTCCAATGTACCCTCACATTTACTTGGGAGAAGACATGGTCCTCTCCCATTAATTTCCCAATTTTATATTCATGTCACATTTCCAAATGTACTCCTAGCTTTACTTGGGAGAAGAGAAGTCCACTGTAAGGATGGATGAAAAGTTACTGACATTAATGAGGGGTGGTTGAGATGGAGAAAAGAGGGAGAGTATAAAAAAGAAAGGGGGAAGGGAGAAATGGGGATGTTGAGTCTTGTTTATGATTGTGGGGTTGGTTGTGATTTTTTTTAAGACCTTAAGAACCTATGGAGGTTTCTTGGGTTGTTGAGAGGAGAGAAATATTGTTCATTTTGGTCTGAATCATTCATCTTGGACACACACTACATTTGGTTGGACTTGGGCTCGGAGGGCTAAGGAACCTGTGGAGGTTTTTTGGGCTAGGGATTATTTCCTAGTTGGATGGGAGGTAAATATAGTTAGGTTAGTCAAGAAGAGCATTCAGCAAGAGTAGCAGGTCAAAGGTATCTCCACCAGCCACCGGTACAGGTATTCCTCTATAGATTACTCATGTAAATTTATTAAAATGAAATGTTCACTATAAGTTATAAGGACTAGAATGTAAATGGTAAAATTTTCATTATTTAAAGGTCTTGTAAGAAAGTAAATGATTGTCTCTTATTGCATTTAAATTCTAGAGAAATAGCTCTGTTAGAAGACCCTGGAATAGGGCTCTTAGAGTAAGATCTGGATCTCTGAGGTTTATCAACATAATTTTCCACGGATATTATTCAAAAAAAAATGCAGTCCAAGGGTTTAAAATTTCTTGGATCTGGAAATTTTCATAAGGGTTTCAACAATAAATCTTAAACAAAAGGATTCAATGTTTTAATCATAATTTCTAGAAATGTTTTAAACGATTTTCTGGCTACCGTTTATCTGTTGACCAAGTTTTCAGATTTGTTGCACGGGGTTTTCGATCTGCTGCAAATTTCTAAGTTTTTTTTAGAAACCCCTTATTTCTCCATTGTTGTGGCTCATCCCTACGTAGTTGTGGCCTCAAAACTCTCATCTTTCCCTCTTTACATCCCTCCTTCCTCCATCAATCTACAGATTTCATTGCCCCTCCCACTGCCATCGCTCCCTCTACTCCTCATGCTGCCTCATGACCTACGCAGCCTTTTCTTCCAGCTCTCCTCACCCATTCGAGCTCCTTTGCCACCTTTGTTGCACTTGCAAAAAACCTTGCTGCCCAAACTCTCCCTCATTGTCATCGCTCCATCCCCTCGCAGCCCTTTTCCTCTACAAATCCGCTACCATAACCTGCGTCTAAACCCCTCTCCGCGACCCTATTTTCCTCCTTTCTGCCTACAAAAGACCTTGCCCGCAGCATTCTCCCTCGTCTGCGGCTCCTTCAAACGTTGCCTGTTGCCTCATCAATCTGTGTCCCCTCTCTTCAGCTTCGCCAAGCTCTTCTCCCTGCCCCCATCGACCTGCAACTCCCCCTCGCTTGAACTCCTTCATCGTTGCATCTCTTCCTTCATCTTTGTCGCCGCCAGCCTCAAACTGCATACACAACATTCAAACATTCGATATATTTTTTTTTGTTTATGCATTATGGTTTGGTTTAGTTTTTTTTATTTTGTTTTAATTTGATTTGATTTTTTTTTCAATTTTTTTTATTTCAAGTTTGATTTTTTGCTTCGGTTGTTCTCCATTTCATTTTCTTATTTTTGTTTTGATTTGTTTTTTATGACTTTTTTTATTATTTAGTTTGATTTTGTTAAAAAAAAACATTAAAAAATCTAAAAAAAAAAAAAAAAATTGTTTGGTGACTTTAGAATTGCTAAGGAATTAAATCAAAAGAGGAATTTGAGCTTTTGTATTTAAGAAATTTTATTTTTATGTGGCCTACGGCCCATAAAAATTTTATTTTGACTAAGGTCTTTTAATTTGATTTTTATTCACATTAAAAATTTAATCTCTTCATTTTACCACATTAAATTAATTTCCTAAGGAATAATTAAATTGTTAATCTAAAGTTCCATGGTGTCCTTTCATGGTAGTGATTTCTCTATTGTCAGGTACGACTAATGTTTTAAAATCATTGATTATTCGAGCACGATAAATTATTCTAGATCTAGGTTATTAATGAAAATCATTTTAAATCTGAAAACATTGCTTAGCATTTAAATTTCATAATTCTTCACATGATTTAATTGCTAGAATATATTGTGTGATAAGGTTTTGGGTGTTGACATTTAATTATTCATGATCGTCACTTCATCACATTTATAAATTGCTCTGGATAACTTGTTTTCATTTAATCTATGGTTAATTGAATATAAAGGCACAGGTATATAATCATTTCTATATTATGGTTGTCTTGGTTGTATTAGTTTTTAATCTATTCATCTCAGTTAACCATGACTCATTTACATTCGTCAAGTTGTCCATCTTTAAGTCTCCTACAGCATGTGTTTCACAGGCTATCCTCATTCATTCACCACATGGACTACCCCCCTTGACTTGTCTAGGAGAGAGTCTAAACATAGTGAGTAAGGATTAGAGTGATAACCCTTACTCTAAGCGTTGTCGCGGTGCCTAGACACTTTGTGCAACAAAAGGTGGGTAACCAGAACCATTAACACCATTCAATTTGTCATTTTCAGCTAAGCAACCACAAGTGGAGGTTATCTATTCAACTAAAGTCATTTAGGACTTGCATTAGGCCCCAACTGTGGTTGTGGGCACTAGTGTGCATCCACAAGCATTGGCATGTCACTTGGTGGGGCTTGAACACTAAAGGAGGCTATCTCAGTGAGCCATTTTCAATGACCCAACAAACCAACACAGACAACATATTGAAAATCTTAGAAAATACTAGCAGAAAACTCTAAAAGCATAACAAATGCAAAATGTATTCAATTTTTTCATTTAAATTTAAATACACACTAAGAACACATCAAATAATCACACCACCACAAACAACTCAACGAGAGTGATTAATATCCAACTTTATCCATCTTTGCCCCTTCAAAACATGAAATAACACCTCTCCTCTCCTCTTCAAATCATGCAACAATAGTGAGAAATGAAGAAATGAGAAAACATGCAGGAGAAACTCGCGTAAATAGGCATTTTTTCGTTTGGCAATTTTTTCAAACCCACAAAAATCGACAAAATCATAAGGTTGTATTTTTAATGGCAAGAAATCAGTAGTCAAGAAAATCTTGGAAAATTCACAAGTTTAGCAAGGAATTAGGTGGTTCTGCCTGCAAATTTCTACAAAAGGACATAAAAGTAGATTATATCACTTGCCATGATTATGTTATTTGCAACTCCAGCAGGAGACTCTCAGAAATAGTTGACTTTTATATCGGTAATCTACATAAAAGGTTTAACCCAAAAAGGTGTGGCCTTCTCTTTGTTATGTACATTTTTCTTCCATCATCAGACATCTTAATTAGGTTGGACTCGAATTGCTTGAATACTATCCTTACATCCAGCCAAGTAGTAGACTTACCATAGTCTCGATACAAATTGGAAATTAAGTAATTTCTTAAAGGCATTAGTTTTCAATAGAAAGGTTGCCAAAGTTTGCAATGCATTTTATTTGACCCACACTTATGCAATATGTGAAGATTAATTGCTTGTGTTTGATTAGAATGTAGTCCCTAAGGAGGATAAATATTAAATATATAGTTTTGGTTCAGTTCGAATGATATTTAAAAAACCTAAATAATGTCATCAAAACAAAATAATTGTTCAAAAGATGCCTAAAAATATTCAAGGCACTTGTATTATCCAAGAAATAGGAATATGGATGTTTAAAGATATTGTAACATAAAGACATTTAAAAACTCTTTCCATCGTTGGAAATATTAATCCATGCCTTGATATCAAATTGGCAAAGATTAAAGAGTGTCGATCATAGAAGTAGCACATAGATCAGTGGTAGAACAACCCAAGGGGGCAAGTCCTATGTTTGATATCTGGTGTATCCACTTTTCAGCATGCTAGCAAAGATGGGCACTGATGTTGATTGGTTTTGGCTATAGAAGAGAAGGCTACAGTGAAAGTGTGAGTTGAAGAGAGTGTTGGATGTAACAATCCATGCTTTGATATTGAACTAGTAAAGGTGCCATCCATAAAAAGTCCCTTATCAGAGGTAGAGCAGCACATCAGCCAGGGGCAGATCCTAGGTTTGATTCCTAGCCTATCCAATCTTCATCATCAAAAACGTGAATAACAATTTTAATTTCCAACTAATCCTCTCATTTGATTTTGTTGCATTCACCGGTAAGCTTACTTTTGTTGTCTTTCCACGACGTTGGTGTCTGGGATAGAAGCTTAAATCTTTGACGATACCAAACCAAGAATCACAACAATACTACTTTGCACAGTGGAATATAACCAACAGTAAATCTACTAGTGCACAAAATATGGACAACATTTTACATTTTTCAACTCAACTTCGTTATATTAATTAAAATATAATACAACGGTCTAGGGCTCCTGTACCCGAGATAATGGCCCTCATACATCCACTAGTACAAGAATACAAAACTAGGGCTTGGTGTCAATCCATCGACAACCAATCTACCCTCAACAAGATAGTCCGACCATTTGACTGATGTAGTCAACTCTCTCAGTTTCGGTCGTACCCTGTACCTGCCTGGTCCTTTGACTACCAATCTGCAGCACTGCCTCTACCAAGAATCTAAGTCCATTTGACCATTGAACCTTGGTTATCCAATCTACTCACTAGTTGATCGTTTGTCCACCAACGCATCAACACATAAACACTCATGTCGACTTGTTCACAGCTCCACCTGTGAACAGCTCTCAATCTGCCCATTGTTGCTCCTCGGCTACTAAAGGACTTCAACCCATTATGGTGTTCCTGCGCTATTCCAATGAAGACCAACATAGGGCATGGAGGGTTCCCTGCTGTCACTATAAGATTTCTGTCTCCCATAATGAACACAAGCTAGGAGGACTGCCCATCATCTGTTGTAGAAGTCCTTCTCCACACACAAGTATAGGGTTGTACAAACTGCTCCTGGTTGATCATACCCATGAGCTCAACAACTATCACTCTAGCAACCACCTAAGTCCATGAAGATGGTGCACATCAGGCTCCAACTTGGGCACTATCATGTTGTCCTTCAACAGCCCATAAATGCCCAATCCACTATCCACACTTGGTCCACTCTCACGCTGCCCTCCAACAATCCACGAATGACCAAGTCTGTTGTAGCATATGCTCCTAGTTAGCGCATCCAACACCTAGGAAACCCTTCCTCTTGGCTACCAACAAACTTCCAAACTGTCGTCTCCTAGGACACCATCCACTAACATCAATCTTAACACATCAATACAATACATACCTAGCCCTGTGCAGCTTCTGTGTCACCCTGGTGTAGTTTGCTACACGTTCAACCCTAACTCGCACTGCATGCACTCGTGTTGCCTACACTCACGTTCCTGCACTCATGCGTCCCTGCACTAGCACGTTCTTGCACTTGCGCATTCCTGCATTCACGCGTTCCTGCACTGGCACATTCCTACACTCGCATTGCCTTTCTTGATGTGTAGACTTTAACCTCAAATCGACCTACCCAACTAGAGTAATTTACCCATCTTAACTTCAAAAATTCATTTCTCTTCAACCACAACTCAGAATCGGATGATTTTCGATGCATCGGTGTCTTCTTAACGAGTATTATCATCCTCATCCATCACATGTCGAAATATCTCCATAGTTTTGTCCCCAACATCGATGGGTGCAAAACCCCAAGCTTGGGTTTCAAGCCCACAAGGCTATTTGTAGAGCTCCTTCCTCCAAACCCTTGATTGTCAAGGCTTGTAGTAATTCCCAAGCTACAAAAATCAACAACTTATGGGCTACAATTTTGATAATGATTCCACTAAAACCCTTGAACATTCTAATGCCAATAATCCTCATTTAGAATCGTCAAGCCCCTTTTCCTGCAATCTATTGAACAGTGCGTTAAATTTGTCTGCAACACCCATTGAAAGAGCTTTTTACATCATTTATCAATATTAGCCAGAGTTTCTTCTTAACGTAAAAGACTTTGGATGCATATTACTTTCAGGGATGGAAAATTGGATAAGCTGTAGAGTTTTGAAAAGGAAATTCTAAAAAACTCAATGAAATAACTTGACCACTTGTCAATTAAATCTAATCCAAGAGTGTGTATGATGTGCTCTTATTGGTATGTAAACACAAGAAGATGGAGTACAAAAGCCAGCAAAACAGAGATTCAAAGACTGCAATGACCTTATGATTCTGCTAATATCTTCCATTGTAATGAATGCCAAATTGCATTTAGTCATCGTTCTCCTCAATCTCTTTAGTGTTGATATGTAGATCCAAGAGTTACTAAAAGTCTACATTCTACATACTCTCAAGGCTCAAGTTACATGACCAATATAATGAAAACAATGCAAGAGATGATTTTCATAACATACTACCAAGTAGTTGAAGCAGCCATTAAATAAGCATATTCTTCATATTGAATCCAGTGTTCCAGTATCGATCATCAATTGCCTATATATATTTTATCAATAAGCTATCTAAGTTGCCCAAATGTACCAAAATAAGAAAGATCATATATACTGGAACCCCAAGTAAGAACAAAACATCCATGTGAAATGGTACAAGCACTAGAGACAAATCCAGGAGACAATGTCCCACTTCACATGACAGTGAACAAAAGGAGAATGACCCTGCCTCACATATAAACATTTGCGAAAGCAAAGTATTAACCATATCTGTTAACTCGTTCAATGCAAGAATACAAAACATTTTTGTGGACAGAATTAATCTACAACAAAAGAATGTGAACTAGTTGCTTATAACTGAAAACAATTACAATAAATAAATAAATTATAATAATAGCACAAGGTTAAATCTCATAAATGATAGAAACCAAAGACTAAAGGCTGTATCCTGCTAAAATATAAATCGTCCAGATAATTTAAAAATTAAAATGCATCCAAATGAGTAATTAGCATCAAGTAAGCCAACGCGGAAAGATTTCATTTCTTAAAATCATAATGCCTATCTACAGTTAGGGATCAGACTCTATCTGGTATTGGTCATATTTTATCCAGCATATGTTCCAAAAGGAACACCTAACAGAATCACTGTAAAGAGAGGTAAATAATTAGGATTCTCTTTGTATTCAAAATATCTGCAAGTGTTTAAGCTGGTCCCGATCTTAAGCAAGACTAATTATTGATACCTATTCACACTTGTTAAAAGAACTTGACAACAGATCAAACTCAAATATGCAGTTAACTTGTGTGATTCTTGTGGAACAAGCACAATACGCTCCATTCAGGTTTTACTTGATTACAGCATTTCATGCTGAAGAAGCAGACCAGTAGTCATAGAGAAAAAAAGGATAATGACCCTGCCTTACATATAAACATTTGTGAAGACAAACCATTAAACATATGTGTTGACTTGTTCAAAGTAAGAATACAAAACATGTTCGTGGACAGAATTAATATACAACAAAAGAATGCAAACTAGTTGCTTATAACTGAAGACAATTCCAATAAATAAATAAATTATAATAATAACACAAGGTGAAATCTCATAAATGATATAAACCAAAGACTAAAGGCTGTATCCTGCTAAAATATAAATCATGCAGATAATCTAAATTGCATCCAGATGAGTAATTTGCATCAAGAAAGCCAAAGTGGAAAGGTCTGGTGTCTTAATATAATGCCTCTCTAGAGTTAGGAATCAATGATCATACTCTATCTGGTATTGGTCATATTATATCCAGCATACGTTCCAAAAGGAACACCTAACAGAATGACCGTAAAGAGGTAAATAATTAGGATTCTCTTTATATTCAAAATCTTTGCAAGTATTTAAGCTGGTCCCCATCTTAAACAAGACTAATTATTGATACATATTCACACTTGTTAAAAGAACTTGACAACAGATTAAATTCAAACGGCCAGTTAACTTGTGTGACTCTGGTGGAGGAATCACAATACACTCCATTCAGGTTTTAATTCATTACGAAGAAGCAGAGCCCTGTTAATAGAAGTGAAGGCACCTTGCAAGAGGTCCTTGGCAGCAGTACGGTATGCACTCATAGTGGCAAGGTCCATCAGTATGACATAAACACTAATAATGATCAATTATGCAGCTCCGACAAATTAACTTACAGGATTGAAGCTAGGCTGCTCATTACAATGTGAGTGTGGCCATATTGTAGGGGTGGTGTGTGAAGAGAAAGTGGATATAGGAGTACAATGATCCACATGACAGAGCTAATTTTGAAGGCTGAACTTTATGTAGAGAGGCATGTATCTTTGGGATCCATGGTTGTAGACACATAAGAATCAAGCTGAATCTCACACCTTGTAGATGAAATTTTGACACAAGTGGAATGAAATCCCATTGTAAAAACATCTACTTTGTGAGTCAAAAATGGCATAAGCTTAGAAGCTATAAAAAAGATCCAATGAAATAACGTGTTCGTTATGTTGGATAGAAGTGAATGCTGACAACAAGAAGGGAATTGTGTAATTTTCACAAACCTTTCAATGCTTTTCAATATTAGAAACAAAATATCACAAGGCAGATGAGTGCAACAAATATATTAAATCAAGTTGCTACAAAACATAGCTCCCAATACGAACTCCCTACTAGCATCTTTACCAGCAGAAGAAATCAAGTCGTAGAAAACAAGGTGCTATTACTATTAGCAAGAGTTTTTACAGTCCCAAATAGGCTAATACAATAGAATAATCAGCTTGAAACAAAGAGAGAACTAAGAAAGGAAACATGGTTCTCCCTCATTATCCTCCCTAAAGTACATGGACAACTGATTAAAGGCATAGTATAAATCATGGCACCATCCGCAATTCCAGGACATGAAAATAAGGGAGGCAAAGAGGTAGAATAGAGGAATGCTGTGATAGAAATAACATAGTTGTCATTTGAGCTGATACCTTGGCATATCTTCATTACTCTTAAGAAGCTTCCATCACTCTATCCATATGGCAATAAAAGGATGTACAGGATAAAATATTTGTTTGGGTCAAAACTATCGCTAATTTTCAATTTCAAACCACATCACAGCAAAAGTTTCAACTTACAAGGTTGCAATAAATATATAGGAAAGGAATGAGATTGCAAGAGTGAGAAAAACTTGTAGATATTTCATATTTGCACCTTCAAAGAATCTAAATTACACACTTGTGGAAAAAAAAATCCCAATTAACAAGCTTGAGATATTTACAGTACCTTTTATCTGAAAATTAATTTGCTTCTTCTAACAATAATTTTAATGTATCAATACACTATCTGGGAAAAAATTCCAAACCAACAATTAACTCTTTTATTGCCAGTAAAGCAAAGGCTGCCTTATGCTCACCAATTTGCACAACCAGAAGGATTAGTAATTAGTCAAAACATTAACGTTTCTCTCTTGGTAGGACTAATAAAATCAATTTTGTTAAAATAAATGTTAATTTATAATGGTCAACTAGATATCAGATTTAGGCATTAATAAAGTTAGTTCGAATTTAGCTTAGTTTATGCTTTTATGTCTTATTTCACTTTATCAATTTATCCCACATTCATAAAGTGAATTGACTCTATTTGATTGTCGCCCAATATAAGAAAGTTTTTGCTTTCACATTTATATATACAATACAAGAGCTCACTTGAGTTATCTTGGTTTCTTTGTGTGCTTGATTTCCATAACATGGTATCAAAGCCAATCTAATCCATTAAGAATGTTCTCTTGCATCGTATGATGATCTGGAGAATCAGGAAAGTGTGATTAGATTGATGACTGTGTGAGAGCATGAAGGGGCCAAATCAAGGAGAATCAGGAAAGTGTGATTAGATTGATGACTGTGTGAGAGCATGAAGGGGCCAAATCAAGGGATCGCTACCATAACACATTAAAGAGCCAAAATGGTTTCATTAAAATCAGGTACTGAGCATTTTACAGCAATCATTTCCAAAGATCTTATGGAACAGTTTTTACAGCAATCATCTCCAAAGATCTTATGGAACAGTTGTATGGTACAACAGCGCAGTCGTATGGAATCATAAGGAATTGCTCAGAAAAATGCAGAAAATTTTGATTTACAGACTAGAATATCTTATTTCTCAGTTCCCTTGATAGGATAGATGACTTTGAAGCAGATTGACACTGTTTTTTCCTATATTGGTGCCTGCATTTACAGATCTGGAATTTTTAGTTACTGATTTATTATCTTTCAGCAGATCCAAGAAGAAATTCACTATTTGATACTGGTTATCAGCAGATCCAAGAAGAAATTCACTATTTTGATACTGGTTATCAGCAGATCCAACTGTTTTTGAGCTGTTTGAGGGCAATCTATCTAGATCTGTGAAGTTTCAGCTATTCATACGCAGATCTGAGTATTATTGGGCTGGTTAGGGGCAGACTTCTCACAAATCTGTGTTTATCAGCAGTACATGGCTGCTACAGCTGTTTAGAGCCATTTACCTTTTGCAATCTTGACTTGTCTCTATGGTTTTGTTGTCCAACATCATGCTAGAAGGCAACCGAAAGTTCTCTAGGAAGAACTACAAAACGTGGCAGCGACATATGTTGGCCATTTTTTAGTACAAGTACTTGTTAGATGTACAAGACAAGTTAGATGTACAAGACAGGGAAACAATGACGTTGCTCAAGTTGTCCGTAATAGATGACATACTTCCTGAGGTTTGTTAATTTGTGTATCTTGGGAGGTATTCCCATAACCCTAGGGCACTAGGTTTGGGAGAAGTTGATCCACAAGAGCTTTGTGGGAAAGCATACCCAAGCAGTGGGTTTTGCACCCAAAGTTGTGGGCTTGAAACCAAGTGGAGAAAATGATATTTTATTCATGGATGCATGAGGGACACCATTGAAGGGCTAAGGGGCACCTAGGGCATCATGATGTGGCAAAAGGAGAAATGAAATGGAATTAATTTCTTATGTTAGTGGGGTTATTGGTGGTTGGCTCAAGTCGGCTTCACCATAAGACATGACCCTTGGTGGAATGCAAGCCCGCCTAAGATCACTATATATAGAGATCGATTCAAGCTCATTTCTCACCAACCACAAGTGCATCTTATCAAAGTAAGACAAGCACAAGAACCGCAGATCTCAAGATGGACGAGTTTGTGAGAAGGTAGAAGGTCAAAGGCATTGTCTCTTCTAATGTTCTAGCAGGTCGAGCTAAAGGAGATCTGTTTATGGGTTATTTTGGGGATGTTTTTGTGGGTATCTATGGTAATTCTCTGTGACAGGGCCGAGACATGATTTCGGAGTTTGTAGGAAGGTCAAGACCCCTAGCTGGAGCTGGAATCAAGATCGTGTGAGGGCCAAGTTCCCTCGAGAAGCTACACAAAACATCACAGGTCCAAGAGGAGGTTTATCACGTGTTTTTTGACGACTGAAGTAACCGTAGGGGCTGTGGAGGCCGAGGGTCTAAGGTGGCCACGGTAAGGAGGCATCTAGGCCGAGGTACTTCAGTGTGTTGGATGCTCATAATGCCAAGGATATTTAGGTACTATGCTGAGCTCCTAAAGAGGTAAGGATGCTTTGTCTTGTGTTGATAAATTAGAAAATCTCCTTATCCTTAAGGGACGAAGAAAAGAGGTGAAAGAATGATGTTTCATTAAGTTAATGTGATCACCAACGATCTAGGACCAATGCCTGGCTATTGGAAAGATTGGAGTCAAAATGATCAAGATTTACGAACTTCTCTCTTCAAGGAGGCCTAAAGAAGTAATTGTGCTCTCTATGGATGCAGCTTCACAGCAACTTTAGACTTGTATACTTCGATATGCAATATTTGATGGAGTTTCTAGGTAAAAGGTGCACAACCTACCCTTAGGAAAATTTGTTCTTCTTGCCAAGATGAATGACATATGCAACAAGCCAAGATTACTAGTGCTTCATAGATTTGCATTAATTTTTACGGCACAAGCAAAATCAAAGCATAGTGTTTCATGCATTAGACATAAATTATCAAGAAATTCGCATGAAAAGAGCACTTACATAACGAGAGAGTATATCCAACCATCACATTTGCAAAATAGAGGCTCCAAGAGAGAGAGCGAAAATATTCCACACATCAAAATGCATTTAATCATCCAAATCATTCCAAAAATTGTCGGTCTAAAATCTTTTGAAAGATCTATCCCAAATCCAAGTGTTGATGAATGAAAGAGAACGCCTCTCTTATATTTATACAATCCTCTAAGGGGTTCGAATCAATGTTGCACGAAGCAGAGACCTTTTTTGGAAGTGGATCCGTGGAAGCATCATTTCCCAAAAAAACTAGGAAGCGAAGCATCTTGGAAGCATCTACTATATATATATATATATATATATATAATTTTTTGGCATTTATATTAAAAAAAACATCCAAAATACCAAATGATTAATTATACATCCATTGTACATTAACGATTAATTATTCAATCATCAACCATCTAGGATCTAGATTCTTCTCCTCTTGTCTAGCCTTTGCCTCTACCTCGATTGTCTACGGATATTAGTCAACATTGCCCAATTTTGATCAAACTACCTAATCCAGGCCTTAAAATATGGTAAAAAAAGCTTAACATGCTTGATAGATGATTTTGACTTGATTGAAAGGTAATTTTTTGCTAAGGGCATGACAAAGGAGTTCAACAATTAATACCACCAACACTAGGGTACATATAGGGCTTGGTTCTTTTGATTAAATGTCAATCACATACCCTCATACATGATATAATCTAATGAAATGCCACAATCCCATTGAACCTGAATTCCTGAAAACTGTTAAGTCTATTGAATTTTAAATAGGATATGAAAATTTATGTTCTTTGTATGAAGTCCGATGAGGGTGGAACCACTCTCAAACATCTTGAGTCATTTCACGGTAATGTTAAAAATTTAGGTAAAAGGATGAAAATAAAAGATAAAGGAGAATGTAAGGAGCATTAAGGGAGCACCTTGGGAATGTTTGAGAAGCCCCAACTTATGTCAAAGAAAAAAAAATTAAAAATTAGAACCTAGTGGAACCGCTTGTCTCCCTTTAGATCCGCTCGGGATCCATGCCTGATTTGCGGTTCGAAAATCTAGAATTGCAAATCGGGCCAGCACGATTCTAAATTTCCAAGAACAATCTTTGTCAACCCGATCCGTGGTTCTGGATTTCTGAACCGCAAATCCAATGATGAATCCGTACGAGACGCGGTTCCCGGTTTGGATCCTTGGGGTCGGGTGAGGAGGGGGGCCGTTTCGTGCAACATTGATTTGAATAGCCTAATTTAGCCTAATGATGCCCCTATAATAAAATAATGTGCAAAATAACAATACTTTTGGTGACAAGCCCACCAAATAGCTCCATAATATGAAAAATAAGCCTCTAAAGGGGGTCGAAATGATAATACAATAACTAGGAAGGTAGTTGTAAGGCTTAGTGAAATCCCTCATGTGCCATAATGAATAGGAGGGCTCCAATAACAGTGATGAAGGGAGTGGCCCCTTGATCTCCAAGTAATAACCTGTGGTGCTCCCAAGTGGCTATGGGGGCACAAAAGCATTATGATGGATCTCCAACTGAATTGAACAAGCATGTATCCCACCTGCAAGGGCTAGAACCATGATGCAAGCCCTCCCTTGTCTCCCATGGTGAGACAAAACCCCATCTGGGCCCTAGATCAACTGTCAAGTGTGTGGTGCAAGTGTTTAGCTGGTTGGGCAAGTTGGTCCAAGTGCATCATCATCATCACATAAGTCGAACACAAGCAAGCAATGAATGGTGTTGAAGGATCCCATGGCATGGCTATCTGCTCTCTGCTATAGTGGAGACCCATGGTTCTCAATGCACAGCCTACAAATGCCAATATGACCCTCGATAGACCAAACCCAAGATAAAGACCCACCTGCAATCCTGTATAAGATCCAATGTGTCTCCTCACCTTCTAGCACAACAATTCATTAAGGCAATTGAGAAAATGAGCTTCCAAATCATGGAACCAACTGGTCACTTCATAGTGGCATGCCCTTCCATAATGGGCTTTAGCATGTACAAGTCCCTAGGTTCAAGAGCGAGGTTAATCAAGAACCCTATTAGGTGGCTTTAACCTCTAAGGGAATGACAGGTCCATGGTACATCCGTCATACGACTGGTGTCATGTGATATAATGATGGAACAAAGTGGGGCATCAATGGAAGGCTACAAGCCACATGCCATGGTATAAGTGTAGTTATGATGAGTGAGGTCTACACTTGGGTGTATAGATGTAGGAAGGAACAATCATGGTACATGAGTTATCCAGCGTTTGTTTTTCCACCCTTCTTCATATGCCTTTTGTCTTTATTAATTTTTCTTTTATAACTGCTCAAGGCTCCAGGGAATGAGAGCATGATGTGTAAGATATAGTAGTGATTACCCCCTTAAGGTTGTGCAGTTCTTCACACACCAAAGGTTGAGACAATCATGGGTTCCTTAATGATACAGGGGGTCAATATGAGGGGCCCTAGGAACCAAGGTAATGGCCATGACAATAGGGGTAGAGCTCATGTTGGATTTTTCCCACATGCTAAATTTGCATGTCCCAACCATCTTTTGCATTTATGGTACATTTCCTATTGAGAGTAGCCAAATTATGCTTTTTACATTCTTTTTAGCTACATCAACCTCCGAGGCAACATTTTAGGCCCGACCCAAAGTGTGGACAAGGGGAGGGGGAGGCTAACTCCTTGTGGACCCAATGGACAAATGTGGACCCGGATGGGAAATATGTGAAAAGACGTTATAATGAACGAAGGGGAGTGATGTATGTGATGTCAAGAAGCGGGACCACATAACCGAAATCGGGGTTTCCCATGTAACGCCACTCCTAAAGCTAGTAGCCAATAGAGGAGATCCCATGGGGACTAGGATACAAGGTTAACCACCAAGTTGGACAAGGGGACAAGAGTGCAGACCAAGCCCATTCTTTCCGTCAAATCCTCCCACTAATGCATGCCTAGAAGTGTCCATGATAAGTAAGCAAAAATACCCATGTGAAAATTTTACCTACTAAAATCCTATTGCAGCAACTGGAATTTATTTTTCTAATTGTTAATTAATTTAACAAGTTATCTTATACGGAAAATATCAAATAAATCACACTTCAACCTTCACAAATAAACTACAGAAGAAAATAGTGTTGGAAACAGAGAAAATCTAGCGCACACATAAAAATTAACACAGTTATTTTTGGACAAATGTCCTTGACAAAACCCAACTAGGGAAAATCGGTGCCACGTATTTCTAGAGAATTCTCACCTTGACTTAATCAATTATGATTAATTAACCAGTTTTCCTAAGTTTAGACTTAGGAAGCATTAAAAAAATAGGTTAATAATCTAATTAAGTCATCTCTAGGTGGAATTTCCATAAATGATTTCTGGGTTGCGGATATCTCATGTAATCTAGCCTCTCCACCAAGTTTCATGACGAGAACACATCTGATGCTACAAAAACTAACAAACTACAAAATGAAAGCCATACCTTCGAGGTTGGAGGGCCATCTTCAAACATACGATGATGATAGATGGGCGAGGGTGCATAATCGCTGGCTCGGGTGGTGGAGATGATGGCACATAGAGCTATCTAGTGACTACAAGGGGTTGTTGGTTGCCAGCTGAAGACAATGTAGGAGAAAAAATTCTCCTATGGGCGTCACCCATAGGTGGTGGGTAACAAGGCTCTGACAAGATGAGGCAGAGACACTACCAAGATGTGTATGGTTCATTCTACAAGGTATGTTGCAGTGGTGAATGCCGAAGATTGGGTTAGTATCACCAGTGATGATGATGGTTACTTCCATGTAGTGGAAATACCACCCTCACTAAGAGGGTGATTTGTGTAGCTTGGGAGGTACTTCCACAACCCTAGGGCACTCAGTTTGGGAGAAGTTGACCCACAAAAGCTTTGTGGGCAAGTGTACCCAAGTAGTGGGCATGAAACCAAGTGGAGAAAACAATATTTTATTCATGTATGCATGAGAGACACCCTTGAAGGGCTAAGGGGCACCTAGGGCATCATGATTTGTCAAAAGGAGAAATGAAATGGAATTAATATTTTATGTTAGTGGAGTTTATAGAGGTTGGTTCAAGTCGGCTTGGCAATAAGACATGACCCTTGGCAGAATGCAAACCCACCTATGATCACTATATATAGAGATTTATTCAAGCTCATTTCTCACCAACCACAAGTGCATCTTATCAAAGTAAGACAAGCACAAGAACCGCAGATCCCAAGATGGACGAGTTTGCAAGAAGGTAGAAGGTCAAGGGTGTTCTCTTCTAATGTTCTAGCAGGCCGAGTTAAAGGAGATATGTTCATGGGTTATTCTAGGCATGTTTTCATGTGTATCTACGATAATTCTCTATGACAAGGCCGAGACATGATTTTGAGTTTGTAGGAGAGCTAAGACTTCTAGCTGGAGTTGGAATCAAGGTTGTGTGAGGGCCAAGTTCCCTCAAGAAGCTACGCAGAACATCACAAGTCAGAGAGCAAGTTTATCACATGTTTTATGATGATTGAAGTCACTGAAGGGTCTGTGGACGCTGAGGGTCTAAGGTGGCCCAAGTAAGGAGGCATCTAGGTCGAGGTACTCTAGTGTGTTGGATGCTCAGAATTCCAAGGATCTTTAGGGACTGTGTCGAGCATCTAAAGAGGTAAGGATGCTTTGCCTTTTGTTGATAAATGCAAAGAGTGGTGGTTTGTCCTAAAGGTTTAGGACAGAAGATTTGTATGCCCTAGTTAGGGTTTCTTCTTGTGTCTAGCAATGAAATGAATCTACCCTAGTATGTATGTAATATCTTGCTCGAGTTTATGCCCTGTGGAGAGCACCGAGTATTGGATAATCTCTGTGATAAGGCGGAAAGACTACAGTAATTTGGGACTATGTTTGACCTATGTTTAGGCCAAAGTTTATCTCAGATGTGACACAATGTGTAGACCGCAGATCTCGGGACAAGAAGAGCAGGAAGAAGGTTGGGTAGATGTGGATTGTTACAATGGAAGAAGTGTAATGGCAGGTTTGTTCTACATATGAACAACAGTTGATGGTAGCCTATGTACAGTGTCTTAGTGAACTATTAGTGGTTGAGATAGTAACCCTAAGTATAGTCACAAAGAGTCGAAATGTCACTGTGTGAGGGCAATCCATCAATGCCCTAACACTGTCATCCTTGGCGGAGAAAAGGGATAGGTAGAGGGAAAATTTGATGGAGCCCTAGTTTAGACATCTAGAGCAATTGGATGGTTGATATAAGGGCATATTTGAAGACCCTAAGAGAGATAATTATGGAGCAACCATATCAATGCTAGAGGGCAACATTGGTGAAGTCCTGATGAGTAGACATCTTTGTGGAGCAAGAGAGCTGCTAGAGGGCAGTTTGATGAGCCTATGTTTAGTCATTCTAGAGGCAACTAGAAGATTGATAGTGGTAGTTTGAGGAGTTGGAGATGCAAGCTTTCTAAGTGGCAGAAGTTGCAATGATAAGCAAATGGGGAGGCAAAGTACCCGCCAAATGTGTTCAAGGTACGTGAACTAAAAGGGTTGTGGATGTGCACCATCAGCGAGTAAGTCAAGTGTACTTTTTTCAGGGAAATATTGGTTGTCATAATTGTTGACACCAAGCCCTAGTTGTGTCCTTGTATCAGGGTTGTATGTAAGGGCCATGATCCCTGGTACAGGAGCCCTAAGATTGTTGTATTAAAGTTTGTAATATAACAAGTTGTGGGTTAAAATTTAAAAATTGTCATGTACGTGAGATTGATTCACTGTTATTTATTTTTTGTTGTGCAAAGTAGTAGTGTTGTGGCATTTTAGTGTGTTTGTGATCGTGATCTTAGACTCAAACTTGATTCTTGAGTGTCATGGAACAATCAACATGGTTCAAACCAAGAATACTTCTGCCACAATCTGGGAGCATTTGAAAGATCTACATGAGACTTTAGGCAAGGGCAAAGCCTCCTTGAAAAATGTGTTGTTTTTTAACACCAAGAGTGAGGGTGCATCATTACAAAAGCACTTAATCAAGATCAAAGACATCTAGGAACAGTTGGAGGCCATTGACCAAAAGATGGAAGAAGAGACCATGGTGATAATCACACTAAAAAGCATACTATGTGCTTACGAGCACTTCATAGGGGCCCTAAACATAACCGCTACAGATATTGACCTAAACTTTGGAGAGTTGAGCAATAGGTTCTTACAAGTTACAACAAGATGAATGGAAGAAACATTTTGGTGGCAACAAATGGTTCTAAACAGGCCTTTGCAATGAATATGAAGGGCAAATGCAAATAGGCAAAGAAGAATGGTCAAGGAAATGGTGAGGATGAAGCCAAGAGCCTAAAAACCATCACCAGTCACTATTATGGCAAGTCAGGACATATAAAGAAAGAGGTTGGCAGATCAGAAATCCAACCAAGGAGAGCCTCAACAAAAGGCTCATATCGCGAAGCCCAAAGAGGAGTCAACTTTTTATGCATGCATGGTCACGACAAGAAAATCAATCTAGGTCATCTGCTTGGTTCATTAGTTGAGGGGCATCATGTCACTTCACCAACAAACAAGATTCGTTCATAAAGTATTCACCTTGTTCATCCAAGGATTCTGTGATCTCTAAAGGTGGGTGTTGAAGAATGTAACTAAGTTTGGTCTTCATAATTGTACTTGAGTCAAAATGAAATATATTTGTCAAAAGAAAGCAAAAGAAATTTTATTATTAATTGGATTGACTTGTTAAAGCATGGATTTCATGCTTGGGTCAATTGTCATAGGTCAAGCCTCCATTGTAGGCTTTTAGGATTTTCCATTTAAGTCAAAAGTCAAATTTATTTTTTCAAAAGAACTCCTCCATCAAGTCACCTTGCAATCAGCGTACAAAATAATATTCTACAAGTCGGCTTCTTATATAAACTCATGTCAGCTCATTTTACTATGGGAAACAACTATATATAAGCGTGTAAACTTCGCTCTAATTACAGAGTGTAGAGATCAGTTCGGTGTACCTCGAAGATACAAGTTCAGAAATTTCAGAGAAGAGTTCGGTGAATCTCAGTGAGAAATTCAGTGAAGTTACAGTGGAGAATAACTCGAAGTTCGAAGGAGTTGAATTGTCAATGCAAGGCGAAATATTTTAGGGCTATCACCACCACAGACCGAAGTCTAGGCTGCCACCACAGGACCGAAACTTGGGCTACTATCACAGGACTGAGACATGACTGTATTGCAGTGTTTGAGTATCATTCAGGACCAAAACTTGGGCTACTATCACAGGATGGAGGCATGATTGTATTGCAGTGTTTGAAGTTTCATTTCAGGACCGAAACCTGGGATACCAACACAGGACCGAAGCATGAGTGTATTACAAAACAGTGTGTGCTATCATTACAGGATCGAAGTTCACTAAAGCACTGTATTATTTTATGTGTGCTAACACTATAAGACCGAAGCATATTATGTCATCATATGAGTACTACCACCAGAGGACTGAAGCACATTTGGAATGCCACAGAACTAAAGTATCGAAGCTTGTTTGGGACTGTCACAGGACTGAAGCATAATTGAGATGCCACAGAACTAAAGCACGATGTGACAAGGTTGATTTGATGGATGGACGTAATCCTTAGTCTAGGTTGATTTGAAGAATTCTTGACTAGGTCTTCCCCTATGTAGGGAGTTTTGCCCTATATGCGTGCCTACATCTCGTGTCCTCCTCTATTTATTGATTACCATTAGTCTTGATGATAAGAACAAGTTAAATCAAAAGAAGAAAACTAATAATGAAACATCACAAGATAATGTCATAATAATATAAATCAATTAACTTGCCACCCTATTGGATTTCTCAACATGGTTTCAGAGCTATGGTGGAAGAAGGTTAAAGATCATCTTATTGGCAAGAAGGAAATGCAGTTACTCCCTGATCTATACATTGAAGGACCAAATGGTTAATTAAGGATCGAGTTGTCTGGAATAGAAAGAAAAGGTGTAAGGCTCCTTTTAAGTAGTCTGAAATACAAATTTGTGAATAGAACATCATCAAAGAAGCTAGCTATACTGAAATATATCAAGAGAAGATCCTCTGTTCAAAATCATGAACCTCGACAATAATATAAAAAGTTGACCTTGGACTATCATATAAATTCAAAGGCTGAAATCTGAATGAAAGAAATTGATCCTTGTGACCAAAAGGGACATTCATCCTAGGCACACTCATAATATGGGCAGTATCCAATCTTGAAATCTCCTCAAACAAAGGGCATTCATGAACCAGCTCAAAGAAATCAAGTAAGTGTTGTCATTATTCCTTACTTATCAAATGCATATGCAACAAGTCTAATGGATTATCAAATCAAAGGTATGTGAACACAAGGTACCTATATTTATATAAATGATCTCCTAGATTTCCAATGTATCTAATATTATAAAAATCTTAGATGGTCCATATAATCCTTGTTTATAGTTAGTCTAGGGTAAAGATTGTAATTCCTTAATGACCTACGAAATACTCATACAAGAACCTTAATCCTTATCTTCTAGGGTTTATAGGTAATCAAGGATGTCAAGTAAAATCCTAGTATCTTAGGATTCCATCCTCCATTATTAATCTAGATTGAAAATTAACATCATGTTCTTGGTATCACATGTTTTGCTTAAAAGTATTTCTTACAGGTATAAAAGATCATGGCTTGATTCAAAGAAAACACTTCAAGGAATTCCTACAAGGTTTGTTGAGGAACAACTCCAGGTACATTTTAGAATATACACTTTATGAAATTCTCTTAACATAAAAGGTACGTTTATCATCCTTTGAAATTTGTGTTACATTACTAACATCTTTGTGTCTAGCTCTTTGAATCACAAAGATTCTTATTCGGGTGATTAATCACTAGATAAATCTACCCTCTTTATACTTTTGATAATTTTTGTGGAACCCTAAAAAGGTTCTCTGTAAATCCCTAACCTAAGGGTATGTCTATGCTAATGTGAAAACCCTAGTCTTAAGGTTATTGATGAGATCTAGAAAAATAATGTTCTTTCGATGTTTGGGGTTTTGATACTATTATAGAAACCCTAGTCCTTTAGGTTTGTTGTGTATTGAAATCCTAGACTCTTAAGGTTTTTGAAAATTAAGGTTTGTCGTGTTATGTATTGAATCCCTAGATCTTTAAGGTTTGGTATGGTTTATAAGCAAGACCTCTATTTTGGCTAAGATGATATCCTAGGAATGAAACCCTAGGTATATGAGTGTTCGTCTTATCGAAACCCTAGCCTAATTGAAATAATTATATGTATAATGTTTGGATATTTGTGTCTTGGGTTTGCCTGATATATGGTGTTATGATATACTTGCACATGACTATGAAATCCTAGATGTGTATTTGTGCTAACCTAATTGTTGATGTTCATTGTTTTAGGGTTTGTAACAAAAGCCCTAGAAGAAGTTTGATATTCTAGGATATGGTGTCATTGCTTCAAGTGTGATGATTCCAAAAGGTTGGTCATATTGATGAAACCTTAGACTATACTGTGATTGGTTTTTGATATCTAAGGATTAGTGTCTCTAAGATGGAATCTAGGGTTTGCATTAAATTCTAGTAGAATTCTAACATATGAAGTTTAAAGTTGTTGGATGCATTATAGAACTATACTTGTTTGAATTGCTTCTAGGGTTTGCAATATATTATAGTAGGGTATGTCATCTCTCTAGAAGAAATATTGAGGCCCTAGATATAATGAGACTGATATCTTGATTGAGTTACTAATGTGATCTAGGGGTTATAACCTAACTCGTGCAAGTAGTTGAAAGTATGTGTCTCTTGTTGACTATCAACCTAACTAAGTTTAGATATTTGATGTCAAAATTTTAATGCTTCCATTATTGTATGATTTTGATATAGTTAATTTCATGCTTCTATATATGTATTTGGTTATGTTGTGCAAGTACATAATCTTCAAAATGATGAAGATGTTCGTAAGTAAAGTCGATTTGATTGATAAGCATGATAGAGGAAGTTATATAAATGATGATGATCAAGATGACTTTGATAAGAAGGATGGAATCCATGAAAGATTCTTCGATAGAAAGAAGTTGATCTCCCTAAGTTAAGAGGGAGCCTATATAAAAGTAAGAAGGAAATCTCGCAAGTTGAGAGGGATGACATATTATAGTCATAATAGATACCTTGAAGAAGAAGTTGGAGAATTAATATTCAGGTGTTGTTGAAAGAAGGAATGTTGGATTTGGTTGTTGCATGTGAAATAGGAAAGGAAGTTGAATGATTGAGGAAACCTTTCTCAAGATTTGTTTGGGAAGCATTGAAGTCCTATTATAATGAATTGTGAGGCAGTATCAAGAAGTCAGAAGACCCTGAAGGTTTGTGTTTACTCATGAGTATTTGAATGGTTGTTACTGATTGGGGTTGTGACTGTTTAGGTAAATCTCTCAAATTTTTTGAAAAGCGTGCTTGAGGTTAGAGAGATTTGATGTGTTGAGACAATGTGTGTGTAAAATGCCTGCGAGGACATTTGGATAGCATATGTATTAATGTCTAGATCCCGAAGAGGGAGGGTGCCATTGGTCATGGAGCTCTGACCTTGGATACGCACCTAGATCCCTGGGTTGATGGTTAGCAAGTAAGCTTGATGGTACCTAGACTCGCTAAAAGCTTTAGGCCATCTTAGTTCCACCCAGATAGATTGCCTTGGTCAGGAATCTAGTTTGTGGCACTAAGTGTGCCTAAACTCTTCGTAGATCAAGTGATTTGAGATCTTCCATGTACCTCTATAGATATATGTAAGAATGAATACCTCCCAAGTTAAGAGGGAGTATTAAAGAATGTAATTAGGTCGGTCTTCATAATTGTACTTGAGTCAAAATGAAATATATTTGTCAAAAGAAAGAAAAAGAAATTTTACTACTAATTAAACTGACTTGTTAAAGCATGGGTTTCATGCTTGGGTCAATTGTCATAGGTCAAGCCTCCATTGTAAGCTTTTAGGATTTTCTATTTAAGTCAAAAGTCAAATTTATTTTTTCAAAAGAACTCCTCCATCAAGTCACCTTGCAGTTAGCCTATAAAATAATATTCTACAAGTCGGCTTCTTAAATAAACTCATGTCGGCTCATTTTACTATGGGAAACAACTATATATAGGCGTGTAAACTTCACTCTAATTACAAAGAGTAGAGATGAGTTCAGTGTACCTCAGAGATACAAGTTGGAAATTTCAGAGAAGAGTTCGGTGAATCTCAGTGAGGAATTCAGTGAAGTTACAGTGGAGAATAACTTGAAGTTCGAAGGAGTTGAATTGTCAATGCAAGCCGAAATATTTTAGGGCTATCACCACCACAAACCGAAGTCTAGGTTGCCACCACAGGACCGAAACTTGGGCTACTATCATAGGACCAAGACATATTGTATTGCAGTGTTTGAAGTATCATTTCAAGACCGAGGCATAATTGTATTGCAGTGTTTGAAGTTTCATTTCTAGACCGAAACTTGGGCTACAACCACAAGACCAAAGCATGAGTGTATTATAGAACAGTGTGTACTATCATTACAGGATCGAAGTTCAATGCAGGATTGTATTTATTATATGTGTGCTAACACTACAAGACCGAAGCTTATTATGCCATCATATGAGTATTACCATCACAAGACTGAAGCACATTTGGAATGCCACAGAACTGAAGTATCGAAGCTTGTTTGGGATTGTCAAGGGACTGAAGCATAATTGAGATGCCACAGAACTGAAGCATGATGTGACAAGGTTGACTTGATAGATGGAAGTAGTCCTTAGTCTAGGTTATGAGAGTCTTGGTCATCTCAGTCTTTGTTTTTGAATCTACTAAAGGAAGAATTATTCACTGGGTTTTCCCCTATGTGGTTTTGCCCTAGCTATGTGCCTACATCTCATGTCCTCCTCTATTTATTGATTGACATTAGTCTTGATGATAAGAACAAGATAAATCAAAAAAAGAAAACTAATAATGAAACATCACAAGATAATGTCATAATAAGATAAATCAATTAACTTGCCACCGTATTGGATTTCTCAACATTGGGGAGTATACCATAGTTGGCACAGGAAATGTGCAAATTTCTTTTGGAGGAAAAATGTTGATGTTCCTCAATGTCTACTATGTGCCAAGTATGGAGCTTAATCTAGTTTCAATCAGTCAGATTATGAGGCACGGTCCCCATCTAGATGTCAACTTTAGCAATCACAAATGCTACAAAGTTGACAAGGAAACCAAGAAGACTATTGCTCTTTGCGTGGAGTACCACGGGTTGTTCGGACTAGTGGATATTAGATAGGTGAAAAAGCATGCACTAGCCACTAAGAGTGCATCTCACATTAGTACCCTATAGTATCAGAGGTATGGATGCCTCAACTTGACCTACCTTTCTCAGTTGGCACAAGAGACACTGATAGATAGACTTTCGGACATTCCACAGAAAGTCCAGGGAGTTCATGAAACTTGCAAAGCAGGGAAGCAACATTGAACACCATTTGATGACAGATACGTTGGAAAGCGTACATTATCCTTCGGTTGGTTCATGCAAACATGTGGACCGATAAACACGTCATCAATCACCAATGGCAGGTATTTCCTTCTGTTTGTTGATGATTTCATTAGAAAAATGTGTGTGTTTTCTGAAATAGAAATCTGAAGTGTTTAATGAATTTCAAAAGTTCAAAGCATTAGTAGAGAAAGAGTCAAGTTGTCATATTGCCTCACTTAGATTTGATAATGGTGGCGAATTTTGCTCAAAATAATTCAACAACTTTTGTACTAAACATGGGATCTAAAGACAGTATACAACCCCCTACACTCCACAACAAAATTTAGTGGTTGAGAGGCTAAACTGTATTATCATAGAGATGGCTAGGAGTATGTCGCAAAACAATTTTGTTCCAAACAAGTTTTTGGTTGAGGCATGTTCACAATAGTATACTTGTTGAATAGATCTCCCACGAAAACAATGAAGCAGAAGACCCCAAAGGAAGACTTGTAGCTTTTTATGACATTTTCAATATTTTTTGCTTTTCTGCAAACTTGGCTTACCCATTGACCTTGCCCTCATCTCAAAGCCAAAACAATCTGATACAAATTTCTCCAATGCTTGAGCCCTAGTTGTGACTTGATGGAAGCATGATAGCTTATGATGAGATATATGTTTTGCCTATGAGTTATTGTTAATTTTAGATAACAATGGTATGTTCTATGCTTAACAGCAATTTACTTCAATTTTCTTATTAGCTCAATATCAATTTCCAGATTAGCAATCACATTAACATGACATTAAATATAGATAGAACATAAATAAAACAATAAAAGACAAGCCAAGAGAAGAGGACACAAGATATGACGCCAGCCAGGGACAAACCCCAATGTGAGGAAACCATTTGATCAATTCTTCTTATTATTCGTCAAAAGTTCAGTAGAGAGAAAGAGAGTACAATATGCAATATTCACTTGCCTAATGTGAATTATGTCCAGTCAAACAGCAGCCACTGCCACAGAAAGCCCCAACCAGAAAGTCAACATTGGTCAAACAGGGCAGATTTTGACCTCCAAAACAACTCGGTCAAACTTGGTCAACTTGGCCTCCAACAGCAAATCAAATCAGACCAAAAAAACTCCGAAAATACTCAGTCAAACTTGGTCAATGCAAGTCAATGCTGCAGTGAACGTTGGTCAAACAGAACAAACTACCTTGATTTTTGTGCCCATAAATGCAGCCTGCCCAAACAGAAAGTCTCCCAGAAAAAAACAGTCAAGCAGGTCAATGCTTGGTCAAACTTTCCTGAAATTCGGTCAACGCAGAAAAACAGTGTTCTTCTTCTTCGCACGTGTGGAGAGAGGTTGTCCTGAAATCCGTACCCAATCATATGAGGAGAGAGAGATGTGTGAGAAGGTGAGTGATGTCCAAATGAGGCAAAGGCACCTTCTATTTATATGCAAACATTGAGGATGAATAGACATGACTATTGGGCTTTTGAGCATACATTAGTTTGTTGGTTGACCTTGACAATTTGTCCATAAACAAAATAAATTCATAATTCCATTTGTACATGTCAGAATGAGATGATCTTTAGATCGATCCTACACCTCTCAAAGAGAGGAATCCAATAAAAATATCAGTTGTGTCATATGAGTTGTCTGAGTTGTCCGAGGTGGAGTTTGGCCCTAGTTGCCAAATTTAACAGAAATACAGAGCCAAAGCATATTACTTTTGGAGCTCAAGGAAATGGATAGAAGACGTGTCTTCTAGGTGGTCACCAAATGGTAAGCACTCACACATGTTGGTGCTTCGAAAGTACCTCTTTATAGGATCATGCATCAACATAAAGTCAATGTGGGACAAACGGCGTAGAAAGACCATGCTTATCTCTTTACCAATCATGTGAATTTGAAAGTGTTGCTTGGTATTGTTCCAGCAACTAGTAGTGACATTACTTGGATGGATTTGTCATGTGGACTTAGTGAAGATCACACAAAGGAAGAATATTTGACAAGGGTTACATGAATAAAGTTCTGGCTGCATAAGATTTGAAGAGGGAACATTCCAAATTGAAGCTTCTTAAATTTGATGCAAAAAAATGGGGTGCGGAAGATTCTTTTAATAAAGGAGAACGACATCTAGGTGAATTTGCATGACTGCTTTACTCCCTTGCATAAAGGGATGGATTGTTTTGTGGGAGGCTTTATATGGACTAGTGAGAGATCTCGATCCAGACATTTCCAACTTTATGGTGGTCATACGATATTGGATGGTTGAACATATTTCCAATGTAGATGAGAATGTTGGTATTGTCTATTTTATTAGAACATTGGATGGTCCACTAGAGGTCCATTTGTATAGGACAAAACTTTTTCTTGATTTCAATGCTCCACCTCAAAAGCCTAAAAGGTCGACTTGAGGAGAAGGAAGGCATTCAGTGGTCTTGGATCATCAAATGTAAAGACTTGTTGAGATTCACAATTTTTTGAACTCTTTAACAAGGATCTTGCCTTGCTCATTAGAAGGAGGCGGGTGGTTGATGACTTTATATGAGTTATCATTTCCAACACCTTGCATACAAAAGTTATGCCTTTAAGGTCCAGAGATAGTTTAGATATCAGCAACTGATGGTACTTCTTAGTATGGAGCTATATACAAACTAGCCATCGAATTATATGGCCCACCTCCTTACAGGACTTTGGTCAGTGTATATGGTGGTCTTAATGATCATTGTTTGCAACTTGTAGATGAACATAGTTGACATAAGAGTTGATCCTAAGCGATCAAGTTGTTGAACATCATGCATCCTAGACATATGGAGTACCACAGTACACAATGCATCCATCTGTAATGTTATGGTCCCTATCCTCTTTTCCCAACTCATTGGCCAGATGAGAGGTACTTCCCAAGAGTCCCAAACTGCAAGGGTAGGATGTATGCTGGGGCATCCGCAGGAGAAGGTGAACCACTCATCCTGCTCATATGCCATAGGAGAAGGTGAACCACTCATCATATGCATATATCATCAGCCATAGGGGAAGGTGATCAACTCATCATATGCATATATCATCAGCCATAGGGGAAGGTGCACCACTCACCCTATGATCACATATGTCACCATGGGGTATGACAGGGGAAGGTGAACCATTCACCCTGTAAAAAGTGTACCTATAGGGGAAGGTGAACCACTCACCCTATAGTCACACATAGCTCCAAGAAGTACCCCAAGCCCCCAGGAGCTCCCAGAGCTCAATGTCCAACTCAAGCGGGACCCTCATGGGAGGGTCCTTCCACGACTCCAAGTCTCTCTCGAAAGGCTAAGAACTTGACCTTCCCCAAGGGCTTCATGAGGATATCCGCAGCCTGTTCATCCGTCCTGATGTGTTGGAGCCTTATTGCTCGCCGTTGTACCATATCCCGAATAAAGTGGTACTTGATATCAATATGCTCAAATAGCTCACTAAATAGCTTCCTCAACCAAACAGCTTCCCAACACGCCATACTAGCTGCAATATATTCGGCCTTAACAGTGCTTAGAGCAACTGATTTCTGCTTTATTCTCATCCAAGAAATTGAAGCAAATCCCAAAGAGAAGCAACATCCTGATGTGCTCCTTCTATCCACCATACTGTCAGCCCAGTTAGCATCAAAATATCCATGTAGCCTCAAATTCCCAACAGTGTATCTCAGTCCATAGTTGATAGTGCCACGAAGACATCTTAAGAGATTCTTTGCAGCAACCGAATGTACGTGATGAGGCTCGCCCATATATTGACTCAGTATTTACAGCGAAGCATATGTCCAATAGGAAGTTTACCAAGAAAATCAAGGCCCCCACAAGTTATCTATATTCAGAAGGATTTGCCAATTCGAACCCAACAACACTTCCACATAGCTTCTTGAAGTTTAGTTCCATCGGAGTAGTCACAGACTTGCATTCCACCATCCCACATCTTTCTAACAGCTTCACAATGTATTTTCCTTGAGAAAGAAAAATTTCATCTGGCTTTTGCTAGACCTCCAGGCCTAGGAAGTAATGCATCAGTCCTAGGTCCTTCATCTTGAATTCGGAAGTTAACTCCCTCTTGCATTGATAAATGAGAGGGTTTGCACCAGTTAGAAATAGTTCACCTACATAAAGGACCAAAATAAGAGGCATGTCCTTTTCAACCTTGAAGTATTGGTTTAGATCAGCAGAGCTTCTAGTAAATCCCAACTTCACGAAATAATTGTCAATCCTTTCATAACAAGCCCTAGGGTCTTGCTTCAACCCATAGAGGGATTTCTTCAGCTGGTAGACATGTGTCCTTCTATCTTGTACTTCAAACTGTTGAGGTTGTTCCAAGTAGACTTCCTCCTTAAGTGAGCCATGCAAGAAAGCAATCTTGACGTCCACTTGATGTAGGCTCCATCCTTGATTAGCAACGAGAGAAAGAATAGATCGGATAGTGGTATATTGAGCAATCGGTGCAAATATTTCATCATAGTCCACTCCTTCCTTTTGAGAGAAGCCACGAACTACAAACCTAGCCTTGTATTTTTCAACACTTCCATCAACTCCATGTTTAATTTTGTAAAGCCATTTTGAGGTGACCACGGACTTGTCCTTAGGTCTAGGCACCACGTCCCAGACATCATTCTTCATGATCAATTCATATTCCTCATTCATCACATCTTTCCATACTTGGTGCTTTACAGCTTCTTCGAACATGCAAGGTTCAGCTTGAACAATAGTACTCATGGCAGCCAAGTACCCTTGATACCTGTTAGGCTTCTTACTTTCGCGAAATGTCCCTCTTGGAGCAGTATGTCTTTTAGCATCTTCGAGAGTATCTTTGAGCCATAGTGGTCTTTTCCTTGAGGTAGAGGGATCACCAGGAGGTGGATCAATAGGATCCATCGAGCCATCAACATCAAGCATAGGCTCATCCATTGGAGGTTCTTCTTGTTTTCGGTAGCATCATCATCATCCTTCCTTGAGATGGGGAGATCTTTGGCTTTCCCGAGGGCAATGTCTTCATCAAAGGTAACATCTCGGCTTACTTCCACATCTCTTTGACCAAGTACATAAATTCTATATGCCTTTGAATTTTCACTATATCCAACGAATATACCTTTCTTCCCAGAAGCTTCCAACTTGTTCCTTTTCTCTTTAGGCACATGAAAATATACAGGACAACCAAAGATTCTAAAATGAGAAACATCAGGTTTCTTACCAATGAAGACTTCCTCGGGTGTCTTGAAATCCAAGGCTTGATGAGGGCTCCTATTTTGAACATATACGACAGTGTTGGCAGCTTCTCCCCACAAGAATTTCGATAGACCTTGATCATAGATCATGGCATGGGTGGCTTCCATAATCGTTCGATTATTTCTTTCAGCAACACCATTCTACTCTAGAGTGTATGGAACAATTATCTCCTTCTTTATGCCAGCCTCTCTGCAAAAGTCACTGAATTCATTGGATTCAAATTCGGTTCTATTATCAATTATCAACGTCTTAATCTTCTTCCCTGTTTGATTCTCCACCAATGCTTTGAAAGAACGGAACCACTTTAACACTTCATCCTTCTTCTTCAAGAAATAAATCCATGTTTTGCATGAAAAATCATTCACAAAGATTGCGTAATATATGTATCCTCCTAATGAGGTTACAGGGCAGGGCACCAAATAGGTCAGAATGGACCAATTGAAGAATATCAATTGTTTTGTTTTCACTAGAAGTGAATGGTTCTTTTGTGTGTTTCCCAGTTGCACATCCCTGACAGACTCCATGGTTTATATTAAATTCAGGCATTCTTGTGACCATCTTCCTTACCCCTAAATATTCGGTGCTGCCATAGCTCACATTGAAGAGAAGTATCACTTGCCGAAGATCCCAAAGGGCTTCCACCAACTTGATAGAGACCATCAACCCTAAATCCGAGAGTAAATGCATCTTTAGGGTTTCTATGGCAAATATGTACCTTTCCATCAATGAATGCTACCTTGAAGCCTTTGTCTTCCATCACAGAAATAGATACCAAGTTCTTCTTCAAATCGAGCACATACAACACTTCTTGTAGATGTATAATTTGACCATGATTCAAATGCAGAGTGACAGTTCCTATCCCTCACGGGGTAGGTGACATTATTTCCAAGTATAATTTTTAAATTAGTTTTCTTCTCAACTAAATTTGAAAGGACCTCCTTGTATCCAGTGAAGTGCCTTAAGGCTCCACTATCAATCAACCAATGGTCCCAAGTATTCGAAGGAGAGGCAATAGATAGAGCAAAAATAAGATAAAACTCATCTTGTTTTTCTACAATATTACTGTAACCATACCTATCATTTCTTGTCCTTTTGGGAGGTCGACCATTTCCATCTCGAGCAGCTAAAGCATTCCTCTTTCGTTTGTTGTTATACCTGTTGTTCCTTTGATTGCAATTGCTTTTGTAATAATTGTTGTTGTTATTATCATCCCTTGGAGGATTCTTCTTGTGAGGGCACTCTCTAGCATAGTGGTCGAACCTGTTACAATTGTAGCTAGTGTCACAGGGTTCGCCGAACTTGAACCTTGAGGTTCAAAATTCAGCGAACCTAAAAAAAAAAATTAGGTTCGGATTAAGTTCGATAAATTTCAGTTCATGTGCGATTTTTTGTGTGCCTTATTTTACGTGTTAAGTTCGATAAATTTATGTGCATGTTTGATTTTTTGCTTGCCTTATTTTGCATTGCAGGGTCCGTCGTATTTCAACTTTGGAGTTCCAATCTCTTCGCGTTATAGGGTTTGCCCGCCATATTTCAATTTTAGAGTTCCAATCCCTTTTCGTTTGGGTTGTCCAGCATGCAAATGAAAACATGCGCATACATCTAGTATATCCTGTATGGGAGCCATCGTGAAAAATCCGACAGTTTCAGAAGCCATCGGGCGGTTCTCCCAAAAAACGTGGGTTGTTATAAGAGAACCTTCAACGTATCGGCCTTCGATGATTTGTACATAAAAAATAAAAAATACCATTGACGGAACTGCAATTGCTTAGAGACGCAACTGCAAACTTCGGTAGGTTATGCCCTTGCCAAGAGAGACACGATGGTAAGTTAGTCAACAAACTTTTAACTTTTTCATTTTTGCCCCTTTTTAAAAAAATTGAATCACATTCATATAATTTTATAATTTGCTTTTAGATACGTATTCTTTTATACATATTAAAAAATATAATATATTCATAATAATGAATTATATATTAAATTTTATTTGAATATCTTTTCTCATTAAATTTGTATTATAAAAAATTTACTTAATTTATTTATTATTCTTTTACATATATTAAAAAATAATATATTAATATTATAATGAGATGCATATTAAGTTAATTTAAATTTTATGTTAAATATAATAATGTTTGTGTATATAAAGGATTACAAATTTAATATATAAATATTATATTGGATTATATTAAAAACATTATTTATATATATATCCAAATTTAATGGCGAACCCCGTTCGAACTTTATCAGAAAATTCGAATTCGAATCGAACTCAATCATTGTCAAACTCAAATTCGAACCCGAACCATGTGACATTGATTGTAGCATCTTCCTTTGCCCCTTCCTTTGAATCCCTTCTTAGATCCTTGAACCTGTCTCCATGACCAACATCATTCTTCTTCTTTGCATGGCCAGAGAAAGCAATAGGTTCATTTCCATTTTTGGATTTATCTCTCTCCATCATCCTTGTCTCCTCTTAAGTGCATCTAACCAATAACTCATCGAAACCAGGTATCTTGTCATTGTTGAGAATGGTGGTGACAAATATATCCCATGGTCTTGGAAGGCCTCCAAGAGCAATGTGAGTGAACTCCCTGTCAGAAATAACTTCTCCAATAAATAGCAAGTGGTCATTCTTGATTTGAGTTATTCTCATGAAGTAGGATTGGATAGACTCCTCTTTATCCATCTCGATATCCTTTGACTTGTTTTTGAGAAAGAGGATTTGATTTGCATTGTTCACTTTGAAATTTGAACATCCCTACCAGCTTATCATACATTTCCTTAGAAGTTCCCAAATCAGAAATATAGACAACCAAATACTTTTGAATGGAGTCCATTATAATTGTCTTAGCTTTGACCTCACCTTTTCTATACTTCGTTCTCGCAACAGCAAATTCATTTGAAAGAGGCTCCACCACTTTTCCCTGCACATAGTCCAATACATCATGCTCCTCCAAAGTCAAGTCCAAGGTCATCTTCCATGCATGATAGTCAAATTTGTCATTGAGCTTGTCCTCAATCTTGAAATAAGATGTAGAGGCCATGGAGACTTATCAACTATTCTTTGTCCAATAGATATCTTAGTGATTGTTTTTCTCTCTCTTGCTTGGGCTTGTCCCCACTTAGGCTCTGATTCCATGTTAATTTTAAATCACAATGGTAAGTTCTATGCTTGCAACAATGATAATTTTCAATAGCGATCACATAAACCATTAATTCACATTGACAACAGTTGTAGATAAAACATAAACAATAAATGAAAAAAACAAGCCAAGACAAGAGAACACCAATATTTGGTTAAAACCAAGGAAAAACCCCAAGATGGGGAAAACCCTTGATGAATTCTTCTTATTATAAATATCAAATGTTCAGTAGAGAGAGTGCAATAATAAAAAGTCAAAGTCAAAATTGACTTGCTAATTTGATGATCCAATACCACTGTCCAAAATAGCGCAGTCAAATATGCAATTCTGCCTTCAGTCAACAGCAGTCAAATTCTTCCCTAACCAGAAAGTCAATGGTGGTCAATGCAACAACAAAACAACCCACTTGGAGCTCGGTCAACCTTGATCAAATTTGGCCTTCCTTGCTGGTCAAAGTCAGCCCAAAACAGTCAACAAAATAACAATCAAACTGAAGTCAGCACTGCGTTCAACGCAAGTCAAAGTGCCCAATCCTTGGTTTCCGTGCCAATCAATGCGGCCTGGTCAAACAAAGATTGTCCTACAAAAATCGCAGTCAAATCTAGGCATAAGAGCCTTGGTCAACACTAGTCAAACTCAACTGCAACAGAAAGTCAACGCCCAGTCAAACTGCCTTCTGAAAACCGCACATGTGAGAGAAATAGGCTGCCTGCAACTTGTACGACCCAATCAAATGAGGAGAAAGAAGATCTGTTGAGTTTTGATGATGCCAAATGAGGTTTGAGGAAGATCTGCTGAGTTTTGATGATGCCAAATGAGGTTTGAGGTCACTCTTATTTATATGAGTCAATGTGGGTCAAAAGACATGTCTCTTGGGCTTCATGAGCCTACATGATGGTGAGGCCAACCTTGACAATTTGCACATGTGTGGGCTTCACTTCAAAAACATATTTCTCTTTGTCCAATTTCAGTGAACCTTAGGTCAATTTTGGTTCTCTGAAAAAGAAGAATTCAATGCAATAATTATCACCATCAAATGAGCTGTCCAAAGTGGAATTTGGCCCTAGTTGCACAATTTAACAAGAGGATTAAAAATAGAGGGCGTGCAAGGCACAGACTAAAGTTTGAAGGTGCACCAGTAACAGCATGGGATGCAAAAAATTGTTGGGTGACCATCAAACGCTTTATATAAGCAGAAGTGGAAAAAAATTATGTTTACCAACAGGCAGTAGTTGTCATCATAACAAAATATTGAAAGGTCAGTTATTAATAGAGAAGTTCTCAACAAGCACAAAACATAGTATTTTGAACTACATTGCCAATGGGTACTAGTTAAACTTCTTGGAAAATATAGATCTTACGGCTTCAAAAGGGAATACCAGATTCTTTGCATTATCTGGACTCGTCAGGGTGATTTAATGCATATCAGCGAGCAATCTGGTCAGCTGGCGAAGTTCTGGAATTTTATGACACAGATAAACAGTTTCCTACATGGAGTTTTGGAGGTAGACCAATTGATGGGCGAGTTTCTCACTGTTTCAATTTCAAAGAAAGTGGTAGATATTCTGACGTTGAAGAGATACGTGATATTATTTCTGCACATGCACGCGCCTTACATAATGTTTCACACCCAGTCAACCAAGCCAAGTGCCAAAATACAGTCGTACATCAACAGTGATATCAGAAGGCAGAGATCCAACGGTCCATGAGGGAGCAGATCAACAGCCTCAGTTCATTTCGGCCAACAAAATTGCATGATGGATAAAAAAGGGTTGGGGCCAAAATTCCCAACCATTGTTTTGACAAGTGATAACATGGCACCCTCAAGTTAATTTAGGTACCCCTCCATGGTATTGCAAAACCATTTTCACACTGCCTCACCCCCACCCCCCAACCGAAATGAATCAAAACCATTGATTTGCAAGGCACGAGGACAGGGTGATGTGATCATGGACATGGATGCATGGCTGGCAAAGATACAACAAATTATTTTTGGACAAGGAGTATTGTTGAGTTTAAGGCCGATCTGGATGATGCACAGTTCAAAGAACAATTTGTTCGAGAAAAAAACCTTCCTAAAAGAGCCATACAAAAAAAGTGGCATTATCAGGTCATTCATAGCGGTTCAGTTATATTCACTTGTTACTGCATGGCACTCTGTCTGCAGAAACTCATGATCTCACTCAGCAAGGCTCCTACATCTCACCAACAGATGAAAATTCACTTTTGAAGTACAATAAAACTCTTGAGATAATAAAAATGCCTAGAGAAATCGTGTATAACCTGTGGATAGCAAATGAATAGACAATTAAGAAATTAGAGAATCATGTGACAAAAGGAAAAGGGTCAAGGTAGATCAATTTAATGACACAGAACCAGGCCCCCTCGTGATGAAGCTATAATATTTGTAGAAGAAGAAAAGTATTTCAAACAGATCAACAAAAATTCATGGAAGATGTGAAAGCAATCTCGTTCATTTATTTTATAGTCTTATTTTATGAGGACGCTAATTTTAATATTATTAGCTATACAAGCATTCTTTCAAGCATGTCCTCTCATGGATATTGTTGACACTTCAGATCCTGAAGTCAATTTAGTGAGTCTAGCAGCAGACAAAGAATTTGTTAAAATTTGGGTGCCAGAGGACAAGTGGTTCCCTAAAGCTTTGATCTTTGGCCTAAGGAAAAGTGTCCAAATTTATTTGTACTTTTCTCCTAAAATGACTTTATAAGTGGTAAAGTCAATTTAATTTAAAAGTTACTTTATAAGTGGTAAAGTTACATTCTAATTTAAAAGTGACTTTATAAGTAGTAAAGTTACATTCTAATTTAAAGGCGACTTTATTAAAGTCAATGAAGAATTAGAAAATGAAAAAATGACTATGGAAATAAAAGGCTAAGTGGGTCTTTATTTAAGTGGGTGAGTTAAAAAATAGAAAGTGAGAATTAAATGCACATTTATTCTCATCCCTAGATCTAGATGAATCTCGGCCATTAGAGGGTAACCCAAAAGGTCATTTAGAGAGTAAAAGGAGAAGAGAAGAGAAAAAAGATCAATTCAGTCTTTCATGAGCATTTGAGAGAAAGAGAAGAGAGAGCAAGGAGAAAATTTATAAGCAGTAAGGAAGTGAAAGAGAGCAGCAAAAGACATTTCAGCGAATCTGGGCAGCAGAATTTATTGCCACGCATCCGAAGACAAAACCATACAGCATGAGAAAGGCACAAAAATCAAGGAAGAGTGACAACAACAAAGACATGAATTTCGAGGCAAATTTGGGCATGATTTTCGAGGCAGTCATATTACTGAAATCCGTACGGTCGGTACAATCCATACAGCAAGTTTTGGGCACGTTTTTCGAGGCATGTCGTACAACATTTAATGTTATTTTATTGCTAAAAAATTTATGTTTTGGTTGTTTGTTGATTGGCACAATTTTCGAGGTGGATTTCAAGCACGGAAATCAAGATAAGTTGTAATTTGTGGTTGCTGGAATTTTTACTGTGTATTTCAGTTTCTTTGTAAAAGCATTTTCAGAAATAAAGAAGAGCTGTCAAACTGGTTTTCCCCAAGAGTTGTAGGGGGTTTTTCCAGGGTCACATTGACCAAAAATCACTGTGTTATTTTCTATGTGTGGCTGTCATAATTTTGCTATGTTTTATTTCTCCAATTTCAGCAGTTGTGAAATCTCTAAATTTGTGTTTTCATAAAATATTGTCACTTCCATATTTTAGAATTTTTTTATCATGCTTGGATTTAAAACTAAATGCATGGAGTGATAAGGAACACTAATAATCGAAGTGGGGGTTGAAATTTCTTCATGGTATCAGAGCTTGGTTGGTTGAAAAGTGCAGTTTGGGACAGCAAAGTGAAAATTACAGCAAGTTGATTTTTACACAGAAAACAGAAACCTTTACCACAGATTTCAAAATTTCAGTTTGGTAGGACAGTGAAACATGTTTTTGGGTTTGAGAGTTGAAGACAGGCTGGATGGGCAGAACAACTACAATGCATGGAAGGAGAGAATCCAAAGCATCTTTGAGGAAGCAATAGTCTGGGGGATTATGGTAAATACCACACAGAACCCAGTAGTAGTACCTATTGACCCTGTATAGTTGGCAGAGTTTAACAAAAGGAATGCTAAGGCAAAAAGATTGATTATGGAAGGAATCAAAGACCATGTCATTCCTCATGTGAGAGGAAAGACTTATGCACATGGGATGTGGACAGCATTGACCACTCTTTACCAGATCTCAAATGAAAACAGAAAAATGGTCTTAAAGGAGAAACTGAAGGCCATTAAATAATTTACTGTGATAATCAGAGTTGCATAAAACTCACGGAGAATCCAGTTTTTCATGACCAGTCAAAGCATATTGAGATCAAGTATCACTTCATTAGAGACTATGTCCAAAAGGGAGCTGTCAAGCTTGAGTACATTTCCACAAATGAGCAGGTAGCAGATATTTTCACCAAAGCCTTACCACAGGGCAAGCATGTCTACTTTAATGGCAAGAGGGTCCTTATTTAAGTGGGTGAGTGTAAAAATAGAAAATGAGAATTAAATGCACATTTATTCTCATCCATAGATCTAAATGAATCTCAGCCATTAGATTTTAGGGTGACCCAAAAGGTCATTCAGAGAGTAAAAGGAGAAGAGAAGATAAAAAGATCAATTCATTCTTTCATGAGCATTTGAGAGAAAGAGAAGAGAGAGCAAGCAAAAAATTTCTAAGCAATGAGGAAGTGAAGGAGTGCAGCAAGAAGACATTTCAGCAAATCTGGGCAGCAACATTTATTGGCACGCATCCCAAGGCAAAACTATACAACAGGAGCAAGGCACAAAAATCGAGGAAGAGAGACAATAGCAATGGCACGAATTTCGAGGCAGCCGTATTGTTGAAATCTGTACAGTCCATGCAACATCTAATACTGTTTATTGCTAGAAAATTTCTGTTTTCGTTGTTTGTTGATTGGCACAATTTTCGAGGTGGAGTTCAAGCACGGAAATCAAGATAAATTGTAATTTGTGGTTGCTGGAATTTTTACTATGTATTTCAGTTTCTCTATAAAAGCATTTTTAAAAATAAAGAAGAGCTCTCAAACTGGTTTTCCCAGAGAGTTGTTGGGGTTTTTTTCAGGATCATATTGACCAAAAATCACTGTGTTATTTTTTGTGTGTGGCTTTTTATTTTTATAATTTCAGCAGTTGTGAAATCTCTAAATTTGTGTTTTCAGAAAATATTGTCACTTCCAGATTTTAGAGTTTTTTATCATGCTTGAATTTAAAACTAAATGCATGGAGTCATAAGAAAAATTGATAACCGGAGTGGGGGTTGAAATTTCTTCAGAATTCAATGCCCTTGAAGTGTTCTTTCAAGCATGTTCTCTCATGGAAAAACAACTTATATTTGTGGAGAAAAATGTTTGGATGATTTATGCCTTGCAAGTGCTAAACTATAATCCAAGTCTCCAGCAGGTTTGTCGAGGTTCCAGGACCTACATCATGTACAAGGAGCTAACAAACCAAGTGATGAATGGTAGAAAAGTGCATAGAGGTTTATTCAAATCTCAAACTAGAGGCAATAAAGACAAGGTGTTGCATGCAAAGTGGTGGAAAAACTATTGTTTGATATCTGGTGGTGCTGATTTAATGTTACAGATAATTTTAGAGTTGCATAAGCTATTTCATGAGGGACGTCTATATGTGAATACCTTGCAGAAATCTTGAGTTTTATTTCACAACAGTCCTGATCTCTTATAGAATGCCTATATTTTAGAATAATTGTGACAGCTAATTATTGCAGGTGTTGATCCGCTCAAGTTGCAAACTTCCAAGATGAGGATAGCACTTGAGGCAGTAATAAGAAAGAATGAAGGAAACACCAAAGGAGGGAGGGGGATTTTGGCTACCTTGTAAATCCTGAGATCAATAGCATTTCCAGGGGATTCACCACTTCTTTGCAGAGCACTGTTCCAGCTATTTTCTGTTTTAAGCTTCTCATTTTTCCATCTCTATTCTTCTTATCCACCATTTGTAATCTTGCAGCTTCAGACCAGGTTCTTCATATATTTAAAGATTGACAAAGGCCAGTTTGTGGTACAAACGACTTGTGTCATTGCTGGTTTTGTATAATGTATTCATGCATTGCACATAGTATAGCGAGAGAACTTCATTTATTTGACTCTTTCCTGTACCTTTCAAATATATATATATTCAAAACTGTTCTGCAGATTACTTATATAAGTGTTTTGTTTCCGGATTCATCTGTTCAATGCCCAGTATTTACACTTATTTCTTGCCGGATTCATTTGTTCAATATAAATCAATCCTTTCACTTATAAGATACCCGAAAACCCTCATTAAATCCTAGGGTGTTTGTAATTTTCCTTTATCTCAAACCAGCAAAGACTTCCTTACTCATTATGGTATTTGAGATTTATTGTTCTTCTCATTTTCCTCCACCTTTCATCCTCAGATTTTGGGCTCTACAAACCAAGATTCCAGTGGCCAATGGAAAGGCCACTGGTCTGAGAAGTTTATAGTCATTTAATTCCAGTCACCCACCATTCTCTTCAACATTTTTATCCTATTCTTTACTACTCTAAATCTGCCATTCTGAGCTTAAGATTCCAAGATGTAGTTTAATGACAGTGAGCAGCGAGCTTTTACTTGATTACTAAGGGTTACCCCCTCTAGCCCAAGAGCCAGCTTGAGGCCTAAAGTGTTGAAAATAATAGTGAGAAAGGGTTCATTGATTTGTGCCTTAATTCAAGGAGCCTCAATGAGTTTATCCTTGAGCATGCACGAATTCCTATGAGTTAGGAGCAAATTCCTAAAATGTAGGACAAGCTCCTAAACTTTAGGGCGAATTCCCAAAAGTTAGGGGTGCACGAAGCAGTTGACTAGAGTTAATTAGTGGAAGGTCGGGTTTATTGTCTTCTAGTGCGAGTTATTTTGGGTAAAGGGCGAGTTGATTGAGTCAGGCTCCTAAATTATAGAAAGGACAAGTTAACAATCAATGAGCTTTTGTTAACTATTCAATCAACAGTTCGACTTTCCTCACATAAAACTTACCAGTAATAGCCTAATCGAAGTGCTTATAAGGAGAAACGAAGGCACAAGTTGCTCATGTCTTGTGAGCACGAGTTGGTGAGACAAGATAGTAGAGCTCACAGGTTTGTGAGAAAATTGCACAGGTTGTCTGTGAAGCTTGTGAGAGATAGAACAAGCCAAGGAGAGGTTTGTGCGAGTTGGTAGAAGGCAGGTTTCCCTTGCTCTTGTGCTAGGAAATAGGGGCTTATTTCCTTGGGTTTGCGCTAGGAATTCAGAGCAGAGATCAGCAAGGGAAGAGGGCAGCGTGATCAGCACTTCTTGCAAGAGTTTCAAGCTTAGATCAAGCAGGAAAGGCAATTGTGTTTTTCAGATTGAAACAGTTGTATTTGTAAGGGATCAATTGCTCAGTTTCTATCAATAAAATTCTCAGGCAAGCAGAGGGTTTTCCCAGTTGGGTTCTATTCCTATTCCGCTGCAAAATTTAGTAGAGAAATTCTGTGTCTATATGAAAAGAAACTAGTTTTCAGATTGTTCATATTAGCAGTTGCAGAATTTCATGGATTTTCTACATCATATCAGAGCGTGGATCAGAATAAGGGCCAACACATCACCAGTGTAACACATCCAAGGAGCAAAAACATCAAAAGAAGATACCTCTGAGGCAGCTGCAGATCAGAAGCCCTAGTGAAGTAGAGATATTGGACTGTTCTGGGTCCAATAGTCTTGGGACAACATGCCGAGTTTGTGGAGTTACCAGCCAGCATAGAAGAGGCATCTTCTGAGGCCGTTCTGTGCCAAATTTGAGGGCTAAATCCTCAAGAGCAGGTCCATATATTTCTGCGTCTTTTGGATGTAGTTGCACTGCTGTAGGTGTCATTTTGGGAGGCCAAAAGGCTAGGACAGTGGGCAGAAAAGTGTCCTAAAGGCCAGTGAAGAAGAGGAGTTATAGAGGAAGGGCAGCCACAGGTTTTGGGTGGAGAGTTTCTCTAGAAACAGGTCTGAATATTTTTTGAGTATGCCCTAGTGCTGCCCAGTTCTGTAGGTGGTCTCTTTGAGTACCAAAAAGGCCAAACAGTGGACTGTACAAAGGCAAGAAGGACAGTGAATAAGGGAGGACTGTTGGGGAAGCTAATCCACAGTATTTGGAGGCATAGAGGGCCGAGTTTGTGGGGCTGTAACTGTAGTTACAGTCAGCCCTAACAGAGGGCCGAGAATTGCAAAGAAGGGCACAGAAGCCGAGGTCAAGAGGAGCAGCAGTTGGCTGAGAAAACAAGGTATGTTTGTCCTCTTGAATTTGATGTTTGCTAGTGGATGAGGTGTCTAGTTTGGACAGAGGTTGGAGGACATCTTGTGGACTGTGTGGAGGGCAGCAAGAAGGTGTCTTTGGGAGCCCTAAGTGCAGACTTATAAAGGAGCATAGATCTGCTAGGAGTGGAAGAAGTTTGATGCTCAAGGGCTTGTTCTTTGAAGGGATAAAAGGGAAGCCAAGGGAGAAAGCCCTAGTTCACAGTTGTAGAGAAGGACTTCTACAATGAAAAGAGGGCAGCCTCCAAGCCCTTGACTTGTCTAGAGCAGCAGCAGAGGAAGACAGAAGTGGGCAGCCTAGGAGTTGTTCACAAACAGATTTGTGAACAACTCACAAAAGACCCTAAGAGCTAACGATCTTGGAGAAGCAGGAGAGCAGCTAATGGGCAGATTTGTTCGAGACAGGTGCAACCTTGAGCAGCAGACAAGGAGAGCTCAGAGTAGAGAAGTGGGGTTTGAGTGAGAGCAGAATAGAGCTCTCAAGATGGAGCCTCAGCAAGTATCTCAGTTTCAGTCTAAGTCGGTTGGCAGTTGGGCTGACCCGCAGGATGATGAGGAGCATAGCCTAGGGAGAGTGGAGATAGCCACTCAGTGAGAAACTCCCAGTATGGGGAGAGTTCGAGCCAAGTGGGCAGAGGTTTTGGGTAAGGGAGATCAAAAGATAGTTGAATCTTCCAGTATCACTTACAGCCAGAGGAAGCAGCCACAGAGGCACACAGGGTACATGGCACTTATGACTAAAGTGGTGAACTCGCAGAGCGTGGTTGGAAAGAATAGGTCTTCAAAGCAAGTTTCGCAGAATAGAGCAGAGAAGTCTTCTAGTTCAAAGGGAGCAGCTGCAGCAGCGGAGAAAATGGTAATGTTGGAGACAAATCTAGGTGAACGAGGTTCTTCCAGGAACACCTTCCTCACTAAGAGGGAGTGCTGAAAATAATAGCGAGAAAGGGTTCCTTGATTTGTGCCTTAATTCAAGGAGCCTCAACGAGATTCTCCCTGAGCATGCACAAGTTCCTATGAGTTAGGAGCTAATTCCTTAAAAGTAGGACAAGTTCCTAAAATTTAGGGTGAATTCCTAAAAGTTAGGAGTGCAAGAAGCAATTGATTAGTGCTAATTAGTGGAAGGCCGAGTTTATTGTCTTCTAGTGCGAGTTATTTTGGATAAAAGGCGTGTTGATTGAGTCAGACTCCTAAATTATAGGAAGGACGAGATAACACAACCAGAGAGCTTTTGTTAACTAGTCAATCAACAGTCAACTTTCCTCAAATAAAAATTGCCAATAATAGCCTAATTGAAGTGCTTAAGGAGGAAAGAAGGCACAATTTGATGTCTTGTGAGCACGAGTTGGTGAGACAAGATAATAGAGCTCACGGGTTTGTGAGAAGATTGCACAAGCTGTGTGTGGAGCTTGTGAGAGATAGAACGAGTAAAGGAGACGCTTGTGTGAGTTGGTAGAAGGCATATTTCCCTTGCTCTTGAGCTAGGAAATAGGGACTTATTTCTTTGGGTTTGCGCTAGGAATTCAGAGCAGAGATCAACAAGGGAAGAGGGCAGCGTGATCAACATTTCTTGCAAGAATTTCAAGCTTAGATCAGGCAAGAAAGACAAGTGTGTTTTCAGATTGAAACAGTTGTATTTGTAAGAGATAAATTCCTCAGTTTCTATCAATAAAATTCTCAAGCAAGCATAGAGCTTTCCCAATTGGGTTCCCTAGAAAAAAAAAAGTGTGTTTTAAATTGTGTGACTGTGATTTATTTATGTTTCTATTCTGCTGCAAAATTGAGTAGAGAAATTGTGTCTATACGAAAAGAAATTAGTTTTCAGATTTTTCATATTAGCAGTTGCAGAATTTCGTAAATTTTCTACATAAAGCGGCTTTGAGATGCCTTGGCATAGTTTATAAGCAGTCGGGAACATCACAAGGATACAACAGGAAGCATGGTCTGAAAGAAAGCCCAAAGTAAGTCATCTTAAAGTCTTTGGTTCTACTGCCTACACTTGGATTCCAACTAAGAAGAAGAGAACCAAGTTACATCCAAAGAGCAAGAAACAGATGATTAGAAGGTACAACAACATTCATAAGCCTTAAGGTTGGTTGATATTGGCACTAAGAAGGTCAGTTTCAGCTGAGATGTTGTTGATGATGAGAAAGTTGGACCTTTCCAAACTTCTTTTGAGTTCAAAATTACCAAATTGTCAGAAGTGGTGAGGGATTTAGGGTTCAAGCTTCAAGTAGCTCCATCCAAATGGGAGAAGATTCTAAGCATGAGGAGTCTCCTAGACTAGTAATTCTGATCCAAATACAAGTGGCCCAAGTCATGATGGCAATACTAGCATGGTTAAGGAAGATCCCAAGAAGAGACCCAGGTGGTGGCACAACACCATTGGAGATGTTCAGATAGGAGAAATGATAGAGGGACAATCATTGATAGGAAAGAACAAACAGAAATAAAACATGGTTAACTTTTCTCTCATAGCTAATATACAAGAAATCTATGAGCCACAATAGATTGAGGAGGTGAAAGGAAGACCTGAATGGGAAAAGGCAATGGCATCTGAACATGAGAGTTTGATGAAAAATCAGACTTGGGATCTCACATATTCCACCAAGGAAGAAACACATTGGTTGCAAATGGGTGTACAAGGTCAAGTACAAGGAAGATGGTACACTTGACAAGTACAAAGCGAGAGGGCATAGACCACGAGGAGACCTTTGATCCTACAGCAAAGATGAGCACCATCTGACTTGTTCTAGCCATCGCAGCATAGTTTGGCTAAAAGGTCCATCAGATGGACGTGAACAGTGTCTTCCTCAATGGAGATTTGCAAAAAGTCTACATGTATCAACCACAGGGTTTTCAAGTTTCAGGGAAGAAGCATCTAGTCTGCAAACTGAAGAAGGCCTTATATGGTCTGCAACAGGCACCTAGGGCATGATACATCAACATTGACAAGTATTTGGATGAACAAGGATTCCAGCAAAGAACTCTGGAATCTAGATTCCAACATGTATGTCAAAAGAGTTGGTAATGATATCATCTTTTTGAACATATATGTAGAAGATATCATCATTACAGGTAGTAAAAAGGCAAACAGATCAATTCTAATATGAGAAAAGCTTTTGACATGACTGATCCAAGCCTTCTACACTATATTGTCTAGGTGTATAAGTTTGGCAAACAAGCAGCAATATTTTTTACTCACAAATGAAATATGTCAGGAGTTTGCTGGACAAGTTCAAAATGACAGATTGCAAAATCTCATCCACACCTATGGAGACATGGTTGAAATTTTCACCAAAACTAACTCTAAGGCAGTTAATGAGTTAGTATACCAGTACACAGGCAACTAGTGAGTAGCTTGATATAGCTTATAGCCACTAGACCTAATTTGAGTTTCGTTGTGAGGTTCATTTCCAGATTCATGACAGTGCCAAAGGTAAAGCACTGAACAGCAGTGAAGCGAGTGCTGAGATATGTGAAAGGGACACTTGACTTTGGCATTCTGTACAACAGAAGCAAAGACCCTAGGTTGTGTGGGTATATAGGTTCATATTGGGCAAGTTCTATTGACGATAGAGAATCAACTTCTAGATATGTTTTCAGCCTTAGCGCAAGTGCAATCACATGGACTAGCAAGAAGTAGCATGCAGTAGCCCTCTCATCAACAAAAGCAGAACATCGAGGAGCAGCAAAAGGTTCGTGCAAGGCAGTTTGGCTCAGGAGGATGCTTTCAGACATGCAAATACAAAAAACAGAACCAACACCCTTATTATGTGACAACCAAGGGGTGATGATACTTGCAAAGAATCCAGTCTTCCACGAGCATGCCAAACATTATGTATATTGCCAGTTCATTAGACAGCTTGTGGAAGATGGTTTATAGAGCTGCAGTATTGTCCTACAAAGGATCAAGCTTCAGACATTCTCACCAAGGCTTTGGGTCCTTAAAAATATGTAAAATTCTAGGATAAAGTTGGTGTAGCTAGTAGATTGACCATTAAGGGAGGGTGCTAAAATAAATGTTAGTTTATATAACACGTTTATAATGGTCAACTAGATATTAGACTTAGGCATTCATAAAGTCAATTTGACTTTAGGGTAGTTAATGCTTTTATGTCTTATTTCACTCTATTATTTCACTTTATCAGTTTATTCCACATTCATAAAGTGAAATGACTCTAATTAATTGACTTTCACTGGGATATACATGGTTGTATATGAAGCATTTCAGATACAACAGTATACATCCAAGTATGTATTGCATTTAATGCTGCACAGCTCAGTGCTTATCGATCGGATTTCCTATCCAATGTTGTATATCCCAGTTATAATGCATTTGATGCTGCATTGCTCGTTGCGTATCGTTCACTTAAAAAGAGGCCCGAAGAACCGACACATTGAGCAAACAGGTATAGGTTTTGCTTCGTATGCAAAACTCTTCCACTATTTTTAACTATAGCACCTCCATTCACTTAGGGAGATTGTTAGGGCACTTACCTGCAACAGTTCTTATCCTGTCCTGCCTCCCAGACACAGATTGACAATTTATCGATGGATTGATTCTGGATATATGGTAAATATCACCGATTGTCAGAGAAAGGTTGATTAGGATGCTAACCAGGCTCTTATTTATCTTGGAACGGTTGGTCCTTGCTCGAGAGAGTTATGGCCAATTCTTTCCTGATTGAAGGTAATTAATCATATTTACAAAAATAATTACAGATAGAGATACAGATAAAACTGATTAAGACCAAAGCCCAAAGCCCGATAGTATTCCAAGCATGCCAGTAATTTAAAATATATCCAGACAAGTAAATCAAGACAATTAAAGCTGAAATGGGAATCCGTTATGAAAAAGGATCCCTGATGCAGCCAAGCTTAATCCAACGCTACCTTTAACAGAAGTCCCACTAGAAAACTCTGCTAAAGCATCAATATAACATACACTATAATTGAAGACTCTGCTAGAAGTAGTCTTGGCTTCTGTTATGAGATCATCAGAATTTCTCCTGCTGTGGTCCAGGCTTTTATTATGAAGCAAACCATCTTTCATTTCGAATCAAAATTAGGCACAGGAGGAGCAGCGCTGGAATCAAATATATCCAAATTCTCGCTCTTGGGTTCCTGTGTTTTCTTCTTCCCAAACCACCCAGAGAAAAAACCCTCATTGTGATCACCTCTTTCTTCATGCCCAACAAGCTCAGATGACATACCTGAGGTGCTATCCTTTGAGAATTCACCCATTGTTGACCCGCCTTGCTGCTGAGTTGGGTTCATCTGATTGGTCCCCGGTATGGCACCCGTGTAAGCAGCACCCGTAGGAAGTGGAACCCCCCTTCCTGGGTACCCTATTCCCATTGGAGGGAATTGCTCCTCTAACTTTGGGGGAGGCGGAGGGGCTAGCATTTTGTTCATAAGGATGCCTGCGCCTTCAATCAATGCTAGCAAGATACCTCCAAATATAGCACTCCTGGTGGCAGATCCCATACCCTGCCTCATCTGCAGGAACCCACCTGTGGCAGCCCCTGCAGCAATGGAATTCCAGGGATCCTCTTTTTGCCTGAGGTAGACCATCCCACAGTCGAAGGCTGAGAACAGGCCTCCCCAAACAGCAAAGCTCCCCCCAACACGAGGGGCATTCAGGGTCACTGCTTGGACTCCCCCATGTAAGCGTTCTCCTCTTGGAGAATTCTTGAGACCCAATATGAAATGGTAGACTGAGCCCCCAACTGCTCCCATGCTGAAGGCACCACCCAGGTCGTCTAGAATTCTGTCAGGGCATGGCTCCCGAACATGGTCGGGGGTTGCCATTTTCTCTGAAGTTTTGCTGCAATCTCGCTATTGCCGTGTTCAATCTCTCGGTGTCTCCCCTTATCTACGATCTTTTCCCGTGTTCAATCTCTCGGTGTCTCCCCTTATCTACGATCTTTGTGTGATAGGCGTTGGCAGTCGGATGAAGGTGTCAGCAAGACGCGACCAGATAATAAATATACTAACATCTTATTTATATATCCATGGAACGGTCGCGAGACTGGGTAACAGCCAAAAAATATATAATCCGGCGCTACATGATGCGTTGGCAACACATGTATAGTGCGACGCTCTGGGATGGGAAGCTAATGATGACGAAATCGAATGCATCTCATGTTTTTCCTACGCATGGTCGTTGGGATTAATTTTTTTCTTATGTTTAATTAGTGTGGCATTTTTTAAAATAGGATATGGGATGGGAAGGACGAAATGTAACGTAGCTCATGTTATTCCTACGTATGGTCGTTTGGGATTATTTTTTTTGGTATGTTTAATTATTGAGGTGGAATTTGGTTAAAAAATTCAAAAAAATTTGTAAAAGCAGTGTTTGAATCATGTTTTTGATAGTGGAAATAGATTCAGTGCCATAAAAACGTGTAGGGCACCTAAATCTATGATATAGCTTTTACTTCTACTTGGATTTACAAAAATCTTTGCAGGATTTTTTTCAAAAAATTGTTGAAATTTCCTTAATTTTCAGGGCAAAAAAGCATAAAAGCATAATTGTTAAACTACGGTTTTTTTAAAATAGGATATGGTTTTTATAGGGAGTTTTTTTTTAAAGAGTGTTTTAAGATTCAAAGTTATTTAATAATCGTGAAATTTTGTCTTCTTATGGATTACTATTAAGTAATTTTAGGTGGCATGGTTTTTTTTTAATAATGGTGATAAATTAGCCTGCATAAGCAAATAATGGTTTTTACAGGGAGGTTTTTTTCTTTAACTTCATTTTAAGATTCAGAGTTATTTAGTAGGAGTGGAAGTTTGTCTTTTTATGGATTACTATTAAGTAATTTTAGGTGGCATGGTTTTTTAATAATGGTGATAAACTAGCATGCATAAGCAAATAACAGTGATGGTTTTCCTTAAATAAAGTGATGAGTTAGTTTGCATACACGAATAACAATATTAAGCAATTTTAGGTGGCATGGTTTTTTAATAATGGTGATAAACTAGCCTGCATAAGCAAATAACAGTGATGGTTTTCCTTAAATAAAGTGATGAGTTAGTTTGCATACACCAATAACAATTTTTGTTAGTGATGGTTGTTCTCATTGTTGGTCTAACAACTAAGTTAGCAACTAAGTTTTAAATTTAATAATATGAGACTACTTTTCATGGTATATATCATTTAATGAATAATAACAAAAGTTTTTAAATTATTTTTGTTTTTAAATTCTTGGTGTTACAAATTCTAATTTTACAAATAGCGCATAAGTATTTTGATTACTATTGACATTTATCAGCCATTTAATATAATGATTTTGTTAATTTGCAAATTAACAAAGCAACAATATCTGCTTAGTTAGAGATCTAGAGTTTTGCAAGAATTTTCTTAAGAGGGAGCATTACAAAAGCATGGAGTTTGGAATCTTTAGATTAGAGATCTAGCTCGGCTTATTATGACTAGTTGCATGAGCAAGTCTTTGGGGAGAGGGACAAACCCTTTCTATTGCAATGTGGTTTCAAATACTAATCAACCCTCGTTAGGAGGCTCGAGTTTATCGGGAGGACCTATGGCATATAAAGAGAATCTTGTGTTAGGGGCCCAATGGCAAGCTTAGTGAAAGGGTTGTTGCTCCCCAAAGGCAGCAATGAACCCCAACCTGGTTATTATGAATAATTGGCTAGAAAAATCAAGGTTGTTCATGAAGATCAAGCCTTGATCTATAAATTTATGGGGATATGGCCTAAAAAGCAAGATCTGGTGAAATTGATCCATCTTAAATGGAAACTGGATGGACCAATAAACTGAGATTAAGAGCAAAAGGCTTCTTTACAATATTTTTTTAGATCTGGAAGATTGGAAACAGGTTTTTGAAAATGGACCATATTTCATGAATAATGTGGGGTTATTTATGAGATTCTAGAAAGCTTGTTATGATCCAAAGAAAGAGTAGTTTTTGGCAACCCCGGTGTGTGTTTGGCTCTTCTCATTTTCTAAGGACTTCTGGGAACCAAATATCCTTGAAGGTATTGAGAATTCCATTGGAGAATTTGTGAAATTATTCGAGATAATGATGAGGAGGAGGCAGACATCTTATGCGAGAATTTGTGTTTTACATGGACATCTCAAAACCTGTCTTAGAATCTATTGACATTGAGTATTAGAACGAGATTTGGACCCAACAACTCGATTATGAGAATGTATCATTCAAATGTAAGAAGTGCCACGAATATGGGTACTTGATCCAGGATTGCCAGCTGACTATTCAGGAGAACCAAACAACAAGTAATGTCAATAATCAAGAGGGTTTTCAGTGTTGGGGAATCTAGTAGGGAAATTAATTAAACAATTCTCCTTATCCTTAATAATTGCTTGCAAACTTTTAGCCTCTTATTGTTCTTTACTAGATTCTTTCATCAAACAACTATCAAAAGCATAAATAATAGAGACAATAGACACAAGAAATAGACTCCAAGCCAAGGCAGAACCCCTCCAAGGGGAAAACCCAACAAGAATCTTTTCTCTTCTTATAGATCAGTTCAAATGAGAAAACCAATACCCAAACTTCAAGACCAAGACCTCCTCCAAGCACCAAGTCAACCCTCCAATAAGATCTTCTTTAAGACAAGGCAAGGTCAATTAAAGTCAATGAAGGTCAACCTCTTCAGACTCTGCTTCAAACATGGTTTCAACCCTCACTTTAGATTTGCAACTTCAGCTTGCAACAGTTGCAGAAACCCTAGAATATTTGCACATGTAAGAGAAAATTCATATGTTCAGTTTCTTCTTGAGATGCTTCTTTTTCCTGTACCGTCGTTTCTTTTTCTTCTTTTCTTTTTGCTTGAGATTGAACTGAAGAAGTATGTCACAAATGAAATCAAATTGCTCTTGTATATATCCATCTATGGAGGTTGAATTATCCCAAACCATGTTGACTTCATGAGGCAAGGCCGACTTGGTCTTGGAGGTCATTTTGACTTTCTAGACTCAAAAATAAATTCTTTTACATGTTACAACTTACCTAAATGGGTCTTATACAATGATATTGACTCACTTGACTCATGACAAATATTATTATGACTTGACAAACCCTAGAAGCATGAAGAACATGCTTGACCTAGTTGACAAATTAAATGGAGCATGAAACCCATGCTATAAAATAATATTTTTACTTCTTCTTTTGTTTGTTACATAATATATATATATAATTACATGAGTACAATGACAGTTATGAAGACCGAAACTAGTTACATTTTCCAACAGTCCCTTTTAACTATGGAGGTATTCATAATTATACAATTGGTACAAGCGTATTCTCAAACTGAAGAGTTCTCATAAGAAGAGTCATATTGATAAGTCATGTTTTAAGCATCAACATCATAACCAATATTGTCATCATAGTAAGGCCTTTAACTAACAAGCTCTTGTTATTTCAGAGCATAATGTTGGGAGGCTTTATGTGAGACAGTACACTACCTCTAAGGCACATGCCCCATCTGTATGTTCACTAGGTATGTCCTTTTGGGACTTATTCTTATCTTGGATTACCTATCCTTAAAGAACATTGGTCCTCTTCAACCACTCTTGTCTTGGATGCCTATCTCATCCTCAAAGAGTGTCGTGTTGAGAATTATATAGGGCTACATTTAAGATGATTTCTCTTAAATTAGATAATTATGTGTGATGTATTTTTACTTTTTCTTACTTATTAGCTTCTTCTCTTATTATTGTGTTATTCTTATCATCAAACGGCTACCAAAACAAGAAGATCAACAATACACGAGAACACTGGATATAGGTTGCAAACCATGGCCAAAACCTCTCCACTTGAGAGTAAAACCCAGAAATCTCTTATCTTTTTATAGATTCTTCAAATGACGAATTCCAAGACCTCTAGACCAAGACCAAGTCTGACCTTCTTGATGATGTGCTTCTTTTGATCAAGTCAAACCCAATCAAATCTCTCCCAGTTGCACAACTTTGACCGCCAGCTACAGAATTTTGGCCTCTACTGCAGGTCTGAAATTTTCAGCCCCTACAACTGTTACTGCCTCCACATGTGTGAGCAAATCTAGGGCTTCCAATGCTTCCTTTGACCTTCACTTGAGTTTCTACTTCTTTTAGGGCTTGAGGATAACTTAATAGACCTTCCTTCCACCACCTTTCTGCAACTTCTCCAAGTTCGATCTTGCAGCAACAAACCCTAGCCTCCTTCTTTCACACATGTGAAAAGAGAGAGAGAGAAATAACCCAAACACTTGTCCTTCATGCTTCTTCTTTATTCGTTGGCCTTCTTCTTCTTCTCTTTCGCTTGAATGATGAGAGAATGAATGATATCCATAGGATGTCAAGTTCCCTCCTATATATAGGTTTCCATGGAGGAAAAAATGCCTTAATTGAGGATGACTTCTTAGTTGTCAAGCCAACTTGGTCTTGGAGGGTATTTTGACACTTTTAAATACAAAAATAATTCTTTTTACAAGTTACAATGCGCCCGATGGGGTCTTCTTCATATGACAATGACTCTTTTGAATTCTTGACCCTAGGACAAACCCTATAAACACTCAATGGGTGCTTGACCTCTAAATAAAAACCCTTGAGCATGAAACCCATGCTACAAATAACAATAATAATTTTTCTTTCATTTTACAATATACAAGACTCAAAAGTACAGTTCATATTTATGAAGATCGAACCTAGTTACACATTTTTCAACACTCCCTCTTAACTAGGGAGGTATTCATAAATGGTATATGGACATTTTGAAACTGAAGAGATCTCATAAGAAGAGTCGAAATGGTAAGCCATCTCTTGCATCATACCAACCAACATTGTCACTTAGCAAGGCCTTGACTAATAGCTCTATATATCCACAAGATTAGAGCACAATGCTGGCAAGACCAATGATTGATAGACACCATCATCATTGTCTCTCAAGGCACATACCCCACTCGGGTATTCACAAGGTATGTCCTTTCAGGACAATTCCCATATTGGAATAACACATCCTCAAGGAATTTCCTCTTCGACTACTCTTATCTTGGACAACCTACCTCATCCTCAAAGAGTATCAGATGCCATATGCTTACCCAATCCTCCATTCTTTCTTCACGAAGTGAAGACAAGAATGATGTGTCTATCTCTCCCTCTCAACTAGGGGGGATATATCAACCAGTCCAGGTTTGTCTCTTAGATACACAAGCTTCTTATTAGGAAGAGATTTTGTCAAGATGTTAGCTACCTATTCATCAGTGGAGATATATTGTAGCTGCAACACTCCATATTGCACCAACTTTCTAATGTAGTGATACTTGTTATTTATGTGTTTTGTCTTTCCATGAAATACTAGGTCTTCAGACAACCTTATACATCTGGTGTTGTCACAATGTATCATCGTAGGGTCCATCGTGTTGAAAAAGTGCAACTAGGTTCAATCTTCATAATGACATGTAATTGTGATTTTATGTAAAGAGGTGTAGAGAAAAAATATAAAATATTGTAATGCTTGCATCATGGGTTTCATGAGTAAGAGATTTTATTTTTGAGTCAAGGCTCCCATTGAGAGCCTTTAGGAATTTTGTCATCTAGTTATAAAAGAAAAAAAGAGTCATTTTCATGTAATGAAGTCATGTTACGCTTTGTGAAGAGTCACACTTGTAAAGTATTCTTCCAAGACCTTATCACTAGCCCTCTCCAAGCTAGCCTACAATGAACAAGTAACCTAGAATATGATGTCGTCTCTCCTCCTTACGATCACTTAGAGGCAAGCAATTCAGTGAAGATAGTAAGTAGAAGTGCGAAGAAGAGCTAGAGAAAAGAGCGAAGGTCAAGAGAAGGATAGTGAAGGAAGCGATACTTCTGGAAGATCTGATTTGAGCATATATACTCTCCCACGTGCGAAGAAAGGAGGTCGGAAGGCATAGAGAGAAGGCCAAAATTTCTAGTGCATTAAGGTAACTTTGTTTGGGTATGGATCTCGCAGACGTAAGTCGAGGAGAAGTACTAGAGGTCTCTCCCTTGAAGAGGCTAATCAAGGAGCATAAACTATTATGGGGTTTTTGAATTAGGGCTAACCTAAGAGACCGAGATTCTTTGGGTAAGCCAAGAAGAGCAATGTAGAAGAATAGAGACCGAGAATCTCTAGAAGAATCTGAGGAAAGAGTAGAGATTGAGATTCTCTAAAAGAAGCTAAGGAGATTAGTGTGAGATCTAGAAGAAGCAAAGAAAGGGAAGAGGCAGAGCATCAAGGCTAGTGAAAAGGGTCTTTGGAGGACACTAGAGTCAAGGGTCTTTCTCATGGTCTTGGTATTCGTCAATTGAAGATCTATAAGAATATTTTTCCTGATTGGGTTTTTGTCTCAAAGAGTGAGAGGTTTTGGCCCTGGCTGACAAGCCTACATACTGTGCCTCATGGCTTCTATTGTTTATTTAGTAATTGTCTTGATGAAAAGAACACATTGATAACATAATGAGGAGAATGTAGTAATACAAGAAGTAAAAGCATATCACAAGAATTTATCTAGAAGAGAAATCTCCTAATCATTGATGCCCTAGATTTTTCAACATGGTTTCAGAGCTTAGGTTTTGAAGTCAAGAAGGGGCATTCAAGCAAGAAGACACACGAGAATCGAACTTCACAAAGATCAAAGCAAGTCAAGGAACACCAAGCAAGAGAGCAATATCTTCATCGTACCAAAACCATAGAAGCATTTCCAAAATTATCAACGAAAGAAGGCTAGAACATTCAAGAAGGATCATGAAGCAAGCCCTCTCCCATCAATTCTTCAAGGAGTAATCTTCAATCAACATCAAAAGAAAGCAAGAATCAATCACTCAAGTAAGTTTATGATTTCATTTGATACTATCAAAATGTCTTTTTGCAAGGAAAGCAACAAATTGGTTAGGGCTTCAAACTTCCTTACATGGAAGAAAAGAACTGACCTAAATCTCATTGAGAATGAGTTCGTGGATCACATCAAGGGGTCAATAACCCAACCTCCCAAATAAGATTCTCAAGCACATGCTAGATCATGAAGGGGGGAGTGAGGACCCTGAGGATTCTCATAGAATCTATCAAAGGCTCTCTTATCCCATATGTAACTAAAATCAAAACTTCAAAAGAAATATATGACAAATTGGTATATTTGTTTTCCGTAAGCATTACAGGAGAAGTAATATCACTAAGGCAGGAACTCTACAAGCTAAACATGACAAAGGAAGATGGAATAGCCTCATACTTTATGAGGATTTCAGAAATAAGAGATCAATTGCAAGTTCTGGGAGAAGTCATGTTTGATAGAGAAATGACAACAGTGGTATTAAATGCAATACTGGAATAATGGGGTAAATTTAGTTCAAGTATTTATGGGAAGAAAGAAGCTATTCCATTTGAAGATCTATGGTCACTATGTAAGATCGAAGAAACTAGACTGAAAGCAAAGATTGATGTAGGATCAAATGAGCATAATCAAGCCTATGTTGTTATGACAAGAAGAAAAAGAAAGTTTGGAAAAAATGGTCCTCAAAAGAGGAAGAAGAACATGGATAAAGTATAGTGCTATGGATGTCTAGAATATGGGCACTATCGAAGAAATTGTCCTTAGCTTAAAAGGGACAATAACAAGAGAAATGAGTAAGAAGCCCATATTACCAAAGAAGTAGAAGAGCCTAAGACAAAGAAACCTAAGAAGGAGGAAGTGAAAGATCTTTGTTATGGCTAAGAGAATATCCTTCACTAAAAAGGTAATCTTCTATTGAAGATAGGAAGCATTGTAAATAAGATAGGATGCATTCTAGTAGAAAAATGACATTGTGGTAGAAGCATTAGAAGTAAGAGCTCGCGACATATGTAATATGATGAATGTCTGGAACAAAACCTATGGAAGTCAACTAGGTAGGGTATAGCTCTTGGAAACCTCATTGAAATCTCAAGTGATAATTATAGAAGTCATATGGAAAAAGGGTTATCATACAAAAGATAGCATCGACAGGATAAGGATATGCAAGATCCTCAAAGATTCTCTGATGGGATCTTCAATGTAAAGATTCACCGATCAAGAGGAAAAGTAAGTGTTTCTTCAAGAATTCATAAAATGATGGTATGATAACATGATAATGAAGCAGATCAAGGGAATGCAATTCCTTCATTCAAAGAAAGCTACTGCAGGAAGTATGGATGGCCCAAAGAAAGATGAGGTATGTATTCTCAAATTTAATATTGTGAAAGTCATGTCATATGGTACAGATAACATGGATCATTACTTTTAAGAAGCATGATCAAAGAAGGGATGTCCTCCCTCAAAAGGAATGCTAGAATGCATGAGTCACATATCTATTAGATGAAATCAACACAATATGTTCTCATATGGAAGTATGAGGTATTATGATTACAACTGAGGAACTCTGAAGCTCTTGCGAATGAAATATGTAAACAAAGGAAGGAAGAGACCGCGAAGCTATGCAACTATGGTAAAGGAAGTCAAAATTTGAAGGACCAAGAATATTTGACTATGAAATATCCCAAAAAAATATGAAGACTCTAATGAAAGTCTGGAAAAAGATGGAGACCATTGAAAATACATATATTTAAGGAGATGTGTCAACTGTAGAAAATGTGTAGGTTAACCCGATAATGCAATATAAATCAAAGCAAAATACTATAACCTACTTCTACTATCAATTTGTGGAAGCTTAAAGATCGAGCTAAACAATCTAACCAAAAGAAGAAGAATCAATCACATAATACACATGAAAATGCTTTTGGGGAAAGCCTCAGCTAAAAACCACACACTATTGTATTATCATACATGGTGGAAATACATAGGAATTATACAAATCCTTAGCTATCACAGCTAGCCAACTCTCAGTACAATCCTCACAGATGCTCACAGGAAATCTTGGCTTCTTTCCAGCCTTCCTCTATGCCCTACAAGCTCCTATTTTCTTGCCTTTTTCCTTGCGAATGATTTTCCTTTACCAAGTGGAAAAAACAAGCCTTCAAAACTACGCAATCCTCAAGGATGAATCCTTAATAGCATGCATGAGTTTTCTCCATGAGAAAACACATGCAACTGATATTACACTGTCCTTGAACATTAATCTCAACCGGGTCTTTCTCAAAATAGACATGCATGAGTTTCTGATGAGGGAATCTTCAGTTAACTGGAGTAGCACTAGTTGAGTGCATTAATGCATCAACTGATCGTTAACTCACTATTAGTTCCTCAAACAGTTTGGAACTAATTTAACTGGACTTAACTCAGTGAATTGAGTTAACTAATTACAACTCAAATATAACTCAATCTTATCTCCTTAATTTAAGGGATAACTCTTGCATGACTTCAGAAAGACTTCTAACTTGAATCTCTCCAACTAATTAATTTAAAATAAATTAATTAATTATTTCCAAGTAGCTGTTAAGACTAAATTCGATTTTTATTCACAATTTAATTCAAGGACAAATTAAATTGGAATATTCTTGTTGCCATATTTCAACACTCCCTCTCAACAATAAAGGGATTATCTGCCACTGTCTCTATGGAACTGGAATTTACACTTTGACAATGCCTTTGTCAAAATTTCAACATCTTGCTCCTCTGTCGAAATATACTGTAGCAACATGATCCTCCGAGCCTGTGAAAAGCCACGAGCAACAAATCTTGCCTTATGCTTCTCCACACTACCATTAACAGCTTGCTTTACCTTGTAAAGCTAATGGGAACTCACAACTAACTTGTTCTCCGGTCTCGAAACCACCTCCCAAACATTGTTACGAACTATGGAGTCATACTCCTCCACCATAGCATCAACCCAAATCGGCTGCTACACTGCTTCCTCAAAGGAAGATGGCTCGGTCTCAACACATTCACCAACAAGGGCCATGTATCTAGTGTACCTCTCAGGTGACCTCCTCTGTCTGCGCTGAGAAGATGGTGCTCCCACATTCTCTCTCACATCCTCCAACCATCTGTCAGCTTCTCTTGTGCGCTTTCGTCCATCTCTGGAAGACTCTACTTGAGTGAATGTCTCCACTTCTGGAACTTCTGCATGCGGCTGCTCTTCATCAGTCCGAGGCTCCTCCTCCTTAGGAACCAATAGTTCCTCCACAACCTGTAGTTGGAGCTCCCTCTCAAGGGAAACTCACATGGCCTTCTGCTCATCAAACTTGAGATCTCTACGAACCACTGTCCTCCGACTGGTAGGCAAGTACACCCGATATTTGTGAGGTGTATTAGTGTACCCCACAAATATCCCCAACTCTGTTGTCGGCTCAAACTTCTTCCGTGCATCCTTTGTCACATGGCGATATACCAATGAGCCAAAGATCCTGAAGTGACCCACATCTGGTCTCTTACCGGAGAAAGCTTCCTCTGGTGTCTTCATCCCAACTATGCGATGCGGGCTTCTATTTTGCAAATGGACCGTTGTGTTGCATGCCTCAGCCCACAAGTGAAGTGGTAGCCCTTGGTCATGCAGCATTGCCTGTGCTGCCTCTACAATAGTTTTGTTCTTCCTCTCGGCCACCCCATTCTGCTGTGGGTTATGAGGTGCCATCAACTCTTGTTTAATTCCTTCCGCTGCATAGAATTCCTTAAACTCTTGAGAGACATATTCTCTACCGTTGTCGCTTCTCAAGGCCTTGATCTTCTTCCTTGATTCTTTCTCGACCAAAGCTTTGAACTCACGAAAATTTGTGAAAGTTTGGTTCTTCTTCTGCATGAAATAAATCCAACATTTACGAGAATAGTCATCAATGAAAATCACATAATACCTTCACTTCACTGTGGATTCCATCGAGAATGGTCCACACACATCAGTATGAACTCACTCTAAGATAGCCTCTTCTCGACTGTCTCGATCATGAAAGGAAGACTTGGTGTACTTTCCCAAGGTACAACCTTTGCATGTGTCAACTTGCTCAAGTTTACCTTTGGGAAGTCCTGTAGATATCTGTTACATTATCTTCAAATCCCCATGATGCAAATGGCCTAACCACCTGTGCCACAACTTGCCAATGTCTTGGCTTTGCACCAATTCTGTTTTTGTACTCAATGTTTCACAATCATCTACCTCTAGTTTATAGAGATTCTTCACCCAAATCCATATCCTCTTGGTCTGACCCATGGCTATGTGTCTTAGGAACACCTTTCCTTTACTGGAGACAACATCGTAGCCTTTGTCCTCCAACATCGTGACCGATACCCAGTTCTTCTTCAATCCAGGCACATACATCACATCTGTCAAGGTGAGAGGAGCTCCATGCTCCCTCTGAAAAGCAACCATGCCAACTCCTGAAACGCTATACCTTTCGTCATCACCCATCTCTATGCGCATCTTGAGGTCTTTCTCCTCCAAGGCACTAAATAAATTTTTATCACCGGTCATGTGGAATGAGGCTCCACTATCAAGATACCAGACACAACCCATCATCAATGCCACTATGCATGCGATGAGGGTAAAGTCCATTTCAAACTGAGAGGCTTATGCCTCACCTTTCGATCCTTCCGAGGATCCCTTCTTAGACTTCTTCGATGGGCAATTAGTCGCATAATGTCCCATCTTGTGACAATTAAAACATCTTACTTTAGACATGTCACCCTTCTTCCCTCCATGAGAATAATTTGATTTGAAATGGAAGCCTTCCCCTTCCCTTTCCTTGCCTTACTTGCTAAGGCCATATTTTCTTCATCATCATTCTTGGATGAAGAACCATCTTGTGTGCTCCTCCTGATCTCCTCCTGCATAAAATCCGACCACAGTCGTTCCTAATCCAGTAGTTTCTCCCTTCCATTCACAGAGTCCTAGTAGCTATTCCAACTCTTTGGAAGGCTAAGGAGAGGGAGGCTCACCATATCATCATCGACATTAGTTATTCCCACACTGCCAAGCTCATCTTTGCAAGTGGTGAGCTTGTTCAGATATGTGGAAATAGTATCGCCCTTCTACATCTTGATTCTTCAAAGCTTATCCTTGAGCGCCAATTTCCTTTGGTCACTACTATTCTGGTAGAGGTCCTTCAATGTCTTCCACATTGAAAATGGAGTATCCTTCCCATGGAGACTTGAGACAATATGGCCTCGAACTCCCTAAAGGATGACCTGTCTTGCCTTCGCCACACATTTCTTCCAATCAACCAACTCTTGTACATTAGTTGAAGCTGGCTTTAGGATTTCTTGATCAATGAATTCCTTCAAGCCATTGTCTTCTAAGACAACCTCCATTTTGTCTTTCCATGCTATGTAACTCGAGCTACCTTCCAAGGCATACTCGAGTCTCAAGCCATAGAACGCCATTGGCCAACCTTGAAGTATGATATGAATTTGATTTGCACCTGCAACCTCGAACTTCAAATTTCAAATTCTCTTCTCAGTATACTATTCACAGCTCCGATACCATGTAAAAAATTCTCTACAAATATCACTCTGATACCATGTAGAAAAATTGTGTAGGTTAACCCAATAATGCAATATAAATCAAAGCAGAATACTATAACCTACTTCTACTATCAATTTGCGGAAGCTTAAAGATCTAGTTGAACAATATAACCAGAAGAAGGAGAATCAATCACACAATACACATGAAAATACTTTTGGGCAAAGCCTCAGCTAAAAACCCCACACTATTGCATTATCATACATGGTGGAAATACGTAGGAATTATACAAAACCTTAGCTATCACATCTAGCCAGCTCTCAGTACAATCCTTACAGATGCTCACAGGCAATCTTGGCTTCTCTCTAGCCTTCCTCTCTACCCTCCAAGCTCCTATTTCCTTGCACTGTTCCTTGTGGATGATTTTCCTTTACCAAGTGGGAAAAACAAGCCTTCAAAATTGCGCAATCCTCAAGGATGAATCCTTGACTGCATGCATGAGTTTTCTCCATGAGAAAACACATGCAACTAATAGTACACTGTCCTTGAAAAATAATCCCAACTAGGTTTTTCTCATAATAGACATGCATGAGTTTTTGATGAGGGAATCTGCAGTTAACTGTAGTAGCACTATTTGAGTGCATTAATACATCAACTAACTGTTAACTCACTATCAGTTCCTCAAACAGTTTGGAACTAATTTAACTAGACTTAGCTCAGTAAACTGAGTTAACTAATTATAACTCAAATATAACTCAATCTTATCTTCTAACTTGAATTTCTCCAACTAATTAATTTAAAATAAATTAATTAATTATTTCTAAGTAGCTGTTAAGACTAAATTTGATTTTAATTCACAATTTAATTCAAGGACATTAAATTGGAATATTCTTGTTTCCATATTTCAACGTCAACATATATGTAGGATGATGATGCCTATAAGAAGATGTCATGATGAAAGGCCATCACAAGGTAATTATGATTTAAGTATTCATTATTTATAAACTAGTATCTAGATGGGCTTATGCAGGACTACCAAAGGGAAGAACTATGAATGTCTTCCATAAAGAACCTTGTAGAAGGATGCAAGAACCTTCCGAAAAAGAAATTCTGATGAAGGTAGCAGAACATGAAGCAATGCTAGATGAAGATTGATGGATCACTTTCCGATGAAATGAATGATGACATGAATGATGGATGAAATTGATGGATGGTCTATGCCCTATGAAGAAGTCCCCAAAAGATGAATACTCCACAACAAAGAAGAAACTTATGACATCGAATAAAGGAGTTCTTTAAGCAGTTGGTTGCTCCATCATCTCCACCTGAGAAGCTACTAAAGGTCCCTATTTTGAGAAGGAGCCTAGATTATTATTATTATTATTATTATTATTATATATTTTATTTTTTTTGTCATGACTAGTGGTATCAACAACGGCGGTGGTATTGTACTTGCGTTACACAGGGTCGAATCCCGCCGGCTGCCACTATAACCTCTAGGAGGAACCGCCCAGCCCGCAGGAATGACCCTCGGGTAAGAGAGACTCGAACTCGTGACCTGCACACCGGCACGGACAACTTAACAAATTGTCCGCTGGCCACCAGACCAAACCTCAACGGGCACCTATAAAGTTTCTTACTTGGAAGAAACTTGAAAATTCATGAGCCAAGAGGGAGCTTAGGTGCATTCTTTGTGTAGGATAAATATGTCCTCTCTAATTGAGAGGGAGAGATAGACACATCATTCTGGTCTTCACCTGAGAAGACAGAATGAGAGGATTGGGTAATCATTTGGCATTTGATACTCTTTGAGGATGAAATAGGGCATCCAATAGAAGAGTAACCATGGAGGACTAATATTCTTTGAGGGATTGGGAGTCCAAGATAAGAATAGTCCTCATGGGACATATCCTGAGTACTCGGGTAGGGTATGTTCCAAGAGAGACAATGATGAGAGCGTCTATAAATCATTGGTCTCGCCAGCATTGAGCTCAAATCTTGTGGAGAGATAAAGCTATTAGTCAAGGCCTTGCAATGTAGAAATGTTGGTTGATATGATGCTAAACAAATGGGTTACCAATCTGATTCTTCTTATGGGCAATTCTTCACATTGAGAATGACCAAGTATCATTATGAATACCTCCCTAGATAAGAGAGAGTGTTGAAAAAGTGTAACTAGGTTCGATCTTCATAATGACATGTAATTTTGATTTTATGAAAATATATGTAAAGAATAAAGAATAAAATATTGTAATGCTTGCATCATGAGTTTCATGGGCAAGAGATTTTATTTTTGAGTCAAGGCTCCCATTGGGAGCCTTTAGGAATTTTTTCATCTAGTCATAAAAGAATAAAATAGTCATTGTCACGTAATGAAGTCATGTTACACTTTGTAAAGAGTCACACTTGTAAAGTATTCCTCCAAGACCTTGTCACTAGCCCTCTCCAATTCGGCCTACAACGAATGAGTAACCTAGAAGATGATGTCGACTCTTTTCCTTATGATCACATCAGCCTAAAGGACATGAGGCAACATGTATATATATATATATAACCACACTCGGCCTCACTTAGAGGCAAGCAATTTGGTGAAGAGAATAAGAAAAAGTGTGAATAAGAGCTGGAGAAAAGAACGAAGATCAAAAGAAGGATAACGAAGGAAGGGATTGTTATAGCTCCATTTACCACCCTTGGTACTTGTGATGCTTGGTTTATGGCCTAGGGCAACCCTTCCTCCCAGACTTGGTTCAAATATTTTAAAAACAATGTTTTATTTCCTATACGATACCTGAGATAAAAGCGCATGCACGTGGGTTAGTCAATACCCAACCCGCGTATATGTGTTAAAACACTTAAAAAAATTAAATTTCCTTAATTATTGGCAGAGTTCACGGATTTTACCTGTTGTTTACCTCCTAGTGCCCGTGGCCCAACTATTTCCCAACTAAAAAACTAATTGGGAGAAGTATAAATAGACTTCTATGGGAAGGCCTTAAGGAGGAAAAAGATATAGGATTATTATACTGAGATTATCCATGACTGAGTCTAAAGTATCCATCTGCTTCAAGCACTTCCCCAAGTTTAAGGAAACCCTTGTTTCCTTGAGTGTTGATATTCTCCCACTTGCTTGAGATATCATGGTATTGGTTATGGAAGGAGGTTGTTGAAGATTGGGACTGGACAGATCTGGAGGACAGTTCCACTTGGTGCCGGAAGAGGAAGACTCAGGTGAATTCTCTCAGTGTTAGGTATAGCTTTCTACAATAAAAAGAAGCGTTGTCTTGTTCCTGAGATTGACTTTGTTTATGCATCAAATACTATTGTAATTCATGTATGAATTTTATTTTGATGTATAACTAATCATTTGCTTATATGATATAAAGTTGATTTCATTAAAATGCTTTATCTATATGCTGCTATGTATGTTCGAATTGGTTGATTTGCAGATTCGAAGATCATCAGGAGTTGCAGAGGGTCTGAACCCTGCTGGAACTACCCAAACGAAGGACATCCGAGTATGGTCGCTATCGCATAGTTTTTTTATATAAGCATGTTGCCTGAGTTGTATGAGCATTTCTTACTGTAGTTTTCTCTTGCTCTATTGGGGTTCCAACCCAAAGCCCTATTCCCGTAACATAAATGGTGACTCCACTGGGGATAACAATCTTTTTATTCCTAGTTTGGGTTGTTCAGTGTCAATTAGAGCTCAGTTCTTGGTTTGCTTGCTATGACAGTATTGTTTGGTCTAGTAGAAACTCAGACCTTAAGTCTAACCTTTTTTATTTGGCTTTGCTTTTTATTTTTCTTGCAAAACTTAGTATACACACTTTAGTCTATTTACAGTAGCGTACACATGCTTGTTTCTGTGAAGTGAAACTGCGTATACGCGAGTTTCCTTTATCAGAAGCACATGTACACGCTTTTGTGCTTGAACACAGTCACGTATACCCTTTTTTTGCATGTTTTTTCAAATCTCTCTGCCCAGAAAGATTTGTTTCTTGGTCTGTTTGGTTTCTGAGTGGTCAATTTCTGTCTTTAGAATTTTGTTATTCTGCGAGCTTACTATTTTGAAATCTCTTCCACTTTGAAAAGTTTTGGCCTAGGTTTGCTTTTGAGTGAATTTTATGATTTGTGTTTTGGCACACAAGACTTCTTGCAGAGGTTCTTGATTGTTCTAGTCCTCTAGAACAATAGATTGTTTTCAATCTTAGTGTCAAGCTTGATTATTGGTTTACTTGCTTTGCTTTCCGTCATTTTGTGGCCTTACACCTTTTCTTGCTTTTTGAAAGTTTCTTTTTGACGAATTTGAAAGTGTTTCTTTCCTGACTTCTTGGTCAGTTTGTCAAAGCTCTTTGCTACCATTTGGGTCGTTTGGTGCAAGTTGAAGCCTTTTTTTGTTCAAGTTTTCATTCGTTGTCAAATTTGTAAATTGCAAAGTTTCCTTGTGCTTTTCTTTCAATCTTTGAGTCTTAAGTGGCATTTTGAGTGCTTTCGAAAGGTTGTTTTCATTGCTTCTTGAAAAAGAAAAGTTCTTAAAAAACATTGTTTTTGTTTTCTTTTGCCGAGTTTGATTTTGGTTTCTTTTGATTTTTTGAAAGTGAATTGTGATCTTTTTGATTTGTCCTTCTTGTTTGGAGAAGATTTTGTATTCAAAATTTGTATTCTTTTCAAACACTTAAGTTGGCTTATTAAAGTTATAAACAATTGCTTTCGTTCTTTTTAGAGTAATCTAGGATCTTGCATCTTCATGTACACCTTGCATTAGGGTAGTTTTGCATTATTAAAGCATCAATAGTCTTTTTAGTTTTTGTGAGTGTGAAGTGTGCTTTAAGAAAAGAAAAGAAAAGTTTTTTGCTTTATAGAAGTTTCGTAGAACCCAAGTAGAAATTTCTTTTCATCGAAGAACAAATGATTGCATTCATATAAGTTAGTTTTTCATTAATTTCTTTTGTGTCATACAAACACCATTGGTTTCATTTCCATTTATCCCTTTGACTTAAAAGAACAACCATTTAAAATCAAGTGCTTAATAAAATAAACTAGAACTTTTTGTATTGTCATCAAAATACACCAACAAGTTTAGGTTTATTTAGGGCCTTGGATTAGGTGAGAGGAGAGTTAACTCTCCAAGGCCACTCTAAATTGCAAAACATAGAAGAAATCCAATAGCGTTGGGGAGATCGGGAAAGCTCCATGACTGGGAGTTAAGCACGAGGGTTCATGAAGATAAGGACAAGAGATACCCCCTCTCTTACTTGTCAGATCCTACCTCATGACTGTTTCGCCCAGCTTCTGATACGAGTTGGTGACCAAGTTGCCTATCCTAGGAATCACACAGGTGGCTGCGGAGGGGAATCTCGTGGCACTTGAGGCTGACATTGTATCATGTTCAACAGTACTTCTGGATGGTACCCTTGCAAAGCTTGGGTGCTTGCCCCGACAAAGGTTGTTGTCTAGTGGTCAGCATAACTGCTTCTGATACCTTCGCTGGTAGGCTTGGGCCATTATTATCCAAAACTATCTTCGGAAGGTCCCTTACTTCACTTTCTTGTATTTTGGTGTTTGGTCCTCATCACCTGGAGCAAAAATACTGGGAAGTTGCTTGATTGGTTGTATCTTTAGGGATTTTATAGTGGAGTGCGCTTTGCTCTTTGTATATAGTTGGCTTTAGGTATTTTTGTCATCACTTTTGGACTTTAGATTCTGAGTGACTGACTCACCACTCCGCCGTTCTTGAAAGGCCTTTTGATCTTTCTTTTGAAAGTTGTGGAGTTGCCTCCTCGAGGGAAAAGGTTTTGTTTGTGCATATTTCTTCCTTAGAAAATCATTTGTACATTCCTATAAGGGAAGGATCTGCGAATAAGTTAGATATGGCCAATATTTCCACGGAAACCAACCAAGGTACCCTCCCAAAAGGGGATCCTTGTGCTTTTCCTTTCTTTGGAAATATTGGTACCCCCTTGATGGCCACTTTGAATATTCCTGGATTGAATGTTGGACTACCAGTTTGGCTATGGTCCACTTCGAATATTCCAGATGTTCTTGAAGCTTCTTAGATGAATGCTTTATTTCAGGGGCATCACATGGGTGTTAATTATTCATCTTCTTTCAAAGAGAAATCTAGGATTCCTCTTTCTCCTCCTTCATGTAATAAGAGTTTTAAAAAGAGGAGAAAGAGGAAGATGAAGAAGAAGAATAATTCTATCCATTCATCATCAACCTCTGCCAATCATGTTGGAGATAAGCCTTTAGCCGCTGCAAGTCATGCTGGGGGCATAAGTCTAGTCACTGCGAGTCATACTATAAGTGGGTCACCTGCCTCCATGAGTCATATTTATATTGACTCAGTTACTTCTGTGAGTAGGGTTGGTGGCACAAGTCCTATCTCTCTTGGGATAGAGTCATTGACATCTGCAAGTCATGTTCGGGACTCTCCGCAAACCACTGCTAGTCATGTTGGCGGAATGGATGTTGATAAGAAACCTAGGTGTGGAAGTTTTAAACCTAAGTTCCCTTGTAAGATATGCAAGGGAGACCATCTTACTCATTTGTGCCCTGGTATTCCAGAGGTACAAAGGATATGGTCCGAGTCTGAAAGTTCTTCTACTCCTGAATCTGATATGGTTTCTCATCAATCTCATCAACCATTGGTTGATAATGTGGTTGAGCCAGTGCAATCTTTGGCTGATTACACTCCTCTTTTGGGGGGTGAAGTGCCTAACAACAGAGTCTGTTTGATTTCTAGTACAGAGTCTTCTGGTATAGGGGGAATTCTGGTTGTTACGAAGGTTCTCCCTCCAAGTTCTAAGAGTGTCTCCTTTGATTGGGATAGTCTGGTCGAGCCTCGTCTTCCTTCCGCCACACCTTTCCAAATAACGGTCAACGTTAAATTCCACAAACGTCTATCGATGTATGGTGGATGAAGGATCCTCTGCAAGTATTATATCCCCCTTGACTTGGAAAGCTTTGGGTTCTCCAAAGTTGTTGACAACTGAGAGTCAGTTGTTAGCCTATAATAGAAGACATGGTGAATCTATGGGTGTTCTTCCTCAATTACCTATTACTTTAGGTGGGAAGACTGTCTTAATCGACGTGATGGTGGTTGATCGCCATTTAGACTTTAATATGCTACTTGGGCATGATTATGTCTATGCTATGAATGCTGTGGTGTCTTCACTCTTTCGAGTGATGTGTTTTCCTCATAAAGGGAATATTGTCACTATTGATCAGCTTGCATCTGATAATCACCACCCTAATTCGAATTTACTGCAGAATACCCCTTGGTTTGTTCCAAGTGTTCAAGTAGACTCTACCCCGCCATGGGTGAATTATGTGGCATTGAATCCTCAATGTTCAATTGCTTCTAAGAAGGATCCTTTAACCTATTATTCTCCTTCTTGGGACTTGGTCCCGGCAGTTGACCAAGAGATTCTTCCTATGGGGACATGGGACCCCTTAATTCCCTCTTTTGATCCTTGTAGTTCTCATGATTTCTTGGAATTTGATTTTCCTTCACAAGAGGAACTCTTTAAAGCCATGAGTTTTGAATACCAAAGGAGTCCTTGGCCTGAGCCCTACAAGGGGTTTGTCTAGAATAACTATTATGCATAAGCCACAAGGCTACGTGGTTCCTTGTACCATATTGTACATATAAGATACACATTTTCAAGTTTTGTATTCTATAACACAAGATTTTATCTGAAGTTTATATGTGGGATGTATTAACTTCTTGTCTAGTGTTCCTATTTATGTCTACAGAGCTTGGAAGATTTCTCCTTTGGAAATTTTTGTGGTTGATCCATTCTGACAGGTATTGGTTTTCGACACTAGCATATAGGTTAGGTTTTTTCACCTGCATTGTGCACTTATCAGTTTCCTTTCCCATTTTGGCCTTCGGATTGACCCCTCCAAGCTATGGTGCAGAACCTTCTCATCGCTTAGAAGTATCATGACTTGTGTGGTAGAGCCTACTTTATCATGGGTGCCCTAGATAGTACCTTGTGGTCACTTGGCGCCCATGCTGAATTTTTTCTCTTAGGCTCGGGAGTCCTCTTTAGTCTTGCCATGACTTGTTTGTTGAAGAAACATTCTCCTTACTTCTACGCTTATTTCTGGCCTTATACCCTAGAGGCTCCTTTGTGTTGAGTTGTATTGTTGCATTGCATTTTGACTATTTGCACCTTTTAGCCTTGAGCCAGCTTCACTTGGACTCGTGTTTAAGCCACTTATTTGACCATGTCTTTTGCAAAATCAACCATGCAATCACTTAGCTTCTGCAACTTGACACATCCTTTGACCCGTGGAAGGAACATCCCTTTGAGTGTCCTTGACCAGTTTTGCCTCCCTGCATTGAGCATAGGATTGTTCCCATCCCAGGAACTAGATCATATGTTTCTCTAACACTCGTTCTTTCCACTATACTATAGCATTATTTTATTCTTTTTCCAACTTAAAGAAAAAGACAAAAAATTATATATTCCAAAAAGAGTGGGAACGGGACAACATTTCCATATATTGTTGGCAGCTAGAGTCAGTTGTGTCGCCCTTGAACAAAGCACTCAAAAGAAAGTCATTTCTCCATTTTGGGCGGGATTTAGTTTGACTTAGGTATGCCTTAACCTTGTTATTGAGTCAGTTATCCTTCGATTGGTTACCTCTTCCAATCATATGAAGAGTTCGCTCGTGCCTTCTGCATGATGAACTTATACAGAGTTATCATATGTTGCCATATAGTCATCATTGGTACGTGCTTTTGTTTAAGGGAAGTAAGCCTGAGTCGGCCTCTTTGTAGTGTCTCTTGACCTATTTTTCAATCGGCCATCCCTGGTTGTTAGTGTCATGTTTGTCATCACATCAATTATATTGGTCCTCTACTCGTGCTAGTTTGAGAAGGTCTCCATTGACTTCTTGCTGGCGGATCTTGTCCTTATCGACAATGACATATTGCTCTGAGGGCAGGCCTAGATCCGCACCCTGGCCCTATTTTCATTATTGATAGGTCACCTTGTGCTCATCATCGATCAGTATCATGGGTCTTTGACTGAGTGGTTTCCCTTGTGTTCGACATCATCTTTCATTATCACACATTGGGATTCATGCAGTGCCTTGGTTTCCATTTGACCCTATTGGTGGATTCCTCGCCTCTGTGTCAGATTTCATTATTGGTTGGCTCAGATGGTTTCTATCGTGTGCTATCTACATCTTGTGTACGCCGTAAATGTGCTTCAGTCGGGTTACTACATCTTTTTCGTTTGATTCCTTCCACATTATTGGCCTACGGGTTACACTCGCGCTAGATTGATGAAGGATGCCTTAATGCCTTCCTTCCAGTGGATCTTTTCCTATCGACTACGGCTCATTGCTCTGGGGAAAAGATCTAGAGTCCATTCGGCAGTACCTTGGGGTTTGCAGTCATCAGTGGCAGATTCCTTCGCTATCGACAGTGGGAAACCATCATTGTCCCCTGATTGATAGATTCTTCCAGGTGTTCGACTCCAGCGCATTCATTTGCACTTGTTAGATTGTACTGGGTACCTTAACTCTCATTATCATTATCGTTGAGTAGTCTCGTGTTTATTAACGGTATACATTAATGACCGGTAATCAAATGATTTCTCGTGTGGTCGACCTTAGATCATTTATTCCCATTGTGTAGAAATGTACCACAATGGTCGGTGAAGACCTCGGGTTTCATCAACATGTTTTGGTTCACTTGTCAGTTGCTCCTATTACTGCTAGTCGACACCATCCACCTTATATGTTGCAGTCCTTCTCAGCGGCATCTTATATGCTAGCATCCAAGTTGCGATGTAGTATCATTTTATTCCATCATGTTCATTTGGTACTATTGGGATTAGTTTTTGATATCCATGATTAGCTTCATCTTTCAACTTCATTGATCATCTTCTTATATGTGATATTCAGACATGTACTTTTTCGATCATGATCAGATGGTCCATTATGTGCTTTTAGTTCTTTATATACTTGTATACATAGTGGATCCGCTTGTACTTGATATGCGGACATGATTTACTTTCTTTGAGAATGGGTATGCCCTCCTCAGACAACAATTTATTTTTGATCTCTTTTTGATGGCTTGGCAGGCTGATTTCTGGTGAAGTCCTTCTCAGTCTCGACAGGATTCCTTTCCATATACTTAATACATTTCGTCCATCATGTACCCCTTCTGACCTCATATATTAGGGGGCATCTGTTATAGCTCCATTTAGCACCCTTGGTACTTGTGATGCTTGGTTTATGGCCTAGGGCAATCCCTCCTTCCAGACTTGGTCCAAATATTTTAAAAACAATGTTTTATTCCCTATACGCTACTTTTCCCTGAGATAAAAGCGTGTGCATGTGGGTTAGTAAATACCTAACCCGCGTATATGTATTAAAACACTTAAAAATTTTTTTCCTTAATTATGGGCGGAGTTCACGGGTTTTACCTATTGTTTACCTCTTAGTGCTCGTGGCCCAACTGTTTCCCAACTAAAAAACTAATTGGGAGAAGTATAAATAGACTTCTATGGGAAGACCTTAAGGAGGAGGAAGAGATAGGATTATTATACTGAGATTATCCCTGACTGAGTCTGAAGTATCCCTATGCTTCAAGCACTTCCCCAAGTTTGAGGAAACCCTTATTTCCTTGAGTGTTGATATTCTCCCACTTGCTTGAGATATCATGGTATTGGTTATGGAAGGAGGCTGTTGAAGACTAGGACGAGATGTATCTGGAGGATGGTTCCGCTTGGAGCCGGAAGAAGAAGACTCAGGTGAATTCTCTCCGTGTTAGTTATAACTTTCTACAATAAAAAGAAGCGTTGTCTTGTTCCTGAGATTGACTTTGTTTATGCATCAGATACTATTGTAATTCATGTATGAACGTTATTTTGATGTATAACTAATCATTTGCTTATATGATATAAAGTTGATTTCATTAAAATGCTTTATCTATATGCTGCTATGTATGTTATAATTGGTTGATTTGCAGATTCGAAGATCATCAGGAGTTGTAGAGGGTCTGAACCCTACTGGAACTACCCAAACGAAGGACATTCGGGTATGGCCGCTATCGCATAGGTTGTTTATATAAGCATGTTGCCTGAGTTGTATGAGCATTTCTTACTGTAGTTTGCTCTTGCTCTGTTGGGGTTCCAACCCAAAGCCCTAAGGTACTTATTCCCGTAACAGGGATACTTCTAGAAGATCTGATTTTGGCATATATACTCTCCCACATGTGAAGAAAGGAGGCCAGAAGGCACAACGAGAAGGCCAAGATTACTGTGGCATTAAGGTATCTTTGTTTGGGTATAGGATCTCGTAGAAGGAAGCCGAGGAGAAGTACTAGAGGTCTCTCCCCTGAAGAGACTAATCAAGGAGCATAAACTATTCTAGGGTTTTTGAATTAGGGCTAGCCTAAGAGTCCAAGATTCTATGGGGAAGCCGAGAATAGAAGTGTAGAAGAATAGAGACCGAGATTCTCTAGAAGAATCCGAGGAAAGAGTAGAGACCGAGATTCTCTAAAAGAAGCTGAGGAGAGTAGTGTGAGATCTAGAAGAAGTCAAGAAAAGGAAGAGGCAGAGCATCAAGGCTAGTGACAATGGTCTTGGGAGGACACTAAAGTCAAGGGTCTTTATCATGGTCTTGGTATTCGTCAATTGAAGATATATAAGAAGAATTTTTCTGATTGGGTTTTCCTCTCAAAGATTGAGATGTTTTGGCCCTGACTAACAAGCCTACATACTGAGTCTCTTGTCTTCTATTGGTTATTTGGTAATTTTCTTGATGAAAATAACACTTCGATAATATACTGAAGAGAAGATCATAACATAAGAAGTAAAATCATATCACAAGGAATTATCTAGAAGAGAAATCTCCTAATCATTAATGCCCTAGATTTCTCAACACATTGATCCTTCAAACAAGTCAGACAACAACTTCCTCAACAAGACAACTTCTTTTCTCACTTCACAGGTTGCAATATATTCAGCCTCATAACTACTCAAAGCAACCAATTCTTGTTTTTTACTAATCCAAAATATCATGGAGGATCCCAAACTAAAAAATCCTTCAGTAGTGCTTCTCCCATCCATCTTACTACCTCCCCAGTCGAAACCTGTATATCCAATCAAGTGGACATTATTCCTCTTATCATACTTCAGGCAGTAGTGAATTGTTCCCCCTAGATATCTCAATTTATGCTTGGTTGTTATTTTATGATAATGCTTGGGCTCTACTTGGAACTAATTGAGAACATTCACTGCAAAACAAATGTTTGGTCGAGTATTTTCAAAATACATCAGAGAGCCAATCAATTGTCTATACCTTGTTGTAAATAGTTTTTTTGAACCATCGCATTTCATGCAAGTTGTTGATCAACATTTCGAACCCACAACTATGATCATAGGGGTTGTCATAGGTTTGTAATCCATCATGTCAAACCTTTTCAACATCTTAATCACATACTTTCCTTAACCTAGATAAATCTCCTCAGGTCCTTGCCAAACTTCCAACCCCAAATAATAATGCATCAAACCTAGATCCTTCATAGCGAATTTTGTTGTCAGTTTCTTCTTGCACTCTTGAATACGATCTTCCACACCTGTCATGAAAAGATCATCCACATATAGAAGAATTATTACATTCTCATCCTTCACAACCTTGATGTAGAGATTCAGATCAACATAAATCTTTGAGAAGCCCAATATTTGTAGGTATGCATCCATCCTGACATACCATGCCCTTGGTGCTTGCTTGAGGCCATACAATGCCTTTTTCAACATGCAGACATAATTTTACCTATATTTTACTTTCAATCCCAAGGGTTGTTTTATATAGACTTCTTAATCAATATTACCATTTAGGAATTTTGTCTTGACATCCATTTGATGGATGTTCCATCCCATCGATGATGCCAAAGAGGCTGACATATGTATAGTTGTATACCTTGTTGTAGGTGCAAATGTCTCTTCATAATCAATGTCTTCCTTTTGGGAGAATCCCCTAGCCACAAATCTTGCCTTATATTTATCAATAATTCCATCTTTTGCATGTTTAATCTTATAGAGTCACTTGGAAGTTACCACAGATTTGTCTTCGAGCCTAGGTACTATCTCCCAAACTCCATTTTTCATTATTGATTAATACTCTTCATTCATGGCATCTTTCCATTCTTGATTTTTGACGACCTCTTCAAAGGTGGATGGTTATTCTTCTATTATCTTCATCGTATAGGCTACATATCTTGAATATCTTTTCGGCTTCTTACTTTCCCTGAATATGCCTTTGGCGGCTCCATGTCCCTCGACATCTAGGAGAGTATACTTCAACTAATTATGTCTCTTTCTACTTTTAGAAACAATGACTTGTTGCGTGGGTTCATTGGGACCTATCTCTTCGTGATTTGAATCTTCTTCCTCCCTTGTGCACTCTTCTTCAAGTACTGGAAGTTCTTCATCATCAGAGTCAATCAGGAGATCCTTTGATTTCTTGAATGTAATACTTTCATCAAATATCACATCTCGGCTTAATTCTATTTGATGTCCTTCTTTTATATAGATCATATATTCCTTTGAAGTATTACTATAACCAACAAATATTCCCTTCATGCTTATAGGATCCAACTTCTTTCTCTTATCCTTTGGAATGTGAATATAGGTAGGACAACCAAATATTCAAAGATTTTCCATGCTTGTTTTCTTGCCAGTGAATGCTTCTTTAGGAGTCATGTTGTCTAGTGATCTGTGAGGACTTCAATTTTGAACATATACAACAATCTTTGTTGCTTCACCCCACAAAAAATTTGGCAATTCTTGATCATGTAACACGGGTCTAACACTTTATTCAGTTGATCATTTTTTTTGTTCAACAACTCCATTTTGTTCAGGATTATATGGACTATCATCTGCCTCTTAATCCCAACCTCCTTATAGAAAGTTATGAGTTCCTTGAGGTGTATTCTCCTCCATTATCAGATCTTAGAATCTTTATCCTCGTTTCTGTAAGGTTCTCTACTTCATCTTTTAATTCTTGAAAATGTTCAAATACTTCATCCTTGGACTTCAGCAAATAGATCCAAGTTTTCCTTGAGTGGTCATCAACGAATGTTACATAATATATATGGCCTCCAAGATACTTTGTAGACATAGGACCATAGACATCAGAATGACTGAGATCCAAGATTTCTTTTGACCTTGAAGCACTGCTTCCAAATGGTCTCTTAATATTTTTATCTAATGCACATCCCTTGCATACTCCTTCATGATCCTCCTTGAGTTCAAGGATGCCATTCACCATTGAATTTAGAGTTTGTAAGTTATTTTAGTGAAGGTGATGAGACCTTTTATGCCAAAGTTCACATGGACTTACTTCAATGTGAACCAAATCTTGAGAGAGAGGAGTCAATAGTCTATAGAGTCTTCCTTGATGAATCCCAATGATCTTTGAATTTTTGATGTTAGAGGTTTTATCCCATACTACAATCTTTCCATATATAAAAGGCTTTATATCCCTTATATTCTAAACATGAAATAAAAAGTAGATTCTTTTGCAAACCTGGAATAAATAGGATGTTGTTGAGATGAATACTTCCTTAATTCTTGAGCTCCAACGAGGTTGATCCAATTCCTCTTACAGGATAACTCTTATTGTCACCAAGTTCAATGGAGTAGGAATATTTTCCTCTTGATAAGGTCTTTAGTTACTTGTGCTTACATGTCATTCGTCTTGATGCTCCATTGTCAATTATTGAAATATTCTCATCTTCAAAGGTGCTTGTATGTGTTCAGAATAACCCTTCATCCTTTATAGAAGTATAGGCCATACCATTCTTGATGGGGAATAGGAGATTCCATGATGCCTTGATACCTTTCTTGAGATGACTTACTACCATATAACACCTCTTAAAAGACTTCTTCAAGGATGTAGTGATCTTCATCATGCCCTTAGCCAACCTTAGCTCTGATACCATGTTGAGAAATCTATAGGGCCACAATTAAGAAGATTTCTCTTAAACTTGATAATTGCTTGTGATGTATTTCCACTTTTTCTTACTTATTATATTCTTCTCTTGTTATTATGTTATTATCATCAAATGACTACCAAAACAAGAAGATCAACAATACACAAGAACATCGGATTTACGCTGCAAGCCAGGGCCAAAACCTCTCCACTTGAGAGGAAAACCCATGAATCCGAAGACCTCTAGACCAATACTAATACCCTTCCAAGGACAATTCTAACCTTCTTGATGATGTGTGTCCTTTGTTCAAGTCAAACCTAGTCAAATCTCATCCAACTACACAACTTCGACCCCCAACTGCAAAATTTTGGCCTCTACTATAGGTCTGAAATTTTCGACCCCTACAATAGTTATTGCCTCCACATGTGTGAGAAAATATAGGGATTCCAAGGCTTCCTTTGACCTTCACTTGAGTTTCTCCTTCTTTTAGGGCTTGAGGATGACCTAATATACCTTCCTTTGACCTTCTTTATGCAATTTATCCAAGTTCGACCTTGTAGCAACAAAACCCTAGCCTCCTTCTTTTGCACGCGTGAAAAGAGAGAGAGAAATAACCCAAACACTTGTCCTTCGTCCTTCTTCTTCTCCTCCTTCGCTTGAATGATGAGAGAACTAATGGTATCCATAAGAGGTTGAGTTCCCTCCTATATATAGGCTTCCAAGGAGGACGAAATTCCCTTATTGAGGCCGAATTATTAATTTCCGAGCCGAATTGGTCTTAGATGGTATTTTGACACTTTTGAATACAAAAATAATTATTTTTACAAGTTACAATGTGCCCGATGGGGTCTTCTTCATATGACAATGAATCTTTTGGAATCCTGACCCTAGGACAAACACTAGAAGTCCTCAATGGGTGCTTGAACTCTAAATAAAAGACCTTAAGCATGAAGCCCATGCTACAAAAATAGCAAAAATAACTTTTCTTTCATTTTACAATATTCAAGGCTCAAAAGTACATTTCATATTTATGAAGACCGAACCTAGTTACACATTTTTCAACATGTCGATCCACATTCTATCTTGGATTCTCTATCCTCGAGGAATATCATTCTCATATGCTTATCCATTTCTCCATTCTCCTTCCTAGTGTCTTCACTAAGATTTACAGTTGTTAGTCCTAGTCTAGTGCATGACACATGGAGAATATGATGTCTAACATCACTCCCTATCAACTAGAGAGGATATCCTCATTGATTAGGGAATATATCCTTGCTCCTTCTCAAACATTTGAGACTTATTACTCCCTCTTAAGAATATATGAGATTTCTAACTTCCTTTCAATTTGGGAAGTTAGCCTTTTAGTGCGCCTTCATCAATACATCATCTACTTCATGGATATCTTCAAGTAGAGACATGGCTCCTCCTTCCCTTTTACATTTCATCATATTGAGCCAAACTTTCTTGCGACAAGATTCAGGCCATTAACCTTTCACATCACTTTCCTCTAGTCATCATCAACAAAGGCATTATATTGAGCCAAACTTTCTTGCGACAAGATTTAGGCCATTAACCTTTCACATCACTTTCCTTTAGTCATCATCAACAAAGGCATTATATTGAGCCAATCAAAGTAGAGCTAATCATAGTTTCTTCTAATTATGAAAGTGATCTTCATTTTCATTGAGACGTCAGGTTATCCTTTTGTGTTGCTACCTTTCAATCCTAAGATGATGTAGATATATTTATCATATAATCCTTCAAGGATTTCCAAGGCCATCCACTCAATCCACGCATACATTGGATTGAGTTCAAAACAAATAGTTGCACTAGTCTCAACTATTATGTTGTATTTCTGCAACATTTTTCCAGATAGCAAAACCATATACTAACTAGATAACTAATACCAAAACATGAAAATTACTTCAACTTGATGGCCTCTTGTCGAAACAACAGATTTTGCTTACTTGTTCTCTTTGAGATCAACATCCTTATGCATGGTCTATATTGTACAAGAAATCTTCTCCGTGCTTTTTACTTTTGATTAAAGTGCTCATGGAACAAACTAATCATTAGGCTACAATATTTTCTTCCTTGGAGTTGTCGTTATTAACCCTTTTTCTTTCCTCAGGAGGCCATATATGATGTTGATCAATACCATCATTTCTAAATCATGCTTTGTCATGGATGAGTCTTGATCTTTCCAACCTCTTAGGCATTGAGTAACCACATGGAAGACTTCTCCTGCTTGTGTTTATGACCACAATTTTACCTTCAAGAAAAAAGTTACTAACAACATGCATACCTTTTTCTTTGATATAACTGTTTGGTTGTCCTTCATTTGAATAAGCTTACTAATTCAAGAGGAGAAAGACTTCAATTTTGCTTTTCATACTAAAAATTGGTCATCTGCATCCCTTCATCCTTTATGATTGTTATTTCCATACTAAGTGGAATATACTAGTCATGTCATAATGCTTCTTCAAAAGAACATTCCCTAATTGATGGTTCTTATTGGAGGATGCTAGTGACCCTTCTTGCAAAATGATTACCTCTAACATTATGTTAGAAGATGCTTGGATGGACTATTGATGTGTAGGATGGTCCAAATTTTCTCATTCTTGCCAGCTAGACGACTTCTTCCAAAGCAATTTGATCATGTAGTTTCTAAATATTCTACTATCATATGCTTCCTTCTATCATGCCATGCTTCTAAGACTTATTTTAGAGAATGAAACTATGCATGCTTATTGTAACTTCTACTTTCTAATAAAAGAAAGAGAATCTGTATATCAACCTAATTGTTGAAATGTGGCAACAAGAATACTCCAATTTTAATTTGTCCTTGAATTAAAATTGTGAATTAAAATTCGAATTTAGTCTCACCAGCTGCTTAAAAAATAATTAATTAATTCGTCTTGAGTTAATTAGTTGAAGAAATTCAAGATAGAAGTCTTTGTGAAGTCATGCAACAATTATCCCTTAAATTAAGGAGATTATCCCTTAATTAGGGGATAAGATTGAGTTATATTTGAGTTGTAATTAGTTAGCTCAGTTTACTGAGTTAAGTCCAGTTAAATTAGTTCCAAACCATTTGAGGAACTAATTGTGAGTTATCAGTCAATTGATGCATGCATGCACTCAACTAGTGTACTTCAGATAACTGAATATTCTCTCATTAGTAACTCATCGTTATAGACATATTTGGGCACTTCAACCCCAAAACTTATATGTCGATAATCTAAGGCTCATCAACCCCTAAAAGAGTTGTTTCATACCCTAAAAGAGCATGGTCATCTGATTACACCATTCCCCAAAAGTTCCACCTGAAAAACCATCCAGAAATGGCCTAAACTTAACCATACTGACTGCTACACTGGCCAGGTGAGATGCATACTGAGTGATACACTGCTCAGGTGTGATGCATACTGATTAGGCCTTCTATAGGGTGCGATGAGCAAGGATGGACAAATGTTCGGGACAGTTTGCTAAGTGGATGCTCATAGAATCTTCTAGAAACTTCCCCTTTGCCACTTGCCTCTCTGAATTCGCCCAAGGATGAGTAAGGGATCTAAACTTCAGTTATCTCTTCTCTTGTGGAACCAAATGTAACAAGTGGAATGACACTAATCAAACCCCAAAGATGACTCACACCCTTGCACACATCTATAAATGGATCCCTCATCTAAGAGATCCAGAGGTTGGAATGTTGTGAATTGCAAGTAAGTGTTGATAGTTTGTAATTGAGGAAAGAGCATTGTATTGTTGGTGTGATCTTGCTATTTCATGAGGTGAAGAGGGCTTGATGCTGGGAGGATGATGCTGGATCAGACAATTGGGTTGTAATTCTCCCTTCTATTTAATAAAGTTCTTCAAGTTTTCTTCCATATGATTGTGCAATTGTGAATGTTATCATTTGTGAATGCTATTATATGTTCATTATATATCTGATTCTGTAATGTGTATGTTGTAATAGATCAAGATGCTTTGACGGTTCTTTGTTACTGTGTTTCTATAGGTACTCTCCAAGCGGGATAAGTACGGGGAGGAGTTGCAAGCTCTGTCAAGGGGGAGAGAGATCAAGTAAAGGATTAAGCGGAAGTTCCAGGTTGGTCCCATTATCTTTCTCTTATCCATTACACATAGAAGAAATCGTTGAATTGCTTTAAATTGTTGTTTCTAGGGTAGCTGCCAAACCTAGAGGGCTAGTCGCTCGAAAAGACACTAGTTTTCCCAGAAACAAATTGGCGACTCCGTTGGGGACCGAATAGATGTTTGTTTGTTGTTATTGTTTGTTTTATAAACTATAGATAGAGCCTGAAGTCAGCCAAGTAGCCTTCGAACTGCTCTTGCTCTGCAATTGCATAGTAGATGAATACTGCTTCAATCAATCTCTAGTTTAGTTTATGAATTAAACATTTGACTTACACGCATTTTACATGCCCTTTTGGTATCTCAGTAACCTCTCAAGGCATTCCTCTGTACTTTGCTCTTTACTGTCCATCATAGCTCATCTTAACTCACTGAAGACAGTTGCAAATCTGAGCCAAAACCCACTTCAGTTGCGCTCCCTGGCCCATCGCACTGTCTGTCACTGTAAACCAGTATGAATCGCACCTCTCGAGTGTGTAAAATGCGATGCATCCCTATTTCTGTGAAGCGCAGTTGAAATGAATGACTGAACCTATTTCCATTCTAGAAATTGGGGGGTTTTGTCCTTGTTTTCAGTATTGTTTAGTTGTTTTGCTACCTATGAACAATGCCTCCTTACTAAACCCTGCTTGCATCACATAGATCAACCTCCATTGTAGGATTAGTGAATGTTTTTTGTATTTGTTCATCATTTACAATCCTTAGTCGAAAAGTTGTTTAAATCGATTTGTCGCTTTGATGCAAAAAGTGTCGTAACTGTCGTTTTTTGTCGAAAAGAGAAGTGTCGTAGATTCTTCCTTCTTTGAATAGTTGATTGAACTTTTCGTCATGTATTTGGTTTGATTTTTTGATATTAGAAGTGTCGAAAGCATTGTTTTTATTCAAAATTGAAAACTGTCGTGTAGTATTCCTTTCTCTTTTGAAGAAGAAATTATCGAAATGCCATTTTGAAAGAAATATTTCAAATCTTTGCTTCATTTAGTTTTCCTTTTTGGCATTTTTCACATTAAGGAGAACGAAAACAAATACATGCATTTGAATTTGCATTTAGTTTGTGTGCGAAAAATGATTTAGGAAAATGCACTAGTGTGTGCTCTTTGCTCTTTGTTTGAAAGAATTATAATCTTCTTTCCCTAGTAGCTAGGATTTTCATTGCTCAAAATAAACAAAGATTGTTTATCATTGTAGATTGCATTTTAGGAATTTCAAATCATCATCACGTGGTGAACCATTGAAAGGCAAACTTTAAACAAGATCAACTTTAAAATAAACCTCAATGAAATTAACAACGCTTTGGAACTTAACAACGCTTTGGAACTTAACGCAACATATCTAGAGGTCTAGGCTAGAGACGTGTTCCGGCGTCGTAAAAACTAGTAACTATCGTTTTCATTGAAGGTTGGGTGATTCCTCCTCCTTGATACGACAAGTGCTAGCACGGACTTGTGCTCCCCATACCGTCGCGTATATATTGGGAGACCACAATAGGCTTATATCCTTTATCCATAGGAAGCTGAGTTTGCCGCCTTATTGATCGCAATGCACTGAACACAACATTCGGGAAGATTGATTTCCATACGTAAGCCCTTCGTAATTTCTCTTCAATTTATCACCAAGGTGTATATTGCAGTTTTGCGATTGGTTTGGTAATCTCTCTGTCTAGATTTCCAGAGTAGTCACTTTCATTCCTTTTCGACTCTTTAAAAGAAAAGGTCCATCTGAGCACTTGTCACTTCAGGCTCATTAACAATCAAAGGGGACTAGAGTCATCTTTAGCTTTTTCTCGACTCTTAAAAACTGAAAAAACAAACTTGTGTCAAAGCGTCTTTAAAATTAATTGAATTCGGGATAACATCTTTTTTCCCTTTAATTTTGAGTTGATCAAGTAATCTGCAATTGTGGTAGAAAGTCAATTAAAACCCTGTCGTTCGCGGAGACTAGCGAATCAATAGTCTTCGACTCCGGAAATGAAGCCAATCTGGGCAAAACGGTCTTGTTTAACTGAGTCCAATTCATCTGGTTTATTTGAAACTTTTGTTTCAACATTGCCAGAGACTACAGTTACTTCGATCATTTCTAGTACATTTGCATTTAGAGAAGAAGTTTTGTAGTTACAAGAGGACATTAGAATTGATCCTAGTGTAACGGTAGATACTTCTATAACTGAAACAACTCCATATAGAGTTGATCTAGAACCCATCTTAGTTCAGATCGAGGCTACATTTGAACCAGTAGTTGTTCAAGAACCTCCCTTTGAGACTGAAGTTCAGTTTTAGAGTTCAGAAGGTGTCACCCCTATAGTATCTGTCACTACAAAATCTATACCTTCTTCGGCTCCATAAATCTTTTATGGACCTGACGGTCTACCTCTTCCACCTGGTCTGATTGCTATAGAGGAGATAGTAGAGGATCCTCCATCCAGTACCCCATTACATTTTGGAACTGGAATTCATTTGTATCCTTCTACTCCTGAGTTTGGTTCTTTTAATCATCCTTCATTGCAAGTTCCTGTCAAATCACTAGGAAATCTTTTGCATAGATTAAATATGTCTAAGCAACCATCAACATCTACGACTGTGTCATCTGATGTAGCTACGACAAAACTTCCTGTTGCCATTCCTACAATGTTTGCTGGTATACCATCTGTTCCAGCTAGTTATCAATCACTAGCTAGAGTCCACTCAGGGGCTGCTTCGGCAACATGGTATGCTCCTATTTATTCATCCGGAGTCCCATCTGGTATTTCTTATGTTGAAACTTAGCAATTTGATCCTGCATGCCAGTATCAATTTGGGTAGGCCAGTCTTCAAAGACCGGTATATCCTTTGAACACTGGACTGCCGCCATATGGAGGGCAGTATGCTTTTTCATTGTTCCCTCTTGGAGAACAATCATATGAGAGTTTACAAAAAAATTCAGGTCAAAATGGAATTACATCCAGTGGTTGGGTACCAATACTACCACAACAAACAAGGGTTGTATATTCAATGCAACCGATCCAACCTGTGTCGAATATTCCCACTACACCTGCTATTGTGACTATGTCGCAAGTACAAGCATTGCCTGTTGTGTCTCAACCTCAAGTCTCTCAGGTTGCAATACAATAGCCTCTTGTCTCTATGGCTCAATCGCAACCTCAGGTTAGTGCTTCCTTATCTAGAACAACTCAAGCTCAAACGGGTATTGTCACTCCGCATCTTGGTCAATCTTCCAGTATTGGGCAACAGCAAATGGTCCAACAACCATGGCTGGTACAATACCAACAACCACAATTCCAGCAAACCCAACCTCAGCTTGGGCTTGGTTTACAAGCTCAAACTGGATTTGGTCAATATCAAGCCTACCGAGGACCTGAGCAACAAGGCTTTGTAGGTAATGGACAACTGCATTTTCAAAACAGTTATCAACAACCACACTATATTGGTTATGTCCAACAACCTTATCAAAGTTACCAGCATCAGATACATTATGCTGGTATGCAAATACCTACTGCTCAGGCGATTCCATCTTATCCTGGGTATGCTTCACCAAACCTGAATCAACAATTTCCTTTTGTAGCGACTCTAGAATTACCAGATTTGAACTGGCTAACGAATGATCCAATTGCATATGCCCCTTGGTGGCCAACGATTCCTCATAAACTTCCCTTTGACATTCCTAAATTCAATGGAAATCTAGGTGAGGATCCATCGAATCACGTAATGACTTTTCATTTGTGGTGCTCATCTAACACCCTGAATGATGATTCGATTAGGCTTCGCCTTTTTCAGAGAACGCTCACTGGTCTAGCAGCAAAATGGTCTATAAAATTTCCTAGAGCTTTTTTTGATAACTTCAACATCCTTGCCACTACTTTTTTAACCCACTTTTAGTTACCTATCAAGTACGAAACGGGAACAGAACTCCTTACCAACTTTAAATAGACCACGACAACTCACATATCTGATCATATTCATGAGTGGAGATGTCGTTGTCAAATGGTAAAGACGTATGTTCCTGATCAACTTTTAGCTGAGTGGTTTATTAAGTCCTTATTGCCATCCATCACTGAGGATGTGGCGAAAGGAGGAGTTGTCACTGAAGAGCAAGTCATTGCTCATGCCCAATATTTAGACTTGATCTATACTCAGTTTGGCACACTCTACGACAAAATTCCTGACGCTCCTAGACTATAATTTTCCATTCCACCTCCTCCTAAATCGAATAGGGACTCTCATGCCGGTGACGGTGTGATCGGTGCCTCAAGCACGCAAACCACAAGGGGTCCATCTGGTAAAGCCCTTGCTGTTTCTAGTCAAAATGAAAATGACAAACCTCCTGCCTCAGAGATTAATGCCATGTCATCTGACAAAGGCAAAAATCCAAAGCAACCAGGGGGCAAGAAGAAAGGGAAAAATAATAAGAAGAAACAAGAGGATACAACTCCTAAAAAACCTTCTGAGAACCCTGCTGGGCCAAAGAAACCTCCTCGTTTTCCATGTTACATATGTAACGAGGAGAATTTTATGAGAGATTGTCCACATCGAGCTGAGGTTGCAAAATTTTTAAAGGCTTCAAATACCTCAGCGGTGTTAACTGATTCATTTCCGAACCCAAAAACAAATCTGGTTTTTGTCGATCATGCTTCCACATCTCAAGTGCTTATGCTATCCATCTCAAACAAGCAAAATGATGCTTTGATATCAACAAGGAATAAATATTATGGGAATCCATTGTCGTCAAAGAACTAGGCTACACATCAACCTAGTGGTTCGACAACAACTTCGCCAAAAGTTGTTCCACCCATTATTTGAGAATTAACTATAAGCCACCAAAGGGAGTCGTACATAAATCGACATTTAATCCTCATGTTCGAGCCGCTCAGAATTATAATATAGTGGAGGATCTGGCTCAATCGCCATCCGCTATGTCGACACTTGAGGTATTGCAAAATTATCCCTCCCAAAAGTAGGCTTTGTTATCAGCAATAGGCGGGATTGATCCAGCGGATTCCAATCTTGTGGCCTTTAATAATAAAGGATATACACCTCAGTTATTGGCCCAACTCGATTTCCTTATATAGGTAAAAGCCCTCAATAAAACTATTCATCGAACCATCATTGTTGAGGGAGAATCTACCTGCATTTTGTCAATGAGTTGCTGGAAAACTCTTGGTTCACCACGCTTGTCATGATCATCGACAACATTAAAAGCATTCGATGGGAGAACATACACTCTGTATGGGATTTTAAGTGGCTTGCAAGTTGAACTGGGGGGCAAGATGATAGAAGTTGAAGTCGAGGTCATTGATGGAAACCTTGATTACAATATTTTACTGGGAAGACCCTGGATTTATGCTATGGTTGCCGTTGTGTCTACATATTTTAGAAATATTGCATTCCCCTTCCAAGGTGGAATCACAATCATTGACCAACTAGCCTTTTTTCCTAACAGTTCACAAGCTACTGGAAGCATTCCATTGATCCATGGAAGTTCTCAATTGCTTCAAAATGTTGGAGTAGGTCTCCTAAAAGACCCTTCCTTAATGGGTACTTTTGCCCTCCCGCCTCCATCTGGTCTCGTGGAAGTGGCCACAGTGGAAACCTGTCATATGATCTCTTCTACATCATCTGAGTTTAAGAAGAGCTCCGACCTTTTTGATAGCAAGGATCATCGCGAGGTGTTGCCACCAAGCCCCATAGAATCTTTGTAGCAATCAATTTTCTGGGCTTGGGCGGCAAACCCGCGTCAACACTCGACGAGTGTTTGGGTAGATAGGTCTTTAGAATATGGTACCGCTTCTGATCCTTGGTCTCATATACATTCTATAGACGAAGGAATCATCAAATCAATGATGATAGGAGAGACGCCATGGGAAGATTACCACCATCGTTCCCACCTTCAAGATAACAATGAAGATTATTCATACGACCTCGATCATCCTTCAATTTTTTATTTTTTATCAAATACTATAAATACAGTAGATTTCGAGAGAAATTTGTCCAACACTAAAGAAACTATCGCCATTAATATTTCGACCAAACCTAATATTGTAGAGAATATTCACGTTGGCAAATCTTGTTCTCCATCAGAACTAGAAATTCACTGCGCTCTCTTTCGCGAATTCAGAGATGTCTTTGCATGGTCATATGAAGAAATGCCAGGAATTGACTCAAGAATTATTGAACATGAAATCAAGATGTATCCAGATGTCAAACCAATACGACAACAGCTTTGACTTGTCCATCCGAAGAAAGCCACTGCCATTAAGGCAGAAGTTGAAAAACTTTTGTATGTTGGTTTCATTTACCCTGTTCCTCTCTTTGATTGGGTATCAAATATTGTTCTTGTAATGGAAAAACAAGGAACAATTAGAGTGTGCGTCGATTATAGGGATGTAAATTAAGCGTGTCCAAAGGACAACTATCCTACACTCTTTATCGACCAGATTATTGATGAATGTGCTGGGTGTGAAATCTTTTCTTTCATGGATGGACTTTCCGGATATAATCAAATCAATATCCGCCCACAGGACCAGTCAAAAACTGCATTTATATGTCCGTGGGGTACGTTCGAATATCGTAAATTACCATTCGATTTGAAGAACGCAGGGGCAACTTTTCAGAGGGAAATGAATTATGCCTTCCATGACATCAAACAAATCATTCAACCATATCTTGACAGTTTTCCGGCTCATTCACGAAAGCGGACCGATCATCTGCAACATTTGAGAGCCATATTTCTACGTTGCCGACACTACAAGATACGACTCAATCCGCACAAGTGTGTGTTTTGTGTTGGTTTTGGTCGATTACTTGGTTTTGTAGTTTCTAAGGACGGAATTCGACTCGAACCATTTAAGGTTCAATCAATACTTGACATGCCTCCAGCTTCAAATTTGCTTCAGATTCAGAGACTCCAAGGGAAAGCTAACTTTCTGAGGAGGTTCATTCCACATTATGCTGAGCTCGCTAAAGGTTATACACGTCTTTTGAAAAAAGGAGTACCCTTCCACTGGGATCAGGTTGCGCAAGCTTCCTTTGATTCTTTAAAAGATTCCCTGATGAAAGCATCATTAATGTACGCTCATGACTATCAAAAAGACTTTAACATGTATCTCGCCTCTGTAGATACAACCATTGCTATGGTGTTAGTGCAAGAAGATAATGGAACTGAGCATCCTATATATTATTTAAGTCACAATCTTAATGATACAGAAAGAAAGTACTCGTATGTTGAAAAATTGGCTTTAGCAGCCGTTCAAGCAGTACAGAGATTTTGACACTACGTTCTCTTTCGCAAAACTACCATTGTGTCATATTTCAACCCTATGACCTACATTCTGTTGCGTCAATTACTAGGGGGAAAATATTCCAAATGGATGGCCATTTTGCAAGAGTTTGATATGGAATTCACCAAATCCAAATCAAAGAAATCTCTTGTCTTTGCAGATTTGCTTTGTGACCTTCCCTCGTCATCCAACGATTTAACATCCAAAGCAACAATCATGGATGAGACTTTGTTTCTGATATCGTCAAGCGATCTGTGGTACGGGGATATACTGGTCTATCTCCAAACCCAAACTTTTAGGCCCAACACCTCTCGCTCTGAACAACGGTGTACTTGATACCAAGCCAAAGGTTATCTGATTGTTGGTGATACACTTTACCGTCGTGGAGTCGATACAGTTCTGCGAAGGTGCCTCATGCACAAGGAAGCCGAAAAAGTTTTGAATGATTGTCATTCAGGTGCTTGTGGGGGGCATCTATCTGGTTACGCTACTGCACAAAAGATCTTAGGAGCAGGTTACTTCGGGCTTACCATATTCAGGGATTGCATAACTGCAGTCAGAAGTTGCCATGCTTGTCAGATTTTTTTATCGTAAAACCAGATTACCACCTACACCAATGCATCCAGTAGTTGTTGTTGGGCCATTCGCTAAATGGGGCATTGATTTCATGACATGTAACCCCACCTCGGCCGGGGGGCATCGGTATATTATAGTCGTTGTCGACTATTTTACAAAATGGGCCGGGGCGATGCCTACATTAAACAACAACAGTGAAACAACTACTCTTTTTCTTTTTTAATCATGTAGTTTCTAGATTTGGTGTACCGCAGGCTATAGTCACAAATCATGGATCGCATTTTCGCAATCGCATGATGATCAAATTGACTGCCAAATTAGGACTGTCCCATGATAGTTCTACTCCATATTACCCGCAGGCTAACAGACAAGTTGAGGCGATCAACAGAGTCCTTAAGCGCATGTTACAGAGAATGATTGAAGTCCATAAACGGAATTGGCATTTAATCATGTACTCAGATCTATGGGAATATAGGACTTTGGTGAGAAATGCTACTGGATTTATGCCCTTTCAGTTGGTGTATGGTCTGGAAGCTGTCTTACTAATTTAGTGCGAAATCTCGTCCCTCAAGCTTGCAATTGATCTGCTTCCCGAAACTTCTAAAGAAGAGGCTCGTTTCTTGGAACTAATCCATCTGGATGAAACCCGTCGTGATGCCGCGTTAGCTAATGAAGCACATAAGAAACACGTCAAGGTGCAATATGACAAAAATGTCAAGCCTCGTGTCTTCTCAGAAGGCGACCTGGTCTTGCTTTACGATCAAGACTCTGACAAACTAGGAGCAGGTAAATTCGAACCATTATGGATGGGCCCCTACATTGTTAAAAGAGTATTGAAAAAAGGAGCCTAGGAATTGGTCGATTATGATGGGATTCCACTGTCGCAGCCTCAAAATGGGTTGTATCTTAAACGTTACTATGCTTGATTGAGTGTAGTAAACTCATTGTACATATGCTTTTATTGCATTTATGAGTGTTTTCTTTTTAGAGTTGTCATTTTGGTTGAGTAATCCACTTCACATTTGTTGCAGATGTCAAACTTTTTGGAACCATTTGTTGGGTACGCCGACGGAGCTAGTCGTAGTACGTAGAACCTATCCTCTGTAGCCTGGGCCATTTTCGCTCCAAGTGGCGAGTTAGTGAGTTTCAGGGGGATATGTATTGGTCGATCGACGAACAACATCGCTGAGTATAGTGCGTTGATCGAACTCCTCTTTGATGCCATTCCACATGGCATACGCCGACTTGTTGTCAGGCTAGATTCACAAGTCATCATTCTACATCTTACTGGTGTTTATTTCGTTCGGAACCTAGCTATTTATCGCATGTTCTTAAGAGTTAGGATTTTGGAAAGACATTTTGATTCCATTCAATATCAACACATTTACAGAAACTTAAACACACTGACTAATTCATTAGAAAACTATGTGTTAAATAGACATTTGTAGCGTTTGTAAAGAAAGAATTCCACATCAAACATTTGCATCAGGATTGCATAGCTTAACCAAAATAAAACTCCGAAAAAACAAAATAGATAGTTGTTTATAGTTTTTACAGAATGTTTTGTGTCCAAAAAAAAATCAGTCATCTGACCAAGAAACTCAAAATGAATGCAGGAAAACATCCTAGGCTAGTGATGCTGGTGATAACATGTCACCACCTGTGCGATCATGCACAAGAGCCTAGTCCATCGACTCGGCACGCCAGTAGTATGGCGCTGTAACCTCAAAGGTAACTCATCGGTCCTGACATCCTGAATACCGAGAGTGAGGCCCTCGATCTGATCCTACAACACTGCCAAGGTCTCCGATATGTCCAGATCCCAAGGATGGCCCTCCCTACAGCCTCTCCTGCTGGAGCATCATCTGTCGCCCGTGGGCATGCCACTGGTCGCACTAGTCCAATATCTGCACACATATAAGTTTGATTAGTCTTGGTAACATCAAAAACATTATAAAATTAAAAAACAAAGATGTGGTCGAATCATTTTACCTATAGCACTCCACTGCTTGCCAGCTGGTAATGCCAAATCTGGGTCGCCTTGGAAATCCATCCCAACATATGGATACTCTGCAAATACCATCTCCTGGCGGTTGAACCACTCGAAAAAGGCATCAGAGAAGGAAATCTGTGACTGGCCGGCATGTCTGGCCATAAGATCAACCCATCTCTGCATCTGTGGTTCCCTCGGTGCTGGAAATCCCAGTGAAATGTTCTGAGGCTGCATCAGTGGAATCCTCTCCAAAGAAAAAGCAGTCAATATGGATCCATAGCCAAAATTCTTGGTTCTTCCATTCTTTACTTTGGAGAGTTGTTCTTTTATGACAGGAAGTATCGCCTCACACCAATTGAACACCTTCAGTTCCAGGCATTCCAGGGCATACTGCATGTAAGATCTATTTGCCAAATGTAAGGCCGCGCTGCCAGCCAATCTAGCAAAGGTAAATAAAATGGTCCTCAAAGGTCGATCAGTGACGTCTTGGATGTACCATCTCGACTGGGCTGAGATCCATCCCTGCAAAACTAACGGATGTAATATTTCACAGATTCGCCCCCACGAGCAAATCCTGATAGTGAAAGAGGGGCACCACGCCTCAACAACCCCGTCAGAAAGTAGATATCCTCGACCATGAGAGGAATGGATTTACCTCTGATCTGGAATACCTGGTCAATAGGATCCCAAGCATTGAGAAAATACTGCAACAAACTGATCTGTTGCCTCATGCTGGATATGCAGAAGAACTTCAACAAGCCATAGTTTCTTAATGCATCCATTGTGCCCTGGTCATGTAAAGCAATCATATCTTCTTCTTCATGTTCTCATTTACGCCATGTGACAACCATCTTGATCCAACAAATATCTAAAATGTAGACAAAAGATGAGTTAGGGTCCAAATTTGGGAAAAAACAGGCAAAAATTTGATGAAAAATCACTATGTAAAGTTGCCTTTCTGTGCCCATCGCACCCTGCCTTTGAGCAAGGTGGGATGCATACTGACTGGCCTGTTGGCAGCTCAGTATGAATCGCACCTTTCGATATAGGCTAGGTGTGATGATTGGGGAACGAGATCTTTGAACCCCAGGGGCCCAGAAAAGTGGAAAAACATGCTCAGAATCAAGAAAAGATGGAATGAAAATGAAGAGCTTAAGGGAAACTCCTACCTGGTCCTGACGGTGTGGAGAAGGGTCCACAAAATCTCCTGAAACCAACTAGTGAAATTTGACGGGGAAAACCTCTACAGAGCTCCAAAATCCCAAATTTGGAATAAAATGATGAAAGTGAAAGGTAAAACTACTTTTTATGGTTGCTATTCATGTGCTTCAAGTAAAATGTTAGTTTTAGTTCATTTTTCGTCCATATATATGTTTTTCTAATCAATTTTCATGTAGTTTTTTAGCAGGTCAAACGACTGATGAAAGAATCTAATGTGCTAAATAGTGAATCAAACATCTTTGAACCAAGCATAGTTCCCCCATGGTTGAAGCTTGTTAAAAAATGAACCCACCTTCGGGTAATTAACCTTTGTGATTGCCATGCTATCAGCGTTTTGACCCTTGTTTGTGTACCTCTCATCAGCTCCATTCTTTTGGCTGATCATACACTTCCACTTGGTTATTTACCCTTTTGAGGAACAGTTGCGATGAATGGTCTTATTAGCTAGCCTCTTCACAGAATTCAACATGTTTTGATAAATTCCAAATTCACCAGAACTGGTTGCTACCCTAGACACCACTCGTTCCTCAAATCGAGTCTCCTTTAAACCCTTTTCAGACTCGTTAAATATGAAAAGATTGTCGAGCACTGGCCTTTCCAGCTCGTTAAAGTGATTGGAAATGTCATCCCTCCTGTATATTTTAATATTTTTCGGACTTGAGGTATTATCTCATGAAAAAGTTCGAGCGCTTGTCTTTTTTGGCTCATTAAAGTGATCGAAAATGTCATCCCTTTCGTATTATTTTATCCTTTTTAAGGCCTAATGGATTATTCTACGAAAAAGAACTTTCGGAGTTTCCTTTTCGTCTCTTTTTAAACTCTCTAAATATGAAAAAGGACCGAGTTACCCTTATCGTGAAACTCGTTAAAACAATAGTGACAAACTTGTCCATTCTAGACGAGACAGAGTTTCCTTTTTCGTCCCTTTTCATGCTCTCTAAATATGAAAAGGACCGAGTTATCCTTGTTGTTAAACTTGTTAAAACAATAGCGACAAACTTGTCCATTCTAGACAAGAATGAGTTTCACTGTCGCTAGACTCGTTAAAACATAGCTATAGGACCCGAAGGGAAAATTATAGAACAAGCATATGTTATCCTCCTCAAGATTAACAAAAATAAAGAGGTACTGGTCAGCAATGACTGGGGAAAAAGGGAAGAAAACTTAAAAACTTTATGGTAGCAAGTCGATCTTGAACATGACACTTTCACTCCATCACCATTATTGAGTCGGGTTGGGTTATTCCGTTCACCGGTCATCTCACCATTTGTCTTTTACACCATCCATCTTTTGAGGTTAATGCTACCAATCCATCTTAGTGTCACCGACATGTTCAAGAGAAGTCATTTAGTCAAGAAACCACAATCCAGTGCAATACCTTCAACCTTCATTTTTTATGACCGCCATTCCTGAACCTTGTGTCATCAGATCGTTTTCACCTCTAGAAAATCATTTGCTTTGTTTCGTGTCGTAGATGTGGGATACATCAAGGCCCTCCTACGACGAGTCACTTCTTGTCGACATAATCTCATTATCCAAGAAGTTGACTTAGAAACAACCCTTTCAGTGCTTTGAATCTTGCATGCCTCAATGGCAAGTTTCTCACTTCCGGTGACAGGTTGACATCAATGGCCTTCGACCGAAAGATTTTGCGTGGTGTTCGACATCGGATCATATATTCACACCATGTGAATTGTACTGTAGTACGTTGAGGGTCATCATCATTATTAGTGATTCCTCTCACGTCTGTTAACAACTCACATTATTGGCTGCTAATTAGGCGATGTCTTTCCATGTTCGACTTCAGAACATATTTTCACATGGATCGACTTGTACATCGGGCGAAGATTGAACGAGTTTGAAGACCCCAGATCTAGTTTCATCCATCCGGGCTGTGATATATTCAGGGATATAAAAACATCAAATGAACAAATATGCTGCACAGATGGTCATCTGAACCAAGGATGATGACTCTACCTTTGAAGAATCACCAGTCTGCTTCTGTAGACGACTATCTGATATATGTACATGAAATGAATTTATAAAGCTGAGCATGGGAATGCCCGCCTCAGCTAGATCATGAAAATTATATTATGATGATGTATTGTATTGTATCTTATATAGGTCACCTTCCAGTTCGAAACCTTTGATCCTCATGATAAAGCATTTTACCGAACATCAAGATTTACGACTTCATTCTTTAGGGGGCAACTATTATAGACATATTTGGGCACTTCAACCCCAAAACTTATATGTCGATAAACTAGGGTTCATCAACCCCTAAAAGAGTTGTTTCATACCCTAAAAGAACATGGCATCTAATTACACCATTCCCCAAAAGTTCCACCTGAAAAACCATCCAAAAATGGCCTAAACTGAACCATACTGACTGCTACACTGGCCAGGTGCAATGGACACTGAGTGATACACTGCTCAGGTGTGATGCATACTAAGTGATACACTGCTCAGGTGTGATGCATACTAAGTGATACACTGCTTAGGTGTGATGCATAATGATTAGGCCTTCTATAGGGTGCGATGAGCGAGGATGGACAAATGTCCAGGACAGTTTGCTAAGTGGATGCTCATAGAATCTTCTAGAAACTTCCCCTCTGCCACTTGCCTCTCTGAATTCTCCCAAGGATGAGTAAGGGATCTAAACTTCAGTTATCTCTTCTCTTGTGGAACCAAATGTAACAAGTGGAATGGCACTAATCAAACCTCAAAGATGGTTCACACCCTTGCACACATCTATAAATGGATCCCTCATCTAAGAGATCCAGACGCTGGAATGTTGTGAATTGCAAGTAAGTGCTGATAGTTTGTAATTGAGGAAAGAGAATTGTATTGTTGGTGTGATCTTGCTATTTCATGAGGTGAAGAGGGCTTGATGCTGAGAGGATGATATTGGATCAGACAATTGGGTTGTAATTCTCCCTTCTATTTAATAAAGTTCTTCAAGTTTTCTTCCATATGATTGTGCAATTGTGAATGTTATTATTTGTGAATACTATTATATGTTCATTATATATCTGATTCTATAATGTGTATGTTGTAATAGATCAAGATGCTTTGACGGTTATTTGTTACTGTGTTTCTATAGGTATTCTCCAAGCGGGATAAATACGGGGAGGAGTTGCAAGCTCTTTCAAGGGGGAGAGAGATCAAGCAAAGGATTAAGTGGAAGTTCCAGGTTGGTCCCATTATCCCATTATCTTTCTCTTATCCATTACACATAGAAGAAATCGTTGAATTTATTTAAACTATTGTTTCTAGGGTAGCCGCCAAACCTAGAGGGCTAGTCACTCGAAAACACACTAGTTTTCCTAGAAACACTCATGCATGTCTATTATGAGAAAGAACCAGTTGATATTAAAGACAGGGACAGTGTACTATCAGTTGCATGTGTTTTCCTATAAAGAAAACTCAAGCATGCAAAACGCAGATCATTCCTTGAGGATTGCGCAGTTCTGACAGTGTGTTAGAGTAGTGTGTGAGATTAGTGTTACATTTGGTAAGAGCTGGATCACCTAAGGAAAATTGGGCAAGGAAACAGGAGCTTGGAGGGTAGAGGAGAAGGCTTATGAGCAATCTATTTTGTCTGTGAGCATATGTGAGGGATTGTACTGAGTGCTGGTTAGCTGTGAGAGCTAAGGCTTTGTGTAATCTTGATATATTTCCACATTGTATGATAATACAGATAGTGGGGTTTTTAGCTGAGGCTTTCCCATGAGTATTTTCTATGTTTCATGTGCATTGATTCTTCTTCTAGTTATATGTGTTCAGCTCATTCTTTCTCAAATCTTTTAAGCTTCCACAAGTTGATAGTAGAAGTAGGTTATTATATTTTGCTTTGGTTATATTGCATTATCGGGTTAACCTGCAACAGATCTACATATTGAATTTGTAGACAGAATTTCTACACGATAAGCTTCAATGATGCAGATTGGGCAGGAAGTCCATCAGATTGGAAGAGCACATTAGGAGGGATTTTAAAACTTAGGTTGGCGAAAGTTTCTTGGTACAACAGGAAACAGAGGTTGGCTACACTTAGCACGACAACGGCTGAATACACGGCTGCAAGTCAGGCAACATGTGAGGCCATCTAGATGCGGAAAATTCTAGTTGGTTTGTTTGTTCAGAGGATCGATCCAACTGTGATCTATAGTGATAATTAGAGTTGTATCAAACTCTCTCGAGAATCCAATATTTCATGATAGGTCCAAGCACATCGACATCCGGTATCATCATGTCAGATACTGTATAGCGAGGAAGATCATGTTGTTGCAGAATATTTCGACCGAGGAGCAAGATGCTGACATTTTGACTAAGGCATTGTCAAAGTGTAAATTCGACTTCCATAGAGACAGGATTGGGGTGATAGATAATCCCTTTCTTGTTGAGAGGGAGTGTTGAAATGTGGCAATAAGAATATTCCAATTTTAATTTGTCTTGAATTAAAATTCGAATTTAGTCTCACAGCTACTTGAGAAATAATTACTAATTCATCTTGAGTTAATTAGTTGAAGAAATTCAAGTTAGAAGTCTTTGTGAAGTCATGCAACAATTATCCCTTAAATTAAGGAGACAAGATTGAGTTATATTTGAGTTGTAATTAGTTATCTCAGTTTACTGAGTTAAGTCCAGTTAAATTAGTTCCAATCTGTTTGAGGAACTAATTGTGAGTTATCAGTTAGTTGATGCATGCATGCACTCGACTAGTGTACTCTAGATAACTGAATATTCTCTCATCAGTAACTAATGCATGTCTATTCTGAGAAAGACCCAATTGAGATTAAAGACAGGGACAATGTACTATCAATTGCATGTGTTTTCCTATAAAGAAAACTCAAGCATGCAGAAGGCAGATCATTCCTTGAGGACTGCGCAGTTCTGACAGTGTGTGAGATTAGTGTTACACTTGGTAACAGCTGGATCACCCAGGGAAAACTGTGCAAGGAAATAGGAGCTTGGAGGGCAGAGGAGAAGGCTTATGAGTAGTCTATTTTGTCTGTGAGCATCTGTGAGGGATTGTACTAAGAGATGGCTAGTTGTGAGAGCTAAGGCTTTGTGTAATCCTGATATATTTCCACATTGTATGATAATACAGATAGTGGGGTTTTTAGCTGAGGCTTTCCCCTGAGTATTTTCTGTGTTTCATGTGCATTGATTCTTCTTCTGGTTATATGTGTTAAGATCGTTCTTGCTCAAATCTTTTAAGCTTCCACAAGTTGATAGGAGAAGTAGGTTATTGTATTCTGCTTTGGTTATATTGCATTATCGGGTTAACCTGCAACAGATCTACATATTGAATTTGTAGACAAAATTTCTACACTAATATAGATGGAGCTTCCTTCAATAGTATAGATCCTTGGGATCTTCACCTTTCAACTTCTTCTTATGTTCTTCCTTTTCTACAATTGTGTGAGCTCCACTTCTCTCCTTTCTTTTGTTGTTCTTCTTGTTTTGAGGATTGTTTGGACAATCCCTCTTAAAATTTCCATATGCGTTGCACCCATAACATTGTATGTTAGACATATATTGTTTTCCTTTGGACTTCCCAAACTTCCCTCTCTTCTTCTTGTATTTTACAACAAAGGCTTGATAATTTTCATTTGATTCGATGTCATCCTTTGCCTTTATCCTTGTTTCTTCCAATATATATTGAGCCCATAGCTCATCAAAGGGAGTAATATGTTTTCTTGAGTAGACACTAGTTGCAAAATTGCTCCATTCAGGTGGAAAATAATTTAGAACACAAGTAGTCATCTCTAAATTGGAAATGGCTTCCCCAAGCCCTTACAACTGGTCCCTTAATTGTGAGATCCTCATAAGATATGAGGACATATCTTCATACTTTGACATCCTTGTTCTATATAGTGGATTCCTTAAGGATATATTTTGACCTAATGTACTTATAGAGTATAATTTTACTAACTTATCATATATAGCTTTAGAATAACTCAAATTAGAAACAAAGGGAATGAGATGATCCTTTATGGATTCAATAAGAATCCTTTGTGACCTCACCTCTCGCTTCTTATATCTTGCTAATTCCTAAGTATTCTCTTTGTCTGGTTTAGTACCTTCACCAAGAACATATTCCATGACTTCATTTTTTGTAAGCACCAAATCGATCCTTTTCTTCCATGCTAGGAAGTGTGTTGATCCAACAAGCTTATTGCCTTCCTTGCAAAATGAAGTCATTTTATTTGTAGATTGAGACATGGAGAACAATATGGTACTTCCTTGTCAAAAAAATGTCCTTCTTGATGATGCCTTCAATAATCTTCAAGAGACTTCAATGATGTCTTTCAAGTGATAACTTTTAGGATGCTTTCAGTAATGTCTTCAAGCTGCTCCAAGGAGTAGATGATGTTCTGAGGATTTGATGCTTCCTTCTAATTTGTCTTCCAATGAGCCTTCAAATTGATAGCATTTCAAGAGAGAGATAACACAACCTTTTGTTAACACCAGAAAAATCATACACGTGTACAATCCAAAATATGCCCAAAATCATCTAGCAGAATGCACAAGTGAAGATTTTCCAGCTGAAGACATTACAAAGATAAAAAAATTGATTTCTCCTAAAGTCCAAAGTATATGGAATTTAAAAATTGATGTCGGCGCGACTTTTGCGATATTTTCTTTGAAATCTGCACGGTCGAAGGAATGGCCGACTCAGCAATTCAGGACCACTTTCGACACTTGGAAGACGATTCCTTGACATGATTTCAGTTAAGGACAACTGAATTTGAGTCACCTTGAAGATATGAAATCCTCAATGGAATCACCTTGTCCTACTCATAATTAATTATCATTCATGAACCAAGAGAGGGAATATGGATTCAAAAAAATATATATAAACATGCCATGGGAGAACCAAAACACGAGACAATGTTATGCTGGACAAATTGCTATCAGAGCAAACCTTCATTTCATTGTTGAAGCAGAAGAAGTAGAGCACCATTGTGTTGGTAGAATTGCTTCTTAGCAATCCATTACTCTAGTGTGGACATGATTTCACCATTGAGAGAGCCTTGATACTTCTTTGATAGAGAGGAGAAGCTTGCAAAGGGAGTGAAGAAAAGAACCTCCTTGTTGAGGATTTTTTAGCACCATTTCTCAAAGAATTCTCTTCAAGTGTTTAGTATTCTACTATTTGTATTCATTTCCTACCACCAACAGTCAATAAAGGGAGCCATTTTCCATAATTATGTTGACTTGTTTGCTTCATTAAGCATTATTTGTGTGTTCATCTCTTTGTTTTAGTTTATGTTTGTGTATGTATTTTCTCCAACATTTGCAATACTTTGTTTCTCCATGCTTGTTCACTAACAACAACCAAACTACTTGTTTTTCTTTGCAGGGAACAACCTATTGCTAAGAAGGTGTCTATTGGTACACCATTGCTACAAAAACACTACAACACCTTCCTTTTAGATGTTCTTTCAAAGTTAAGGAGAATTCAAGAGAGATGGATTTCCTTCTTGAAATTATGAGACTTTGAATGAGAGCTTGATGTAGTAACCTTTCTTCCTTCAATGAGACTTTCATCCTTTTTAAGATGATGAGGTCTTCTTCCTTATGCCCTTCCTTGTGTCCTTGGCAAATATTTATTTTATGCCAACAAGATGGTCTCCAAGGCGCCTTCTATTCACATTAGCTCTGATACCATGTTGGAGAATCTAGTAGGGCATCTAATTAAACAATTCTCCATATCCTTAATAATTGCTTGTGAAATTTAGTTAGCTTCTTATTGTTCTTTATTATATTATTTCATCGAACAATTATCAAGAGCATAAACAATAGAAATAATCGGCACAATAAGTAGGCTCCAAGTCAGGGAAAAACCCCACCAAGGGGAAAGCCTAGTAAGATTCTCTTCTCTTCTTATAGAATGAGTTCAAATGAGAAAACCAAGACCCAAACTTCAAGACCAAGACCTCCTCCAAGAAACAAGTCAACCCTCCAATAAGATCTCCTTCAAGACAAGACAACATCAATCAAAGTCATTGAAGGTCAAAATCTTTAAAGTCTACTTCAAACAAGGTTTGAGTGCTCACTTCAGATCTAAAACTTCGGCCTGTAACTCGCGGCCCTGCAACAACTGCAAAAAACCTAGAATATGTGCACATGTGAGAGAAAATGATCGCAAATTTCCTATTTTTGGTTTCTTCTTGAGATGCTTCTTTTTCCTAGACCTTCACTTCTTTTTCTTCTTTCTTCTTGCTTGAGATTGAACTGTAGAAGAGTGTCAGAAATGAAATCTAACTACTCTTATATATATCCACTTGTGGAGGTCAAATAACATCAAACTAGATCGACTTCATGAGGTAGGGCCGCCTTGGTCTTGGAGGTCTTTTTGTTTTTCTAGACTCAAAAATAAATTATTTTACATGTTATAACTTGCCCAAATGGATCTTAACTAACTCACTTCGCTCATGAAAAATATTCTTATAACTTAACAAACCCTAGAAGCATGAAGAACGTGCTTGACCTAGTTGACCAATTAAATGGAGCACGAAACCCATGCCAGAAAATACTATTTTTCTTTCTTATTTTGTTTGTTACATAAGATATATATAATGACATGAGTACAATTACAATTACGAAGACCGAAACTAGTCACATTTTCCAACATTCAGGAGGTGTTCAATAAAAGGAATCACATTGTCTGGAATCAAACAACAATGACAAAGGCAACACTAGAAAAAAAAAGTGGCAAAACAAGGGTGTTTTCCCAACAACAAGTTTTTGACACTTACATAGTTGGGGGAGATGGCAAAGGGTGTAATTCAACTAGTCCATCCTATGGAGATCGACAACCAGGCAATAATTCAAAGACAGACCAACACCAAAATGAAAAACCACAAAGGAGCCATCAAAAGCACTAGATCTAAAGAAAATGCTAGCTAAACAAGTATGATCCTATTGGTGGAGGAGTAGAATGAGGTTCTCAATCTAGATGAGAAGACCATGGTCGAATTCTTGAAAACTTGGGCTAGGGTTGAGTCTACAAACATTCTAGAAGAACAACTCCAACATTTTTATCAACTGTATATCTAATGGAGTCAAAAGAAACTTCATCTAGAGGGTGAATCAAGGAGCCTTGTTATTTATTGTGAGGGTTCTCCCCATCTAAGTGGGCATGAAGGTCAACATTTGGGAGAGTGAGGTTGTAAAGACAAGAAGATGATGTGGGTGGTAATCCGCAAAGTTCTTGACTTCTTCATTAACTCTAGATGGATCAATGTGATCATAAAATACTTCTACCTCACTTCCCCAAACCCACAATGAAACTAGTCTCATGGAATATCTGGGGCCTCAATAACATAGGTAAGGTGAGGTGCTTGAAAGATAAAATTGCAAAAGAAAAAAGACATCATTATTTTATAGGAAACAAATGTTTTGAGTGATAAATTAGAAGAAATAGTTGGAAGGGTAGTGCCTCTATAGATTTAGATGCTCGGTGTAGCACAGGTGGATTGAGAGTGTTATGGAATCCAAGGGTAATAATATTCCTGGATTGGGTAGCCTACCCCAATATATTATCGGGTAAATTTCGATGTATAGGGGCACAAGAAGAGATATGCCTCTCAGCAATATATGGCCCAACAACTTCTAGGGACAAAAGAGGGTTTCTAAAATATCTAAAAATCCTAAGAAACATTCATAGGAACGATTTTTGGATATTAATTGAGAATTTCAATATAATCAAACATTTGGAGGAGAAAAATGGGGGTGTCCGACGCCTTGATCATTTAACCCATATCTTCCAAGAGACAGTCCAAGTGAGGATCGTGGATATCGCCACCACCAATGGCACATTCACATGGAACAATCTATGAGGAGGTAGGCATCGAGTAGCCTCTCAGTTGGATAGATTTTTTCTCTCAGAAGACTTGATGGGGAGTGATATGTTTTTAGATGCAACTATCCTTCCCTATTTAGGACCTGATCATTGGCCTATTCGCTTAGAGATAGATCTAAAGATGGCCCCACAAAATAGGCCCTTTCGATTTTAAAGTTTTTGTTTGCAGTGTGGGACTTAGTACCAAAATTGGAAGAATGGTGGAAGGAGATTGATGTGTAAGGCTACAACATGATGGAAACCTTCCAACTCAAACTAAAGGCATTAAAACCGAAGATCAAATATTGGAACTGGATGGAGTTTAGCAATATCCACCTAAAGAAAAGCAAACTAGAGTCAAGGATGGAGGAAATTCAATAAGAAATAATCAGATAAGGTTGATTAGAAAAGTTGGTTGAAGAAGATAAGCAACTTATCCATGACTTGGAACAACATCGAATGCAAGAGGAGATCCTCTCAATATAAAAATCCAGAGTTCAATGGCTAAGGTAACGGGAGCGAAATATGAGATTCTTCCACAAGACTATAATCAATCATAGAAAAAATAATCATATTTTCTCTTTGGTATCAAGCGAGGTAACAAACTCCTACAACACGAAGAGATGGAGGATGAGCCAATCTCTTACTTCCTTGATCTTTTGTCAGAGATGGACGCATATAGAGAGGAAACAATTGATAGGATCACTTCATTCATTCCCAAAATTGCAGATGACGAGAAAAAATCAACCTTGATGAGAGAGATATCATATGCAGAGGTAGAGAAGGTAATAAACGCGATGCCAAACAACAAAGCCCTAAGGCTAGATGAGTTCACCACAAACTTCTTCAAAGCTCGTTGGCACTTTCTCAGTGTGAAAATCCATACACTAGTCAAAGAATCAAGGAAGCAACAACATGTATGGTTTGGCCTTAATGCCACCTTTTCTACCTTAATCCTCAGTCGAGAAAATCCAATGACCATAGTGGATTTCATCACATTACCCTTTGCAACGTGATATATAAAGTCATTTCTCCAGTCATAATGAAGAGACTTAAGCTGTTGTTAAATCACATTATTGCCCCAAAGAAAACAGGGTACGTGGAGGGGAGCTAGATTTTAGATGGCATTATCATGACAAATGAAGTGATCCATGTTGGGTTGTGTTATATTCTTTCCACGACTAGCCCACGTAGTTACCTGGGGGTTAGAAGGGAGGGAGGTCATAGGGGGTTTGAGGGGTACCCATAACCCCATTCTATGGGGTCCAAGGCAGCGCCCGGGAAAATTTTGGTTTTGGACCCTATGTTAGGTTGGGCGGACCCACCTATGGTTTTGTGCATGATTTTCGCACATGTTTTTGGACGTGATGGTTTTCGGTCCATGGTATTGGATGTGATGGTTTTCGATCCATGGTATTGGATGCTTTGGCATGTATAAATATGTATCATAACATTGAAAGGAACATAATGAAAAATCAAGTTGGTAGTCCCGGTTTTGGGATCCAGGGGAAATCCTCTGTGTATATGTGTTTTATGTGTTATGCTCTCACATTGTTTATTTTATGTGTTTTAGAATGCATATGCAGGTAATTTCTGTACGGGGTTAAAACCTACAATCCACTCTCTCTGGAAAGCTAGGAGACCAGGTATGAACATTAAACTTGACTTTTCAAAAGCATATGATAGATTAAATTGGAAATACTTGCTTAGGATATTGGAAGCATTTGGAATTACACCCGAGTGGGTTAAATGGATCAAATCACACATTTCTACCACATGTTTCTCAATCCTTTTGAATAGCTCTCCAATGCACACTTTTCGCGGGATACAAGGCTTGAGACAAGGGAATCCTTTATCTATTTTCCTTCTTTTTTTTGGCAGTGGAGGGGTTGGGAAGATACATAAAATCAATGACTAATCTAGGGGAAATACGAGGCATATGGTTAATGGGGCAAGATCTCTTGATCACAGAACACCAATTTTTTTATGACAATATTCTCTTTGGATAACCTTCTCTTTAGAAATACTGATGAATCGCTTTCATATTTTCATATTTTCAGGATGTGTCAGGTACTCAGATCAACAAGGTCAAATCTCATATCTACTTCCACACTGGTAGATGTGTACAAACCCACCTGGCACGGACAATGGGTTTTCAAATTAGTAGTCTTCTGACCAAATACTTAGGTATCCTATTGGTAAAAATTTCTTTAAAGGCCTCTTGTTGGAAAGAAATGTTGGGTCCCATTAACATGAGACTAGCTAACTGGACTTTATGTTCACTAAAACTTGTTGGATGAGTTACACTATTGAATAAGTCCTTCAAGTTCTTTTGATGTATCAATTATCTGTCCTACTTGTGCCCAAGATAGTGTACAAGGATATTGTGTCTTGTTTATGAAATTTCTTGTGGAGGGGAGTGATTCATGGGAAGAAATGGACTTTGGTGGCATGGGAAAAAATTGTCTTCTTAAGATGAGAGGGGGTTTAGCGGTGCGGGGTCCTGAAAAACTCAATAAAGTAATGGGAGCGAAGCTATGGTGGAGGAAGATATGAGGATCAGAGATGTGGAAGCAAATTTAGGACTAAACGTATAGTTCAGATAGCTCCCAAGAAGATAATATTAAGAGGAAAATTTACCCTCAAGGATTATTGATATGGAATCTGGCACAAGAGAACAAACTCCTTATTCAAGAACATATGTTCTAAGAAATTCGAAATGGACGGTTGTTTCAGTTTTGGAATGAAGCATGGAAACAAATCCCTTGGCTAGGTAATAAAGATGAATTAAGGGGAATAAAGGAGTTTACCATCACCCGAGGAACTAATTCAGTGGCATAATTCTAGATAACCCATGCTCCTTAATCCAAATGGAAAGAATGGAAATCCTAGCAACATTGGACATAGGATCACTCAATGCAAGCTTGGACATTATTATTTACCACTTTGCAGGAAAGGAAAATACAAATAGCCCACGATCCAGATATATTAAGATGGGGCCACACACCTAAAGGAATGTTCATTGTTAAATAAGTCTATATAATCATGGTTGGGAATTAGGTAGATCATCAAGACCCATTGTGGTGGAGAATATGGACAGGGAAGTTATGTCCAAAAGTAGTACACTTCCTATGGTTAATAAGAAGATGAAAACTACTCACGTGGGACCTCCTTAGTAAGAAAGGATATATTGGGCCATCATATTGTCCCATGTGCAAGAGACGGGAGGAAACCACGAAACATCTCTTAAATTCTTGTATCTTCATCGCAGACCTGTGGAACAGAGTGCTCCATCTATTTGGACATTTTGACCACTCTCCAAATAACCTTAGAGTGACTCTAGAAACATGGCATCAACTCCTGATTTTGTGATTTATTCTATGGAATGCCTGAAAAGAGTGTAACAATGTTATCTTTAAATATTAGAAGCCAATCCTTAGACCATATGTGGCAAAAAATGAAGGAAACCAAAGGAGACCATACTCTCGAAAGTGTGGAACTTAGACGATTGGAAGGTAAATCGGTTAGAGAAGCAGATCTTAAGAGAGTTGCAAAGCTCTCAAGAGATGGTGGTCCCAACCAAAACTAAATGCCTCTCGCAATTAAGAACCTTGCCCCTTTGTTACACCCCTCCTCCTTCTGGTTTTTTAAAATTGAACTTTTATGGGGCATCTAAAGGTAATCTAGGCCTTACTGATTATGGAGGTATATTCCAGGACGAGCAAGAAAATGTCAAGAGACTGTATGCAGGATGTTGTGGTTACACTAGCAACAACATAGTTGAATTTAAACACTAGAGAGGGGACTTAGAATTTATTTTGAGGATGGGTTCTAAAAAATCCAAATCGATGGTCATTCTAAAATAGTTATGGAGGGAACCCAAAAATTAATTTATAGATCATCGATAACTAAAGTGGTGAATAACTAGACACTGGAGCCCCTAGTTTCACGGATTTAGGCCCTGTTGACATCCTTTCCCTACGTGATAACCTCTCGTTCCTGACAATGTGTGAACAAAGCATTGGATCTCCTTGCTAATTTGGGAAGTAGCGAAAGGGATTTAGATTTATCATCTGCATGGCTAGTTCTATCTAATCATAGTTAGGGTGAGGAGATGGACAAAATCCTACTCATGGACAATAATACCTCGACGGGGGTGACAAATCAACAATTATCGAATATTATGTCTGGGGCTGGCCACCCTATGCCTCCCCTAAACATCATGTAAAGCACCAAGTAATAGTTAGGTTGCATGCATGGTTGTGTGAAGGCCCAAGCCACAAGAGGGTGGTTATTAATGATCTTAATGTTGGTTACCATGCTCATTTATTTCTTGTACTCGTCGAGAGGATGTTAGCATGTTCAGAGAGGGATGCAGAAACTGAGTATAAGGGGTGGAGGAATGTATGGTATGTTACATATGCTGGCGTCAGGGTTTGAGGTGATCTTCGAAAGGAGAGATTTATACCCCAACCAGGGGTGGAATGAGGCATCCTTTACAAAATCAGTATAGTAGGACTATATAAAAATAAGTTCCAGGGAGCGAAGAGGGGGATTTATGGAACAACATTGTATGATGGGATAATTCTTATGGAGAATAACGACATAAAATACGTTGCCAACTCTTAGGCCGCGTTCTCATAGTTGTTTTGGGTCATTTATATTAGGCTGAAATATTCCTACATGGTTGTTCTGTTTCCATTGGCTCATTGCCTGTGTATAGTTTTATATATTGACTAATTTATAGGGATAGAATGGTTGGTTAGTAAGGGGAGATTTGGGTTGTTTTATTAGTTTGCATTGGGAAAGTTGAGATGCCTGGGACCTTGTTGATGGAAGGTGAATCACCACCTTAAGTGCTTGAGTGTAGCAGGAGCCATGGTTTCTGGAGATTTATGGCTTTGGTGTCGTCAAGGAAGGGTTAATATGGTTTGGTTGGTTGTTGGAGTGTTCGTGAGAGGCTCACGCATCTACTCCATCCAATTTTCGCACTCTTGGTCTCTTTCAGGGAGACTGGGGAATATAAACATTATATAAGGTAGATTGGGGCGAGGTGAAGCGATTTTCATTTGCTAATCTAGGGAGTCTTTGTGGGGGTTTGTGGTTGTCTTTCTCAAATGTGGTGTTGACTTAGGGAGATGTGGATGTTTGGGCTCACTTAAAGACAACAAATTCAATGCCAGGAGTTAAATATGTCTCCACAGAGAGGTTGGACACATCATGCTATGCAAGGAAGAGGCTTGCAAGGTCATTGGCAACAACATGATTAGTTTCAGTGGGATATTTTCGACCCTTCTCTTTATCTGCCATTTCCATGTGCAGAATATGGATTTATGGCAAACGAAAATGGCAAGTTCTTGTTGCAGATTAGCAATTCCTTGGACTAGCTCAATATAACTAGGCATGATGCCCACAATGATATTATAGAATTCGTGAATCATATTCAACAAAACATGTGAGAGATGTACGATAGTATGATAAGCCTTTGAAGAGAATAATGGTGCATCCATGAGTAGTTGGACCATTTGAAAACATGATTGGCATACATGGAGGGGCATGTGCACTACGAATTCAAACCCCCGCCATCTCCTAGTTCGAGCCTTGATCGCCTTGTTCCTGTAAATTTTGATGATATTTGATGTTAGTTGGTTGTATCTTGGTTTTATGGGTGTTTTTTCACTTTTTGCTTGTCAACTTACGTAAATTTCTGTTATTTGGAAGTTTGCTTTGTACTTGGGCATGCAGATGTTGGCCAATAAATCTAGTAAGAGTGAGGCCAACATCTGTTTGAGAAATGGTATGAGAAGATGTAACTTTTTGAATTAATAGAAGAACCTGAATTGACAAAAAAAAAGCCAAAGAAAGTTTTTTTTAATATATTTTGATTTTGAAATTAAAATCTCCACAATTCCAAAAAAATGATTGAATTCTACTATCTAAAATTTGCAGTGATAAGTGAAAAAACAAGGGTAATAGCTACAAAGCAACTAGTCCCTGCCTTTAGATCATGATTTGCAATTTTGTTTTGAATTTCAATAAGAGGAAAAAAAACTATGTTATAATTTGTTCAACCAATCATATGATTTTAAAATTTGATAGAAAAGTAAGATGATGCAAAAAAATTACATTGCGAAAGCAAAGACGACATAATACAATGAGCTAGTAATAAATTTATTTACAGAGTTCATGCACCTAAAAACATGGAAAAAGAAACATAGTATATGGATGAAAAGCATGGAGTACTAAACATAATTTATAAGGTGTAAAAAATCATTAAACAATGATAAGTCAATATCATTATCGTTATGTAATACAAGCATGTACAATGCTAAGAAAGAATGTGAGACACACCATAAAGTCATAATGAACCTAGTAATCACAAAAAAATACATAGTCAACTTTAATATGAAGCATAGGGTTCAATACTACATATTACGTTAGTCAAAGATGTTTTTTTCTTACATTATATTTTCTTAATCCCAGTTACATACTAGCTATAAGGAAAAACAGGATGAGCTTTCAATATATAGCATGTATACAAATAAGTGATATCTATAAAAACATGAAGTATATGATTGGTTGCATTTAGCTAACCAACTAATTTAGACACCATGTTTTCCAATTAATATCTTTATTCTTGTTGTTCCTATTTTTACATTTATTCCAAGAGATGAAAAAATCAAGACAAAAAAAAACCATATTTACGGTAAACTAACACTAGAATACTGTAAAAAGAAATGAGCTAAATAAAGAGTGAGAAGGGTGAACCAATAACTTTTTAAATAGTAAAATAGATATATATTTGTTTCATATGAAGGTCCTTTAACAAAAGTGTCTCACATACATTGTAAATATACAAAGTATATGGCATGTAAGAGAATATGCTTCAAAAATATTTTATTCTTAGTTTTTGGAATGTAATGATTTCAAAAGAGGACAATATACAAGTGCAATGATTGTGTTTAATAACTATACATAATTGTTAAAGATAGTAGATTACAAAAATCCATGTGTTAGCAAAACTTTCTTTTCCCTTGCTTCCTAAAACTATAATTTCATAGTGGCAATTCCTTGTGAAATGAAACAAAAAACCTATACAAGGAGAACAAAAAGAGATTATTAATTAGAAACAATGTGTGCAAAGGGAAAAAATGAAAAACAAAATCATGTTTATTTCTTTTTCTTATTATTGTTAAGTGCATAATGTAAGTTAACTTACATTTAGATATGAACTCATGTCAATTTTTTTTTATTATTTTTTTATTATTTTTTATTTTTATGTCAACAATGATATCTGTAATACCCATCTGTTGTTTTTTTTTTTACATTGGACTACTTTTAGTATGTTGGCCAATAAGCCATGATAAACTGGATTTTCAAATATTGATGTATTAAATAAATAAATTTGAAAAATAAAACTAGAAAATGATGGGAAAGAGATTTGTATAAATTTGTATAAGAGATACTTTCCAAATCTGAAAGATATTCAGATTATGATAAATTCCTTAAAAATACTCAGTTGAAGAGAAATACTGAGAAAAGCTCTACAGGAGAGAAAAGCAGGCTTTAAAGGAAAAAAAAAACAACCTAGGCTTATGGGTTGGCAGAACCCTTAAAGGCGAGATGTTGCTAAGGAAAAATCCATTGAAGATTAATGTATAAAATACATGATTGGAATCATCAAGAGGTTTTTGATTCTAGGCAAGATTTTTCTGCTGGGGGGGGACTAGAGGTTGTTGGTTCATGGTTGGGAGGAGAGCTCATTTCCCAAGAGCATTTTCCAGCTAAGACTTCGGTTAGAGGTTTATCTAATTGCCTCTGCTATGGTTAAAATTTCTGTTAAGTCTATTGTTTTGTTTGATATGAAGAAGGAAAAATTACGAGGATGTTGTTTTTGTAGATTTCAAAATTGTGATAGAAGTTCTTTCTATTCTGTTTTGATATTATTAAAATTTTGTATAAGGAAAAATTGGAAAATTGCTAGGTCTGTTATGAAAAAGTTGATTCTAGAAAAGATTTAGGTAATTATATGTGTAGGAAAATTAAGAAAAAGGAATGTTGAAAGGAATTATTTGTGACAAAATTTTAGGAATAGGATTACGAATGTTCGTAATAACCATATGAAAGATGTAGTCATAAATTATTTAATTTGGTTTAGAGTTACTGTTTGGTACAGTAAACTAGTTTGATTGGTGAAGAACTGAAACATGTAGTCATTAGTTACTTAATATGAATCGATTTACTAATATGTATATTTAGTTTTGGATGATTAATGAAAAGGCTTGGGACATAATTGTTGAGAAGAAATAAAGTTACAAGATAAGGGTGTATCTAAGTATACGAGAAGAGTAGTGAAACGAGGTGAGATTCCTACTAATTAAATGTAAATAAATCACGATTACTAATTTGATTTTTAGAATTTAGAGTAATGATTTGATAACATCCTTTTGTGTCTGGCATGCAAACGATAAAAGTACTTATGTGATTTTTATGAGATTCGACCTTCGGGAGTGAGACTCCTTCGAAAACCCTTTTATACCAGTAATATTAGATTCGAGTAGTAGGCAAGGGAAACCTTATATTATACATTTATTGGGAACCAAGAAGTCATGATAGTTAAACATTGGAAGATTATTACTATACTAGGGGTTAGATTACAACCTCATAGGTGTTTTGGAATAGCGAGGACAAACTAGTTCTTATCGGTCCTAGGAATCTTTAAAAAGAAAATAATAAAAGGGTCATGCAATTACAAACAATAAGTAACATGCAAAGTTATGCAATACACTTCGCTCAACTAATAAACCTTTAATATAAAGTTGGTAATGATTGTATATGTGTTTCAACCCTAAGAATAAAAGGGATAATGCCATACACACAATTTAGGATAGAAATCAAATGGTCACGCAATAATATCTTCACTATCCCAATTCTGGAAAATGCAAATTGACAGTGCACGCAAACACAATTTTTGAGGGAATTTTAGAATCAGTCTAGACTCGATAGGTGTCAATTTAATAATTACGACATGATTAGTGGTTCTAATATATACATACCCTTAAAGGAAATTTATAAACTCGAGAAATCGAGAGTAGTTACAGCTAACAACATGCATGTAAGTTAAAAATTTACACAGGAAAACTTTCAATTTTGAACACACAACTTTAATGGATCTCACTTTAATAGTTGGATATGAAGAAAATCTAAATCAAATTGCAGACCTATGATGAATTTATATCCCTCAAGAAAATCAATTACTAAGGAATGTGGAACCATTTCAGAAAGTAAACCTTAACGAACAAAGCCAACTTAGTCCTCAACACATTGGACTATTTTCCTAAATCCGATTTAAATAAACAGAAAAGGAACAATTGTTTTCTAGTCATACGATATCTATATATATATAAGCCTTAGAAGTATGATGTACACAAAAACATTATACAAAGTCATAAATTTAACCCAACCCATTGAGTAAAATTAAACATATGGACATCGCTAGTAGGGTCAAAAGGTATTAATACCCATTATAACAGTTTTGAGTAAAATAATCAAATGAACATACATTTGGGGAGTACTCATAGCATCAATCCACTGTTAGAAATAAGGGATTTCAAGCCAAGGTCCACGAGTAAAAAGTTTATCATTTCGAATCTGATTACTATCCCACAAATAAACGTAGTTCATTATTATACATTTACCTATAGTCATAAAGGTGCACAAAGGTACACCTTCACATCAGAAAACCTTTGACGAAACCACCAGACAAACTCGCACATGAGTTTAGTAAGGCAGGTACTAACTGGGACTTTATTAGGTGAATCACAAAGGACGTTTAATGTACCTGTCTGTAGCGAAGAGAAGGTGGGTTAACTCTTTCGTTATAATATGAAACGAGACCATAAGGAGTTGCAAATTGTGACAAGGGGTACTTGGCACAAGGGAAAATGAATGAAAACCACAAGTTAATGTTGAGAATGTCAAGCAAGTTCTTTCATAAGGGACTTAACGTTGATGGAATCGAATTTACCTGGACAGATAGTGAACCGAGCATAGGGTCATCTCCACGACTGCCCAAATAGACAAAGAAAGAATAACCAAATTAAAACCCCAAATTAATGGGAATAAGTCATAGAAACTAGAACCAAAAAATGTCTTAACGGTGAAATGACTGAAAAATTAAATAGTGGAAAGAAAAATAAATAAAGGGGAAGCTTTATTTTCCTATTATATTACTTGGAAACCCTCTCTTTATAGTTCATCAAATGTAGAACAATTAGTATAACCTCCCAATCAATTGTTGACAAGGGATTAGGCGCACTCGTATTTGCAGATTCAACATGAAAGGAAAAAAAGAATGAGAAATTAGAAATTTGTGAAAGTGAAGACATAGAAAGTAGTAATATCTATCACTATGAAGGAAGGAAATAATCAAACTTGTGTAGGAGAAGCCCACACTACCCTGATAAGAGGGCTACGACTATTAACACACTTTCGTGCCTAAAGTGAGGCATTTTTCAATTAAACGGAGAAGTATTAAATGAAACCAAATGATAAAAGGAACTATCAAGGTGTCTCTTTGTACTTAGTGGTTTGTGGCAATTGCGTGGGTGTTGCAAGTCAAGCTAACAAGGGCAGAAGAGCCACCACGATAGACATTTCAAAAGTGAGACAACAACAGTCCAGAGCAAAGACAGGTCTGAAGGAGGGGCATCCAAATGAGGTTTAGCTGGTGTAGGTTGTAAGGTAGGTTATTCCAAACAATTACTCACCATAGATCAAAACCCTTGCATTTGTGACCCTTGATCAACTTATCTACATCAGTTATCGTGCATACATGTGATGAGTGCAGGTGTTAATATGGGTAGGGGTGGTGTGGAGATCAATGGTTGCTTGGATTCGTGCATGGAGGGACACTTGCAATACTCACCAAGCACCTCGAGTCTAGAGAGTATGTTACATAGATATGCGTATGATCAAATAAAATCAATGGATGTTAAGTGTTGTAGCCCTAATAGCCATTCAACCTAAGGTGAATACCTTTGTGTTGGATAAATTTATCAAACATAACAAACCAAATCCGACCTGAGATATGCAAGGCCCAGGTTATTAACCCAAACACCACATGATATAACCATATTGTATAGACGAATACCTTAACACGACAAGGAATATTACCCAACAGGTTATATAATGAACAATGTGATGAATATAAACATAATTCTCTAGATTGTTGTGTATACAAGAAGAAATAAATTGAATATTGGCTATACAAACTCATAGGATGGTATAAACAAAAATAAAAAATATTTGTGTCTATGTGTTAGAAGTAAATATGTTTAAATTGGTTATCTTAGGTACATGGCAATATCTCCATTGAAATTGTAAAATACATAGTTACTGAGAACACATGTAATAGGAAAATAATGTCTAAGATGTTTTGTTTATATTGTGAAAAGGATATATGGAGAAGTTTTGGGAATAACTATTGAAGCTTTAGGAAGTCCTCATAAACAAGGCTTGCAATGTCCTTCCATAATATTCCAGAAGCATGAAGAAGTCAATATATTTTATGTTTTATTTTAGTTGATTTGGACTCATACTTAATATATTGGGAAAAATTTAGGCATATTATGGATATGTTAAGGAATTAGTTCACGGAGCATAGAGTAGACGATGACAGGGTCTTTTGTTAAGACATTTTGTGGTGTAAAGATCATCGGTTCAAAATTTTGTGGGAATTCTTGGGAAGAACTATTGAAGCTTTTGGAAGTCCTCATAGACAAGGCTCAAAGAGTCCTTCCATAATATTCCAGAAGCATGAAGAATTAAGGATATTTTATGTTTTATTTTAGTTGATTTGGACTCACAGTTAATATATTGGGAAAAATTAAGGCATATTATGGATATGTTAAGGAATTAGTCCACAGAGCATAGAGTAGACGATGACAAGGTGTTTTATTAAGGAACTTTGAGGTGTAAATATCGTTGGTTCAAAACTTTGTGGGAAAAATCTAGCCATGCTAAGGGCTAGTGTGGCCCAGGCCAAACGTGAATCCCATGTGATTTCGACAACTTAGATGCCCCTTGGCCGTGGCTACTCAAGCCACATGTTAGGTGTTAGTGTCAGTCTTTGAAACCTTCCTCCAGTGATCAAACATGCTCTTACAAAGTGATTTTAAGGTGTCAAGGTCAAATTTCGTCATTTCAGTGAGTCTTCAAGTAAAATTTGGTCACTAGGTATTAGGTCTAAGGTTTTCTTTTACTCTTGTCAAAGTTATCCAAATGTCGGTCCATGTCACCATTCAGCTGAGTGTACCATCATTCAGAGGTTTTTCATCATCATGTCAGGTTCTAATGGGTCATTTTACACCTTGTTCATGCTTCAGTTGTGCCTAGGTAAGGTTCATTTCTCTCTCCTAGGGTTTTGAAGGTAATTTCTCTTGGATGGTCAAATCATCAACAAAACTTGTATCCTGATGTTCATACACCTTCCCCTATACTTAATGTACCTTATTAAACACTTCCCATCACTGATATCCCTCAAATTCCTCATTTTCGCACAAACCCTCATTTCTTGCTACAACTTGATAATTTTCTAGGCTAGGCCCGTGTTTTGGCCTTTTGGACCCCTTCCCCTCACTCAATATTTGAAATTCCACTTTCCCCTACTTCCTAACATCCCTTCCTACTTCCCAAAAATTTCTCAAGAATTTAGAAGCCCCTTATCCCCTTCATTTCGACAAATCCCCTGTTCCACACATCGGGATAGGTTTTACTCCAATGATGTTTTTGAGCAAGAAAAGATGAATTTGGGAAAACTGAGAGAGGTTTTTGTCCAAAATAGGCCAAGGAAGAAAAAAATCCTTCACTTTTTACATAGGTGTCATGGTTTTAGAGAAATGTCAAAAATACAGTTGCCTCAGGAGAATTGATGCACCTTTGAAGTGACCTTGGGAAAATCAATATTTCTCCTAGCTTGGTTGGCCAAATGACTTGCTTGATGAGTCAAATGATAAATAGACACAAATATCTTCCAATGAGCTATCATGAGCGCAATTTGGAGTTGAGGAAGACCTTCAAAATTTGACTGTAACAACTCTCTCCCTTTAGGCAGCCTCATTTTTCACATTTGGACCAGTCTTGGGAGATTTGACTTTTGACAGGGAAAATGAACTCCAAATTGAAAATTCAACTTGTGTTGAAAATTATACTCAATAAGATTTCCAACGAGCTATCCCATGCCCAATTTGGACATAGGGAAGGCCTCCAAAAGTCTCCTACAAAAGGTGTGGCGTATTGAGCCAGCGCGACGCATTGGGCAGTGATTTACAGTGTATTTTTATAACGGGCGCGACGCATTGAGGCAGCGCGGCGCACAGGACTTCAAGGCCTGAAATCATTCAAATCTTCCTCCAAAGCTCCCAAAATTGTAAATTCCTCATTTCCCAAGTAAGTTCACACTCCAATATGCTCAATGCATGAGTTTGTCTCAGTCCTCTTGGTGATTTAATAGGGAAATATTGAAACCCTAGTTCCTTGCAGTTTGATGAAAAAACATTGCATAGGGTTTATAAATTGCATTTTTTGCTACTAAATCCCACTCCCATCATTCTCACTCACTCATTCCCTCACTCCCTCACTTCATTTTCTCCCTCCCTTTTCATTTATATTTACCCTTTCCATATTCCCCATATCCCTAAACTACCAACACTAGATCCCTAATCCCACTATCCCAAACCCTAATCAAATATCCCTAATCCCTAAATGTTATACCTTAAAAATTTTCATTCCCCAAAACCATACAGTTAGCATTAAATCCTCCCCTCATCAGTCCCACTCATCCATGGAGCTCAAAAACATAAAGAAAAACCAGCAAGCTGCCAAGAGGAGGAAAACCAAATTGACAACACTTGAAAGGGAAATTCAAGCTGATTGTAGATCTTGGCTTGAGAGGAAAAAATTGCACTTGGAGAGGATGCTGGAGAAGGCCAACAGAGAGAAAAACATGTTGAGGAACATGGCATACCACTACTTGGCGAGAAACAAGGTGTGCAAAGCAAGAATCAGGATTTTGAAGGCCAAGTTGAAGAAAGCCATGAGGAAGAGAAAAGAGCAAGATAGACTCCAGATCTTGGCTAAGGCTTCCTTATCCCAACACATCACCTGATGAGGAACGCCCAAATTTCAAGAAATTTGGGAAACTTTTTGCAATTTTGAAAATTTTGGCCTAAAAAACAGGTTTTTCTGCTTGATGCGCCGCGCCACTTGGCGTACGCTTTTGCTAGAGACCTCCTTTTGAGAAAAACTCAGCATTTTTGGATTTTTCATGGAAAAATATGAATTCCCTCACATGGCCAAGAAATTTTGACAGGTTTTGAGCTTCCAAGAAGGTCAAAAACACCTCAAAAATGATCTTTCTGCCCCTTTTTGAACACATAGGAAGTAGTGTTGGGAGAAATTAGTTTTGGAGGGGTAAATGGTGGCAAAATTTAGAAATTACACTTGTTTTGGAAAGTAGACAGACAAACCTTTCCAACAAGCCCACTTGGAGCAAATTTGGTGCATGGGAAGGCCTCCAAAATCAGCTGCAAAAAGGCGCTATGCATAGGGAAATCAGTGCGGCGCATAGGGTGAAATTTGCTCATTTTGGCCAAAAAACTCTGTTTTTTGCCTAGTTTCTTCATAGTTTGACTTTTCTCTTTCTAATAGTCAAACTCATGATGTAATTTAATGTGACTTGATGGATTTTGATGTAATTATTCTAAATTTTCACTCATAGAGGTAGATTCATCATGAAAAAGTAGTTTGCAACTGAATGAATCAGTTTCCTAGGTTTTAGAGGCATGCTGTTCCACTGCCTACTTTTTAGTTCTTAGTTTAGATCTTGTTGAAATAGCTCCTAAATTCATGAACTCGACCCCTAAAGCCTAGTATGAGTTTTTTGATGCCTTTTAGTAGTTTTTCAGTCATTGAGAAAGGTTGGACTCTTGTGAATGCTTTGAACATTATTGTACATTCATTTTCAGCAGTTTGGCTAAGGAATTGACCAGGGTTTGCAACACTTTATGGGATTCTTGTGGCATCTTGATTTGGTATTGTGTTTTCTTCTGTAATTGCAACTTTTACATGTGATTTATGTATGCAATTATCTCTCTTTGCTTCATCTTAACTAAATCAAACAAGGACAAAGGTAGAATACATTGAAATTTTAGTGCTCTACCTACGACTTTGTTTAGTTATTTATGTTTTCAGCTATTGAAGAGGATCCCCAAGTCTTTCATGTCCTCTCCAACTCCTCGCCAGTCTAAAAGCTCTCCATGTCACTCAATTTGAAGTGTTAAACCATTTGCCTACCTCGCCCCATAGAGATCTCTGCAAAACTGTGTCCATTCCCTGCACCCAAATCTGCCTTTCACAATTGAGCCAACAAACCTATCTTAAATTCAATCAAGCACCTCTGTACACATACCTAGTCTAAAATCAGTCATTACATCAGTCATCTCAAGCTTCATAGGCCATCTTTTCTGAGATTGACAAGGAGAGAGCCCTCTCCCAACCTGGTAAGGCTAGCTACCAGGTTAAGTGTGATTTGATGTTACCCTAGATCCTACCTTTCTCAGCCAGGTAGATTTGGGCTATAACATTAGGCATGGCAGTCATCTCAGGACTCACATTACCTAGCAAACAACAACAAAATGGATATGATAAGGAATTAAAAAATATCATGGTTATATGATTTCACTAGTTGTAGAATCATTTTTTGTTTTGTAGAGAGAAATGAAGCTACTTCGATGCATGCAAGACAAATTTAGAGCCTAAAGTAGTAAATTCAGTTTAAATTCACATTAATTATTTACTTAGAAAATTATATTGAATTTGATATAGTCCAAGCAGAAATATTTCCAATGGTATTTAGACAAATTTAGAGCCTAAAGTAGCAAATTCAGTTTAAATTCACATTAATTATTTACTTGGAAAAATTTATTAAATTTGATATAGCCCACGCAGAAAGATTTCCAATGGTATTTATATTAAAATTAAGCGAGTAATGACACTCGCCCTCATTTTATGGAAACAAGATTGATTAATTCCATTAAAGGAAATATGTATGTACATATATTAACGACTATAGGCCTATGTGATAAGTCTCTGTTTGAAAAATCCCATTAAGTCTAAAACTAGTGGAAGTAATGCATGTGCACAAGTAAGGTACATGTGGAGTTAAAGACTGTGTGGAAACAAGATATGCGGGGAGCTAAAGTTTGTGTAGAAGTAAAGTATGTGTGAAGGTAGAAGGGCAAGTATCATTTGACTCCTTCAGTAATATTCCAGAAGCATGAAGGAGTCAAAATATTTTATGTTTTATTTTACTTGATTTGGTCTCACACCTAATATATTGGGGCAAGTTAAGACAATATGGATATGTTGAGGAATTAATAAATATCATGGTTATATGATTTCTTTGGTCTTATAATTTTTTTTTGGGGTTACGTGGAGAGAAATGAAGCTACTTCAATTCATGCAAGACAAATATAGAGCCTAAAGTAATAAATTCAGTTTAAATTCACATTAATTATTTAATTGGAAGTATTTATTAATTTCGATATAGTCTATGCAAAAAGATTTCCAATGGTATTTATATGAAAATTAAGCGTAAAGTGAGTAATAACACCATCCCTTATTTGGTGGAATTTTTTCCTTTTTCCCATGTAATTTTCATGTTTTTACTTGGTAAGAATTGGTTTACTTGGTAAGAATTGGAGAGGAGTTTATACTTACGAAAGAAACTTTTAATTTATGGAAACAACATTTATTAATTCTATTTAAGGAAATATGTATGTGCATATATTAATGTCCGTAGGCCTATGTGATAAGTCTTCCCGTTTGAAAAATCTTATTAAGTCTAAAACTAGTGGAATTAAGGCAAATGCGAGTTAAACACAGTGAGGAACAAGGCATATGGGGAGCTAAAGTTTGGCGGAGGTAAAGTATGTGAGGAGGTAAAACATGTGTGAACCTCCTCATGTGCGAAGGTAAAAGGGTACGTATCAGTTGACGCCTTCCGTAATATTCCACAAGCATGAAGAAGTCATAATATTTTATGTTTTATTTTACTTGATTTGGTCTCACACTTAATATATTGGGAGAAATTAAGGTATATTATGGATATGTTAAGGAATTAATAAATATCATGGTCATATGATTTCTCGTTGTAGGATTCCTTTTTGGGTTTCATGGAGAGAAATTCGTTTTTGGGTTACATGGAGAGAAATTCCTTTTTGGGTTACATGGAGAGAAATGAAGCTACTTCGATGCATGCAAGATAAACATAAAGCCTAAAGTACTAAATTTAGTTTAAATTCATATTAATTATTTAAATGGAAGTATTTATTAAATTTGATATAGTCCACACTTAAATATTTCCAATTATATTTTTATGAAAATTAAACATAAAGTGAGTATGACACCCTCCCTCATTTGGTGGAAATATTTTCTTTTCCCCCTGTGATAGTATATGACCAAATGTAATTTTTGTGTTTTTAATAAGAATTGGAGAAGAATTTATACTTATGAAATAAACGTTTAATTATGAAATAAGATTTTATTAATTCCATTAATAAAAATATGTATGTGCATATATTAATGTCTATAGGCATGTATGATAAGTTTGCCCGCTTGAAAAATCTTACTAAGTCTAAAACTCATGGAAGTAAGGCATGTTCAGAGGTAAGACTAAAGACTATGGGGAACTAAAGTCTGTGCAGAAGTAAAGTATGTGTTGAGGTAAAAGGAAAAGTTCCAATGCTCCACACAAAGTGGGGCCAAAAGGAAATAGTTAATTTATAATCGTGTTGGGAAAGCGACCCAAGTCATTAAACTTGGGTGTAAATGATTGAGGTAATAAATGATTATTATTTTTTTTTAGAATTTGACCCAATTTTTTTTGTATGGTGGAATTCAAATAATTTTGAGCTTATTTCTGGATAATATGTTGTATTAAACAACGTTGAAGCTTATATAATCAACAATATCTTTGAAATTTTCTTATGTTTATGTAAGCAACTCTAGAAGCTCAACTCACTGCCATTTTACATTTGAACCTTTTTGTTTAATCGACATTTAGATTTTGAACTTAGGCTATGTGCCAATGCATTATACCTGTTTTTAGTGATGAAAAGTAACTGCCATGAAATCTCCAATTTTTTTGTTTGATTTCGAAATAAATACTCAAATAATCATGGATAGACATTTGATGTGGCATTATTATTGTCTCTTGCATATTTACAAGTTAATGGTAACGAAGCAGTAAAGAACTATGTGTATCTCTTTGAGTGCTAACATGAAAGTTTCATCTAAGTAATTAATAAATATCATAGTTAAATTATTTCTCTAGTCCTAGAATTCCTTTTTGGGTTAAATTATTTCTCTAGTCCTAGAATTCCTTTTTGGGTTAAGTAGAGAGAAATGAAGTTATTTCGATGCATGCAAGACAAATATAGAGCCCAAAGTAGGTAGTTAGGTTTAAATTCACATTAATTATTTAATTGGAAGAATTTATTATATTTCATGTAGTCCATGTAAAAAGATTTTCAATGTTATTTATATGAAAAATTAACGTAAAGTGAGTAATGACACTCTCCCTCATTTCGTGGAAAACTTTCCTTTTTTCCCTACATTTTGGGTGGGCTAGATTTATTCGGTGTGTGAAAAAAGATAGTATTTCCAAATGTAATTCTCTTGTTTTTACTTGGCAAGAATTGGAGAGGAATTTATACTTATGAGATAAACTTTTAATTTTTGGAAACAAGATTTATCAATTCCGTTAACAGAAATATGTATATGCATATATTAATGTTTATATGCCTATGACAAATAATAAAGTTGTGGTGAATAAATTAAGCATAGGTAATAAATGATTGTTTATCTTCTTTGGAATTTGATTTGTTTTTTTTTGGGTCTCACACCTAATATATTGGGAGAGGTTAATACATATTATGGATATGTTAAGGAATTACAAAATATCATGGTTATAGGATTTCTCTAGTCATAGTATTCTTTTTTAGGTTACATGGAGAGAAATAAAGTTACTTTGACGCATGCAAGTCAAATATAGATCCCAAAGTAGCTAATTAGGTTTAAAATCACATTAATTATTTAATTGGAAGAATTTATTAAATTTCATATAGTCCATGTAGAAATATTTCCAATGTTATTTATATGAAAATTTAGCGTAAAGTGAATAATCACACTCTCCCTCATTTGGTGAAAACATTTCATTTTTCCCTATATTTTTGGTGGGCTAGAGTTATTGTATGCGTGAAAGATGATAGTATGTCTAAATGCAATTCTCATGTTTTTAATTGGTGAGAATTGGAGAGGAATTTATACTTACTAGATAAAATTTTAATTTATATAAACAAAATTTATTAATTCCATTAACCAAAATATGTATGTGCATATATTAATGTCTCAAGGCCTATGTGATAAGTCTCCTTCTTGAAAAAATCATACTAAGTCTAAATGTAACCAACCCCTCCCACATTTACCTAATTTCACCGGCCTGCTAGGGTAAACATGAGACAAAGAGTTCCTATGACATGACCCAACCTCCAAGCTCTTATTAAGGAAGTGGGGCCTACAAATTGACCACAATCTGACAACTCATAACATCCCCTAGGGCTATAGGACACTCAAAGGCTAAAGGATCACCCTAGGTGACCAAACCTCGAGTCGGGGCTTTTATTCACTGACCTAGACTCCCAATCACATGAATGACAAGGCCTGGGTGCAGTTATAGGCCTCCAACCGCATGCACAACACCGCTTGCATGCAGTTGTGATCCAAATTACCTAGTTCAGAGAGTGTGTTCCCGAGATTTGAGCCACCTTCCCGTTTAGCCTACAAACCACTGCCTAGAATCGCCTAAGACTTTCCAGAACTAGTATTCACATGAGGAAAAAGCTAAAGATTCAAACTTCAATCAAGGACTTGACCTAGATTGCCTAGAACACATTATACATTTTGTCAAACACATGGAAAACATGTAAGCTACAGGTCATGAATGGATATATGATCATATTAGTCTGAGATTCACCAGAGAATCACCAAAAAGGCTCTACGCCCTCTCCACATAGATGCAACAAAGCTTTTTAGTCCATACATTCATCAACCAATCAATAGCTAAATAATTCATGACAATAGGCATAGATGGTACACATCATATAACCAACATATAACCAGAAAAAATCAACATAGAAACCATGGAAAATTAGCCATAATATCACCAACATAATTTTTACAAGTATACATGAATCAAAATAGAAGAATAACTCTTATTAATATATGAAAATACCAACCAATTCAAGGACTTCCATGTACCATCCAACCATAAATTGGGTTGAACCAAATCTCTCTTTCATCCAATCACCCCTGCTCCATATTCCAAGCATGAATGTGGTATCTCATGGAATAAACCAAAATAAAACCAAACGAGGGCTTCCAGAGGCCAAACCACCTCAACCCTCAACCATAGTGATTCCACCTCTGCAATCGAACATCACTAACACCAACCACATCGATGTCTACCCAAGCTATCTAGGGTTCCATGAACTATTAACTCAACCCACAACCTTCTAGGTCTCCAGAGTGTTTATCCAACCTGGATCTAGGGACCAGTAACTCAACCCAACAAGGGATATATATAATTTTTCCAAACCTAGGCTCCAAGACTAGTAACTCAACCCAAGTTGTTTCGTTACTTCAAGAGCGTTTGTTCCAACCCACATCCATAAGGAACCTGGGCACTAATCAGAAAAATAACAAGTGGAAAAACCCACAACACCATGGTTATTCAAGAAGTGACAAGGAAAGGCTAAAACCACTATCAATATAAGAAAATATCCATAACAATTACAAAACATAACCAAAAAATTAAATTCATGACAAGGAAAGGCTAAAACCACTATCAATCTAAGAAAATATCCATGCCAATTACAAAACATAACCAGAAAATCAAATGCATATACCACGCATCCATAAATCAACAAGGAAATCACACATGCAACATATTACCTACAAAGAAATCCAATTGTAGTTGTTGAACCAATTGTTTCCTTGCGCTTTCCTTCTTTCCTTTGCTTTCTTTCTCCAAATCCAATTGAATGCCCAAGTCCTACAAGAATACTCTAAGTGTGCAGAAGTGTGAGAGAATGAGAGTGTAACACCCGCCTTCACAACTTACCCAATTTTATGGGTCCACCGGGGTAAATATGTGACGAAGAGTTACTATGATATGATTTAACCTCCTAGATCACCTTAAGGAAGTGGAATCGACAAAATTGAACCTTACTGACCTTCCTTAGGTGCTACAGGACCCCCAAGGGCTAAACCACCTTTCCAAGTGTCCAAACTCCGAGTTAATTTGCCTTTTCACTGATATGGACTACCAGTATATGCACAAGTATGCATCCATGTGATTTTAGGCCTCCCTTTGCATGCATAACCATTGCAAGGGTGCGGCTGCAGTGTTTTTCAACTAGTTTTGTGCCTGATATTGCGAAATTTGTGCCAACGTTTTAGGGCTAGACTCCAGGTCACTGCCCAAAACTTGATGATACTTTCCAAAACAATAAATTACACAAAGACAAAGATTCTAACACAAAAATTAATCAAGGAATTGGCCTAACCAATACTAACCATGACAGACATTCTGTCGAATACATGTAAAACATGTAATCTATAGGTTATAACAACATGTCTGAACATAGGGATCTCATACTTATCCGAGAATCATCAAGAAGGTCTAATTCCCTCTCATGATAGTTGCAATATCATCTATTAGGTCATGCATTAATCAACCATTCATATATTCATCAAACATGTCAAGATCCATAAGCAATATACATCATGTAACCATCATATAACAAGTATATAAACCAACAAATAACCAACATATAAACCATGGAAACTCAACAATAATATCACCATCATAATCAACACATATATACATGAATCACAATAGAAATTATCTCTTATTAATATATGAAAATGCCAACGAAGTCAAGGATTTCCACGTATCACCTGACCATAGACTAGGTTGAACCATTATTTTTTGAGACAGTCACCCTCATGCCATATTCCAAGCATGAATGTGGGATCTCATGGAATAAACCAAGAAAACCAAATCAGGACTTCCAGAGGCCAAACCAACTCAACCTTCAACCAGTGATTCTACCTCACAGTCAGACACCACTAACCATCATTATATTGGTCTCTACCCAAGTTTTCCAGGGCTCTAGAGTGTTTGTTCCAACCCGTCTTCTAGGACTAGTAAATCAATCCACACATGTCGTCAAGCTTCCAGAGCGTTTGTCCAACCAAGGCTATACGACTAGTAAATCAACCCATAGTTGTCGTCGGGCTTCAAGAAAATTTGTTCAACCAAGGCTCCAGAACTGGTAACTCAACCCACCAAGGGCTCAAGAGCATTTGTCCAAACAAGGCTTCCAGGACTAGTAACTCAACCCAAGTTGTCACAAGGCTTCTAGAGTTTTTTTCCAACCAATGCTTCTAGGACTAGTAACTCAACCCAAGTTGTTATAGGGCTTTTAGAGCGTTTGTCCAACCAAGGCTCCAAGAACTAGCAACTCAACCCACAACCGTATGGAACATGAGCACCAATTAGAAAAAAAATGGGAAAACCCACAACACCATGTCTTTCTAGGAAATTACAAGGCTAGGAAAAACCACTATCAATCCAGGCAATCCTCCATGACAATGATAGATCATATCAAAGAAACCACATGCATGTACCATGCATGCTAAAACTAGAAAGGAAACCATACATGCAACATGATACCTGAAAATAAATCCAGATGTAGTCGTTGATCCTGTTGTCCCCTTATGCTTTCCTGCTTTTCCTCTACCTTCTTTTCCAAATCCAATGTGCTCCAAGAATGTTCCAAGAAAACTCTAAGTGTGAAAGAGTATGAGAGAAAGAATAAAATGAGAGCTCCACCCAAAACCTATCAAAAATCCATGAATTGATCCTCATAGGCCTATTTATCATTGAGGCCTCTATTTTCTTCAATTTCCATTATTTTTCCTTCAATTTCCTTCTCATGCAAATCTGTGACCTTTCACCTTCCTTTTCTGCTATTTTACTTTATTTTCATAAATAAGTGTCAATTAACGCCTCTTTGCCTTTACCAAATTCCTTAGCCATAATAAACCAAAATGACACCCACTAGAATGTTTTCCCACCATTCAACTTGGAATACGTGTCCCACGATCTTGGCCTTATATTTTTTTTACATGAATTTTTAACCACGACTGTTACAGAACCCTCCCCCTTAGGGTAACACAGTCTTCAGTGTTAAATGACACCTATAAACAAACAACCATTGAAAACAAAAAACCCTGCCCATGGAGCTTTATGACACAGTTGGTTGCAATATTTACAATGACATCTTGTTGAAAACATGACAAACATACCGTTTACTAGAGTTTTATAACACAACTGATTACGGTATTTACAATAACAACCATATATACACTCATTCACATTTTCTTCAACCAAAAAATAACCATATTGTCTTTGGAGCTTTATAACACAACTTGATACAATATTTACAATAATATACACATGCACATTTATTCTAACCAACAAAGAAAAGTGTACAATGCCATATCAGCAATAAGGGAATCTAGAGGCTCATACCTCCACCCTCAAAAGTAGTACCATGATTCACCCCCTTCCAAGAATTCCAGAATCTATTGCCAAAGTCAAATTTTCATCCAATGTCCAATGCTACTTGTCCTCTCAGTGAATAGTTACCAACTCATCGTTCCAGGGCACAATCCCAATGTGCAATTTATTCCATCCGAAAATGCTAATGACCAAAATAAATGTATTCCCCAACCTTCCCTTCTTTGATACATAGTCCCTCAGGCAATCCGGTTACCCTCTTCTGTGCAATCACACATCTTCCAAGTTTCGCGGGCATCCCTATCTCTGCTACATAGTCCCTCAGGCGACCCCTCCCTTGGTAAGGTTTCCTCGCATTAGAAGGTCCAAAAACTGAGACATATCCCTACCTAAAACCATCATATTGGTCATAACATGCTCATGGAAATCAATGTACACTATTGGGTACGCATTTCCCACGATGGCCCTAGTCTGAATACTTTACCAACATACTACTGCCTTTTGCAATTCCTTTCAATGCTGCTGCTAATTCTTGCAGTCAGTTCTAACCACCCAACCGAGCATTTTTCATGCTTTCCTATACTAAGCACATAAATTCCATTAGATTTAAAATGAATTGAAATAAATTCACATCATGCCTCATTAGTGGCTTGTCCACAAGGTACACTTGCAATCATGTTTACTTCCTGTCACAACAAGTCAAACTAGCATCTTTGATCAAATCATCATGTCTAAACATATCACATTCGATTAGCTCAAAATGCAACCATCATAACCAAAATTAGATGATATGTAACCATCACAAATCAGAATAATAGATCACATGTAATGATCATGATTCAGAATCACATATCACGTGCATAATAAAAACTGAATTAGAATACCGATACTTATCCTTCAAAAGGTCCTTCGCTTTTACCTTTGTCCTTTTCGTACTCACACCGGATCAATTACCACACCCGACAAGCACCCAATGCCTTTGTTTCTTTTTAATCACGTACATATGCACACATTGTACATCACACACATATACCCACACAAGGCATACAACACAATACATACAATGTAACAATCCCTGGTTAAAAGTTCATGTAATAAAAGTTAATAAAGGAAAAAATAGGGCCACGGTTAAGGGACTTCCAAGCTGAATGTTGGGAAAATATATTCTAGTGGGCATCACTGGATGTGTTTATGGCAAAGGGAAAATGGAAAAGGCAATGGCTAAGGCATTAAATAAGACAAAAAGGTATGTTGGCACATTTATTTATGAACATAAAGGAAAATAGGAGAAAAGGAAGGTGAAATGTCACAGGTTGTGTTTAGTCTATTTAAGGTCTTTAAATTGTCAATCATAAATTGTCAACTCGGGCAGGTAGACTGATGAAGTACAGGTGCACAATATGTGCTTAGAAGTTATTCATTAGGTCGTCATGTATTTGTTAGGATCTAAACTTAAGATGGATAAGGAGGTGGTGTTTGTCAATTATATTAATGTTGTAATTCTTAAAGATGTTGGTTAAGTTTCCTAGGAGTTAATCTCTATCTAATTAGTTCGCAGATGATATGAGAGTGATCATACTTGTATTAGATTGTTTTGGGGATTTTTGATCCTGAATCTTTATGCTGTAGCTTCTAATTTACTAAATGCAAAAATAAACTTATTCTATCAGCTATGAAGAAATATTGTCTGAACTCAATTATTTAGGAGCGAACTCTCACTCTTTTACTTATTCAATTTTCGCTCAAACAAAATAATCCACGCAACATCTATACTATGAATTAAACACACTTCAATTATGCTAGATAATAAGCAAACGAAATAACCATGTTGTACCTGGTATAAAGCAAATTAAATAACAGGCTATACTAGATATAAAGCAAATGAAAGTACTTATGCAAATAACAACTCGCCCACGAAATCATTATGCTGCATTTTCACACAAAACAGAGCATTTGAAGAATGAAAGGAAATCGTATTGCAATTGATTAAAACTTGTCACTGTTTGTAGGGGCCCTCCACATAGCAATTCACAGCTTCTAACCAACACAACGCATACACACAAAACCAATTCTATTCAAACGGAATTCACAAACTATTCAAAATTACATCATTCGGCGCGCACCCCAAATCACAGTGCAACCATAAGTTTTATAACAGGTCTCTAGCATAACTGCATGAGTAAGTCAAACCTAATATATCTATCTTATCTAAACTTATATTACTAAACCTTAGTTTTTCTATTCCGAAAGCAAAATGATAAGGTTTCGATCGAATCTCAGATTCTGTTCTGCATTAATCCGGCGGTTGAATTGGTGTTTGACCATGATCTCTTGCACTTATCTTCATGAACAATTTCGAGGGGATAGGAAGTGATCCACAAGGGAGCCATCCTTTATCCATCCGCACCCTTCACCGCTGACCTGGAACTCCGGAACCTTGCAAACAATTGAGACAACTATAGAAACCTGGATTAGCTACAGAAACTGACTAATTCAGTAGCCAATTGCAAACTTTAACATAACAATAGGGCATAAAGTTAAATATAAACAAGAAGACATATTATTGCATACCTTCGTCAAAACTTGGTGGATATGGCTTTATTTAGGTGGTAAATATATAGGAAAAGAGAGGATCATTAGGCAAAAAGGATGTCATGGTAGGAAAATCTTCAGAATCTACATTCCCTTGGACTGGAGATTTTGTATGTCCTCATACACTTCTTCCTTGTCAGTCACTTGTGCCTCTTGCTTATCATCTCCATGTTTCACTATTTTCTTCTTTTTGGCAGTGATCAACATTCTAGGCTTTCTCATGAGAATTTTGTACTTTAAATTGATGATCTCTCTCTGCATAATTTTGTTTCCATTCTTCAACTTCTTTTTCTTATAGAACAACCTCAGATGAAGTATCAGATTGTCACTTTTTTCAATCTGGATCTCAATTTATGTCTTCAATGCTTGATTCTCATTTTTGAGACATCGGTTCAATGTTTCTAGTTCAAAGATCTCATGCTTCAAGATGTTTGAGGCTGATTGTTCATTTACCTGATTGCTCCCTTCTCCAGGGCTTTGAACTATTTCCTTTGTGGATGTCCCTTTTATTTCCAATGACTCTATATAATCATATATTTCCTGCTGAGCAGGATCAATACACGGACTATGCACTGTGCTTCTTAGAGGTGAGTTGTAAGGCTGTGGTGATACTCTTGGTGACCCTTTTGGAGAATTTCCATGGCTTTCAATTGGCTCATCCTCTGTTGGCTCATTCTATGTTGGTGTATTCTTTGTTGGAGTGTTCTTTGTTGGCTCATTTTCAGTTGGCTCCATTTCATTTGGCTCATTTTCCTCAAGATTAATGTATTCTGTAGTTTTTGAGGTTGTTTGTGGAATCATGCTCAACCTTGTGCTCCTCCTCAATCTTGGGGTTTGTATTTTCTACACTTTCCTCCTTTTATTCTTTGATTTTTATTTTAGAGGAGGGGTCTTAGTTTGTGAGAATTCTTCTTTACTTTAGTTGGCTTTATTTCTTCTAAGGTTTGCCCTCTTCATTTTCTGCAAAATATTTACTATAGGCAACTCCTCTTTTGACAGTTCTATCTGAGTTTGAGGTGTTTGCTCCTTTATCAATTCTATGGTTCTCTTCCTTCCTTTGAGGGCCCTGCTGCTACTTGCTTCTTCTAGGGATTTTTCCTCAAAGTGGTTTCTCATCAAGAAACTTTCCCAATTATCCCCTATACTTCGGAGATGGAATCAACCAAGATTTTGATTAAGTCATGATGGTACATGTTGTTTTCAATAAACTGTATTTTCTTTTGCACTTTTGTAGATATTTTATTGAGACTTTGTAAGAGGAAATAAGGGAGGTTGATCTGATGATCCTCAAGAAAGTGCATCATCATCCTAACATGATAAAAATACATTTCCCCAAACCTACCTTCACAAGTGACAAACTTCTGAAGCAAAAGTAATAAGTTTTTCCATTTGTTTTTAAGAGCTGAATTGGGAATACCTTTCTTGTAGACCGTAGTGTCCATGTTCGGATTCATGAGGAAGACCTTCCAATCCTTGCTATCAATCCCCCTGTTTTTAAACCATTTTTCTCCATTTCTTGGTGAGCTTAATGTCCCCTATTTCAGCTTCAATTCCATCGAATGAGTGCACAAATGTCTTGGTTACTTCCCTGTGGAAGCCGTTAAATTTTTCAATGAACTGCAGTGATTGTCTCCTTTGCAGCAACTCTCTAGTTTTTGGGTAACCCTCCAAGAATTGCTTCCATGTTGGCTCAGTTCGAACAATTATCCCCATTCTGAATGATGCTTTGCCTCAAAGATTGGCTACCTTGACAAGAAAATGAATCTGGTAGGGTTTTCTAGATGATGGAAAGATGGAGTGGCTATGAAAGTTCAGAGGAGTGTAAGAATAGGGAAGAAACGATAGATTATCATAAGGATTATAGGGATGAATTCAACCGTTAGGCACATTTAAACTTATGATTTAGTAATTACTTTGACAGATTTGGAATAAGGTCGTGACATGACTTTTAGGTGGTGGCATATGATATTTTGTTAAGCAGCCATTACCCTTAGGTTATAATTATTGTGTTTTAGTACTATATCTTCTTAATCATATATGCTATATAATCTTCCCTATTGTTAAATTAAAGCAGCACGTACCTTTGATCTTCTTTTGCTAACCTTTTTTTCTTTTCCTTTGATCTCCTGCAGGTACTTTGCTGTCAACTATCCTTTAATCCAAATCACCAAGTATCTTTGTGGACTTCAAAAATTTATTAGGCTGCAGAAACTTGTCTTGGCTGCGGAAACTTGTCCAAGCTGCGGAAAGTTGCTAATTCTACAGCTAAGAGAAAGAAGGCATTAATGGATGAAATTTATTATATAATATCTTTTTGAAAAGAAAATTTGAAGTGCCAACAAATTGGTTTTCACTTTAAATTTTCTGTATAAACATGCCAACAACATGTTGGTTTTCATGTTTATACAAATTTTTATATATATATTTTTATTTTTATTTTTTATTTTTTTCTTATTATTATATGGATATATATACATATATATATATATATATATATATATATATATATATATATATATATCTAAGATAAAATTGAGTAAAAGCTTCTAAGGTGGAAAAGAAGAAGAATTCTTCTTCACCATCTCCAGTTCTGAATTATCTTGAAACATTTTAACAAATTCCTCTTTTGTTAATGGTTTCTGGTAAAGCTTGAGTTGATGTCCATTTACTAATAGAGGAGTTTTTCCTTCATCAATAGTCCTAATTCTAACTGCACCATTATCAAAGACATTCTCAACTTCATAAGGTCCAAGCCAATGGGTTTGGAATTTCCCTTGAAATTCTTTGAACTTTGAATCAAAGAGCAATGCCCAATCTCCTGGATGAAATTTCCTTACTTTAATGTACTTATCATGCCATATTGACCTCCGTTGTTGCACTAACCTGGTTCTCTGGAAGGCCTCTTGTCTGATTTCATCAAGCTCATTCAGTTGTGTCATCCGTTGCTTCTAGGCTTCTGACAAGTCTATATCTAACTGGACTATTATCTTATAGGTTTGGATCTAGAACTCTATTGGCAGTAAGACCTGCTTCCCATAAACAAGTTCATAGGGAGTATGCCCCGTAGTATTCCTCCATGTAGTTCTGTAGGCCCATAAGGCTTCTGGAAGCTTTTCCACCCAGTCCTTTCTGTGTAGATGTACAGTCTTGGTAAGGATAGCTTCGATCACCTTATTCATGGACTCAACTTGTCCATTGGCTTGTGGATGGTATGGAGTGGCCTTTCGACATTTTATCTTGAATTGATCCACAAGCTTCCGCACTAGTCTGGATGTAAACTGTGTTCCTTGATCTGTTACAATTTCTCTTAGGACACCAAAACGAGTAAAAATATCCTCAAAAAGAAATGAAACTACAACATTTTCAGTAGCATAAGGAAATGCTTTAGCTTCTACTCATTTAGTGACATAATTAGTACATACCAGAATATACTTTTTTTGCTTTGAAGGTGGGCTGATTGGTCCAAAAAAATCCAGTGGCCATTTTTCAAATGGTTCAATGAGTACCTGTGGTTGCAGTGGCATTTCATTTGAAAGTGTAGGTTTCCCCATTCTATGACAATTGTCGCATATCTTAACATATTCCTTGGTATCCTTGAAAATGGAAGGCCAAAAATATCCTAAAAACAAAATTTTGTAAGCAGTTCTTCTGTCAAAAAAATGTCCTCCACATGGCTCATCATGACAAGCCAAGTATTTTTGGTATTTCGCCATCTCGAACACATCTTCTAATGATGAGATCTGATCCTGTCTTATATAATTCTTCATTTATCCATGAATAAGATGTGCTATTATGGACTATTCTTCTCTTCTCTCTAGGAGATAAATGAAATGGCATTTTTCTTGTGGCCAAATAGTTAGCAATATCTACATACCAAGGTGATTTAGTAGATACTACAAAAAGATATTCATCAAGAAATTTGTCTTCTACTGGTTGATCATTATTTTCATTTTGTATTCTAGATAGAAAGTCGACAATTGTGTTCTGTTTTCCTGGTCTATCTAGAATGGTTATGTTGAATTCTTGTAAAAGTAGGAGCCATCTAGTTACTCTTCCATTAGTGACTGGTTTATTCATTAGGTATCTAATGGCAGAATGGTTTGTGTGGACAAAAGTTTCATAGCCAATTATATAATGTCTGAATTTATTAATGGCATGAATTACAGCTAAGAACTCCTTTTCAGTTACAGTATAATTTAACTCTGCGGGAGTTAAATTTTTACTAGTATAATAAATGGCATAAGGAGTGAGATCTTTTTGTCCTAAAACAACTCCTAAGGCTGAATCTGAAGCATCTGTTGAGATATGGAAAGGCAATTTCTAGTTAGGTCCTTTTAAGATGGGTGCTTCAGAAATTCTCTTTTTCAAAGTTTCAAAGGCAGCTTGACATTCAGAATCCCAACTGAATTCACAGTCTTTAGTGAGTAGTTTAAAGAGTGGGGATGCAATTTTTGTGAAGTTTTCTATAAATCTTTTATAGTATCTAGTAAAACTGAGAAAACTTCTAACATCCTTTTGACAACTTGGCACTGATAACTTAGAAATGACTTCCACCTTATATGAGTCTACCTTAATTCCATCTCCAGAAATATGGTGACCTAAAACAATTCCCTCGTTAAACATCATGAAATTTTTTTCATGACTTAATGAGAGATTTGTTTCTTGACATCTTATTAAGACTTTTTCTAAATTTCCTAGTGCTTCCTTGAAAGAACCCCATAGATTGTGAAATCATCCATGCATACTTTTACACAATCATGAATAAGGTCAGAGAAAATGTCGAGGACTGCCCTTTGGAATGTTGTTGGAGCATTACATAGCCCAAAGGGAAGTATTCGGTAACCATAAGTTCCCCATGGACAATTGAACGTGGTTTTGTCTTGATCTTCAGGGGCTACTTGAATCTGGTTGTATCCACTGAACTCGTCCAAGAAGGAAAAATAGTTTTTTCCTGCTAATGTATCCAAGACATAGTCTATGAAAGGTAGTGGAAAGTGGTCTTTTAATGTTGCTTTGTTTAATTCCCTGTAATTGATGCATACTCTCCATTTTCCATTCTTCTTAGGAACGATTACTAGGGGTGAAACCCACTCACTGTCGGATATTGGATAGATGAAATTTACATTTAATAGTTTCTGCAATTCTTCCTTAACAATTTCTTTTAGGTTTGGGTTCATTCTTCGCTAAGGTTGTCTAACTGGCCTTGCATTTTGTTCAATGTAGATATGATGTATGCAAGTTTTAGGATCAATCCCTCTCATGTCAGTGTATTCCCATGCAAAAGCAGAATAATGTTTATGTAAAATTTATATCAATTGATTCTTTTGCATTTCTTTCAAGTTTTCATTAACATTAAAGGTTTTTCCTGGTAAGATTTCTATCAAGGAATTCCCAATTTTTTCCATGGACAACAATGATACTTGTTTAGATGAGAGATATTGATTTCTACTACACTCATAATGTGAGGAACATTCATTATTTTCTAGTAAATATAAAAGTTGGTCTTCCTCTTTCACTTGTTCAGTGACAAAAATAGGTTGTATATCTTCTCCATCTTCTATCCATTCTTCAGTTTTTGTATCTATTGTTGTTCTTGCAGGGGGGTATAATGTAAATTTATTTGTAGAATTTCCATTTGAGATAAACATATCACCTGATCTATAACCGATGAAAGCATCAACTGTAGCCAACCAAGGCCTTCCTAGAATTAATGGATGTCCTCCTGGATTATTCTTAGGTGTTAAGACCATGAAATCAACAGGATATTCCCAAAAATTTAAGGATACAAAACATCTTCTAATACACCATCTGGTTTAATAATAAATCTATCTACCAATTGCAATAAGGTTGGTGTGTATTGAAGGTTAGGAAGCCTACGTGTGTCCATAACTTGTTTACTCATTATGTTTATGGCTGCTCCTAGATTAATCAATGTGTTTGGTATTTCAGTTCCATTGATGTGAATTTTTACAATGGGGCTTCCTAGATCTAAATATTTTTGAATTGTTGTCTTCCCCATCATAATGTCTGCAATTTTTCCGACTAACTGAATTCTTTTTATATATTTTCTTCTTCTCCCTGATCGTTATGTACTTAATTCCTTAATTGTTTTTGCAAAAATTGGTATTTCTTTTATGGCTTGTAATAAAGTAATCTTAATACAAACATTTCTCAATTCATCCATCATATTGTAATCAGGTAAGACAATTGTTTCTGTACTCCTTCATCGATTTTCAAGCTTTCTGGGAAAGGTAGTTTAACCGATATCGAGGGTTGTTCTATGATAGGAGTATCTATTGGAATTTCTTCTGTTTGTTTATTTTCTTTTTGAGGGAGAGAAGTCCCCCCTTCTTCTGATTGATTTTTGTGTTTTTAGAGATCGGATCTTGTTTCTTGAATGACAACGGGAGGTTTTCTTGGTAATACTCTTCCAGACCTTAATTAGACATTATTTAGGTCTAGTGGAGTTATTACATAAGTTTGAGGATACTGACCCTCCATGTTGTACACTGGTTGTTGTGGTATTTTATTATTAGGATTCGGAAGTGGTTGAGTGGGTAGTTGATTTTATTTTTGTGGAAATGGTAGAGAAAGTTGTGGGTTTTGATTCTGAACTAGAGCTTGTGGCAATTGATTAGCTTGAGGAATTTGATTAGATGTGGGTAAGAATTGTGGTGGAAGGTAAGATGGCGAGTATTGTTGATATTGAGCATAGGCTCCATAAGGGTTTCGCAATCCTTTATTCCAAGGTTGTGACTGTGGCAGAGCCTAAGGCTGCCAGGCTGAATTCCAATTATTTTGTTAAGATTGGGCATATTGTTGTGGTCTAAATCCTTGTGATTTATTTGGATGGGGGTTTTGCCATGGTATTTTGGCTATAAAGTAGAGAGGGTCTATTGGTTCTAAGATTCCTTCATCATTGAATACAACCTTAAGACTTCGTAAGGATGGACATTCCTTCGTATCATGATTATCTGCACATATGACATAGGTTTCTATGGCTTTTGAGTCTAAGGGACACTCTCTTAGAGCATGTTTCTTTCGAGATTTGGGATAGAAGATAGATAATGCAGAATTTTCAGAATTTTGCTTGTTTTTTATTTTAAGGGTGTCTATCTGTTCACTTAGGCTCCCTAAGATATCTGTTTTAAATGTGTCAAACAAATTTCCTATTTTTTCCCTGCTGACTGTCCCGACGATAGATTTGTTAATTCTTGACAAGAGAGGGTCTCTATGACTCCTTCTAACTCGTGCTTTACCCCTTGATATATGTACACATAAATCACAAATATCTGCAAATGGTAGTTGGGAAATATCTCCTTTCCAAGTTAGGTTAAGGAGATCGATTCATTCATTTTTAATAGCTCTGAGTAAGAGAGCTTTTAAGGTTTCTTCATCCAAATTATCCATTTTTTCTCTTTTAACATTATAAACAAACCTTTCTACCAAGTCTTCAAGATTTTCATCTTCTTTTTGTGTCATTTTGAAGACTTCATCTTTAAGGTTACTAGGCATACAATAATCTCTATATTTTCCTAAGAAAGCCTCTTTCATTTTTCCCCATGTTGTTATAGAATGCACTCCTAGACTCATGAACCATTTTAATGCTGAGTCTTTTAATGTGGCAGGGAACAATTTTAACTTTTGAGCATCATGTAGATAATCATATGATCTACATAATACTTCAAATTCGAAGAGAAATGTTTCCAGATCTTTGTTTCTTTTCCGGTGAAAATTAGGAAGAATTGAGGGTGATATATTTTTAATTGTGAGGGTTGTATCTTCATCAAGAATAGGGAATCCTGAAGGATCTTGTTTTCCTCTAGATCTACCCCTCCTCTACCTCTACCTCTTCCTCTTTTTCTTCCTCCAATCCTATCTTCTTCACCATGGACATTGTGTACTTCTCCTTCCCCTTCTTCAGCCATGATAGGTTCTTCAGAGCTAATATAATGTTCTTCTAATTTTTCTGGTTCCTCTATCAATGGTTGCTTAGAATAAGTTTCCAATTCCTCTTCTTCACTAGGAACTTCTAATTCTTCTCCCAAAATTTTCTCACCAATGGAGGATAGAAAGATTACTCTTGTAGTTGGGGATGTAGGAATTTCTTCAATTACATCGTTAATAGAAGAAGTAGGTGAAGTTCTAGATTGGATTTCTGATCTTGAGACTCCAAGAAGTCTTTGTCGACATCTAAATGGAACTCGAGTTTGAATAGGTGGTGTGGAATCTCGAAATCGTGTTGAAGTGAGTGGATTTGTGGGAATTAAACTTCTTCCTCATCCTACAAATCTACCCCTAGAGTCTCTATCCCTACGCATGTCATGTTTTAAATTAATGATGCTTTTTTTTTTTAACTTCTAATTGTACTTCGCCGGCAAAGGCGCCAAAATTTTTAGTCAATTTAAGGTCTTTAAATTGTCAATCATAAATTGTCAACCCGAGCAGGTAGACTGATGAAGTACAGGTGCACAATATGTGCTTAGAAGTTATTCATTAAGTTGTCATGTATTTTTTAGGGTCTAAACTTAAGATGGATATGGAGGTGGTGTTTGTCAATTATATTAGTGTTGTAATTCTTAAATATGTTGGTTAAGTTTCCTAGGAGTTAATCTCTATCTAATTAGTTCACAGATGATATGAGATTGATCCTAATTGTATTAGTTTTTGGGGATTTTTGATCCTGAATCTTTATGTTGCAGCTTCTAATCTACTAAATGCAAAAAGAAACTTACGTCTGAACTCAATTGTTTAGTAGAGAACTCTCACTCTTTTACTTATTCAATTTTCGCTCAAACAAAATAATCCAAGAAAAATATATACTATGAATTAAATACACCTCAGCTATGCTAGATAATAAGCAAATGAAATAACCATGTTGTACCAGGTATAAAGAAAATTAAATAACAGGCTATACTATATATAAAGCAAATTAAAGTACTTATGCAAATAACAAATTGTTGACGAAATAATTACGCTGCATTTTCACACAAAACAGAGCATTTGAGGAATGAAAGGAAATCGTATTGCAATTGATTAAAACCTGTCACTCTTTGTAGGGGCCTTCCACATAGCAGTTCATAGCTTCCAACCAACACAATGCATACACACAAAACCAATTCTATTCCAATAGAATTCACAAACTGTTCAAAATTACATCATCCGATGCGCACCCCAAATCACAGTGTGGCCATAAGTTTTATAACAGGCAACAGGCCTCTGGCATAACTGCATCAGTAATTCAAGCCTAATATCTCTATCTTATATAAACTTATATCGGTGAACCTTCGTTTTTCTATTCTGAAAGCAAAACGATAAGGTTTCGATTGAATCTTGGATTATGTTCTGCATTAATCGGTAGTTGACTTGGAGTTTGACCGTGATCTCCCGCACTTATCTTCACGAACAGTTTTGGGGAGATAGGAATGGATCCACAAGGGAGCCATCCTCTATCCATACGCACCCTTCGCTGCTGACCTGGAACTCCAGAACCTTGCAAACAATGGAGACAACTACGAAAACCTAGATTAGTGGCGGAAACCGACTGATTCGGTAGCCAATTGTAAACTTTAACATAATAATAGGGTATAAAGTTAAATATGAACAAGAAGATATATTATTGCATACCTTCATCAAAACTTGGTGAATATGGCTTTATTTAGGTGGTAAATATATAGGAAAAGAGAGGATCATTAGGCAAAAATGATGTCATGGTAGGACAATCTTCGGACTCTACAGGTTGCATGTGAGGAGGAAACTGAAGGAAAATAATGGAAATTGAAGAAAATAGAGGCCTTATTGATAAAAAGGCTTCTGAGGATTAGTGGGCAAGCTTGGTCAGTTTATAACCTTTTTTCAGTTCAGTTTTGGAGCTCTCCCATTATTCTCTCTCTCACACTCTTGGACACAGATTTTTCTTGGAGCATTCTAGCTTTGGAGCAAGGAAGGGAAAAGCAAGCAAAGGAAGGATAAGGAAAATAAAGGAAAGAAAAGAGAAAGCAAGGAAGAGCAGGATCAAGTAGCTTCAACAGGAATTCTTGTAGATAACATATTTCATGTGTGATTTCCTAGCTGGTTTTGACATGCATGACTTTGCATGTTGGTATTTGGTTCTTAGGTTGTCAGTGGTATGGTCTTGTCGGGTTATGACAGAGGTTTTCAGCGTTGCGTTGCCTTTTCTTGGATAGCCATGGTGTGATGGGATTGTTTCTTGATTTTGAGCTTTGGAATTTCTGGATGGTTTCGGAATTTCGAGTGGAGGTGGTCTCAGGAAAATTCCCAAAGGCCTAGGAATCCCTCAACCGGATTTGGCTATAAAGCCTGAGGGTGGAGTCTCAGTTTAGAGCCTAGTGTTTTGGTTTGGATTGCGGTAAATCTTGAGAGACAAGGAGACAAAAAATTCCAAGCTTGGTTTGGTTTTGTGATCTCGGTGTCGTTTTTGGTGAAATCATGGTTTCGTGAGGGTGGAGGTGGTTTAACCTCTGGATTCCCTTGATTGTTTTTGGATTGGTTTATCCACGATATCCCACATTCATGCTTGGAATATGGAACGAGGGTGATTGGCTAAAAGAAATATTTGGTTGGACCATGTCTATGGTCGAGTGATACGTGGAAATCCCTAACTTGGTTGGCTCTTGCCTATGTTTAATAAATGCTAAGTTCTCTTGCTTTTATATTTGTTATTATGTGGCGTTAATGGTTGTTATCTCGTTGTTATTTACATGGTTTACTGTTGGTTATAAGCATGGTTATATGACCGATTATAGTCATAGTTATTCCATGTTTTTACTTGTAACTAAAAGGATAATGTATGCAAGACCTAATTGATGTCAAAACAGTTAAGGGAAGAGGGTGGTGATCCTTCTTGTCAAGTCTCATATGAGTTATCAGTCATTTATGCTATGTCTTGTAGATTTTATTAATGCCAAGTGTTTGACAGAATGTCAGTCCCGATTGGGGATGGTCAGGCCTAGTCTTGGAGCTAGTTTTTGGCTTGCAAGTCTTGTTGTCATGTAAATTATGGATTCTGAAAGCTACAAAGGTTTCTGGGTAGTGACATGGGTTATGGGCTTGAAAAGTGGTAAAAATCCCGGAGTCGCAGGCACATCAATGGGGAAAAATTCCCCTATCGTATCCATGCCTTGTTGTGGGAGCGTCTAGAGCCTCCCAGACGCACCCTTGTCCATATCAAGGGAGCGTCCAAGGGTTTGATGCACTAAAAATCTCAGTGGACCCAGGGGATGGTCATGGGGATGACTGGGAAGGCTTATGGGAGTCCAGTAGCAACTATAGAAGGTCTGTGTTGTGGGTTTCCATTGATTCCACTTCCTTAAGGTCACCTAGGAGGTCGAGTCTTGTCATAGTAGCCCCTCATCTCATGTTTACCCCGGGTAAGCTGGTGAAAGTGGGTATATATGAGGGGAGGCATTGTTACAGGGTGGTATCAGAGTGGGTTGTTCTCTCTATGGGAAAAGTCTGATGTTGTCAAGGTTATTGTCATCATGCATGGGATTAGGGTGTATTGTTAGTATGGTCATGCATGATGTTATGTGTTGATAATGTTACATATCCATATATGCTTATGTTTATACATGTACATGTTAATGTGGACTGATCTTGAAAATGAGATAAGTCTCCCCTGAACAACAATAATGTATGGATTTTATTTTGGTATCTATTTGGTTTTTCTGACATGATATACTTGTAGGAAGAAGAGAATCAAGGATGTAAGCAAAATGGTAGACTATACCTCCCATGACTCTCCTTATAGATCAGTTGGGCAACAAGGAGATGAGAATTCTCATGTTATCGCAGATACATTGAGGAGCTTGAGGGTTGAAACCAGAAGTTTCAAGGTAGATAATGACTAGTTGGTTGAGGCTCAATAAAGACTTGCAAGGGCTCAAGAAAAGCAGATAGAGGTTAATGTAGCTATCCTTCAGAGCTTGTCAGAGTTGCAGAAACAGGGACATATGAGGATCAGTTAGGAGCAGGAAGAAAAGACAAATGGAGCCTATGGTAGTAGGTCTCGGTCCAGACACAGGTTGGATAGAGAGGACATAGTTAGAGGTGGCAGATCATTGGACACACTTGATAGGAGGACTGGTATGTATGCACATCATTTTGGTCCTCTTCTAGTATACATTACCATAGTAATCATCATCATCCTTATAGGAAGGGTGCGTATTTTCTTTGGGATTTTAAGAAAGTCAAGCCGCCTACATTCGACAGAGAGATGAAGAAGTTAGAAGATGTTGAGGCATGGTTGCATGGGTTGAAGAAATTCTTCAGATTGCATAGCTATACATAGAATATGAAAGAAATTATAGCCACTTTCAGTCTTAAAGGGAAAATAGATATTTGGTGGGAGGATGTGAAGAATGTTAAAGGTATTAGGGAAGATGAATTGACTTGGAATGAGTTTGAAAGGCTCTTTAAGAAGAAGTATTTGTGAGAAAGGTATTATGATGATAGAGCTAAGGAGTTTTATGAGTTGCAGATGGGTTCCATAACAGATGATGAATATACTAGCAAGTTCTTGGAGCTGTTGAGATATGTGCCTTACCTCAAGGAGGAGAAGGCCAAGGTTCATAGATTCATCAATGGACTTCTAGTAGCGTACAGAGACCGAATTGAGTTCGATGAGCCTAGATTGTTCGAGAAGGCCATTTGAACGCTGAAACATTGTGATGAGCATATAAATGTCTTTCAAATTAATCACATCATTAGGATTTGGTCGACTTTTCGAACCAACTAATGTGGTTCATCCTCAGGACAAGGTGAAAAAATCAATCGATCTTCAGAAATAAATAGCATGGATGCATCATTACTGAGAGTTAGCCATTGAAAACTAGTCGTTAGTAAATTAGTTAATAAGGTAAATAAAATAATATTTTAAAATTGGTTGTTAGGAGTTATTTATTAAAATATTATATATTTAATTATAAAGTAGTTGTTAGGAATAATTATATATATATATATATATATGTATGTATTAATTTTTAATACAGTGAGAATGATTCTTAAATTAATTAAAATAATACTATATGGGCTAAGAGTTGGTTACAAAATATTATTTATTTATAAAGTATTTGTTAGGGGTTAATTTATTTTAATTATATTAAATAAATTAATATATAATCTTGCAAAATTTTATAATACTAAAGCTATAGGGTTAAGAATTGGTTCCAAAAATATTGGGTTCAGAATTGGTTCCAAAAATATTGGATTTAGCTCTCTCTTTGTAATTCCACCCCCTTTTTCTTTCCCTTTTTATTAAGTTTTATTTCTAAATATTATTTATTTGTAATATTATTTACCCTCTGTTTTTTATCATTTATGGCCCCTATAACTTTATTACTATTTAAAATTCTACTATTTAATTTGTTTAACATGATATTTAATCTCCAACCACAACTTTATAAATCAAATAATATTTGTAACCTTTTCTTAACCCTATATCTTTATTTCTTGCTATATTAAAAGTTCTTTTATTTATTGTAATTAAAATAAATAAATAGACTCCTAACTATTTTTATATAAATATATAAGATTTTGGAACCAATTCTTAACCCTATAACTTTATTATTATTTAATTTGTGAAATATTATAATTAATTAATTAAATATAATTAAAAAATATAAACTCTTAATAACTACTTTATATATAAATAATATTTTGTAACTTCTTTTTAATTAATTTATTAATTATGATAAATAAATAATATTTTTGGAACCAATTCTTAACCCTATAACTTTTGTATTTTAAAAATTTGCAAGATTATATATTAATTTATTTCATATAATTAAAATAAATTAACCCCTGACAAATACTTTATAAATAAATAATATTTTGTAACCAACTCCTAGCCCATATAGTATTATTTTAATTAATTTAAGAATCATTCTCACTTTTATATATAATTATTCCTAATAGCTACTTCATAATTAAATATATAATATTTTAATAAATAACTCCTAACAACCAATTTTAAAATATTATTTTATTTACCTTATTAACTAATTTACTAACAGCTAGTTTTCAACTGCTAACTCTGGGCAATGATGCATCCATGCTATTTATTACTGAAGATTGATTGATTTTTTCACCTTGTCGTGAGGAAGAACCACATTAGTTAGTTCGAAACGTCAACCAAACCCTAATGATGTGATTAATTCGAAAGACATTTATCTACATTATGGATCACAAAAGTATTAGATATAACATTGGTATGAGCAGTCGAAGCGCAAAGTTGAGCCTAAGCGTGAATTGAAAGGAAATAAGAAAGTTAAAGGAAAATGACCACCAAAGCGGGGAAGACCTCAAGATGCAGGTGAGAAAGAAAATGTAGTCCCTTACAAGAAGTTCAATACAGTTGAGAAGGGACATGGAGAGCAACAGATTAGAGGTGATGGTAGAGCACCGTTGCAGTGTTGGATATGTGGCAAGGATCATCGTAAGAGGGATTGTCCGCAGTATCAGGGTGGTAGACCCCAAATCTATAGTGCTCAGGAGGCGCATACAGTTGGGGATGTTGGTCATAACATTCCTCATATTTATGCAGTTGTGGACAATAGGCAAGCAGATCATCAGACATCTATCATTAAGATGGATGGTAAGATTTGTGATCAAGTTATTTCTATTTTGATTGATTCTGGATCTAATTATAGTTATATTAATCCTGACCTGGTGGATAAGTGTGGTTTGAGAAAATAAGTGCATGCATAATCTTGGTTTGTACAGTTGGCTATAGGTACAAAGAAGAGAGTTCACCATTGGGTAAGAGCTTGTGCATTTGACTTAAATGGTATGCTTACATCATCACATTTGAATGTATTGCCATTGGGATCGTATAGCGTGCTTTTGGGTATAGATTGAATGTACCTTCACAGGACCAAAGTGGATTGCTTCGACAAGGCCTTAAGTGTTTGGATGATAATAGGGAAAATAAAATTTTGCAGGGAAAGAAGAAGCCTATATCAGTGAGGATGGTTATCGCTATGCATGCTAAGTATAGTTGCAAAAAAACATGTGTGATGTTTGCATTGCATATATCTAGTGACAAGGGTAAATATGTTGAGGATGCATAAATCTTGAAGAGGTGCCCTGTATTGCAGAAGTATCAAGATGTGTTTCTAACAGAGATTCTAGAGTTACCTCCTCACAGGGAAGTAAATTTCTTTATTGAGTTGGTGCCAAGAGTAGCACTAGCATTGAAAGCACCTTACAAGATGAGTACCCTAGAGCTAGTAGAGTTGAAATTGCAGTTAAAGGAGATGCTTAACAAGGGATACATTAGTCCAAGTGTATCACCTTAGGGTGCACTAATGTTGTTCGTAAAGAAGAAATATGGTACTTAGATTGCGCATTGATTATAGGTAGCTAAACAAGGTTACGATCAAGAATATGTACCCATTGCCGAAAATTGATGATTTGTTTGATCAGTTGAACGAAGAAACAATGTTCTCTAAGATCGGCTTGAGATCAAGATACCATCAGGTATGCATCAAGGAAGAGGATATCTACAAGACTGCCTTCAGGACTAGGTATGGGCATTATGAATTTGTTGTAGTTCCATTTGGTTTGACTAATGCCCCAGCTACATTTATGTGTTTAATGAATAGTGTGTTGCGTCCTTATTTGGAGACATTTGTTATTGTATTCATTGATGACATTTTGATATACTCCGAGAATGAAGAAGAGAACGTCGAGCATTTAGCAGCAGTGTTGAGATTTCTAAGAGAGCATCAGTTGTATGCCAAGCTTAGCAAGTGCAACTTCTTTTAGACAAAGGTACATTACTTGGGACATGTTGTTCCAAGGAAGGCATAGCAGTAGATCGATAAAATATAAAGGCCATCGTGGAGTGGGAGGCTCCTAAGAATTTGGATGAGGTGAGATCATTCATGGGATTCGCAGGTTACTACACGAGGTTCATTAGGAACTTCTCATGCATTGCATATCCTATGACATCGTTGCATAGGAAAGGTAAGAAGTTTGAATGGACAAAATAATGTGTGGCTAGTTTTGAGCAGTTGAAGCAGTTGTTGACCAATGCTCTAGTCCTTAAGATTACAGAACCGGATAAAGATTTTGTATTGTGTACAGATGCATGTAAAATAAGACTTAGTGGAGTCCTTATGCCGGAGGGACAGGTGGTGTGTTATGAGTCCAGGAATTTGAATGAGAACGAACAGAACTACATGACTCATGACCTTGAGTTGGCATCTATTATTGACGCCTTGAAGATGTGGAGGCATTATCTTCTTGGTAGGAGATTTTTGTTGATGAGCAATTGTAGTGGGTTGAGATAGATGTTTGACAAGCCGAATCTAAATGCTAGGCAAGCTAGATAGTTGGATACCTTGAGTGAGTTTGAATTCAAGATCATATACATTGAGGGAAAGGAGAATCAGGTAGTAGATGGTCTTAGCAAGAAGGTACATGTAATCGTATAACATCTATGAGCTCTTATGGGATGGATTTACAGGATAGGAACTTACAGGCAGGACAACATGATGACAAGTATATGGAAACTATCCACAGGTTACAACGGAGTACATGTACATGTATAGGTGATCAGGATGCAAAGTATTGCCTCACGATAGATGGTTTGTTGAAATTCAGGGACAAGATCTATGTGTCAGACTGCAGTGAGCTCAAGAAGCTTATCTTGAGGGAGTTTCAAATCAAGCCATACTCGGGTCACCCAGGATATCAGAAGACGTTGACGACGGTGAATAAGTTATACTATTGTCTGAATCTGAAGAAGGAAATGGCAGAGTTCGTGGCTAGATGTTTGGATTGTGAGCAGGAAAAGGTAGAATGTAAGCATCCAACTGGTCTATTGGAACGAACAAAGTTCGTTGTTCAGGTTAAATACTCCAGAAGACTTGGAGTATGTAGATCTCCATTGAGATACAATATTATATATTAAATGTATGAATAAGAATGATGATACAATTGAGAGTGAGGGTCTTGTATATATAACAAGGTAAGCACCCTCTCACGAGCCATCATGTATCTTTAGACATGCCTCTTTGTTTAACTAATTATTAATTAACTAATCACTATTACAATTATATATATTTATATTATTTATATATATTTTATTTGTAACATTGCCTTCCTCATAAAAAAATTGTCCTTCTTTTTTTTTGGTTTCAAATATCTTCTCATCTCGACACTATCACCTTCATTGATACAAGTTGATATGATCTTCTAAGTGACAAACAAAATTGTTGCACTGAGAAGGGATCAGACCATCCTAGATTAATATTCTGTGGAATATTTTGATCAATGGAATTTTGTAACGAATTGTCATCATAGGACTGGATTAAGATTACATCAATATTCTTTGGAACATTAGTTTGTTGTTTTTGTTCTGAATGGTCCTGATACGTAGCTTGGTTGAGTTGTCTACTCTCATGATTCAAATGTCGATAGGGGAATTTTTTGGTTTGACTTTCCCTTATTAGGTGTGTGGAATTTTTTTATTTCCTTCTGGTACTACAGTTGTTGAGTTAGGTACAAAATCTTCATTTGGAATTTTCATCATCTGGATTGTAACATGTGAGTGTGTTTTTCCTTCAATTGACTGATCCTCTTCTTGAGTTTTGCTATTGACTGGTTCAGTATTTGTTTGTTTATCTTCAATTGGGGATGTTATGACTGGTGACTTTGATACTTCCTCTTGAATACAATGTTCTAACTTGTCTTTTAACGACTTCTTATCCTTCTTAAGATATTTAATTTGTGTTAGTAATTTTTCGCTATGATCCTTAAGTAACGATAATTCTTCATTTCTATTAGCAGAGATTTTGTCAATTTCATTTTGCATATTTTGTAATACTTTATTACCTTCTTGAAAAATTACTTTTGAAATATATTGGATGTCTTCTAGTGTTACAGAATTTGGCTTCACGGTGACATCCTATAGTGTTATTTTTTTCTTTTTGTAATAAAATGTCAAAAACTTCTTTTTCATATTCAGGATGAAGGAACCAAGGGTTTCCTTCGAGGGTGAACCTAAAATAATGTCACCTTGATCACTCCATAGGGTTTGAACTGATAATTGTGATACGAATGTATAATCTCCAACATTTAATTGGAAATTGGTTATGTCATATATTTTGTTGTTAAAACAGTCAAAATTTTCAATTATATTTGACTCGGGAACCACTAATTGGTTTTCGATTTCATGTTATATATCATTTTTATTTTTGGCTAGCGAGATAGCGATAGTAACATCTTTTCCCATAATAGACCCTTTAATTCTAAATATCACTAAGGCATAGTTATATTTAGTTTATGGAAATATTCCTTCCTTCGTTTCTGAATTAGACACCATTTGTTTTCCTTCAGTCACTTAGCTACTACTTTGTGAACCTAAAGACCTTGTATTTTGTGAATTTTAATATCCTTTGGCACAATTTTCAGTTTAGAAGGTACTTTAAAATATTTATATATTTATTTTTCAAAATACTTTATTTTTTTAAATATAATAACTCCTTGTCCACGGGGGTCTTGGATAGACGATGATCGGGTGCTTTGTTAAGGCACTCCTTGACGTGAAGTCATTGGTTCAATTCCCCACCCCGATCGGGGTGATATATTGGACATAATGAAGATGTAGTCGTACCAAGCTTACAAAAAATATTAATAATAATAACTCCTTGAATTTTATAACTAGGCACTTATATACATATTGGCTACTTAATAAATGTTCTTAGTATATATTACCACCTTCCTTTTTATTTATTTATTTTTTGAACTTTTTTTAATTTAAAATTTTAAGTTATTATTATTATTATTATTATTTAACAGAAACGGGTATGATCCTTCATTCATTGGGCGGCCTGAAGCCATGAAATCGGTTACAAAAGGCTGGTGTATTTTCTGTTTGGCTTTTCAGCCAACAGACCCTGCCCTCTACTCTAGTCAGATTCTTCTTTTTGCACTTAGCAAAGTGTGCTTCTGCTGCTAATTTCCCCAGATGGAAGATACATACAAACTGGTGAAGAAGGAGACGAAAAAACATTTCACTTTAGGGTATTGGGTCCCAAAGGGCTGTATTATCTCTGAGGAGGGAGCCAATGTCCATCAGGGCTACCTTATTTGCCTCGCTGTCTGCTTCACTATTGTTTGATCTCAAGACATGGAAAAATTTCAAATTCATAGTTTTTGTCAAGCCTTTGATCCTTAAGATTATTCTTGCAAGTTGTAGATCCGTTGAGATGGAATTGTTTGCCAGCGCTTGGATAATTACCTGGGAGTCTCCAAATACATTTGCCTCCTTATAGCCCAGCTCTTTGAGGAATTTGGATCCTTGATAAAGTGCCATTGCTTCTGCTTGGATGCTTGTAGAGTGGCCTAATCCCCAGGCAAAGCGGTGGACAACAACTCCTCCTGGATTTAAAATGATACCTCCGGCTCCCGCAATACCTGGGTTCCCTTTAGCAGCCCCGTCGAAGAAGAGCGATGGTAGTGTTTGGTTGGACAGCCAGGATTGGAATTCTTGTTCATTTTTCCTAATTTGCCAGTCTTTGGGGGGAGGGGGAGAGCTGGTTATTTTCCAGAATTTGAAGTTAAGAGCCAAACCAAGCTCTATGTTCTATTGGCTTAAATTGGCATCATCCCCTTTGTCTTCCAGCCATTCTGCAAGTTGTCCTTTTACTGCATTGACCACCAACCTGTAATCCTGCTCTTTATTTCTAAAAATCCTGTGGTTCCTCTCCAGCCATACTTGCTAGCTGACAAATTTAGGCAATGCGCTCCATGCAAATCTGATTGTTTTATTTTTTGGAGGGTGACCAGGATAATTGTTCATCCAACTTGCAAATAGATCAGGGACTGATGAGGGGAAGTTGAACTTGTAATTCCACAGGGCTAGGAGCTCCTGCCAGACTGAGTTAACGAATCTGCAATTGATCATGATATGGAGGGCAGTTTCAGAATTTTCCTTGCATAAGGAGCATCTAGACGGCCCATGAAATCCCCTTATCTGCAGCCTGTCTTCAGTCAATATTTTCTGGTGGCAAAGGAGCCAGCAGAAGTGGTCCACCTTTGGGATTGAAGGAGTTTTCCATATACCGTTCCAGGGAGCTGGATTGGGTGGCACATGAGGCTTCTCTAGGCATTTAACATAGCCCTGAGAGACAAAGTAGCCTGAACGCTTAACACCCCAGCCTCTAACATCGTGACTGTTTTTTAATGTGGGAGCTAGCCTGTGCAGGTGCGTGTATAGCTCACTAAGGTCTGGGCGGAGGTGGATAAGAACCGCGGGAGTCTTCCAACCGGTCCACGCGTTCCCCTCCCAAGTCGACATATCCCACAGCGTTTTTAAATTCGAATCTGTCATCCAACGCTGTAGCTCAGGCTTGCGCAGGACTTCAGCCAACGAAGGATTATTGAGGATGTTGTTGTTCCATATTTGAATGCATTTCCCATTGCCTGGAACCCAGAAGGCGTTGTCGTGGATCAGAGAGCTGGTTTTGAATAGAAATTTACTGAATGGAGTATTGAATTTATTCTTGGGCTGGTCTAAACACCGCTTTCTTAGTCCTCTGTAATATTTTCTCCATAATACAATTTGGACCCAGCCAGGATTTGGAGCAATGATCCTCCAAATTACTTTGGCACCCATGGCAACATTCTGAGCTTTGAGGTCTTTTAATTTCAAACCTCCCTCCTGGAATGGTCTAGAGACAGTCTCCCAATTTATCAGCGAAAATCTTTTCTCATTTAGCTTCCCTCCCTTCCATAAAAATGTTTTGATTAACTCCTCCATCTTATTTATAATTCCTGCGGGTGCCAACAGGACTGAGAAAGTGAAAAGAGGTAAACTACTGAGGACGGATTTTATGAGAACCGCCTTCCCTGCTAAGTTTAGCCAGGAGGACCCCCAAGCCTGAATTTTTTGTTTAAATTTATCTAACAGAGGCAGCCAGTCTTTGCCCAATGCCCTTGAGTGAAAGATGGGCAAGCCCAAGTACTTGAACGATGACCATGAAACCGAGATTGCAAATCCCATGCAGCGAGCAATATTTCTTGCAGTAGGGACGGGAATGTTCTAGCTATATATGTGACATTTGGATTCATTTAGAGCGCTGCCTGAAATCTTACAGTATTCATCCGGAACTTCTTTGAACTTGGATTTTGAATGCATTGTTGCTACCCCCAGTAAAATGGTGTCATCCGCAAAAAGCGCATGATTGATTTTTTTGGCCCCTCTAGCTATGCATAGTTCGGCTAGCTCATGATCCTGTTGTTTGCATTGAAGGTAGAAGCTGAACACAGAGGCTTGAAGCACAAAGATAAGGGGGGACAGGGGGCACCCCTGTCTTAGTCCTCAAGAGGCTTTGAAAAAGTCGGCTGCCCTTCCATTTACCAAGGGGGCAATCCATGGCTCTGATATACAGGCTCTAACCCATTTGATAAAGCTTGGGCCGAACCCCATTTTTTGCATAACATCAAACAAAAAACTGTGCCTAACTCGGTCAAAAGCATTTGCAAGATCGAGTTTGATAACCATACCTTTCTCCTTGCGGTGTAGACTGGAGTGGATCGCCTCTTGGACCAGCACAAAGTTGTCCACCAATTGCCTGCCTTGAATAAAACCGCCTTGATTATCGGGGATGATTTTGGGGAGGATCCTTTTCAGCCTATTGGCTATCACTTTAGTTATGACTTTATATCCAATATTGCACAATGAAATGGGGCGAAATCTGCTGAATGTATTTTCTCCCTTCTCTTTGGGGATGAGAGTGAGAAAGGCTGAGTTTGTACTGCCACCTATCTTTTGGCAATCCTGAGATTTCTGTATCATTTTAATCAGGTCTTTTTCTACAATCTGCCAACAAACCTGGAGGAACCTGGGCGTGAAACCATCAGGACCTGGAGCTTTTTCCAGGTCCATTGAGAACAGGGCTTCATTTACTTCCTTTATTGTGATTTTTTCTTCTAGAGACTTGTTCATTTTGGAGGAGATTGTGGGAGGGACAACATCTAACTAGGCTGCATTGACATTGGTACCGGCATCTTCTTTGTACAGCTGCTCAAAGTGGGCTGTTTCTGCCTTTTTAATGCTGGTAAAGTCTTTCAGAACTTGATTGGCTTCCTTTATCTCGCTGATGGAGTTGCGACCTTTCCTGGCTTGGGCTTGCTTATGGAAGAATGAGGAATTTCTGTCTCCAGATTTGAGCCAGAGGCTCCTAGATTTGAGCCTCTAGAATTCTTCCTCTGCCAAACAGGCTTTATGGAGACTTTGCTGAAGCTTGGCCTCCTTTTCTAAATCAGCCTTAGTAATTTCTGCTGTTTCAAAGTGCTGATGCTGGATTTCTAGCTCATTTTGGATTTTTTTCCTTTCCTCTGTCGGATTTGGCAGGGTTTTGGCCCAAGCTTTTAGCATGATTTTGACTCTTCTGAGTTTTTCCTCCCATACAAAAAAAGGCGATCCATTGACTGGCTTCTTCCAGCATTCTCTGATTTTTTCCATGAAGTCTTTTTCTTTGATCCATAGGGGGCTGAATTTGAAGGGTATAGGTCCCAAATCCATAGTAGTCATTAGTTCAAGGCTGATGGGTTTATGGTCTGATATGCTGCTGTGGAGGATACGCGATCTGGCTTCTAGACCAAGGAGAAGAAAGGAGCTTTGCACTAGGAATCTGTCCAATCTAGCTGCTATATGCCCCGGCCCTACCCTCTTGTTTGTCCATGTGTATTTGCCGACAGTTGGTTTGATATCTATCAGGTCCCAATTTTGCATGAGATCTTCTACTGTTTCTCTGGCCGGATCTCTGACTATACTGCCTCCTCTTTTTTCCGACGAGAGGAGGGTAAGGTTGAGGTCCCCGGCTATGATGACGTTTTCCAGATTTTCCTGCTCAGCCAGGCCTTTGATGGAGTCCCAACATGTTTTCTTTTCACCTGCATTGTTAGGGGCATATACATTGACCAGACTAATAATTTCCTTAGTTTCCAGATGTTGCAGCTTTAAAAGAATCCAGTGAGTATTCAGGGATTCAGAGATAAGGGAAAACTTATTTGAATTATAGAGCGATCCAAGTCCTCCAGATGCTCCACGGGCGGAGGTTGCATGCGCTCCATCTTTTTTCCAAAACTTTCTGCTTGCTTGGAGGAAGGCTGTCTCCTCCAGCTTTGTCTCCTGGATGAGGAGAATGTCCGGGGTTTCTAGCCTTATTAGGCTATTCATTGCTTCTTCTTTATCTTTGGAACCCATTCCCCTACAATTCCAGGAGACTATCTTCATCATTTACTTTTGCTGTGGTGAGCTCCTTTGGAGCTCAAAGTATGATTCTTCTTCGTCTTCGGGGTTTTAGCTAGAAGTTTTTCTAGCGTTGGCTAGCTGCCCTGGAGCTTTTCCTTGTATGTTTCTTGCTCCCTTTTTTCTTTGGATGACATTCGATCTCTTGTAGACCTTCTGGGGGTGGACTGGGACTCTCCTATTTCCCCTTCTTCCTCTGAGCCCTCAGACTCTTGGGTTTCCTCCTCGTCTTCCGATGCCTTCCCTTTAGCTTTCTCTGGTTCGCTTTTAGATTTGGCCGGGGAAACTTCTTTCTCAACTTCGGTTTCCTGGGTGATCATGGTTTCAGATCCCAGGATCTCAAATTTATTTCCTTGGCTCTCTAAGGGTGTGTGCTGAGTAGGGCCCGGTTGGGTGGCTCTGGGATTAGTACTTGCAGTTTTCCTGTGCGCCGTTTTGGATCTTTTAGCCTGGTTCCATCCTTCTTCTTTCCCTTTTTCCTCTACCCCTTTGGACGGGCAATCTCTGGCGAAGTGTCCATATACTTGACACCTCCGACATTTGAATGACAGCTGCTCGTAGTCCAATTTTTGTACATGCATCCAGGGACCAACCCTTATTTTGATGGCTTCTGGTAGTCCGATCTCCAGATCAACCTCCACGCAGATTCTGGTGCAGTCGTACTGGTCCTTGCTGTTGGCCTTGTCTATGAATTTCCCGAGGGTGTTTCCGATGTGCTTCAGAGAATCCCAGTTCTAGCAATGGACCAGGAGGTTGGGGAGCCTTACCCAAATTGGGACTGCTGATGGCACGTCTACCGCCGGATCGAAATCCGGTGTCCATTTATTCAGATATAGCCCTTGAGGTCCCATGAAGTACGAGCCATTTCTGAAGATTAGATCCTTATCTTCTTTATCTGAGAACTCAAATAGGAAGTATCCTCGACCGAGGAAGTAAGATGTTACCTCATTCTGGATCAGGGGAGCCCAGTTTCTAGCTACCCAACTCTTTGTTGTTTTTGGGGAGGGCCAGAGTCCTGTAAATTGCCCGACCAGTGCACGATCTGCCAGCGACAAAGCTACTTGAATCGGCCCTTCAGGAGGTAGAGCGATCTCGGGAATGTCCTCCAGTCTTTTCACGAATTTGGCGGCTTCCACGGCTTTCTTCTTGGGCAGAGAAGCCAGCAAAGCTTTGAAGGCTTCAGCGGCAGATGGAGGGGGGGGGGAGGAAGGCCCAAGAGGGGGGTCCGGATCCTCCATGAGGAAGATCCAAACCTAGCCGGTTGCGGCCAGGAACCCGGCGAATGACACAGAACTCGCAGCCTAAGGAAGAGGAAACACTGGGACCCAGCTCGCAGGAGTGCAGGATCGGGGGGGTCTGCAAGAAGCCGAGGGGAGCCGAGGCGGGCACGGGCTTAGGGCCCAAGATCCGCTGGATGCTGATCTCGAAGAGGCTGGGTCGAGGCGCAGCAGCCAGTAGGTGTTTGAAAATAAGTTATTATTATTATTATTATTATGGCCAAAGGCCAATTGGCGAATTGGAGACCCTCCAAAATCTTGTAGCGAAAATCTTCAACGGAAACGAAGTTGAATTTCAAAGGCCAAAGACCCAGATCAAAGAACGAGCTATGTGCAGCGGTGAAGCGACCAAAGGATCAAACTGCTCTAATACCAAATGGAATGAACAAAGTTCGTTCTTCAAGTTAAATACTCCAGAAGACTTGGAATATGTAGATCTCCATTGAGATACAAGATTATATCTTAAATGTATGAATACGAATGATGATACAATTGAGAGTGAGGGTCTTGTATATATAGCCAGGTAAGCACCCTTCAATGAGCAATCATGTCTCCTTAGACACGCCTCTTTGTTTAACTAATTATTAATTAACTAATCATTATTACAATTATTTATATTTATATTATTTATATATATTTTATTCGTAACATCTACTACAACCTATTCCGAATTTGGAATGGAAATGGGAAGTCAATTCCATGGATTTCATTACAGGCCTTTCGAGGACAGCTTCCGAGGATAGTGACGTAGCATGATTCTATTATGGTCGTGGTTGACAGGTTGAGTAAGGTATCTCACTTCATTCTACTAAAGACTACTTATTCAATTACTGAGGTGGTATAGGTTTTCATCAGGGAGATCGTGAGACTACATGGTGTTTTGAAGAATATTGTTTTTGATAGGGATGGGAAGTTCACTTCCAAGTTTTGGAAGTAGCTATTTATAGGTTTGGGTACATAGTTGGCCTTCAATACAACCTATCATCCGCAGACAGATGGATAGATAGAGAGGGTCAACAAGATCTTGGAAGATATGTTGAGGATGTACGTGATGCACAAGCATAGAAGATTGGAGGAGTGTCGTGCGGAATGATTCGATCTTGCAGACAAGATAGACCTTCCTAGAATCTAAAGAAGACCTAACGACAAGCAGACCAACCACACACTATCTTTCTCTAAATATGCTTCAATAAACAATAGCAAACAAAGGTTTTTTGGGCCTACCTTTGGTCCAACGCAAGCTTGTGGATGCCCTCGCTCCTTTGATCCAAATGAGCTCCTTTTCGCGAATCTGCAAACACAAACAAGGCAAACACATTAAATAGCACCTGAAAAACCAATTGCATAAAACATATTTAACATGAAAGTCAAGGAGTCCATGAAACAAATAACATAAGATACTTGTTGAGAAAAATGAGTTTGATTGTATTAATTCAAAAGAAGAAGAACCTTACAACCTTTGCCTTGACGCTGTACAAGCTCCTCCCAGGGTCCAACAAGATGTCTCCTCTACTTTGACAAGTTTCACTCACTCTCCAATGGAACCAAGAGGTATGTGATCTCTCCTCTCAAGCTCAACCAAAGAGTCTCAATTTCACCAGCATTTACCCTCAAAATGTTCAGCTTCTAACCTCTCTAGTCCTCACCCCAATGCCTGTATTTATAGTGCAATGGAGGGAAGTTACTAGGTCCTCCTTCAAAGGGATAAATCCCTCCTTCAAAGGGATAGCTCCTTTAGTCAAGGGATTAGCTCCTTCTCTTTTGGGATGCATGAACCACCTCAGAGCAAACAATCCACGTCAAAATTCCTTCTAGAAAACTCTAGAATTAACCCAAAGTGAGTTTTTTAGGATAAAAATTGCGCCTTTTGACTTTCACAGGGGTCCGCACCTGCACCGTTAGGAACAGAGCGGGTAGGTACGCAGCTTTTGTACACAGAAGGTGCGGGACCGCAGGTGACCATAAGAGAAAGTGCAGAACCAGAGTTACATTGATTTTTAATGTCTTTCTCCCACTTCCAAAGCTTGATTTGAAGAGCTGAGGTCTTAGACTTGCTTAGGAGGACAGTACAAGTGATGATAGACCCATACTGACTGCAAATAATCATGGTGACGATATTTTTGTGTAACAAGGAGTATCTTCCATTGGTTGAGTTTGCATACAAAAATGGTTATCGGGAGTCATTGAGGATGAGTCCTTTCAAGGCACTATATGGGCAGAGTTGTAATACTCTCATCAGATGGAGTGATCCAATGATCAACGTACTTAGTGGAACGGATATGTTGGTGGACATGGAACATGAAATGCATGTTATAAGGAAGAATATAAAGGAATCATAGGATAGACAGAAGAGTTATGCCGACCAGCACAAGACATTCAAGGAGTTTCAAGTTGGGGAGCATGTGTATTTGCACATCAAGCCCAAGAAGAGTTGTTTGAGAATTGGATCATGTGCCAAGTTGGCACCACGGTATTGTAGGCCTTTTGAGATCTTTAAGAGGATAGGACCAATGGCCCATTGACTTGCACTGCCTCCAACAGTGAAAGGCCATGATGTTTTCCATGTTTCATTGCTTAAGAGGTATATAAAGGATGTTGATCATGTCATTGATTGGTTTGTATTGCAGGTGGAGCAAGAAAGAGAATTCCAGTTGGATCCTTAGTGCATATTGCAGCAGAAGCAGCTCATGCTCAGGAATAGATCCATAGAGTAAGTAAAAGTGTAGTGGAAGAACTCTGGGCTCGAAGAAGCTACATGGCAGATGGTGGATCAGATGTGGGTCATGTATCCTTCTTTGTTTGCCGTTGGAGGCAAAGAAAATATGATGTTGGTATATGTTTCGCATATGTTTTGTTGATGTTTTGGTATATGTACATATGTATATGGATGTAAATATTGCTACGAGTTGTGCTATAAAGCTCTAATAAGCGGTATGGTTGTTGTCTTGTCATGTTGTCATGATGTTTTACTTTTGAGTAGGTCATTCATTGTAAATAATGCAACGAGCTAAGTTATAAGGCTCCATGGGCAGTATGTTTTCTTTTCAGCGATTTCGCTGAGGTTTTGGTGTGGTTTAACACTGAGGATGATGTTCCCCAAGTGGGAGGGGTCTATAAAGGCCCCTGGTTAAAAGTTCATGTAATAAAAGTTAATAAAGGAAAAATAAGACCATGGTTAAAGGACACTTATTCCAAGCTGAATGTTGGGAAAATATATCCTAGTGGGCATCACTATATGTGTTTATGGCTAAGGGAAATTGGCAAAGGAAATGGCTAAGGTATTAAAGAAGGCAAAAAGGTATTTTGGCACATTTGTTTATGAAAATAAAGGAAAATAGGAGAAAAGGAAGGTGAAAGGTCACAGGTTGAATGTGAGGAGGAAATTGAAGGGAAATAATGGAAATTGAAGAAAATAGAGGCCTCATTGCTAAAAAGGCTTTTGAGGATTAGTGGGAAGGCTTGATTAGTATGTAATTTTTTGTCAGTTTTGTTTTGGAGCTTTCTTATTATTCTCTCTCTCACACTCTTCAACACTTAGATTTTTCTTGGAGCATTCTAACTTTGGAGCAAGGAAGGGAAAAGAAAGCAAAGGAAGGACAAGGAAAAGAAAGGAAAGGAAAGAGAAAGCAAGGAAGAGCAGGATCAAGCAGCTTCAACATGAATACTTGCAGGTAACATATTACATGTGTGATTTCCTAGATCATTTTGACATTAATGGCTTTGCATGTTGGTATTTGATTCTCTGGCTCTCGGTGGCATGGTCTTGCCAAGTTATGACAGAGGTTTTTAGCCTTAACTTGTAGTTTCCAAATAGCCATGGTGTGAAGGGATTGTTTCTCAGTTTTGAGCTTTGGAATTGTCAGATGGTTTCAGAATTTGGGGCAGAGGTGGTCTCAAGAAAATCTCCAAAGGCCTACGAATCCCTTGACTGGTTTTGGTGTGATACACGATAAAACCTGAGGGTGGAGTCTCAGTTTAGGGCCTACTGATTTGGTTTGGATTGCGGTAAATCACGAGAGACAAAGAGACAAAAAATTCCTCAAGGATAGTGATGAAGTCTAGAGGCATTCCAAGCTCGATTTGGTTTTGAGATCTCGGTGTTGGTTTTAGTGAGATCACGGTTTGGTGAGGGTGGAGGTTGTTTAACCTCTGGATTCCCTTGGTTATTTTTGGATTAATTTATCCATGAGATACCACATTCATGCTTGGAATATGGCACGTGGGTGACTGGATGAAAGCAATGTTTGGTTCAGCCATGTCTATGGTCGAGTGGTACGTGGAAGTCCCGAACCTAGTTGGATCTTGCCTATGTTTAATAAAAGCTAAGTTCTCTTGCTTTTGTACTTGTTATTATGTGGACTTAATGATTGTTATCTCATTGTTATTTAGATGGTTCAATGTTGGTTATAATAATGGTTATATGACTAGTTATAGTCATGGTTATTTCATGTATTTACTTGTAATTGAAAGGATAACGGATGCAAGACCTAATTGATGTCAAAACAATTAAGGGAAGAGGGTGGTGATCCTTCTTTTCAAGTATCACATGAGTTATAAGTCATTTATTCTCTATCTTGTATTCATGTTATGTAGATTGCTGATGCCAAGTGTTTGACATAATGTTAGTCCTGGTTGGGGACGGTTAAGCCTAGTCCTACAGCCAGTGTTTGGATTCCAAGACTTGGTGTCATGTAAATTATGGATTCTAAAAGCTACAAGGGTTTTTGGGCAGTGCCCTGGATTTTGGGTTTGAAATTTGGCACAAATCTCGGAGTTGTAGGCGCATCACTGGGGAAAAAGTACCTAGTCAGGCCTATGCGTTACTGTGGGAGCATCTGGAGCCTCCCAGACACACCCTTGTCCATATTGTTAGAGTCAGTCTTTACATCCCTCCGTTAGAGATCATTTCTCTTATTGCATTTCATTTTTAGGTGTCTCGCTCGATTCACTCAGTTGCATTCCGCTAGGGGCATGCCATAATCTGACGGGAGGGTCTTGTTATTCATTACCCCTCATGCCTTATACTTGCTGGCTCAGGTCTTTTAATCAAGCTTTTGAAGTCACTTACAGTCCTGTTTTAGTCTTTTGGTCAACCAAGAGTCATTTCAGTCAGTAGGTCTAGGGTTTTGTTTTTAAAGTGTCCAATAATGCCAGCTGACGCATGAGGGAGGTTTCATAATAAGTTTTCATCGCAAATTTCATAAGTTTTGTTCTTTGTAATAAATTTCCATGTATATTTTCAAGGTTTTTCAGTGGTCAAAAATCTTCAGGCGCAGCTCTGGTCACCTTTTCCAAGTTCTGTGCCATTCATCCCTGTAAAACAGACAAGATAGTTCATCATTCAGCTAAGAAAATCACAAATCAAGCAAAACAGAGTTTCAAAGTGAAGTGTCAAAGTTTGCAACATGACAAATTGGTTTTTGAAATCAAGAGTTAAATCCTTGGCATAAATATCATTTTTGTGTTCCAAGATTTCATTTGCATCATCCACATACAAGACCAGATAAATAACACGGTCACCAATTAATTTAAAATACACACAGTGATCTGCTTTGCTTCTAGTGAAGCCAAGTCCTCGTATAAACGTATCAAATTTCTGATACCACATCCTTGGTGACTGTTTTAACCCATACAGAGACTTCTTTAACTTGCATACCAGTTCTTTCTTACCCTTCGCTGCAAAGCCTTCAGGTTGCTTCATGTAGATTTCCTCTTCCAGATCCCCGTGAAGAAATGTTGTCTTCACATCCATCTATTCTACCTCAAAATCAAAAGCAGTGACAACAGATAAAAGTAATCTAATAGAAGTTACCTTGGCAACAGGAGAAAAAATATCACCAAAATCAATTCCCGGCACTTGGGAATAACCTTTTTCTACCAACCGAGCTTTGTATTTCTCCACTTTTCCTTCTGCATTTGTCTTCTTTTTGAACACCCATTTGCTACCAATGGGTTTCTTTCCAGCCGGCAACTCCACCAGATCCCAAGCCTCATTTTTGTGCAAAGATATCATTTCATCAACCACGGCCTCTTTCCAGAGTTTTCCATCCTCTGAATCTACTACTTCCTTCGCGGTTATGGGATCATCGTCAGTAATAGATAAAGCTTAGCTCTACTATGTTATTCAACATTGATGGATAAAAACAGGTTGGGTAGTGCTGGTTTTGGTTGCAAAGGGCTCGCACCAGTTTTTCCCTCTTCTCTTCCATTTCTCCCTACACTTCCATAAACCCCTCTATCCCTGTTTTACCCCGAAATTCAACCTAAACCCGTATTTACTTAACCCCCCGCTGCATGCGTTTCCTCCGTTTCACTTCTATTTTGCTTTGAAAGCTTAGGTTTTGTCGGCCCCATAAGCGTGAAGTCTAAACCCACATGACCATATCCATATATCCGCCCGTATACGAAAAGAGCACTACCGCCGAGACCCTCCCTTGTCACATTAGTCGCAAAAACTTGTGTGTCATTTCCCGTCGTCCGATCTAACCCCGCCGCGATCGAATGAAATTCATGCCTCCCGCCACCAAAAGCCACACGCTTGATAACCCACGAGGAAAGCAGTTTCTCTGCCGTAGTTTCTGCCACGCGTCGCAATGTTACTGCATCGCGCCCCCGCATACGGATACTGCCTGCCTCCCATGAGTGGTGTGGGGAAAACCGCTTACAGCCCACATGTACGTCCCCCACCCGTTAACGCTCGCACACCTTTCTCGTGCAATGATTGTTGGATCCGTCGTGCCCTGATTTGATGGCTATCACTTGTCTGCTTCCATTCTTTCCCGATATCGCCCGCGAACCATTCCCCGCCATCGATTCATGCAATCCAATGGCTGAGTTTTGTCCCCGTTTTAGTCGTACCTCCGCCATACTGTCTGTGCCACCCTTGAATGCTCTGCGCTGCCGAAGGACAAAGGCAATCTTCCACCAGTACTCTGCATAGTTAACCATCAACAACCGCATTTAAAAGAAAGCATGGCCAAGGAGAAAAAGGGACAGCTTTGAGCAGATTTGAGCATTTACTAGTTATGGAAATTCTTCCATATGGCGCTCCGCCTGCTCAAGAAGGACAACAGAATATCTAAAAAGGCCAATTTTGTTCATTAAAGCATGCAGTTTGCAGCAGAGACTCATATTAGATTGTAAATGTGGTTGGTGGTCCATTATGACCCCTCCACGCATAGGATAGCAGATATTTTTTGTAAACAAACTCTATATATACCCAGAAACAAGATATAATGAGGGTTGATGAATGTTATTTTGATGTAAAGTTCAACTTCTGGAGACTGTAACTACTGTGATACCTGCAGCGTCTAGTCTTCATTTTCAGCTAATGCAAGCTTCTTTTATTGTTAATTGCTCACTTTCCACTTCTTCTTTGTTCTAGGCTGTGTCTGTTATACATTTTTCATGTGCTCTTGATGTTTAGCATTAGAGGGTCTGTCATCCCACCTCTGTGTTAGGATCTAGTATGTATTATTGAAGGTGTATGCAGGTTTCTGTTATTTTAATGCCAGAGAGCTGTCATCCTGTTTGTGCATTAAGAAATAGATTTACAGACCTTTTAACTGGTTGTAGCTGGCCATCACAGGGTCCTGTGCATCTGCTAGTGTGGTCAGTATTCTCCATCTTCACATGTTCCTCAAATTGTGAGTAATTGGTGGTCTAAAGCCTTGTAGTCTGGGGGTTTTCACCCATGTCTGAGGTTAAGCATAGTAGAAGTGGTTATCTGGCTTGAATATGCATCATTCCTTCCATTCATCCCCCATTTTCCAACATTTTTTGTTGAGTTTGTAATGTTCCCGAGCATCTCTGATATACAACCTAGGAGAGTTTCTTGGGGTGATAACATTAATTGGCGCCATTTCCGGGGAGAGGAGATTGAAGCTCAGCTTCCCTAGGAGAACGACATAATTCCAGATTTTGATGATAGACAAGGTCTGGGCACTTTTTCTGGTTGTAATCATCTATCTGGCGACTCCACTGTAGGAAGACCAACATTTGGCGATTCCACATTGAAGTTCTGGCTCAGTTTGTGAGACATACTCGAAGAAATCCTCAGAAATCACCAGCTGAATCTGTGCTTGACCCTGAGAGGACTGTCAAATTGAAGAAAGCATCACAGAAAGGGGCATCAGGATCAGGTAAGCCTAAGAAATCCCATGCATCTCTGAAAGATAAAGTTATAGCTGAAGGTAAACAGTTTGAAGATTTAGAGCCCAACACTGTTAATAAGGAAATTACTTCAGAGATTAATACAACCCTTGTGCAGTTAGTTCCCCTTTGAATCTTAGTCCAAAGAAAACTTCCCATACAGTCCATAACATCCCTTTGTCTCTGTCATCCATTTCATTGTTTCAAACTGCTCAATCTGCTACTATCCTTCCACACATCCCAATTATGGCAGGCCAGCAAGCACCCACGAAGATAGAAAGAATTGTTGCTGCTAGATATGGACCCTTGGTCTTGCCTGTCCCTTTAAATCCTATGCCTATGGGATAATATCAAAAATATATGCCCAAGTTCACTGGCACAGAGGGAGTAACAATAGAAGAACACCTTGAAGCTTTTTACAGTTATGCTGATAACTTAGATATAAGTGAAAATGATGTATGGATGAGAGCTTTTGTTCATAGCCTTGATGGAGAGGCCTGGAAGTGGTTTAGAGAATTGCCCCAGAGATCTATTGCTGATGTTGAAGCCTTAGATGAAGCATTTTTGAAACACTTGGGAAATAAAAAGGAATTGTTGTATTACCATACAGAGTTTGGTAGCCTGAAGAGGGAAAATGAGGAATCATTGCCTGATTTTAATAAAAGTTTCGATCGTATGTATAGTAAGATACCAGCTAAGATAAAGCCTACCCCCACCTCTGCCAAACTCACTTATGCCAATGCTTTTGACTCTGATTTTTGCCTACTGTTGAGAGAAAGGAGATATGCTACTCTCGCAAACATGCAGGATGTAGCTCTAGAAGTAGGGTCTAATATTATGGCTGCAGAAAAGCTAAAAAATCAAGCTGACAGAAGGAGGCAAAGCGGTCAGACTTCTACCTCCTCTACATCATCTTCAGAGCCTAAATTAGATAAAATGACCAAGATGATAGAATCATTGGCTGCTGAAATTTCTAAGCTGAAGGTTGAGCAGAATTAAGGAAAAACAAGGCAGCAGAACACATTTGCTCAAAGAAACCCAAATCTATTCAGAAGAGCAAATGAGCAGTTACAAATAATGCATAGGGGTGAAGAATCAAAAGAAGAACAAAAGGTTAAAGCTCATTTCCAAAATGTAGTCATAGAGGAGAAACAATTTGAAGATGATGATGAAATTCACTGCATGGAAGATAAAGGAAGTGCTGCATTTTTTATATTGGTTGTGTATGAAGAATCATTGCTGCAAGAACAAGACAGAAAAGAATGGGACAGAGAAGTTGTTCTACAAACTGAGGAGAAATGAAGATATAACCTGAGGTTGAATGCAAAAAATGTCAGGGAGAATCCTGCCCAAAGAGCTGCTGTCCAAACAAAATCAAAGAATATCAAACAGAGAAGACCAGCTGGCAGCAGCTAATCCAGTCATCCTCAAAGCTCCAGTTAGAGAGGTAAAAGGTTCTTATAAGTTATCTTCTTCTTTCAGCTTTGAGTCAGAAGTTCAGAAATTAAAAATATATGTGTCTCTGGTAGAGTTGGTAAAGAGTGAAGTATTTAGAAAGCCTATCATTGAAGCTCTTGAGCTGGAAATCACACAAACCTCCACTGACTCTGTCAATTAGCAAGATGACAAGCCTGCCATTGTGCTTAGTCCCATGATTGAACCTTCTAATAATAATTCTCCATCTTTTTATGTCTCTTTGACCATTTATGACAAAATATTCCACAACTGCCTGCTAGATACAGGGGCCAGCGACAATTTAACGCCTAAAGCTGTCATGGAAGAGTTAGGCCTTGATATCACCAGACTCTATCATGATTTCTTCTCTTTTGATTCAAGGAAAGTCAAATACCTAGGATTAATCAAAGACCTAGCCATTACCTTAACTCAACTGCCCATGAAGAGTATGATGATGGATATTGTGGTAGCAGATGTCCCTCCTAAGTTTGGCATGCTGTTGTCCAGAGGATGGATTAAGAGACTGGGTGGGACATTACAAAATGATCTATCTTATGCAACTGTCCCAGTTTTTGAAGGAGAGAGCAGGAGATTGTACAGAGAAGCACAATTGGCATACATCATAAGTGATGAGAAGAATCCTACTAATCATCCCATTTATGCAGTGGACACTGATTTTGGAGCATGTATTCTCCAAATAGAAGAATATCAAAAGGCCTCAAGGCAGCTCAGGAAACTAGTTCAGGCCGAAGAAGAGCAAGGAAGTCAGGTTTGGGAGATTTTCTTTGATGGAGCATGTTCCAGGGAGACTGCAGGAGCAAGGGTGGTGCTAGTATCTCCAGAACAAAAAATCACACTGCTGTCTTTTCAAGTCAAACAATATAGCAGAATATGAGGCTCTACTGTTGGGCCTTAATGCAACAAAAGACAGAGGAATCAAGAATCTGAAGGTATTTGGAGATGCTAATTTGATCATTCAGCAAGTAAATAAAACATTTCAAGCAAAGAACCTAAGGCTGAAAGCATACAGAGATGAGGTATGGAGAATCAGAAATTGTTTTGATTATTTTTGTATTTCATATATCCCTAGAGCCAAAAATCATCTTGCTAATTCCCTTGCTGTGTCTGCTAGTCTATTTATTCCTCCCATACCTCCCAGATTAGTTTATGAAGTCCAAATGAAGTACAGACCATCCTTGCCTGATAATGTCTAGCATTGGAAAGTTTTTGATGATGATGATGAGATAAATAGGTTTCTACAAGTCATTGATGAGTTTTATGAAATGCAAATTGACCAAGATAATGAAGCCTTGTTAGAAAGTCCCAAATCCCAGCTTAGAAATAAAATTGGTAAAAATAGCATTGTCTAGCTTCCTAGCAATCATATTCCTAAGGGTTTAATTCCTCTAGAAACACTGTTTGATCAGAATGATGTGCCTTACAAGGCTGCCCAAAAAGAAGGTCAATTTGCAGTCTGTAAGCATGATATAGGAAGTCTAGGTTAGCATAGACACGTAAATTTGTCCACTAATCTAGCGGCTGACCAAAGTACTGAATACTGCAAATTAATGAAGCAATTTGCTGATGTGTTTGCCTGGGAATATAGTGATCTGAAAACGTATGATAAGAACATAATCCAACATAAAATCCCTCTGGAGAAAGAAACTATTCCTTTCAAACAGAAGCTGAGACCAATAAATCCTATGCTTCTTCCTCTAATTGAAAAAGAAATTAAAAAAATTGTTGGTTGCCAAGATTATAGTTCCTCTTAGATATTCCAAATGGGTATCCAATTTGGTGGTGGTGAGGAAGAAAAATGGATAAATCAGACTGTGCATTGATTTCAGAAATTTAAACAAATGCTCTAAGAAAGACAACTATCCTCTACCCAAGATGGAGTATTTGCTGCAAAAAGTCTCAGGGGCCAAAGTAATGTCTTTCTTAGATTGATTTTTAGACTTTAATCAGATTGTTGTGCACCCAGATGACCAAGAGAAGACTGCATTTACCACTCCTTGGGGCACTTTTATGTATGCTAAGATGCCTTTTGGATTGATGAATGTTGGAGCAACTTTCAGAGAGCTATGGATATAACATTCGTAGGAGAGAAGGATAAATTTGTCCTTATCTACCTTGATGATATAACAGTATACTCCAGTAGCCATCAAAATCATTTGCAGCATTTAAAAAAAGTGTTTCTGAAGTGCAGGAGGTTTGGAATTTCAGTCAATCCTAAAAAGTCACAATTTTCTTTAGAAGAAGGCAAGCTGTTAGGACATATTGTTTCTGCTGCAGGTGTCCAAATTGATCCAGAAAGAGTAAAAGCAATACAGACTTTGTCTGTCCCTAGATCAAAGAAAGATATCCAGTCCTTTTTAGGAAAAATTAATTTTGTAAGGAGGTTTATTCCAAATTTTACAGAATTGGTGAAGCATATTACCTCCATGTTGAAGAAAGGAGCAGAGGTCAGGTGGACTGATGCAACAAGAAAATCATTTGAGTCTATTAAAAAAGCTATTATGGAGGCTCCCACATTAATAAGTCCAGATTATAGCAAGGAGTTCCATGTATTCTCATTTGCCTCTAAAGACACCATTGCAGCAGTTCTATTGCAAGCAGATGAAGAAGGTTCAGAACATCCAGTAGCATTTTTCAGCAAGAACTTGAGGGATGTTGAACTGAGGTATGATATTATTGAAAAACAAGCATATGCCCTTATCAAATCCTTGAAATCTTTCAGAGTTTACATTCTGCATTCCAAGATAATTTCATATGTACCCTCCGCTGCAATAAAATATTTCTTAACACAACCTGATGCTGATGGAAGAAGGGCAAAATGGATTGCAAAGATGATAGAGTTTAATATAGAACTGAAGCCCACCAAGCTGGTCAGAGGTGAGGGTCTTGCCAAATTATTGGCTGAGGAAAATTGCAGATCATTGGATATTGATTTCCTGTGCTCAAATGCAGAAAGTGGTCAAACAGATGAAGAAGAGGAAGCAGATGAACCAGAGAGAAAGCAGCCAGTGGCAGAAAATCTAGCTTCTTGTAATTGGTATTCCACAATAATCAATTTCCTGTTGAAGCTAGAAATCCCTTTAGGATTTAGTCAAAGTCAAGCCAGAACTATTAAGCTTAGGGCAGCTAGATATTGCATTAATGAAAATCTGCTCTACTTGAGGGATCCATCTGGAGTGCTTTTGAGGTGTCTGGACAGAAAGCAGTCAATAGAAGTCATGCAACAGTTTCATTCCAGCATGTGTGGAGGGCATCATTATTGGAAAACCACTGGCCATAAGATTCTCAAAGCTGGGTACTATTGGCCCACTTTATTTTCTGATGTATTTTCTTTTGTTAAATCTTGTGACATGTGCCAAAGAATTGAAGGAAAACAATAGTTGAAGTCCCTGCCCTTACAACCAATACTTGCAAAAGGACCTTTTCAGCAGTGGGGCTTGGATTTCATTGGAGAAATCAATCCACATTCCAATGGCCAGCACAGGTGGATATTAGTAGCTACTGATTATTTCACCAAGTGGATTGAAGCAATTCCTACCAGAAAGGCTGATCATAATGTGGTCATGAAGTTTTTAGTTGAAAATATCTTTACCAGGTTTGGTTGTCCACATAAATTAATCACAGATAATGCAGCAGCCTTCAGGGCAAAATAATTGGTGGAAATGTGTGATTCAATGGGTATTAAACTGGTTCATTCCACCTCATATTATCCACAAGGAAATGGTCTGGCAGAATCCTCTAATAAAAGCTTGATAAGGATAATTAAGAAGCTATTAGAGGACAATAAAAAGAATTGGGATTCTAAGCTCAAATATGCATTGTGGGTTGATAGAGTGGCCATTAAAAAATCCACAGGGAATTCTCCTTTCACGCTGGTGTATGTACTGAAGTTGTATTCCCAATTCAGTTAAGTCTCCCTGAGGAAAAATTCATTCAAACAGAACAGAACGAGGAAGAAGAAATGGCAAAGAGGATCACTGATTTAGCAGAAGTACATCAGATTATAGAACAATTGGTTGAAAACGCTGTAGCACATCAGAAAAATATCAAGTAAGCCTTTCACAAAGGAACAAAATCAGATAATTTTTAGGTTGGAGACTTGGTTCTGAAATGGGATGCATTGAAATAAAAGAAAGGCAATCATGGGAAGTTTGATGCTTTCGGGACAGACCCTTTTACTATTTCTCAGATTCAAGGGAACAACACTTCATACCGAAAAGTATGGGAGGAGAAGCAGTTTTTGATGGCCTAGTTAATGGGCGTTTTCTGAAGAATTATGTTGTTCAAGGTCTTTGGCCTTAAAAGTTGTAACTATTTTTTTTATCAGTTTTGTGTAAGAAAAGTAGACTCCATGCCCAATGGAACATTAGGAATTTTGGCTAATTTTTTTTCATCAGGAAGGAATTGATCTGCAGGTTCTTGAGACCTCACAGGGAGGATCTCATCCCCAGAAGGAGCCAGTCTTAGCTCTGCTATGTTATTCGACATTGATGGATAAAAACAGGTTGGGCAGTGCTGGTTTTGGTTGCAAAGGGCTCGCAGCAGTTTTTCCCTCTTCTCCTCCATTTTTCCCTACACTTCCATAAACCCCGCTATCCCTATTTTACCCCGAAATTCAACCTAAACCCGTATTTACTTAACCCCCCGCTGCATGCGTTTCCTCTGTTTCACTTCTTTTTTGCTTTGAAAGCTTAGGTTCTATCAGCCCCATAAGCGTGAAGTCTAAACCCACATGACCATATCCATATAGTCATGCTTATACGAAAAGAGCGCTACCGTCGAGACCCTCCCTTGTCACATTAGTCGCAAAAAATTGTGTGTCATTTCCCGCCGTCCGATCTAACCCCACCGCGATCGGACGACATTCGCGCCTCTCGCCGCCGAAAGCCACACGCTTGATAACCCGCGGGGAAAGTAGTTTCCCCGCCGTAGTTTCTGCCACGTGTCGCAATGTTACTGCATCGCGCCCCCGCATACGGATACTGCCTGCCTCCCGTGAGCAGTGCGGGGAAACCGCTTACTGCCCACATGTACGTCCCCCGCCTGTTAACACCCGCACACCTTTCTCATGTGATGACCGTTGGATCCGCCGCGCCCTGATCTGATGGCTATCGCTTGTCTGCTTCCATTCTTTCCCGATATCACCCGCGAACCATTCCCCGTCATCGATTCATGCAATCCAACGGCTGAGTTTTGTCCCCGTTTTAGTCGTACCTCCGCCATACTGTCCGTGCCACCCTTGAATGCTCTGCGCTGCCAAAGGACAAAGGCGATCTTCCACCAGTACTCTGCACAGTTAACCATCAACAACCGCATTTAAAAGAAAGCATGGCCAAGGAGAAAAAGGGACAGCTTCGAGCAGATTTGAGCATTTACTAGTTATGGAAATTCTTCCATACGGCGCTCCGCCTGCTCAAGAAGGATAGTAGAATATCTAAAAAGGCCAATTTTGTTCATTAAAGCATGCAGTTCGTAGCAGAGACTCATATTAGATTGTAAATGTGGTTGGTGGTCCATTATGACCCCTCCACGTATAGGATAACAAATATTTTTTGTAAACAAACTCTATATATACCCAAAAACAAGATGTAATGAGGGTTGATGAATGTTATTTTGATGTAAAGTTCAACTTCTGGAGACTGTAACTACTGTGATACCTGCAGCGGCTGGTCTTCATTTTCAGCTAATGCAAGCTTCTTTTTTTGTTAAATTCTCACTTTCCACTTCTTCTTTGTTCTAGGCTGTGTCTGTTATAAATTTTTCATGTGCTCTTAATGTTTAGCATTAGAGAGGCTGTCATCCCACCTCTGTGTTAGGATCAAGTATGTATTATTGAAGGTGTATGCAGGTTTTTGTTATTTTAATGCCAGAGAGCTATCATCTTGTCTGTGCATTAAGAAATAGATTTACAGACCTTTTAACTAGTTACAGCCGGCCATCACAGGGTCCCGTGCATCTACTGGTGTGGTCAGTATTCTCCATCTTCACCTGTTCCTCAAACTGTGAGTAATTAGTGGTCTAAAGCCTTGTAGTCTGGGGGTGCTCACCCATGTCTGGGGTTGAGCATAGTAGAAGTGGTTATTTGGCTTGAATATGCATCATTCCTTCCATTCATCCACCATTTTCCAACATTTTTGTGAGTTTGTAATGTTCTCGAGCATCTCTGATATACAACCTAGGAGAGTTTCTTGGGGTGATAATAGGACTATACCTTTCAGGCTGCTTTCTTTCTCGAACTGATCTTCTCACAGCCAGAGTTTGTGGCTCTTCATCTTCTGATTCCTCCTCTTCTGTAGAGTTTGATTCTTCCTCCTTTAGCTCAAACTCTATCTTCTCAAGTTCCTTTCGTTGGACTTCATGTTTAACAACATCTTTCACCTCTCTGAACACCAAATCTCGGCTATACACAACCTTCCGTGTGACTGGGTTCCAAAGATTATAACCCTTTAAGCCATCCTTATACCCAATAAAGATGCACTTTTCAGATTTACTATTCAACTTGGTTCGTTTCCCGTTTGGAACATGTACATATGCATCACATCCAAATACCCTCAAATGTGAAAGAGAGGGTTTCTTACCAGTCCATACCTCTTGTGGAGTCTTATCCTCCAATGCTGATGAAGGTGACCTGTTGACCAGGTAACATGTAGTATCCACCGCCTCTGCCCAGAATTCCTGTCCTAACCCGGCACCACTGAGCATGCTTCTTTCCCTTTCCATCAACGTCTTGTTCATTCTTTCTGCAACTCCATTTTGCTGAGGTGTATATGGAGTAGTTTTCTGTTGTGATATACCACACTTCTTACAGAATTCTTCAAATTCCTTGTTGCAAAACTCTCCACCATTATCTGTCCTCAGCGCCTTTATCTTCTTCTCTGTCTGATTTTCCATGAGAGCCTTAAATTCTTTAAACCTGTCAAAGACTTCAGATTTCTTCTTAAAGAAATATATCCATGTATTCCTTGAGAATTCATCTATAAATGATACATAGTACATAGACTTACCCAGCGATGGAACCTTCACAGGTCCAAACACATCACTGTGCACAAGCTCTAATATCTGTTTCGCCCTCTTACTACCAGAGGGGAAACTCACCCGATTCTGCTTCCCATATACACAATTTTCACAAAAATCAAAATCCAGATAGCTATTACTCATACCTTCTACCATACCTTTACAATTATGTATTCGAAGGCCCTTCTCCCCAATATTTCCAAGCCTTTGATGCCACAGCATGGTCTTCTCTCTAGAGACCACTAGATTTTCTACATCACTTTTAGGAACCAGAGAACTATTGCACCTATCAATAACAATGCTACCTTGCAGCTTGTACAGAGTTTCAATCCGAACTCCCCGCATCAATACCGGTGCTCCCCGAACCATCTTGCAGGTATCCTTCTGGAACACTGTTTTTACACCTGCATCATCCATCTTGCTAACAGAAATTAGGTTTCTGGCTAATGAAGGAATATGTAAAACACCTGGAAGCATTCTAACCCTTCCACCTTGCAATTTCAACTTTACTTTTCTGCGACCAACGATTTTAGCCTTCCTATCATCCCCCAAGAAGACATCACCACCATCATATTTTTCATACTCACAGAACCACTCTCTATGGGGAGTGAAGTGAAAGGATGCACCTGAGTCAATCAACCATGCCTCGTGATCTACATGTGTACTTGAAGAAGCCAAGTACACATCCCCACCTTCATCTGAGGTGGTTTTTGCCTCTGCAGAAGGAGCCTTATCAGATCCCTTTCCTTTGTCAGGAGCTTTAGATTTACAGTCCCTTTTGTAGTGCCCTTCCTTTCTACATTTCTAGCACACCACCTTTACAGGTTTTCCTGGAGATTTAGATCTCCCACTCGATGACTTATTTTTGCTTCTATTCTGGGTCCGCCCTCGTAAGACAAGGCATCACCATTTAGGCTCTCCATATTTTTCTGTCTCATCTCCTCCGTCTGCAAGGATGAGACTATTTCATCAAAATGCAAGGCAGTTGCATTGCTACCTATTGCAATAACCAGACTATCCCGCGAATCTCGTAGAGAACATAACAAATTGATGCACTTATCTTCATCTGAAATTTTAATATCAACAAATGCTAACTTACTTACCATAGTATTAAATGCATTCAGATGCTCTGTCACTGAGTCCCCATCTTTCGTCCTTAGGTTATACAACTTTTCCATAGGAACAATTTATTCACCAGAGACTTAGATTGGTACAAAGTCCCTAACTTGTCCCACAAAGCCTTCATTGTAGCTTCCCCTGATACATTCAACAATACTGAATCTGAGACACAATCATATTGTGCTCTTTGCCTTCCAATCCAATTTCTTCCATTCTTCATCAGGCACTCTTGTTGGTTTAGTACCCGGATCTACCACGATTCACTGATCTTTATCCACCAACAGATCCTCCATCTTGAGTTTCCACAACTCAAAACTCTGACCATTAAATTTCTCATCTCTATCTTTCCACGGCTCGCCATCTTCTTTCACCACCAGAATCGATCTGGCAGAACTCCCACTGAACAGGGTCTACCACAGGCTCGAGCGAAACCCCTCAACAACAAAGGTGTCCCCTTAAAGCCAAAACAACTCTGAAACCAATTGTAGGTTTTAACCCTGTACAGGAATTACCTGCATACAAATTCTAAAACATAGAAAATAAACAATGCGAGATCATAACACATAAAACACATATACACAGAGATTTTCCCTTGGATCCCAAAACCGGGACTACTAGCTTGATTTTTCATTATGTTCCTTTCAATGTTATAATAGATATTTATACATGCTGAAGCATCCAATACCATGGACCGAAAACCATCGCGTCCAAAAAACATGTGCAAAAATCATGCACAAAACCATAGGTGGGTCCGCCCAACCTAACATACGGTCCAAAACCAAAATTTTCCGGGATGCTGCCTCGGACCCCATAAAGTGGGGTTACGGGTGCCCTTCAAACCCCCTGTTAACCACGTGGAAAGAATATAACACAACCCAACAGTATAGTGGCCAAACAAATGCACAACGAATAGATTGGTCATGGGTATCGACCAAACTCTTTGAAAATGGTTCGAGAAAAATGACCAGAAGGATACCCAGGTCAGATGTGAAGACACAACAAAACACCCTGAGAATCCATAAAAATACCACCATTCTAGAGTATGAAAGCAAGGACCAACTCAAATAACCCATACATCAAGCATCTTGATGAAAGAACCCCATAGGTGTAAGACCATCATCATGATAAGTAAAGAAAACAAGTCAAGCACCATGAGAAAATCTGTCTACGTTACCACTGTCATTAAAGCACATGAATATAAGCTCTCTCATCATTAAATTTGAGCTCACTCATGAGCTACTCCAACCTGTTGAACTTGCTTTATGACTGAAATCACAAGTGGTAGAATATAGGGGTAACATATATTTTGATGGAACAACTCCCTTCATTTAGATACTCCCTTGATGCACCAAGTCGGCTCTTACCTACTAGGAAAGAGTTGAACAGGATCATCCAGGGTAACACCTACAGGCAATTTGTATAGGTTATTTATCATACGTGGACGATTTTAAGCCAGATAATGTACATTTTATTTATATGACCTTTATTAATATTGTAAGTAACAATGATTTTCTGAACACGCATCGAAGTTGAAGAGGTAACTTAGATAAAGGTCAGTCCAAAGGTGGATCTTTGCAAATCAAAAAATCCATTGCCACTAATTCAAGTGCACAGAGTGGTGGTTAGGTGGGAACTACTAAAACAAAATCCCACACTTGAAGCTTCCATTTGAAAGGGTTATGTATTCTATGTGTGTGAGGTGATTGAAATTAACAATAACATGCAAGAAGAATATCGATCATGTGCTTTCTTAACCTTAATGATTTTTCAAAAAATATTTTGTAGGATTAAAAATATATTTTTTACGAGGAAGATCCACTTAGATATCTTATTTGAGATGATAACTTAATACTTGTTACATTAATTTACATGGGAATTGTTCGGGACAGTGATGATGTGTAATGTTTTGATTCATCTTTCTCTTTTTGGGGTGGGTGGCGAAGGAAATGTGCTTGTTATGCTAATATTCTGATATGATTGTGAAGTTAGATGATAAAAGAATGAGGAATTCGGAGGATTCCTTTTGAATTTAAATGCTCGATATGGGCTAGTCTCTTTCTCTTTTTGGAGTTGGAGGAAAGACAACCACAAAGATTGTGCGTGGAACACATACCTTATTACCTCTTTCTCTCCCTTCCCACACCTATCTTGACCTTGTATTTGTTACATGTGCTGAATAGTTCATAGAATACATGACACTCATTCATGCTTGTAATAGAAACAACATTATTATAGAGATGTGATAATATGTAATACTCATAACTAAAGCTCATACCTTACCTGTATAGTTTACATTACCATATATAAAGTTGTGTGTGTTCATTATGCATATTCTCTTTTTAAGTATGATCAATATTTGTGTTACTCATAATTTATGTCATTGCTTATAAGTTTAAAGATGTTCATAGTTGCCTAATCAAACAAAGTACCACTCATCTAATGGTTCTGAACAAGCTTAGTTTGTGCAATGTGTTATGTAATTGGAAACATAAGCAATAACAATAGTAGGTTTGAGGGTAGGCAATAACACAAGAGAGACTTCATTCACACACTAGTTATTAAGTAAGCATGCAAGAGACATTGGATGGAATGATTGGCTTTTTAATATACATTGGACTATAGAAATACCATAGACCCTGGACTACAGAAAGACCCTGGACTGGACTATACACACTAGAATGACTTTCAAATCACGAATGATTGTTTACGGTGCATAAATGACTATACGAATAACTGTATGAGTGAATGGTTCCTCGAACCCAGACCCTGGAGGGCTTCATGCTTGAAGATAAATGATTGTATAGTGGTTCCAACACATACACTGACTTTCTAGAAATGTAACCAGCAAAAGTGATCTTATAGTACTCAATCATTATGGATATTACGTAATCAATCTCATTACTCTTTGGTATGTTACTAAAAGCATCAAAGGAATGGGAATCACTGTGTGACTAAACAGGTATTGTATAATCATAATGATTAGACTAGTGAATGTTCCGTAATAAAATGATGTGATATTAGCCATGAACATGCAAAAGGTATGAGAAACCTAATAAGTAGTGCCATAATTACATATAAATTAGCACGTCATTGCTATGTAGAGAATAAGTACTCTAAAGATGATGGTAAATTAAGCAACATTAGTGACAAGTGGGATAAGTAAGCTTAGAGACTTTGATTCGTATATGTAAGAGATAGGGTATCGAACAAGTGATCAAGTCGTATTACTATCACTTTGAAGGTATCGTAATCATAGAGTGACAAGCTTATGTTACTTACACCCTTTGTTTCCTTATAGGTTTGGAACATACTAAGTAGTATAAGGGTGATTCCCATTACTAGCTTAATGATAAAACACATTGTCTTCCTATCATCTAAGCTTAGGGTAAATAGATTGGTACCATATGGGCTTAGTACTTTGAACAAATCTCTTGCTTACTTAAGCTATACCAGTTCCATTCATTATGTGAAATAAGTGCTATATGTTATCAAGCTTAAACAGTGAACATGATGCTTTCTCACTCCTAAGCTCATAGTTTGGTCTATGCATCACAGGATTTCCTCTTAAGCCATTGGATTTCCTATTTATATATAAATCTTATGGTACTAGCTATCACTTCCAGTTGTTCCACCATTGCACCGAGGATTGAAGGGGACTTCTCCGTAATGGCATAGTATTTCCAACTGAGTTCACCAAACTCACTCTATAATGTTTGGTCCACTTCTAGTTGCTTATGTTCTAGTGTCTCGAAAGGTCTTAAGAATCGAACAAGTGAAACTGAAAAAAAAAAAAAAATGACTCTTTCCACCCTTCAAATAAAAAGGTTTACATTAGTGTTCCAAGTCCAAGCGCAACGAGGACAATGATCTGGGAAACGGGATTAGGTACACCAAATTGGAGGAGATCCATGGATCACAGACACTCCCCATGGCCCTTGAAAGCGTCCTTCCCTCTCAGTGTTTGATACACATTCCGATGTAGTGGACATGAAACCCGATGGGGGTTTACGTTATTAAAGGTCAATAAAAGGTTTGATGGGCTTATGGATGAACATAAATCATTGAGTTTACTCCATGAAAATAAGAGTAGTGTGTTCTTCACTCTATTTTACTACTCTTGAAGTGATGAAAGCCACCTCTATTGCGTATAGGAGCATTTAGATATGATAAGAAAAGTGTGATACTTTCTTATAATTTGCTCTACAAATGTGATGGAAAGCTTGCCTTGAATGTTGGAAATTTCATTATTAATGTAGTATAAGCTAAATACAAATTTACTTTCTTCTATTGGAAATTTCATTTTTAAAGTAGTATAAGCTAAATACAAATTTACTTTCTTCTATACAAGATCAAGAAAGCTATGCCCAGTAGCAAACACCGCATAGCAAGACATGTTCGTCAATTCCATAGATGCTACCAGATCTCTCTTAATGTTGGAGTTCTTTTCTCAATAACCTTGTTTTTACTGCCCTTGAAGTGATGAAAGCCACCGCTCCATTTATTTTTTACTATCTACACAAAGAACAAAAGCAACCAACTTCATATCAGCGATACTGAAAAAACAAGAACATGGCAGACACCAAGGAGATTAGTGGTAAAGAACAATGTGATCTTGTGAATAGTTACAAGGATCATGAAGGAAATAATACAAAGGTGACTCAATAGGAACTGATAAAGAAGAAATATGGAGGAATTGTATCAAAACAACCTCTGATTTCGAAGTTAGAAAATCACGATCTATTTCTTTATTTTTGAGGCATTCATGTAAGGCTCAAGGAAGCAGTATTGTAGCAAGATTTTATTGTAACATGGTCCTTTCCTTTTCTTGATATTTATTTGTATTTCAATAGTTATCAAAGAAGAATTAATTAGTGCTATATGTTATTTCCTTACGACATTTCCTTTGCAACATCTGGTGCAATTGCTAGTTATTATTCCCACCATTTAAAAAATGTTGACATACTTTTCTACTTGGGGTAGCTCAATTGGCAATGGATGTGGAAATGAAGTCTCACTGAACCAGAAGTCTCGGGTTCAAATATTGTGCTATCCCCCTTGATCGGGGTGAGAAGTTGGACATGATGAAGATGTAGTCCTACCAAGCTTACAAAAAAAAATGTTGACATACTTACTTACTTATCTTACGCCTACACATTTCGCCTATACTGGGTTATAGAGAATTTCTTGGCGCAATAATGGTTAGTGTATATTCAAATTAATTTTTATTTATCACATAAAAAAAATAATGAATTATTTTATTAGTATAATTAAAGGTTAACTAATAATTGAGGACCTCTGATGGAGACGGGCCGGGAAATTTCGCGTGAAGGGTTTGGTTAGGGTTTTTTCTGAACCCTGATGCTGCAGTTTAACCGCGACGCCCTCCGTTTCCACCCGCCGCTACCGCAGTCACCGTCTACCTCTCCACCGTAACACTGTCTCCTTCGGTTTCATAGCTCCTCGCCGGGGTGTTTTTTACTGTGCCGTGCCTTCCGGTACTACCTGTGACGGTTCGAATTTACCTTGCACAGTCCGTTAACTGCAACCTGTCATTTTCTCCGGGATTCTCTACTCCACAAGGTGTCCGCCGTTCCGAGGCGCAGCTGGCCATGGAGGACCTGGATGCCGTTGATTATTCAGCTGACCCGCTGGAAGGGGTCTCCATCTGGCGAACTCCATTTGCCACCTCAGAAGGTATGTTCAACTCAGACTTCTCCGGAAATTTCTCACAGTTTTCGTTCGGTGAACCGTCGAGGACTCAGCCTGTGGTCCTTCCGGATGATCCTCCAACCTGGCCAGCCCTCTCTACACCCCCACACTCTCCGGCAACCCTCGGTTTTGTCTCCGGATGCCTAAACCCTAACCCTGGTTTAGATCTCCCGGCAGCCGGCTCATTTTCCCGACCGCCGCATAACCCTTCCCTGCTTTCTTCCTCTGCCGGACTCTCGGGTTCCCTTGGTCCCTCCTCCGGAAGCTTCACTTCCGTACCCCCGCTCTCGGGCCCCCCTTTTGGTACTGGTTCTGGAAACCCTGCCTCTCATCAGATCTCGGCACCTTTGAATGTTACCGCTCCGCCCTCCGGTCGACCACAGAACCTTCCCCCTCCGCGCGGCCCTAAAAGGAAATACAAGTGCTTCAAATCCAAGGAGGATGATATTTTTCTCAGACTGGAAGAGGATATTCAGTGGGGAGAAGCGATGGACTTTGCAGATCGGGTCCTGGTCGGTCGCATCCGGGGTCGCAGCTACTCGGCGGCACGATTGAAGACTTGGGCAGCTGAAGTTTGGGGGCATCATTTGGCGGACATCCCATTTGTGCAGACTTTCGTGAGGGGATGGTTCGCACTGAGGTTCGCTCGTGCTGACCACACAAATTGGGTTTTGTCCTCCTATTGGCATTTTGAGCATGCTCCTGTGCTCCTTAAGAGATGGACTCCTTTATTTGATCCTGAGACAGAGCAGATAGGTATTGGACCAGTTTGGATTCGGCTCCCAGGGTTACCTCTCCAGTACTGGTCTGAAGATATATTCAAACGTATCGGTAATGCACTTGGCACTTACATGGGCTACGACAAATCCTATCATCAGACTGGCATGATGGCTTATGCCAGGATCCTCATCAATATGGACACCAGGGGCGGGCTTCATGAGCACATTACTATACAGTGGAGAGACTCAGCTCGCAGACAGATCATTGACTATGAGGGCATTCCCTATCGCTGCCGTAGGTGCCACAAAGTAGGGCATCTTTACAGGGACTGCCCACTCCTCCGGAAAGTGCCAAGGAACGGCTTTGAAGTAGGGGTCGACCCTCCCCAGGTCACCTCCCCTAATCAGCATCCTGTACAGACTCAAGAGGTTCAAATGCACAATCAGGATGATGGTGTCCCCCGGAGCACTCCAGAGGCCGCTGATACTGCCACAGTCTCCACTGCACCTCCTCCAACTTCATCAACTCCTGTGCATTCAGCGCCTCATCAAGAGGACTCAGCGAATACGGGTATGTCTTTATTTCCCCCCTCTCTGATATCTCCTGCTTCCTGCATATCATCGGGCATTTCTCCTCTCTCACCTAGCTCTGATCCTCTATCCACTATATCTTCTCCCGCATCACATTTTATTCACACACACTCATCCCTCATTTGCTCCCTTCCACTCCCTCCTCCGTTGGCCCCGCCTTTGTTGATCACATCGACCCTCGCATCCCTATCCATTCAATCGACTCAGACATCTCCTCGTTACTCGCTGCGATCCCGGATGAAAGACAAGGGTCCTGACGTCGTTGGTCTCGACTCTGTGAGTGCTCCCTCCTCACTTAAGACCTCCCGTGGTCGACCCTCCCGCATTACCAAAGCAAGACACACTGCCGATGAAGAGGTCGCCCTCGGGCGACAGCAAACTATCTTTAGGGCCCTTAGAGCAAAGGATGGCCCTCTTCCCCTCCCCTCATGAAGATTCTATCTTTTAACTGCCGAGGGTTTGCTAGTTCAACCAAAAAACTAGCGCTCAGGAGGCTGCTCAATTCGACTCATCTGGACATTATATTCCTGCAAGAAACCCTCTGCTTGGCTGAACCCCTAATTCACACCCTCTCCTCCTGGCTCCCTAACTGGACCTTCCATGCTCTGGATGCGTCCGGGCGATCCGGTGGATTGGCTATTGGGGTCTGCAACAGAGCTGTGGATATCCGGAATTTCTGGGGAGGCAGGGGTTTCATTGGCCTAGACATTTTTGCACACTCTGTAGAAAGGGATCTTCGCATTATCAACGTCTATGGCCCTTGCACTGACCGTGCCAACTACTGGAGATCCTTACTGGAATCTGATCTACTTCAAGCTGATAACATCATATTGGGAGGGGACTTAAATTTTTCCCTGGGTTTCTGCGAATCATGGGGGCATATGGCACAGGTCGACTCCCTCTCCGATACCCTCTCCATCTTATTAGAGGATCATCACTGGGTGGACATTCCATCTGCTCGATTACAATACACCTGGTCAAATAATAGGAGTGGGGATCAGAGTTTGGCCAGGAGGCTCGATAGATTCCTTATTAAGGAGACCTTGCATAACAGCCTCCCCAGAATTCGCCAATGGGTTGGATCTGGTGGCATATCCGACCACAGGCCTATCTTCCTGGAGGCTGAAGGCCTTAATCACAAAATCAAGAGCCCCTTCAAATTTAATGCATCTTGGCTTCAGGACCCCTCGTATATTCAGCTGGTCCATGATTACTGGTAGAACAATCCCATCAGGGAAAATGAGGAACTCTCTGCGGGATTTGTTAGAAAGCTTACAGAACTCAAGCAGATCACCAAAATTTGGGCTCACCAAAAGCGCATCCAAGATAATCACACTCTGAAAGAGGCGGAACGGGTCATTGCTGAGTTTGAGGATTCATCATCTGGGACCTTCCCCACCCAGGAGAGCAAGGAACTGTATACCACTCTCATCACAAAACGCTCTCAAATTCTGAAAGAAAGAGAAGAAAGTTGGAGGCTGAGGAGCAGGGCTATTTGGCTCTCTGAGGGAGACAATAACACCAAGTTTTATCACAAATTCGCCAATGGACGCAAAGCCATCAACACTATTTGGGAATTAAGGGATGATCGTGGCCATACTGTTTCTTCTCAACAGAACCTGGCCAGGCTGGCCACTGAGCACTTTAGAGGTATATATAAAGCTCCTGGGGACATTAATATCTTGGAGATCATGAGAGTGGCTGAACTCTTTCCCAGATATGTTGAACAGGAAGAGTCGGATGAGCTACAGAAGGAAGTGTCCATGGAGGAATTGGAGGCTACACTGAAATGGTTTAAAAAAGATAAGAGCCCTGGCCCAGATGGGTGGTCCATAGAATTCTACATCGCTTTCCTCGACATCTTGGGGAATGACCTTCTGAAGATTGTGGAAGATAGTAGGAGGAGAGGTAGGATATCCTCTGCTATCAAATCCACCTTCATCGCCCTTATACCTAAATCTGATGCCCCGATCTCCTTCGATGACTTCCGGCCCATTTCACTCTGCAATTGCCTCTACAAAATCATTGCCAAGATTATTGCCAATCGCCTCAAGCCCATACTCTCGCAACACATATCCTCTGAACAATTCGCTTTCTTGCATCAAAGACAGATCCATGAGGCCATTGCCACTGCTCAAGAACTCATGCACTCTATGCAGATCAAAAAACAGAAGGGAATGATCCTTAAAGTGGATCTCTCCAAGGCATTTGACAGAACAAACTGGCTGTATTTAAGGTTGTTGCTAACTCATCTTGGTTTCCCTTATGGTTTCATTAAATGGACGATGAGCTGCATCACCGATGTATCATACAGTGTATTACTCAATGGGGAAGCTACTTCCTTCTTTACTTCAGAGAGAGGACTTAGACAGGGATGTCCTCTCTCACCTCTGTTGTTCTTGCTGATCATGGAAGGATTAAGTAGAATTATCACATCTGCCAGAGACAGGCATCAAATGACTGGCATCAAAATTGTGGACAATTTCTTCCTTACTCACCTGTTATTTGTTGATGACATCTTGATCTTCTTGAATGGCAGCATTGGGGACTCCACTTCGCTTCATAATTCCATTCTCCTATTCCAGCAAGCCACTGGAATGAAGATCAATGAAAATAAGTCCACGATCACTACAGTTGGCTGCACCATTCATGAATCCGCCTATGCTACTCAGCGCTTTCCCTTTGTCATTTTGAATCTGACGGATGGAATAAAGTACCTCGGCTTTAGACTTAAACCATCTGGCTACAGAATTGCTGACTGGTTATGGCTAATAGCAAAAGTGGAAAAGAGGCTACAGGTATGGTACCACCGATATCTCTCACGAGCAGGCAGATTAGTACTTATCAAAGCAGTTATTGAAGCCACACCAGTCTATTGGATGGCCCTAGCTTGGATTCCAAAAGGCATTTTGAATAGGCTCCAAAGTATTTGCTGCAGATTTCTTTGGAAAGGCCAACAGCCGGGGAGACTTTTCGCCTGGGTAAAATGGGATACCATCGCCAAGCCCAAGAGATGGGGTGGTTGGGGCATCAAGAGGTTGGATTTCTTCTCCAAGGCATTGGCTGCCAAACTCGGATGGCGTCTTCTTACCTCAAACGGTCTATGGTCTCAAGTCGCATATGCAAAATACATCAAGCCACAGACTGTTTTGGATTGGATCTGTACACAGCATGGCACTAATCACCATATCTCCAATATCTGGAAAGTGGTCATCGGCACCATACCTCTGCTACGAGAAGGAATCACTTGGCGTATAAGGGAAGGTAACGCCGTTCGTATTGGGCTGGACCCGTGGGTCGGATGTGGAAATGCCCACAGGTTATCTGCTGATCTTATTAGATATCTCCATAACAGAAGGATTACTCACATTAAACATATTGGAGATCATGCAAACTCCTCTCTCCTCCAGCAAGCATGGTTATCCGCCCAAGCTTTAGAACTGCCTGAACAATGGATAAACGAATGGACGGAGTATACTATCGCTCTCACTCAAGCTCACATCAGGCTCACAGAAGGACCTGACGAAATCATCTGGGCGTACGCCAAGCATGGAGTTTACACCCCAAAGCTAAGATATCTAAGGCTCATGGAACCTTATAGGCCCCTAGACTTACATCCCACCTCGAAAGCGCTCTGGAAGCTAAAGTCAGCTCCCCGGACAAGATTATTGATGTGGAACATCTTATTTGACAAAATTCCTACAGGCACCAATCTCATGAAGAGTTCCTTCTATGGACCATTCCGCTGCCACTTATGTCATAAGGCAGAAGAAAGCACTGATCACTTGTTTCTATTCTGCAGCTCTTCTCTTCAATTCTGTCAATCTCTCACCTCACAAGTCCCGCATTTGAAAGAATGGCATGGTAACAACCTCATTGAAGCATGGAATAACTGGTGCCATGATCACACAGGGAAATCTATCAACCTGCCCCTGCTGGCCTGCTGGGCCGTTTGGATAGCACGGAATCAGGCAATCTTTAACCTCAAAGCCCCTCACTGGCCATCTATAATCCTCCATACGGTTGTTGATTATAACATGCTACCTGAAGAGGATCCCCCCGCCCCACCTCGAATCATCAGACCTGTACCCATCGACAAATTAATTCCATGGGCTTTCTTCGATGGCTCGGCCCAAGAAGCGGGCTGTGGGGGTGGTGCTATTCTCCATCTTAATGAGAGGCATTGCTTCAAGCTTCAAATCAATCTTGGTAGAGGCACAAATAATTATGTTGAACTATGCACGGCCAAACATATCATCCACTTTGCTATCCATAAACATTGCAGACACCTACAGCTATTTGGAGACTCTAAAATAGTTTGCAATTGGCTGAATGATGCATCTCGTTGTCATACATTTTCTTTGAGACACATACTTGATGAAGCAAAGAGACTGACTACTTCCTTTGAATCATTTGTCTGCCATCACGTTTACAGGGAACAAAACATTGTCGCCAACCAGCTCTCTAAAGAGGCCGCGCACAGAGAAGGAGAAGACTGGTTGATCCAGGAGGAAATCGACGGCACATACTACCAGCACTACCACAGACCATTTGATGATCATATGGACGATGGGCTATAAAGCCCACACTTTATTAGTAACTTTTTTGTTTATAGCATGTACATAGACTGTCCAGACATGAGTTCAGCTCAAATCTTTTTGTTTATATCCAGCATATATATCGCTCTCTGCGAAGAGCATAGTTACAATTTTGATCACAGATAGACATACTAGTTATTTTTTTGGTAATGCTCCCTGCGTGGAGACATCTTGGTTTTTCTCTTTATAGAACTACAGATTTTGAACTCGACAGGCAATGTTGCCTCCATATGAATATGCTTCGGCATCTGCAAAATGTAATTTCTTAATACTTAATAGAAATTACGATTTTTTCCCAGGGGAAAAAAAAAGTATAATTAAAATGAAATTGATTTTTTTACAATTTTTGTGTATTAATAAATGTTGAAATTTGATTTTATTGCCTCCAGAAATATAAAATGTAATGTGAGGGAGATGTATAATGGTTATACTTTATATTATTATGACATGTAGTATATATTAAAAAATTAATAATGTCATTTAAATGAGATTCTCATTCCTTGTGCCTCAGCCATCAATTAATTTATCTAATTCACATCTCAATTTTTATTAGCATCTTCCAAAGCATGACAACACTTGTTTTTATTTATATGGTAAAATGGATCTTAATCTATAGTAGTTTGTTTGTTTTTTCTAAGGAAAAAATCATAATTTTATTAATGAAAACAAAATTACATGTTGTAGATGATTGTCAGCAATCCATCATCTAGTCAAAGGCCAATGATCATAAGTTCATACATAACAATCAACTAATAGATGGAGAGAAAAAGTTAAACTTTTCTCCATTTCTTCTTTTCAACCTTTCGCCATTCTCCTTAAGATGGCGTGGATGAAACAATAGCTAGCTGATTTCCTTCTATTCTTGAATTTTCCTCGTCTGAATTTGAATTATCAGATGCATGATGATGTTTGTTTCCTCCAGTGTCCTTTGCTTCAGGTATCCTCATAAGTTGTGTCGTAGTGATTTGTAATTCTGATGGTTCTTGAGATATTTCCCCCTTCCCTTCTTTTTCTTGTATATTCTGTTCTTCCACATTTGGGATGGGATCCTTTTCTGCTTCTTCCTCTTCCTCCTCTGGCTCATTTGGGGGAAATTTCCATCCTTTGGGTTGCTTCCCTAGTTTCTTCTTCCTTCACTTCTCTTTCTTGGCCTCAGGACATGTATTTTGTAGATGTCCTGTTTATCGGCATATTCGACATCTAAAGGTTGTGTTCTCGAAATCTAGGAATTGAGTCAGCTTTGTTTGTTGTGTGACAGTTGAATACAATTTGGTAGAATTTTACTGAGATCCACCTCCACACATATTCGTGCGAAAGTATAGATTCATTCTTCCATCCTTTCTATGTCTGTCTTTATGAATCATCCTAATATTTTTCCAATTCCTTCTAGCACTTGGTTATTCCATAAATGAAGGGGGAGCTTGTGTAGCCTAACCCAAACTAACATTCTTGATACAATCATGGTATTAGCATCGAAATCTGGGAACCATGGAGTAATGAAAAGTCCTATCGATCCCCAAAACCATGGGCCTTCCTGAAGGATAAATTCTTGTTCCTCTAATGATGCAAACTTTACAATGAAGAAACCTTTGGAGCAGAGGTGTATTTCACAATTTGTTGTCCAATTGGTGAAGATCCAGTGGAAAAGATCCATTGGTTTTGGCTAGAATTTGTTGAATCTATAGATGACGGCTTGTGCTTCATAGGTAGTGTGGAGATCGTTTGTTTCTGGAATATCTATGATCAGTTCTGGGACATAATTTTCTTGCTCCACTATGTAGGGGTTGGGAATATTATGTGTTTGTTCTGGTTTTGTTGTAGCTATTGGTTTCCCTTGGAGGATGTTTTTGAAGGAGATACAAGCATTTATGTGTTCCTGATTCAGTTATGTACCTTTAGGTAAGCTAGATTCAACAACATCTCCTGCTCCCTTTAATGTACTTGATCCCACTGCTCCTCCTCTCAATCTCAGATTGAGGATGATAGTGATCGCAGGTAAAATATTGTATTCATGTAGACAGTGATCATCCTGTAGTGATCTACCACCATATATCAAGTTTTGTAAGTGTGATGGATAGCCCATATTTTGCATAATATTTTCTTCAATTGAAATACGTTTTCAGAATCCTGTACCCATAGTAATGATGAGTTACCAGTAGGGGATTTTAAGAAAATTTGGAAGGAGTTTCATTCTTTCTTCTCTTGGATATCATATGTTTCAAGATCTGGATTGGTGTCGTATGATGTTTCTGTTTCCTGTAGCAGGGATTGCATTGCTGGTACATTCGTTGACTATAATATCCTTTCTACTTTGTGATCTATTAAGTTTGAGGGCAGATCCAATGAAAAGCGTTCAAGAGACCTCAGATTAGGGCATGATCCGTCTTGTTTAGAATTAGATATGCCCGATGAGTGTATATCCTAGATCCAATATGGTAGCTCTAAGGTTTGTATACCTTACAGTGTAGGTGTTTGCGGTTGGGGTTGTCACCAAGGTATTGGGGTTTCTGCATCCCGTATATAGTACTGAGAAGCGCAACTCCACGAGATCCATAAGACTGCATCGAGCTCCAATCCCTTCTTCGTATGAATACAAATCAAATGTGTAGATCCAACAATTTTACTTTTTCCCATGCATATATAAATCACATTCGAGGATAGATCTGTCCTCTGTAGAAAAGACAGATATCGTTGTGCTTCATTCGGTCCCTTGTTTATGTTCTTGTAACGGATCTACTAAGACATGAGACAAAGGTGAAAATATCTTTGGATCTATGCCAGCCATCCGTTGTAAGGATAGATCTAGCATGCATCGACTTATCAATGTATATGGTTTCTGATTTTCCAATAATGTCTGGGCCAATCGAACATCTGTGACGGCAAAAGGGAAAACCCCAATGATTTGTTGGGATCTCCTGCCAGGTGTGGTTATGGATGCATATATCCACCCACTAACGTCGCATAAGAGAGATCTGTGTGAGCTATTTCACAGCTTAGCAGGTGCATATCTAGCCTGAATCAAAAAATCAATAAAAAGAAAAATATTCACCTCTTTGTCACGAAACTTAGAAAGTTTAGATTTGGTAAACGAAAGAGGTTGGGGAGAGAATCCAAGCTACTCTAACCCATCTGGCATAGTTCAGAGGTTCCAGATCTGTCCTTCGACATACTGGACGTGAGACAGAATCCCATTGTCGACTATCCCTTCAGTCGTAGAGCGCAACGAAACCTTAATGTTCTCCATCATAGCACAACGAAACTCAATCTCTCCAATTTCACCAAACATCCTTACAGATATTAATCTATAGTTACTATTTATATGTTATATATTTTTATGATTTTCTTTTATCTAAAAAAATGTTCATAATTTTATTAATAAAAACAAAATTACAATATAACAAATTTAATTTTATTATTTTGATTACTTTTAACTCTTTATTATTAATTGAGGTAAGATTGAAATGTTTACACTCATTTACGGATATTACAACATCTCCCACATATTGGTTTATATATTACTTTTAACCTTTTATTTATTTTTAATTGATTTGACATGTAAATGTTAAATGTTTACAAACATTTACATCATTACAACATCACCCCCATAATGGGTCATCATTGTTTTCCTCACATTTAAAAATGTTGACATACTTACATACCTACTTATATTATGCCTACACATCTCCCTCATACTGGGTTGTAGAGCGCTTCTTGGAGCAATTATATTTTGAAAACCATTTTTGCACCTCTAAACGAGTATTTGCTCTCAAGTCCAATAGGAAGGAGATGTTGTCACATAACGTCACATTTAAAAATAATAAAATAATTTTTATATTAGCAATTTAAAAAAAATAGTAATAACAAAAAAAAAATCAATGTCGGCCATAAATAACATACTTCAATTTCCACCTTAATTTTACATCAACTTCATATAGAGATAAAGTAATTGAAAGTAAAAAAAAAAAAACAAAAAAAAAAACAAAAAACAAACTTTTTAGTATTAGGGAGATATGTAATGCTTCCACTACTTAATATGGAGTTGACAAATGGCATGTAAAAATAATTGCGCGGAGAGGCACTCTCCAACCCAATACATAAGAGATGTTGTCTCGTCCTATTATATTATATAAACCTTTTGACTTAGTCAAATTACATAAAAATATAAATTAAATTAATAATTATGATGGTGATAATGATTAACGTCCACTACGACCAATATGGTCTATCATACATTAAGAAAGTAAGCGATTAATTAAGGATTTTTAATAGTTTGTTTATATGATCAAAAAGAAGAGAGAGAAGCGTTCCGAGATCATTGTAGTTTTGTTGACTTAACGAGTCAAGAAGGTTGGTAGTGTGGAAAATGTTTTGAAAATGAGAATGGATCTGAGTAAGGGTCGGGCAATCCAAGAGAAGGTGATTTTCATCTTCAACTCTCTTAGTATCACAGAGGAGGTGGATTCTTTTATCCCAAGGTGTTTTTGGAATAGACCAACGCCCGATTTCACTTCGAAGCTCATGAGAATTAATTCTTATCTTTGCAATGTTAATTTTATTCTTAGCACTGATCAAGACAAAAAGATAATTATGGTTAGCAAGAGTGGAGTTGATTACCTCCTTGTAATACCTCAACTTCCTTTTCCCCTATAATTCCTTATCACTCCACAACTTATCCTTAAAAACTAATAATGTTTTTAATATTATCCTTATTCTCCAAGATGATCTCCTCCTTTATCCCCCAATGGTTGAGCCAGGACTGGGCATCCTTATGCCAGCCTTGCTTGAGTCAGAGGTGGGGGTTTTGACTAGATTTAGAAGTAATTTTGGGGAGCCTCTTGGCTTCCATGTTGTACAACTTCTTCTTATACATCAGATATCTAAACATAGTCATGATTTTAATGGGGGAAAGGCTAGCTTCAATAAAGAGAACAAGGTAGGGAGTATTTCCTTTAATCTTGAGGTTGTAAGTTATAAATTTCTTTTGGATCATCTCAATCTTTCTCCATGATTCTCTATATATACTGCAACCCCACACCTCACATCCATATAAAATAACAGGGGTGACGAGAGTCTTGAAGAGGAACTTTTTTTTACTCCAAACCCAAATATTTGTCAACTTACAATTGTTTTCAAGCTCATAGTAAGATTTCCAACCTCCTATAATCTTTTTCTCAATGTTATAGTTCTAGTTGAGCTGATGGTGAATGTCAATACCTAAATATTTGTATGAAGAAACCTTCTCCAAGTAATTGTTATCATAAATGAAATTATCATAGTTGGTCTTTTTGGATTTATGTATCACGTCTTTAGTCCTATCAGTATTAACAATCATTCCCATCTTGGAGCAATAATCATGGAGGATTTGAAACTGCTTGTCAAGATCATCAGGGACTCTGGCAAGAAGAAAAATATCGTCAGCGTAAAGGAGAAGAGAAATGACTATACCAATAATATTAGGTCCCTCACATCCAATAGCTTCTAAACACTCTTCTAGCTTATCAATGTAAATACCAAAAAGGGCAGGGGATAGCAGACATCCTTGCTTAACTCTGATGTTGCATTTAGTCTCTTCATACCAACCCTCGATGGTCTTATTCTTGGAAATAGCATTCTCACATAACCTTATTATAGCAACGCTCAGCTCAAGAGGAACCATGATCTCATCGAGTCTTTGCCATAACTTCTCCCGAGGTACTATGTCAAAAGATTTTCTAAATTCAACAAAACAACATAAGATATCAATTTTACTATTGCAACACTCCTCAAAAATGGTCCAAAGAGTCACAAGGTGATCAATAGTTGAGTGATGCCTCCTAAAACTAGCTTGCCCTTTGGCTCTTTTACCATGGATTTCAAGCTAGAGGTTAATATTCTTTTCTAAAATGAGCCCATACAATTTGGCTAAATTGTGGCTAATCATGATAGTCCTATAGTTAGAGGGAATGTTTTTATCTCTACTTTTAAAGATATGCACAAAAAAGCTTTGCATGCATGACTTAGGGAAGTCGTGTTTCACTGCCAAATTGAGGAGTTTTTGTATATGCAGGATAAGGATATTCCTTCCCATTTTGAGGATTTCAATTTGGTAACCTTCAATATCCCTAGCTTTCTCATTAGTGAGCTTTGGTGTCTGAGGAGTCATAAAGTTTCTTAAGATATATATCCCATTCCTTTAAAGGGATTAGATTATTTTCTTTCGTTTTATGGACATGAATATTCTTCCAAAACTTTCTAAGCTCAACTTTAGAGGGGTTAAGAATACGTTCTTACCTCTAATTTATATAATACATTTTATTCCACTTGATAATAGCTTTGTAGACTGTTATTTTTTCAAACTTCACAATTTCATTAGGAGCATCTCTAATCTTTTTCCTGGTAGAATTACAATCATTATCATACCAAGGGTTGGAAGTTCTATTGTTCTTTTTATATGATACCTCGGTACAAAATTTGTTAATAATAGTGGAAAGGGTTGTAGTAAAATTGTGGTAGATGTGATCAATGTTATCATTATATGTTAAGAAACCTAAATCCCTTTTTAAATATTTTAAGAAGAGATCCATTTTACTTTTGTCAAAGTGAATGTGTCTTTGGCTCTCATCATTCTTTTGCATGTGGTTGGTGTGCATATCAAGGTTTAGGGTTAAGGATAGAGGTTTGTGGTCAGAGTTAGGCTTGTGGTCATTTAGGAGGTCAAAATTAACAATACGGTTGAGAACCTGGGTATCAAATATTGCATAGTCCACAACATTTTTGTCGCGCCCATGAATACAAGTCATCTGGCTAGAGGTAGGCCACTTATTAATCCCATTACAAATAATCAAGTCTTGGGAACCTCAAATCTTGATTAGCTTAGTACCAAATAGGTTCTTGGTTGTGTCTTTAGAATTTCTTTTGAATTTACTAGCTAAGTCACATTCCTCATCAAGCCATAGGGGCTTAGGGTTAGAGTTATTACTTAACATAATGGCTTGTTTAGTAGCAGTTCTAGGAATGAAGTGCCCAACTTAAAAGGATGTTGCCTTCATTTCTCAGGTTATGGATGTCATGTTCTAAGGTAATGAAGAGGTATTCCTTATCTAGGTTGTTCCTCTTATAGGAGGTAGAGTTGATAGGAGCAAAATAAAAAATTGTAAGAAAAATCCTATTGGTATTAGAGTCAGAAATTTTGATCCAAATGTATTGATTGGGGGGGTCAATCTTATGAAGTTGAATGTGGGAAGAAATGTTAATTTTTATATAACAGACTATACCACCAACACCTCTATGAGAGTATTTCTTGTTCCAAGTAGACCAATGCATGAATCTATCAATATGCGGAACCTTAGATTCATCATGCTCAAAGGTTTCACATAAGAAAATAACGTTAATATCACTCGAGATCCAACATAACATAGGACATTTTGTTATGAAACCAGCTCCGTGTTTCATTTTTATTTGATGATATCCTGAACGAAGATCCAACTTGGTGAAGTAAATTGATCCATGCAATTCATCCAGTAATTCATCAATGACAGGAATGGGGAACTTATCTTTAATAGTGAGCTTGTTGAGCTCCCTATAATCCGGACACATGCGCCATGATCCATCCTTCTTGTGCACCAATACTACTGGAGTAGAGAAAGAACTTTGACTCGGTTGAACTATACCAGCTTCTAGCATTTCTGCAACCATACATTCAATTTCACTCTTTTGGACATAGGGATATCTGTACGGCCTGATGTTTGGAGGAACACTTCCTGGAATCAGATGAATAGCATGATCATGATCACGCATAGGTGGGAGACCTTTGGGAGTCTTAAATACCTTGGAATGATTGTCCAGGACTTTTTGGAGATTTGGAGAAACAGATGATTCCGATGTGGAAACATCTAGCGAACATAATTGTGCAATTACACCTCTTTGCTCCTTTTTTAGAAGCTTTGTCATGCCATTAGAGCTGATTATCTTTCCTGGTTTCCCTACAATACCCCTTAATTCAACTTCCTTTCCTTCTGTAGAAAATTTGATGAAAAGTTCTTGAAAATTAAAAGCTATTGTACCCAAGGATTGTAGCCATTGGACTCCTAGTACAACATCAGCACCTCCCATTGGAATGGAAAGCATTGGGCTAGTCAATACATATTCTCCCATGGATAGCTTGATATTATGGCACTTTCCAGAGCAATTTATTGTTCCTCCATTTGCTATCATCACTTGACACTCTAGTGTTGGATATAGGAAGCAATTCAATTCTTTTGCTACCTCACAATGAATAAAATTGTGGGTGCTTCCTGAATCAATCAACACTATTACCTTTTTCTTCTTGATTTGTCCTTCTATCTTGATGGTTTGAGGAGTGGTAATTCCCGCCAATGCATTACAAGATATGGTCGGATTTATTTGTTCTTCATCTAGGCTTTGTTCCTGGAGTATATCCTCTTCTTTTGACCTTTCTTGCTCCTTTTCTTCTTCCTCTTCACAATCTATGTAGAATAATTTCTTCTCAGCACACTTATGACCTTTAGTGTATTTGTTATCACAACTGTAACAAAGCCCTTTTGCTCTTTTTTCTTCCAATTGTTGTGGTGTCAACCTTATACGTTGTGGAAGACTAGGGGCAACAACACTTCCATCTTTATAGTTGTGAGTGGTATGCTTCCTGGTTGCCATAATTTTGCTTTCCATTTTTCTTGCTAACCTAAATGCCTTCTCTAATGAATCAGGTTCCCAAAGGCGAACATCATGTTGGATATTATCCTTTAAAGACCCTATGAACACATCAATCCTATGCTCCTCTGGAATATCTTTTACCCTTATGTTCAATTTTTGGAATTCCTCAATGTGCTCCATTATTGAACCCTTTTGTTTGAGACTTATCAATTGGCTAAAAAAAGTGTTGCTTTTTTTATCCTCATAATGTGCTATCGATTCTTCCGTAAAAATTGCCCAAGTGATAAATTTTTTACGAGAGCAAAGCCATTGATACCATACAAACTGATTTGGTTCCAAGTATAAAGTTGCCATGCGTACCTTTTGTGTGTTTTGCACATTATTGAAATCGAAGAGTTGCTCCATCTGTAATATCCATGTGGCGGGATCCTTGCCATCAAACTTCCTCATATCGATTTTTGGAATATGGTGGGTCTTCGATCCAACATTAGAGTCTATGGAATCATGATTAACATTTCTTTTGTTCACGTCATGAGTTTCCTTTACAACCTTTTCACCATTAGTAAGTATTTCTTGTAGAAAATTTGTCAAATTTGTCTTCAAATCTGCCATGTCTCTCTTCAAATCTGTCTTCGAATCATCCATCTTAGCTTCCATGCCCTTTATCTTAGATTCCACGCCATTTATCTTAGCTTCTGTTAGCTTTTGTGAGCGCATTTGTTGCACTTATTCTTGTAATTTTGATATATCATGTAGCATTTCTTCCTCTTCTTCATGAGTCATGCTAGAGCTTTCAGGTTCCTTACTAGGTGTTTGAATTTTCTTTCCTCAGGGCATTAGTTACCGATAATAATGCTTTACTATGCCCTTTGAATTCCTTCAAACTAAGCTTACGCAAAAATTTAAAAAAAAAACTACACACCTTTTTTCACTTTGTAGAAGCCTGATATTGAATCTGATGTATCTTTGTAATTTCAGATCCTCCAGTTCTGAAATTGTGATCTGTAGTAGCCTTCTGCATCCTCTTTCCAATGCCACAAGTCTGACCCAAATTGGATTCTCCAAGGAAGAGTTATGCGAAATCTCCCAAAGTGACTTGATTATAGACTAGTTCAGTAGAGCGAACTTGTACGACGTGCCATGAGTCACTGTTTCGACCTTTGGATCTGAAAAATGCGTACAGGAAACTACAGTCCGTCCTCTTTCTGTACCTTCTTACGAAATTTCAATCCGATCCCCAGGGAGAAAGTTATGACAATTTTCCCCAGGTCACCTGTTTGGAATGTAATTCAAGAGTTTGCACAAAGACCAACTTCCTCAAATCATATCTCCGAAAATCTAGCGCGAAAAGATCTAAAATTTGGATCCAAGGTTCAGCGCAATTTTTTCTCAAATGGGTTTTTTTTACAACTTCTGAAACGTCGCAGAAAAAAATTTATAGCGAAAATGCCACGATGACCTGTTTGGAGCAGCGAAACCCTAGAATCCAAAGCTCTGATACCAAATGTTATGAAACCAGCTCAAGAAAAGATAGAAAAAATAGATCAACGCCTTAGAATTCAGCCTCTTCGAGGGGGCAACCTCCTTTACATTACATAAATGAACAATTCTTGGATGATTCAAATGACAAAACCTCCTTTCTATATATAGGAGTCTAAGGAGTCACAATATAATCTAGCCGACCTAACAATAATAATATAAAGCCACAAAAATAACAATAGAGGGATTCTATGGGGCACAGTAATAACAATATGGGGGTAATAGGGCCACAACAATATTAATAAGGGGTATAACTACAATAGTAATGGGGTAATCACTAGTATTATAGGGACCCAATACATTTACACCATGGAAAACCATGACAATTCCATAAGAGGATTTGGAGTGTTCCTAATTCCTATTTATCACTTTTATTTTGGACTCTATCTCTTAATATAACTTTCCTATTTCTAACGATTGCCCATTTTCCTTCCTTTCTTGCCTCCTTTACCTTTTGAACCTCTTTACTTAGTTCAACTTGATCTTCTGGAATAAGATCTCCATTTATAAAGATTCTTGACCCTTATAATTATTAATTAAAACATTTTGACTTGGTCAAATTACATAAAAATAGCTTTTTTTAAATAATAATAATAATAATTAATGATTAAACCAGTCAAGATCCATCTTAACTCTGAATCTACTAAGCGCAAAGAGGCATCAAATCTCTTGAGTTGCAAACCTCTTTTAGAGTAAAAAGAGATGTTATCCCACTCTATGAAGATCTAGGGTTAAGATGGATCTAGGCTGGTATTATTGATATTACATGGTGTTTAATTCGTTCTACACGAATATCTAAAACTCTTGCATAAATATCACAACCATATCCATAAATTATGGCATAAAATATGTGAGGCAATTATCCACATGGCATTATATTATGCAAAGGCTGCAATAAGACCTTCAAATTATGGTCCAATCAAATCTTTGAAAAATAATATTTATTTTTCAAAGTCAAACATTAGAAGTTACATTGGTCAATGCTAAACTCAATGATCAACATGAAAATCCATCGCCAAAGTCATGCCTTAACAGGGACTAATAACATAATTTTATATCAACCATATATAGAGAATCTATTGTTAATCATAAATAAAATATTTCAATTTTCATATTAATTAAGCATTGTAGGGAAGCTTAGTCCTTTCCATTGAAGTTAGATATTATGTTACGGGAAAATTGCATAAAAAATTATAACTTACATTTGTCAATGTTAACTAAATTAATAGTGTTAACACACAAATTGAATCATATAGTCTTTGATCCCTCTCGGTATTTGGTAGATCCAGAGTTAAGATGGATCTAGGCTAGTATTATCAATATTACATGCTAAGTGATTCATTCTATGCTTAGTTGTCGTGTAATATTTAAAACAAAAATATATTAGTAACAAAAAATATTTTACTAGTAGCTAGAAATAAATAGTCTACTGTCATGTTGATGGGTGTTGGAAATCCGTCAACCAAGGGGGTCTCCCTGATGTGAAGCCCCAATTAGAACTCACATTGTTTGGAATAGGAGCCCCATCCGAAATATTGGCCATGTTTCCATATGTTCTTATAAATTTTCCTTGGCTTTCATTGTCAGCAAGATAGAGAAGTGTGTATGCACCTTTTCGAAAAACAAGTAAGTGTGCCTAGTGAATGTTTGGTTGCAGGTATGTAACAACACTGGTTAAAAATTCATGTAAAAAATATAAGACCAAGGTCATGGGAAAAACATCCTAATGGGTGTTCATTTGATTTATCATGGCTAAGTAAATTGGCAAAGGCAATGTTAAAGGATTTGGAAAGGCAAAGAGACATTATTTGGAATTTATTTATGAAAATAATGGAAAATAGGAGAAAAATAAGGTAAAAGGTCACAAGTTGCATGTGAGGAGGAAATTGAAGGAAAATAATGGAAAATGAAGAAAATAGAGGCCTCATTGATAAAAAGGCTTCTAAGGATCAGTTGGTAGTTTTTTGACAGGTTTTGGTGGAACCCTCTTCTATTGTCTCTCTCTCTCATACTCTTGGACAAGTTTTTTGGAGCACTCTTGGAGGAGTGTGGCATACTTGGGATTTGGAGTGTTGAAAATAGCAACAAGAAATGATAAAAATAGAATCCGGAATATTCCAATTTTAATTTGTCCTTGAATTAAATTTGAGAATTAAAATTCGAATTAGTCTCACGAGCTGCTTGAAAAATAATTAATTAATTCATCTTGAGTTAATTAGTTGGAGAAATTCAAGTTAAAAGTCTTTGTGAAGTCATGCAACAGTTATCCCTTAATTAAGGAGATAAAATTTAGATGTATTTGAGTTGTAATTAGTTAGCTCATTTTACTGAGTTAAGTCCAATTAAATTAGTTCCAAATTGTTTGAGGAACTAATTGTGAATTCAGTCAGTTAATTCATGCATGCATCCAACTAGTGTACTTGAGATAACCAAAGATTCTCTCATCATTAACTCATGCATGTCTATTCTGAAAAAGACCTAGTTGAGATTAAAGAAAGGGATAGTGTACTATCAATTGCATGATTTTTCCTATAAAGGAAACTCATCCATGCAGAAGGAATAAGATTCCTTGAGGATTGCGCAGTTTTACAGGGTGTGAGATCAATGTGAGTGATCAGTGTTCCACTTGGTAACAGGAGGATCACCTAGGAGAAATTGCGCAAGGAAATAAGAGGCTTGGAGGGTTGAGGAGAAGGTTTGTGAGAAGCCTTGTTTGCCTATGAGCATTTAGGAGGATTGTACTGAGAGCTATCTAGCTGTGAGAGCTAAAGCTTTGTGTAATTCTGAGATATTTCCACCTTGTATGATAATACATATAGTGGGGTTTTTAGCTGAGGCTTTCCCCTGAGTATATTTCTGTGTTTCATGTGTATTGATTCTTCTTCTCATGGTTATATGTGTTCAGCTCTGATTTAGCTCGATCTTTAAGCTTTCACAAGTTTGATAGTAGAAGTATATTATAGTATTTTGCTTTGGTATATTGCATTATTGAGTTAATCTATAGTCAAATTTTCTACATAGATCTCAGAGGTATATTTGTAGAGAATTTGCAGAATTTCTACATGGTATCAGAGCTAGCTGATCTATAGAGAAATTTCTACATGGAGCAAGAAGGAAAATGAAAGCAGGAAAGCGCAGGAGGATAGTGAGATCAGTAACTACAACTGGATTTCTTTGTAGGTATCAAGTTGCATGTATCGTTTCCTTGCTAATTTTGGCGTGCATGGCACATGCATGTGGTTTCTTGGTTATGAGTTGTAATTGGAATGGAGGATTGCCTGGATTGATAGTGGTTTTGCCTAGCCTTGCCATTTCTTGAATAGCCAATGAGCTGTGGTGTTGTGGGTTTTACTTTTGCTTTCTGGTTGGCTCTCATATTCCTTCGGATGTGGGTTGAGTTATTAGTTCCTGGAGCCTTGGTTGGAAAAACACTCTCGAAGCCCTATAACACCTTGGGTTGAGTTACTAGTCCTCAAAGCCTTGGTTGGAAAAACGCTCTGGAAGCCTTGTAACAACTTGGGTTGACTTACTAGTCTTGGAAGCCTTGGTTGGACAAACGCTCTGGATCCCTTGGTGTGTTGAACTACTAGTCTTGAAGCCTTGGTTGGACAAATGCTCTGGAGCCCGACAACAATTGCGGTTTGAGTTACTAGTCCTAGAGCCTTAGTTGGACAAATTCTTTGGACCCCGGAAGCAGTTGTGGGTTGAGTTACTAGTCCTGGAAGTCAGGTTGGAACAAACGCTCTAGAGCCCCGGATAACTTGGGTAGATACCGTTCTGGTGATGGTTAGTGATGTTTGACTGTGAGGTAGAATCACAGGTTGAGGGTTGAGGTGGTTTGGCCTCTGGAATCCCTGATTTGGTTTATGTTGGTTTATTCCATGAAATCCCACATTCATTCTTGGAATATGGAACGGGGATGACTGGTTGAAAGAGAGATTTGGTTCAAACTAGTCTATGGTTGGGTGGTACGTGGAAGTCACAGACCTGGTTGCATTTTTCATATGTTAATAAGAGCTTCTTCCCTTGGTATATTCATGAGTAAAGGTACTTAATATTATGTGGCTTTAATGGTTATTTCCTCATTGATATATCTCTGGTTATTTGCTGGTTATAAGCATGCTCTATGACAATGATGATGTATGGCTCTCATCATGTTTTGATTTGTAAATGAATGAACAATGAATATGCGACCGAATAGATGATAATGCAACTAACGTGATAAGGCATCAATGCCTCTTAGTGATTCTCAGATAAGTATGAAACCCTTATGCTCAGATCTGTTGTTATGACTTGTAGAATGCATATTTGTGACATGTTTGACGAAATTCCTGTTATGGTTGGGCTTGGTTAGGTCAAGTCCTTGATAAAGTTTTTTGTTAGATGCTTTGTCTTGGTGTCATTTATTGTATTGGAAAGTCTCATCAAGTTCTAGGAAATGGTTGGAGACTAGCCCTGAAAAAGTGGCTTAAGTCTCGCAGTCTCTCGCACAGAACTCGCTAAAAAACACTGTAGTCTCTCCCTTACAGGCATTGTGGGAGCGAATGGAGGGTCCCAGTCGCATGCATGTCCATTTCATGGGAGAAACTAGGGGTTTTTCCATTGAAAAGGAAATTTGACTCAATCCTTGTGCACTTGGAGGGGTCGTTTAGCTCCTGTGGGTCCTGTAGCTCCTAAGGAAGGCCAGTAAGGTTTTCTTGTATTGATTCCACTTCCTTAAGATGACCTAGGAGGTTGAATCATATCATACTAACTATTTGTCACATGTTTACCCTGATGGACCGATTAGCTTGGGTAAATGTGGGAGGAGGGTGTTACAGAGTGGTATTAGAGCATGCTTCAACGCTTGGACTAGGTGGGTAGAATGTGTTTGTCATGCATACATTTAAGTTTCATATGTGTTCTTTATGCTTATGGTCTATGTTCTTATTATGTATGCATTGTGGTGGTCATGATTACAGTTGTGTTGACATGTAGGAGTTGATGATGTTGTTGTTAGGCTTCTTTAGTCATGAATGCATATTGGTTGTATATGCATGCATGTCAGTGGCTATATTGTAACAACCCTGGTGAAAATTCCATGTAATAAAAGTTAATAAAGGAAAAATAATAACCATGGTTATGGGAAACTTATTCCAAGTTGAATGCTGGGCAAGGCATCCTCTGTGGGTGTTCATTTGGTTTATTATAGCTAAGGAAATTGGAAAAAGAAATGGAAAAGGTTTTAGAAAGGAATGAGACATTAATTGGCATTTATTTATGAAAATAATGGAAATTAGGAGAAAAGGAAGGTGAAAAGTCACAGGCTGCATGTGAGGAGGAAAATGAAGGAAAATAAAGGAAAATTAAGAAAATAGAGGCCTCATTAATAAAAAGGCTTATGAGGATTAGTTGGTACCTTTTGTCATTTCAGTTTTAGCTCTCTCTCTTGCACTCTTGGACACTAGGAGTTTTCTCTGAGCACTTCAACATTGGATCAAGAAAAGCAAAGAAGGTAAGATGGAGAAAAGATCGACTAGGATCAAGCGGCTACAATGGGATTCTTTGCAGGTATCAAGCTGCATGTATGATTTCCTTGCTACTTTTGGCATGCATGGTGTTAACACCATAAAATCGTACACATGTTTGCACAACCCAGAAGGCGCTAAAAGTCGTCCATTAGAATGCACAAGTGAATATTTTCCAACTGAAGACATTATGAAGTTCAAAAAATTTAATGTCTCCTAAGGTCCAAAGTTTATGGGGTTTAAAAATTGAAGACTCCGTGGTTGTTTCTTCGATAGACGCGCACTGTGTGAAATTTTCTTCGAAAGTCACGCAGTCGAGAAAATGGTTGACTTAGCCAATTCGGGACCACTTCACTCACTTGGAGGCGATTCCATTACGAGATATAAATCCACGACAACCGAATTCAAGTCGCCTTGAAGATATGCAACCCTCAATGGAATCATCTTTTCCTACTCATAAGTCATTGTCATTCATGAACCAAGAGAGGGAAGATGGATTCAAAAATTCTATATAAACAGGCCATGTGAGAACCAAAATATGAGACAATGTTATGTTGGCCAAATTGCTATCAGAGCAACCCAACATTTCATTGTTGAATTGAAAGAAAGTAAGAGCACTAGGATTCTTCATACTTATTTGAGAGAGAGGATAAGAGTCCACCATTAAGGGATTCTTCATACTTATTTGAGAGAGAGGAGAAGCTTACAAAGATATTGAGGAAAGGAACCTCCTTGTTGAGGATTTTTTAGCACCATAGCTCAAAGAATTCTCTTCAAGTGTTTACTATTCATCTATTGTATTCAACTTCTACTACCAGCAGCCAATAAAGGGAGCTTTTCCCACTATTTTGTTGACTTGTTTGCTCCATTGAGAATTTGTTTGTGTATATATCTCTTTGTTTTAGTTCATGTTTATGTATTCATTATTTCACTATTTGTAATGCTTTGTTTATCTAAGTTTGTTCACTAACAACACCAACTCTGACTATTTTCCTTTACAGGGAATAACCAATTGCTAAGGAGGTGTCTTTTGGTACACCATTGCAACAAAAACACTACCACACATGGTTATGCATGTGTGTTTTTGGTTCTCTTGTTTTCATTGGCATGGGTTTTGTAAGGTGTGACAGTGTTTTTCAGCCTAGCCTTGCGATTTTTGGATAGCCATGGTGTAGTGGGTTCTTTTGTATGTGGTTGAGCTCGATTGTCGGATGGACTCGAAGCTAAGTGGGGTGGTCCCAGGATTATTCACAATTCCTAGTAATCCCGAGATGGGATACACGGTAAAGCCTGAATGTGAACACCTCGATTAAGCTTATGAATCCCTTGATTGGTGAATGGCAGGATACACGGTAAAGCTCAGTGGTGAGTACCCTTGATTGGGCCTAGGAATCCCGGGATGGAATACACAATAAATACCAGAGGGTGGAGACCTCGTAGGCCTAGGAATCCCTTGACTGGTAATGGTGGGATATACAATAAAGTCGAGAGGTTAGGATAGGAAAATTCATCATGGTGTAGGTGGAGAGATCTGGTGGCATCCATGCTTGTTTTTGGCCTAGTGATCCGATGAGGATTGCGGTAAATCTTGGTATTGTATGTTTATTGTTTATGGCCTAGTGATCTGGTGGGGATTGCAGTAAAGCCTGGTTCTATTGTTGAGGGTGAGGCAGTTTAGTCTCAGGAATTCCTAGTTTATTTTGGTTATATGCCCCACATTCATGCTTGGAATATGGCACGGGGGTGGTTGGCTGAAAGAAATATTTGGTTCATCCAATCTACCATCGGGTGGAACGTGGTAATCCCATACTGGGTTGGCTTTTGCATTCATTAATAAGAACTATTTCTCCTTGGTATTTTATGAGAAAATGTACTGGTTCATATGAGGCATTTATGGTTGATGTATCCTTGTTATTTTTGTTGGTTATATGTTGGTTATGAGCATGTTTTATGACAATGATGATATATGGCTCTCATCATGTTTTGATTTGTAAATGAATGTATAATGAATATATGACCTAATAGATGATTATGCAGCTAATGTGATAAGGCATCTATGCTTCTTATAGATTCTCAAATAAGTATGAGACCTCTTGTTGACAAGGTTAATCCTCTTTGCAGACAAAGACGATCCCTCTAGCCCAATGAGTGGGTCTAGAAACTGAAGGGACAATCAACTAGACATCTTCCTAGATTATGATTGAAAAATAGAACAAGAGAGAAAGCCTACCTTTCTCTGATGCTAATCCGATTTCCTTTGTTGCGATCCTCAAACTGCTTGTGTCAAGGTCTCGTTCTTGCTTCTTTCAACGCTTATGTACTTGCACAAACAACCAAGAGACAACAAAGCATGAAAAAACCGATAGCAAATCCAATAATAATCTATTTAGCTGATCAAGGAATGCCAAACAAATACATACATGAACATATATATTGGGAAGATGAACTAGCAATTGTTTTATTATTTAAAGAATAAAGGGGAAGCTTACAACCATAGCCTTAATGTTGAAAGGATCTCCTTGAGTGGTAATCCAATTCGAAGCCAAGAAACTCTCCAACACTCCTCCAAGTCTAATGAATAACCTTAAACACAAGCTTAGCATAGGGGTGAAAATGGACATAGATCAACCCAACCTCTAACTTGATCAACCATTTGGGAATGGGAGAGGAAGAATTTATAGGCTAGGAGAGGGAGTTAGAACTTTTCCAAAGATAGGATTAGGCCCACATCTCAAGGAGGTAGCTCATAGGGATAATAAAAAGAGGTCAAATTAGGAGGATTCGACCTCATCTATGTGAAACCACCTCCAGCTTGTCGCTCTAGAAGCTTCTAGATCATGAAGCTTCTCATCCTCTTTGGGAAAATTACATTTTTGGGATCATCGCGGATATGACAGGAAACAGAGTGATGCCATCGCGGGTCAAACACTGTGCAATAGGAAATCATCGCGTTTTTGAGCTTCATAAGAGCGATGATACTCATTTTAGGGTTTTAAGAGCTATTTCTTTAGGGAAAGCTCTAGACATTTTCCAAGCAAAGTTAAAGGATGGATCTTAACTGTATACATGGATGAGTATATTGTATAATGATCATGTTTCGGGCACTTTAGGGTATGTCATAGGGAAGTGCAGGAGGCGTGACAAAATATTGTGTAACAGATGCCCCCTAAAGCATGAAGGCGGAACGAGGAGTGATGACTGAGATGCTTTACGAGCTTTTGGCAAGGACGAGGACACGCACTGTCAGGAGACCTGCAAATCAAGGATGCATATACATATACATATCTGAGATCAAGACATGAATCCACGGCATGGACACAACCATCCGGATGATGAAGACTATATGAAAAGATCCATGGTATGGGCACAACCATCCAAATAACAAGGATCATTTGTAATCTAAGATCCAGGGAATGGACACAACCATCTGATAGAAGGATCATCATAAATATAAAGTCCCATGGTATGGTCACAACCATCTGCATAACATAAACATATGTACAATCATGAAAATCATAACAACTCCATGCAGCCTGAGTCATACCAGACAAGACTCAGGGTCTTGTGCTCCATCCCGACCTGATTAAATGTACGAATTCTAACATGTGAATGAACATGTCGCAATCGAACATGCTCCCTGCCGAAGCAGACCAGGACGCATGCCCCCTGGGTTCCAGTCATATCCCTCCGAATTACTCGCGCTCATCGGGAGGACGGACCGTGGGTTGAGACATTTCTTGCGTGAAGAGACCATTTAGGGATGGTATATGACTATTTACGATGCGTGATCCGGGAAATGAAAGCTGGCCCACGAGCTTGACCACTCTTCCTTCGTGTGGAAAACACATTACTCTAAAGAGTGAGGAGACGATGGCTCCCATGCAATAAATATAGTCTCTTCCAAGGAGTAGGTTATAATCCAAGGGTCCTTGAACGACCATCACGTTCATTTGAAAGGTCTTCCCTTTCAATGTTATGGGCACATTGGTGAGGATCCCTAAAGGTCGACTGGTTCCTTTATCGAAGCCTGTCAGATTTCTCATCTCAGGCAAAAGCGATGGCGAACCAAGCGCTTTCCAAGCAATAGAGGAAAGGATACTCACAGATGCCCCCTCATCAATGATGGTGCCAGCCATGACCATTCTGTATATTTGAACGATAATTCGGAATGGTATGCTTGCTGGCAAACGGGGTCTGCCTAGTTGGTTCCAGTCGAAGGATACAACTAGGTTGCTTGGTGGTGGGACCGAGTAGACGGCCGGGTACGGCTTTGACGAACTTCCTTCCTGCGATAAAGGAATGGGTAGGTTGCCCCCGTGTTCGTCGGAGTTTGTGTTGATGAAGAGAATTTGGACGGTATCATCCTTATTCTCCTCAGTGACTGTATCATTCGAAGATAAAACCTCTGAAGGCAAGACCGGGTCAACTGCCGCCTCGACCTTTTGACTTTCGTCGGGTATGGATTCAGCTGGTTCATCTTCAATGACCGGTGCTTCAGCTGACCACTTGAGCGGGCCAACTGGATTTTTAACTAACGAAGGACTTGGCAAGAGTTTTTTATATCCAGGAGGGAGTCGTAACGGTGAAACCGGACGATCATCCAAAACTCTTTTAGCTTCGTCTAAGAAGGGACAACGGTGGATGGCGTGATTGCCTTCGCACAGTTTACAAGGAGATCTAGCTCTCCCTTTTTGTCCTGGGACTTCACTTTCGCTAGTTGACGGTGTGCTTTCAACATGGCTATCAGAGGTTGACGCAACCGGATTGTGCAAACGGGGAGACCAATCCCTTAGTATCCGAGGGATGCAGGGACAATCTCTGTGAAATTGGTCTCCCTTGCTAATGACACATGGCGATTTAGGCCTGGTTAGTGCAGTGTGTGGATTTTTGTTAGACGACACTCGTTTGCCCCCAGTCGCTTCTGGCTCCTTCTTCTTCTTCTCTTTCTTCTTCTTTTCCTTCTTCTCCTTAGGAACTTGACTTTTGGCTTTGCCAGACCCATCAAGCGAAGAGGAAGGAGGAGAGGAAGAATTAGAGGAAGTGGAAGGTTGGTGGGTAACTCTGGACTGGTCTAATTGCTGATTTGACTGTTCAGGAATAGTGGTGTTCTGAACGACATTGGTTGAGAAGAGCCAGACTGGCAAGCCAATTGTCAGTCCTGGAAGCGACAATGTGGCCATATGGGGCGCACCAACATCTCCCCAAGAGGAGAAGGGACTAGGATTTCCACCAAGGGGAATTCCTTGGTTGGTAGGCTCCATTTTCTCAACCTAAAGATCAACGCGGGAAAAAGGGTATGAATATTCCGTTTAAAATAAATTTTAACGACGCTTGGACACAACTTGCTTTTTCAATTTTAAAGAGTCGAGAAAAAGCAAAAGATGACTCTAGTCTCCTTCGATTTTTAATAAGCCTGAAGTGACAAGTGCTCAGATGGTCCTTTTCCGTTAAGGAGTCTGAAAAGGAACGAAAGGGACTGCTCTGGAGTTCTAGGTAGAGGGTGTGCCAAACCAATCGCAAAACCGCAGAATACTTTTTAGGGTACGGGCGGTCAATCTTTCCGAATGCTGTGTTCAGTGCATTGCGATCAGTAGGGCGGCCGACACGGCTTCCTATGGATAAAGGTTTTATGCCTATAGGGGTCTCCCAATATATACTTGACGGTACGTGGGAGCACAATCCGTACTGGCACTTATCGTCTCTCAGGAGGAATCACCCAACCATCAGTGAGGCCGACAGTCACCAGGTTTTACGACGCCGGAACACGTCTCTAGCCTAGACCTCTATGTTGTGCGTTAAGTTACAAAGCGTTGTTAAGTTCATTCAATTTATTTTAGGTTGATCTTTCTTAGAAGTTTGCCTTTTTGGATCACCACGAGATGTAGATACAATTCCTAAATGTAGTCTAAAGATGATAAGCAAGCTTTTATCTCTTTTCAACAATGAAAATCCTAGCTACAAGGGGAAAAGAAAGACATAATATTTTCTCAAAGAGCATAGAGCACACTGTAAATGCACTTTTCCTAAATCAAACCATACAAACTGTCAAAATGCAAATGCACTTGTGCATGTATTTGTTTTCACTTTCTTAATATTGATGCCTAAAAAGAAAGTTGTTGTACAAATTTGAATTCGATTTCAAGTGAAAACACAAACAAGTTTCTTTTTGAAATCAAAAAGACGATTACGACACTTTATGATTTTGAAGTAAACACTTGTTTCGACACTAGAAATTCACAAATTCAAACCAAAAGACAAAAGTAAAAGCGCAATCAACTGTCAACAGCAAACACACTTACTCCTAAGATCAAAACGACACTTACGACAGGTCTAGATCTAAGGGCGACAGTATGACTAGTTTACTTTTGTAATGGGAAACTGCAAATGATGTAATAAATACATAAAAACAAATACAGTTTCTTTTATCTACCTTAGTAAGTTTTACTATCCCTAGGAAGGAGAAACTCAGGCTCATCATGTTGACGAGTCTTTCGTCGTAAAAATTTTAACGAGTCCAATGGAAGAATAACTCGGTATCTTTTTCACATTTAGAGAGTTTGAAAAAGAAATGAAAAAGAAAACTCCATCATGTCCCTTTTTGTAATTTGTCTCTCGAATCCGAAAAGGTAGAAAACAATATTCGAGAGAACCTCCTAGCCATGTTCAACTAAGGTGTTCCTTTTTTGTACAATAGTCTATCTCAGTCTGGAAAAGGGTTAAACTTATACTAAGTAGATGTCAATTCATTTACTTTAACGAGTTTGAAAAGACAAGTACTTGACAATCTTTTCATATTTTTGGAGTCTGGAAAGAGCTGAAAGGGGACTCCACCTAGAGGAACGAGTGGTATAAAAGGATAGCAACTAGTTTCGGTCATGATGGAACTACTCAAAACACATAATGGTCAACAGACTGGCTAATAAGACCACTCATCGCAAATATTCCTCAAGCAAGGATAAAACAACAAAGTGAAGGCATATGATCAGCCAAAGAGATGGTCACGATGGAATGAAAGAACCAAGGCTCATCTGGAAAAAAATAGCTGATAAAAACAACAATCACGAGATGTAAAGTAGGGATGGTTTCATTTTTACACAAGCTTGAAACGGATACAAACTATGCTTGGATTTGGTTTCATTTTTACACAAGCTTGAAACGGATACAAACTATGCTTGGATTTGGTTTCATTTTTACACAAGCTTGAAACAGAAACAAACTATGCTTGGATTTGGTTTCATTTATACACAAGCTTGAAACGGAAACAAACTGTGCTTGGATTTGTTCACAAGCCCCCAACATAATGACACAATTCGAGGTACATGCCCCACAAGCTTCATTTCATGCACCTAAGTGGATGAAATGAAGGTTCACTTACGAGATCAAGTGAAAGAATCGATTGGGATTTTACGAGATCTAATCAAAGACTCGAATTGGAAGGGGGTTTGTTTCATTTTCTAATGAGCTTGACACAAGAAAATAACCATGCTCATGACCTATTTCATTTTTTAACGAGGTTGACATAGTAAAAGAACTATCCTCATGGTTCTTGTTTCATTTTTTAAGGAGCTTGATGTAAGACAAGGAACTCTGCTCCACATCCCTTGATCACAGACCAAAAGAGGCCATGGCTTCTAAGAGGTTCTCATCAGATGGGAGAACAACACTCTAGAAGGGATACATTTCCTAGGATCCAAGTGAAAAATCGAGCTCCAGTGCCCCCAGTACATGGTGTACTACATCACCTACTAGATCATTAGTAGATGTGGGCATGGAAAAGGTGGCCATGTAATTAACCTGTGGCAGGGGTGATACTGCTTGCACATAAGAACCATTTAGGGATGACGGTTGAGTGGAAATTGATTCAGGACCAATGAATGTAAGCTGATCAATGTTCACAATGCTTCCTTCATGCAGGAAACACATCACTCGAAAGAGGGAAGAGACAAGAGCTCCCATGACATAAACATATTCACGACCAAGGAGTAGATTAAAATCCAACGGGCCTTGGACAACCGTCGCGTCTATATAGACAATCTTTCCTCCCAAAGTAATAGGTAACTTAGGAATGATCCCTAACAATTGACTGGTTCCTTTGTTAAAAACTAACAGATTCTGGGTGACGGGGACAAGTTGAGGAAAACCTAAATCTTGCAAGGCAGTTGAGGACAGGATACTAATAGATGCACACTCATCTATGATCGTGTTAGGTACGACCAAATGGTAAGCATGTACTATAATATGGAAAGGCACATAAGATGGAAGGTGATATCCTGCTAGTCGACTCCAATCAAAAGAAGTGACCAAACTACTTGAAGGGGGTGTTTCCAGAACGTGAGAGCTACTCTCTTGCTCGATGGGAATAGGAAAAATTCTCTCATGCACCTCGGGAACAAGAGGATTTAACTCCAGTTCGTTCAAAATTGAAGAGACCAGAAGAACCTGAGCAATATGAGGTTCACTCTCTACCGGAAAGGTACAGTTAACTGAAGGTGGAGCCAAGTCTACTGTTTTCGTAACCAATGGTTGATCGAGCATGGACTCACGAGACTCACTTTCAGAGAGAGAGGTGTTGTTGGGAAAAGTATCTATTCAGAACGCCCCTATCCCACTCTAAGGTGTGACAGTGCCTTAGCAACAAACAAGGAAAACTACTTGAGTATTCTTCTTTATGAAATGTAAACGAAGAGGAAGGATAAACTAACCTGTGTCTTGCGCTAGTTTGTTGATCCAATCGCTCCTCTCTTCAATAGCTCCCAGCTCCCTGCTCCCTTACCGGCCCAGCTTCGCCAAATTCCTGCAAGATCACAGAAGAGAGAAACTACACGAAGATATAGATTTACATTCATAAAAAGCTTAGGATCAGATTAAGCTAAACATGCAAATATAACAAAACATCATTGATACACAGCATGTAGGAGAAACTCAAATAGTTTTATGGATATGATAAGAAAGTCCAAGAGGAGATACAACCAAGTGAGTCTCGATCCAGCATCTACCTCCTAGCAAAGGAATCCCTTCCTCACCTCCAACAAATCATAAATCACCCAATGTACTAATCTCAATCTCAAACCAACAGCAATTCTCTGCAAAGTACAAAATTCCAGCCTCTGGATCTCTGGGATGAGGGATCCATATATAGATGTAAGCAGAGAGGATGAGTCAGCTTATGTTTTGACTCGTGGCTTCTCTCTGTCAGTTCTTGCTTCCACTTGGAGACTGAGAGCCTCTTACTCATCACTTGGTCGAATTCAGTGAGGCAAGTGTCATTGGAGAAGATTCTGGAAGCTTCCATTGTCTCTCCACCTCGTTGAATGAATCTGCCACTTGTCATTTCCCGCTCAACGCACCTGGGTAGTGCATTCAAGTCCGTTGCAACGCACCTAGACAGTGTATTTGGGTGCTTTGCAACGCAGGCAGCTAGTGGAGCTTCTGAACTGATCCTGATTTGACTAGTTTTGAGCAGTTTCTGGTGGAGAACTTCTGGGAGAAGCTGTCATTGGTTGACCTTGTTCCTTTAGGGGTAGGAACAACACTTTTAGGGACTTTGGATCCCTTGGATTATGGACATTTCATGCTTAGAGTTGTAAGGCACAAAAATGTCTATAACAGTTTCCCCCTAAAGTATGAGGTCGTTTATCGGGTGAAATGCTTTATTAGGAGGATCCGAAGTTCTTTCAATGCTGGGAGGAGACCTGTAATAAGATACAATACAATACATTATTTTCATATTGTTTTCATGATCTAGCTGAGGCGGGCATTCCCATGCTCAGCTTTATAAATTCATTTTTATGTACATAGGACAGACAATCGTCTGATGGTAGACTGATGATTCTGATGAAATCATCATCCTTTTGGTAGGATGATTATCTGTTCTGCAGTGCTGTACATGTCAATGTCTTTATTTTTCCTGAATATATATCACAGCCCGGATGGATGAAACTAGATCCGGGGTCTTCAATCTCGTCCGATCTTCACTCGAAGTACAAGTTGATCCATGTGAGAAATGTTTTGAAGTCGAACATGGAAAGACATCGCTTGATTACGAGTCAATGATGTAAACTGTTAACAAGCGCGAGAGGAATCACCGATAAGGATTATGACCCTCAAGGTACTGCAGTACAATTCACGTGGTGTGAATAAAGGACTTTGCGTCGAACACCACGCAAAATATTTCGGTCGAAGGTCATTGGTGTATACCTGTCGCCGGAAGTGAGAAACTTGCCATTGAGGCATGCAAGATTCAAAGTACTGAAGGGGGTGTTCCTAGATCAACTTCTTGGATAATGAGTTGATGTTGACAAGAAGCGATCCGTCAAAGGAGGGCCTTAATGCATCCCACATCAGTGACACGGAACGGAGCAAATGATTTTGATGGAGGTGAAAACGATCTGATGATATATGGTTCAGGGTGGCAGTTATGAAAGAATGAAGTATAATGTATGGTAGTGGATGGGACATGGTTGACTTCTCTGGATGACTTCTCTTGAACATATCGGCGACACTTATATGATGGATTTGTAGCATTTACCCCAAAGGTGGATGGTATGGCGAGACCATGGTGAACGAAACAACCCAACCCGACTCAGGCACGGAGTGGAAGTGTCATGTTCAAGAGCGACTTGCTACCAATAAAGGTTCTTTGAGTTTCTTCCCAATTTTTCCCCAGTCATTGCTGACCAGTACCTCTTTATTTTTTTCAAGCTTGAGGAGGATAACATATGCTTGTTCTATAATTTTCCCTTCAGGAAAACCCATCGCTATGTTTTAACGAGCCTAGCGATAGTGAAACTCGTTCTCGTCTAAAGACAAGTTTGTCGCTATTAATCTTTTTAACGAGTCTAACGACAAAGATAACTCGGTCCTTTTCATTTTTAGAGAGTCTGAAAAGGTACGTAAAGTTAACTCCGGAAGTCCTTTTTCGTCATCTAATCCCTTAAGTCCGAAAAAGTATAAAACAATACAGAAGGGATGAATTTTCGATAGTTTTAACGAGCCGAACAAAACAAGCACTGGATCTTTTTGCGCAATAATCCCTCAGGTCCAAAAAGATTAAAATCTAGAGGAAGGATAGCACTTCATGTCGTTTTAACGAGCTGGAAGGCCAAAACTCGGCAATCTTTTCATATTTTACGAGTCAGATGAAAAGAGCTTAAAGAAGACTCGTCTTTTGAGGAACGAGTGATAAAAGGGGTAGCAGTTGATTCCAGGTAAGGGTTGGAATTTTCCAAGCATGGCAATGTCACAAGGATGGCTACTGAAATCACTCTTCGCAGCTGTTCCTCAAAATGGGTAAACAATCAAATGGAGGTGAATGATCGGCCAATGAAAAGTGGAGGTGACGGTGCAAACACGACCAAGGCTTTAATGGCTGATAATGTTACATTCACGGTGGTTATTTACCGGAGGATAGTTCATTTTTTAACGAGCTTAAACGCGGGTTGAAACACTTGCTCGATCTTATGTTTATTTTTTAACGAGCATGAACTATGTGCTAAAACTGCTTGATAATCCAGTCATATGATAAGAATGTCTCATATAAAACGACAACATTTAGATTTTTGCCCCACTTCCTTTCTTTATGCAAGTTAGGAAACGACTAATCCTACGAGTTTAAAGGGTTAGCCTACAGGTTTAAAGGGAGGACCTAAAAATTTAAAAAATAAATAGCCGCCCCTTGCTTGCACTCCAAAAGGTTTGCATGCCCCCAGGTATAAAACAAAGTTTCGAGGTCTCCCTCTATTCGAGCTGACAAAACATTCGTTTTATCAGGAAGGGTCACCCTTTATTCGAGCTGACAAAACATTTGTTTTATCAGGAAGGGTACTACCTCTTACAGGCTACCCAAAGATTGTTCTATTTACAGTGTAAACAAAACACTTCTTCGGTGATGTCTACCGAGATAAACAAAGGTGAGCGACGATGCCCGCCAACTCACATAACTTTGACAAAAGAATATTATTCTAGAATAACCCCTCTTCCAATCACGGACGGGGTACAGACTAGTCATATTCTCCCGCGGAAACCTACCCTATACCCGAAGTTTTCCTGCCGAAGCAGACCAGGACGCATGCCCCCTGGGTTCCAGTCATATCCCTCCGAATTACTCGCGCTCATCGGGAGGACGGACCGTGGGTTGAGACATTTCTTGCGTGAAGAGACCATTTAGGGATGGTATATGACTATTTGCGATGCGTGATCCGGGAAATGAAAGCTAGCCCACGAGCTTGACCACTCTTCCTTCGTGTGGAAAACACATTACTCTAAAGAGTGAGGAGACGATGGCTCCCATGCAATAAATATAGTCTCGTCCAAGGAGTAGGTTATAATCCAAGGGTCCTTGAACGACCATCACGTTCATTTGAACGGTCTTCCCTTTCAATGTTATGGGCACATTGGTGAGGATCCCTAAAGGTCGACTGGTTCCTTTATCGAAGCCTGTCAGATTTCTCATCTCAGGAAAAAGCGATGGCGAACCAAGCGCTTTCCAAGCAATAGAGGAAAGGATACTCACAGATGCCCCCTCATCAATGATGGTGCCAGCCATGACCATTCTGTATATTTGAACGATAATTCGGAATGGTATGCTTGCTGGAAAACGGGGTCTGCCTAGTTGGTTCCAATCGAAGGATACAACTAGGTTGCTTGGTGGTGGGACCGAGTAGACGGCCAGGTACGGCTCTGACGAACTTCCTTCCTGCGATAAAGGAATGGGTAGGTTGCCCCTGTGTTCGTCGGAGTCTGTGTTGATGAAGAGAATTTGGACGGTGTCATCCTTATTCTCCTCAGTGACTGTATCATTCGAAGATAAAACCTCTGAAGGCAAGACCGGGTCAACTGCCGCCTCGAGCTTTTGACTTTCGTCGGGTATGGATTCAGCTGGTTCATCTTCAATGACCGGCGCTTCAGCTGACCACTTAAGCGGGCCAACTGGATTTTCAACTAACGAAGGACTTGGCAAGAGTTTTTTATATCCAGGAGGGAGTCGTAACGGTGAAACCGGACGATCATCCAAAACTCTTTTAGCTTCGTCTAAGAAGGGACAACGGTGGATGGCGTGATTTCCTTCGCACAGTTTCCAAGGAGATCTAGCTCTCCCTTTTTGTCCTGGGACTTCACTTTCGCTAGTTGACGGTGTGCTTTCAACATGGCTATCAGAGGTTGACGCCACCGGATTGTGCAAACGGGGAGACCAATCCCCTAGTATCTGAGGGATGTAGGGACAATCTCTGTGAAAGTGGTCTCCCTTGCTAATGACACATGGCGATTTAGTCCTGGTCAGTGCAGTGTGTGGATTTTTGTTAGACGACACTCGTTTGCCCACAGTCGCTTCTGGCTCCTTCTTCTTCTTCTTCTCTTTCTTCTTCTTTTCCTTCTTCTCCTTAGGAACTTGACTTTTGGATTTGCCAGCCCCATCAAGCGAAGAGGAAGGAGGAGAGGAAGAATTAGAGGAAGTGGAAGGTTGGTGGGTAACTCTGGACTGGTCTAATTGCTGATTTGACTGTTCAGGAATAGTGGTGTTCTGAACGACATTGGTTGAGAAGAGCCAGACTGGCAAGCCAATTGTCAGTCCTGGAAGCGACAATGTGGCCATATGGGGTGCACCAACATCTCCCCAAGAGGAGAAGGGACTAGGATTTCCACCAAGGGGAATTCCTTGGTTGGTAGGCTCCATTTTCTCAACCTAAATATCAACGCGGGAAAAAGGGTATGAATATTCCGTTTAAAATAAATTTTAACGACGCTTGGACACAACTTTCTTTTTCAATTTTAAAGAGTCGAGAAAAAGCAAAAGATGACTCTAGTCTCCTTCGATTTTTAATGAGCCTGAAGTGACAAGTGCTCAGATGGACCTTTTCCATTAAGGAGTCTGAAAAGGAATGAAAGGGACTGCTCTGGAGTTCTAGGTAGAGGGTGTGTCAAACCAATCGCAAAACCGCAGAATACTTTTTAGGGTACGGGCGGTCAATCTTCCCGAATGCTGTGTTCAGTGCATTGCGATCAGTAGGGCGGCCGACACAGCTTCCAATGGATAAAGGTTTTATGCCTATAGGGGTCTCCCAATATATACTTGATGGTACGTGGGAGCACAATCCGTACTGGCACTTATCGTCTCTCAGGAGGAATCACCCAACCATCAGTGAGGCCGACAGTCACCAGGTTTTACAACGCCGGAACACGTCTCTAGCCTAGACCTCTATGTTGTGCGTTAAGTTACAAAGTGTTGTTAAGTTCGTTCAATTTATTTTAGGTTGATCTTTCTTAGAAGTTTGCCTTTTTGGATCACCACGAGATGTAGATACAATTCCTAAATGCAGTCTAAAGATGATAAGCAAGCTTTTATCTCTTTTCAACAATGAAAATCCTAGCTACAAGGGGAAAAGAAAGACATAATCTTTTCTCAAAGAGCATAGAGCACACTGTAAATGCACTTTTCCTAAATCAAACCATACAAACTATCAAAATGCAAATGCACTTGTGCATGCATTTATTTTCACTTTCTTAATATTGATGCCTAAAAAGAAAGTTGTTGTACAAATTTGAATTCGATTTCAAGTGAAAACACAAACAAGTTTCTTTTTGAAATCAAAAAGACGATTACGAAACTTTATGATTTTGAAGTAAACACTTGTTTCGACACTAGAAATTCACAAATTCAAACCAAAAGACAAAAGTAAAAGCGCAATCAACTGTCAACAGCAAACACACTTACTCCTAAGATCAAAACGACACTTACGACAGGTCTAGATCTAAGGGCGACAGTATGACTAGTTTACTTTTGTAATGGGAAACTGCAAATGATGTAACAAATACATAAAAACAAATACAGTTTCTTTTATCTACCTTAGTAAGTTTTACTATCCCTAGGAAGGAGAAACTCAGGCTCATCATGTTGACGAGTCTTTCGTGATAAAAATTTTAACGAGTCCGATGGAAGAATAACTCGGTATCTTTTTCACATTTAGAGAGTTTGAAAAAGAGATGAAAAAGAAAACTCCATCATGTCCTTTTTGTAATTTGTCTCTCGAATCCGAAAAGGTAGAAAACAATATTTGAGAGAACCTCCTAGCCATGTTCAACTAAGGTGTTCCTTTTTTGTACAATAGTCTATCTCAGTCTGGAAAAGGGTTAAACTTATACTAAGTAGATGTCAATTCATTTACTTTAACGAGTTTGAAAAGACAAGTACTTGACAATCTTTTCATATTTTTGGAGTCTGAAAAGAGCTGAAAGGGGACTCCACCTAGAGGAACGAGTGGTATAAAGGATAGCAACTAGTTTCGGTCATGATGGAACTACTCAAAACACATAATGGTCAACAGACTGGCTAATAAGACCACTCATCGCAAATATTCCTCAAGCAAGGATAAAACAACAAAGTGAAGGCATATGATCAGCCAAAGAGATGGTCACGATGGAATGAAAGAACCAAGGCTCATCTGGAAAAAAAATCGCTGATAAAAACAACAATCACGAGATGTAAAATAGGGATGGTTTCATTTTTACACAAGCTTGAAACGGATACAAACTATGCTTGGATTTGGTTTCATTTTTACACAAGCTTGAAACGGATACAAACTATGCTTGGATTTGGTTTCATTTTTACACAAGCTTGAAACAGAAACAAACTATGCTTGGATTTGGTTTCATTTATACACAAGCTTGAAACGGAAACAAACTGTGCTTGGATTTGTTCACATGCCCCCAACATAATGACTCAATTCGAGGTACATGCCCCCAAGCTTCATTTCATTCACCTAAGTGGATGGAATGAAGGTTCACTTACGAGATCAAGTGAAAGAATCGATTGGGATTTTACGAGATCTAATCAAAGACTCGAATTGGAAGGGGGTTTGTTTCATTTTTTAATGAGCTTGACACAAGAAAAGAACCATGCTCATGACCTATTTCATTTTTTAACGAGGTTGACATAGTAAAAGAACTATCCTCATGGTTCTTGTTTCATTTTTTAAGGAGCTTGATATAAGACAAGGAACTCTGCTCCAAATCCCTTGATCACAGACCAAAAGAGGCCATGGCTTCCAAGAGGTTCTCATCAGATGGGAGAACAACACTCTAGAAGGGATACATGTCCAAGGATCCAAATGAAAAATCGAGCTCCAATGCCCCCAGTACATGGTGTACTACATCACCTACTAGATCATCAGTAGATGTGGGCATGGAACAGGTGGCCATGTAATTAACCTGTGGCAGGGGGTGATACTGCTTGCACATAAGAACCATTTAGGGATGATGGTTGAGTGGAACTGATTCAGGAAATGAATGTAAGCTGATCAATGATTACAATGCTTCCTTCATGCAGGAAACACATCACTCGAAAGAGGGAAGAGACAAGAGCTCCCATGACATAAACATAGTCACGACCAAGGAGTAGATTAAAATCCAACGGGCCTTGGACAACCATCACGTCTATATAGACAATCTTTCCTCCCAAAGTAATAGGTAACTTAGGAAGGATCCCTAACAATTGACTGGTTCCTTTGTTAAAAACTAACAGATTCTGGGTGACGGGGACAAGTTGAGGAAAACCTAAATCTTGCAAGGCAGTTGAGGACAGGATACTAATAGATGCACACTCGTCTATGATCGTGTTAGGTACGACCAAATGGTAAGCATGTACTATAATATGGAAAGGCACAAAAGATGGAAGGTGATATCCTGCCAGTCGACTCCAATCAAAGAAGTGACCAACTACTTGCTTGGGGTGTTGCCAGAACGTGAGAGCTACCGGATACGGCTCTGACGAACTTCCTTCCTGCGATAAAGGAATGGGTAGGTTGCCCCCGTGTTCGTCAGAGTCTGTGTTGATGAAGAGAATTTGGACGGTGTCATCCTTATTCTCCTCAGTGACTGTATCATTCGAAGATAAAACCTCTGAAGGCAAGACCGGGTCAACTGCCACCTCGACCTTTTGACTTTCGTCGGGTATGGATTCAGCTGGTTCATCTTCAATAACCGGCGCTTCAGCTGACCACTTGAGCGGGCCAACTGGATTTTCAACTAACGAAGGACTTGGCAAGAGTTTTTTATATCCAGGAGGGAGTCGTAACGGTGAAACTGGACGATCATCCAAAACTCTTTTAGCTTCGTCTAAGAAGGGACAACGGTGGATGGCGTGATTTCCTTCGCACAGTTTACAAGGAGATCTAGCTCTCCCTTTTTGTCCTGGGACTTCACTTTCGCTAGTTGACGGTGTGCTTTCAACATGGCTATCAGAGGTTGACGCCACCGGATTGTGCAAACGGGGAGACCAATCCCTTAGTATCCAAGGGATGCAGGGACAATCTCTGTGAAAGTGGTCTCCCTTGCTAATGACACATGGCGATTTAGGCCTGGTCAGTGCAGTGTGTGGATTTTTGTTAGACGACACTCGTTTGCCCCCAGTCGCTTCTGGCTCCTTCTTATTCTTCTCTTTCTTCTTCTTTTCCTTCTTCTCCTTAGGAACTTGACTTTTGGATTTGCCTTCCCCATCAAGCGAAGAGGAAGGAGGAGAGGAAGAATTAGAGGAAGTGGAAGGTTGGTGGGTAACTCTGGACTGGTCTAATTGCTGATTTGACTGTTCAGGAATAGTGGTATTCTGAACAACATTGGTTGAGAAGAGCCAGACTGGAAAGCCAATTGTCAGTCCTGGAAGCGACAATGTGGCCATATGGGGTGCGCCAACATCTCCCCAAGAGGAGAAGGGACTAGGATTTCCACCAAGGGGAATTCCTTGGTTGGTAGGCTCCATTTTCTCAACCTAAAGATCAACGCGGGAAAAAGGGTATGAATATTCCGTTTAAAATAAATTTTAACGACGCTTGGACACAACTTGCTTTTTCAATTTTAAAGAGTCGAGAAAAAGCAAAAGATGACTCTAGTCTCCTTCGATTTTTAATGAGCCTGAAGTGACAAGTGCTCAGATGGACCTTTTCCGTTAAGGAGTCTGAAAAGGAACGAAAGGGACTGCTCTGGAGTTCTAGGTAGAGGGTGTGCCAAACCAATCGCAAAACCGCAGAATACTTTTTAGGGTACGGGCGGTCAATCTTCCCGAATGTTGTGTTCAGTGCATTGCGATCAGTAGGGCGGCCGACACGGCTTCCTATGGATAAAGGTTTTATGCCTATAGGGGTCTCCCAATATATACTCGACGGTACATGGGAGCACAATCCGTACTGGCACTTATCGTCTCTCAGGAGGAATCACCCAACCATCAGTGAGGCCGACAGTCACCAGGTTTTACGACGCCGGAACACGTCTCTAGCCTAGACTTCTATGTTGTGCGTTAAGTTACAAAGCGTTGTTAAGTTCGTTCAATTTATTTTAGGTTGATCTTTCTTAGAAGTTTGCCTTTTTGGATCACCACGAGATGTAGATACAATTCCTAAATGTAGTCTAAAGATGATAAGCAAGCTTTTATCTCTTTTCAACAATGAAAATCCTAGCTACAAGGGGAAAAGAAAGACATAATCTTTTCTCAAAGAGCATAGAGCACACTGTAAATGCACTTTTCCTAAATCAAACCATACAAACTGTCAAAATGCAAATGCACTTGTGCATGTATTTGTTTTCACTTTCTTAATATTGATGCCTAAAAAGAAAGTTGTTGTACAAATTTGAATTCGATTTCAAGTGAAAACACAAACAAGTTTCTTTTTGAAATCAAAAAGACGATTACGACACTTTATGATTTTGAAGTAAACACTTGTTTCGACACTAGAAATTCACAAATTCAAACCAAAAGACAAAAGTAAAGCGCAATCAACTCTCAACAACAAACACACTTACTCCTAAGATCAAAACGACACTTACGACAGGTCTAGATCTAAGGGCGACAGTATGACTAGTTTACTTTTGTAATGGGAAACTGCAAATGATGTAACAAATACATAAAAACAAATACAGTTTCTTTTATCTACCTTAGAAAGTTTTACGATCCCTAGGAAGGAGAAACTCAGGCTCATCATGTTGACGAGTCTTTCGTCATAAAATTTTAACGAGTCCGATGGAAGAATAACTCGGTATCTTTTTCACATTTAGAGAGTTTGAAAAAGAGATGAAAAAGAAAACTCCATCATGTCCCTTTTTGTAATTTGTCTCTCGAATCCGAAAAGGTAGAAAACAATATTCGAGAGAACCTCCTAGCCATGTTCAACTAAGGTGTTCCTTTTTTGTGCAATAGTCTATCTCAGTCTGGAAAAGGGTTAAACTTATACTAAGTAGATGTCAATTCATTTACTTTAACGAGTTTGAAAAGACAAGTACTTGACAATCTTTTCATATTTTTGGAGTCTGGAAAGAGCTGAAAGGGGACTCCACCTAGAGGAACGAGTGGTATAAAAGGATAGCAACTAGTTTCGGTCATGATGGAACTACTCAAAACACATAATGGTCAACAGACTGGCTAATAAGACCACTCATCGCAAATATTCCTCAAGCAAGGATAAAACAACAAAGTGAAGGCATATGATCAGACAAAGAGATGGTCACGATGGAATGAAAGAACCAAGGCTCATCTGGAAAAAAAATCGTTGATAAAAACAACAATCACGAGATGTAAAGTAGGGATGGTTTCATTTTTACACAAGCTTGAAACGGATACAAACTATGCTTGGATTTGGTTTCATTTTTACACAAGCTTGAAACGGATACAAACTATGCTTGGATTTGGTTTCTTTTTTACACAAGCTTGAAACAGAAACAAACTATGCTTGGATTTGGTTTCATTTATACACAAGCTTGAAACGGAAACAAACTGTGCTTGGATTTGTTCACATGCCCCCAACATAATGACACAATTCGAGGTACATGCCCCACAAGCTTCATTTCATGCACCTAAGTGGATTAAATGAAGGTTCACTTACGAGATCAAGTGAAAGAATCGATTGGGATTTTACGAGATCTAATCAAAGACTCGAATTGGAAGGGGGTTTGTTTCATTTTCTAATGAGCTTGACACAAGAAAAGAACCATGCTCATGACCTATTTCATTTTTTAACGAGGTTGACATAGTAAAAGAACTATCCTCATGGTTCTTGTTTCATTTTTTAAGGAGCTTGATGTAAGACAAGGAACTCTGCTCCACATCCCTTGATCACAGACCAAAAGAGGCCATGGCTTCTAAGAGGTTCTCATCAGATGGGAGAACAACACTCTAGAAGGGATACATTTCCTAGGATCCAAGTGAAAAATCGAGCTCCAGTGCCCCCAGTACATGGTGTACTACATCACCTACTAGATCATCAGTAGATGTGGGCATGGAACAGGTGGCCATGTAATTAACCTGTGGCAAGGGTGATACTGCTTGCACATAAGAACCATTTAGGGATGATGGTTGAGTGGGAGCTGATTCAGGACCAATGAATGTAAGCTGATCAATGATCACAATGCTTCCTTCATGCAGGAAACACATCACTCGAAAGAGGGAAGAGACAAGAGCTCCCATGACATAAACATAGTCACGACCAAGGAGTAGATTAAAATCCAACGGGCCTTGGACAACCATCACGTCTATATAGACAATCTTTCCTCCCAAAGTAATAGGTAGCTTAGGAAGGATCCCTAACAATTGACTGGTTCCTTTGTTAAAAACTAACAGATTCTGGGTGACGGGGACAAGTTGAGGAAAACCTAAATCTTGCAAGGCAGTTGAGGACAGGATACTAATAGATGCACACTCGTCTATTATCGTGTTAGGTACGACCAAATGGTAAGCATGTACTATAATATGGAAAGGCACAAAAGATGGAAGGTGATATCCTGCCAGTCGACTCCAATCAAAAGAAGTGACCAAACTACTTGAAGGGGGTGTTGCCAGAACGTGAGAGCTACTCTCTTGCTCGATGGGAATAAGGAAAATTCTCCCATGCACCTCGGGAACAAGAGGATTTAACTCCAGTTCGTTCGAAATTGAAGAGACCAGAAGAACCTGAGAAATATGAGGTTCACTCTCTACCGGAAAGGTACAGTTAACTGAAGGTGGAGCCAAGTCTACTGTTTTCGTAACCAATGGTTGATCGAGCATGGACTCACGAGACTCACTTTCAGAGAGAGAGGTGTTTTTGGGAAAAGTATCTATTCAGAACACCCCTATCCCACTCTAAGGTGTGACAGTGCCTTAGCAACAAACAAGGAAAACTACTTGAGTATTCTTCTTTATGAAATGTAAACGAAGAGGAAGGATAAACTAACCTGTGTCTTGCGCTAGTTTGTTGATCCAATCGCTCCTCTCTTCAATAGCTCCCAGCTCCCAGCTCCCAGCTCCCTTACCGGCCCAGATTCGCCAAATTCCTGCAAGATCACAGAAGAGAGAAACTACACAGAGATATAGATTTACATTCATAAAAAGCTTAGGATCAGATTAAGCTAAACATGCAAATATAACAAAACATCATTGATACACAGCATGTAGGAGAAACTCAAATAGTTTTATTGATATGATAAGAAAGTCCAAGAGGAGATACAACCAAGTGAGTCCCGATCCAGCATCTACCTCCCAGCAAAGGAATCCCTTCCTCACCTCCAACAAAGCATAAATCACCCAATGTACTAATCTCAATCTCAAACCAACAGCAATTCTCTGCAAAGTACAAAATTCCAGCCTCTGGATCTCTGGGATGAGGGATCCATATATAGATGTAAGCAGAGAGGATGAGTCAGCTTATGTTTTGACTTGTCGCTTCTCTCTGTCAGTTCTTGCTTCCACTTGGAGACTGAGAGCCTCTTACTCATCACTTGGTCGAATTCAGTGAGGCAAGTGTCATTGGAGAAGATTCTGGAAGCTTCCATTGTCTCTCCACCTCGTTGAATGACTCTGCCACTTGTCATTTCCCGCTCAACGCACCTGGGTAGTGCATTCAAGTGCGTTGCAACGCACCTAGACAGTGTATTTGGGTGCTTTGCAACGCAGGTAGCTAGTGGAGCTTCTGAATTGATCCTGATTTGACTAGTTTTGAGCAGTTTCTGGTGGAGAACTTCTGGGAGAAGCTGTCATTGGTTGACCTTGTTCCTTTAGGGGCAGGAACAACACTTTTAGGGACTTTGGATCCCTTGGATTATGGACATTTCATGCTTAGAGCTGTAAGGCACAAAAATGTCTATAACAGTTGCCCCCTAAAGTATGAGGTCGTTTATCGGGTGAAATGCTTTATTAGGAGGATCCGAAGTTCTTTCAATGCTGGGAGGAGACCTGTAATAAGATACAATACAATACATTATTTTCATACTGTTTTCATGATCTAGCTGAGGCGGGCATTCCCATGCTCAGCTTTATAAATTCATTTTTATGTACATAGGACAGACAATCGTCTGATGGTAGACTGATGATTCTGATGAAATCATCATCCTTTTGGTAGGATGATTATCTGTTCTGCAGTGTTGTACATGTCAATGTCTTTATTTTTCCTGAATATATATCACAGCCCGGATGGATGAAATTAGATCCGGGGTCTTCAATCTCGTCCGATCTTCACTCGAAGTACAAGTCGATCCATGTGAGAAATGTTTTGAAGTCGAACATGGAAAGACATCGCTTGATTACCAGTCAATGACGTAAACTGTTAACAAGCGCGAGAGGAATCACCGATAAGGATTATGACCCTCAAGGTACTGCAGTACAATTCACGTGGTGTGAATAAAGGACTTGGCGTCGAACACCACGCAAAATCTTTCAGTCGAAGGTCATTGGTGTATACCTGTCGCCGGAAGTGAGAAACTTGCCATTGAGGCATGCAAGCTTCAAAGTACTGAAGGGGGTGTTCCTAGATCAACTTCTTGGATAATGAGCTGATGTCGACAAGAAGCGATCCGTCAAAGGAGGGCCTTAATGCATCCCACATCAGTGACACGGAACGGAGCAAATGATTTTGATGGAGGTGAAAACGATCTGATGATATATGGTTCAGGGTGGCAGTTATGAAAGAATGAAGTATAATGTATGGTAGTGGATGGGACATGGTTGACTTCTCTGGATGACTTCTCTTGAACATATCGGCGACACTTATATGATGGATTGGTAGCATTTACCCCAAAGGTGGATGGTATGGCGAGACCATGGTGAATGAAACAACCCAACCCGACTCAGGCACGGAGTGGAAGTGTCATGTTCAAGAGCGACTTGCTACCAATAAAGGTTCTTTGAGTTTCTTCCCAATTTTTCCCCAGTCATTGCTGACCAGTACCTCTTTATTTTTGTCAAGCTTGAGGAGGATAACATATGCTTGTTCTATAATTTGCCCTTCGGGCAAACCCATCGCTATGTTTTAACGAGCCTAGCGATAGTGAAACTCGTTCTCGTCTAAAGAAAAGTTTGTCGCTATTAATCTTTTTAACGAGTCTAACGACAAAGATAACTCGGTCCTTTTCATTTTTAGAGAGTCTGAAAAGGTACGTAAAGTTAACTCCGGAATTCCTTTTTCGTCATCTAATCCCTTAAGTCCGAAAAAGTATAAAACAATACAGAAGGGATGAATTTTCGATAGTTTTAACAAGCCGAACAAAACAAGCGCTGGATCTTTTTGCGCAATAATCCCTCAGGTCCAAAAAGATTAAAATCTAGAGGAGGGATAGCACTTCCTGTCGTTTTAACGAGCTGGAAGGCCAAAACTCGGCAATCTTTTCATATTTTACGAGTCAGATGAAAAGAGCTTAAAGAAGACTCGTCTTTTGAGGAACGAGTGATAAAACGGGTAGCAGCTGATTCCAGGTAAGGGTTGGAATTTTCCAAGCACGGCAGTGTCACAAGGATGGCTAGTGAAATCACTCTTCGCAGCTGTTCCTCAAAATGGGTAAACAATCAAATGGAGGTGAATGATCGGCCAATGAAAAGTGGAGGTGACGGTGCAAACACGACCAAGGCTTTAATGGCTGATAATGTTACATTCACGGTGGTTATTTACCGGAGGATAGTTCATTTTTTAACGAGCTTAAACGCGGGTTGAAACACTTGCTCGATCTTATGTTTATTTTTTAACGAGCATGAACTATGTGCTAAAACTGCTCGATAATCCAGTCATATGATAAGAATGTCTCATATAAAATGGCAACATTTAGATTTTTGCCCCACTTCCTTTCTTTATGCAAGTTAGGAAATGACTAATCCTACGAGTTTAAAGGGTTAGCCTACAGGTTTAAAGGGAGGACCTAAAAATTTTAAAAAATAAATAGCCGCCCCTTGCTTGCACTCCAAAAGGTTTGCATGCCCCCAGGTATAAAACAAAGTTTCGAGGTCTCCCTCTATTCGAGCTAACAAAACATTCATTTTATCAGGAAGGGTCACCCTTTATTCGAGTTGACAAAACATTTGTTTTATCAGGAAGGGTACTACCTCTTACAGGCTACCCAAAGATTGTTCTCTTTACAGTGTAAACAAAACACTTCTTTGGCGATGTCTACCGAGATAAACAAAGGTGAGCGACGATGCCCGCCAACTCACATAACTTTGACAAAAGAATCTTATTCTAGAATAACCCCTCTTCCAATCACGTACGGGGTATAGACTAGTCATATTCTCCCGCGGAAACCTACCCTATACCCGAAGTTTTCCTGCCGAAGCAGACCAGGACGCATGCCCCCTGGGTTCCAGTCATATCCCTCCGAATTACTCGAGCTCATCGGGAGGACGGACCGTGGGTTGAGACATTTCTTGCGTGAAGAGACCATTTAGGGATGGTATATGACTATTTGCGATGCGTGATCCGGGAAATGAAAGCTGGCCCACGAGCTTGACCACTCTTCCTTCGTGTGGAAAACACATTACTCTAAAGAGTGAGGAGACGATGGCTCCCATGCAATAAATATAGTCTCGTCCAAGGAGTAGGTTATAATCCAAGGGTCCTCGAACGACCATCACGTTCATTTGAACGGTCTTCCCTTTCAATGTTATGGGCACATTGGTGAGGATCCCTAAAGGTCGACTGGTTCCTTTATCGAAGCCTGTCAGATTTCTCATCTCAGGCAAAAGCGATGGCGAACCAAGCGCTTTCCAAGCAATAGAGGAAAGGATACTCACAGATGCCCCCTCATCAATGATGATGCCAGCCATGACCATTCTGTATATTTGGACGATAATTCGGAATGGTATGCTTGCTGGCAAACGGGGTCTGCCTAGTTGGTTCCAGTCGAAGGATACAACTAGGTTGCTTGGTGGTGGGACCGAGTATATGGTCGGGTACGGCTCTGACGAACTTCCTTCCTGCGATAAAGGAATGGGTAGGTTGCCCCCGTGTTCGTCGGAGTCTGTGTTGATGAAGAGAATTTGGACGGTGTCATCCTTATTGTCCTCAGTGACTGTATCATTCGAAGATAAAACCTCTGAAGGCAAGACCGGGTCAACTGCCGCCTCGACCTTTTGACTTTCGTCGGGTATGGATTCAGCTGGTTCATCTTCAATAACCGGCGCTTCAGTTGACCACTTGAGCGGGCCAACTGGATTTTCAACTAACGAAGGACTTGGCAAGATTTTTTTATATCCAGGAGGGAGTCGTAACGGTGAAACCGGACGATCATCCAAAACTCTTTTAACTTCGTCTAAGAAGGAACAACGGTGGATGGCGTGATTGCCTTCGCACAGTTTACAAGGAGATCTAGCTCTCCCTTTTTGTCCTAGGACTTCACTTTCGCTAGTTGACGGTGTGCTTTCAACATGGCTATCAGAGGTTGACGCCACCGGATTGTGCAAACGGGGAGACCAATCCCTTAGTATCCGAGGGATGCAGGGACAATCTCTGTGAAAGTGATCTCCCTTGCTAATGACACATGGCGATTTAGGCCTGGTCAGTGCGGTGTGGATTTTTGTTAGACGACACTCGTTTGCCCCCAGTCGCTTCTGGCTCCTTCTTCTTCTTTTCCTTCTTCTCCTTAGGAACTTGAATTTTGGATTTGCCAGCCCCATCAAGCGAAGAGGAAGGAGGAGAGGAAGAATTAGAGGAAGTGGAAGGTTGGTGGGTAACTCTGGACTGGTCTAATTGCTGATTTGACTGTTCAGGAATAGTGGTGTTCTGAACGACATTGGTTGAGAAGAGCCAGACTAGCAAGCCAATTGTCAGTCCTAGAAGCGACAATGTGGCCATATGGGGGGCCCCAACATCTCCCCAAGAGGGGAAGGGACTAGGATTTCCACCAAGGGGAATTCCTTGGTTGGTAGGCTCCATTTTCTCAACCTAAAGATCAACGTGGGAAGAAGGGTATGAATATTCCGTTTAAAATAAATTTTAACGACGCTTGGACACAACTTGCTTTTTCAATTTTAAAGAGTCGAGAAAAAGCAAAATATGACTCTAGTCTCCTTCGATTTTTAATGAGCCTGAAGTGACAAGTGCTCAGATGGACCTTTTCCGTTAAGGAGTCTGAAATGGAACGAAAGGGACTGCTCTGGAGTTCTAGGTAGAGGGTGTGCCAAACCAATCGCAAAACAGCAGAATACTTTTTAGGGTACGGGCGGTCAATCTTCCCGAATGCTGTGTTCAGTGCATTGCGATCAGTAGGGCGGCCGACACGGCTTCCTATGGATAAAGGTTTTATGCCTATAGGGGTCTCCCAATATATACTCGACGGTACGTGGGAGCACAATCCGTACTGGCACTTATCGTCTCTCAGGAGGAATCACCCAACCATCAGTGAGGCCGACAGTCACTAGGTTTTACGACGCCGGAACACGTCTCTAGCCTAGACCTCTATGTTGTGCGTTAAGTTACAAAGCGTTGTTAAGTTCGTTCAATTTATTTTAGGTTGATCTTTCTTAGCAGTTTTCCTTTTTGGATCACCACGAGATGTAGATACAATTCCTAAATGCAGTCTAAAGATGATAAGCAAGCTTTTATCTCTTTTCAACAATGAAAATCCTAGCTACAAGGGGAAAAAAAAGACATAATCTTTTCTCAAAGAGCATAGAGCACACTGTAAATGCACTTTTCCTAAATCAAACCATACAAACTGTCAAAATGCAAATGCACTTGTGCATGTATTTGTTTTCACTTTCTTAATATTGATGTCTAAAAAGAAAGTTGTTGTACAAATTTGAATTTGATTTCAAGTGAAAACACAAACAAGTTTATTTTTGAAATCAAAAAGACGATTACGACACTTTATTATTTTGAAGTAAACACTTGTTTCGACACTAGAAATTCGCAAATTCAAACCAAAAGACATAAGTAAAAGCGCAATCAACTCTCAACAGCAAACACACTTACTCCTAAGATCAAAACGACACTTACGACAGCTCTAGATCTAAGGGCGACAGTATGACTAGTTTACTTTTGTAATGGGAAACTGCAAATGATGTAACAAATACATAAAAACAAATATGGTTTCTTTTATCTACCTTAGTAAGTTTTACGATCCCTAGGAAGGAGAAACTCAGGCTCATCATGTTGACGAGTCTTTCGTCGTAAAAATTTTAACGAGTCCGATGGAAGAATAACTTGGTATCTTTTTCACATTTAGAGAGTTTTAAAAAGAGATGAAAAAGAAAACTCCATCATGTCCCTTTTTGTAATTTGTCTCTCGAATCTGAAAAGGTAGAAAATAATATTCGAGAGCTCCTAGCCATGTTCAACTAAGGTGTTCCTTTTTTGTACAATAGTCTATCTCAGTCTGGAAAAGAGTTAAACTTATAGTAAGTAGATGTCAATTCATTTACTTTAACGAGTTTGAAAAGACAAGTACTTGACAATCTTTTCATATTTTTGGAGTCTGGAAAGAGCTGAAAGGGGACTCCACCTAGAGGAACGAGTGGTATAAAAGGATAGCAACTAGTTTCGGTCATGATGGAACTACTCAAAACACATAATGGTCAACAGACTGGCTAATAAGACCACTCATCGCAAATATTCCTCAAGCAAGGATAAAACAACAAAGTGAAGGCATATGATCAGCCAAAGAGATGGTCACGATGGAATGAAAGAACCAAGGCTCATCTAGAAAAAAATCGCTGATAAAAACAACAATCATGAGATGTAAAGTAGGGATTCATTTTTACACAAGCTTGAAACGGATACAAACTATGCTTGGATTTGGTTTCATTTTAACACAAGCTTGAAACGGATACAAACTATGCTTGGATTTGGTTTCATTTTTACACAAGCTTGAAACAGAAACAAACTATGCTTGGATTTGGTTTCATTTATACACAAGCTTGAAACGGAAACAAACTGTGCTTGGATTTGTTCACATGCCCCCAACATAATGACACAATTCGAGGTACATGCCCCACAAGCTTCATTTCATGCACCTAAGTGGATTAAATGAAGGTTCACTTACGAGATCAAGTGAAAGAATCGATTGGGATTTTACGAGATCTAATCAAAGACTCGAATTGGAAGGGGGTTTGTTTCATTTTCTAATGAGCTTGACACAAGAAAAGAACCGTGCTCATGACCTATTTCATTTTTTAACGAGGTTGACATAGTAAAAGAACTATCCTCATGGTTCTTGTTTCATTTTTTAAGGAGCTTGATGTAAGACAAGGAACTCTGCTCCACATCCCTTGATCACAGACCAAAAGAGGCCATGGCTTCTAAGAGGTTCTCATCAGATGGGAGAACAACACTCTAGAAGGGATACATTTCCTAGGATCCAAGTGAAAAATCGAGCTCCAATGCCCCCTGTACATGGTGTACTACATCACCTACTAGATCATCAGTAGATGTGGGCATGGAACAGGTGGCCATGTAATTAACCTGTGGCAGGGGTGATACTGCTTGCACATAAGAACCATTTAGGGATGATGGTTGAGTGGGAACTGATTCAGGACCAATGAATGTAAGCTGATCAATGTTCACAATGCTTCCTTCATGCAGGAAACACATCACTCGAAAGAGGGAAGAGACAACAGCTCCCATGACATAAACATAGTCACGACCAAGGTGCAGATTAAAATCCAACGGGCCTTGGACAACCATCGCGTCTATATAGACAATCTTTCCTCCCAAAGTAATAGGTAACTTAGGAATGATCCCTAACAATTGACTGGTTCCTTTGTTAAAAACTAACAGATTCTGGGTGACGGGGACAAGTTGAGGAAAACCTAAATCTTGCAAGGCAGTTGAGGACAGGATACTAATAGATGCACACTCGTCTATGATCGTGTTAGGTACGACCAAATGGTAAGCATGTACTATAATATGGAAAGGCACATAAGATGGAAGGTGATATCCTGCCAGTCGACTCCAATCAAAAGAAGTGACCAAACTACTTGAAGGGGGTGTTGCCAGAACGTGAGAGCTACTCTCTTGCTCGATGGGAATAGGAAAAAGTCTCTCATGCACCTCGGGAACAAGAGGATTTAACTCCAGTTCGTTCGAAATTGAAGAGACCAGAAGAATCTGAGCAATATGAGGTTCACTCTCTACCAGAAAGGTACAGTTAACTGAAGGTGGAGCCAAGTCTACTGTTTTCGTAACCAATGGTTGATCGAGCATGGACTCACGAGACTCACTTTCAAAGAGAGAGGTGTTGTTGGGAAAAGTATCTATTCAGAACGCCCCTATCCCACTCTAAGGTGTGACAGTGCCTTAGCAACAAACAAGGAAAACTACTTGAGTATTCTTCTTTATGAAATGTAAACGAAGAGGAAGGATAAACTAACCTGTGTCTTGCGCTAGTTTGTTGATCCAATCGCTCCTCACTTCAATAGCTCCCAGCTCCCTGCTCCCTTACCGGCCCAGCTTCGCCAAATTCCTGCAAGATCACAGAAGAGAGAAACTACACGAAGATATAGATTTACATTCATAAAAAGCTTAGGATCAGATTAAGCTAAACATGCAAATATAACAAAACATCATTGATACACAGCATGTAGGAGAAACTCAAATAGTTTTATTGATATGATAAGAAAGTCCAAGAGGAGATACAACCAAGTGAGTCCCGATCCAGCATCTACCTCTCAGCAAAGGAATCCCTTCCTCACCTCCAAAAAAGCATAAATCACCCAATGTACTAATCTCAATCTCAAACCAACAGCAATTCTCTGCAAAGTACAAAATTCCAGCCTCTGGATCTCTGGGATGAGGGATCCATATATAGATGTAAGCAGAGAGGATGAGTCAGCTTATGTTTTGACTTGTGGCTTCTCTCTGTCAGTTCTTGCTTCCACTTGGAGACTGAGAGCCTCTTACTCATCACTTGGTCGAATTCAGTGAGGCAAGTGTCATTAGAGAAGATTCTGGAAGCTTCCATTGTCTCTCCACCTCGTTGAATGACTCTGCCACTTGTCATTTCCCGCTCAACGCACCTGGGTAGTGCATTCAAGTGCGTTGCAACGCACCTAGATAGTGTATTTGGGTGCTTTGCAACGCAGGCAGCTAGTGGAGCTTCTGAATTGATCCTGATTTGACTAGTTTTGAGCAGTTTCTGGTGGAGAACTTCTGGAAGAAGCTGTCATTGGTTGACCTTGTTCCTTTAGGGGCAGGAAAAACACTTTTAGGGACTTTGGATCCCTTGGATTATGGACATTTCATGCTTAGAGCTGTAAGGCACAAAAATGTCTATAACAGTTGCCCCCTAAAGTATGAGGTCGTTTATCGGGTGAAATGCTTTATTAGGAGGATCCGAAGTTCTTTCAATGCTGGGAGGAGACCTGTAATAAGATACAATACAATACATTATTTTCATACTGTTTTCATGATCTAGCTGAGGCGGGCATTCCCATGCTCAGCTTTATAAATTCATTTTTATGTACATAGGACAGACAATCGTCTGATGGTAGACTGATGATTCTGATGAAATCATCATCCTTTTGGTAGGATGATTATCTGTTCTACAGTGCTGTACATGTCAATGTCTTTATTTTTCCTGAATATATATCGCAGCCCGGATGGATGAAACTAGATCTGGGGTCTTCAATCTCGTCCGATCTTCACTCGAAGTACAAGTCGATCCATGTGAGAAATGTTTTGAAGTCGAACATGGAAAGACATCGCTTGATTACCAGTCATAATTTAAACTGTTAACAATCGCGAGAGGAATCACCGATAAGGATTATGACCCTCAAGGTACTGCAGTACAATTCACGTGGTGTGAATAAAGGACTTGGCGTTGAACACCACGCAAAATATTTCGATCGAAGGTCATTGGTGTATACCTGTCGCCGGAAGTGAGAAACTTGCCATTGAGGCATGCAAGCTTCAAAGTACTGAAGGGGGTGTTCCTAGATCAACTTCTTGGATAATGAGCTGATGTCGACAAGAAGCGATCCGTCAAAGGAGGGCCTTAATGCATCCCACATCAGTGACACGGAACGGAGCAAATAATTTTGATGGAGGTGAAAACGATCTGATGATATATGGTTCAGGGTGGAAGTTATGAAAGAATGAAGTATAATGTATGGTAGTGGATGGGACACGGTTGACTTCTCTGGATGACTTCTCTTGAACATATCGGCGACACTTATATGATGGATTGGTAGCATTTACCCCAAAGGTGGATGGTATGGCGAGACCATGGTGAATGAAACAACCCAACCCGACTCAGGCACGGAGTGGAAGTGTCATGTTCAAGAGCGACTTGCTACCAATAAAGGTTCTTTGAGTTTCTTCCCAATTTTTCCCCAGTCATTGCTGACCAGTACCTCTTTATTTTTGTCAAGCTTGAGGAGGATAACATATGCTTGTTCTATAATTTTCCCTTCGGGCAAACCCATCGCTATGTTTTAACGAGCCTAGCGATAGTGAAACTCATTCTCGTCTAAATACAAGTTTGTCGCTATTAATCTTTTTAACGAGTCTAACGACAAAGATAACTCGGTCCTTTTCATTTTTAGAGAGTCTGAAAAGGTACGTAAAGTTAACTCCGGAAGTCCTTTTTCGTCATCTAATCCCTTAAGTCCGAAAAAGTATAAAACAATACAGAAGGGATGAATTTTCGATAGTTTTAACGAGCCGAACAAAACAAGCGCTGGATCTTTTTACGCAATAATCCCTCGGGTCCAAAAAGATTAAAATCTAGAGGAGGGATAACACTTCTTGTCGTTTTAACGAGCTGGAAGGCCAAAACTCGGCAATCTTTTCATAGTTTACAAGTCAGATGAAAAGAGCTTAAAGAAGACTCATATTTTGAGGAACGAGTGATAAAACGGGTAGCAGCTGATTCCAGGTAAGGGTTGGAATTTTCCAAGCACGGCAGTGTCACAAGGATGGCTAGTGAAATCACTCTTCGCAGTTGTTCCTCAAAATGGGTAAACAATCAAATGGAGGTGAATGATCGGCCAATGAAAAGTGGAGGTGACGGTGCAAACACGACCAAGGCTTTAATGGCTGATAATGTTACATTCACGGTGGTTATTTACCTGAGGATAGTTCATTTTTTAACGAGCTTAAACGCGGGTTGAAACACTTGCTCGATCTTATGTTTATTTTTTAAGGAGCATGAACTATGTGCTAAAACTGCTCGATAATCCAGTCATATGATAAGAATGTCTCATATAAAACGACAACATTTAGATTTTTTCCCCACTTCCTTTCTTTATGCAAGTTAGGAAACGACTAATCCTACGAGTTTAAAGGGTTAGCCTACAGGTTTAAAGGGAGGACCTAAAAATTTTAAAAAATAAATAGCCGCCCCTTGCTTGCATCCAAAATGGTTTTACTTTACTAAGATGCATTTATATGAATTATGATTTTCTTTTCATTTTGAATGATTTGATGCACCTAATACAATTTTTAGCTTTCAATCATCGAAAAATGTGGTCTATTGTCAATGATGAATCTCAAAAAATAACTTCTCAATGCAATTAATCTAAGGCATTGTCACGAAAAGTAAATTTCTAAATACAAGCTAAAATAAATGCAAAACAATGTTTTCAATGATTTCCACAGAAAACAACACTCAATCAATCAGCAAAACAAGCATCTCAATGACACCAACAAGAAGCAAGCAATGACAAATAACTAGAAAACCTAGAATTCGGCAGATTTCACTTCGAAGCCAACGAGACAAATTTTGCAAATTAATCAAGGCAAGCAACCAAAACATTAACAAATCCAAGCATACAGCATGGGAAAATACCTTGCGGGCGAAGACACATTGGATTCTGAGGAAGAAATTTTAAAAGTTCTCATATTCAAGGATCATTGCTACTTTACATACCCAAACCCGCGATGGCATCACTACTTTGTATAGAAAAAGTAGTGATGTTTTCAGCGCGACCAAAAAATGAAGATTTTTTTTTTCATCGTGACTGTAAAGGTAAAAACCGCGATGCCATCTCTACTGTAAAGGCTAAACCCGCGATGGGAGAGGAATTTGGGAAAAACTAAAAAGATTCCAAGAAACAATCCAGACTTAGCACTCTAAAGCAGTAACCAATGATGGTATAAACATGAACTGATGTAGACAAGCCAAAAAATCGACTTTTGGTCAAACTAGTCAAAATATCAAGGTGAAATATTAGATGGAAAGGGTCATAGGCTCCCCAACGGAGTCACCATTTTGTTGACAAGGTTAATCATCTCTTCAGATAGAGACGATCCCTCTAGCCCAATGAGTGGGTCTAGCAACTGAAGGGGCAATCAACTAGACATATTCCTAGATTATGATTGAAAAATAGAACAAGAGAGAAAGCATGCCTTGCTCTTATGCTAATCCGATTTCCTTTGTTGCGATCCTCGAACTACTTGTGTCAAGGTCTTATTCCTACTTCTTTTAGCGCTTATGTACCTGCACAAACGACCAAGAGACAACAAAGCATGCAAAAACCAATAACAAATCCAATAATAATCTATAAGGAATGCAAAACAAATACATACATGAACATATATTGGGAAGATAAAACAACAATTGTATTATTATTTAAAGAATAAAGGGGAAGCTTACAACCATAACCTTGATGTTGAAAGGCTCTCGTTGAGTGGTAATCCATGTTGAAAACAAGAAACTCTAGAACACTCCTTCTCCAAGTCTAATGAATAACCTCTAAGCACAAGCTCAACATAGGGGTGCAAATGGACATAGATCAGCCCAACCTCTAACCTAACCAACCATTTGGGAATGCGAAAGGAGGAATTTATAGGCTAGGAGAGGGAGTTAGGACTTCTCCAAAGATAGGATTAGGCCCACATCTCAAGGAGGTAGCTCATATGGATAAGACAAAGAGGTCAAATTAGGAGGATTCGACCTCATCTATGTGAAACCACCTCTAGCTTGCCGCTCTGGAAGCTTCTAGATCATGAAGCTTCTCATCATCTTTGGGAAAATTATCTTTTTGGGATCATTGCAGGTATGACAGGGAACAAAGCGATGCCATCACAGGTCAAACACTGTGTAACAGGTGATCATCGTGTTTTTGAGCTTCATAAGAGCGATGATCCTATCTATCTGGGAAGAAGCAAATGAAGAAAGAGATCAAGCATGTGAAGAACAGCATGATCACCAAGAATCACTATCTGACAAAATGCCTTGAAAGATATCTCTCAAATGAAGGCAGGACAACTCTGATAAAGGAAGAAAGGACCCTTGACACCTATGAAGGCCTTGGAAATATAAAAGGTGCAGATAACTAATTCTACTCCATGAATATGTCGTGATGAAGAAGCCATCCAACAAAATGAAAATCAATGTTGAAGCAATAATTTGGATGAAGTCATGATGGGCTACTAGGTCAAAGCATATAACCTAGCAAGTACGATGGCGCATCCATGAGGAAAGCATTCCGAAGCATGGAAAATATGACAAAGGAGTAGCCAAGATGACAAGAAGAACCTGATAGTCACTTTCCACAAAGAAATGACATGATGAAAAGAAAGAGATCGATGGATGGTTCCCTACCGAGAAGAATTTGAAGCGAAGACTTCATGACATCAAGAAAGGAAGGAGATCAAGCATCTGAAGGACCCACGAAGAAGTTGTTGATGAAGGAAAGAGTCTGCAGTTAAGAGGGAGCTCTGACACGTCCCTAATCAAGAGGGAGTTTTGGATCACCCCTGATTACAAAGGAGTGACAATTGTGTTTTCCATTTCATGGGTCATGCACTAGACTAGGACTAACAGCCGTAAGTCTAGATGAAGGCCATGAATGGAAATGTGGACACAAGATAGACATAACATTCTTGTCTTCACTTGGGAAGACATAATGGGAGGATTAGGTAATCATCTGGCATCTGATACTCTTTGAGGATGTGTAGGGCATCCAAGACAAGAGTAGGCAAGAGGATCGATATTCTTTGAGGGCTGGCAACCCAAGATAAGAATAGTCCTAGAAGGTCATACTTGAGAACACCCAGGTGGGTATGTACCTTGAGAGACAATGATGAAGGTGTCTATAAATCATTAGTCTCATAAACATTGTAGCTCATGGTCTCATAAAGAGATGGAGTTGTTAGTCAAGGCCTTACACTATGACAATGCTAATGGATATGATGCTATAATAGATGGATTTCTAATCCAGTTTCTCTCATGTGAATTCTTCAAGATTGAAAATTTCCAAACACCTTGTAATATTGTATGAATACCTCCCTAGTTAAGAGGGAGTGTTGAAGGAACTGTAACTAGGCTAGGTCTTCATAAATGTAATCTTGATATTTGTACTTATTCAAGAAAAGAGAAATTATTTTTGTATTATTTGTCAATGTAATTATTATAATACCCTTTGAGGGCATGTTACATCATGTATGACATGATACAAGGTCAAGGGAATGCCTCCAAGAATGGTCAAATCCTCTCCTAGCACCAACGTAGTCTACAAGCAGCAAAACGATGGGTAAAAATTGAATTATAATGCAAATTGTAAGTCAACTTAAAAGGAGCCAGTCATGTTGGATTAATTGGAGGGACAAACCTCTATTTATAGAGGTTGTCCACTCCAAAATATGACACAAACTTCACTTTGAAATCTGCATACAAGGGGAGGGCTAAAAAGATGAAGACAAGGTCAGAAAAAGGGTAATGAAGACAACAAGTTAAGGAGACAGAATAACACGTGCGGAGGAATAAAGGACAGATTGCGGCTAGAACGATGGTAAAGTTGCAGTGACATATTATTTATGGTTTGGGCTAGTAACTAGGCTTACAAAGGCCTACTACTCCAGCGTTGAAGGTAGCCTCATAAATGAAGGAAGGAGAAACACAACCGAGGAAGAAGAGGATTGTTTCTAGGGCTAGAAACAATCACACATACGAGGTACAGTAAGGGAATGGCATCACCTAACGGTCCTTTGTTTGGGTGAGAGATCAAGCCTCCAAGAACTCATAAGATCCCATCTCTCTAAGGTGAAAAAGGACTCTAATTGGAAGACGAAGTGCTGGAAGACTAAGTGCCAGAAGATGTGCCAGAAGTAATGGTGTAGAAAGAGGAAGGATTTGACTTATGCTTGGAGGATATCCTAGTCAAGGATCTAGGGTTTGGTAGTTGTTCAAATAAGAAGTTTCAATAAGAGAAATCTTACAAAGGGTTTTCCTCTCAATATTGGAGAGGGTTTGTCCCTGGCAGAGAGCCAAATTTTGTGTTCTTGTTATTTTGTTTTGATAGAAACTTGATGAAGCACACACATATGCACTAATAAGAAGAAGAAGAAGAATAAGCTAACAAGAAAAGTAAAAAGACTTCACAAATTGTTATCAAATCACGGAGAATCATCATAACACTGCTTTTCCCTAGATTCTCTAACATGTTGTTGGATGTGTTTATCATGTATAGGTCGGTTATGCATTGGTTATGCATGTCAGTGTTTGTATGTATCATGTATGCATGCATGTCGTCCATATGTTGTTTATGCATACATTGATATGGGTGTAGTTTTCATGCATGAGTTCATGAGTTATGGTTGATATGGTCATGGGTTGATGACTGGATTATGGATGGTATCTATATGTTGTTATGATTATGTTTATACATGTATTGTGCTAATCTGGTTTATCTTGCAGATGAGATATCCTCCCTAAACTATACAGAGGTATGTTGATTATGTTTATATTTTGGTTTAGCTGACATTGTATGCTTTGCAGGAAGAAAAAAACAAAGATGACTAGCAAGATGGTAGACTACAATTCCTGAGACTCTCCCTATGGATCAGATGAGCAGTGTGGTGTTGGGCATTCTTCTGACTTAGCAAACACATTGAGAAGCTTGAAGGAAGAATTAAGGAGTTGCAAGGTAGATAATGACAGAATCATGTAGACATAGGAGAAACAAGTAGAAGTCAATGTAGTAATCCTTCAGAGTTTGTTAGACTTGCAGAGACAGGGACCACTTCGGATCAACCATGGACAAGAGAATAGGACTAATGGGGCATATGGTAGTAGATCTCATGGTGGGAATAGGTTAGATAGGGATGACACAATTAGAGATGGTAGGTTCTTGGATACTCCAGATTAGAGAGGTGATGGACACAGGTACTATTCTAGTTCTGGTTCTGACAGGCACTATGATCATCATCGTTATCATCCTTACAAGAGGAGTGATAAGGGATATTTTTCGAATGAGTTTAAGAAAGCTAAGCCACCTACCTTTGATGGATATTTGAAGAAGTTGGAGGATGTAGAGGCTTGGTTACTTGGGATGAAGAAGTTCTTTGAGTTTCATAATTACACAGATAATATGAAGGCCAAAGTAGCTATCTTCAGTCTGAAAGGGAAAGCAAACATCTGGTGGGAATATGTGAAGTGTTTCAGAGGCTTCAGAACAGAAGAGTTGAGTTGGCACGAATTCAAGAGACTTTTCAGGAAGAAGTAATTGTCAGAGAGGTACTACGACATCAAAGCCAAAGAATTCTATGAGCTTAAAATGGGATCGATGACAAATGAGGAGTATATGACTAAGCTCCTGGAGCTATTGAGGTATGTATTGTATCTTAAAGATGAAAGGAATAAAGTGTAGAGATTTGTTAGTGGATTTCCATTAGCATTTAGATATCAGATTGAGTATAATGGGCCTTGGTTACTTGAGGAAGTTATAGGGAAACTAAATCACTATTATGAACAGTTGAAATGTAAGACAAAATCTTAGCAAGGTTGGAAAGTAGAAGACAAAGTTAAAGGTGAATGGCCGTCGAAAAGAACAAGGCCTAAAAATGAAGAAGAGAAAGAGAATGTTGCACCATATAAGAAGTTCAACATAGCTAGACAGGGACATGGGTCATAATAACAGAATATAGGTGATGGTACCGGATGGTTGGAGTGTTGGATATGTGGTAAAGAGCATCTCAAGAGAGATTATTCACAGTATCACGGTGGTAGGCCTCAAATTTACAGTGCAAAGGAGGCGCAGACTGTTGGGGATGTCAGGCAGAGCATTCCTCGTATCTATGCAGAGCTGGATGATAGAAAGGCAGATCACCAAGCAATTATCATGGGATGGACGGTAAGCTTGGTGATCAATTTGTTTCTATTTTTATTGACCCTAGATCTAATTATAGTTATAGTAGTCTTGACTTGGTGGATAAGTGTAGTTTGAATAAATAAGTGCATGCAAAATCTTGGTTAGTACAGTTGGATACAGGTACAAAGAAGAGAGTTCATCATTGGGTAAGAGCTTGTGCATTTGAATTGAATGGTATGCCTACATCAGCACATTTGAATGTATTGTCATTGGGATCATACAATATGTTGTTGGGTATGGACTGATTGTATCTTCATAGGACCAAAGTGGACTGTTATGACAAAGCCATTGAATACTTGGATGACAATGGAGAGCAAAGAATCTTACAGGGTAAGAAGAAGGCAATGTCAGTTAGGATATTGACATCTATGCAGGCAAAGCGCAGTCGCAGAAAATGGTGTTTATTATTTGCAGTAGATATTTCTAGTGACAAAGGTAAGGAGGATGAGGATGTAGAGGTATTGAGAAAGCACCTGGTTTTACAACAGTTTCAAGATGTGTTTCCAACAGAGGTTCCAGAGTCACTGCATCACAGAGTAGTGTACTTTTCTATTGAGTTGGTACCAAGGGCAACACCAACATCGAGGACACCTTACAGGATGAGCACTCTAGAGTTAGTAGAGTTGAAGTTACAGTTGAAGGAAATCCTTGACAAGGGATACATTAGACCAAGTGTATCACCTTGGGGTACACCGGTATTGTTTGTGATGAAGAAGGATGGTACTCTCAGGTTATGCATTTATTACAGGTAGTTGAATAAGGTGACCATCAAGAACATATATCTTTTGTCGAGGATTGATGACTTGTTTGATCAGTTAAAGGGAGCAACATTGTTCTCAAATATTGATTTGAGTGTAGATATCATCAGGTACGCATTAAAGAAGAGGAAATCCACAAGACAACTTTCTGGACCAGGTATGGGAATTATGAGTTTGTTGTAGTTCTATTTGGTTTGACTAATGTTCTAGCTACCGTTATGTCCTTGATGAATAGTGTGTTGCATCCTTATCTAGACAAGTTTTTTATTGCATTCATTAATGACATCTTGATATATTCTAAGAATGAGGAAGATCATTCCAAGCATTTAGCAGTAGTATTAAGATTGTTGAGAGAGCTTCAACTGATAAATGATAGATCTTGTCCCAAGGAATACAATAAATGATTGATATGTTATACTTTTATGTTTTTTCTATTTGAAATAAGTTTTTGCAAATTAGCTACAGAACGTAGCCCATTCTGCAGCTAACTGTGTGTTCTGTAGCTACTTCCATGGTTGAACAGGTTACAGGTGTCAAATGAGGAAACCGGCCACATGGGCATCTCTGGAATGGTCACGACATGGATCCTATCCTAGTCACCCAGCCCAGATCGACAAAAAAGCCAGCTCAAGACCACAGTCAAAGGTGGAGTCAAACGAAGAAACCCGGGAGCAATAGGACTCTGTGTCCACTCTTCATGGCTAATTAATAAATCCGATAGTTTTGTTGTAGCATTAACTCGAACCAGTCACTGGTGATAACAGTTTCATGCAACCATCTTGTTGACTTAAAGTCACCTGTCGTTGATCAACCCTTTATGCAGATCTATTGTAATACGTGGAGACCACATGTAGCTAAGTTCTCTCAAAAGACAGTTAGGAATGTTTGTTTAAATATCAGTTGTAAAGAACTGAGAAGGAGTTCAAATTTCTATATGTATTAAGATCAGACTTACAACTCTGTAATTTTGGAACTTATTTTCATGTGAATAATATGAAGTTGTGTTTGACCAAGTGATCATCTGAAAGTATTCAGCTAGTTAGCAACTCAACTCAGTGAGTTGCAAAGGGCCCCCGCACTGAAGGAGGTTTTTCTTTTATCTTGTTTGTTGTTCAGTTTAGTTTCATTATTTACTTTTAGCAGTATTTGTAGTTTAGATTGATTTCCTGTAGTTTGCTTTATTTTAATTATGTTTAGTAGCATAATGTTAGAATTCGATGGTGCAGTTTTGTTTCTCCTATCTATTTTATAAATGAAACTTGTTTTGTTTTAATAGGGTAAGGTGGAAAAGTAACAAGGATGGATTATTGATTAGTTTACTTACTGTTTGTTTCCTCTGTTATTTATTTCCTAGTTCAGATTGCCAATGCACTGTGTGGATAAATGTTTTTGATCACCATTTCAAGCTGATATCCATCCTAAACTAAATGGTTAAACATTCATTTCGCACGAGGATTGGAATCAATTAGTTACTCTCTGCATATTTGATTTAGTTCTTTAAACTATAAAGTAAAGTAAGTTGCTTGTTTACCGTCTCAAGAAAGTTATCTTTCAAAATTGGGGGCTTGGACAACTAAAAAGTGCTTTAGTCAATTTCATTCTCTGTAATTATTTCAATTTGCCTTACAACTTCACCTTTTAATTTTTTATTTAGGATTAAATGACAGAATAGGATAGATGCTCTGTTTTTCCTTCCTTTAACTTAGATTTTGATTAGTTCACCTTTAGGAAATTTAGACTCAGTTTCTCATAATTTAGACTGTACATCATTAGAAATCAAGGAAACCCCCAAAACAAAACAATATAAAAATACAAAACAACGAAGTAAGAAGGGTTAACTAGCACATACAGTGCACTACACTTCATCAGCTTACAAGCCTCGGTTGATAATTTATGCAAAGCAATTTAGGAAACTAAATTGACTAAACATTTTGGCGCCGTTGTCGGGGAAGTGTAACTAGGTAACTTTATCTCTTACATTCAAAAAAAATGATATGCATAGAGAAAGAGACTCTAGGGGTAGATTTATAGCTAGAGGCAGGAGTTCAATTCCTACAACACCACCTACTCCACCAAGAACAAGAAAAGATACACCTCCATCCCAAACTCATACTCCCAGCCATAGAACTCCTGAAATTCCAGGGGCAGAAATCCAATCAAAAGAATCTCCTACTTCATCTACCAAGTCAGTCCTAGAGGAGAAAAATCTTGAATCTCCAACAACAGGAGTAGCCTTTTTCACCTCCACAGGGGAGCACATTTTAGTTGAAGAATTAGGAATACCTGGTGAGGAAGAAGAAGTAGAACCTCTCTCCCATATCCCATTAATAGAAGAACCAAAGGAGGAGAAAGTAACCTTGCAGGTTGAACCCTATACTGACCCTGAAGAAACTATAATGGCAGAAGAAGAAGAGGATGGAGAATTCACACTGTTTGGAGGAGGGGGTAGAGGAAGAGGTAGAGGAAATAATGGAGGAGGCAGATGAAATAATGGAGGAGGCAGATGAAATAATGGAGGAGGCAAAGGAAACAGGGAAATAGATAATTCTTTTGGATTACCTATAGTGGATGAAGAAACAAATGCCACAATGAAAAATATCTCACCTTCTGTCCTCCCAAACTTCCATGGGTTAAAAAGTAAGAATCCTGAAGCATTTTTATTTGAGTTTGAAGTCTTGTGCAGAACCTATGATTATCTAAAAGACTCTCAAAAACTTAAGTTGTTCCCTTCAACACTGAAAGGAGCTGCTTTGAAGTGGTTCATGGGGTTAGTCACTTAGTCCATTAGAACATGGAATGACATGAAGAAAGTGTTTTTGGATAGGTATTTGGATTATTGCATGCCTACCAATCACAAAGATGAAGTGTTAAAAATGATGCAAAGAGAGGATGAAAACTTAGAGGATTTGATTGAGAGATTCAACTATAATTTGAAAAGAGCAAAGATGGACAATTTAGATGAAGATACCTTAAAAGCTCTTTTATTAAAAGCCATTAGAGATGAGTGGATAGATATCCTTAACATGATGGGGAAGGGAGATATCTCTCAACTCCCATTAAATGATATAGGAGAATTATGTGTTCATCTCTCAAGAGGGAAATCCAAAACTAGGAAAGGTCCAAGAGATCCTTCTCTTGTTAGAGTAAATAAGTCTGCAACTGGATCAGTGAGTAGGGCAGAAATTGGTAATATGCTTGATGAATTCAAAATAGATATCCTAGGGAGTCTTAGTGAGAAAATAGACACCCTTAAGTTGCAAAACAAGGATGCTTTAGCTATTTTCTATCCAAAATGTAGAAAAAAAACATGCTCTAAGAGAATGCCCTTTAGATGCAAAAATTATATAAACTTGTATGATTTGCTTAGAAAATCATGAAACCAAGGGTTGTCCTTTGATTCCAGGTCTTAAGGTTGTTTTTCAAGAAGAAACAGTTCCAAATTTAGCAGAACCTCTTTGCTTTGTCTCTAAAAAACCTTGGCAAGGGCCACAAAATCATGGATTTAACAATCAAATGTATCTTCAGCCCCCACCAAATTGGAATTCTTGGCGGCAACCTTGGCCTCAACCTCAATCTCAATCTCAACCTTGGGCACAAGGAGTACAAAGTCCTTATGGGAGATTTTCTCAATATTATCAATATCCTCCACCATATCAGAATTATCCTCCCCCACACATTCCACAACAAAATCTGCAGCCACAACTTTAACATCAGAACCCTCAACTTTCATTACCATTTCCACAACAAATTCCACAACAAAACCAAAATCCTCAACTCTTACTACCATTTCAGCAGAAACCAAATCAACTACATGCCCAACCATTACCAAACCCCAACAATAAAAATCCTTAGAATACTTACATGGTGGAAGGACAACAATTTCCAACTTATATGATCACTCCTCTAGATCTCAATGATGTTCAACTAAGATATGGTAGGATATTAGAAAAGGAAAGACCTTTTGTAATTATTCAAGAATAAGACAATTCTAAGAAAGATTCTCTACAGCCCAATAAAAGTTTTGAGGGAACATCTCTCCAAAACCAAAATACTGAAAATGAAAAACAAAAAGAACCAATGAACTCAACTCCTATCATTGAGCAACCAGTATCTACTTCTGCACCTCCTTTTCCTGAAAGACTACAAGTTGATAGAGGAGTAGAAAAGCAGATCATGTTGCCCAATTATGATTTTCTAGATGAATTGAAAAATGTTTGTATCAAAATTCCTTTGTTACAAGCCATTAAGGAGATTCCAATCCTAGCTAAAACAATAAAGGAGTTGAGCATAAAGAAACCAGGAAGAAAAGCAAAAGAAACAAAAAGAATTCACCTGGTAGGAAAAATAGCAGATATAATGATAAGAAAAATTACCATACAAAAATATGTAGATCCATGAAGTCCAATTGTGAAAACACATATCAATGGAGTTGAAATTCCAAATACATTGATTGATTTAGGGGCAGCAATAAACATCATGAGCAAACAAACCATGGAATAGCTCAAGCTTCCTAATCTTCTTTACACACCTACATTACTGCAATTAGCGGACAAATCTGTAATCAAACCAGATGGAGTGTTAGAAGATATTTCAGTATCCTTAGATTCTTGGGAATATCCTGTTGATTTTATGATCTTAACCCCCAAGAACAATCTAGGAGGACATCCAATCATATTAGGAAGACCTTGGCTGGCCACAACTGATGCTTTCATTAGTTGTAGATCTGGTGATATGTATATTTCTGATGGGAATTCAACAAAGAAATTCACTCTATATCCTCTAGCAAGAACAATCACAGAAATAGATAACAAAGAATGGATTGATGATGAAAATGACATGCAACATCTCTTTACTATTTTAGATATTAGTGAAGATAGTCAAATCTTAAATACAATGGAAAATTTTGAATCATCTCCAGAATATGAACATAATCAATTTCAAGAAAAATCCAATATTGAATATTTGTCATCTAGGCAGATGTCTCTTTATTCTATGGAAGAATTTGGTAGCTCTACAATTGAAATCTTTCCAGGGAGAACATTGAACATAAACAATAACTTGGAGAAATTACAACAGGAAAAGCTAATCAAGACATTACAACACTTTGTTGCATATGCATGGGAATACACTGACATAAAAGGAATTAGTCCTAAGACTTGTATTCATCACATCTACATTGATGAAAATTGTATACCTATCAGACAACCTCAGAGAAGAATGAATCCAAATCTTAGGGAAATTGTGAAAGAAGAGCTGCAAAAATTGTTGAATGTAAACTTCATTTACCCAATTTCAGACAGCCAATGGGTTTCCCCTTTAGTGATTGTGCCTAAAAAGAATGGTAAATGGAGGGTGTGCATTGATTACCAAGAATTGAATAAAGCTACCCTTAAAGATCATTTTCCTTTGCCCTTTATAGATCAAGTGTTAGATACATTAGAAGGTAAGAAGTATTTCTCATTCTTGGATGGTTTTAGCGGTTATAATCAGATTCAGGTAGCACCTGAAGATCAAGATAAAACCACATTTACTTTTCCATGGGGAACTTATGCCTACCGAGTACTTCCTTTTGAGTTATGTAATGCACCCGCAACATTCCAAAGAGCAGTACTAGGAATTTTTTTTGATCTAATACATGATTGTGTAGAGGTATATATGGATGATTTTACAGTCTATGGGAATACATTTGAAGAAGCTTTGGAAAATTTGGAAAGAGTTCTTAAAAGATGTAAGGAAGCAAACCTTTCACTAAGCCATGAAAAATGTTTTATGATGTTTACAGAAGGTATTGTTTTAGGGTATCACATTTCAGGAGATGGGATTAAAGTTGATAAATCTAAAGTAGAAGTCATCTCTAAATTATCAATTCCAAATTGCCAAAAGGATGTTCGAAGTTTTCTAGGATTCATAGGATACTATAGACGATTTATAGAAAATTTCACTAAAATAGCATCTCCACTCTTCAAATTACTCACCAAGGATTGTGAATTCAATTGGAATCCTGACTGCCAGTTAGCATTTGAGACTTTAAAAACAAAAATTTCTGAAGCACCCATCTTAAGAGGTCCAAATTGGAAACTACCTTTTCACATTTCAACAGATACTTTAGATACAGCTTTGGGAGCTATATTAGGACAAAAATATTTGATTCCCTATGCCATCTACTATACAAGTAAGAATTTGACTCCCACTAGGTTGAACTATATTGTAACTGAAAAGAAATTTTTAGTTGTTGTTCATGCAATCAACAAGTTCAGATATTATATAACAGATTATGAAACCTTGTTCATACAGATCATTCTACAATTAGATATTTAATGAATAAACCTATTACTAATGGCAAAGTTACAAGATGGCTTTTACTTTTGCAAGAATTCAATATTATTGTGCTAGATAGACCTGGAAAACAAAACACAGTTGCTGATTTCTTGTCCATAATTCAGAATATCAAAGATGACACTCCGATTGAAGATAAGTTTCCTGATGAATATCTTTTTGCAGTGACTACTCAAATTCCTTGGTTTGCAGATATTGCTAATTACTTAGTAACAGGGAAATTGCCTTCACATTTTTTTCCTAGAAAAAAAAAAGAAAAATCATTCAGATAAGTGCAAGATACTCATGGAACACTAATGAATTGTATAAAACAGGTCCAGATCTTATGATCAGAAGATGTGTTAGGGAATATGAAATGTCTGAGATTCTTAAGGCATGTCATGATGAGCCGTGTGGTGGGCACTTTGTTGACAAGAGGATAGCCTATAAAATCCTTTTATTAGGATATTATTGGCCATCCATCTTCAAAGATGCTAAAGAATATGTCAGGAGGTGTGACAGCTGCCAGAGGGTAGGGAAACCTGCTCCTTCAAATGAAATGCCACTGCAAATTCAGGTACTCATTGAACCTTTTGAAAAATGGGCCTTAGATTTTATTGGGCCAATTAATCCTTCATCTAAGCAAAATAAGTATATATTGGTATGCACTGATTATGTCACTAAATGGGTAGAGACCAAAGCATTACCTTTTTCTAATGAAAAATCTGTAGTTAATTTTCTTTTTGAGAACATCTTCACTCGTTTTGGTGTTCCAAGAGAAATTGTGATAGATCAAGGATCTCAATTTACATCTAAAATGGTGCAGGACCTTGTGGAAGATTACAAGATAAAACATAGGAAATCTACTCCCTATCATCCATAAGCAAATGGTCAAGTTGAATCTACAAATAAGGTGATTGAAGGAATTCTCACTAAAACTGTGCATCTACATAGAAGAGATTGGGCAGAAAGGCTTCTTGAAGCCTTATGGGCCTGTAGAACTACATGAAGGAACACAACGGGACATACACCCTATGAACTTGTTTATGGGAAACAAGCCTTGTTCCCTGTAGAGTTTCAAATCAAAACCTTCAAGATGGCAGCCCAATTGGGATTGGATTTATCAGAGGCACAGAAACATTGATTGGAGCAACTCAATGAACTTGATGAAATCAGGCAAGATGCAGTGCAAAGAACCAGTATATTCCAACAACGGAGGGATAAATGGCATGATAAATATATTAAGGAGAAGAAATTTCAAGTAGGAGATTGTGCACTATTGTTTGATTCAAAGTTCAAAGATTTTCAAGGGAAGTTTCAAACTCATTGGCTTGGGCCATATGAGATTGAAAAAGTCTTTAACAATGGAGCGGTGAGAATAAGAACAATAGATGAGGAAAATGTACCTCTTCTTGTGAATGGTCATCGATTGAAGATATATCAAAAACCAGTTTCAAGAGAGGAGTTCATTAGGATTTTCCAGGATAACTCTGAAATGAAGCTAGTGAAGAAGAATCCTTCTTCTCCACTAACTTAGTCTTTATTTTTCCCAAGAAATGACTAATTAAAAAAAATGATAATAAAATGTATAAGGTTGAAAACCAATCATTGATTGGCATACTTATACAGAAAATACAGGTGAAAATCAGAGATTTCTGACATCCTATATTTTCCATTTCCTTTCTGTAATAAGTAGTGACAAAAAGCTACATTTATTTGCAGTATAGAGTCTGCAATTTCATAGTCTCATTCCATCTCATTCAATTTTCATTTTGTTTTATAGTTCCACTTCATCTCACTGTCATCTTTCATTTACATTTTATTTTTACAGTTTTACTCCATTTCACCCTATTTTTCATTTTATCTTACATCTCATTCCATCTCACTGTCATAACTCATTTCCATTTTATTTCTACATCCATATTTCATAAGCCATATTTCACTTTTCCTTCTTTTCACATTCTACAGCTGGTTCCATTCCGCAGCTAATCTAATTTTGTAGCTACAACATACTTATTAGCTCTGGCACAATTGTACATCTTACAAATAAATCATGAATCCAGGGAAATTGAAGAATCAAATTTTGGAGATCAACCAGGCTCAAAGTGCCTACCGATCAACACCAAAAGAATTATCAAGCAAAAGGTTAAGTTCTAAAGGTAAAATGCAAATTTATTTCAAACAGCAAGTCATAAACATAAGTCATGTATAATATGAATGATCATATGTCTCCTTAACAAGTCATCATTTGATTTGACTACCACTTCATGATACCACATCTCCACCACATCTTTCACATTCGATACCCAACGGTCTATAATGATTTCATCTTACCACACCTCCGCTACGATCTCCATACTCTGTACTTAAACGATCTCTAATAACTCCATCTATTAACGGTCAAAACCACGATGTGACCAACATATTCACGTCTCTCCAAACCCTCACCGTCTACTTATTCCACACAAACTCATAGTTATTTTTCACCATACCCGCATACAATCCATTTCATAGACCAAGAGAGTAATTCTAAAGGTTAGCAAATTCTATGGAACAGAGACCATGGGATTCATTGTCAAGGCAGATCCCGTAGGGGCAAAGTTTATGGAAGGATACCCACAACTCAAGGAGATGTTGCAGAAGACTGGATGGCTCAAATTCATTGAAAATTTTGATGGATATCACAAGGAGATCACAAAATATTTTGCTAGATCATTCGATGGTATAGAAGTAGAGATTGGAGACATTAAGTTTGCAGTAACAGAATCTTACATAGCAGAGGCTACAGAACTGCCAAGACTTGGTGAGAGATGGTTCAAAAACAAAGAATTTCACAGTGAATCTTGGAAGGTAATCCTCAGGAACCCAGGTATGGATGTCACTGTGTTTAGAAAAGGAATTCCTATTTCAGCACTCAAAAATAAATGGAGAAGCATGCTTTTGATATTACAAAAATTTATTACCTGTGAGGGAAGATTCGGATGTATGTATGTTTATCATATACATTTATTGATGAACTTTCTAGAAAATGGAAATGTCAACCTCCCTTTCTTCCTTCTAAAAAGTCTAAGGAGGATGGATTCAAATGTATAAAAGAAAATGGAATCCCTGGAGACAACCATGTACCATCATGGGTTGGTCAAAATACTAGTTGAGTATCATCTGAAAAGAATAGGGGATACCTCGAAAAACTTTCTGATTAGAAACCATTTCCAAGAGGCACCAGAATCACCTGAAAAATATAGTATCAAAAAGAGTAGGAGAAAGAAGACTAATCTAACCATTCAAAGCAACCCTGAGCCCTCAGTACATAAAAATGATGAAGAACCAATATCTGAAAAATTAACAGAGATCAGAGAGAAAATCAAGCAGAAGAAGAAGATAAAAAAGAAAGCTGGTGGAATTACTGAGAACAAACCTGAATCTCCATTACAACAAGATGATGAACAACCAATCTCTGAAAAATTGACAGAGATTAGGAAATAAATCAAGAGGAAGGAAAAGATAAGAAAGGAGAAAAAGGGTACAAAGGAAGAGAACATAAACCCCCTACAACTTAGAAGGAGCTCTAGGCTTCGAGGTATGGTAAAAAAGGTATCATCAAAGGAAACGGAGTTCATAAATATAGAAGAAGAAACCCCAATATCATCTCCTGAAAATGTTCCATTTACATACAGTCCTCAAAACTCTACTAGACAGTATTTTGAAGGTAGCCCGAGCAGAGGATCCCCAGGTATAGACCCAGTACACCAACAAATTTATGATTACATAGAATCACTAGAAAAGAAAAGTGTCTCAATGGATCTAGGATCCTCAGCCAATCCAGAACAACCTGTCAATCCACAAGAACCTCTGACTGACTCTCTCAAATAGGAAACCTATGAGTTGGATATATTGAACAGACATATCAAGAAAGAAAATGAAACCCTGAAGGAACAAAGCAAATTGGATAAAGCCATTCATGATAATACAATACTGCACCTAGGGCTATCGTACAAGAAGGATAGGAAGTTGAAGAGGAAGAATAGAAACTTGAACAAAATAGTGATCAACCTTAAATACAAACTTCTCATGAAAAAACCCAAGATGGCAGTCACTTCAAAGAGGAGCAAAAGAAGAAAGTTACAGGTACTGGCAGAGGTATCTGAGCAGATGCAATAGGAAAGAAGAGTTCACATTTTTGGCAAAATTACATGGGGGCATGCAATGATTTTGTAGTGGGGGTATGTTGGATCTCAAAATTACTCTCTCTTTGACAACTTTTCTCACTTCTTTCTCTTGTTTTTCCATTAAAGACAGATCCCCATCACTGATAAAGAATAGATCTTGTCTCAAGGAAGACATTAAATGATTGACAAGTTATATTTTTATGCTTTTGCTATTTGAAATAAGTTTTTTCAAATTAGCTATGGAACGTAGCCCATTCTGTAGCTAACCGTGTGTTCCGTAGCTACTTCCATGGTTGAACAGGTTATAGGTGTCAAACGAGGAAACTGGCCACATGGGCATCTCTGGAATGGTCATGACATGGATCCTATCCTAGTCACCCAGCCCAGATCGACAAAAAAGCCAGCTCAAGACCACAGTCAAAGGTGGAGTCAAACGAAGAAACCCGGGAGCAATAGGACTCTGTGTCCACTCTTCATGGCTAATTAATAAATCCGATAGTTTTTTTGTAGCATTAACTCGAACCAGCCACCAATGATAACAATTTCATGCAACCATCTTGTTGACTTAAAGTCACTTGTAGCTGATCAACCCTTTACACAGATCTGTTGTAATATGTGGAGACCACCTATAGCTAAATTCTCTCAAAAGACAGTTAGGAATGTTTCTTTAAATATCAGTTGTAAAGAACTGAGAAGGAGTTTGAATTTATGTATGTATCAAGCTTAGACTTACAGCTCTGTAATTTTGGAACTTATTTTCCTGTTAATAATATGAAGTTTTGTTTGACCAAGTGATCATTTGAAAGTCTTCAACTAGTTAGCAACTCAACTCAGTCAATTGCAGAGGGCCCTTGCACTGAAGGAGGTTTTTCTTTTATTTCGTTTGTTGTTCAATTTAGTTTCATTATTTACTTTTAGCAGTATTTTTAGTTTAGGTTGATTTCCTGTAGTTTGTTTTATTTTAATTTTGTTCAGTAGCATAATGTTAGAATTTGATGGTGCAGTCTTGTTTCTCCTATCTATTTCATAAATGAAACTTGTTTTGTTTTAATAGGGTAAGGTGGAAAAGTAACAAGGATGCATTGTTGATTAGTTTACTTACTGTTTGTTTCCTCTGTTATTTATTTCCTAGTTCAGATTGCCAATGCACTGTGTGGATAAATGTTTTTGATCACCATTTCAAGCTGATATCCATCCTAAACTAAATGGTTAAACATTCATTTCGCACGAGGATTGGAATCAATTAGTTACTCTCTGCATATTTGATTTAGTTCTTTAAACTATAAAGTAAAGTAAGTTGCTTGTTTACCGTCTCAAGAAAGTTATCTTTCAAAATTGGGGGCTTGGACAACTAAAAATTGCTTTAGTCAATTTCATTCTCTGTAATTATTTCAATTTGCCTTACAACTTCACCTTTTAATTTTTTATTTAGGATTAAATGACAGAATAGGATAGATGCTCTATTTTTCCTTCCTTTAACTTATATTTTGATTAGTTCACCTTTAGGAAATTTAGACTCAGTTTCTCATAATTTAGACTGTACATCATTAGAAATCAAGGAAACCCCCAAAACAAAACAATATAAAAATACAAAACAACGAAGTAAGAAGGGTTAACTAGCACATACCGTGCACTACACTTCATCAGCTTACAAGCCTCGGTTGATCATTTATGCAAAGCAATTTAGGAAACTGAATTGACGAAACAATAGTCTCCAAGGAAGGCATAGCAGTAGATCCAGAGAAGATAAGGATTGTCAAGGATTGGGCAGCTCCTAGAAATGTGGAAGAGGTAAGATCATTTATGGGGTTAGTAGGTTATTATAGGAAGTTCATCAGGAACTTCTCGCGGATTTCATATCCTGTTACATCATTGTAGAGGCAAGGTAAGAAATTTGAATGGATAGAGGAATGTGCAACTAGTTTTGAGCAGTTAAAGTAGTTATTGACAAATTCTTCAGTGTTAAAGGCTGTCGATTTTGACAAAGAGGTTATGGTATGTACAGATGCTTGCAAGAGAGGACTTGGTGGATTCCTTGTGTAGGAGGGACAAGTAGTGTGCTACGAGTCACGAAAATTGAATGAGCATAAGCAGAACTATCTAACTCATGATCTTGAGCTAGCGATTCATGTGTTGAAGATGTGGAGGCATTATCTTCTTGGTATGAGGTTTGTATTGATGAGGATCACAGTGGGTTGAGGTACCTATTTAACCAATTGAATCTAAATGCAAGGCAAGCTAGATGGTTGGCCACGATCAGTGAGTTTGACTTTGAGATCAAGTACATCAAGGGTAAAGAGAACATGGTTGCAGATGTTCTTAGCATGCGAGTACAGGTAAATCACATTGCAGCTATGAGTTCTTATGGGACATACTTACAGGATCATATTTTATAGGCAGGTCAGCAGGATGATAGGTATAAAGGGCTTATGCATAGGTTACAATGGAGTACAGGTACAAATATAGGTAGTGGTATAGGTGCACAGGATGTGGATTATCATCTCTCAGTAGATGGATTGGTCATATTTAGGGACAGGATATATGTGCCAGATAGTAGTGAGCTCAAGAATATTATCTTGAGGGAGTTTCATGCGAAACCGTATTCAGGACACCCAGGATATTAGAAGACATTGACCACAGTGAATAAGTTCTATTATTGGCCAAATTTGAAGAAGGATGTGGCAAAGTTTGTAGCTAAATGTTTAGACTGTCAGCAGGTGAAGGCAGAGTGTAATCATCTAGGTGGATTGCTACAGCTGATTCTGATTCCAGAGTGGAAATGTGAGGTCATTTCCATGTATTTCATTACAGGTTTGTCAATGACATCTAGACAACATGATTCCATCATAGTTGTGGTGGACAAGTTGGCAAAGGTAGTGTACTTCATTCCAATGAAGTCCACTTATTCAACCGGTGATGTAGCACAGATCTTCATCAGAGATGTGGTTAGATTGCATGGTGTTCCAAAGAATATTGTGTTAGACAAGGATGCTAAGTTCACTTCTAGATTCTGGAAAGAGTTGTTTGCATGTTTGTATACAAATTTGGTCTTCAACACAACTTATCATCCGCAGACATATGGATAGACAGATAGGGTCAACCAAATATTGGAGGACATGTTGAGGATGTATGTGATGCACCAGCAGAGGAGATGGGAGGAGTATCTTCCATTGGTCGAGTTCACTTATAATAATGGTTACCAGGAGTCTTTGAGGATGAGTCCATTTGAGGCACTCTATGGGCGGAGTTGCAATACTCCCATCAATTAGAGTGATCCAGTGAATAGGGTGTTGATTGGACCGGATATGTTGGCAAAGATGGAACAAGAAATGTAGGTAATAAAGAAGAATCTGAAGACAACACTGGATAGACAAAAAATTGATGCAGTTCGAAATAGGTTGTTTAAGGAGTTTCAGGTTGGGGAAACAGGTGTACTTGCGTATCAAGCCCAAGAAGAGCTCCTGCGGATTGGGTCATGTGTCAAGTTGGAACCTCAATTTTGTGGACCTTTCAAGATATTGAAAGGATTGGACCAATAGCCTATCGACTTGCACTGTCTCCGACAGTGAAATTCCATGATGTTTTCCATGTTTCATTGCTTAAGATGTATGTTAAAGATGTTGATCGTGTGATTGAATGGTCTATATTGCAGGTGGAGCTAGAAGGAGAATTCCAGCCGAAACCCCATTGTATATTGTTAAGAAAAACACTCATGCTCTAGAATTGAACAATCAAGTACGTTAAAGTGTAGTGAAAGCACTTTGGGCCCGATGAAGCTACATGGGAGATGGCGATCAGATGCAAGCTATGTATCCTTCTCTATTCGCTGGATGAGCAAATGTTTTTGGCATATGTTTTGGTGTGATGTTTTGCTATGGGTGTCATGTAATTATGGTTGTCATGTTGTTATAAAGCTCTAATAAGCAGTATGGGTGTCATGTCATTATGGTTATTATGTTGTTATAAAGGTCCAATAAGCGGTATGGGTGTCATGTCATTATGGTTGTCATGTTGTTTTTCTTCTCAACAGGTTGATAATTGTAAATATTGCATTGAGATAAGTTATAAAGCTCCATAGGAAGTATGTTTTGGTTTCAACAATCTTGTTGGTTATAGGTGTCATTGAAAATTGAGGATGGTGTTCCCCCAGGGGGGAGGGTTTTGTAACAACCCTGGTGAAAATCCTGTCTAATAAAAGTTAATAAAGGAAAAATAATAACCACGGTTATGGGACACTTATTCCAAGCTGAATGTTGGGAAAAACATCCTAGTGTGGGTGTTCATTTGGTTTATTATGGCTAAGGAAATTAGAAAAGGCAATGACAAAGGCTTTGGAAAGGCATGAGGCATTAATTGACATTTTATTTATGAAAACAATGGAAATTAGGAGAAAAGAAAGGTGAAAGGTCACATGTTGCATGTGAGGAGGAAAATGAAGGAAAATAATGGAAAATGAAGAAAATATAGGGCTCATTAATAAAAAGGCTTTTGAGGATCAGTTGGTACCTTTTGTCAGTTCGGTTTTGCAGCTATCTCTCTATTCTCTCTCTCACTCTTGGACGCTTAGAGTGTTCTTGGAGGACTTCAGCATTGGATCAAGAAAAACAAAGAAGGAAAGAGGAAGCAAAGATCAAGCAAGGAAGAGTAGGATCAAGCAGCTACAACGGGATTCTTTGTAGGTATCGAGTTGTATGTATGATTTCCTTGCTAGTTTTTGCATGCATGGTTATGCATGTGTGTTCTTGGTTCTCTTGTTGTCATTGGCATGGGTTTTTCTAGGTTTGATAGTGTTTTTCAGCCTAGCCTTGCCATTTCCGGATAGCCATGGTGTAGTGGGTTCTTTTGTATCTAGTTGAGCTGGATTGTTGAATGGACTCAAAGTTGAGTGGGGTGGTCCCATGATTATTCACAAGGCCTAGGAATCTCGGGATGTGATACATGGTAAAGCCTAAATGTGAACACCTTGATTGAGCCTAGGAATCCCTTGACCGGTGAATGGCAGGATACATGGTAAAGCTCAGTGGTGAATACCCTTGATTGGGCCTAGGAATCCCGAGATGGGATACACGGTAAATCCCAGAGGGTGGAGACCTCATAGGCCTAGGAATCCCTTGACTGGTAATGGAGGGATACATAGTAAAGTTGAGAGGTTGGGATAGATAAATTCCTCACAATGCAGGTGGAGAGATCCTGTGACATCCATGCTTGTTTTTGACCTAGTGATTCAGTGAGGATTGCGGTAAAGCTCAGTGTTGTATGTTTATTGTTTATGGCCTAGTGATTTGGTGGAGGTTGCAGTAAAGCCTGGTTCTATTGATGAGAGTGAGGTGGTTTAGCCTTAGGAAGCCCTGGTTGATTTTGGTTATAAGTCCCACATTCATGCTTGGAATATGGCATGGGGGTGACTGGCTGAAAGAAAGATTTGGTTCTGCCATTCTACGGTCCAGTGGAATGTGGTAGTCCCATACCAGGTTGGCTTTTGAATTCATTAATAAAAACTATTTATCCTTGGTATTTTATGAGAAAATTTATTGGTTCATATGAGGCATTTATGGCGAATGTATCCTTGTTATTTCTGTTGGTTACATGCGGGTTATGAGCATGTTTTATGACAGTGATGATGTATGACTCTCACCGTGTTTTGTTTTGTAAATGAATGTACAATGAATATATGACCTAATAGATGATAATGTAGCTAATGTGATAAGGCATCAATGCTTCTTAGCGATTCTCAGATAAGTATGAGACCCTTGTGCTTAGATCTGTTGTTATGACCTGTAGAATGCATATTTTTGACACGTTTGACGAAATGCCTGTCATGGCTAGTAAGGGTCTAGCCAAGTATTTTTTCAAGTAGTTGCATTTATATCATTGTTTCGATGTTACTTTTAATTCCTAAAAGTTTCATGGAATTTTGGGCAATGGCTTGAGTCCTGACCTTGAAAAAATGGCATAGAATCTGGGTCGTAGGCTCAAAACTGGCTGAAAAATATCCCAATCACTTGCATGCCCGTGTTGTGAGAGCGAATGGAGGGCCCCAGTCGCATGCATGTCCATGTCATGGGAGTGACTAAGGCTCTAGGGCAATGAAGTGTCAAGTTGTCACAGGGGTCGATCACCTAAAAGGTTTGGTTGGCTCCTGTAGGTTCTATGGTGTGTGCAGAAGGTCAGATTGCTTGTGTTGTATTAGTTCCACTTCCTTAAGGTGACTAGGAGTTTGAATAATATCATAGTAGCCTCTCATCACATGTTTACCCAAGCGGACCGGTTAACTTGGGTAAATGTGGGAGGAGTGTGTTACATATATGTTGTTATGCATGCATTGTCATGGTTATGGTTATAATTATGCATGTATAATAGGTTAGACATGCATCATGAGGTCATTATATGCAATTAGGTCATCATGATGATATTGGTATGTTATGATGCTAATGTGTTAGTTGAGATAGAGTAGGAGATGCAGATCATTAGAGTGAGGTTGCAACACTAGATTTCGGGGTAAGAGCATATCATCATATAGGTTCATATATTTGGCATGCTGGTATGTGGTTAATAGTTGTTTTAAACATTAGGGTTACTTATATGCTTGTCATTCTATTATTATGGTTACATGTATGATAAATGTTAGTTGATTAGTGTAGTCATATGCCCATGTGTCAGATAGTCATGAATGATAGTAACCTATGGTTGTATGATAGTTAGCTTGATGAACATGTTATATGTTGTTGATGAGCATGTTATATATTAACTTGTTGTTGTTATATGTTAGTTAACTTGATGATTAGTGTTATTTCATTAATATCTTGATGTTGTATGTATCGCGTTAACTTGGAATCGTCTGTGTAGATGGTTATGGTTATGGCATTCAAGTATGAGATGGTATGTTTGTGATATTGTGTTGTACTAATCTAGACTGACTATGCATACGGGATTATTATGCATGAATGTCAATTGTTTATGAACTTATGAGGTGAATATGCTAGCTAGTTACTTTTATGGATATCATGATCTTATTTATGTTTAAGTTGATGTGTTGTGAAGTTATATAATGCTAACATAGATTGATTGTGCAGATAAGATAGCCTCCCCTAAGATATATTGAGGTGTGAGTTTGCTTATGTCTCCTATTCAGTGTTTGAGTGTTTGGTGTCTATTATTTCATCTAGTTGATTTATCTAACATGGTACGTTTATAGTTTGTTTGAATGTTTGATTAATTGCATGATATGAGTTTATGTGTATAAGATTGCATGAAGGAATGATTTTGTTTTAAGCTGGTTGTACTAATACACATGTGTTGAGATAATTAATATGTACTTGAGTGTAAGTAGGTGATAGTTGTAGCATTATTTCTTATGATTGTTAGTTGATTATGACTTGGTTGTTAGACTTCGTAAAGGTTGATTTCAAATTAATATACATGATGTCTTGATCTTTGGAATGTGAGACTGACATGTGTGAGCAGTTGCAGGGAAACATGCTTGGTATTAGCTTGACAAGGTAATAGTTGTTGTGTTTATATAACTAACAATTGGGCGATGCGACAGTACATGGTAAGACTCAATTGCAACAAGGTATAAAGGTAAAAGAAAGGAATTGGGTAAGAATTCCTTTGGCATGTTTGGAAACCCTAATTCCAAACAAATGAGTGATTTGCATACAGGAAGTCTTCTTAACCTTGATTTTGTCTGACATTATGTGGATATGTGCTATAGTCATGAACATGTATTTAACAGGTCTATCAACTAGTTTCTAGTTATAGCTGGATCCGTCAAGGAATTTGAGTCCCTTGAGAGATGGCATGGATGTGTTTAGCTACAAGGCAACATGCTTGGCACAAGAAGGTAAGATAGCTAGTATATTGCTATTTTCTTATACATTGACAATTTATCTGTGTATAGTAATATGATACAGGGAATTGCACGGCTAAAGATATTGCCATGAAATCTTGAAGAAGACTTAGGTTGAATTTTCCCTTGGAAGCACTGAGAACCATAGGGATTGATTCATGGTGTTTGTTGCTAGTCTTGTGCTTCTGGTCTTTTGTGATTTGTTTGTGCTTGATTTACATTCTTTTGTATGACTGGTGCATGGCCATGCCACTTTGTTTGTGGTATTGTATTGTTGTTGGTTTTCCATGATTTTCTTCTTGTTTGCTTCTTGTTCTTACCTCTTGTGTTTTGAGGATCTTGGGAATTGATTGGAAGGAGGAAGTTAATGGAGCTCAGTGAGAGTTGTGTAGTACATGACAGGTAATGTAAGACTCGAATGAAGCTTGTTGCATGCGTAAAGGGAAATTGAAGGCAAGAGTATGACAATCAGTTTGATTGCTTGGGTCCATTAGGATAAATGGATGGTGGTAGGACAATCATGAGAAATGGAACATGAAAGGTAAGGTAAATGGACTTGAGGTGTCACATAATTTAGCTATGTTGGGAACTGTTGTTTTCAATGTTGTGCATGTTATGCATGGATAAAGGGAGTTCTCTTAACCTTGACCTTATGTTATTTGAAGATTATGTTGTGATCATGATTTTGTTGATGTCTATATATGTATACATGTATGTATGTATGTCATTGTCTGACAGGGTCGTCAAAAATCATGATGGTTTAATGCTAATGTTTATATTAATATATGTATGCATGTATGTCGTTGTATGGCAGGATCATGCCATGTTTTATGCTAATGTTTATATATATGTATGTATCTATGTCACTGTCTGACAGGGTTGTTAGGGATCATTCTTGTGGAGGAATGATTTCTTATGTAGGCGAATGGCATGAAGAGGTTCCTGGTCTTTTGGGGAATCAAGTGGGAAGAGTAGCCTTGAAAAATTTATGAAGTAAGTATCATGTGGATATGAGTTGATATTACGTGTTTATATTATGCCCATGTTTACGTTATGGACATGTAATGCCGAGAGACACCTCAGCAGAATGAAAACAACGTAATCCACGGTATGTTAGGATAAGCATGGATGATAGAGAGACACTGGAAGCAAGGTTATTTGGTAGGGACAATGTGGTTTTGGATGTGTAATGCTACTATTGTGCATATTGTATATCTAGTGATTGTACATATGGTGTTGAGTGTCTGTTGTATATATGGTGTTGTGTGCATATTGCATATGCAATGCTGGGTATAGATGGTGCTATATACATGTTGGATATGTGGTGTTGTGTACATATGGTGCTATGTACATGTTGTATATGCAGTGCTATATATATATGGTGTTGTGTGCATGTTGTACATGTGGTACTATGTACATATGGTGTTGTTTACATGATTGTACACGTGGTGTTTTGTGTAGGTGGTGTTGTGTACATGTCATGCATGTGGTGCCATGTACATGTGGTGTGGTGTACATGTCGTGCATGTGGTGTTGTGTACACGTTGTACATGTGATGCAGTGTACATGTGGCATTGTGTACACGTTGTGCAGGTGGTGTTGTGTACATGTGATGTTGTATAGATGTTGTGCAGGTGGTGTTGTGGACATGTGGTACTATGTACATGTCATACATATGGTACTGGTGTACATGTGTTATTGTGTGTATGTCGTACATGCTATGTTGCGAGCATGCGATATTATGTATGTGCATTGTGCAGTTGTGGTATCGTGACATGTGTATTTGTTGTGTTGATGTGCGTATATATATTGTGTTGTACCCTAGATGTAGGTGTATGTGTTGTATTGTACACTGGATGTAGGTGTCTGTGTTGTGTTGTGTGTTGGGTGTGGTTGTATGTATTGTGTTGTGGTGTACACTGTGTGGATGTATGTGTTGTGATGTACATTGTATGTATGTGTACATGATTGAAGAGAAGCAAAGGAATTGGGCGCTTGTCGGGTGTAGTAACCGATCCGATGTGTGTACAAAAAGAATAAAAGCAGAGGTAAGGACTGATTAAAAAATAAGTATCAATATTTTATTTCAATTTTATTATACATGTGATATATGATTCTGATTTATGATGGTTACATGTGATATATAATTTTGGTTTATGATGACTTCATGCGAATCATGATTTTGATCCCTGATGATTGTGTTTTGAGCTAACTGGATGTGATACGTTTCTACATGATGATTTGGTCAACATCTAGTTGGACTTGTTGTGACAAGAAGTAGATATAATTGCAGGTGTACTTTATTGACGAGCCACCAATGAGGTATGATTTGAAGTTATTTCAATTTATTTTGAATCTAATGGAAATTATGTGCTTGGTACAAGAAATCATGCAATTCTCGGTTTGGGATGGTTGAAACCAACTACAAGAATTAGCAGCCGCAACAAAAAGGAATTGAAACATGCAACAATATGTTAGTAAAGCACTTCAGGAGTAGGACCATTGTGGGACATTGGTACCCAATAGTCTCCATTTATTTCCATGAGCATGTTATGACTAGTATGATGGTTTTGAAGCAGGGATATGCCTTGGTTTTTGGATCTTATGATGCAAGGAAGCCTTGCCAAGGGAGGGGTCGCCCGAGGGACTATGTAGCAGAGAAGGTGATGCCCACGGAACTTGAAAGGTGTGTGACTGCACGAAAGGGGGTGATCGGATTTCTCGAGGGACTGTGTAGCAGACAAGGGGATGCCTGTGGAACTTGGAAGATATGTGACTGCACGAAAGGGGGTGACTAGATTTCCTGAGGGACTGTGTGGCATAGAAGGGAAGTTCGAGCATGGATTTTTTTTGGTCATTAGCATTGCCAAATGGAATCGTATGCACATTGGGAGTGTGCCTTAGAATAATGAGTCGGTAATTGTTCATTGAGAGGATAAGTGGCACATGATTAGAGCACTGGACATTGGATGCAACTTTGACTTTGGCAATGGATTCCAAACATCCTGATAATGAGGTGAATCTAGGTATTACTTTGAAGGTGGAGGTGTGAGCCTCTAGATTCCCTTGTTGCGGATGCAGGTAGCAAATGTGCATATATGTATATGTTTATATTATTGTAAATACTATATCAAGTTGTGTTTATAAAGCTCCATAGATAGTATGGTTATTTGCTTGTTGAAGCAAATGTGTATGAATATATATGTGGTTGTTATTGTAAATAACATACTGAGCTACGTTATAAAGCTCAAGTAAATGATATGTTTGTCATGTTTTAGCACTGGTCATTGTAAATACTGCAACGACCTGTGTTATAAAGCTCCATGGGTAGTATGTTTTGTTTTTAGCAGCCTTTCTTTTTATAGGTGTCATTGAACATCGAGAACGGTGTTCCCCCAAGGAGGAGAGTTCTGTAACAACCCTGGTTAAAAATTCATGTAAAAAATATAAGACCAAGGTCATGGGACATGTATTCCAAATTGAATGGTGGGAAAAACATCCTAGAGGGTGTTCATTTGGTTTATTATGGCTAAGGAAATTGGCAAAGGCGAGGGCTTTGGAAAGCCAAAGAGACATGATTCGACTTTTATTTATGAAAATAATGGAAAATAGGAGAAAAGGAAGGTGAAAGGTCACATGTTGCATGTGAGGAGGAAATTCAAGGAAAATAATGGAAAATGAAGAAAGTAGAGGCCTTATTGATAAAAAAGGCTTATGATGATCGGTTGGTAGCTTTTTGACAGGTTTTGGTGGAACTCTCTTCTATTAACTCTCTCTCTTATACTCTTGGACACTTAGAGTTTCTTGGAGCACTCTTGGAGGAGTGTGGCATACTTGGGATTTGGAGCGAAAAATGAAAATAGGAAAGCACAAGAGGACAGGGGGATCAACAACTACAATTGGATTTATTTACGGGTATAGAATTACATGTATGGTTTCCTTGCTAGTTTTGGCATGCATGTGGTTTCTTGATTATGAGTTGTCATTGGCATGGAAGATTACCTGGATTGACAGTGGTTTTTCCTAGCCTTTCCATTTCCTAGATAGCCATGGTGTTGTGGGTTTTACTTTTTCTTTCTAGTTGGTTCTCATATTCCTTTGGTTGTGGGTTGAGTTATTAGTTCTTGGAGACTTGGTTGGACAAATGCTTTGGAAGCCCTGTAATGGCTTGGGTTGAGTTACTAGTCGTGGAAGCCTTGGCTAGAAAAACACTCTGGAAGTCCTATAATAGCTTGGGTTGAGTTACTAATCCCGGAAGCCTTGGTTAGACAAATGCTCTGGATCCCTTGGTGGGTTGAGTTACTAGTCCTAGAGCCTTGGTTGCACAAACGTTCTAGAGCCCGACAACAGTTGTGGGTTGAGTTACTAGTCCTAGAGCCTTGGTTGGACAAACACTCTGGAGCCTCACAACAACCATGGGTTGAGTTACTAGTCCTGGAAGCTGTGTTAGAACGAAAACTCTGGAGCCCTAGACAACTTGGGTAGAGACCGATCTGGTGATGGTTAGTGATTTCCAACCATGATGTGGAATCATAAGTTGAGGGTTGAGATGGTTTTGCCTATGGAAGCCCTAGTTTGGTTTATGTTGGTTTATTCCATGAAATCTCTCATTCATGCTTGCAATATGGCACATGGGTGACTGGATGAAAGAGAGATTTGGTTCAACTTAGTCTATGGTCAGGTAGTATGTGGAAGTCCCAGACCTAGTTGAATTTTTCATATGTTAATAAGAGCTTCTTCCCCTGGCATATTCATGAGTAAAGGTACTTGATGTTATGTGGCTTTAATGGTTATTTCCGCATTGATATATCTCTGGTTATTTGTTGGTTATAAGCATGCTTTATGACAACGATGATGCATGACTCTCATCATGTTTTGATTTGTAAATGAACGAACAATGAATATGGGACCTAATACATGACAATGCAACTAATGTGATAAGGCATCAATCTTTCTTAGCGATTCTCAGATAAGTATGAGACCCCTATGCTCAGATATGTTGTTATGACCTATAAAATGCATATTTGTGACATGTTTGATGAAATTACTGTCATGGTTGGCTTAGTTAGGTCAGGTCCTTAATCAAGTTTTTTGTTAGAGGCTTTGTCTTGGTTTCATTTATTGTCTTAGAAAGTCTCATCAAGTTTCAGGCAATGGTTGGAGACTAACCCTGAAAAAGTAGCTTAAATCTCGTAGTCTCTTGCAGAGAACTAGCTGAAAAACATTGTAGTCTCTCCCTTGCAGGCATTATGGGAGAGACTGGAGGGTCACAGTTGCATGCATGACCATTTCATGGGAGCGACGAGGGGGGTTTTTCAATGAAAAGGCAATTTTCCTCAGGGCTTGGGCAACTGGAGAGGTGGTTTAGCTTTTGTGGGTCTTGTAGCTCCTGAGGAAGGTCAGTAAGGTTTTCTTGTGTCGATTCCACTTCCTTAAGGTGATCTAGGAGGTTGAATCATATCATAGTAACTCGTCGTCACATGTTTATCCTGGTGGAGTTAGCTTGGGTAAATGTGGGAGGAGGGTATTACAAGGTGTATCAAGCTTCTTTTATTGCAGAGGGAGGAAAGATGAGCCTCTAAGAGAGAGGTAATAATACCAAACTAGTAGAGGCACACACAAGAAAAACATAGCCGCCTAACATAAATAAGAATAGTCAACATAGATGCGACGATTGCTACAACCATTACAACACATTTTCAACAAGATAAGCACTAAAATATCTGAAATAGTTCAACTACTTTAGTATAGGTGAAAGCAAGCATGAATCATAAACATTCACAAAATATTCTTACAAATATTCACTACCCATGCATGAAAATGTGTTGGCCATCAGGCTTCAAGTATTAAGTAAAAGTCCCAAGATACATGAATAATACCAACATCACTAGCTCCAATAGTGGAGTGTTGGAGCCATGACTTACTCCCCAAAAGTACAAAAATTTTCTCTCGTATGCCTTATGGGAGAATCCAAGGTGAAAAATTCATTTTCTTGTACCATGAAGGTGTATATATAACAAATGGGGTGATCCTTCACTTCCCTTGTGACTCTTGGGCTACCCTCATGATTATTCAACTTCTTTTGACCTTTTGACTTCCTACATGACTTTTCACATTACATAAATGAATTTTGGACTTCCACTTTACATTATATTTCTCCAATATTGAGTTACATATTCCACAAAATGATGTGGCACATGGTGAATAATGACATGACATGACATGACACTGATGACATGGATTGCATGATGACATGGCATGTCAAACCATTCTTTGTTGCTGCTTTATTTGTGTATTCTTGAAAAGATGGTGCATGTTCTTCTTCTTGCTCCTTCTTACAACTTGAAGATAAGGAGTCTTCCATGTGGTCTTGATCTTTCATCTTCTGTTATAGTTCGATGTTCCTTCGTCTTCTTGTTTGATGATCATCTTATCTCCTCAACTCCTTGGGTGTCTTCTAGCATGTCCCCCTTCTCCATCTCCTTCTTCACCATATTTCCATAGCATAATAGAGTACCTGCATCTGCAATCCACTCATGAAAAATATGACATTAGTCTGATAAACCCCTAGTCTAAGATGTTGCATGGTGATCCACTGACTGAGCCAAAACTGGGTGGTAGGATGAGGGACATGCTCAGTGACTATACAATTGCACAACTCAGGTACTTAGGGGTGAAGCTTGAGCCTTGAGACTGCATAATGTGCAATTCAGGCTGGACTAGGCAGGTAGATTGCGTAGTTTTAGAACTCAGTGAGCTGGGCTGAAGGGTTTTGCGCTGTTTCAACCAATTATGTAGTTATGAGAGGTAGAGCAGACCTAGTGATTGCACAATTACATAGTTCAAGAGCTCAAGGGATGGGCTTGAGCTTAGAGACTGTGCAATGCGCAGTTGGGGCCAGGATGGAGGCCTGAATTGTGCAATTTTGGAGGCCAAGGTTCTAGATTTAGCACTGGAACTGCCCAGTGCACAGTCTTGGGAGGCAAGAACTACTAATTGCGCAATTTTAAGGAGCAGGGTTGCATCTTGATGTAGGTTTTAACCCTGTACAAAAATTACCTACATACGAATTCTAAAACACAGAAAATAAACAATGCGAGAGAATAACACATAAAACACATATACACAGAGATTTTCCCCTGGATTCCAAAATTGGGACTACCAGCTTGATTTTTCATTATGTTCATTTCAATGTTACAATACATATTTATATATGCCGAAGCATCCAATACCATGGACCGAAAACCATCATGTCTAAAACCATGTACCGAAAACCATCTCGTCCAAAACCATGTGTGAAAAATCATGCACAAAACCATAGGTAGGTCCGCCCAACCTAATATAGGGCCAAAAACAAAATTTTCCAAGGCGTTGCCTTAGACCCCATAGAGTGGGGTTACCTGCACCCCTCAAACCCCCTGTGAACCCCCTGCTACGCAATCGTCGCAACAAAGGGGGGGCTCCGCCCCCCTTCTAACCCCCCCGTTAATTACGTGGGCTAGTCATGGAAAGAATATAACACAACCAAACATTCTCCCACTTGTTGTTTTCTTTCCACAGGGGGCCACAAGAGAGCTTATTCATTTATCCAGCCCTACAATGCCCATTGTTTCTCTACACCAAGAGAACTTCTCAGAGCTCACAGATTTTGTCAATGCATCTGCAGTATTCTTCAAAGTGTCCACCTTTACCAGCAACACCTTTTTGTATTCTATCATATCCCTCACAAAGTGATACTGAACATCAATGTGCTTTGTCTTTGAATGATATGCAGGGTTCTTTGCCAAAAAAATTGCACTTTGGTTGTCACAGTCTATCCTTATAGCTCCCTGTACTAACCACATACTTGAACACAATATCTGAAACCAAACTGCTTCCTTGCTTGCATGAGTGGCTACCATGTATTCTGCCTCTGTAGTTGATAGCGCCACTACAGATTGTTTCTTACTCATCCAACTCACTGCACCTCCAAAGAGGTTAAACACATACCCACTTGTAGATATTCTTTGATCCAGATCTCCAGCCCAATCTTCATCAACAAAGCCATGAATATCCAACACTCCGTCCAATCCTAGTCTTCCTTGGTAGCACAAACCATAATCATTAGTGCCCCACAAATACCTGAAAACCAGCTTCATTGTTGTCCAGTGCTCCTTCCCTGGTTTTGACATAAACCTGCTCAATACTCCCACTACATGTGCAATGTCTGGTCTAGTACAGACCATCGCATACATTAGGCTATCGACTGCACTTGCATATGGAACACGGGACATGTCCTCTTCCTCTTCTTGTGCCTTGGGACACTGTTCAACAGATAACTTTACACCTACAGGAATAAGAACCTTCATCGGTTTACTATCCTACATATTAAACCTCTGCAATATTGTCTCGACATACTTCCTCTAGTTTAACCAAAGCTTCCTCTTTGTCCGATATCTTTTAATTTCCATGCCCAAAATATGGTTTGCAGCACCAAAATCATTCATGTTGAATTTGGAGGACAAATGGTTCTTCAAATCCTGGATGATTTCTTTGTCATTTCCAACCAGCAACATATCATCCACATACAAGACCAGAAAAATAACACGATCACCAATTAATTTAAAATACACACAGTGATCTGCTTTGCTTTTGGTGAAGCCAAGTCCTCGTATAAATGCATCAAATTTCTGATACCACACCCTTGGTGACTGTTTTAACCCATACAAAGACTTCTTTAACTTGCATACCAGTTCTTTCTTACCCTTCACCGCAAAACCGTCAGGTTGCTTCATGTAGATCTCCTCTTCCAGATCCCCGTGAAGAAATGTTGTCTTCACATCCATCTATTCTACCTCAAAATCAAAAGCAGCAACAACATATAAAAGTAATCTAATAGAAGTTACCTTGGCAACAGGGGAAAAAGTATCACCAAAATCAATTCTCGGCACCTGGGAATAACCTTTTGTCACCAACCGAGCTTTGTATTTCTCCACCTTTCCTTCTGCATTTGTCTTCTTCTTAAACACCCATTTGTTGCCAATGGGTTTCCTTTCAGCCGGCAACTCCACCAGATCCCAAGCCTCATTTTTGTCCAAAGATGCCATTTCATCAACCATGGCCTCTTTGCAGAGTTTCCATCCTTTGAATCTAATGATTCCTTCACAGTTCTAGGATCATCATCAGTAAAAGATAAAGAAAAATTTGAACAGAAAATAGATGGACTATACCTTTCTGGCTACCTTCTTTCTCGAACTAATCTTCTCACAGTCGGAGTTTGTGGCTCTTCATATTCTGATTCCTCCTCTGTTGTAGAGTCTGATTCTTCCTCCTTTAGCTCAAACTCTATCTTCTCAGGTTCTTTTGGTTGGACTTCATGTTTAATAACATCTTTCTCCTCTCTGAACACCACATCTCAGTTGTACACAACCTTCCTTGTTACTGGGTTTCAAAGCTTATAACCCTTTAAACCATCCTTATACCCAATAAAGATGCACTTTTCAGATTTAATATCCAACTTGGTTCATTTCTCCTTTGAAACATGCACATATGCATCACATCCAAATACCATCAGATGTGAAAGAGAGGGTTTCTTACCAATCCATACCTCTTGTGGAGTCTTATCCTCCAACGCTGATGAAGGTGATCTGTTGACCAGGTAACAAGCTGTCTCCACCGCCTCTGCCCAGAATTCCTATCCTAACCCGACACCACTGAGCATGCTTCTTGCCCTTTCCACCAACGTCTTTTTCATTCTTTCTGCAACTCCATTTTGTTGAGGTGTAAATTGAGTATTCTTCTGCTGTGCTATACCACACTTCTTACATAATTCTTCAAATTCCTTACTGCAAAACTCTCCACCGTTATCTATCCTCAACACCTTTATCTTCTTTTCTGTCTGGTTTTCCACCAAAGCCTTAAATTATTTAAACCTGTCAAAGACTTCAGATTTCTTCTTAAGGAAATATATCCATGTATTCTTTGAGAAGTCATCTATAAATGATACATAGTACACAAACTTACTCAGTGATGGAACCTTCACAGGTCCAAACACATCACTATGCACAAGCTGTAATATATGTTTCGCCCTCTTACCACCAGAGGGGAAACTCACCCGATTCTTCTTCCCATATACATAATTTTTACATAAATCACAATCCAGATAGCTATTACTCATACCTTCTACCATACCTTTACCATGAAGTATTCGAAGGCCCTTCTCTCCAATATGTCCAAGCCTTTGATGCCACAACATGGTATTCTCTCCAGAGACCACTAGATTTTCTGCTCCACTTTCAGGAACCACAGAACTGTTGCACCCATCAATAACAATGCTACCTTGCAGCTTGTACAGAGTTCCAATCTGAACTCCTGCATCAATGCTAGTGCTCCTCGAACCATTTTGCAGGTATCCTTCTTGAACACTGTTTTTACACCTGCATCATCTAGCTTGCTTACGGAAATCAGATTTCGGGCCAATGTAGGAATATGCAGAACACCCGGAAGTGTTCTAACCCTTCCACTTGCAAATTCAAATTTACTTTTCCGTGACCAACAATTCTAGCCTTCCTATCATCCCCCAAGAAGACATCACCACCATCATATTTCTCATACTCGCAGAACCACTCTCTATGGGGAGTGGAGTGAAAGGATGCACTTGAGTCAATCAAGCATGCCTCACGATCTACGTGTGTACTTGAAGAAGCCAAGTACACATCCCCACCTTCATTTGAGGTGGTTTTCGCTTCTACAGAAGGAGCATCATCATATCCCTTTCCTTTGTCAGGAGCTTTAGATTTACAATCCCTTTTGTAGTGCCCTTCCTTTCCGCATTTCCAGCGCACCACCTTTATAGGTTTTCTTGGAGATTTAGATCTCCCTCTAGATTTAGATCTCCCACTCGATGACTTATTTTTTTTTCTGTTATGGGACCGTCCTCATACAAATAAGGCATCACCATTCTGGCTCTCCATATTTTTCCGTCTCATCTCCTCTGTTAGCAAGGATGAGACTATTTCATCAAACTGCAAGGCAGTTGCATTGCTACCTATTGCAATAACCAGACTATCCCATGAATTTGGTAGAGAACACAACAAACTAATGCACTTATCTTCATTTGAAATTTTAATATCAACAGATAATAACTAACTTACCACAGTATTAAACATGTTCAGATGCTCTGTCACTGAGTCTCCATCTTTCATCCTCAGGTTATACAGCTTTTTCTTCAGGAACAGTTTATTCACCAGAGACTCAGACTGGTACAAAGTCCCCAACTTGTCCCACAAAGCCTTACCCGTAGCTTCCCCTGATACATTCAGCAATACTGAATCTGAGACACAAAATCGTATTGTGGTCTTTACCTTCCGATCTAACTTCTTCCATTCTTCATCGGACACTCCCGTTGGTTTAGTACCCAGATCTACCGCGATCCACTAATCTTTATCCACCAACAAATCCTCCATCTTGAGTTTCCACAGCTCAAAACTCTGACCATTAAATTTCTTGATCTCTATCTTTCCACTGCTCGCCATCTTCTTTCACCACCAGAATCAATCTCGCATATCTCCCACTAAACAGGGTCTACCACAGGCCCGAACGAAACCCCTCAGCAACAAAGGCGTCCCCTTGAAGCCAAAACAATTCTGATACCTAATGTAGGTTTTAACCCTGTACATAAATTACCTGCTTACGAATTCTAAAACACAGAAAATAAACAATGCGAGAGCATAACACATAAAACACATATACATAGAAATTTTCCCGTGGAACCCAAAACTGGGACTACCAGCTTGATTTTTCATTATGTTCCTTTAAATGTTACAATACATATTTATACATGCCGAAGCATTCAATACCATGGACCGAAAACCATCGTGTCCAAAACCATGGACCGAAAACCATCGCGTTCAAAACCATGTGCGAAAAATCATGCAGAAAACCATAGGTAGGTCCGCCCAACCTAATATAGGGTCCAAAAATAAAATTTTCCAGGGCGTAGCCCCGACCCCATAGAGTGGGGTTACCTGCACCCCTCAAACCCCCTGTGACCCCCCCCCCCCCCCCCCCCCCCCCCGCCCGCTACACAATCGGTGCAAAGAAGGGGGGGCTCCACCCCCCTTCTACCCCCCCGATTAACTACGTGGGTTAGTCGTGGAAAGAATATAACACAACCCAACACTTGAGAGTTAGAACTGCGCAATGTGCAGTTGAGGAGAGTCGAATGAAACTAAGTTGTTGGGAAAATTTTGGAATTTGGCTAAGTGTGGGATCATTGAAACCAATGTGAACAGTGATACGACTTGATTGTGATCACACATTTAGAACACTTGATGATACAATAACATATATCATCCAGGACAAACGAACATCATACTTCCCTGAGTGCGACAACTTTGCAATGACTTACGATAAGTGTGACACTGAAGATATACCTTGCAACGAATGTGACGACACTTGTGCGACATTGCTTAAAGCAATGGGAATGACATACATTTACATGGTTATATCAACTCATTTACACAAACATGACCCCTTGAAACCATTAAAACACGCTTATACACATTGTGCGACATCTAACATGCGAAAATACAACATTTACTATATGAAGAGAAAAAGGGGAACGACTCTTGCGATAACAAACAACAGTGAAAGCGACACATGTCATTGTGAATATAACATGAAAATGATAGGAATTAAAGTGAAAGCAAGAAAAAGAGACAATTGAAAACATGAAAATGACACTCGCAGAAGATAAGGTGCGCAAAAGCGACATTTTGGAAAACTCAACAAAATGGAAGTACAAACGTAGTCAAAAGTGAGGGACCACCAATAACAGTGCACACTGTTTAGTCAATTTAGTGTTTCTAAATTGATGTCATTAATTGTCAACCCGGGGCTCGTAAGCTGATGAAGTGAAGGTGTACTATATGTACTTAAGCAACCTCTTAGAGTTTTTGTCGTTTGGGGTGTTGTTTGTGGTTGATTTATATTCCTAGGATGGAGTGATGTTTTTATGAACAGATGAGTGATAGTGTGTGTAAGGTGAATTCTAGATGAGTGAGAGTGTGTGTAAGTGGTTTCTAACTACTTGCTGAAAAGGAAAAGCTTGAATGAAATAAATAACTTGAAAATGACTTGAAAGCAAAGAACCACTTTCTAATGGCATTAGACACCATTCATGCTGCTGCAAATAAAAGGTAAGAAAATCACTTAAAAGACCAATGATATTGTTTATCTCTTCCTAACTCTCTGCCTCTAACACATAGTACTGTGTAAGACACGATTAGGAAGTAGCTAAAGATAAGTCTAAGAAATGATAAAGAAATGAGAAAAATCTACTTTAAAGACTAGTTATGATGTTCAGCTCTCTCTAACTCTCTGCCTCTGCCACATAGTACTGTGTAAGACACGATTAGAAAGTAGTTAAAGATTAGTCCAAAAAGCACTCAAAGCCAGCTGCAATGTATTAGTATTCTGATCTCTATAAGATAGACAATTTATGATAAAGAGACCATTCATGTGTTAGCAGACAATCTTTGAGAAATAAAACTAAAAATCAGCTATGAAAAATAAGTAAAGGCAGCAACTTGAATCTGTCAACTAAAACTACCACTAGATATTTAAGCAAATACACAACACAAAAATCAATCCCGGGCTAAAAGAACCTGCAAAAGAGCAATACTGATCAGCGTAAAATAAAGGCTGGAAATGAAATAACAAGAAAGTAAAGCAAGTTGTACATGATTCAACTAAAAGAAATGCTGAATAGAAATAAGGAAATAATGCACATAAAATACATAACATACTTTACAAGGCTAACATGAACAGGGGCCCTCCATTCATATCATCCAAAAGAGACTCAAGGAATTGTAGACTTCAAAACAGCATTGTTTCTATTACTCCATGTGCAGAAAAATACAGTCCAGAGTGCTAGAACAGCACTATAAAAACAGAGTTTTCAAATGCTCTAAAATAACAACAAGTTTATAAAATGCAACAACTAAAAAGTAACCTTCAGCGTATGCAAACGCTAGTTTTTATAGGCATCTGAAGGACAGCCTAATGCGTACAGCAAAAACTGGAAAACTAACTAACTGTCATGCGTAATAAAGGATCAAAACACGTCATAAGTCTGCGTGGATGAGCTGGAGGTTCTGGTCGTTGTGGGCATTGAATCCAGAGTTGGATTATGTCCCCCACGGCCTGCATAAGACGGACAAGTCACCTTTTAAACTGACGTGACCCAACAGCTTACGTATCACCATTAAGCTGTCTTTATTGACCGTAACTTGACCCTCGTTGACCGGAGGTACAGATGACGTGGATGGCTGAACTGATAGCACAGGAACCTCGAGCACCTTGATTCCTAAGTGCCCATGTGGCTTATTTGGCAAAATGACACGTGGAACCTTGAGATTAACAAAAAGGCTGCGGGATCAGCAGATGGCTGCGGAATCAGCAGATGGCTGCGGAATGCCTGTAAATATATCAAAATCTAAACAAAACAGTCACACATTAGCAAAATCCCTAAATCATGCTTAATGCCATCACATGTAATGATCTGGGTGAGTTTATGCAGCAAAATAGAGCAAAAAGGAGAGATGAGTGAGGGAAAACTGTAGGAAATGATGGATAACCAAGTGTAAAGTAGAGACTCTACATACCCCCATTGCGAGGGTATTGCATGTCCTCATGCAATCAAAAACATGGTTCAGTCCACCTGCTGGGATGCCTCTGCTAGGACATCCAGCCTTCTCTTCTTTCTCTGTGTGGCAACATTGACCCTTGGTCTTTTCATCAAACACCTGAATTTCAGATTGATTAAAGCTCTGTTTAATTTTCTGCATCTCTTCTTAAGCTTTTTGTTTTCCTTCTGCCACAGGCCCATATGAAGCATGGTGTTATCTTGAACCATCTTGTCCACATTGCTTTGTATCTTCAGTTTTTCATTTTCTTGTTTAATGTGGCGATTTAGTATCTCTAGTTCAAATATTTCCTGCTTCAGTGATTGGACTTGCTGCTCCAAGGGTTGAGCAGTGCTTGGCCCAGCAACTGCTTTTTCCAGCGTCTCCAGGTAATTATAAACTTTTTTTTTATCAGGGTCAACCTCAGGTGACCGCCTTGGGCTATGCTCATACTGAAATTCGGATCCTTGTTCAAATTCAGGCTCATGCTCAAATGGACTTTCCTCACGTGGAGGACTGGTCTCAACATACTCAGCGTGTGGAGAACTTTTCTCAAAGCAAGTTTTGTGGCACCTTTTTGAGGTGTGCTCAAATCAATGAAGACTGACTTTTTGTTCTCTGTGGTCCCCTTTTTGTTTTGTAATCTGCTGCTCCTTCTCACGGAGGGGGTACTCTGTTTTTCTTTTTGTACTTTTTGCTTTTGTTTTTCCACTTTCTTGGAAAGGGCAGTTTCATGGAGTTGGGCCAACCTTTGTGCTAAAGGCTGAGTGTCTTCCTCACTAGAATTCTCAGGAGTGAGGTAAGTTTCTTGAGCTATGGATTTCCCTTTATCTTTCTTTTGTTTTTTCTTACTCTCTTTTATCTTTTGAGCAATTTCTTGGGCAAGTTCTGAAAGAGTTTCTGTGATAATTCCTTGAGTTGTTTGACCAATGTCCATAGCAAGCTCAGGATCAATCTCATGCTCAGAATGATGTACATCAGTTTCTTCTACAATCTGCTCTTGAACAGTTTCCTCTTGAACAGCAGTTTCCTCTTGGACAGCAGTTTCCTCTTGGTCAATAATTTCAGGGGTAGCCTCTTTTCGTTTTCTTCTACTCTTTCTAGGCATAGAGGTTTCTCCTGCTTCTTCAAAATGGTTTCTCACAAGAAATTTCTCCCATGTATCTCTTTTTGTTTTCAACTATTCCTCAACTAGCATCTTAACAAGACCATGATGGTACAGATGTGGTTCAATGTTATTTGGGTTCCTTTGGGCAATTGAACACATTTTTTTAAGACTTGAGAGTAGAAAATATGGAAGGTTGATATCATCTCCTAAGAAATGCATCATGACTTTGGCATGGTAAACATATAAAACTCCAAACCTTCCCTCACAAGTAAAGAATTTTTGCACTAATAACAGTAAAGTTGTCCATTCTTCCTTGACATAAGTAACAGGAATCCCTTTTGTAAAAATGCTGGTATCCATACCTGGGTTCTTCAAGATTTGCTTCCACTGTTGGTCTTGTACTGATTGGTTTTTAAACCATCTTTCTCCAGTTTGTGGGAGTGAAGTGGCTTGTGCTATACTGCTCTCAGTGACTGTAAACTTCAGGTCCCCTATCACCACTTGATTGTCTTTATCTCTGAAGGAACGTGCAAAGGCCTTCGTAACCTCTCTGTGGTAACCTTTGAATTTCTGGATGCATTGGAGCCAGTTTGCTTTTTGCAAAGCGTCTTTAACTTGAGGATATCCCTCCAGGAATTTTGAACCCTCGGGTTCTGCCCTTAAGAGTTTACCCATTGACTCTACGGCTCTGTTCTTAAAACTTTCGGAAAAGGCAGGTTACACAGCTCAACAGAGGTCTTAACACAGTGATTTCACGGCTCTGTTCTAAATCAAAAGGCTACACGGCTTCAACAGTGTTCAACAGTGGCCTTAACACCGTAAATTACGGCTCTAATGTAACAGCCGTAACACTGATGACCTGAATTAGCAGAGAGGAAGACGTAAAAACAGAGTATGGCTGAGGTAGCAGCGTAGTGAGCACAGCGGAATAAGGGAAATGAGGAAATGAAACAGCGTGAATGGAATGGAATGATACGAGCGTATGAGGGTTGCGAAATGATGGGTATAAACGGTTAGGTCCTTAGGCTTCGGTCATAGGTCTACACTTGGCTGCGGGATTATGAGTTAGAGAGACGTAGTACAGCAGTCTACGTCACTTAGGTACGAAAACCTTAATGGAAGAGCAGCCGCAATCCAGTTTCAAAATCGTGATAAATCATGACCGATGAGTGGGGAGATACGTGGGTTTTTGGTCGCATGATGGATAAAAACTGGTAATCATTACATTAAATGGCAAGAAACATAACCCCGGAAACTTTGCATAATGAAATAACCGTAAGTTTAGGATTTTAGATCATACCTCAGGTCCGCGCTTGGATTACCTTTGATGATCTCCCACTAACCCTTCATTGTGTTATTGCTGTTGCATGACTCTTTCCCACTTATTGTTGATGACTTTTGAACTGTAAATTTCTTTTCAAACAGACTGTGTTTTTTTTTATGCAGGTGCAGAGGGCTGCAGAATCGTTAGATGGCTGCAGAATCTTCAGATGGCTGCGGAATCTGCAGTAGTACCCTCCGGCTGCACAAAATAACTTTAGTTGTCTAAAAAAATACTTTATTGATGGAATGAAATGTAATGAATGGATGGATGGATGGAAAGAAGTGAGGTGAAGTGAAAGTGATGAGATGGTGAATGAGGTGGATGAAATGGCGAAATGAGATGGAAGAGAGAGAGATTTTTTTTTTGGAAAACATGAGGTGTCAGGTGACCCTGATTTTCACCTCAGGTTTTCTGCATGAGACTGCCAATCAGAGATTGGTTTTCAGGCTCATACATTTATTTATTTTTTTTCTTTTTTTTCTTTTTTTTTTTTTTTTCAAACCAAATATTAGGCTGATGGAGGAGAAGAATCCTTCTCCACCAACCTGATTGCAGAATCTTCTTTGAACAATTTGACAAACTCTTCTTTTGAGAATGGCTTTTGATAGATTTTCAAGCGATGGCCATTCACAATAAGAGGAGTATGAAATTCATCGATAGTTCTCACTCGAACTGCTCCATTGCTAAAGACTTCATCAATCTCATATGGCCCAAGCCAATGAGTTTGAAAATTTCCTTTGAAGTCTTTGAATTTTGAATCAAACAATAGAGCCCAATCTCCTTTCTGAAACTTTCTTTCTTTGATATGACGATCATGCCATTTAGATCTTTGGTGCTGAACTAGATCGGTCCTTAGAATTGCATCTTGTCTTATTTCATCTAGCTCATTTAGCTGGTCCATTCTGTGTCTTTGGGCTTCTGAGAGGCTCATTCCCAATTGGACTGCCATCTTGAAGGTCTTGATTTGGAACTCTATGGGGAGCAGGACTTCCTTCCCATAAACAAGTTCATAGGGAGAATGTCCTGTTGTGTTCCTCCATGTGGTTCGATAGGCCCATAAGGCTTCAGGAAGCCTTTCCGCCCAATCTCTTCTATGAAGATGAACAGTCTTGGTGATAATGCCTTCAAGAACTTTATTGGTAGATTCCACTTGGCCATTGGATTGCGGATGGTAGGGAGTAGATGTTCTGTGCTTGATCTTATATTCCTCCATCAGCTTCTCCATCAATCTAGATGTAAACTGGCTGCCTTGATCTGTCACAATTTCCCTTGGGACACCAAAACGAGTGAAAATATCCTCAAAAATAAATTGAACAACTGAATTTTCAGTGGCAGAAGGCAATGCTTTCGCTTCTACCCACTTAGTAACATAATCAGTACAAACCAGTATATACTTCTTTTGCTTTGATGGAGGATTAATTGGTCCAACGAAATCTAGAGCCCATTTCTCAAAGGGTTCGATGCATACCTGAGGCTGTAGTGGCATTTCATTTGAAGGAGTTGGTCTCCCAACTCTTTGGCAGCTGTCACACCTTTTAACATACTGCTTTGCATCTTTAAAGAGAGAAGGCCAATAATATCCCAAAGAAAGGATTTTATAAGCTGTCCTCTTGTCCGCAAAGTGCCCGCCGCATGGTTCATCATGACATGCCTTAAGGATGTCAGGCATTTCATCTTCCCGAACACACCTTTTGATTATACAATCTGGCCCTTTTCTGAACAATTCATTAGAAATCCAAGAATAATGTGAACTTTCCTGAATGATTTTCCTTTTTTCATTAGGAAATAAGTGTAGAGGAAGCTTCCCTGTAACTAGATAATTAGCCATATCTACATACCAAGGAGTCTTGGTAGTTACTGCAAACAAGTATTCATCTGGAAACTTATCTTCTACTGGAGAATCCTCATTAGTGTTTTGGATTCTAGACAAGAAATCAGCTATTGTGTTTTGTTTTCCAGGTCTATCTAACACAGTAATGTTGAATTCTTGTAAGAGTAAAAGCCATCTTGTAACTCTACCATTAGTGACAGGTCTGTTCATTAAATATCTTATGGCAGAGTGATCAGTATGGACAAAGGTTTCATAGCCGGTTATGTAGTGTCTAAACTTATTGATCGCATGTACCACAGCTAAGAACTCTTTTTCTGTAACAGTATAATTTAACTTAGTGGGAGTCAAATTCTTACTTGTGTAATAAATGGCATAAGGGATCAAATCCTTTTGTCCCAAAACAGCTCCTAGAGTTGTATCTGAAGCATCAGTAGAGATGTGGAAAGGGAGTTTCCAATTTGGCCCCCTTAAGATGGGTGCTTCAGATATTCTAGTCTTTAAAGCTTCAAAGGCAGATTGACACTCAGGATCCCATTTAAACTCACAGTCTTTGGTAAGTAATTTAAAAAGAGGAGATGCTATCCTAGTGAAGTTTTCAATAAATCTTCTGTAATATCCAGTAAACCCAAGAAAACTTCTAACATCTTTCTGGAAATTTGGAATAGGTAACTTAGAGATGACTTCCACTTTAGATTTATCAACCTTAATTCCATCTCCTGAAATATGATGTCCTAAAACAATCCCTTCAGTAAACATCATAAAACACTTTTCATGACTTAAAGAAAGATTTGTTTCCTTACATCTTACCAGTACCTTTTCCAAATTTTCTAAAGCTTCTTCAAATGTATTACCATAAACTGTGAAATCGTCCATGTATACCTCTACACAATCATGAATCAGATCTGAAAAGATTCCTAGTACAGCCCTTTGAAATGTAGCAGGTGCATTGCACAATCCAAAAGGGAGTACTCGGTAGGCAAAAGTTCCCCAAGGACAAGTGAATGTGGTTTTGTCTTGATCTTCAGGTGCTACCTGAATCTGATTGTACCCACTAAAACCATCCAAGAATGAGAAATACTTTTTACCTGCTAAAGTGTCTAGGACCTGATCAATAAAAGGTAGAGGAAAATGATCCTTTAAGGTTGCCTTGTTCAATTCTCGATAATCAATGCAAACTCTCCACTTACCATTCTTTTTGGGCACTATAACCAAGGGGGAAACCCATTGGCTGTCTGAAATGGGGTAAATGAAGTTTACCTTGAGCAATTTCTGAAGTTCTTCTTTCACGATTTCCCTAAGGTTTGGATTCATCCTTCTTTGTGGTTGCCTAATAGGTCTATTGTTTTCTTCAATATAAATGTGATGAATACAAGTCTTAGGATCGATTCCTTTCATGTCAGTGTATTCCCATGCAAAGGCAGTGGAATGTTTTTGCAACAGTTTAGTTAATTCTTCTTGTTGTGACCTTTCCAAGTTTTTGTTAATGTTTAATGGTTTTCCTGGAAGGATTTCAACTGTAGAACTACCAAACTCCTCCATTGAGAAGAGAGACATTTGTCTAGAGGAGAGATATTCAATGTCTGCATCTATCTGAAAATGTGTAGAGTCATATTCTAAAGATACTTCAAAATTTTCTAATGTATTTAGAATTTCACTGTCTTCACTAATCTCAGAGATGGTTAGAACATGTTGAATAGTATCTTCATCCTCTACCCATTCATCTTCTCCTATTTCTGTTATAGCTTTTGCTGGGGGATACAAGTTAAATTTCTTGGTGGAATTACCATCTGATATATACATGTCTCCAGACCTACAGCTTATGAAAGCATCAGCTGTGGCCAGCCAAGGTCTTCCTAAAATAAGAGGATGTCCTCCTAGATTATTCTTGGGAGTTAAAATCATAAAATCAACCGGATATTCCCAAGAATCTAGAGAGACTGGAATATCTTCCAATACACCATCAGGTTTAATGATTGATCTATCTGCAAGCTGCAGCAAAGTAGGTGTAAAGAGAAGATTAGGAAGTTTTAACTGATCCATGGTCTGTCTACTCATGATGTTGATTGCGGCTCCTAAGTCAATCAGAGTATTTGGGATTTCAACCCCATTAATATGAGTTTTGATAATAGGGCTACTGGGGTCCACATATTTTTGCATGGTAATCTTACCCATCATAATGTCTGCAATTTTTCCAACTAAATGTATCCTTTTGGTATCTCTGGTTCTTTTTCCTGTTTTCTTCAAACTCAACTCCTTTATTGTTTTCGCTAGAATGGGAATTTCCTTAATGGCTTGTAACAAGGGGATCTTGATACATACATTCTTCAATTCATCTAGGAAGCTATAGTCAGGCACCCATATCTGCTTTTCCACTCCTTTGTCGATTTGTAGTCTTTCAGGGAAAGGAGGTGCAGCTACAGGTGTAGGTTGCTCAACTATGGGAGTTGTAGAGGTTGATTCTTTTTCTTTTTCTTTTTGGATATTTTGGTTTTGAAGTGATACTTCAGAACCTTTATTGACTTTGATAGATTCCTCCTCAGAAATGCTTGGTTGTTGAATACTTGTAGAAGGTTGATCTAAGATTCTACCTGATCTGAGTTGTACTTCATTGAGAGGAACAACCATATAGGTAGGGAATGGTTGACCTTCCATCATGTAAGCATTTTGAGGGTTCCTATTATTTGGATTTGGTAATGGCTGAGAGGGAAGTTGATTTGATTTCTGCTGGGATTGAAGCGAGAGTTGAGAATTTTGATTTTGTGGAGGAGGTTGTTGTTGTTGAGGGTATGGCAATGATAGTTGTTGACCTTGGTTTGGAAGTTGTGGAGCTTGCTGATTCTGAAATGATGGAGGATATTGATAGAATTGAGCAAATCTCCCATAAGGATTTTGCATGCTTTGCATCCATGCTTGGAAAGCATTTTGAGGTTGAGGCCAAGGTTGTTGCCAAGGATTCCAATTTGGTTGGGATTGAGAATTCATAGAGTTGTTAAACCCTTGATTCTGTTGCCCTTGCCAAGGTCTCCTTGCAATGAAACAGAGAGATTCAAGTGTACTTGGATCCTCTTGAAAGACTGCTTTGAGGCCAGGTATTGAAGGACAATCCTTAGTCTCATGAGTTTCTGAGCAAATTACACATGTTTCTACAACGTGTGCATCTAAGGGACATTCCCTTAAAGCATGCTTTTTTTCGACATTTCGGGCAAAAGATAGCCAAAGCCTCAGCTTCTGCTTGTTGTTTATTGTGAATCTTAAGGGTATCAAGTTGTTCACTAAGACTCCCTAAGATGTCAGTTTTAAATTCATCAAGCATATTGCCGATTTCAGCCCTACTTACTGATCCTGTTGCATATTTATTTGCCCTAAGGAGGGAAGGATCTCTAGGCCCTTTTTGAGTTTTTGAATTGCCTCTCGAGAGATGGATACAGAGTTCTGCTATATCATTGAGTGAAAGTTGAGAAATATCCCCTTTCCCCATCGTGTTTAGGATATCTATCCATTCATCCCTAATGGCTTTTAATAAGAGGGCTTTTAAGGTCTCTTCATCCAAGGTATTCATTTTTGCTCTTTTTAAGTTATACTGAAATCTTTCAAGTAAATCTTCTAAGCTCTCATCTTCTCTTTGCATCATTTTAAAAACCTCGTCCTTATGATTAGTAGGCATACAATAGTCCAAATACCTATCCAAAAATGTCTGTTTCATTTCATCCCAAGTCCTAATTGATTGAGTGAGTAACCCCATGAACCATTTCAAGGCTTGATCCTTCAGTGTTGAGGGGAACAATTTTAATTTCTGGGAGTCATCCAGGTAGTCATAAGTTCGACACACCACTTCGAATTCAAACAAAAATGTTTCAGGGTCCTCAGTCCTTAACCCATGGAAATTTGGGAGGACAGATGGTGATATGTTCTTCATAGTAGCTCGGGAATCCTCATTAACAATGGGAAACCCAAATGAATTATCCCCATCTCTATTTCCTCCTCCAAGGGGACCTCTACCTCCATTATTATTGTTGTTGTTTCCTCCTCCTCCTCTACCTCTACCACCTCCTTCTTCCTCGGCCATGATGGTTCTCCTAGGGATTTCAAAATCTTCTGGTTCCTCTACAACAGGTGAATGAGAAGAGATTTCTCCTTCTTCTTCAGATGATTCCAGTTCCTCAATAACAATTGGTCTTCCTGTAGGAGAAAGAGAAGAGTCTCTTCCTAGTTCAAACTCAACAGAAGGTGTAGGAGAGTCAACTCTTGGCTCTTGAATTCCAGGAGTGCTGGTTGGAGATAAGGGAGGTGTCTCTTGTCTTTCCCTTGAAGCAGATGGGCTTGTAAAAATTGAACTTCGAGCTCTAGCTAAAAACCTTCCTCTAGAATCTCTAGCTCTATGCATGTCATTTTTTATTTTTTCTTCAAGTCAAGTTAATAGTTCTTTTTCTGATCTTCCAGTTCACTCTGGGTGCAAGAAGAGAGCATACTCAAGAAACTATCAAATCAATAACTTTCTCTTTTCTGATCCTCCAGATCACCTTGTAGTGCAAGAGGAGAGCATACTTCGATAGGTTATCAACTTCTTTCCTTGAAATCTTTTTTTTTTTTTATGTTTTTTTTTTTCTAAGAACAGGGCTACTTAATTTCACTTCCCCGGCAACGGCGCCAAAATGTTTAGTCAATTTAGTGTTTCTAAATTGATGTCATTAATTGTCAACCCGGGGCTCGTAAGCTGATGAAGTGAAGGTGTACTATATGTACTTAAGCAACCTCTTAGAGTTTTTGTCGTTTGGGGTGTTGTTTGTGGTTGATTTATATTCCTAGGATGGAGTGATGTTTTTATGAACAGATGAGTGATAGTGTGTGTAAGGTGAATTCTAGATGAGTGAGAGTGTGTGTAAGTGGTTTCTAACTACTTGCTGAAAAGGAAAAGCTTGAATGAAATAAATAACTTGAAAATGACTTGAAAGCAAAGAACCACTTTCTAATGGCATTAGACACCATTCATGCTGCTGCAAATAAAAGGTAAGAAAATCACTTAAAAGACCAATGATATTGTTTATCTCTTCCTAACTCTCTGCCTCTAACACATAGTACTGTGTAAGACACGATTAGGAAGTAGCTAAAGATAATTCTAATAAATGATAAAGAAATGAGAAGAATCTACTTTAAAGACTAGTTATGATGTTCAGCTCTCTCTAACTCTCTGCCTCTGCCACATAGTACTGTGTAAGACACGATTAGAAAGTAGTTAAAGATTATTCCAAAAAGCACTCAAAGCCAGCTGCAATGTATTAGTATTATGATCTCTATAAGATAGACAATTTATGATAAAGAGATCATTCATATGTTAGCAGACAATCTTTGAGAAATAAAACTAAAAATTAGCTATGAAAATAAAGTAAAGGCAGCAACTTGAATCTGTCAACTAAAACTACCACTAGATATTTAAGCAAATACACAACACAAAAATCAATCCCGGGCTAAAAGAACCTGCAAAAGAACAATACTGATCAGCGTAAAATAAAGGCTGGAAATGAAATAACAAGAAAGTAAAGCAAGCTGTACATGATTCAACTAAAAGAAATGCTGAATAGAAATAAGGAAATGCTGCACATAAAATACATAAAATACTTTACAAGGCTAACATGAACAGGGGCCCTCCATTCATATCATCCAAAAGAGACTCAAGGAATTGTAGACTTCAAAACAGCACTGTTTCTATTACTCCATGTGCAGAAAAATACAGTCCAGAGTGCTAGAACAGCACTATAAAAATAGAGTTTTCAAATGCTCTAAAATAACAACAAGTTTATAAAATGCAACAACTAAAAAGTAACCTTCAGCGTATGCAAACTCTAGTTTTTATAGGCATATGAAGGACAGCCTAATGCGTACAGCAAAAACTGGAAAACTAACTAACTGTCATGCGTAATAAAGGATCAAAACACGTCATAAGTCTGCGTGGATGAGCTGGAGGTTCTGGTCATTGTGGGCATTGAATCCAGAGTTGGATTATGTCCCCCACGGCCTGCATAAGACGGACAAGTCACCTTTTAAACTGACGTGACCCAACAGCTTACGTATCATCGTTAAGCTGCCTTTATTGACCGTAACTTGACCCTCGTTGACCGGAGGTACAAATGACGTGGATGGCTGAACTGATAGCACAGGAACCTCGAGCACCTTGATTCCTAAGTGCCCATGTGGCTTATTTGGCAAAATGACACGTGGAACCTTGAGATTAACAAAAAGGCTGCGGGATCAACAGATGGCTGCGGAATGCCTGTAAATATATCAAAATCTAAACAAAACAGTCACACATTAGCAAAATCCCTAAATCATGCTTAATGCCATCACATGTAATGATCTGGGTGAGTTTATGCAGCAAAATAGAGCAAAAAGGAGAGATGAGTGAGGGAAAACTGTAGGAAATGATGGATAACCAAGTGTAAAGTAGAGACTCTACACACACTGACTGTCGACATCGATTGAACATTGGATAAACATTGTCTTGATGGACTGTGTTATGCTTGAATAAAAGAATGCATTCATGAAATCGTTTCAAACTGAGCATGTGTGAGCAAGTGATTTCGATCAATCAAGAAGTGACCATGGAACAACCGAACGCAAGATCCAAGTAGGCTCCAAAATTCAAGTGTAGGTAAAATTTTGGAGGGTGTTTGTTATAGCAACAAGACTTGGCGACAAAATAATAGAACTCCAGCTTCTTTGCCTTGGTTAATTCTTTCATGCAGGGTCTAGTTCTTCATGGAGTATTAATTCATCGTTTAGATTACCATGGCTTCCCCACTTACCCTGTGCATAAACATAATCCTCTTCATTCCTTTACTTGGTTAAACACAAGCATAAGATAAGCAATCACATAATGTTTCGAATCAAGATAGGGTAATAAAGTTCATGAGCTTTAGATTTTCATAGTGTATTTTTTCATGTCTGGTGTTGTTTTGCTTCCAATAGGCCTCGACAATACCCCAAAATAGTCACTATAGGAACACAAACATTGATCCGTTGCCAGCGATCCTAGACAATACCCCGACGAATTTTCTTGCTTCACCTCTCTACACAAGAAGCCTTTCTCTTCTTTCACCTTTATTTATATATTTAAATAGGATTGTGCATAGGCAGTTATTCATTTTATGGGTGCAAGAGGGATCCTGACTTATTAAGAGCAGAAGAGGTTGTCCCTTTAGAGAAGCACATATAAGACCTATGATATTGGATTTTCCCCTTGTCCTTCTCTACTTGATTTGATCAACCTGAAAACACCGAAACATAAGGACTTGAGTGTAGGCCTAAGGTTTCTAGAATAAGCATGGGGATCATGGTTCAACACAAGGCTTTATTTACACATGGATCACATTTTTTGTTGGAACATCATTGACCAAAAGGTGTAACCAAGATAAGGAAGAAGGACAGAGCGTTAGCCAAATGTTGCAGTGTCACAAAGTCCTTCTTTATTTTTCCAAACTGTCTTTCGAGCCCAAATAGGACACTCTTCATGCAAAGTCTTACCAACATAACAAAAGGAAAAGAAATGACACACTGAGAAAGCAAAACAAAAGTACAAACAAAAGGATACTAAATCGAACATGATGCAAGACAAAAGTAAGAAAAGGCAAGAAAGACTAACTGGAACAAGAATAGAATGAGTGCAAGAGAGGGGAAACTAGAATACAACTAATCCTACTCCTATCCTAATAGTTAGAAGGTTGGGGTCACGTATAATGGAATTTCCAATGAAGCCACCATAGTTGTTCCCAACATACAATCAAATAGTTGTTCCCAACATACAATAAAAAAGATATGATCGATTAAAATTGATATAAATTAATGTATAAGAGAGAAGATAAAAGCTTGAAGAACTTGCAAAACAAAAAGGTCTTCCTTATGAGCAAACAGATGTGTCACACCCAGCACTTCTAACCAATTTGCATTCTTACCTTTTCGATGGAAACCATAATCAAACAAACCTTGAAGACTTCTTGCGAATGCACCTTGTTCTATGTCATCTTGCTTAACAAACACGAGAAAAGGCTGAAACCTTTTGTTTGAAACATATCTTTCCAAGTAATATTGCTCCAACCATTCGTTGATTGAATCATGAAATTCGAAACAATCCTCTTGAAAATCTTGAAAATTTTAAAATAATGAATCTTCAATTAAAAGTGTGGGATCATGATGAGAATATTGTGAGGGAAAACAGATTTGATCATATTCAGAAGACTTGTTAAGGTAGTGAGGACCTAACATAAGCCTCGACGAAGGATGAAATGCCTCAGTTTCTTGACAAGTATTTGAATGGTGAGATAAACCATAAAGATTAATCGATGTGAAACAATGATCATCAAATATGCTAGTGGGAAAATGATAAAACGAATGATAGTTAATATTATGATTGTTATCCTCCACAATATCCCAAGGCTGAGAAAGGAGATCGAAGGAGGTAACCTCAGACCACTTAGGGTTCAATAGCTAGCCCTACTAAACCAAAGAGGGCTCTATATAAAGCTCACAACCAAATATGATTGGAAAGGGAAAAATATATTAAGCTAGGTATGTCCAGACCTAGGGTTTTGAAATTTAGGATTTTGTTGGATCAGGAGTCAAAATCAAGGAACTAGGTTAGGTCTCAAGGGTTTCAATTGCAAGAGATAAAGAGGAGTGGGGTAGGTATGATTTTGTGATACTTTGGGGTTTTGTCGATGTAGTGTAGGGTGGAAAAGGTAAGGTTCAAAATGAGCATGACAAACATGAATTCATTTATCAGAAAATAGATAACATAAACATGAAATTCCTAAAAAAACATAGCTTAAATTTAAAAATTATGTTTAAAACCTCTTAGGAAAATCACTGAAAAACGTAGATATGGAAAGGAGATGAAATTATCATTCATAAGAGCTATTAACAGAAGAAAAACATTATCACAAATTCATACCACAAGAATTCGTAGATAATAGCTACAACTGGCCTTTGATTTCCTGAAAAGATGATGAATACAAGCTCCAAGCCTTTCACTCACTAATGTCCAACCCCTAATACTTCGAAATCTAAAGTATTTATACAATGGTTTACAAAAAAATATCTTGAAACAAATTTCAAGATTTATTACAAAAATTCATAAAAATGGATCAAAACTACTAAAAATATCATTTGGTTGAGCTCTGGTGATGTTCTGGGCATTCTAGTGTAACTGAGGCCTCGAATAAAGACTTTTATTAATCCTGCTGACTGATGAACTGTGTTTTTGTTCCTTTTTTCTGCATTCTTTTCTGAAAGTTGTCATAATGAATGTGCAATGTTGGCTCCTTTTGTTGCCTTGATCTTGCTGAAAAGGTCTTTATTGTCCTTCAAGCGATGATGAAATAAGTGATCGGGTGCTCTGTGAATGGAGGTCGTGGTCTTTCAGTTGAGAAATTACATAAAAGACAACGAAAAATTGCGGCTGAGGGCGTGAAAAACTAAACTGATATTGACTATTGGGAAGAAATATGAGTCGTTGATCTGAACTGTCTGATCCAGACTGATGAGATCTAGGCCGTTGATCTGGGTCGATTATATATTGCAATTGCAATAGGGAGAGGGGCTCTAAACCATCTTCCATAGTGTTTTTCCAATGGGCCGGACCCGATACTTTATTAAGAACCATTTTATAATGTATCACATTCGGCTGGGCCTTTCCACATCGCAATCACAATGCGGAGGAGGGACTTTTACATCGATTTTTCATGTTTTACCGATGGGACAAACTTGAAAATTTGAGAGCTGCAATATATAAAAAGTTGCATCCATCCAGGGCTTTCCACATCGCAATCCCAACGCGGAGGAGGGACTTTTACATTGACTTTTCATATTTTACCGCTGGGACAGCCATCAAAATTCGAGAGCTGCAATATATAAAAAATCACATCCGTCCAGGGCTTTCCACATCGCAATCGCAATCGGGAGGAAGACCTTGCGGGGAGGAACTCAAAGTTGATGCGATCGTCGGGGGGCCGGGACTTAATAGTTGCGGGGTTAATCGATGAGCGGGAGTTATTGCGAGATGGGGAGTCGATTGCGAGATGTGGGATGGGACCGATTGCGGGATATCGCAATCGCAATTGGGAATGGATAAGGAGCATTATTTTATTATTTAGTAATATGCTCCAATTGCGGGCTAGACCTTTAAAGAGATTTCAATATAGTTAAATGGGTGCGGCTAGAGTTAAAACAAATGGACTTTTGGCTAGAGTTAATACAAATGGAATTTTAAAAGGGATTTCAGCTAAAGTTTGGGAATGAAATATGAGAGTTTCCAAGGGAAAAATGGGTTTTGACTTAGGATTTAAGGATTTTCTCAAGAAAAAAGGGATGGAATGAGGGGATTTATGACGAAAGTTTAAGGGGGTATATGGAGTATGGATGAAGATGTTGAAACAAGCTGAAATCTCCTTGAACACATTATTTCCCCTAATTCCTACTCCCATAATGATTAACCATAAGTGATGTTATGACTCTTTTGACCATTTTGATGGCTTGACCTATTGATGACATCTAATGGAGTATGAAACGGACCATGAGATGAAACTGAGATGGTGATCAAGACATTTACTAATGACTCATCATAATGAGTGATGACATGACCAAAACGGCATTGGACCATGAAATGGAGGGCGTAGTAACATACTTAGACATACTAACCAATGATCCAATTTTTATTTGAATTTCTTTTGAAACCATAAAAATTCAACCTAGGACCTTATTAAAAAACTTTGAAAGAGCACATTTGATCACTTGTGACTGATAGGACTGACAGACACTAACAATGATCAGATGGACTGATTAAAGCATCACTATCCCATTTAGTAGTTAACGAAGATAAATCAATTTGAATAGCTCTGCAAATGCTCTGAATAATCAAACCAACTCCCTCGCAGGTCGAATGTGACAAACCATTTTCCTGTAACTGGTGAAAAATTGTACAAGCATCATAATCATTGAAAGAATTAAAAGGGATGCCAGCACAACAAACACATGAGACCATTTAGGACATAATGAACAAATCCCTTGTCCAATACTCTTGATTTCATATGTCCCTTTAGGAGAAAGGGATCCAAAGTGCATTCTTATTGATGTAGCAAAACTTCATCTTTACATAATTCGCATGTGGACCTGTGGGGTTATGGGCCCACGTATACATCAAAATCAAATCGATTAGCAGACTTCACAACAAACCTAACCAATCACTATCAACCGCGTGTCGCACAACTAACGTATTCATTTTAACACTTGACTTTTGTGCACCCAAATCTCCACCGTCGATCAATCCCGTCCGATCCAACGGCTATCGCCACCCACTCGCCAACTAGCTTGGCCGATCTCCACCGTCGATCAATACCACGTGATCCAATGGCTATCGCACAATCTCACATGAAATCTTGCACGATTGATATCAAGTCGAGAGCACGCGAGAAAAGTTGTTTTCTCGTGTTACGTGTCTACCGCTAAGGTTAATCACGTGCTCTCAAGAAATTCCGCTTACCATTTTTAGGGCGCGCGAGATACCACTTACCATCTTTCAAGACCGCTCCATCCTTCTGCTAACGCGTGGTTTTAATCTCTGCAATTCATCTTCCGTCGATCTAGCCGATCCGACGGTTTCCATTGTGATATTCAATCGACTCCAGTTGCGATTGAAGCTCCCCTCCGGTGATCTGTTCTCAAATCCAACGGATCTCTTGTTTTCTTATTGGTGGAATTCACATTACAACACAAATTTATCTCTGCCATACT